>OZ025301.1:116459047-117908283 GCA_964019185.1 Maratus speculifer
GCTATAATTATTATTATTATTATTTTAATTTTGAATTCAAAAACTTGAACTAAACATTTAAAAAAATAAATTGTATTTTTAATTAACTCTTTTTTTCTATTATTTACCTCACGGTGTTTATTTTTATTTATTTATTTATTTATTTATTTTTTGTTCAATTGTTTAGCAACGTTTTCGTTATTGAGAGGTGTTAAAATCTGTGAATGGTAGAAAATTTTGAATTTTTTGAGAAAATTCTCTTAAAAAAGATTTTGAAAAATATTTTTAGTTATTAGTACAACAGTATTTATTTTTCTATTTACTTCTCAGTATCTAACAAAATTTTAACTAAACATGTTAAAAAATAAATTGTATATTTTTAATTTACTCTAAGCAGTATTTATTTTGTGTTACTTATTTCACAATATCTATTTTTTTAGTTAAATTCTTTTACAATATTTATTTTTTCTTTATTGAGAGGCCTTAAAATATGAAGAATGATTGGTAAATTTTTAAAGTCAATTAAAAAAGATTTAGTTAAAATTAGAAAAAAAATAATACATTAGTCTTATTTATCGGTAGAAGAATAAGCATTTCTCTGTTTAGTTCACAGTCAACAATATTTCTATCAAAATTTTGACTAAAAGTGTTAAAAAGTAAATCGTTTCTTTAATTAACTCAAAGCAGTATTTATTTTCTGTTACTTACTTCTCTGTATCTATTTTTTAGTTCAATTTTTTAGCAATTTGCATAAATTTTTTTAGTTCAATTTATTACTATTATTATTGTTATTTAGGAGTGTTAAAATAGTTATTTGCAGAATGAATAGTAACTTCTGGGAAAAAAATCATTTAAAAACGATACATTTAAATTAAAAAATAAATAAATTGTATTTATAGTTATCAATATTACAACATTTATTTTTCTATCTAATACACAGTATTTTATATTTCTGCATGGTATCTATCAAAACATGAACTAAACCCGTTAAAAAATAAATTGTATTTTTAATTAACTAAAAGCAGTATTTATTTTATATTATTTACTTTACAGTATCTATTAGGTAGATTTCATAAGAAATACGACCTATTGCAGTCATAACCATAGTGTGACTTTTGAAAAAATCCTTCATAACTCCTCTGCTCATCCCAGGAACCCAAATTACCCGTAGATTCTGACAAAACTAGTTCTTACAGAAAAATAAAATTAAAAATTCCTCAAAAGAGACAGGATAAAATTATTAAGCTGTATTTATCACTAATATTGATTTAGTTTTTCGTTAGTGAAAGTAGTACATAATTTCGAGACCTACTGCTTGTAGGAGGCTGAGCCGATAGAGATTTCTCTCTCTCTCTCTCTCTAATTCAATTGTTTAGCAACATTTATTAACTATTTGGAAAATAGTTTTGTTCTTGGTACAGAACTGGGAAATCTGAAGTATATCTGAATCTTTTTATTGGTTGAATTCCGCAACTTATTTTATTTTATTCGTTCTCTGATTGATCCATGTTTAATGTCCAAAAATGGCATACTTCTGTTGACACAATGACAAAAAAGTAATAAAAATTAATAATAATAATAATAATAATAATTTGAAAACAAATTGTGATAAAGATTTCAATCAAATTTCATTTAAAAGTACATTTTTTTTTTTCGCTACGCAACAGTGTAAAAATTAAAATGTACAATGTTTAGAAGTTTAACAATTTGCAGTATCAAAAATTGCACAAGTAAAATTTCATTTAAATTTTTTTCATAATGGATCCAGAAATATTAATGATTAATCCAAGTCATATGTATTATGAGACGTTCGGAAGTCAGTCTGACTGACTCCATCAAATAAAGATGCACGATTTAAACAGTTAAATTAGTATATCTATAAACTACTGTTATTATTATTATTATTATTATTATTATTATCATTAGTCTAGGAATATTGATGTTTACAACATGCCGAGCGTAATATAGGACTCGTTATGATCATCATAAAAATGATGTTTATTATTATTATTAATTTAAATATAGAATTTATTTATAATATTTTAACCGTTTCCAAATAGTCGTTTTAATTTGTTAAATTACAACTATGTTTTTTATTTAATTTTTTTCTTTAGTTCAATTATTTAGCAACATTTATTTTTTCTTTGTTGAGAGTCGTTAAAATTTGTAAATGGTAGATTTTCAAAAAAATTCAGTTAAAAAAAATTATTTAATTTGATTTTTAATTGCGATTGTTATCAATCTAATTTCAACTATCCGCTACAAATATAAAAAATATGCATATATTATATATATATATATATATACATATGTATGAAAAACGGAAAAGAAAAAAAGAAATCGCAAAAATTGAGCACTAGCAATTTGGCGAATCTAATCGCTTGTTTACTCGCCAAATGAAGAATTTAGTCGCAATTTGGCGCATTTAATATCCAAAAATATAATACTTCTGTTGCCACGATGACAAAAAGAGTTATTAAAACTTTTAAAAAAATTAATAATTTAACAACAAATTGTGATAGAGATTTCAAACAAATTTCATTAAAAAGTACATTTTTTTTCTCCACGCAACGGTGTAAAAATTAATGTGCAATATTTTGAAGTTGAAAAATTTGCAATTCCGAAAATTGTAAAACTGAAATTTCATTTAAAATTTATTTGTGATGGGTCCAAAAATATTAATGTTTAATTCATGTCGTGCGTAATACGAGGCGTTCAGAAGTTAGTCTGATTAACTCCATCAAATAAAAATTCACATTTTAAACAGTTAAAGTTGTCTTTAACCTACTGTCTTTTTATCGTTGGTCTACGAATGTTAATGTTTAATGGCGTACGTAATATATGACTTGTTATAATCATTCTAAAAAGGATGTTTATTATTATTATTAATTTAAATATAGAATTTATTTATCTTTAAAATTTGAGTTTTTGGAAATATCATTTTCAAAATAGTCATTGTAAATTGTTAAATAAAATTTTTTTTAATTATTATTTATTAATAAAATGTTTATTTACTTCCATTCTCTTCTTTAAAATTATATAAATTGTTTTGTTCTATACTTATTAATAAAACTTTTTTTTATTTTTCTGAATTATTTTTCTGAATATTAGAATCTGAAGAATAAATAATAACTTTTAAGAAAATGCAGTTAAAAACTGCTCAATTATTATTTTTTTTTTTTCAAAAGTTGTATTTTTAGCTATCAAATCAACAGTATTTATTTTCAAATCCGATTCTTTCGAACATTTAATTTTTCTTTATTAAAAAGCCTTAAATTCTGAAGAATAAATAGTAACTTTTGGAAAAATTCAATTAAAAAAAGATTTAATTAATTTTTTAAAAGTGTATTTTTAGTTATCAGCACAACAATATTTGTTTTTCTATTTAGTTCAGGATATCTATTTTCGAATCCGATTCTTTAGCAAAGACTTAATTTTTATTCATCGTAAGGCGTTAAAACACTCATTTGAAAAATGAATGGTAATTTTTTAAAAATCTTAATACAAGCACGTGCGTTCTAAAAACCACTTGTTAGGAGCTCAAGCACGTCTTTCTAAAGAAAAGGTAAGAAATAATTTTTTAAACTGTTAATTTTTACCGGTCTTTAATATTCTCAGGGCTTTCCTGCGATCAATAGGAAGTTTCTATGGCAACATGACGTCAGATATACATTCTGTGCTTTGCTCTTCACGCTCATGTTGAAAGGTAGCCAATATAGGATGAGAAGCGCAAAAATTGGCGATTTACTGACGTTCTATTTGCATATTTTTACACGACCTACAAAGAAGGATCGTCCTTGAATTTTAGTTGCCTCTAGTAATGAAAACTCCAATAATGATAATAATAATAATAAAAGCTACTTTTTAAAGATCGGGGTTAAGTTTTACTGACATTGAGACACGAAGTGCTTGCAAAAAATCGATTTTTCAACACAAAACTGAAAAAACAGAGGCAAGTAAAAAAATATCGTCGAATCAGATTATATTAAAGACAATATAATAGATTATAATATTAACCGTTTCTGGCTCACCAGTTCCGATTTTTAAAACATTGACTTAGATGTTAGAATACACCATTTTAAGTGTGTAAAAAATAAAAAAAAATTTAGAACGTAAAACTAAAATAATTATGAGCTAAATGACTTTTTCACATCTACAATAAACAGAAATTGACATACTTCTCATAAATATTGTCCATTTTCAACAGCGCTGTGCGAAAGGGGCAGTCTACCCGGGCGAGTAAATTTAGAGGGAGCCAAATTTATACAATTAACTTATACTACCAAGAAAAAGTTGGGGAGGGGTTAGGGCGCCAAATTCTCACTTTGCCCCGGGCGCAATTTTATCTTCGTGCGCCCCTTTTTTCTATTGGAAAATTTTAAAGTGTACAAAATTGCCTTAAAAAAATCTACTTTTGGACTTCTCCAGCTATTTTAATTTGTCAAAATTTATTAAGTTAATTTTTGTAACATCGACCTGAAGCTCCTCAAAAGATAAAAGAAAAACTTTGATATGAGAAATTAACTCAATTTCATCGTCTGTTAAGAATTCCAATGTTCAATTTGTATTAACTGGTGTATTCAGAAATATATTTCCCAACACACTAATGAAAATTATAACATAAGATAGGACAATGGCATGTAAATTGTCCAATTGTAAAGATTCAAACTCTGTTGTACTCTTTGAAGTTGACAAATTTCTCTAACTCACCATTAACTTTTTGCGGCGCAGAGCAAATTCATTGTTTAAGTGTTGAAATTAATTATTGACAGAGGAATTTGAAAAAAAAAAAAAAACTGTATTTGTAATTGAGAAAAGCTATATCTCACGAATTCAATAAACCGATTTTTTTTAACCAAAATTCCAGTGCCAATGTGGCGTTTGGGAATTAAAATTAAGTGGTTTAGCTCTGCCACCGCGTGTAAGGGATTAAGTGAGATATCAGGATGCAGTAATAGTCATCTGATATGTTATTCTTCTAACATGACAAAATTAAGAGCACTTAGGTCATACAAATTTCTTTTGGGTTTTCAATAAAGACAAAAATGTTCTCTCGTGTACATATATATATGTATATATATATATATATATATATATATATATATATATATATATATATATATATATATATATATAAACCTTCTTCATATATAGTTCCAGCACTGAAAATAATCAAACGGAGTAATAACGCCAGTGGATGGCGCAATTATCCCGGTATACCTATTGCGCAGTATATTATAAACTACAAACTACCTCGCAAAATCTTTCATAACATTTTGAAATTAATGAAATACACTACAAATTTATGTAATAAGTAAAGTATTTCCTGATAAATATATAGTCTTCAGATTTCAAATCACAGAGCTTACCCCGAAAATGTAAGATTGGGCATTGAATCTAACGCATTTCTTCCAGTTATAAGGTCTATAAATGGAACAAATTAACCTTTAGCGCTTGTTTGTGATTCAGGTAATTTAGAGACCTTCTGCGCAGAACCCATACGTTCCATCTCACGCATTCCTTCACAATTAAGCGTAATATTAGCATTTGGCGTTATTACCCACTCTAGTGTTACCACCCCGGGGCATCTTATTTTTAATGTCGCTATGAAGAATACAGAAAATGTTCAACTATATACATGTAGATTGCATGCGTTTTACATATATCTCTTTACATGTCTACATAACTTTTTGCATCCGGCAAGAGTATAAATATATGAAAGTCTACCGGCGGATATATTTCAAACTATATTATAATGACTTTTTTACTAGTTTGTTCACACTTTAACATTTTATCAAATTTATGCTTAATTGTAATAAAGAAGTGAAGAAATTAAAGAGATAATATATATTGTTTTTAATAAAATGTTTAAGCTTTAAGCTATCAGAAATAATGCTTAAATTTTAATGTTAAGTCTGTGGGCGTTTGATGCATTCTTATATTCAAAATATTTCCTCGGGGAATTAATATTTTTAACTTCTTTATTCAGTGTTCTCTTCATAAAGGATGTCACTTTTCCCTTAGTTATCGAAATATCTCTAAAATTTATGCTCAATTTAATGTTTTACGTTTTAACAACTGACAAGCTGGAAGTAAATTTTTAACACTTCATATAAAATTATGCACAGATTTTAGAAATATTTTGAAAAGTAAGAAAAAAAAGATGCATCTTTTAAGAAGAGAGCACTGAAAAAGTTAAAAATATTATAGAGGAGATACTTTGAATATAAAAATGCATCAAACGCCCGTAGACCTAACATTTACAGAGGGAAATTCGGCCGCTGAGTGACCCGCTGCCTTAAGACCTTAAGAGTGTAGCATTTTTTAAAGCTAATTTAGAACTAACTAAAAATATAGAAAACATTTGTATTTGTTTAAACGAAACGTAATATGTTACTTTTGTGATGTTAAGCCTTTATTATTATTATTATTATTATTTATTAATAGTAGTATTTGTTGCCATATGATATTTAGTCAATGTCCCCCCCCCCCCCCCCCCAAAAAAAAAAAAAAAAAAAAAAAAATTTTCATTAAAATAATTTCAAAAATAAGTTGAATTTTTGGATTAAAATAAAATACAAATAAAATACAGTAATATACTTTTAAAAATATTAGTAATAGGAAACATAGAAAGACGTAAATTTAAAGATCATAATTTACATGTCACTCATATTTTCTCTTTTTTTCTGTACCTCTGTTTTTGGCAGAATATGTTAGATTCGCTATTCTTACGGATTTCATGCAACGTCAATTTATGTTTCAAGATCACATGCTTATTTGAAACATAATCATAATTTCTTTTAAATTTTCATCTCTCGAGAAAGTGACATTTTGGCGACGGTTCAACCAAAACATTAACGTCCTCCACAAACATCAGAAGGACGGTAATGCAATTACAGCTTATAAAGTATGTTTTTTGCTCCTATGAGGTTTTTTTTAGCACTTTCTAATAAAATTGAAAAGTGCTTATGCATTCGGTTTGTCTGTACATCTGTCCGTCTGTTTAGTAACAGATAAAGAAATTCATAGATAATTATTTCATACAATTCCCATGTTATAAAATAGAAGAAAATTATACAAGTTTATTAAAACTCAAAGTGTCCCAAACAGTATTGAATTCAGATACTTTTCTCCGGGATTTATTTCTGTGACTCCGGGGGGGGGGGACATTATGGAGTTCCGGGGCATTGCACTTTTTAACCATTGAAAACACAAAATCTCAAATTTTCCAAGGGGGAGACATTTTACTGCTTTGGGAGGGGGAATGTCCCCCCCCCCGGGAGGCCCCCTGAATTCAACATTGGTCCCAAAAATGGGACGCTAACCATAAATGGTAACTGCTTTTATGTAGGTATACTTGCATACGTTTCCAAGAAGTAACTTAAAAATTAAAAGTTTTCATACCTGAAATGTTATTTTAACCCATTTTATATATGTTTAAATGTTATTTAATATTCGTGTGAGGGGGGGGGGTGAAACATACAATAAGATATCAAGTGTCAATCAAATGTTTGATAAAATACACAGTCGTGGGGGAAAAAATGTAAATACCCCCTATTAATTCTTCAAATTATTGTAGAAGAAAGTTACTGGTACCAAACGATTGGAAATAAAGCCTACACTTAAGTGATGTGCATAAAATTTGTTTAAAAAAACATTTACATATCAAAACAACTTTTTTTCTGTACTTTGACGTCACTTATAAATAAATTCTATATCCTTCAATTAACCTAAAAAAATGTCACGAAATTCGGCAATTAGTTTTCGAGAAATTATTTATTATAAATTATTATAGGCATATTTTAGGGATGTATCCTAATTGAAGTTTACTACTCGATTGTGGAAATGCTATAGAATGACTACGTCACATCTATATTAATGTATTATTTCTTGTCACTATAACCATTTCACGCGTTTAATGTGTTTCAGCTGTTTTCAATCCAAACGCATCAATAAAATGAGTAAAATACGTATTTTTTCGTACATAACAAACAGCCCCTCAAACAAACATTTTGACGTTTTTTAATCATAATTCGAAAACCACTTTGAAGAAAATTTAAAATTGAGAATTCGCATAAAGCAGGATATAATAAATATAAATATATCAAATCAGTTGCATATTATACTTGTTTAAGATAAAATACTATTCTTCGTTTAAGGGAGGTTCAAGTATTATGTAAGCATATTTTTAGTCATTTTGTACCTCCTCCCTCTCCCTTGTGAGAAAAAATAATCAAATGCTAGACCCTCCCACGCCCTTTGCTTTATGATTAAGAATTTTGCTTGATGCTTAAGAATTTATGATATTCTAACACCAACACTGTTTGCCGTAAAAAATTAAACTCAATTATTAATTTAATTAAAATTAAAGCTTTAAAAAAACCACACACAAAAAATTAAAAAAAAAACTAAGAAATAAAACAGGCTCTAAATTATTTAGACACATAATAAAGAATTCAACAAGAATCATAGGAATATTATGTGTTTTGTTTTCACATTTCTAGTCTGTGTCCAAGATGAATCCATTGTCTATTATTGCGTTTACAATGTAATAGTAGGCTGGAATGTTCCTCGTTTCCAGTCTTTGTTTACTCCATATCTTTTTTTCTCAAATCGTTCAACATCCACAGAACTTCATCCAAATATGTTATTTTGCTTTTTGTTGTTAAATTATAGTTGCTTCTTTGTTTAATGCATAGGTTCCCAACCTTTTCTGGACCGCCACCCCGCACCTCCCCTTTAAAAGAAAAAAATATTCCAATGCTCCCCCTCTTAAGCAATAATTAATTATAAATATATGAAATTATTGTAATTATCTATACCGAATTTTATTTTTTTTTATTACGAATCACAATGTAGAAATTAATTAAATTGATAATCAAATGCATCAAATTTTTCTCTTAAGTATTTACAAATAAGCACAAAATCAATAAGAAATAAAATGAGATGGATGAGACAGATAGACTTTTAACAATTTGTTAGTATTAGGTTCCGATTTTGTTAAAATCCGTCGCAAATTACTATGTTCAGCCATATGCAGGTCCTTTTTTTTAGACATTAATTAACTTACCCCACAGAGCCCATGTCAGCAAAATATGATGAAGGAAAACTTTATGGCAATTAAAAACGCCTGTACTCTTTCCCACATTTCAGAATAGAAAGCTTGAAAGTATTGATATTTGTAGCCAGAACTCTTGATAACCATTTCGTTAGTTGTGAGTTCTGAGTTCCTTCCCTAAATTTAATGATTTTGCTGTATGTGCATTTGTGAAAGAATTTAAAAGCCAACTCGGAGTATTCATGTTTGAAATATCCTGAAATCGCTCCGGGTAATTCAGCATGAAGACACCCAAATGTTAGCAGCATACAAATAAATATTTCTGTTTTGCAGAAACTGCTAAAAATGTAGGAAGGTGTTTGTATTTACCTCTACTTACATTTCGTTTGAGCAGAAATTTTTCTAGAAAAGCAGCTATGACCTTTTTTTTTTTTTATTAAATTGACTTCATTAAATATTCTTAATAGGGGAGAGGGGGAAGAAAGGGCCATTTTGACTTTATAAACTTATAAAATAATGAAATTATCATTCTCACATTTGTGCCTAATTCTTATCTAAAATCTTGGCTTTGATACTAGTAAAACCTCTTATCCGCAAGTGCAGCAATTAAAAATCTGTACGCATTTATAAAAATTGGGAGAAATGTCCTTTTAACCTTATTGTAGGGAATGAAATGGACACCTTGTGTGGTTGAAAGGGACACACATAAATAAAATGCCTTTATGAACATTTTGTCTTTCTATTTCCGATTAAATTATTCAAAAATAAAAGATAATAACATACAAATAAAAATGAAATATATTGCAACCATATGATAAAACAAAAACCAGTATCTCATCACCAGTTATGAATTTAGGTAACTTTATCAAAATATATTAATAGGGTGGGGAGAGGTGAAGAAAAAACATGTAAAAAAAGGAGAAAGCTAACAGTATTTTTTATAGGATATATTTCCAATAATATAAAGGGATTAAAGAAAGAGAATTTCTCTTTAACAGAATACTGGTGTTTACCACATTTTTTGATTGTGTTTTTCCATATTCCTTTTAACCTCCTCATTTCCCACCTGACGAAATTGAAAATGAATTCAGGCATGACACTATTTTAGTTAACAAGATATACTGGTATTCGGATAAAGTGTCCACGTTACACTGCTAAATAAGATAAATATTATAATGTTAAAACCAATATTAATTTTTTAGAGGAAAAAATAAAAACAAGATCAAAATTTACTTTCTTATATCAAAAACAGGTTTTGCTTTCAGCACTTAACAACGCTACAATTCCGGACGTTAGTTGTAAGGATTAATATGACAGAACAAGTATTACCATCATCTGTGCCAAAGTTTCAATTTTGTACATTTTATTTTCTCCCTCAAATTTTCAGTGTCCCTTTCATTCCCACTCTCCCCTAAATCTATTAAATAAGCTATGTCATTTTTGGTTGTAATCAGGTTTTCGCTATGTTTTTTGTCTACGTTTCAACGAAATCAAATATTGAGTCTAAATGTATTTAAACACGGTTCAAACAAATTACTGTGAACAAATGAACTACTGTATGTAGCACCAAGCGATTGTAATCTTTGTTATTTTCATTAAATGCTTTTAATTTTATCGATTATTTAATGATGCAACGAAGTGACGTATGCAAACGTTCATTAAATTATTTTGTAACCAATGGCTGATAATGAATAATGTACATCGAGTACAAATAATATTGCTGGTTTCAAATGCAGAAAAATGCTGAAATTTATATTTGATATTATAATTTTCATGCATTTTAACATTGTTTTATAAATGAAATACAATTCTACGTAGATGATTCTCTTGATTTTAAATTAAATTAAATAATATATACTTAAATAAATATATACATAAAAATTAATTTTTGAACTATAATTGTTGTATTATATTTATATTTTACAATACATAGTTGAAAGATGAAACATTAAGTTGAATAAGCTAAAACACATTTGACTATTTACTTATTATTACACATCTGAAAATTTAATCAGTATATAAATTTTATTTTTAAGAACAGTAATTGATTAGAATAAATTTTAAGCTGAAATTGATATTGTAAATTTGATGCATTTTAGCATTGTTTTATAAATGAAATACAATTAATTCTACATAAATGTTTCTCTAGATTTTAAATTCGATTTAAAAAAAAAGTTACATAAAAAATATTTTTTGAACTATAATTATTGTATTATATTCATATTTTACAATACATAGTTGGAAGATGAGACATTAAGTTGAATAAGTTAAAACACATCTGACTTATAAAATTGCAGCCCAACAGATAGATAAAGTTGAAATTATTTTATGCACATACTTGAAAGTTCCAGTAAAAATTTTAATTGAAAAGGATTATACTTTTTACTTTAAAATTTTATCTTTAAAAGCAGCGTTTTCGTATTCAAGAATATTCATATGCATACGTATATAAAACTGTAATTATATTTTTAAAAATATTATATTTTTAAAAAACCAATTGTATTAAAAATTAAACTTGAAGTTAAAGTTTATATTTAATATTATAATTTTTGTATGTTTCATCACTGTTATAAAATGAAATAAAATTCCAAATAAAGATTCTTTTACGGTTTAAATTTAAAATAAATAAATAAATGAATGAATGAATAAAAAATAAATTTTCGAATTATAAATTTTATTTTATATAAGGAATTTAACTGAAGCAATTAAAAATTGAAACATTGTAAAGTTGAAACAGAACTCTCTTACAGGTTAGCATTAAACCTAATAAAATTTTAAATTGAAAAGGATGATGTTTTTACCTTTAAACATTTCCTTTTTAAATACAGGATTTTCGAAATAAAGCATAATCTTCTAACCGCATGTATAGAACATTAAATACATAAATTTGATTCTATTTTTAAATATTATGTTAAAATTAAACTTTAATTTAAAATTTATATTTCATAGTGTAGTTTTGATATGATTCATTGTCGCTTTAAAAAAATGAAATGCAGCTCTGTGTTAGGATATTTTTAAGCTATAATTTTTTTATAAAAAAAAATTACATTGAGAATTTTTAAATTAAGATTTTTACATTGGATATTACATTGACATGATAAATTAATATTTTAATCTTGTAAAATTGAAACACAGAATCTTTATGCAGTTAAAACATACAGTAAAATTTTTAATCGAAATGAATTTTATTTAGGATTTTAAAATTTATGTTTATGTTATTTCCAATTTGAAGCAGGATTTCTGCATGCACGTATATTAAACGTTAATTACATAAATTTTATTCGTAAAATTAATTAAAAATGAATTTTTTAGATAATAATTATATGTTTTACCCCTGTTTCAAAATGAAATAGAGTTCTGTATAAATATTTGTTTAAGCCTTAAATATTAAAAAAAAAAAAAAAAAAAAAAAAAAAAAAAGTTGCATAAAGAAATTTTAAATTACAAATTTTATTTGCTATACTTATTTTGACGTGTATAATTGAATGTTGAAACACTATAAATTTGAAACACAACTCTCTTATTTACAGACTTGAAACCTACATTAAAATTATATATGGAAAGAAATTGGATTTTGATTTTAAAATTTTATTTCTAAATAAACAATTTTCTTCCAGACACTTTCCTTTTTATTTAACTCACTTTGTTTTACTTGTAACAAAAAATATAATTTCCCCAACCCGGGTTTGGCGCCTGATCTATTCGCCAACATTCAATTATGGCAACCCCGGCTGTCATCCGGCGAAAGTCGGCCTTCATTTGATGTCGGACCTTCGCGAGCAGTGCAATTCGGAAAAATGGCACCGACCTTTAAGTGACAATTACCAACCATGTAGCGACAATTAATTAATAAAAACAGCTGAGCGGCGTTCGAAGTAATGGGTGGAGAAGTGTTTCTAATAGCATTTCTGCTCCTGATAGCATCGATTGAAAATGCTGTTCCTCCGAGATACACGAAGGAGCAGAATCTTTTGGATATCAGCAAACCGCAGGAAAAAGAATTGTATATTGGAGCAATATTCCCCATCAATGGCACAGGAGGATGGTTAGGAGGTCAAGGTTGTCTTCCCGCCGCTCTGATGGCTTTGGATGATGTGAACGCCGAACCGAATATATTACCCGGGTATAAGCTGATGATGCCTTTTTTCGATAGCCAGGTGAGCAAAAATAAAAAACAGATCTTTAAATACGCACCACGCAGACTTAGATAGCTATGTGCAATATTTTCGCTGCTGTGCATGCTTCAAGAAGACCCCAAGCATTCTTAAGAGCTACCCACAGTAAATTTATGATTTGGTTAGCTTGTTTTAGTCTAGCAATCGTGCTTCGAAACATCCAGAAACTCATGCTTACACTGTTGCTCCCTGCGTTACATTCTATTTCATAAAGTGAACAAAAGTTAGCATGATCAATATACAATGCATGTGTCCTGTTATTTATTTTTTTGCCTGCTTGCTTCTCGGACTCTTGCGCATTCACATAAATAAGATTTTTAAACCTGCTTAAAATTAAGTTGACTTATTTTATTCCAGCAATCATGTGTTTCGAAACATGGATAAACTTATGCTTACACTGTTGCACTCTGAGTTATATTCTATTTTATGAAATGAAATAAGTTATCATGATCAATATACAATGCATGTGTCCTGTTATTTATTTTTTGCCTGCTTGCTTCTCGGACTCTTGCGCATCCACATAAATATGGTTTTTAAGCATGCTTAAAATTAAGTTGGAAACGGAGGCGCCAACAAATATTGTGAAACATTATAGACTCAAAATTTCGGGCAACTCTTAGATGTCCTATCCATGCATATAATATGGTATAGAAAATCGTCCCATGAGGGGGAGCCCTCCAGGGCCCGGCGCAAATGTCCCCTGTAACCCCTCTCCCATCCAAATCTCTGACTGGATCTTCCTTTTTCCAAATTCTTTCCTTCATCAAGATTTGTTCGTAAATATTTCCCTCGCTCCGCTTCATCCTAAAATCAACGCAGCAAAATGCACCGTAATCAGTTCGAAATACATTAATGATACATGTATTTACATTTTTAAATAAGCTGAAATAATTTCGCTGTACTTGCGTCGTTCTTGTAGTGTGATTGAAAATCATAAATTTTACAATATTTTCATTCTTATCATTATTATTAGTATCCGACAAAAAGTAGAACTACTTTGTCTTTTAACTATATACATGTTATGGTTAATTTGATAAATTAGGTAATTAATAATAAACAAGATTTTTGGAAAATTTGATAAATGTTGCATATTCATCAAATTTACCGGTTATTATTAATAATTACCGATGAAGTTCAGTGAATATGATTAATTAAGATTAATAACTAACATATACTTTACAAAAATATGTACTATTATCATTGTTAGAATCTAATAATAAAAATAATTGCTTAGAGACAATAATACTCAATCAAAAGAAGTGTTCTATTAATAAGACGCAAAAGACTTAAATTAATTATTTTTATAATTACGGAATGAATTAGACAAATAAGATTAAATGAAAATTTTAAACATTGAAACATTCAAAGAATAAATTATACAGTCTTGAAATACACACTTTTAGCAATGAATATTTAGAGAAAAAAAAAAACGTATACGATATAAAAAATCACAAGCTCAGGGATGTAGTCGTAAAAATAACAGAGGATATACGCTCAACGTAGAGGGTATACCCTAAAGTTTGTATACTATAGCTTTCTTGAGAAACAGAGGGTATACGGTGTTCCTTTAAAAAAATCCAGAAAGTATACAGCGTGTACCCTCGTATATCCTCCACTACATCCCTGAAACGAGTTTATATTTATTATCAGGCCTGTCCAACCTTTCACCAAGTAGGGGCGCATTTCAACTCATGGTAAACAATGAAGGGCGCCATTATTAACAAAGCTCAATTCATGCAACAAAATTATCTGACAATATTAGGAAGTGCTATACACATGCAAATGCATATTGTAGTAAAGCCCTATAAATCTAAAATTCCGTGTAATAAAATAAAATAATAATAAAATTAAATTAAATTAAAAAAAAATAACTATATATTGTAGTAAATTTCGAATTATACATTTTCTGTTAAGGACTATTGCAAAAGTTTTTGTAGTAGAAGGAGCCAGAAACATTAATTTCGCTTATAATTAAAATAAAATGTTAATCACGGATTGTTAGATAGGGCGAAAAAATACTCTTCGACTTATTTCGGAGGAACAAATATTTCGTTATAAACAGTATAAAATGATAGAAAGGCATGGCAGTGACCTATGGATGGTCCTAAAGAGATCCATTCATGGAAATCATTTTGCGTGATTTTATAGATTTTTTTAAAACAAAATTAACAGTATTATAATACAGCAATGGACCAGTATTACAGCATCAAAAATGATAGCAACAACAAAGAAAGGCAATACATTCATACACGAAGGAGGAGGGGGGGGGGGGGCACATTTCACATTTTAGCATATTAGAAAAGCCATTGCCAACTTTTACCAGTTTCCATAGTCATAATTTCTAAAACATATTTTTATAATAAATGACTATAAATTAGTGAAAAAACTCAATAACACATTACTAATTTTTTTTTTTCTACGTCTTCATTCTTAATGCGTGACCAAGTTTTAAAAATATTTCTCAAGCAAATAACAAAAATAAAAGAAATCATCCTTTTAAAGTGAAATTTTTTTTTAAATGGTAGTAAACTTTCAAAAGGGCGCCATGGCTCCCGCGGGCGCCGCGTTGGACAGCCCTGTTTAATATATTCACCAACCTTGATAGGTAGTTATTAATAATTATGGTTAATTTGATAAATTCTCATAATTTATCATATTAACCGGTTTATTTGGGTAAAATTGGTTATTATTAATAATAACCCATTACTCAAACTGACCACACACGCACACATATATATAGAACCACTAGATAAGAGTACACACCAGCATCAAATTATGGAATAACTCATTAATAACAAACTATAACAAACATAGGAGTTGGCAAAAATTGGAACAATATTGGAAATGTGGTATTTAGCTCGTTATCAAGGGCAATGCTAAATAGACACATTAATTTCTGATTAGAAATCAGGATAAACCTAAAAATGATTTCTACATTGCCAGATTAATCGCAATGGAAAACATAGTTAAAAAAAAAAAAATATTAAGACAATAATTAGACAATAATAAGAAAAATAATAAGACAATAATTGAATTATCAAAAGATTCATTGCAATGGAAAACATAGTTCAAAGAAAAGTATTAGAAAAATAATAAGACAATAATTGAATTATCAAAAAGATAAACTTACAAATATCAATTGCTACCATGTAAGATAATTTCAAATTTGCAATCTCACTTTGCCAACAGTTATAGTTGACAGTTAACAACGAAAGTTAAATCAGAAACCAAAAAGATATAATTAATAATATATAATTAAAATAACTATTATTAAAAATAATTAATTACAAAACATTAGTAAACAAAAATGTTATGAACTTAATAAAAATAGTTAAATTATTTTTCACTAATAACAAGTTTTATTTAATATCGATAAAAATGTACTTTAAATCGATTAAATATCGCTGAATATTTACTAAGATTGCTAAAAAATTTTAGCTACCTCTGCTAAATATTAATAAATAAATATAAGATACCATAAATAGAAAAAACTCATAATGAATATTTTATTCAAAATGAAAAGATACCATAATATAAAATATTAAAATATACATACATTCTCAATGGTAACCCCAAATTCATATTATTTTGCTTTTTCATGGCTAATGAGAAAATGAAACCACACACTTTATTTGTAGTTCCAAAGTATTTGTGGGCCTGAGGATTCTGCTTTGGTTTTGAAAATTTCATTTGTATTCATCTTAATCCCCCCCCCCCCCCATATTTCAATGTGATAATTTTGTGTTAAATTCAATGGTTCATATATTATTTTACAATTAATGGTGTTATATATATAAACTTTCTGTATAAATAAAACCATTTAATATATACTGAAAACAACATCACTAAACAGGAAATGTGTGCCCTCATATTACTTTATGACTATACAGTGAAACCTCCAAATAAGGGGCACCTATGGGACCTGAACTTTTGTCCCTTAAATAGAGGTGTTCCTTATTCTGAGTTTTTTATATTATTTTTAATTAATCGTTCAGAAGGATATAAAATTAACAAAGCATTAAGGATGAAATTTAAATGAACCGAAGTGTATATATTACATTAATGATTAATCAGACAAAAGGAAGAAAAGAGAATTAATTAAAATTTCCAATTGATTACTAAATTGTTAAATGATTTGTAGAACTATTGTTTTGTATTTTATATGCAAATTGTGTACATGCAAAAAGTATGAAAACATTTAAAAGAATTTTACTTGAAGTTATCAGTTAAAAGGGATTGTTTTAAGAATTTCAACCGTTAAATACAAACCTTTCAAGTGTTCATTTACCATGTTTATAAATTTGATTTTCCATTACTAGCAGTATTTACAAGAAAAGAAAAAAAAAAAAACCTATTTAACTGCTTTGCGCATTTTAAGGCAACAAATCTCTCAACTGCTCTACTCAGGAAGTAGAAAACGTTTTGACACATTTACAAATTCATTTTTTAATGGAAAGGTATAAAATTGGAACGCTTGACTATGGAAGTGAGAGAGAATTGAACTGTGTTTTTTTTGATAAACAAATTACATACTGAGTTAGAGGCGATTTTCATGATAAAGAGATTTTTACCCTTTCTTGAGTAGTTTTGCTACTTTCGCGTAGGAAATTGAGTCAAAACGCCCATTTTACTATATTTTCTGAAAGATCTATTGCATTTACAAAGAAAAAGAAAAAACTGGTCGATTATATATTTTCTGAACAACAATACCCGATAGTTTCAGGCATTTCTGAATAAAAATAAATTAAAACTTATGTCTTAAATGTTGAGTTTTTTGGATTTGAGAACAGTCTAAAAGCATCTGTAAAGTTCTTTATTTCACAATTTTCTTTTATTCTTTACTTTCAGAATCATCCTCACAATTTTACACATTACTTTCAATGGGGATAAATGTACTGATGCCGAATCAGAATTATGGTTAAACACATGCTCGTTAATTGCGTTGTATGTCTCTGTATCAACATGAATGTCTATCGGTTTGATAAGTTCACAAAAATCTGCATTTTCATTTTCATCACAGGCTACTTCATTATCTGAAATGCAAGAACCAGATTCTTTAATCTCATTTTCAAGTGTCCCTTAAATCGAGTGTCCCTTATTCAGAGGTAAATACATTACACGTCCTATTCCAAGGGACTGGGTTTGGAAATTTTGTCCCTTAAGTAGAGGTGTCCCTTATTCGGAGAGTCCCTTATTTAGAGGTTTTACTGTATTTGCAGTAAAATGCCCTAAAGAGAGAGAGAGAGAGAATAAGAGAAGAGATAATGATAAGAAAACTAATAAAGATAGAGAACGTTCTCAAGCTGAAATAACATAGATGGGTTGGAAAAATGAGCTTTAGTAAATTTGCAGATTTGAATTTGATAAAAAAAATTCTTTAATTAAAGCCGGCATGATTAGCAGTCAAAAATTATATAGAATGTCATTTTGTTGCTAATGTAGGGTATTTTATTCTTATTTCCATTTATTTTATTTATTTATTTATTTAACTTTACATTTTGAGATTATGATAGCAACTTGTTTTATGGATTTATTCGTTTTCATCTTAATATATTGAGCAATTTTAATAGCCAAATTGTTTAAAATAAGTAAATAGATAAAATTATGCAATATTCTGCAGTGTAACGCACTTTTTTATATTATAAACAATAGCCATAATTTTGTATATTAATTACATCAATTAACAAGACGAAAATACAAGCATGAGGCATATATTATAAAACACTTTCCAACACAGTTCGAATAATGTTATTTCCTTTTCCTCCACAATGAAAGGATATATCAAAATAACAAGGAAAACACACATATAATCCAGCTGAAGTCCATTTTCAGTGATCGTCCATAGCCAATAATTTGTGTGATTTTTTTTTTTCGTGGAGGATTCATATGATCTATAGAATTTATACACGCCCTCAGAGTTGCTCTGTGCGGTTCTAATGATGTAATATACCAAGAATAAATTACATTAAAAAATGCATTTCCAGCAATTAGCGCTCAGATTCACTCCTGCAAGCGAATTCCTTTGTGCATGTCTGTAAAGGGATGAAAAATTCTAAGCACTCCATAATCTATAGTATGCATGCAGAAATAAGCTTAGATGCTACATATAAATTCAATTGTGTTTGAAGTAGTGTAACATCACTGCAATATTCCAGAAACAATTTTCACATAAATCGTTATGTGATGGAATTCTTTTACGAGTTCGTGTAAATGAACTATACATTCTATTTACTCTGTATTCTATTGAAAGTATGTTGTAATCCACTTCATTTATTCGTATGAATTTCAATATGTTTAAAGCATTGTAAAATTATTAAAATAATTTTAACGATTTTCTCCCACAGGCGATACTGTAGCAAAATTCTTTTGCGTGTCCCTACACTGTAAAAAAAAAGTGTCGATCTACTAAAAAAACTTTAGTGATTCTTGTAATTACTAAACAATTTTTAGTAATCTTAGTCGGTTACTAGAAAATCTGTAAGAATTACTAGAAAAAAGTTAGCAACGAATAGAGTTAATAGTTTTATATTTTTAATAGCTCTTACTAAAACTCAGTTGGTGTGGCCTTGATAGCATAGTGGTTATAGTAACGGACTCCAGGCTAAAAGGTCCCGGGTTCGAAACTTGCCACCGCCTAATACACCCCGAATGTTTGTGGTGTCTCGTTAATAAAGGGATTATGAAAATCCTGTCGGAGCAGTTAAGAATGTTTAGTGCTGCCATCTATTGCGGTTTTGCCGAAAGTCTTCCGCTTCAGAACTCTTGATGCAGCTCGAAAGAAGCTCCTCCGCTTCGGTTGCACGTAATGATTATTAAAAGTAATTTTGGAGCTATTACTAAAATTTGCTTTGTGGCTCATACTAAAAAATTTTAAGTTAGTTATACAAAAAATTCTTTTGTTCAGTTTACAAAAGAAATGCTTGTTTCACTTGCAAAAAAAAAAGTTTGTAATGGTTACTAAAAAATTCTGTGGAATACAAATTTACTAAGAAATTTTTAGTAACCTCTTGAATTTTTTTTAGAGTGTATGAAGGAATTATAAATGTTACGTACTTCGTTTTCAATAACGAACATTCTATAGTAAATCTCTCTAATTAATATAAATTAATGACGGACCCGACTATATTTAGAGCAAGGACAGATCGCAGGTAGACAGATGAACCGAAGCCGAAAGGAGTGGTTTGTTGATTGTTTAGTTTACAGCGCTTCTGTCATCCTTTGCATAAGGATAAAAGGAAATATTCAAATATAAATTATTATTTTACTTTACGCCTGTAGAAGAATTTTTTGAATCACGGAGTTAAAAAATGTTAAATTATGAACCTATAAAATTTGGAAAGGGACCTCTGAATTCACATGTTTAGTAAGAACTACTAAAATCAATAAAAGAAAATTATGTATTTCATTATATATCATCTTTTTGCTGTTTTTATATCGTCAGCTGTACCTTTTTAACAATTTCCAACATACTTGAAAAGCGTTCATGAATTCGGTTTGTATGTCTATCTATCTGTTCATCCTCTAACTCGAGTAAATATAATTTTATTGATACGAAATGGATGTATGTTATTGGATATAACTATGGCATGTTCAGTATTGAAAAAGAAGTGTTTAGAATTTGATTCTTTTATAGGGACACTCAAAAGAATTCCGTTATATTATAATCTATGGGGAAAATCATTTACAGTTATTTTAATGTTATTCTACTATTTTAAATATTTTGAAATTGATATTTATCACTGAAGTGTACTAGAAGATTTTTACTTTAGAGCATGGTGAGGGTGAGCATAGAATTTATCGTTCATTTACAGGGACATCCAAAAAAGTTTGACTACAGAAGTAAAATGAACAATAATTGAACTATTGAAGTCTATACGAACAATAATTTTTTAAAGTGCGTTTTCAATTCTGATATATGTTGATAAATTTAATTACATTTTAATTGTTACTTAATTTGTATAAATACCGTAAGCATATACAGGGCTGCACAGAAGTTTTCAAGAACATTCTTTTATTGACAGAAATTGCTTAATTTAAATTTTCAACTGTGCTATGCGTTTAAATAAACCAACTTTTACCATACTATGTAATCTACATACATATTAATAGATCATATACAGGGCTGGACAAAAAATATGTATATTTTCCCGATTATTGCAATTTTCAACCTTGAAATTTTTGTTGTTTAGAATTTTTTTTGCTTCAAAGCACGACTTTTGAAATTTTCGACTCTATGGATGTAATAAAAATGTTTATGGTGTTTAGAACATTTTCAATTACAAAATTGAAATTGTGATCATTAGATTTTTCCGAAGTAGAAAATTGTTTAGATTGTTTATATTTTGTTCTATTTCAAAGCACGATCGTTGTAATTTTCGATTCAAAAATTGTTTATGTTACTTATATTTTTTCCTTTTTTAAAGTAACATCATCGGCAGGAATGTAGTGGTAAAAATAACTCAGAATATACCCTGTAAGCAGAGGGTATATCCTAGAATGTGCATACTATAGCTTTCATGAGAAACAGAGGGTATACAGTGTTCCTTTAGAAAATCCAGAAGGTATACGACGTATACCCCCGTATACCCTTTACTATATCCCTGATCATCAGCATTTTCGTGCTGAAAAATTGTTTGTGTCCTTTTTATTTTTTCTTGTTTCAAAGTACGATAATTAAACTTTTAATTTGAAAAATTATGTTGCTTAGAAATTTTTCTGCTTCGAAGTACAACTTTGGAATTTTCTACTTGGAAGAATATTTATATTATTTACAACTTTTTCAATTTCAAAAATGATTGTTAGATGTTTTGAAGTTAAAAAAAAAAAAAAAAAAAAAAAAAAAAAAAAATGTAGGGTAACATCACCAGTAATTGGCACATTAAGGATTGTCTTTAAACTTACTTCTATTTTCATTACTAAGAAATAAAATATTTACTTGCAAATATTTTTAAATCAAAGAGTGCATATCTGTGCATCTAATTTGCCCACTAAAAGCAAAAATATTTGAAAAAGTATTTTTATAAAAATATATTTATAAAAAGTTGCTGTAATCACCAGTAATTTTCACTTAGACTTTTACACAATTAAAATAACCCTTTTCAACTAAACAAAACTGTTGTCAATTAAAATTTAAAATATACTATAAATCAGATAATAAGAAATTGAAATTCACGCCTTTCTTAAGCCAGAGAAGAAGCATTTGCAACAAAAATGTCTAATTTGATACAAGCCATAATTGTTTCTCTTTCCTAGGCACTATTGTCATTTAGTAGCATAAATCAAAGTTATAATCTGTAAAGTAAATGAGCATATAACTGGTATATGGTCTTGCATTTTTAAAAGACTGGATATAAATCTTATTTTAGAACATTTTTGTACGATGTTCCAATCACTGATGCCTGCCAATTACTGGGGATGTTACCCTATATATTGTTTTTTGTTTTAAAACATTATCATTAGAATTTTGGAAGTGGAATTTTTTTTTATGTTGTTTACATTTTTTTTTTTTTTTTTTTTTTTTTTTCCGTTTCAAAAGCACAGTCAGTTCCACTTTTTGATTTCAGTCTGCTTCTGTTATTTAAAAATTTTCCAGTTTCAAAATACGATTATCGGAATTTTTGTGCTGAAAAATTGATTCTGATCTTTATATTTTTTCTTATTTTAAAGTACGATCATTGGGATTTTCAATTTGAAAAATTATTTATGTTGATTATAAATATTTGTGCTCTTGTAATCTTGGAAATATTCAACTTGCAAAAATGTTTATGTTATGCACCACTTTTTCAGTTTCAAAATGTGGTTATTAGATTTTCAGAAGTGGAAAATTGTTTATAGTGTTTACATTGTTTATATGTATTCTACTTGGAAGTACGATCACTGTAGTTTTTGATTTCGAAAATTTTTAACTTGTCGACAAATTTTCCAGTTTTAAAAAAAACGATCGCTAGAGATTTTAAGCCTGAAAGTCTATTTTTTTTTCTTTTTTCTTTTTTGTTTTCTTTTGTTTTAAAGCATGAAAATTTCTGCTTGAAATTTCTTTATGTACTATCTATATATTAAAAAGACAAGGCTGTTTTTTACCCATCTGTTCTAGTCTTTCTACTGAAGCGATTTTGATAATGTTTTTTAATGAAAGCATTTTACTTGTGCGTGTATCCGCATTGGTTTTTAGGTAGATTTCGTATGAAATACTACCTATTGCATTCTCTCCCATGTTGGAATTTCTGAAAATTTTTTGCAGATCTACACCGATCATGACTCCTAGACCCTAAAACTACCATCAGTAAAAAAGTTTATCTATCTATCTATCTATCTATCTATTTATATATATATATATTTCACTTTCTTCTAGACACGATAACTTCCATAATTATGCTCAGATCTTCTTCAAACTTTTACATAAAATCGAGGGGCATAAAATCTCGGTCGAGTTCGTTAATGGGCAAAATCGGACCAAGGGGGTGGAAATAGGGAGGGTTTTTGTGAAAACAGAAAAAATGCGATAACTTCTTAATTAAAATAGATATCGAATCAGTTTAAAGTTTATATTACTTCTAAAAAATGGACTAAAAGTTTCTGTATGATAGATTTTTGATAAAATTAAAAATGGGGTCAAGGGACGAAAAAAACAGGGTTTTTGGTAGAAAAAAATCATAATTTCGTCAATTCTCAAGATATCAAATCCAACTAAATTTTGTGTAAATGTGCTTAACATTATCTAAAACATTTTTATTTACAAGTTTTTGATAGGATCAACTTTTACCGATGAAAAAAATTAAAAACAAAAAGAAAAAGGGGGTGGAAATAGAAAATAGAAATCATAACTTACTCAATTCTTAAGCAATCAAATCTAATTAAATTTATTTTACATCTGCTCAATAATATCTACAACTTTTATAGCAACAGGTTTTTCACAGGACCAATTCTTATAGCAGAAATAAATTAAACAAAAATCGGAGTTGGAGAAAAAAACCTCAAATCCAAACTGCTTATATTGTGACTCATTTTTTGAATTCATTTTTGATTTTAAACGCATCCAAATGGCAAATCCTCTTACTTAGAAACTGTATAATGTGACTTATTGGCCAGTTTTTTCATAAAAGAAAAAATATATTTCAAAAAAGGCTGCCAAAGTGGGCACTTCGCACAAAATTTCCCAAAGCGATCATGATTGCAGATTTGAGGATGTATTCAAATAACAAATTGGTGATATTATGACTCATTTTTAAATCCAATTTTGCTCTCAAATGCATTCAGTTGACATTTTTTTGTTATTTAGGAATTGTATAATGAGCCGTATTGGTCAGTTTTTTGATAAAGGCTAAATATATTTTTTAAAAAAGCTGTCAAAGTGGGCACTTCGCTCAAAATTTCCCAAAGCGATTATGATTAAAGAATTGAGGATGTTTTCAAATAACAAATTGGTCATTTTATGACTCATTTTTAAATTCAGTTTTGCTCTCAAACGCATTCATTTGACAGTTATTTGTTATTTAAGAATTGTGTAATGTGCCGTATTAGTCAGTTTTTTGATAAAGGCTAAATATATATTTTAAAAAAGCTGTCAAAGTGGGCACTTCGCACAAAATTTCCCAAAGCGATCTTGCTTATAGAATTTTGGATGCATTCAAATAACACATTGGTTACTTTATGACTCATTTTTAAATTCAATTTTGCTTTCGAGCGCATTCAATTGACAATTTTTTGTTATTTAGGAACTATATAATGTACGTATTGATCAGTTTTTTAATAAAGTCAGAATGTATTTCAAAATATGTTGTCAAAATGGGCGTTTGAGCCGAATTTCGCTTAAGTTGATTTTGATAAAACCACTTCTTATAGAAAAATGAAATTAAAATTTTTTCAAAAGCTCACAATATAGTAGTGAAATTGGGTTTATCGTTAATAATATTCTATTTTTTGTTGTTGAAATGAAAACTTTTCGAAATCTACCTCCACCTATAGGCCAAGCCGACAGGGATTTTTTTTTTTTAATTATCCATTTTATACATTTTAATGTTAATTTAAAAAGTCCGTCATTAAAATTCTATACCTTGGTGGCAATCAGATATGTTACGTTGTTGAAGAGAGAAGGAAAACAACGGGAATTAACACATCTTTGCGGATGCCATTTTCACGTCACAATTTAAAATAGCTTTTTTAAAAACACTGAATAGAAAATGACGTCACGTGAAAACAACGCATTTTTACTCATAAAGCTGTTAATTTTCAATATTTTATTAATTCCTCTGATAATGAGATTGAAACGGTAATTTGAGAGTGCTTCAGTAGGTCAATAAGCGTCGTATTTAAAATGAAATAAAATTTGATAAAATTAAATATTTTATTAAGAATGCGTCTAAAGAAACATTATTTTCTGGATTTCGATGGCATTGAGATTAGAATTTTAGGTCAAAATTGCAAATTTTCAGACGCAAAATTTTAACATTCAAACGTGACATCAAGTTTGGTGCTATATTTATTAATAATCTGTGGCGATTTAATGCATTTTTAAAACAGTGATTACGAAAAACATACATGTAAACTTT
Organism: Maratus speculifer; assembly: GCA_964019185.1. Taxonomy (NCBI): domain Eukaryota; kingdom Metazoa; phylum Arthropoda; class Arachnida; order Araneae; family Salticidae; genus Maratus; species Maratus speculifer. The sequence continues at coordinate 116,484,808 of OZ025301.1, forward strand.
GCGACAGTGAAAACGATGTTATGTTTAGATTTTTCTGAAAAGAAAATAAATATATAATTTTCATAATGATCAAAAAAGCAAAAATCAAAGCTTCAGCTTAATAACGTCATAATTTTTTTCTAAGTTGCAAGTGACTGATTATGTATAGGAATAAAATTAAAATTTTTAATAATTTGAAAAGTTCAAATTAAACTTTAACTAAAAAAATATTTGTTTTAAGATTTAGTAAATGTAAGAGAGTTAGTAGAGTTAAGAATTAATATAAGATTGATTGTTAATTGAAATTATTTTGTATTTTTTTATATAAATAAAAAAAAAATCCCTTCTTTTAAGAATTTTCACTTGTCGAATTCGAAGGGTTTCAACTCATATATTAAAAATTAAATAAATAAAAAAAAAGTAAACTTTTTATGTTTCTAAGTTCGATTTCCGAATTTTGAACTTACAGCATTCCTTTAGAATATTGTTTACATATTATTTATTTATAGTGAAAAGCTTAAAACGAAAATCTCACGAAAAAACGAACATTTTGAAAATGATTCTTATCAGTAATTTTTATTTTATACTACATACATTGAAACTTGTATCCACTTTTTAAATATTTTACATATTTTTCAATTTTTTCGTAAAATATAAGTGAATTTTGCAAATAAGATAATGTGAGCGTTGCACAGAAACTCGTTTAAAATTCAGAACTGTTTTTACGCACATTAAAGTAAATTATTTGTATATTTTACAAAATAAAAAATATATACCTGGTGTCCCAAAAATGGCTTATGGATTTTAAAATTCAATAACTTGCAAACGGTGACAGCTATTTAAAAAATTTTTGCAGGAGGGTTATGTATAATGTCAGGAGTTTTATTTTTTATTTTCTTATTTTTTTTTTTATTTTACCGTAATTTTTTATTTTAGTTCAAATTTCAAACACTAGATAGCGCTGATAGCAATTGAAGCCCAGGTTGAGGCCGAAACTGACCTCACTCAGCACTGATCAACTGGCCTTCAATCGCCGTCAGCGCCATCTATTGTTTGAAATTCGAACTAAAATAAAAAATTAAGGTAAAAAAACTTTTGACATTATACATAATCCTTCTGCAAAATATTTTTAAATAGCTGTCACCGTTTGCGAGTTATTGAATTTTAAAATCCATCAGTCATTTTTGGGATACCCGGTATAATCATAAAAACATTATGTACAAGAAGCATTTTGAAACGAAGTTGGTATAAATTGTATATTAGTTTCTACACATTCGGTAAAAGTAAAAAAATAGCTTAAGCGTTATAATATGTAAATTTAAAAAAAATTATCCCTTTTTTCGACAAATGTAGCGTAGAACTACTCCAGAAACGAAATTACAGATATAAACGAAAAACAGATATTCAAAGCAATCTCTTTCATATATTTCAATTTCTTACTTTATAAAAAGAAATTGTATAAATTGTGACACAAGATGAACAAATATTTATAAAAAAATTATTTAGAAATTAAAACTATTATTTAGATTTTCTGTAAACTATTTCTGCAATTTAATTATTAGAAATAAAACAATCTTCTTATGTCAAAAGTAATTCGAAAGTCATGCAGAAATAGACTTGAGTTCGAAGTTAATTTTTTAAAACTTTCTTCTACTTTTTAAACTTTAGTAAAAATATTCCATAAAAAATTATTAAAAGTAATTATTTTACTTTGACAAATTTTTGTGCCGATGTATTTAGTTTCTTTTTCATTATGAGTTATGAATTATTAACCTCTTCAGTCCCCAGAGTAATTTATGTACTTTTTAAAAATTTAAATGATGGATTTATATTAACAAACTGATAAATAAAAAAACTAAACAGCGAAAAAAAATGAAATTTTATTTTTTGTATATAAATTTTTATGATAAATAAAAATTTAAAAAGCACATTTAAAAAAAATTCAATGATTTTATTTTTATTTTTATTTATTTATTTATTATTATTATTATTTTCACATTGTAAAATCATTTCAAAACGTAAAATAAATATATATCTGCTAATCATTTTTTATCATCACAAATGGACTTTACAAATGGTATCTTAACGCACGCACTAACATCATTTACGTTTTCATTTTTTATATATTTCTGCTGCAAGCTACTTTTATATAATACGCAGCCCGCTAGAAAAGCGCTATAAAAAACAAATTGCGACTTTGTTTAGTTCTTCTATCTGTTGGGTTCCTTTCACACCCATTTCTCTCTCTCTTTTTTTAAACATCATGTATATACGTGAAAAAAAAAAAAAAAAGTTGAAAAGATGTGCATCTTATAGGATACATCAGATCCGAAGAGATTAAATAAGAAAGAAAAATCAGGTCTCAAGCATAAATTATGAATCACTTTACTTCTCATTCCGACTACTTAACAAAACTTCAATATATACTACATAGTATGCTGAATGCTCAGTTAGGAAATACATAACACACATGAAAAATTTCCTTCAGAAATTTCATACATTCGAGATCTTTTGTGCAGCCCTGTATATGATCTATAGAATGTATACACGAAGTAATATTCAAAAGTTTTTAGTTAAATTTAAAAATGCATACAACAACTGAAAATTCTCTTCGAGCAATATTGTTGCTATAGACAATATTGTAACCAAATTTTTTTGTGTGTCCCTGATGTAAACGAACATATATTCGAGATCTTTTGTGCTGCCCTGTATAAGATCTATGGAAATTATACACACGAAGTAATCTTCAAATTTTATTTAATTAAAAAAATGCGTGCAACAATTGAAAATGTGCTTCCAGCAATATTGTTGCTCATAGACTATATTGTAGCCAAATTTTTTTTGTGTGTCTGTGTAAATGAACGATGAATGCCTTGCACACCATGTTCTATAATATGTATTTTTTAGTGCACTTCAGTGATATATATATATCATTTTCAATATTTTATAAATAGTATAACATGATTAAAAGCCACCACAATCGATTTTCCCGATAGACCATAATGTAAATGAATTATTTAATTTTTAATAACGGATTTATTAATTTTTAGAGTGCCCCAGTAAACAAATTACAAATAATGCGCATTTCTTTTTCAGTACCGAAGATGCCATAGTAAATCTCAATAACATATCGATTATGTTGTAATCCTGGTATATTTAAAAGATATGGTATATTTAGTTTGCTATGTTTTGAAGATTCCTAAAAATGATGATACAATTCAAAAGGTTGGTTTTATAGAAGATTCCTAAAAGTAATGATACTATTTAAAATAAAATATAACTAATCAGGGCTCGACTTAGACAGTGGGGGGCCCTGGGGCAAACATTATTAGGGGGGCTCCCCTTCTAACTTAAAACTGTTCGTGAATTATACTCAAGTGACTAAAATTAAAATTCAAACCTATTATATATATGTATAAATTTCGTACCAAATACTATTCACATATATATACATAATAGCAGAAGATAGATAATTTTAACTATTAGCTTCTTTTTATAATTAACTAGTACTTTAAGGGAGCGTGGGGCACTCAAACAGAGGAGATAGGAGAAAAAAGGCCCCTTAAATCTGAAAAAAGAAAGAATTTTAGTCATATTTCGCCATTTTTTATCATTTGACACTCTTTTAAGGAAAAACTTTTCTCTCCTTGGGGGGGGAGGGGGGGGGGCTCCTCAAGCCGGGGGGCCCAGGGCAGTTGCCCCGCATGCCCCTACATTAGTCAGGCCCTGTAACTAATGCGTATTTTAAATTCAATATTGATTTATGGTGGATGCAGTAGGAAAAAAAAAACGTTCTCCGACAAAATGCTCTCTGTTGTATAAGAGGAGAACATATTTGAATGGATGAATGTGATTATTTATTTTATTTTATTTTATTTTATGCTAATTATGTTAAACAAAGTAGAGTGTTTGTAATTCATTTTGAGTATAAGTTCATATGTTTGGAAGATTCCTAAGAGGGATGATACAATTTAAAAAGTTCGTATGTTTAGAAGCATAAAATAGAATAAAAATAAATGTGATTATTTATTTTATTTTATTTTATGCTAATTATGTTAAAGGAACGGTAGACGTTTATTTTATTTTATTTTATTTTAATTTTCATTATAGCAATAAGAAATTTTGTGCACATATACATTTCACAAAACGCACATAGAACACCATCAAAAAAAAAAAAAAAAAAAAAAAAAGAAACAATCATATTAAAATTTTTAAATTAAAAAATAAATAAATTTTCAAACAAAATTTTAACTTGCTCCTCGTGTTTTAATTTTTGAGATTTTTTTTTCATTTTTATCACTTAAAACTCTATTATAAACAAATTTGTGTAAGATTTTTTTAGTCTTTTGAATAATTAATATTTTACACTTTTTTTTTCTAAATTCCATATCGATTTTCATCAAAATTTTGCCTTTTAATGAGTAAAAAATGAAATTTGACTATCTTAATGCAGACGAGTTTTAAAAAGCTTACATAATTTCTTTCTAAACAACATCAGGATACTTCCTTATCAATTTCATTAATATTGATCAAAAATTACATCGTAAGGAGCATTTACAAAATCTAAAAACGCTAAAAAATTAATTTTGAGAAAAATAGATTTAAAGTGTATCCTTTTACCCTTTACCCTTTACTTTTTTCCCTCTTACCTTTATTATTTACTTCTTAAAATCTTCATAAATGATATTTTAATAAGAACAAACTGTTTTGGTACTATTATACCACAGAAATAGACCTTTTTGCGACGATTTTGTTCAAATTAAGGTCCACTGTCCCCTTAAGCAAAGTAAAATGTTTAATTTACAGTCAAAGTTCTATAATCCGCACACCCATAATCCACTGTTTTCTATAATTCGCGTTATTTCACGAATGTAAACAGTGAAATAAACAGTTAAAAAATTTACAAATTAGTGATCCAAAAACGATTTTTTTAAACAAATAAAAAAAAATGAGAAAACATTGAGAAAACAGTGGATTATCGGTGTGCGGATTATAGAACTTTGACTGTAGTAGAATTAATTTTGAGTATAAATTGGTATGTTTGGAAGATTCCTAAAAGTGATGATACAATTCGAAAGGTTGGTATGTTTGGAAGATTCCTCTAAGTAATGATACTATTTAAAATAAAACTGTAATAGGTATTTTATATTTAATATTGATTTAACGTGGATGCTGGAGAAAAAAGTGTACTCCGACAGACTGACGAATGTGATTACTTATTTTATTTTGTTTTATGCTAATTATGTTAAACAAAGTAGAGTGTTTATAATTCATTGTGAGTATGGAAGTTGGTATGTTTGAAAGATTTCTAAGAGTAATGATACTATTTAAAATCAAGACTGTAGTTAAAGGGGTGCTAGTCTTTCCTGAAACATTTTGAGCCAACCGTGGAAAAGATTCCAAGCTCACTAAACGAATATATGTTCCGAAAGTACAATTGAAATTCTGTTCAAAAATCTAATTTAGTTTTGAGGCCCTTCACAGTTTTGCAGAAATACTAAATTGTAGCTAAAATAGGTATTTCATCACTCGCTCATCCTTATTTGTACATATGAAGGTAGTATGATATTGCACTAGTTATACACTCAAATTTTTCATCGTATTCTTTTCTTAGCATAAAATGAAGTTATTACTACAGTTTAATAAGAAACATAGTACCTACAGTGTGAATATGTATTAATTTATCTTTCTGCGTCAGAGAGAGAGAAAGAGAGAAAATATGAGTCCCCCTCTACATTTTTGAGCCCCCCCCCCTACATTTTGAGCCCCCCTACACTTTTTAGCCCCCCTCCAATTATTTAGTTCTAGCTATGACCCTGTTTAAAACAGGTATGCATATTCGAAATTTAACATCGATTTGTCATGAGATACCGAAAAAGCAATATGCTGTACTCTCAGAATTATCTCTATTGAATAAAAGGAAATCATGTCTAAACGGGCAAATGTGATTAAATTTTTAATTTGATTTAATGCTAATTATACTAAACAAAGTAAAATAAAATGAAATAAAATAAAATAAAAATAACAAAATTGTAATTTAACAAATTACAAAGACTATTTGGAAAACGATATTTTCAAAGACTCAAATTTTAAGGGCTTATAGATAGACAACTTTAACTGTTTAAAATGTGCATTTTTATTTGATGGAGTTAATCAGACTGACTTCTGAACGCCTCATATTACGTACGACATGGCTTAAACATTAATATTCCTGGACCCATCACAAACAAATTCTAAATAAATTTCAGTTTTACAATTTTCGGAACTGCAAATTTTTTAACTTCAAAATATCGCACATTTTAAATTTTTACACCGTTCCATAGAGAAAAAATGCACTTTTTAATGAAATTTGTTTGAAATCTCTATCACAATTTGTTGTTAAATTATTAATTTTTTTAAAAAGTTTTAATTATTCTTTTTGTCATCGTGGCAACAGAAGTATTCCATTTTTGGATATTAAACTTGGACCTATCAGGAAACGAATAAAATTAAATAAATTGCGGAATTCAATCAATAAAAAGATTCAGATTTACTTAGATTTCCCAGTTCTCTTCCGAGAACAATAACTATTTTTTCCAAAAAAAAAAAAAAAAAAAAAAAAAAAAAAAGAAGTTGGAGTGAAAGGAGCCTAACAGATAGCAAAACTAAACAATATAGTAATTTTTTTCTTATAGTGTCTTTTTTTTTCTTTTAGCGAGCTACGAGTTACATAACAAGTTGTAAATTGCACGTCAAACGTGGCAAATGAGGTGGTTCGCACTATAATTAATTTTATACATATTCAGAGCTTGATGCATTAGCTGTTAAACTTTTATGCAAAAATGCATTCTACGATTATATATCTTCAATTCAGTAATGCGAAAATAATAGCTTTTCATCTTAAACAGGACGCAATCAACATAGCAAACCTAGAATCATTACCTATCATAGATATCGTAAAAATGCGTAACTCATTCGAAAACCACTTTTAAGCTAATGCCATTCATAGTCTGTAACTTTTACAGATTCTGTTGTATTACCTTGTGTATGATCTACACTACAGCATTTAGACACGCAACGTAAAATGCAAAAATATAGTTAAACTTAAAAACTCATATCACAACTAAAAATACACTTCCAACAAAAATCTGTAATATACCTGCGTAATATATCTTTTGTGAGTCCCTGTAAACACTGTCAGCATTTTCTATTATACAGGAAGTAATTTGTAATAAATCTCAGCAATGTATATCAATTTCATTATATATGAAGTAATTTAACATGATTGAAATACACCATAAACGATGTTTTCACATATATTATGTTGTAACAGAATTCTTTTGTGTAGCTCTGTAAATGAATAATTAAAATTTTTTGCCCATATATTGCACTGAATGTATATTTTAGTATACTTTAGTAAATGGATATCAATTTTATCCTATTTGATTGGCTGTAACACTATTAAAATGAACTTGAAATATTTTTCCCCCCCGTCGACCGTAATGTAACGGAATGCTTTTGATTGTCCCTGTAATTAAACTATTCATCCGATTTTCATAAAATTTGAATTGACTCGACAAAATTGTACAAAAATTATATATTTTAAATTTCAAATGATTCGGTTGGGTAGTTTTTACTCTGTTGTAGACGGCCAGTCTGAACGACGACTATAGTACGTATTTACATAACTAACTTAGCTACGTATTTACATAAATAAATGCACCTAAAAATGGCTTGCTTCAGAAATGTATGAAATGGACAAAAATGGAAGCGTAAATAACTTTACTGTGCACTAAGATACCATTTTTAGAGTCCATTAGTAACAAACAAGTTGGAAATTGCGCGTGAACGTAGCAAATGAGGTGCGTTCGTACGATAACGAAGTTTTAAAAATATTCAAATCTTGCTGATATAGTAGAGCGTACTTCGGATACAGTATAGTAGTCGAAATCTTTGTGTTTCTGTAAATATGCAGGAAGTAATTTTTATTACACCTCAGCAACGTATATCTTATTCATAAAATGTGAAATAGTTGAATATAATTAAAACAGGCCACAAACAATGTTTCCCCGTATAGCATTATGTAGTGGAATACTTTTGTGTGGCCCTGTAATTTAATAACAAAAATTATTTGCATCACAGATTGTACAGAATGCATATTTTATTATATATTTCATAGATTCATGCCAATTCTATTGTGTTCGAATGAGTGTAACATCATTAAAATGCATTTGAAACTTTTTTCCCATTGACCGTAATGTAATGGAATACTTTTGATTGTCCCTGTAAATGATCTATGCACCCGACTTTCATACACTCTAAAAAAAAAAAAATGCGTAAATTTACACACAAAAACAGGTATATCGATGATACAAAAACGACATGTCTATGTGTGTAAATTGGTGTGTAAATTGCCAAAATACACGCCTAATGTGTAAATTTGAAAATACACATTTTAAAGTGTAATTTGAGGATAAGTCCAAATGTGTAAATGTTATCTGATAAGTCTTGAAATACACACTTTAATGTGTAAATTGCATAAGAATACACAGATTTATGTGTAATATTCTCACACATTCATCTGTGTAATTTTCTGTGATTAAATGTATTTTTGTGTAATAATGCAAGAAACACATACTTTTGTGTTTTATGTAAAATACTCAATTTTTTGTGTAGTATGTAAATTACACAGGTTTTTGTATAATATGCAAAATACACAGATTTTTGTGTAGCATTCTCTTCATATAAATATTTCTGCTGAACATGCAAAACACAGATTTGTGTGTAATAATCAAAATATTTAGATATTTGTGTAATATTCCAAGCAGACATATTTTTATGTATTTAGCGTTAACATTATATGTTTTAGTATGTTTAAATTGGGAATTAATTCCCAATGATTAATAATGATAATTTTAATGATTAAAAAATATGTTCAAAGAACAGTATCATTTACTGATTGAGATTATATTTTCTGGTAGCTCTGTTTCATGCCCAGAAAATAGTGTACCAGCAATGTATTTTGGCAATTTTCACACCACACTAAATAAAAGACAAATCATTTTCATATCACCGATATACCCGTTTTTATATAAAGCATGATAAACTGAAATTTTAATTACCAATTTGTAATTTTTTTTAGAGTTGGTTTATAGTTCTACAACATTGAAATCACAATTTATGCGCAGACTGCATAATTTCAATTCCTTACAATTTCTGTCTTTTAAATTAAAGTTAAAAAGAAATTCTCTCGATGATATTTACTGCTATAACAACTCATATTGTTTTTAATATTTTAAAGAGCAATTTTTTCAGAAATATTTATTATTAATAATATTAATAATACATTTTAATATTAGTAATATTAATAGTATTAATAATACATACTTTTACATTTTTAATATTAATACTACACTGTCAGAAAAATTCGTCAATATACACTAAGTTATCCTCATTTTTTCACAAATAATTTCCGTCCTCACAGAAAACGTTTTTGATCTGTGAATTCATTTTGAACGTCGAAAAATGAGGAAGAGTTTCCGTTTATTTCTAGCACGCATGCGTATTGGGCCTGTTAGTAATAAATTCGAATGTGTTTTTAAAATGAAAAACAAAATATTCTATAGATTATAATGTCTAATTTAGTTTTATAAAAACAAAAATGTGTTCAAATTTAAAAATAAATAACAATTACTTTCTTTATTCATTCAAAAATTCTCACAATTTGTTATTCAAAGTTCGATAAGTTGAATAAAGTTGAATATACTAAGTAATTTAAATAATAAATGCGAAATATAATATTTCGCATTTAAAATATACTTTAAGTGAACACATTTAAAAGATATTTTAATTAAAAAATAAAATGGAAAAAAATTGATATTATTAAAAAAAAATCTTATCGAATAAAAATATAATACTCATACTTTTCCTTTAGCAATCTACGTAATATATTTAAAATTTACATTTTTATAGTATATTATTACTAAACGTAAAAAAATTCCCAGCCACAGTATCATTAAAGATGAAATCTTTCCCAAATTAACTTCAAAATTAAAAGCTTTGTAACGAAAAACACCAATCACACCCATATAAAATGAAGGGTTCTACTTTAAAGCACTTCCTGAACGTGAAACGGTGGCGCTGAGGTAACGCGTTTGTCTGCCAGTGCTGAGATCGTGAGTTCGATCCTCAGCCGTGCCGGATTGATCTTTTCAAGAATTTTTTTCAAAAGACGGATATTTTACCTCTTTTGACGGAGAAAAAAATAAACGGATAATCGTCAATCTACAGACAATTTCTGGCAGCAGTGCTGCCAGAACTTGTCTTTTTCTGTAAACTTTTCTGTTTACACTTTTCTGTAAAAAGACTGAAGTTTTTTTGAGAGTGTAGCTATACAAGTACATTAATTAATGTTTCACCAATATTTCATAATCTGAAAGATAACGAATGTTGCTATTTTGCGTATTATTCAATAAACATATGGCCATAGGCTAAAAAAGAATTTTGGGAAATGTTTAGAAAATATTGCATTGCAATAAGATTTAACTGATATTAGAACTTTCTCCTACATTCTGCGCATTATAAGACATGATTCTTTCAAGAAAGTAATTTTTATTTTAAATTTAAAGAGTGAAATATGATGTTTGAAATAAAAGAATCGCAAACAGCGCAGAGAAAATTAACCAAATAATAATAATAATTATTATTATTATTAAATGCTTAAGCATAAAATGAAGTCATATAGTAAATGCATAGACATATAATAACATTACTGCATGTAAATATCAGCAAAAATATTTCTTAAAACAAAATAATACCCCATTAAAAGACACGTACTATGAGTAGTACATCATACCTGAAAGGACTAAATCAGATTATTTTGATATAAATTGGAATTTTATGATTTTTGTCTCCAATGTTCAAATACTGAATGACTACCAAGGATTTTAGTCTACCAAAACAAAAACAAAAAAAAAACTCCTCTAATTGTTAACATAATCTGTGTCTTTATCCTTTAACTAACATAACTAATAGTTCATTAGTTACAGACATTATAAAAACTACAAAGTAGTTTTATAATGTCTGTAACTATGAGCTATTTTTAGTAGTAGTTTCCTTTGTAGCATATAATAACATTATATACATTAATATTTTGAAATAATATTATGCAATATTTTGCAAAACTATATTAAATACTAGTGATATCTACATGTATTCCAATTATTAATAACTGCATTTAACATAAACTATTAACACTATTTAAAATTAATAATTATTAAACAACAATCTCTGTATTTAGGAACATAATATACATTTTTAATTAGCAAAAAATTAGTAATAATATAATTTTTAATTAGTATATAACATATTTTAATTACTAAAATGATTATTAACAATTTTGTGCTCATTCTAGAAAGAAAAAAAGGGAAGATGCTAGTTCCAAAAAGTACACTATTTCATGGGGAAATATACTTAGTAATTTGTTTTGTAATTATAAAAAGCATTCAGTTTCTCATTATGATAAACAAAATGCCATTAATTTTAATAATTTATGAATTACAAATTGAAAAATACAATTAAATAATAACATGTTTTAATTTTTTTCTAAAGAAATAATTCTCTATCACTTTCATAAGATCTTGGGAACTTAGATTAAGATATAATGTGTAATTTGGAAGTTGTATTACAAGAAATCTGTGTTTACTCTAAGTGAATTTAATTATATTTTAATAAAGTAGGGTGCATTTTGCCAATTTCATAAGAAGAAAGTTTTTCCACCCTAAAAAAGTGCTTAGAGGAAACAGCAAATAGTTACAGAATTAATAACAACTGCAAATAAGTAATTTCATCAATTAGTAACACAATTAACAAAATTAACAAATTTATTTGCATCTCATTTTGCAATCTGTCAATAGCCTGAATCTAACTTTACATCCACGTTTGCATATATTAACCTCCCAAAATATGTCAGCACATTCATACACACATACAAAGTAAATATAAGGAATAGCCAATTATATATGAAATCCTCAAAACATTAAACAGCACCATTATTAGCACTTAGTGGAAGTTCTCAGCATTTACTGCTTCAGACAGTTTTGCTGCCTTAATTAATCATGAAAATTTTTATTTGGTGTATATGAGTTGAAAAAGTAAAAACATTCAACTTTTACTGAATAAGCTCTTGCTATGCTTAATATTTTATTAATTTTTTTTTCTCATGCCTTCTTTTACAATTCAGCCGATGTCATTATTTCATTCTATTTTTAATTCCAATATTTGATATAAATTTATTATTGCAAAAGCAGAATGAGAAAATAAGATTTAGCTGCTTTATTCGTTTATTTGCAGAAAATTATTATACTTGCTATGCCTATATTATATAAAAGAATCAATAATTTGATTACTAAAAGGAAATTATGACATTGTAATTTATACCACATTTGAATATCATTTTTAAATTAAATGATTTTTATACTTATAAGATAAAAACTATGCTTTTTACAAAATTATCATGCTTAAGTCTTTGACAATACTCAGAAATTAAGATTAGAAATAATTATTTAAAGCTTTTTTGTGTATTCAAAAGTCAATACCTGTAGAAACTTGCCAAATTATGGTAACCTTAGATTTTAATATTTTTTTCTGTCATTTTAAATCTTTATAAAATTTATGATTTTAGTCAATGATTAAAAAAAAGTTGATTTAAATTACGATTTAATTACCGGTTTAAGTCAGCTGATTAAAATCGTTCGCTCCCTATGAAAAAATAATAAAAGCTTAGTTTGCATTTATTTATTTATCTATTGTGATTATATTATTGTGATTTATTGTTGATACATTACTAGAAGGGTGTCCATTACTGGCACATCTACCTGTACTGAAGTGTAATATGTAGTACTTTAAAATAGATTGCTTCAAAAAACGCCCCCTCCCCCCCCCAAAAAAATGGGCGCATAACTTTTATTTATTTATTTATTTATTTACATTCCTATATATATATTTATTTATTGCAGATTTATATAATACATCTTAAGAAGTATCAAAATTTTTTTATAAATACAGAAACACACAAAAAAGCATAAATGAACTAAAAAAATGCAATCTATTTAATTTTATTATTATTATATTGATATACACAAATTAATTACATTTTTAAGATAATAAATTCACAAATAATGAAATTAAAAACACTAACTAATTTAATAAAAATATTGGGCTCTGTTTTAAGAAAGTTCATTTATACAGTTAATTCAATTTCTAACCAAAAATAATCTCATTCTTGCAAAAATGTATCATTTTACAAATAATCTCATTTTTTTCAAAAATGAGACATTTTACAAATACACATATATATACATATACATATCATGTATATAATTCTTTTTAGAATAAGTGCAAAAAGTATTTCACCAAATGTGTTAAATTAGTGTTTAAATTCAAAAGTCAATTCATATATGTATACAATTCATGTATGTAATACATATATGTATACTTCTCTTTCTTCATAATTATAGTTTTTATAGAATGATCATAAGTATGCTTAATATGTAGGAACGCAGTCACTTTTGCGACACTTTTGGAACTCGGACAATGATTAAGATTTTCTAATCTAAATTTTACTAATTCAATAAAATAATCATAATTTAGTTGAAATATGATAGCATTTTTTATGATAAAACTTTCATAACACACAGAAATCATAAACATTATTTTACATTTTTACATAATAAAAGGAATCTGAGCTAGAAAAAGATTAGATATATTCAAATAGAAAAGAAACGAACAATATTAGAAAATAAAGCACCGAAATTTTATCATTTTCTTAAATATAATAATTCTGTTAATATTTATAATGACATTTAAATTTCTTAATTTTTGGTTGTATGTCAAAAAACTTACAGTTTAAACATGAAAAACTGAACCATAAAAATCTATTAAATTAGTTGTCAATTGAAAAGCTTTATTTTCATAAGAACAAAACATTTACATACCTTTGACATAGAATATCCATTTTTTTCATGCCGGTAAAATCACAATAGAAAAGAAAATATAGTTCAATTTTTTCTAAATATGAAGACAAACATTCTGTGTTAATTAACATTCCTCGATTATTTGTAATTGCATTATTATTTATTCTTATTTTTTGAGTTAACAGAGGAGAACAAACTTTCCTCTTTTGACATGTTCGATTCTAAAAATGGCGAAACTGCGATACAGCAGATGTAATTTTCATTTTTCACCTGCGTACTTGCTATAATACAAAATGCAGACGAACATTTAAAATAACACAAAAGTTCATGTAAATCCAAGTATTTTTCTAATTTTACACATTTGTCTGGGTAACCAACCGACAACAACTTGCAGTCTTAATATCACAAAATAAATGCACAAAAAAACAAGTAATCCTTTTTATAAAATGTGTAATTTTCATGACAAGTGGGTGATTTTAGAAATTTACACACTTATCAGTGTATATAAGAACTATGCGTAAATTACATTAACACACCAATCGGTGTCAATTTAGGTATTTTTCTACTTTTACACACTTATTTATGTTTTTCAAGTGATAACAAATTACACACTTAGTTTCAAAAGCTAAATACACATAAAAACAGGTAAAATTCTGCAAAAAAATGTGTAAAGTACAAGGCAAGTGTGTAAATTTACAAATTTACACATAAATGTGTGTAAATTTGACTAATTTACAAATTTATTTTTTAGAGTGTAACATATGAAATGACTCGACAAAATTACGTAATAATTATATGTTTTAATTTTCAAACGATTAAAATGCATTTGAAACTTTTTCCCCCATTGACCGTAATGTAACAGAATCCTTTTGATTGTCCCTGTAATTGATCTATGCATTCAATTTTCATAACATTTGAAATGACTCGACAAAATTACGCAATAATTATATGTTTTAAATTTCAAACGATTAAAACGCATTTGAAACTTTTTTCCCCATCGACCGTAATGTAACGGAATCCTTTTGATGGCCCCTGTAATTGATCTATCTATCCGATTTTCATAAATTTTGAAATGACTCGACAAAATTATGTTATAATTATGTATTTTAAATTCCAAACGATTCGGTTGGGTAGTTTCTGGGTTGTTATATGCGGACAGACAGACGGACAGACAGACGGACGGACTGAGCGACAACAATAGGTGCTACGTATTTACATAATTACGAACGCACCTAAAAATGATTAAATTTATGTTTATTTTATGTTTTGCAATGTTTTTGCAATGCAAAAAAGTAAAAATAAAAAATTTTCAAAAAAATGTATATTTCCTAAGTATCATCAAATTTTATGTACAAAAATAAAAATCCTTACTAATATTATAAATCGGAAAGTGAGTTTGTTTGTTTGTTTGTTTGTTTGTTTGTTTGTTCCGCTTTCACGCCGTAACTACTGAACCGATTGCTTTGAAATTTTGCAGACGTAAAGTTAGAAGTCCGGATTAAATAATAGGGTAATTTTTATTTATTTTATTCAAATATTTTCCTTAATCCTTACTAATATTATAAATCGGAAAGTGAGTTTGTTTGTTTGTTTGTTCCGCTTTCACGCCGTAACTACTGAACCGATTGCTTTGAAATTTTGCAGACGTAAAGTTAGAAGTCCGGATTAAATAATAGGGTAATTTTTATTTATTTTATTCAAATATTTTCCTTAATAATTCAAAATTTAATTATTTTTCATACAAAATCAATAGGCATTTTTCAGATAAAATTTAACCATTTTCCTTTCCTGTTGCCAAGAAAATAAAAAATTGGAATAATAATTTTTCAGCGGCAATGAATTTTTAATAGAAAACTTCCACGCGAAAAACTATAATAAAATAATTTAAAAGAAAATAAATATGACGTCATGTTTGAAATAAATATAAAAGGTGTATTTTTTATAATACATTTAACAAGGATATTTGTTTAGTTAATGGGAATTTTTGTGTAAAATATGGTGACATAAATTAAAAGTAAAAAGAATGAAAAAGAATTATATTTTTAATAAAATGGTTCACTCATGAAAATGTGACGTCATAGTTGAAATAAAACAGGTACTTTATAGCAGTCGTTAAAAATACAAGGGGTATGAATATCAGTAGCTAATGGAGCGAGATAAATAATGACGTCATATTTAAAATGAATCAGAAATACAGGGGTTGGACAAAAATATGGAAACACCTTTGAAAAAACACGTTTCCTTGCCTAATATGGTGTAGGGTACCCGTTGTTATTCAATATAGCTTGCAATCTTCTCGGAATGGATAAATACAGTTCTTGTATGTTTGCCAAGGGAATATTGTAACTTTCTTCCTGCAAAACGGTGACAAGTTCAGATAACGATGTTGGCGGTGGATAGGGAGAACGAACTTTCCGCTCCAATGCAGACCACAAAGGTTCGATAATATTCAGGTCTGGTGACTGTGGTGGCCAGGGGAGATTCGACAATTCATCCTCGTGCTCAAAAAACCAGCCTGGTCAATGTGAGCTGTGTGAACGGGGGCGTTGTCGTCTTGGAAGATGCCATCACGATTGGGGAACAAAGTTTGTACCATTGGATGGACTTGATTGGCCAAAATGTTCACATAAGTCTGAGCAGTAATACACCCTGACAGAGTTATCATGCGGCCAGAAAAAAACCAAGATATGGCTGCCCAAACCATCACCGAACCCCCGCCATGTTTCACTCTTGGCAACAAGCAGTCTGTATTATGAGCTTGAGATTGCGTTCTCCAGACGTAAACTTGGCCACAAGTGGGAAACAATGTGAAAGAAGACTCATCAGATCATATTACTCACTTCCACGGCTCTATAGTCGAGGCTTTATGACTTAAACACCACTTTTTCCTGTTATGGGCATTAGCATCACTGATGAATGGCTTTTCAATTGCAGCACGGCCAGCAATTTTCTGTTTATGAAGCTCCCTTCTAATTGTTTTGGTTCTCACAGGGTTTGGTAACACGACATTCATTTTAGCAGTAACTTTTGCAGCTGTGGTCTTCTTATTTTTCGCGATAATCCTCCTTAATGATCGTCTGTCACGATCACTCAGCACACACTTTCGTCCTCCCTGTGATTTAGCAGATGATGTTTTTCCGTATTTCAAATATGCGGAATAAATCTTCGACTCAATACCTCTTGAAACACTAAAAACATCGACTACCTTGCTTACGAAAGCACCCACCATACGCGCGCCAACAATTTGCCAAATTCGAAGTCTATTAACTCTGTCATAATGCAATGATAACTTCACATAACAGTGCTCCAACAACGACTGAATGGTGCAGCGATTTTACGAAGTTGTATAGGTGGTGTCAGTAGGCGAAAACGCCAGCGCCATCTACATAGTTCATTAAAATCAATCTTTCTTTTCAAACATGCATTTCAAAAGGTGTTTCCATATTTTTGTCCACCCCCTGTATTTTTTACTTATACTAATTAATAAGTTATAAGTTACATACAAATGAATATTTTTATTCAAAACTCATAATTATCAATGGAAGAAATTTTTTGTGGGGAAAAGGTGGAAAATAAAATCACTGATTAATATATTTTTGGCTCGATTTTTTAACACTTTCGAACAAAGTTGAAAAGTTATTATGCTTTCGGTTTGTCTGTCTGTTTGGTCGCTTTCTAACTTTCCTAAATATACTCCGATTTCCATGAAATTTTTGGACGTTCTTAACGTTTACCTAGCACGAATACCTATTGAAAATAAAGTTTCTACCATGATTAGTTTATTTACAGGGATAGTAAAAAAATTTCCTTATATTACGGCATTATGGGGAAAAATCGTTTTAGTTAAATTTAACGATGTTACAGCCTGTAGAACGTATTCAAATTTATATGCATTTACAAAGTGCACTAAAATATGCATTTTGTAAAGTATGTAGTGAAAAGGGCACTTACTATTCATTTACAGGGTCAGACAGAAGAATTCCATTGCATAGGAATAAAGGGAGGAACAGTTTCCCACATATTTTAATTATGGTAAACGATTTCATGTATAATCAAATTGATATATGTTGCTGAGGCTTAATGTAAGTTATTTCATGCATAATACGAAGTGCATAGCATTTACAGGGACACACAAAAGATTTCAAATATTATATATTCTATCGGAAGTACTGTATATCATGGATGATGACTGTTGTATGGATGAAATGCATTTTGAATTATGATATGTGCTTTTAAGTTTCGCTAAATGTATGCATATTAAATAGAGAGTATAAATGGTAATAATGTAAATAGTTAAATTTAGATATACAGGGTTACACAAAAGATCTCGGAAAGGTTACTGAATATGAGCGTAATTTACTTAAAGGTGGTTTTTAAATAAAATATGCATTTTTATTTTGAACTGCATTTAGTAAACTAAGAAATGTTTGTATTGTAGTATATATATAAAATGAAAAACAGGGTCCCGCAAAGAACTGGATACAAGGTTGTCTTCGGATGATAATTTCTGAAAATGTAATTTAGGTAGTAATCTATACTAATATTATAAAGAGGAAAGATTTGATTGTTTGTTTGTTTGAATTGAATAGGCTCCGAAACTACTTGACGGATTTGAAAAATTCTTTCACCGTTGGAAAGCTACACTATTTCCGGTGAACATAGGCTAATTTTTAATTGATTTATACAAATATTTTTCTTAATAATTCAAAATTTCATTATTTTTCATACAGAATCAATTAAAATTTTTCCGATAAAAAATAACCATTTTTCTTTCCCGTTGCCAAGAAAATGTAATCTGAAATAGTAATAATAAATAAATTAAGTCTTAGTAATTATGGAACAAAACAATTTGTATAATTTTAAAATAGAAAAGAAAAATAATGAAATAGTTTACTGATAAATAAACGACTGTTACTGGATTACCACGTGAGGCATAAAATCGCAATTTTGTTGTAATCGTGCCAACGTGATCCGTAGATGACATCTGCACCTAAATATTATTGGCAATATTATTGTTTATATAATTTGTTTACATTATTTGGCAATATTGATCTCCCATCGACCAAAAAACTGTCGCCAAAGTATAATTTAAATGTCAATAATGGATGATCGTAAATATCACATTCTTTTGACATTAAATATGTTTTGCATAATTGTTACGTCGTCAACTAATTTTAATCCGATGTTTTATCTCTATTTCTATTAATATTTTAGTAATTTTTTAATTCTTTGGTTATTTAAAATAAAAATTATATCCATTTGTATAATTTGGCGAAATTGATCGATGGAATAATCAAATGGTACCAATTGTTTCTTTACACTCTATCTGGAATTAGCGTACTTATTGAGCCTCCGCCAAGTCATATGCCAAGCAGTCATTAAATCTGAGTTTTAGCCTTACTATTATATCTTTTTCATCTGCAGTTATTTTACCATCACTAAAAAAGAAATTTTTTGAATGTGAAGGAAAAATCATTGTCATGAAAAAATATTTGCAATTAATTTATCATTCATTCTAATAAAAAAAAGGTACTACTAGGTTATCCCGTCGACCAAAAAATTATCCCCAAACTATCAGATTAAATGCTAATAATGGATGATCGTGAATGTCGCATTCAATGACATTAAATACGATTCACGTGTTTAAAATGTCATTAAATGGTTTTTATTTCGACTTTTTATTAATATTTTTCTTAATATTCTACTAATTATTTGTTTTTTTCGTTATTTAAAATAAAAATTACGTCAATATGTATAATTGGGCTATTAGTTTGGCGATTTGTATAATTTGGCAAAATTGGTTGACCCGTTGACGGGATAGCAAAGTAGTATAAAAAAAAGAAAAAAAAAGTGGATAAGTGTGATTGGCAATCGCACACAGGGATTCGTTTAATATCTTTTTCAAAACACTTTTTTTCATTAAATTAACAAATGAAAAATGGTTTTTCGGCGCTATTTTGGGATTTCTTCGCTAATCGCGCCAACCAGAACAAAATATTAACAGAATATTCCCCTAAATGTTGCCTTGATCGCATAGATTTGTTCATTTCTCTATCATAATCTGCAGATTTAGTAAAACTACACAAGTAAATAAAATTATGAATAAAAGTAAAATATTTCAAAGCTTAGCATAAATTTAAGGGAGACCAAATTGGACACCAGAGGCGGATCTTAATTTAAATAAATAATCTATATATATAAAAGAAAGTTTGGATTTCGTATTAATCACAGCACAAAAAAATCTACCGAACCAAAAATCTTGAAAATTAGGGTAAAAATACTTCTAATAACATCGAGTGCCTCTAAGAAGGGATTTTCGAAAATTCCACCCCTAAGGGGGGTAAAAAAAAGAACGAACTTTTAAAAAATTCCTGAAAAATGGGCTTTTGAAGTTATTTTTCATCTGATAACATATTTTAGTGTATTTTCTCATGCTGAATCGAATGTTACTAAGTAAATTCTTTTAAATCCAGTAGTTCGTGAGCTACTTCATATTTTCCTAATTTGGCGATGACTTCGGCGCAAAAACCTGGAATTTTCAATCCTTATGTATATAGATCAGATTTTGTAGTTATTTTTTAACTGATACCATATTTTAGTGTATTTTTTCATGCTGCATCGAATGATATTAAGCAAATTCTTTTAAGTTCAGTAGTTCGTGAGATACCATATATTTTTTTGATTTGGCGATGTCTTCGACGCAAAAAAGCGGTAATTTTCAACCTATATATATAAAAGAAAGTCTGGATTTCGTATTAATTATCGTACAAAAAAATCTATTGAACCTAAAATTTTGAAAGTGAGTTCTATAATCAGTTAACGTGATTATGTAAGCTACATTTAATTATCTCAATATATATAAAACGCAAAGTGAAATTTCACTCCGGACGCTTATAACTTAAGTTCTACTAGATAGATTTTAATGGAACTTACATTGTTAGTTGGATAATTATTCAGAAATTTTGTAACAAGTGAAATATAGCATTCTACGTTGTTTAATTGAATACTTATGGAGATGTTTTAAATCAGATGAACACAATTACAAAAGGTTGGCTTTAATTTAAAGGTTCCGCTGAATGAATTTTTATGTGATTAAAATTGTTAACATGTTGAGCGCTACGTCATTCATTGGTGACTAACACTGAACTTTCCGTTTAGATGACTGACTTTTCACCGATGACAGACAGTCTAAAATACGATATAAAACTAAAAATTACTATGATATAAAAATTTCGTTTGATTCAAAGTTTCTTTAAAAAAACTGACCAGCGTAGCGGGCGAAGGCTGCTAGTAAATAAATAAATAAAAAAAAATTCTTTTCGCTGTTCAGTGTTTCTTAGTTATCGATTTATTAATATAAATCCATAATTGAAATTTTAAAAAGTACATAAATTAACCCTGGGATCTGAAGAGGTTATGATGCATATATATTACAGAACAGCTACTGGCTACTATATATTATTATTTTTATTATTATCTGTTTGTTTGTTTATCGGTATTTTAAAACGATGATGTTTGTGGTAAATTTTTACTGATCTTCGAGGTAGATTATTTTTTTAGAAACATATAATATTGAGCAATATAAGAAACAAATAGTCACATGTTACAGACATGATAATACATAAGAAATAAAGAAAAAATATATTAACATTATTTTTCGATGTCGAACAAACGTTTCGTAATGCACGTTGTTACAAATTTTTTATACTTTTTTTTAAGTGTTACATTGAAAAGGTAGACTCTGTTTTAAAACCTTGATGAAATAGTGTGTAAATTGTATTCTAGTTATTGATGCTTTTATTGATTTGATTACATGACATGTATATATATTTTTTTTTTTTTTGAAAGAAACAATAATGTTTTTGACTACTTCAAAAAGTCGTTTTGTTATTTTTAATGCTATTTTAGCATAAATTAATAACTTCAATATTTCGATCTCGAACAAAAAAATTTTTATGCTCATTGCTACAATTTTTTACACTTTTTTTTTTTTTTTTTAATAAAACTTTTACATTGAAAAGGGAGGCTCTTTTTTAAAACCTTGATGAAATTGTATGCAAATTGTTTTCTGATTATTGGTGTTTTATTGATTTTGATTAAGTGACATGTATGTTTTTTTGCAAGAAATAATGTTTTTGGCTGTGTCCAAAAAAAAAAAAAAAAAAAAAAAAAAACGCTTTGTCATTTGGGTACTAATTATTTTAGCATAAAATAATAACTTCAATTTTTCGTTGTGGTTTTTCGATCTCGAACAAAAGTTTCGTATAATGCACGTTGCTGTTATTTTTCACACTTCTTTTTAAAGTTTTACCTTCAAAAAGGACACCCTGCTTTAAACCCTTGAAGCAGTTGTATACGAAATGTCATTCTAGTTATTGGTTCTTTTATTGACTCTGATTGCGTAACATATATATATACATATATATATATTACAAATTTAAAATTTTTTCGCCAAAACTAACCTTTATACTATCTTAATTTTCTTATAATAATATTCCGTACTTACTTCAAATTATTAAATTAAAATCTTGTTTCTAAATCTAATCTGTTAATCCTTATGCAGACGATATAAATTCTTAATTTGCCTTAAAAAACATTATTCCAGTATGCGTAAATTTAAAAAGATGGCTCTAAATTAAAAATATTCTTAATTAAAACTTTATTTCTCAATATTCCAAATAAAACTGATTTCTTCTATGTTTTTATCAACCCTTTTTAAGAAAGTCTTATTAAATTTATTCCAAAACCATACTTTTAAAAAATATCATTATTTTATTTTATCTATTTATTTATTTTTCCGCCGTCAACGATAATTTGCATATTAATAAATTCATTTCTTTTCTTTTTCTCTTAAAATTAATCATGTATAAAAATCGTCTGCCTAAGATATTTAAAATTCTGAGTCAATTATAAATTGGTTAAATAATTTTTTTTTTAAATAAATTTATCGTCTGTTTAAAATAATCTCGTAGCTGGACAAGAATTCTGTTTACATAAAATAATGATGGTTAGAGATTACAGAATGTTCCAGAACTTTCTTTTTAGTTTAAAAGGGGGAAGTCTCGAGATGAAGAGAAGATTCTTCTGAAGATTTCTTGGGTTGCTTCTTCGATGAGGACAGCTCGCTGAAATAATGATGGAATTTTTGCAAAAAGGAGCTTTTCCTTCCTCATTATCACGAATTTAATAAATGAATTTACAGCAGCCCATGACTAATTATTGGATCTTCTACATTTATTTATTATTTTTGTTTTTTCCCTCGCTTGCCATGACTGCGTGTTTCTTTTTAACCAGTGGAAATAGTTCGAGTTCTCCTTAAATCGTCACAACTAATCGAAAAGTCGACAGGATAGGTAATGCCTGTGCTAATGCCTGTTTCGGATTTTGAAATGAATCTACTGAAGAAGTAAAATGCTATGTAAATGAATCTACTGAAACGAAGTGATGACAAAAATATGAATCGCCGAAAATTTTACCCGCCATGGTTGAAAGTGTTATTAAGCAAGAATTGCCATTATCTTTTGATTCCTCGAGTGAATGTAACAGAGGAGATTTTAATGTTAAACAGCTTTCTGTCCGAGTGGTTTGAAAGATTTCTTCTAAATATCTCGTGAATTCCTGAGGCCTGATATTCCACCTTTTTGCTGTTTATGTGTAACTGATGACTCAAGATAATCATGGTCATAATGACAAATTTTTGAAAATTAATAACTTCAAAGTGGTGAGTATGCGAAAGGTATTTGATGAGGAATTTAATGAAGAATGGATTTTATTGAAGATTTTTCGTGAACTGTAAGTTTATTTTATTAAATGTTTTGATTATTATTTCTATTCTATTTATGATTGATGGAAAGTATTTATTATTTATTTATTTATTTATTTATTATTTTATTGATGAGAGTAATTTGAAGTTAATTTATTAATTTACTAATTTATTTATTATTCTATTATTTATTGTATGTTATGGATCTGATATAGTAATTTTGAAAAAATATGTAATTGATAAAAATTATTAACTTTGAAATTTATTGCGAATGATTTTACGATCGGGATTTAATAAAGAAAATAGAAGTGCTTCATTTATTCTAATGAGTAAGAATAAAAAAATTATGGAAGATCCTAAGTTCGTACCGTTTGACCCGAGTTCTAGAATGAACATTTTGTCATGGTTAACTTATTTTGATACAACATGTGAAAAGGAAAAGAAAAATCTAGAATGGAAATTTAATTCTATTGCGCAATATCTGAAAGGGGAAGCGCAAAAAATTTATATCAATGACTGTTTAAATTGTACGGATTATGAACAAATTAAGAAAATTTTGATAGAAAGATTCATTCAATTAGACATCCCGAGTTTTTCTGATTTTTCAAACCTGAAATTAGATAATTTAGACAATTTAGAAACTTATTTTCGTAAGAAAGTGGAAATTGGTAGGAAATTACATCTTAGTGAAAATATACTATTACAAGGTTTAACTGATGGTTTAAAACCAGAATTCAAAAACAGTATTATTATAAATCCTCCTAGTAGTACCACAGAATGGTACCGGGTTGTCAAACAATTCGTGGAAGTTTCCACCCCACTAGTTTCAAACCAAGTAATAAATCAACCATCAGCTAGACAAAATTTTCAACCTTTTCAACCAACTAGGCCCTGGATTCAGCCAGTTAGGCCCAATAATACACCTAGGAATTGGATTCCCCAAAGGCAATCTCAGTTTCAAAGACCTAGAGTTTGTCAAAATAATTATATTCAAAATTCATACCCTTCAATACCTTGTAGGATATGCACAAATAGGGGTGTCAGTAATGCTTTTCATTGGGAAAGAGAATGTATTTTTAGGAGTGAGTTGCACTCCTCTGATACTCTTCCAAGTAGCTCACAAAATAATTCTCATAATATTTGACTATTAGTTGTGTATGGATATACAAATAATTATAATTTACCATGTGTTGTAGATACTGGCTCAACTATTGCAATATTGCCACTTCAATTTGTTAAAAAACTTAATGCTAAAATTGAGACTATACCCTCAGTTACCATTGGTCAGGCAAAAGGATTTTTACATATAAATAAAAAATGTAGTGTTCTTCTAAAAGTGGGTAAAATTAAAAAATATGTTAATTTTTTAGTATGCAATACAAATTTGGATTATGCTATTTTGGGGTTAAAAGAATGTTCTAAATTTAAATTAACCATAGAATGTAAAAATTGTATTGTAAGGCAGGGAAGGAAAATTATAACTAACAGTATATCCATACATAATGAGAGATCCCTTCATTTCAATACAGTAAATATGGACCAAGTACAACAAAACAGGGATCAATCTAATGAATTTGTAACCTCTGAATATAAAAAAGATATGAAATTAAATACTGGTAATACTGTAGCAATAGATAATTATGATAATGAAACACTGAATGTAAATAATCATGATATAGAGTTACAATCTACTTGTGGAAATATTATGAAAAATGAAGACTGTGTTGAATATGATCACGCAATTAATGTGCATCCTGATTATAGAGGTTCCATGACTCTTCAAAATTTTCGCGATAATTCGGATTCAGATTTAACTGGGGAAATAAATTTAATTCAAGATGTAAATTTAAGGGAATTAGTTCATATTTATAGTGATATTTTTGCAAAGCATAAATATGATGTGGGTAGGATTAATATTGAACCACAACGCGTTATACTAAACTCAGACCTACCTATATCTTTGAGGCCCTACCGAACATCTCCTCTAGAAGAAATAGAAATAAAAAACCAAATTCAATCATTGTTAGCAGCCGGACTGATAAAGGAAAGTAATAGCCCCTATTCTGCCCCTGTTACACTAGTTATGAAAAGAGAGGAAGGTAAAAAAACGCGATTATGTATAGACTATAGAAAATTAAACGCAATAATTAAAAATGATGCAGAACCCTTGCCCCGTATCGATGGAATTTTAGATAAATTGAGTAGTGCTCAGTATTTTTCAACTTTGGATTTAGCCTCTGGCTACTGGCACATACCAATACATCCATCCGATACAGAAAAATTAGCATTTGCAACCAATTTTGGACTTTTTGAGTGGCTCGTGCTCCCTTTTGGCATAAAAACGGGCCCTCCCATATTCAACAGAACCATTCGAAGAATCCTTAATAAATATAAAATCGACTTTGCGTGCCACTATTTTGATGATATTATAATTTTCTCTTCCTCTTTAGAAGAACATTTAAACCATTTAGCTCAAATTTTTAACATTTGCAAACAAGAAAACATTAAACTTAAACTTTCTAAATGTAAATTAGGCCAAAATAAAATCAATTTCTTAGGTTATGAAATTACTAATGGAACAATAACACCAGCAAATGCCAATATTGAAACCATCAAAAATTTAAAACCTCCTTCCAATGTGAAAGAGTTACAACGATTTCTAGGTTCCATTAATGTTTACCATAAATTCATAAATAAATATGCTGAAATTAGATATCCTCTAAATCGATTACTTAAAAAAGACACAATATGGGAATGGAACTCAGAGTGCCAGGAGTCTTTTGAAAAATTAAAAAATTCTTTAATTGCTAAACCCATCCTCAAAATTTATGATCCTAAATTACCTTTACATATGTTTGTAGATGCCTCTCAGATAGCAGTAGGTGCCGTTCTAAAACAACCTGATAAAGATAATTTCTTACATCCTATTGCTTATCATTCTAGAATTTTGAAGAGTTATGAACAAAATTATTTCATAACTGAATTAGAATGTTTAGCTATTATAGATACTCTTGACAAATTCTATCATTACTTTCATGGTGTCAAGTTTACAATTCATACGGACCACGCATCTCTAGTATGGTTAAAGAGTGTTAAAAACTTAAGAGGTAGGCTTTTTAGATGGTCACTCAAACTTAGTATGTTTGATTATGAGATAAAATATGAAAAGGGTTCAACAAATGTCGAAGCAGACATGTTGTCACGAAATCCTGTTTGTCATTTTAATCAACATATTAGTTTATTGCTAGATAGGAAAGAAATTATAGAGATGCAAGACAAAGACAATGTTTGTGACAAAAAATATAAAAAAGAGAATGGAATTATTATAGTTCAGAGAAAGGGATTCAAAAAAATTGTTGTACCAATGTCATTAAGAAGAAAATTACTCCATATTGCTCATGATAATTTTGGACATTTAGGAATTCAAAAAATGCTTAATTTAATATCTCCCAACTATTATTGGCCTAATATGACAATAGACATTACCGAATTTGTTAAACATTGCGATACCTGTCAGAAAAATAAAAAACCAAAACAGAAAAGATTCGGCTTATTACAAGCTATGCCAGCAACAGATCAACCTTTTGAATGTCTTTCTATTGATACTGTTGGTGGATTTAACTATTACAACTCAACAAAAAAATTCTTACACATAATAATAGATCATGCAACTAGATTTGTTTGGGCTTTTCCCTCCAAAAATGTTACCACTGAAACATACACTAACTGTTTAAAACAAATTTTCAATATCAAAGCACCTCAAAAAATACTTAGTGACAGGCATAAATCTTTCAGATCTCCAAGGTTTAAGAAATTCCTTAGAAATCATCATGTTCAACAGCGTTTTACATCTGCACATCATCCTCAGACCAATGGAAAAGTAGAGCGAGTTAATCAGACTATAGTTACCAGGCGTAAATGTAAAGTTAATTCCACTTCTTCTAAAATACCTTGGACTAGATTATTAAACCAAGTCATCGAAGAATACAACAATACGCCCCATTCTATCACCAAATTCCCACCTGCCTATTTATTTTATGGTCAATTGCCTTATGAATCTCCTTTAAAACAAAACTATTACCCATCAGTAGACAAAGCCCTCAAAATTGCGAAAGCGCGAACTCATGAATTTCACCTTAAAAGTAAAAGACTCTATGATCGAAATTTTGTTGAATACCCATTAAAAATACAAGACTCTGTAATTTATGAAGAATTTAAATACCCTAACACTCGAAAATTAGAACCTACTTTCTCTGGACCATATAAAATTATAAATAAACTTTCTGATGTAACTTATGAAATAGATAAATTTAATTATGAGACAGGACAGAATTCCGTTATTGTGCATGTTTCTAAATTAAGACCCTATTTTTCACCCGAAGATTTTAAACTGTTTCATGAGCAACCCAAAAAACAAACAAAACCTCAGATACAATCACCATAATTTTCAACATCAGCAGGTATGTTCTTGGAGGCCTACAAGAATATTACTTGTTTTTGGGAGTTTTTGGGGTTAAATTGGACACCTTATGCAGGCATAAGGTGAACACTTTGATTGTAAAAGCTTTCAAATTGATGTTGATAAATTAATTTTAAGGGTGTTTAAGTCTAATTATATTTACTCATGTATTTGACATTAATATTATTCTATTTATTCAGCAGATATTTATGTTATAACAGTTATAAAATCTAATGATTCTACTCAAACCTATAACATAATATGTGATTTTCAGTGATTGTGAAAACTACAGATTAAAAGTTTTTCAAAAAAGCAAAGTATTTTTATTTCCATTTCTCAATTAAGAATGACAACTTTCATTCCTATTGTATTTTATTATTAAAGTTTATAAACCATGTGTGGATAAAACATTATTCTACATTTGGCATTGAAAACTTATAACCAAATTTGACAATTTTGTAAAAGAGTATCAGAGAGGAATTATTGTAAGGAAATACTGGTTGAGAGTCCATTTTCTAAATAGTTAAATTTAATTTTATTTGGATTTTGGAATTATTATGATCTTTTTTATTTATGCTTTCGGCTAGCAAAAAATACTTTCTTATGCTATTAGAAGATAAGAAAATTATTTAGTTGCTATGTAATTATTTTTATCCTCAACCAATATTTTCCCTATCAATAATAAACAAATAGTGATATTTTCTTTTGATTATACTCTTGTTTTACTATTATTATTATTATTATGATTTCTATGATGAAGTTTAGTATTAATTATACTCTTATTGAAAAATATTAGGATATGGAGTCTTATTATACTATTACTTATTATTGTTGTTAATGTTATTATTTAAATTTTTCTATATTATTTATTATTGATATTGAGAGTGATGCTATTTATTATTGAAAAATTGATATATTACTGAAAGATGTTGGATCCAACATAACATTAAAACCAAAGATTAAACTAAGTTTGAAGATTTTTAATTAAAGAGACTGTATTCACTGGACATTGAAAAAGACTCTTTTATATATTCTTGAAAGACTTTTTTCATTTAAAGGACTTATTTAAAAATAAACTATGCATTAGGTCATTGTAGTTATTTAAACTTCCATGAGAACGAACTTTTATTGTTTTTATTATATTTTTATCTCTTGCTTATTAATATTCATAACTTATTTACTGTTATTATATGTATTATCTCCTATGCACTTACAAATGGTAAGTGATGTTGTAACATTATTGTATTTCTTTCAGGGAAATGCTCCTACCTAAATTCAATTCAGAATTATTTTCTCTTAACTATTTTATTTTAATTGCTAATATTTTTCATATTGCGTTAATTTTCTTTTCTTCCATCTCTTGGCTTCCTGAGTTTGACAGTTTTATTCCAAAATTTAACTTTTCTAAATTATTATATTTCTGTTGTCTGAACTTGTAGTTTTATTTAACTATCAATTTCATACAAAGTCTTGGGGAGGGGGGATAATATTACAAATTTAAAATTTTTTCGCCAAAACTAACCTTTATACTATCTTAATTTTCTTATAATAATATTCCGTACTTACTTCAAATTATTAAATTAAAATCTTGTTTCTAAATCTAATCTGTTAATCCTTATGCAGACGATATAAATTCTTAATTTGCCTTAAAAAACATTATTCCAGTATGCGTAAATTTAAAAAGATGGCTCTAAATTAAAAATATTCTTAATTAAAACTTTATTTCTCAATATTCCAAATAAAACTGATTTCTTCTATGTTTTTATCAACCCTTTTTAAGAAAGTCTTATTAAATTTATTCCAAAACCATACTTTTAAAAAATATCATTATTTTATTTTATCTATTTATTTATTTTTCCGCCGTCAACGATAATTTGCATATTAATAAATTCATTTCTTTTCTTTTTCTCTTAAAATTAATCATGTATAAAAATCGTCTGCCTAAGATATTTAAAATTCTGAGTCAATTATAAATTGGTTAAATAATTTTTTTTTTAAATAAATTTATCGTCTGTTTAAAATAATCTCGTAGCTGGACAAGAATTCTGTTTACATAAAATAATGATGGTTAGAGATTACAGAATGTTCCAGAACTTTCTTTTTAGTTTAAAAGGGGGAAGTCTCGAGATGAAGAGAAGATTCTTCTGAAGATTTCTTGGGTTGCTTCTTCGATGAGGACAGCTCGCTGAAATAATGATGGAATTTTTGCAAAAAGGAGCTTTTCCTTCCTCATTATCACGAATTTAATAAATGAATTTACAGCAGCCCATGACTAATTATTGGATCTTCTACATTTATTTATTATTTTTGTTTTTTCCCTCGCTTGCCATGACTGCGTGTTTCTTTTTAACCAGTGGAAATAGTTCGAGTTCTCCTTAAATCGTCACAACTAATCGAAAAGTCGACAGGATAGGTAATGCCTGTGCTAATGCCTTTTTCGGATTTTGAAATGAATCTACTGAAGAAGTAAAATGCTATGTAAATGAATCTACTGAAACGAAGTGATGACAAAAATATGAATCGCCGAAAATTTTACCCGCCATGGTTGAAAGTGTTATTAAGCAAGAATTGCCATTATCTTTTGATTCCTCGAGTGAATGTAACAGAGGAGATTTTAATGTTAAACAGCTTTCTGTCCGAGTGGTTTGAAAGATTTCTTCTAAATATCTCGTGAATTCCTGAGGCCTGATATTCCACCTTTTTGCTGTTTATGTGTAACTGATGACTCAAGATAATCATGGTCATAATGACAAATTTTTGAAAATTAATAACTTCAAAGTGGTGAGTATGCGAAAGGTATTTGATGAGGAATTTAATGAAGAATGGATTTTATTGAAGATTTTTCGTGAACTGTAAGTTTATTTTATTAAATGTTTTGATTATTATTTCTATTCTATTTATGATTGATGGAAAGTATTTATTATTTATTTATTTATTTATTTATTATTTTATTGATGAGAGTAATTTGAAGTTAATTTATTAATTTACTAATTTATTTATTATTCTATTATTTATTGTATGTTATGGATCTGATATAGTAATTTTGAAAAAATATGTAATTGATAAAAATTATTAACTTTGAAATTTATTGCGAATGATTTTACGATCGGGATTTAATAAAGAAAATAGAAGTGCTTCATTTATTCTAATGAGTAAGAATAAAAAAATTATGGAAGATCCTAAGTTCGTACCGTTTGACCCGAGTTCTAGAATGAACATTTTGTCATGGTTAACTTATTTTGATACAACATGTGAAAAGGAAAAGAAAAATCTAGAATGGAAATTTAATTCTATTGCGCAATATCTGAAAGGGGAAGCGCAAAAAATTTATATCAATGACTGTTTAAATTGTACGGATTATGAACAAATTAAGAAAATTTTGATAGAAAGATTCATTCAATTAGACATCCCGAGTTTTTCTGATTTTTCAAACCTGAAATTAGATAATTTAGACAATTTAGAAACTTATTTTCGTAAGAAAGTGGAAATTGGTAGGAAATTACATCTTAGTGAAAATATACTATTACAAGGTTTAACTGATGGTTTAAAACCAGAATTCAAAAACAGTATTATTATAAATCCTCCTAGTAGTACCACAGAATGGTACCGGGTTGTCAAACAATTCGTGGAAGTTTCCACCCCACTAGTTTCAAACCAAGTAATAAATCAACCATCAGCTAGACAAAATTTTCAACCTTTTCAACCAACTAGGCCCTGGATTCAGCCAGTTAGGCCCAATAATACACCTAGGAATTGGATTCCCCAAAGGCAATCTCAGTTTCAAAGACCTAGAGTTTGTCAAAATAATTATATTCAAAATTCATACCCTTCAATACCTTGTAGGATATGCACAAATAGGGGTGTCAGTAATGCTTTTCATTGGGAAAGAGAATGTATTTTTAGGAGTGAGTTGCACTCCTCTGATACTCTTCCAAGTAGCTCACAAAATAATTCTCATAATATTTGACTATTAGTTGTGTATGGATATACAAATAATTATAATTTACCATGTGTTGTAGATACTGGCTCAACTATTGCAATATTGCCACTTCAATTTGTTAAAAAACTTAATGCTAAAATTGAGACTATACCCTCAGTTACCATTGGTCAGGCAAAAGGATTTTTACATATAAATAAAAAATGTAGTGTTCTTCTAAAAGTGGGTAAAATTAAAAAATATGTTAATTTTTTAGTATGCAATACAAATTTGGATTATGCTATTTTGGGGTTAAAAGAATGTTCTAAATTTAAATTAACCATAGAATGTAAAAATTGTATTGTAAGGCAGGGAAGGAAAATTATAACTAACAGTATATCCATACATAATGAGAGATCCCTTCATTTCAATACAGTAAATATGGACCAAGTACAACAAAACAGGGATCAATCTAATGAATTTGTAACCTCTGAATATAAAAAAGATATGAAATTAAATACTGGTAATACTGTAGCAATAGATAATTATGATAATGAAACACTGAATGTAAATAATCATGATATAGAGTTACAATCTACTTGTGGAAATATTATGAAAAATGAAGACTGTGTTGAATATGATCACGCAATTAATGTGCATCCTGATTATAGAGGTTCCATGACTCTTCAAAATTTTCGCGATAATTCGGATTCAGATTTAACTGGGGAAATAAATTTAATTCAAGATGTAAATTTAAGGGAATTAGTTCATATTTATAGTGATATTTTTGCAAAGCATAAATATGATGTGGGTAGGATTAATATTGAACCACAACGCGTTATACTAAACTCAGACCTACCTATATCTTTGAGGCCCTACCGAACATCTCCTCTAGAAGAAATAGAAATAAAAAACCAAATTCAATCATTGTTAGCAGCCGGACTGATAAAGGAAAGTAATAGCCCCTATTCTGCCCCTGTTACACTAGTTATGAAAAGAGAGGAAGGTAAAAAAACGCGATTATGTATAGACTATAGAAAATTAAACGCAATAATTAAAAATGATGCAGAACCCTTGCCCCGTATCGATGGAATTTTAGATAAATTGAGTAGTGCTCAGTATTTTTCAACTTTGGATTTAGCCTCTGGCTACTGGCACATACCAATACATCCATCCGATACAGAAAAATTAGCATTTGCAACCAATTTTGGACTTTTTGAGTGGCTCGTGCTCCCTTTTGGCATAAAAACGGGCCCTCCCATATTCAACAGAACCATTCGAAGAATCCTTAATAAATATAAAATCGACTTTGCGTGCCACTATTTTGATGATATTATAATTTTCTCTTCCTCTTTAGAAGAACATTTAAACCATTTAGCTCAAATTTTTAACATTTGCAAACAAGAAAACATTAAACTTAAACTTTCTAAATGTAAATTAGGCCAAAATAAAATCAATTTCTTAGGTTATGAAATTACTAATGGAACAATAACACCAGCAAATGCCAATATTGAAACCATCAAAAATTTAAAACCTCCTTCCAATGTGAAAGAGTTACAACGATTTCTAGGTTCCATTAATGTTTACCATAAATTCATAAATAAATATGCTGAAATTAGATATCCTCTAAATCGATTACTTAAAAAAGACACAATATGGGAATGGAACTCAGAGTGCCAGGAGTCTTTTGAAAAATTAAAAAATTCTTTAATTGCTAAACCCATCCTCAAAATTTATGATCCTAAATTACCTTTACATATGTTTGTAGATGCCTCTCAGATAGCAGTAGGTGCCGTTCTAAAACAACCTGATAAAGATAATTTCTTACATCCTATTGCTTATCATTCTAGAATTTTGAAGAGTTATGAACAAAATTATTTCATAACTGAATTAGAATGTTTAGCTATTATAGATACTCTTGACAAATTCTATCATTACTTTCATGGTGTCAAGTTTACAATTCATACGGACCACGCATCTCTAGTATGGTTAAAGAGTGTTAAAAACTTAAGAGGTAGGCTTTTTAGATGGTCACTCAAACTTAGTATGTTTGATTATGAGATAAAATATGAAAAGGGTTCAACAAATGTCGAAGCAGACATGTTGTCACGAAATCCTGTTTGTCATTTTAATCAACATATTAGTTTATTGCTAGATAGGAAAGAAATTATAGAGATGCAAGACAAAGACAATGTTTGTGACAAAAAATATAAAAAAGAGAATGGAATTATTATAGTTCAGAAAAAGGGATTCAAAAAAATTGTTGTACCAATGTCATTAAGAAGAAAATTACTCCATATTGCTCATGATAATTTTGGACATTTAGGAATTCAAAAAATGCTTAATTTAATATCTCCCAACTATTATTGGCCTAATATGACAATAGACATTACCGAATTTGTTAAACATTGCGATACCTGTCAGAAAAATAAAAAACCAAAACAGAAAAGATTCGGCTTATTACAAGCTATGCCAGCAACAGATCAACCTTTTGAATGTCTTTCTATTGATACTGTTGGTGGATTTAACTATTACAACTCAACAAAAAAATTCTTACACATAATAATAGATCATGCAACTAGATTTGTTTGGGCTTTTCCCTCCAAAAATGTTACCACTGAAACATACACTAACTGTTTAAAACAAATTTTCAATATCAAAGCACCTCAAAAAATACTTAGTGACAGGCATAAATCTTTCAGATCTCCAAGGTTTAAGAAATTCCTTAGAAATCATCATGTTCAACAGCGTTTTACATCTGCACATCATCCTCAGACCAATGGAAAAGTAGAGCGAGTTAATCAGACTATAGTTACCAGGCGTAAATGTAAAGTTAATTCCACTTCTTCTAAAATACCTTGGACTAGATTATTAAACCAAGTCATCGAAGAATACAACAATACGCCCCATTCT
Organism: Maratus speculifer; assembly: GCA_964019185.1. NCBI lineage: Eukaryota > Metazoa > Arthropoda > Arachnida > Araneae > Salticidae > Maratus > Maratus speculifer. The sequence goes on from OZ025301.1 coordinate 116,519,790, forward strand.
ATCACCAAATTCCCACCTGCCTATTTATTTTATGGTCAATTGCCTTATGAATCTCCTTTAAAACAAAACTATTACCCATCAGTAGACAAAGCCCTCAAAATTGCGAAAGCGCGAACTCATGAATTTCACCTTAAAAGTAAAAGACTCTATGATCGAAATTTTGTTGAATACCCATTAAAAATACAAGACTCTGTAATTTATGAAGAATTTAAATACCCTAACACTCGAAAATTAGAACCTACTTTCTCTGGACCATATAAAATTATAAATAAACTTTCTGATGTAACTTATGAAATAGATAAATTTAATTATGAGACAGGACAGAATTCCGTTATTGTGCATGTTTCTAAATTAAGACCCTATTTTTCACCCGAAGATTTTAAACTGTTTCATGAGCAACCCAAAAAACAAACAAAACCTCAGATACAATCACCATAATTTTCAACATCAGCAGGTATGTTCTTGGAGGCCTACAAGAATATTACTTGTTTTTGGGAGTTTTTGGGGTTAAATTGGACACCTTATGCAGGCATAAGGTGAACACTTTGATTGTAAAAGCTTTCAAATTGATGTTGATAAATTAATTTTAAGGGTGTTTAAGTCTAATTATATTTACTCATGTATTTGACATTAATATTATTCTATTTATTCAGCAGATATTTATGTTATAACAGTTATAAAATCTAATGATTCTACTCAAACCTATAACATAATATGTGATTTTCAGTGATTGTGAAAACTACAGATTAAAAGTTTTTCAAAAAAGCAAAGTATTTTTATTTCCATTTCTCAATTAAGAATGACAACTTTCATTCCTATTGTATTTTATTATTAAAGTTTATAAACCATGTGTGGATAAAACATTATTCTACATTTGGCATTGAAAACTTATAACCAAATTTGACAATTTTGTAAAAGAGTATCAGAGAGGAATTATTGTAAGGAAATACTGGTTGAGAGTCCATTTTCTAAATAGTTAAATTTAATTTTATTTGGATTTTGGAATTATTATGATTTTTTTTATTTATGCTTTCGGCTAGCAAAAAATACTTTCTTATGCTATTAGAAGATAAGAAAATTATTTAGTTGCTATGTAATTATTTTTATCCTCAACCAATATTTTCCCTATCAATAATAAACAAATAGTGATATTTTCTTTTGATTATACTCTTGTTTTACTATTATTATTATTATTATGATTTCTATGATGAAGTTTAGTATTAATTATACTCTTATTGAAAAATATTAGGATATGGAGTCTTATTATACTATTACTTATTATTGTTGTTAATGTTATTATTTAAATTTTTCTATATTATTTATTATTGATATTGAGAGTGATGCTATTTATTATTGAAAAATTGATATATTACTGAAAGATGTTGGATCCAACATAACATTAAAACCAAAGATTAAACTAAGTTTGAAGATTTTTAATTAAAGAGACTGTATTCACTGGACATTGAAAAAGACTCTTTTATATATTCTTGAAAGACTTTTTTCATTTAAAGGACTTATTTAAAAATAAACTATGCATTAGGTCATTGTAGTTATTTAAACTTCCATGAGAACGAACTTTTATTGTTTTTATTATATTTTTATCTCTTGCTTATTAATATTCATAACTTATTTACTGTTATTATATGTATTATCTCCTATGCACTTACAAATGGTAAGTGATGTTGTAACATTATTGTATTTCTTTCAGGGAAATGCTCCTACCTAAATTCAATTCAGAATTATTTTCTCTTAACTATTTTATTTTAATTGCTAATATTTTTCATATTGCGTTAATTTTCTTTTCTTCCATCTCTTGGCTTCCTGAGTTTGACAGTTTTATTCCAAAATTTAACTTTTCTAAATTATTATATTTCTGTTGTCTGAACTTGTAGTTTTATTTAACTATCAATTTCATACAAAGTCTTGGGGAGGGGGGATAATATTACAAATTTAAAATTTTTTCGCCAAAACTAACCTTTATACTATCTTAATTTTCTTATAATAATATTCCGTACTTACTTCAAATTATTAAATTAAAATCTTGTTTCTAAATCTAATCTGTTAATCCTTATGCAGACGATATAAATTCTTAATTTGCCTTAAAAAACATTATTCCAGTATGCGTAAATTTAAAAAGATGGCTCTAAATTAAAAATATTCTTAATTAAAACTTTATTTCTCAATATTCCAAATAAAACTGATTTCTTCTATGTTTTTATCAACCCTTTTTAAGAAAGTCTTATTAAATTTATTCCAAAACCATACTTTTAAAAAATATCATTATTTTATTTTATCTATTTATTTATTTTTCCGCCGTCAACGATAATTTGCATATTAATAAATTCATTTCTTTTCTTTTTCTCTTAAAATTAATCATGTATAAAAATCGTCTGCCTAAGATATTTAAAATTCTGAGTCAATTATAAATTGGTTAAATAATTTTTTTTTTAAATAAATTTATCGTCTGTTTAAAATAATCTCGTAGCTGGACAAGAATTCTGTTTACATAAAATAATGATGGTTAGAGATTACAGAATGTTCCAGAACTTTCTTTTTAGTTTAAAAGGGGGAAGTCTCGAGATGAAGAGAAGATTCTTCTGAAGATTTCTTGGGTTGCTTCTTCGATGAGGACAGCTCGCTGAAATAATGATGGAATTTTTGCAAAAAGGAGCTTTTCCTTCCTCATTATCACGAATTTAATAAATGAATTTACAGCAGCCCATGACTAATTATTGGATCTTCTACATTTATTTATTATTTTTGTTTTTTCCCTCGCTTGCCATGACTGCGTGTTTCTTTTTAACCAGTGGAAATAGTTCGAGTTCTCCTTAAATCGTCACATATATATATATATATATATATATATTTACAAAAAACAATAATGTTTTAGGCTGTTCCAAAATTTTTTTAACTATAATTATTTTAGCATGAAATATTCCTTTCAATTTTTCTTTGTGCATACTTCTCGTAAAGTCTGATTAAGAAAATTTATAATTTATAGACTACGTGAAACAGACATGCAATTCATTGTATTATCTAGAGCAAATGGTAGGGTTGAAAGAAGAGAATTACTGCAGATTTTGCATCGATTTATCATGAGATGTTGAAGAGAGACATAGTATGCTGATTGGATATTCTGCGTTCAATAGTAGGAAAGTATATCAAATTGCACGGATATGATTAAATATTTTATTTGATACGTGGTTAATTATGTTAAACAATAGCAGAACATATTTTATGTTGTTTAATTATAAGTTGATGACACGTGGAAAATTTACTGTTTAAATAATCGATTGTGATTTGAAGCATGTGATGCTATTGCATAAAATATTAAATAAAATTTATTTAAGTGATTATGACACTTGGACAATAACTTAATATCTGAGTTAGAAATGGATGGTAAGTATGAAAAATTCATGATTAGAATAATCGATTGTTATTTGATACAAGCTTTCAATGCTAAGATCTATATTATAAAACAAAATCATGTCCGTGAGTAATATTGAAGTCATGAGCAATCAATTTTACTTTTGTCGCATTTTCTTAACTGCTAAATATAGCACAATTTCAATTTTTACACTGTCGAAAAAGATACAAAATATGCTTTCAAGTGCATCTGTTTCAGATTTGTATCTTACTTTAACGATTTTTTAGAGTTCTTAAAAAATTTGACAAACGTGAATTTTTTAAAAATATATCTTGTAAATGAACCTAAAACCTGATTATAGAAGAATTTTGTGTCTGATTACGTGCAACTGTTTGCATTTAAATTAATGTAAATAATTCGGACTTTATTTGTTTTCGTGTAACATTCTGCAACTACATTGTCAATCAAAATTAAAATTTGACAAATAAATGAATAAATAAATGAAACACGAATTCAATCGATGTGCAATTGAACTACGCGCTTAAACATTGAAGAAATTGAAACAACAAAGATTGTTATAAACACAGAAATCTTTTGGTTTATTTGCTGACATGTGTCTAATGCAAAAATGGTAAAATTGTTTTTTGATATAGTTGATGGGCACTCTCAGAAAATATACTAAATGTAAAAAATATACCAAAGAATACAGTTTCAAATAATTTCATCTAAATTATTTATACCGAGCATCTTTAATCCAAAGTAGTCAGGATTGGATTTACGCGAGTTAGAGTACGGGCAGAGGATAGACAGACAGGCGGGAACAAACATAATTTATAAACATTTTTCAACTATGCTGAAAAGTTTTAAAAATGTTTTCAATTTAGACATTAAGTGAAACAGACAATAAAATTTATTGTGTTACTCAGTTGAAATGTTAGAGTTCAAACAAACAATAACTTAATGTTTAGTAATCGATTATTATGACATGTTGCAGAAAGACACAGTGTACCGATTGGAATTGAATGTTCTCCGCTGAATGGGAGCAGGACAGCATGTTAAAACACACGAATGTGATTAAATATTTTATTTGATTAAAGATTAATTGTTTTACATAAAACTAGACCATCTATTTTTACTTTGTTCTATCTTTACAAGAAGAAAGTATTGGATTCGTAAAAATTTTCAAATTTCAGTTTTCGACGGGTTTACAAGTTTTATGGATCAGAGATTTAAAAAAAAAAAACATGTTTTTACAAAATGTCTGTCTGTGATACAAAATTTGAGAACATTCTGTCTTAAAAACAATGTACGGAATTTAGTAAAACTTTAGATTCAATAGATCCCTGATGCAAATTAGTGCTTACTATTTTTTAGTGCGAATAACCCAACAGGTAGTGCTGCAATGCTGATTTTTTCATGATTTCCTTAATTGATACATCTCAAAAACTAATGCACGAATTGCATCAATCTTCAGACTTTGCTATACGTTTTTATAATTTGGTGCTGATGGTACTTTACTGTAAATCGCTCAACAGGTGGCATTGCTAGGCTGCATTTTTCAAGATTTTCTCGATAGTTTTATCTCAATAACTAATGAGCGGGAGTTAATCAATCTTCATGTTATGTTACAGTTACACATAAATAAATCCTTTAGAATACCCATGATGGACACAAATTATCATTTAACTTTGGCACTGTGATGGCGAATTTTGAAGCATGAACTGAGCATACATCAGATAGAAAAAAAAAACGCGATTGGCACATCCAACTCTTTTTTTTTTTTTTTAATTGCGTTATATTTTGTTATTATTATTTTATTTATTTATTTATTTGTTTTTTGGTAAGCAAAAATTTCTAGTCTAGAATAGTGGAAAATTTTCATCTTGAAAACAAGGAAGTAAATATTTTGTGAAGAAAAATATTAGGGCAGAAAATAGCGGGTAAATTTTCTGGCAGTACACTTTTTGTTTTTGTTAAAAATCTTTTTCTGTTTTTCGTAACTCTATTATTTGAACACTAACATTAACATTTTTCACTATTTTTTATAGCAATGAAAAGATTATTTGAGCTTCTAAAAATATTAAGGTGTTCTAAGGTAATTATGCCAAGGTATATAATAACGCCAAGTAGGGTAACATCCCCAGTAATTGGCATGCACCAGTGATTGGCACATCCTACAAACATGCCCTAAAATAAGATTTATATCCAGTCTTTTAAAAATGCAAGACAATACCAGTTATATGTCCATTTACTTTAAAGATTATAACTTTGATTTATGCTACTAGATGACAATTGAAAAGGAAAGAGAAACAATTATGGTTGTAAATTTAGTCATTTTTGTTGCAAATGCTTCTTCTCTGGCTTAAGAAAGGCATGCTTTTCAATTCATTATTATCTGATTTATAATATATTTTAAATTTTAATTGACAACAGCTTTGTTTAGTTGAAAAGTGTTACTTTAATTGTGTAAGTGTATTTTTGACACAAATATTTGGATTTCTGAATTAATGATAGATGCCAATTAATGGTGCTTCAATTTTGCTAGTTCCAAGTAATTGGCACCTATTCCAACTACAAGGAATTCGCAAGGAATTTGAGATTAAACCACTTATTTTGGCAGTACTTTTAAAGTTATAGACTATTTTTGTTTATCATTTGTTTTTATTTGAAAATATTAAATATTATTGAGTAATTGGAATCCATTAAAGCTTCATATGACAATTACTGGGGACAGCACGACAATTACTGGGTATAAATATAAATACATTGTATCGTTTTAAATTGGTCACATTTCAGACTAATATGCTGATTTCTTACTCTCAAAAACTTGAAATATGGCATCTTCATCTACAGTAAATTCATTTAAAGCGATTAAACCCAATGCAAACTATAAAGATTTTTTTTTTATTTAAACATGTGCCAATTACTGGATCACAAGGCGTCATACATTGGTGCTCTAGGTGCCAATTACTGGTGACTACATCAACTTTTTATAAATATATTTTTATAAAAATACTTTTTCAAAAATTTTTGCTTTTAGTGGGCAAAATAGATGCACAGATATGCATTCTTTGATTTAAAAATATTTGCAAGTAAATATTTTATTTTTTAGTAGTGAAAATTGAAGTAAGGTTTAAAGACAAATTCTTAATGTGCCAGCTACTGAGGATGTTACCCTACTAATATTATGCGTAATTTTGAAGTAATCAGAAAGAAGACGCCTACGGGTTGTACGCAAAAGGGCTCTGAGTCATTTGAATCAGAAAACCAACCGGTAAAAGTTAATTTGTCTGATTTCTAGACCTTATCGCTGGAAGAAGAATTTAAATTATATAAATTTTGTGATATAAATTTTGCGCGGTAAGTTTTGTGATCTGAAGGCTATATATTTATTAGGAAATATTTTATTTACTACATAAATTTGTAGTGAATTTCATGTACTTTCAAAATGTAATGGAAGATTTTGATTGTGTTTGCGAGGCAGTTTGTAGTTTAAAATAAATTGTGCAATAAATATACTGGGATAATAACGTCCTCCACAAGCATAATTCTCCGGCTGATTCTTTTCAGTGCTGGAATTACATCCGAAAAGTGTTTATTTTTTCATTTTACGCACATAGACCATTGCTGTCTTTACTGAAAACCAAAAGGAATAAAGACAAATTCTTATGTTCTAAGTGATGCTATTTTTTCATATTTGTCAATTTCAGGGCTGTAGAATTGTATCTATAGAATTGAACAATTTACATGTCATTATTCCCTCTTATTTTATAGTTTTGTTTTTATAGCGTTATTACCCACATATGCGGATAATAATACCATTGATGAAGAAATCATGCTATTACATTTTAGGAATTTGATAATTGCTAAAATATTCTTTCTTGTATAACATGATGTTATTATCCAAGGATACCTTATTAACTAAAAATTACAAGATAGTAATCTTTGTAGTCTAACATATTTTTTACAGTATTGATGAGTTTATTCCTCTTTTCTAGTGTAATCCAGGACTGGGCGCGAGTGTTATGTACGATCTTCTATATAATCCTCCCAAGAAACTGATGCTCCTTGGAGGCTGTTCTATTGTCTGCTCCACCATCGCAGAAGCCGCAAAGATGTGGAACCTGGTCGTTGTAAGTATTTTTTAAATCAATGTTTTGCAACTTTTTTTTTTCATTCTACAACGCATTTGAACCCAGAGTTCTCGCTGGCTTTTGAACAACATTAGCGATTTAGCGAATAAGAAATAAAAAACAGATGAACCGAGGTACATCAGTGCCCTTATTTTAAACAATTTCTAAGGAACGGTTTTCTCCTTCCGAAGCTTTCTTCTTCTTTAAAGATCCTACTTTATGTTCATGATTTAAGAAAAGAATCTTCTATTATTATCTTGTGATTAATTAATTGATTAAAAAATAACATTGCATTGAAATATTTGTAAAAATCTATTATTTACACGATTCTTTAAAATTACATTTTGATTTCAGATTTCATATGGATCGAGTTCTCCAGCCCTGTCCAACCGGAAGCGATTTCCCACATTCTTCAGGACCCATCCGTCGGCCACCATCCACAACCCAACCCGGATCAAACTCTTCCAGAAGTTCAAGTGGTCCAGAATTGCCATCATACAAGAAGCCGAAGAAGTCTTCATTTCTGTAGGTATCACTTTCTATGCTGAGTGGATTTTTCACTTTTCCGGGCTCCCACCTTTTAGTTCTATTTAAAATTTTCTCAGGAAATCAGTTTTCAAAGGCATTTTGCAACTTTTCGAAATATTTTACATCCTTCTCAATCGTGATGCCGCCTGTAGGAGACACTAAAGAACATAATTTAAATTATTTTAAATCTTTCTGGAAACGTTAAAATTACTTTTAAACTTTTTAATAAATGAGTGCATATAATAGGCACCGATATATTGACTGATACATATTTGTAGATGTTTTATAGTATTTTAAAGTAGTTTTTGTGGTTCTTCGCAAAATTTGTCTCGCGATAGAGGACTGAGGAGGTTAATTCAAGATTATTTATTCTACAATTTCATAAAGTGAGCTTACTCCAACAAAATTTAAAGAATAAACTTTCATAAATTTAAAGAATAAACTTTCATAAATACTTTCTTGATAGAAATACTTTTTTGATATTTTCTCAGAAATAACTTATATTTTGTTAGGTGTTACAGCCTTGTGTAGTTGTGTAACAAATTCGAGATTAAATCGTTGACCCAGTTATTGCTACCAACGTGTATGTTTTCATGAGCAGCAAGAGAAAAACAATAATCTTCGATACTTGTCACTTCTGTAACCAGGAACTAGTTAACTTGTTCGATATCGGTAACTAAAACAGTAAATACTGCCTAGTTGAATAATTAGTGATAGGCATAGTTGTCGGGAACTGATTTACAAGTCAACAGTTTCAGTGAAAATTTTCATACTGTAGATCTGTCATTGGCATGGGGTAGACAAGAACGCCATACTTGACTATTTATTTTGCTCTTGTTCTTTTAATGACACAATTTTGTGGCCCATTCTGTCATATACAGTGAGTAAAAAGATTAGACACTCCATGGCAGTGTTTTTAGATTGCAGAATTATTTTGTTCAAAATGTCTACCACTTTTTTCGAACTGATGATCTTTGCTTTATTTAATCATGAAATGCCTGTAATTAAATGAAAAAAAAATGATTGCTATTCTGAAATAGTAAGATAAATTTGAATAAAAACACTCCTGAACATGGAAACACCGCTCTATCGTCTCTAGCCTTTGAAGTACTTACACAAGTCTTCCAATATCTATTTTCTACCCAGAATCTGTCAATTATCACATTACTTCCATAAGTATGATACCACGTTCATCTGTTCTACCATCTGAATTTTTCAGATATATAATATGAATCACCATTTTCCCCGCTATTTTTACTTTCGATGTTTCATTTTCTATACGTAGTAATTTGTTCTGGGCACTCATAAATATTCCTATAACCTTCCAACATGCATTTTTATGAAGAGCTTTACATTAATGGCTAATTATTTATGCACTATTTATACAATATAATTTGATCAATTGATATGTGGGACACAAATAATAACCTCAGTACAATTAACTATTTTTTGTTTCAGACTGGTGAAGATTTGGAAACTCGATGCAAAGAAGCTGGAATCGAAATAGTAACAAGGCAGAGCTTCCTCACAGATCCAACAGATGCAGTTAGAAATTTAGTTGTAAGATGATAACTTTTTAAAAATTATTATTACTCTAAAAACACACTGATATTTCTATTTTTAAATAACTGAGCAAAGTGAAATCATTTAAAAATAGTTTTTGTAAAAGTTAATGATTATTATTATTGTACATAAAGACTGCCAACCGTTCAAGAATCAGATATACAGTAGAGACTCACTATTCCGAACAGAGTTCTGAAAAAATACCGATTTTTTAAACTTAAAAACAGGAAAAATTAAAAAGACGTTCGTGAAAAAACGCAATTTATTATTATACAAAGAAATTTAACAGAGACATACATAGTGCCTAAGCTTGATGAAAACCCTGAAACCGAATTGGAATGAAAGCTGGTTAATTTACAGTATACATATGGGCTCCATTTAGAACACTGAATCAACTAAGTAACTTGTTTTTTGTCATCTTTGACCTATAATTATGTGTGAAGAAAAAGCATATTTATTGCTATGATACTGCAGCTGTAGTTTTGATATGAAGAGTTTGTTATACATTAAAAGTGAATTTTAAATTAAGTTATTAGAAATAATAGAATCTGTTCACCACCAGCCGATCAACACTGTATAGAGTTGACATTAGCAGATGATCCCGCTCTTAATTTATACCTTAACAAGTGAATACGTTGATTATTATTAATGAAATCTGCCTATTCCGAATTCCCTCTATACAGAACAATATTCGGTCCTAACTAGTTCAGAGTAGCGGGACTCTACTGTATTGGATTTTTAATGCACTTACAATCAATGTTGTAGTCGGTAAAAAATCTCAGGGAGTTTACGTTATAGAAACAAGGTATATGCTAGAGTATATACGCAACAACAATATATATGCAACAGGGATACGGTGCTTCTTTTAAAAATCCAGAAAATATAAAGCTTTTTTTTTTTTTTAAACTGGGATTTTTTTAAAACATACATGGCGTATACCACCGTAATCTACCACTACACCTCGTCTTAAAAATCAAAGGCTATGAGGAAACGCTGAAACTTATAGCATGTTATGTAAGGTACCCTGTGGTAATAACACCACGTTAAGGTTCTACCAATTTTCATGGCTCAGTTTTAGTTTGTGTTTTTCAAACAACTATATGATTTGATACAGCAACTCATTGACTATCTATATAAAAAGATTAATTTAACAGATATGTATTCATAAAATGTAATGGCATGATTTCTTGACCAATGCTATTTGGCGTTATTACCCACCTTTATGGGTAATAACGCCATGCAAACAAAACTATGACATAAGATGGAATAATGGCATGTAGATTGCCCAATTCTAAAAATACAAACTCTACAAACTTAGAAATTGACAAATTGCATTCTAAGCTATTGAAAATGTTCAATTTTTTGTGAAAGTGTAAGAAAAATAAAGGTGTGGTTTGGGGGGATGGAGGGGAGGATGAGGCAAAAGAATATCAGACCGTGAGCTTCTTTTTGCTTAAAAAGGACCGCTTAAATAGAATTATTAGAAACATTGCACAGTTTTAACTGTGTTTATTTGAATCAGTATTTAGGATGTAGCTCGGCCACTGTAGGGAATCAACTGGGGTATTAATGCCAAGGATTGGCGTTATTACCCCCTTATAGTTATTGCGCTGTACATTTTAAATTACAAATTATCTCGAGAAGATATCCAAAATCTTCAACAATATTTTGAAAGTCCATGAAATGTACTACAAATTTATGTAATTAACAAAGTATTTCCGGATTAAAAAAAATAGTCTTCACATCACAAAACGTATCTCGCAAATTTTAGATCAAGCGTTAATTTTAGGTGCTTGTAAAAACAATAAGACCTAAAAATGAACCAAATTAACTTGAAGCTGTTTTTTGCGATTTATATGACTCAAAACCCTTCTGCGCAGAGCACATGGGTGTCATTTATCAGATTATTTCATAATTATGCAAAATATTAGCACTTGGCGTTATTACACCAGATCACCTTAGTTGCGAAAATATTACTATTAGCGATAGCAAATTCGTTGTTTCTGCTATTTACATAAAAATTCGAAAGCTGTTGTAGTCGTTTTTACTATTATTTTTTACAGATGACTTATTTTATTAATAAAACCAGGAAATTAAATTTGTTACCTCTCGATAGTTCATAAGGCATTCAGGGAAATAGTTCCCCTTCAACCGGTCAAAAATGCTAGAAAACAGATTCAGTTTCCATATCTTCTCATAACCTAACTAATGAAGCAAATTCAATGAAATTTTAGGTTTGTTAGGCATAGCATTATTTGTTACAATAAATAAAACAGATTAATGAAACATTTTTAAATTAATTATGAAAACTTAATTAAATACCCTACTGTTTTTTTTTGTACGATGTATCACTGCACACATCATTTTTCAAAAACTATTAAAGATAATGGGTTGAAATTTTCTGTGGGAATTAATATTGTAATTCTTCATAAAATGAATTAAAATCTTAGAACTATCTTAAATAGTAAAAATTTTATTTAAAAAAATATGTGAGAAAATTTATAAATTTTCTTTTTTTAATTTTTATTATTAAGTAAAAACATTATAAATGAAAATAATTAAAAGATTATTCTTCATTATATTAAGCAAAGTGTTACGCTTCGGTTTTCTGTTAAATATTAATATTACTTAACACACTAACATACTATTCACTACCTTAAGCAATTCACTTGAATTAATTTCATAAAAAAGTTTTCATGAAATTTGTTTTACTTTTATCAATTGCATATTTCCTTGATTGGCTCTAGTTCCAAAAGCATACTAACACATGCGGTCTCTCCAGTGGCATTCTAGAACATTCTAGAGCATTCTCGAATATTTTGGACCATGAATGATCTAATCTTTTGAAAGATTCTATATTATTCTGAATCATTCTACAACATTCTCGAACATTCTAGAAATTTCTCTCTGGAATATTTTGGTCAGTTTCGATTATTTCGGTACTCGATTCCGAACAACTATAATGACTTCCATAAGACGTCAATTGATGCGATGACGTCTTTTAACACTCATATTTCCGAAACCAGGTCCTACAGTTTTAAACGTAACCTTTTTTATGGATTTGGGGTGGAGGATTAACTTATTATATAACATCCATGAGGCTGCGGTGGTGGGTTTGGAATTATAGAAACGCGCACGAAAGAAACATGTTTTACATCTTTTGTATAAGTATCATGCGCAATATTTCGAATTTTAAAAAAATTACAATTTTACTATATCTAAAAATTTCCTAAGTGATACTAAAAAGTGAGCTTAATTTTCGGATTCAGTGCTACAAAATACACAAATCATCATTTATCAAAATTAAAAAAACATAACCATCATTTTTATTTTATTGTATTAAATTTTAGCTATTTTTAATTTTTTTTTAAACTTTGCAATTTACGATTTGCTAAAACTCCTGACTTGATGGTTAGTAATGAAGGCAATTTTTTGATTTCTACAAAATACGGAAGAATCAATTATCAAAAGCTAAAAAACATTACACAACCCAAATTTTGAGGGCTAGCAAGATTGCTGATGTATTCAACCTATAGCACCTAACTGCTGTTCATAATCGGATTTTTACATCGAAATTGTCAGTTTAAAATTATAAGGTGGTCTGGTGTAATAACGCCAGGCGGGGTAATAACGCCAAGTGCTAATATTATGCATAATTATGAAATAATCTGATAAATGACACCCATGTGCTCTGCGCAGAAGGGTTTTGAGTCATATAAATCGCAAAAAACAGCTTCAAGTTAATTTGGTTCATTTTTAGGTCTTATTGTTTTTACAAGCACCTAAAATTAACGCTTGATCTAAAATTTGCGAGATACGTTTTGTGATGTGAAGACTATTTTTTTTAATCCGGAAATACTTTGTTAATTACATAAATTTGTAGTACATTTCATGGACTTTCAAAATATTGTTGAAGATTTTGGATATCTTCTCGAGATAATTTGTAATTTAAAATGTACAGCGCAATAACTATAAGGGGGTAATAACGCCAATCCTTGGCATTAATACCCCAATTGATTCCCTACAGTGGCCGAGCTACATCCTAAATACTGATTCAAATAAACACAGTTAAAACTGTGCAATGTTTCTAATAATTCTATTTAAGCGGTCCTTTTTAAGCAAAAAGAAGCTCACGGTCTGATATTCTTTTGCCTCATCCTCCCCTCCATCCCCCCAAACCACACCTTTATTTTTCTTACACTTTCACAAAAAATTGAACATTTTCAATAGCTTAGAATGCAATTTGTCAATTTCTAAGTTTGTAGAGTTTGTATTTTTAGAATTGGGCAATCTACATGCCATTATTCCATCTTATTTCATAGTTTTGTTTGCATGGCGTTATTACCCATATAGGTGGGTAATAACGCCAAATAGCATTGGTCAAGAAATCACGCCATTACATTTTATGAATACATATCTGTTAAATTATTTTTTTTATATAGATAGTCAATGAGTTGCTGTATCAAATCATATATTTGTTTGAAAAATACAATCTAAAACTGAGCCGTGAAAATTGGTCGAACCTTAACGTCGCGTTATTACCCCAGAGTACTTTATATAGAACATTTTTTTGTAAATATCTTAAGACTGAAAACACAACCGAGAAAAGTGTTGTTCCCATTAATACTGATAGATTTCCCTTGATAGAATTCATAAACGGACTAATAGCAAAATATGTGCATTATTTATTTAGTTAGTTCATTTTGAATCTCTTGAACTATTCAAATTTTCATTTCACTGATTGACCTAGCTTCAGCCCTTTTATGTAAATTACAATGAGCTATTTGTATAATGGTATGTTAATTATTAAAAGCAATTGCTTTTGTACACTATTTGCAGTAAAGATAATGATTTTCCAGAGCAATTAAAATACCATTAGGGTTGTTTTTCCGTATGAATTTCGATTATCTAAAAGCGTGCATTGAAAGCTTTATTTAATAACCGTTTAATAATCATATTTTATCATCTTTGTTTACTTGAAAATAAACAAAATACAACTTTCAGTTGCATATATATTTTTTTAAGATAATATAAAACGGTAAAATTTTCTCATTTTCTTGCGAGGTTTCTCATTTACGCAGAAGAATTTGTTCATTTACATTGAGGGACTTACTTCATTTATGAGAAAACACAAGCTCGCAAATGTTAATTCTATGAAAGACATTTTTTAAATGTTTCGTTTACATTTCAATATTTTTAAATGACTTTTTTGCACAGGATAGCTGAGGTAGAGCTCAACAAAAATCCTTTTTAGGTACTTTCGTAATTATATAAATACGTAGCAACTATAGTCGTCGTCTGTCTACCCATTTGTTGTCCGTCTATCCGCATATAAAAGCACAAAAACTATTCAACCGAATAGTTCGAAATTCAATATATATAACCGTTGCAGAATTTTGTCGAGTCATTTCAAATTTTATGGAAATGAAATTAAAACTGAAAAGGATATTGACAAAAATTTTCTTCATTTTATTAAATCTTATCATACTTATTTAATTCAATGATATACCATGATAGGTAATAATTTTAGGTGCCAAGGTGAATATTCTATTAAATACTACCATACATAATAAATTCAATGATATCTCATGATAGGTAATGATTCTTGGTTGCCATATTTCTATTTAAGATGGGGTCTTATTATTTCCGTATTACTTGAATATACAGAATCGTGATAAATTTTGTATCATGCATTTTTGCATAACAGTGTAACAGCTATTGCACCAAAATCTGACTATTTATAAAACTAGTTTTAATACGAACGCACCTCATTTGCCACGTTTGACGTATAATTTCCGACTTATATACTTTTTCGATTTTATTACAGGAACATTTTATCAAGATATTCTGTTTTTCGGAATCGGTTTCGAAAGTAAAAGAATTCTAGTTAAAAAAATCTAAACAATGTCGAAAAAATAGAAAAAATTCACAAATAAACTTGAAAATAGAAATCACAAGTTTATTAAACGGTATACAAAATGTGTAATGTCTATAAATTATATAAACATTAAAACAAAGTGTGGAATTCAACGCCATTATATTACTTCCAAAACAAAGAAAAACTGTCTTGAAATTTAAAAGTTCATTTTATTACCTGTTAATTATTGCTTTAACCAATTACAAGTAGGAAAACATGCATTACCAATTGTCTACCTAATAAAAATAAAAATTCAAATGTTTTAACAAAGGAGAATCACGAGATGTCATCTTATGTTGAAAACTATAATAGTCCAAGAGCCAACCGCACAAAACCCTAAGTCATTGAGCACAAGAAAATGTCCTTTATTTTATGGAAGAGTAGTAATAGAGGAATCTAATCATCCATGTCTGCCGGAAGCGAAGTGGTGCATAAATCAAAAATTGATACTACTAGTGTTTGACTCGTAGGATTAGCAATGTGTTTTCCTGTACCCAGTTTTCCAACCTTTGATTGTACGGCAAACATAATGCTAAACCTACGAGTCAACCACTAGTGGTATCAATTTTTGATTTATGCACCACTTCGCATCTGGCAGACATGGATCATTAGATTCCCCTATGACTACTCTTCCATAAAATAAAGAATTTTTTCTTGTGCTCGATGACTTAGGGTTTTGTGCGGTCGGCTCTTGGACTATAAGATGAATAAAATGAGTTACAAAAGATTATTTTAACGCGTGCATTCAAATTTTAGGGATATTAAATGAGAAGTTTATCGTTACAAGCTTCATTTCTTCTGATCATTACAATGGATTCTTTCTGTAATAAATCAATAATAATATTACATGATTATACCTGATGAAGATCTCAGAAGAAGATCGAAACGTTGAATATCTAACACTTTATTTTAATGTTTGTATAGGTTTTAGACATTGCAAGAATTTGTACACCGTTTAATAAACTTCTGATTTTTTGTTTACACATTTATTTGTAATTTTTTATGGTATAAATATCCAGCTCTTTCACTAGAAAAAGCTCTTTATAGAGAATGATTTCAATTATCCAGTGCAAAATAAATAACAAATAAATATAAAAAAAAAAACCTCCCCCCGTCATTCAAAAAAATTGTAATTTAACAAATTACAACGACTATTTGGAAAATAATATTTTCAAAGTCTATATTTTAGACTTATAAATGATTTTTATATTTAAAAAACAATAATAAAATCATTTTTATGATCATCAAAACGTAGATTACGTAATAACAGAGTCATATTAATATGCCTGACATTTAGAGTCACGTTAATATTTCTGGGCCAGTTATAAACAAATATTAAATGAAATTTCAATTTATTAATTTTCGGTAATGTAACTTTTTAATTTTCTAAACATCGCACATTTTTAATTTTTACACCTTCATATACAGAAAAAAAAAATTACTTTTAAATGCAACTTGTATCTAAATTTGTCATTGAGTTTTTATTATTATTATTATTATTATTATTATTATTATTTTGTAGTTTTTGATACTTTTTTTGCCATTGTGGCAACAGAAGTATTTCATTTCTAAACATTAAGCATGGACCAATCAGAAAATGAATAAAATAGAAAACAAAAGTATTACATTTTTGGTCATTAAACATACACCAATCAGAAAACGAATAAAATGAAATAAAATGAAATAAGTTGCGGAATTCAACCAATGAAAACATTCAGATATACTTCAAATTTCCCAATTCTCTACCGAGGACAAAACTATTTTCCAAATAGTAATAAATAAATAATTAAATAAATGTTGAAATGCGAACGAGTTATTAAAAAAGAAAAAAAATCTATAAGATTAACATTAGCAAGTATATTTTTTTTTTCTCGTGAATGAGGTAGCATCTTAAGATTAAAGACATGATAGCTGAAACTGCTTTCAGGAATTCGCGCGATTCTGTTTACCTCAATGGCAGAGTTAAATAATTTCTACCTGTATTTCTATTAAAACTACATTCGAATATTTTTCAATGAAATCAGTAATCAACTTCTTTGTTCCTAATAAATTACACTGCACTGTAGAAATCTGCATTTATTACGCTTTTAGAGGATACGTTTGTCTAAAAATATGCAGACTCAACTGAAATTGGAGTGAAAGGCAGAGTTACATCTCGTTATTCTTTAATCCTTTGTCTTCGGAATTAATTATAAAGAAATTGCTATTCTTTAATACAGGGTGTCCAGCAAATAACACCCTGATTTACAAATTAAATTTCTCAAAAACGAAGATCTAGAAAATAATGCGGTAAAACGGTTTGTTTATTAGGTAAGTTGTAAAAATCTTATATAGAAGTTTCGAACGGTGAATATTTTAAAAAGATTGTGTTCTAATTAAAACAATGCCTGATTTGACATTTTCTTCTTTTAGTTTTTTTTTTTTTTTTTTTTTGCAGCGAACAAAATTTTTGGCGTACAGTGCCGTATTTTAACGATTTTTGGAAAAAAAAAAGTTTCGAAATTTCAAAAATTAAGTTCCAAAAATCGTTAAATATGGCACTGTACACTGAAAAACTCATTCTCTACAAACAATCTAAAACAAGAAAAATGTCAACTCCAGTATTCTTTGCAATCAGAACACAATCTTTTCAAATATTCACTGCTCGAAACTTTTGTATAACATTTTTACAGCTTACCTAATAAACAAACCGTTTATCGCATAATTCTATCGATCTTAGTTTTTGAGAAATTTAATTTTGAAATCCGGGTGTTATTTGCTATACACCATAAATCTGAAAGAATCGTGGAATTTTTAATTAATACTAACGTGAAATTTAGATATGTTCTTTCTATTACAAGTGATGAAATGAATCGGTAATTATAATTTTTTTTTGTAAAATATTTACAAAAATAAACAGATTAACTAACCAAAAGTATTCTTATGAAAATATCCCAATCCTTATAAAAGCAATGTATTTAAATGTATCAGGATCGTCCCTGTAAATGGAAAGGCTTTTGCAGTTGAAAATGTTTCATGTAACGTTTTTTGATAAAAGAAATGCTATACCTATGAAAATAATTAAGAATATTACAATATTTTGAAAATGTTGAGCTTCCACTGTTTCTCTACGCTTTTTAGGTGCGTTCGTAATTATGTAAATACGTAGCACCTATGGTTGTCGTTCAGTCCGTTCGTAAGTCCGTCTGTCGGTCTGTCTGTCCGTCCGCATATAACAATGCATAAACTACCCAACCGATTCGTTTGAAATTTAAAATATATAATTATTACATAATTTTGTCGAGTCATTTCAAATTTTATGAAAATTGGATGCATAGTTCAATTACAGGGACAATCAAAAGTATTCGGTTACATTACGATCAATGTGGAAAAAATGTTTCAAATGCACTTTAATGCTGTTACACTGATTCGAACATAATAAAATTGATATGCATCTATAAAGTACTTATTATAATATACATTTTGCATAATGTGTGGTGCAAAGAACATTTGTTATGGATTTACAAGGCTACACAAAAGTATTCCATTACATAATGGTATAGGGAGAACATTGTTTGGTGCGCATTTTAATTGTAATTAACTATTTACAATTTTATGAGATTGATATATGAGAGTGATATTTTTAAAACCTCGTTATCATACGAACGCACCTCATTTGCTACGCTTCACGTGCATTTTCCAACTTGTTAAACTTGATCGAGCAGAATTTAATCTGTTGAATAAATATAAACTTTTATTAATAGGCAGAGTAAATAAATTTTATATTATAGGTTCTTCAGTGGTTCTTAAAAGTACCATCACTGCATAAAAGAAATAGTTAATATCGTTCTTATACAGAGTGTCCGATACACTGCAAATTTTTTAAACACAAAAATACACACATTTTGCAACACTTTTTTCCCCAAATTCACAACACATTAATGTGTTGAGAAGCATTTTTTTGTGTTGTGATTGTGTTTTTAATACGTTACAAAAGTATTGCTCTCCAGAAATGTGTTCTTAATCTGTTACAAAGTATTTCTATCTAGAAATGTGTTTTAAAAGTAGTGTTGTTAATAGTGTTAAAATAGTGTTGATTAAAACAATTTATTAACCGTTTAGACGCCGAATTAATATCGCAATATAATTATTATTTTGTTTTCCTATATTACAGCTTCAAATGTTTTAATTTATTCATACAAATTTAGAAAATACCAAAAAAATATATTTCTGCAGTTTTTTTTTTTTTTTTGCTGTTTTTATTTTAGTGTTCACATTTCTAAATGTGATTATTGATTGACAACCTATGCAAATATAACAAATTATTTTCCGCTATATGATATTGTATATTGTTCTTGAGTATTTTCTCGTATACCAAAAACATTTAGATTCCTAGCGGTCAAATGCAAGGAATATAGAGAAAACGATAAAATTAAATAACATATTTTTATGCAAATTGATGAATTTACATATCCCTTAATACATGTGATAGGTGCTTAAACTTAAATATTTTCTAGGAAAAATAAGGACACCGTTATTATGTAGGAAAATATATGTTTTGTATTACAAATAATGCGATGTTCCCGTTGGGAACATTGGCGTTTAAACGGTTAAAACAGTGTGGTGCTGCACAACACTTTGTTCCCAAATTAAAACACATTGTAAACACCACACAATTTAGAACATTCTAAAACAACATGTGTAAAACACTTTCAAAATATTTTCTACACGGTGCCTTTAAAATGAATGTTTTGAAATCACATTTTCTCCTCTTATAATTTTTAACAACACTTTTTGCACAATCTTTTAATTTCGTACAACAGCTTCACAACACTATCGAAAACGATTTTAGTTAGAAATGTTGATTTTTATGTTCAGTTAGTGCTGTGAAAATATTCTAAGCATTTGCAGTGTATCAACGGTGTCCAATGGCTAATTTCTAAACCTTTAGTCGTTTATTCAGCCTCTCCAGTCACGGTATATCCTATGGGATACACATCTTTACAATGTTTTTTTAGCTACATAAATAATGATTAAAATAAACAGAATATTGCCCATTTTAACTGATGTTATTAAGCTCACAGGCTACGCATACTAAATGCACATTACAGCCTTATATTTTCAAGGTTTAATTCCGTTTGAAAAACAAATTAAGGGGGGGGACAGCTCCCTCTATTTACTCTTTTTATACCTAATCATTTAAACCCTTGAACTAATCAGGGAAATGCTTTATCATATAAAAAACCCATTTATATAAATTAAAGGGAGGGCATTAGCCCCCCGTTCCTCCTCTTACACATATCGAATGAACTCCAAAAACTAATCAGGGAAGCGCCTTATCAGAATATACCTATATCAAAAATTTCAAGCGAATCGGATATTTTTATCATGAGTTATCGCGTTACGTACGCACATACATACATACCTACAGAATGGGCAGGCACATAAGCTCTCAGGCTTTGATAGCCTGTGAGCTTAAAACGGTGTGAATGGAGCCTAATAGATAGCAGAACTAAATAAAATAGCAACTTTTTTCTTATAGCACTTTTTCAGTGAGATATGTGTTATATTAAAATGGCTTGCAGCAGAAATGTACGAAATGTACAAAAATGAAAACTTAAACAATTATTCTGTGTATTCAGATATCATTTGTAGAGTCCATCAGTAATGAAAAATTATTAAATATATAATTATTTTATTTTTTCATTGTCTTTGTAATGCAAAAATAAATAAATAAATAGATAGATAAATAAATAAAACAAAATAAAATACGAAATTCCAAAGAAATTGGCAAAAAATGTGCCCCTGTATCATAAAATTTTAGATGCAAAAAATGACTTTCATTTTTTTTCTCTTTTAAATCTTTCGTAGTGCAGTTAAGCAGGGTTAACTTTGCTCCGCTTATACGAAACTTTGATCCATTCTGCCATGGTGGAATCTTGACAAATCATTTCTAATGAGCCGCCAAACTCACGCCAGTACTGCTATCTATAATTTGAGACCAAAACTTTGCCGTTAATTCAAGTGATGTAGCATAGATTTAACCTTTTCTTCTCTCTTGGACGAAAGTTAGCCTGATAGGTTAAAGTTACCTTGATTAACCGTAATCAGTTAGTTAATATAAATTCATAACTTAAGTTAATACAGTAGACTCCCTCAAATCCGCACTCCCAAAATCCACAACTCTCTAAAATCCGCATATAATTTACGGATGTAAACAATGAAACTTTCAGTTTAGACGTAGGTGCAAAATTTGACTTTTTTAAATTTATATCAATTCCATATATTTTTTAATTTGTAATTTTTGTTAAGGTTATTAAATTCATGTTTTTTCATGAAAAAAAAAAAAAAAAAAAAAAAAAAAAAAAAAAAACTAATTTATTTCTGAAAAAAAAAAAAAAAAAAAAAAAAAAAAAAACAAGATATTGTTGATATTATTGGTAATCACAATCTTACCAAATATATTTATGTTTTAATGAAGCTTTTTTAGGTATTAAGTCTGGCTAAACCTGAAATAAAGCTTCGTTATTTTATGATCCTGATG
This sequence comes from Maratus speculifer, assembly GCA_964019185.1. Taxonomy (NCBI): domain Eukaryota; kingdom Metazoa; phylum Arthropoda; class Arachnida; order Araneae; family Salticidae; genus Maratus; species Maratus speculifer. The sequence goes on from OZ025301.1 coordinate 116,541,821, forward strand.
TGAATTAGTAATGTATCCTTATGAAGCAAGTCTCACTGAATAATTTTGGAAAAATCTTTATAATGAATATTTAATTGTACATTATTGATTATTAACTTGACCTTTGCTTTTAGTATTTTAATCATTTAAAAAAATTATCTAAATTTTTAATATTTTAGTTTATTACCTATTTTAATATTTTAATATTTTAGTATATTATGAGCATTCTAATTTTGATTTCATTATTAATTACATTAAAATTAGTTTTAAAAATATATAAACAAAGGAATGACCAAAAATCCGCAAAATTCTAAAATCCGCCAACCTCTGGTCCCAAGCTGTACGGATTTAAGGGAGTCTACTGTATATGTATCAATCAACCTGGGGTTTGAAGTGGATATAGTTCCAATTTAGGAGTGTATACCTTCTTTAGAGGAGGATGGGAGGTGTATAACTGAAATATCTGAGTTTTAAATTATGCCACGATAATAAAGGAATAGTATGTTTATATATTTTCTTTCTCTTTTACAGAGGCAAGACGCTAGGATTATAGTTGGTATGTTTTACGTCGCTGCAGCGCGGAAGGTTATATGTGAGGTAAGCAAATTTGGATAATTTAACGTATTATTTCTGAATCCCGAGTCTCTTTTTGTATTACAATCTGTAAAATTACTACAAAACAATCATAGTTAACCTTTCGCCATATGTTAGCATTATGATCGATTATAAATTATTATTATTCGGTTACAATTTTCATTTCAAACATTAAAAAATATCTTTGAAAGAATAATGGAAATGCACAATACTAATCCAAGTTAGAGCCTTAAAATGAATACATTTTATTTTTATATTTTAATATTAATTGTAAAAATAAACTTATATTTGGTGTAAAGTTGTTTTGTTAGTGATTTAAAAGAAAATCGGATCAAGTTACAATAAAGAGACAGATAACTAGATGTACATAATTATGTGTGCACATACCTACATTCTATTTATATACAAACACATAGAGATATAGAGAGATATATCTGATACGTGAATACACTATTTGGCCAAAGGTGCCCAGTCACTTGCGATTTTTGACGTTCTGCTAAATATCTAGAAAAATATCAGAGAAATTATCATGAAACTCCAGCTGTGTAAATAGGTGTGTAATGTATAGATCATATATTTCAGTGAAGATTTTTTCCCGAAACCTCATAAGGGGCAGTAAACAAACTGAAAGAGAACGACTATCTTTTGGATAACCCTGTAAAAACTAATATAACAAAAGCGTTAAAACTACAGATTATGATTTAGTGGCTGAATGTAATCAACTGTGTACATTTTATGAGGACAGCACATTTACTCGTACAGAAATTAAGGTTTTCATAAAAAAAGTACTAAATTTTGCCGCCAAGTTTTTTGCTTATAACTTGCAGAGTTCTTAACATATTTTTTTTTTTTTTCAAAAAATATGACAAACAACATTTACACAAAACCTTGTAATCAGAATAAAAAATAACAAAAATCCTATGAAAAATGAGCAGGTTTATTAAATAATGTTTCACTGTGTATTCGCGAATCTTATCAAAATATAATGTGCATAATATGTTAGCTAAATGTATTGAATAATTTTTGTGAAAGTCTCAAAAACAGAACTTGAAAACTCTGAAAATTACCGCCAATAGAATAAACTCAAAATGCGTTTTCCGAAAAATAAACAAAAAGTGAAGGGATGCATTCAAATACAGATCAATGGATATATGTATAGAATCCCTCATCCTTTTGCTTCATTTTGGAAACAACGAATTTTGAGTTTATTCTATAGGCGATACTTTTCCGAATTTTCAATTTATATTTTCGTCACTTGTCATTTAATGTATACAATTAGATAACACATTATGAACATTATATTTTGAATGCATTTGCGCATGCGCGGTGAAACATTATTAATAAATCTGCTCAGTTTTCATCCAATTTTTATTATTTTTTAATTCTGATTACAGGGTATTGTGCCAATGTTGCTCGTCATATTTTCTGAAAAAAGCATTTTTTTTAAAATATAAAGAACTCTGCAAATTACAAGCAAAAAACTTGGGAATATTTTTATTAATACTTTAATTTCTGTTCGAGTATACATGCTATCCTCATAAAAATGAACACAGTTTATTACAATAATACATTTAATTATAATCTACAGTTTGAACACCTTTGCTACATTAGTTTTAAAAGGGTTATCCAAAAGATACTCGTTATTTTTCAATTTGTAGACAGTTCCCTATGAGGCTTTGAAAAAAAAATATTATCGTAAGTATATGACCTGTAATATTCTGTTTATATTACACATGGATTTCAAAATAATTCCCCATTTAAAAAAAAAAAAAAAAAAAAAAAAAAGTCTAAAATCGCAAGTGACTGGTCATCTTTGGCCATATAGTGTAATACTGTTATAGTGTAATACTGTACAATACTGTTTTCATACGAAATTTTTTCGTTGCCATTTTTTTTTTTTTTTTTTTTTTTTTTACTCGTCAAAGTTTTGAATTCCCTCGCATTAAGTATGCTTTGCCAAATTAATATTTTAAATAATTATAGAATAATTTAGAATATTTTCATAAAAATTATATTTTATATGCACTTTAAATATTTGAAGAGATAAATTAAAACTATAAATGTTAGTATTTGCACCTGATAAAATAATTGAAAAAGTGGCACGGTGGAATTGGCTAATATTTTGATAGATTTTAATTCAAGCGATGCTGATCAAATATCGCAATGAACACAATCTGGAAATGGGTGGATGTTCAAGCAGAATTTCAAGTTTTCAAATTTTCTCAAAACAAAAGAAATAGTTTAAACGAAATATAAAATTCCGAAATTTCAAAAATTTACCTGAAGTAAAAAAAATAAAAAATAAAATTTCGCAATTTCTCAAAAAAAGGAATAATAATAATTAATCCTTATATATATTATAAATGTGAAAGTGTGTCCGAAAATTGGAATGAACTTGGCTTCAAAACGGATGGATTAATGTCTTTCAATCTTTGCATATGGATATATTATAGGAGTGAAATGAACATAGGCTATTTTTTATTTATTTTATTCAAATATTTTCCTTAACAATTCAAAATTTAATTATTTTTCATACAAAATCAATAGGCATTTTTCAGATAAAATTTAACCATTTTCCTTTCCTGTTGCCAAGAAAATAAAAAATTGGAATAATAATATTTCAGAGGCAATGAATTTTTAATAAAAAACTTCCACGCGAAAAGCTATAATAAAACAATTTAAAAGAATATAAATATGACGTCATCTTTGAAAGAAAAATAAAAGGTGCATTTTTTATAATATATTTAACAAGGATATTTGTTTAGTTAATGGGAATTTTTGTGTAAACTATGGCGACATAAATTAAAAGTAAAAAGAATGAAAAAGAGTTATATTTTTAATAAAATGGTTCACTTATGAAAATGTGACGTCATAGTTGAAATAAAAAGGTACTTTATAGCAGTCGTTAAAAATACAAGGGGTATGAATATTAGTAGCTAATGGAGCGAGATAAATAATGACGTCATATTTAAAATGAATCAGAAATATTTTTTACTTATATTAATTAATAAGTTGTATGTAATGAATATTTTTATTTAAAACTCATAATTATCAATGGAAGAAATTTTTGTGGGGAAAAGGCGGAAAATAAAACTACTGATTAATATATCTTTGGCTCGATTTTTTAACACTTTCGAACAAAGTTGAAAAGTTATTATGCTTTCGGTTTGTCTGTCTGGTCGCTTTCTAACTTTCGTAAATATACTCCGATTTCCATGAAATTTTCGGACGTTCTTAACGTTTACCTAGCACGAATACCTATTGAAAATAAAGTTTCTATCATGATTAGTTTATTTACAGGGATTGTCAAAAAATTTCCTTACATTACGGCATTATGGGGAAAATCGTTTTAATTAAATTTAACGATGTTACACCCTGTGAAACATATTCAAATTTACATGATTTTACAAAGTGCACTAAAATATGCATTTTGTAAAGTATGTAGTGAAAAGGACACTTATTATTCATTTACAGGGTTACACAGAAGAATTCCATTGCATAAGAATAAAGGGAGGAACAGTTTCCGACATATTTTAATTATGGTAAACGATTTCATGTATAATCAAATTGATATATATTGCTGAGGCTTAATGTGAGTTATTTCGTGCACAATACGAAATGCATAGCATTTACAGGGACACACAAAAGATTTCAAATATATTATATAATATTCGAAGTACTGTATATGATGGATGATGACTGTTGCATGGATGAAATGCATTTTGAATTATGATATGTGCTTTTAAGTTTCGCTAAATGTATGCATATTAAATGGAGAGTATAAATGGTAATAGTATAAACAGTTAAATTTAGATATACAAGGTTACACAAAAAATCTCGGAAAGGTTACTGAATATGAGCGTAATTTACTTAAAGGTGGTTTTTAAATAAAATATGTATTTTTATTTTGAACTGCATTTAGTAAACTAAGAAATGTTTGTAGTATATATATAAAATGATATACAGGGTCCCGCAAAGAACTGGATACAAGGTTGTCTTTGGATGATAATTTCTGAAAATGTAATTTAGGTAGTAATAAGAAATATTTTTGTTTGAACTAAATTTTAAAAAGATACTTTCGTGTATTAAAGGCACTTGGAAAAGTACAGGGCTGAACAAAAGAATTCAAGAATGTTTGTATCTGTTAGTATTAATCGCTGAAAGAAAAATTTTAACCAGCAAACAAATTAGCAAATAGGCATTATGAGAAGTTTTTTACTATAAATTCGCGATAAAAAGTTAATTACACATGCTTTTCATCATCGAAATTTTTTGTTTGATTGATCAATTATTTCTTCGTTAAATGTTATGTGAACGTGAACGAAGTCACGGGTAACTGCTAGTATTGAAATAAAGAAAAAATTGATAAAATATTGTTCAGCAAATTTCTAGCCTTAAAACTAAACAAAACTTAGCATAAACTAATATTTTGGAAAATAACACTTTTTTTTTTTTTTTTTTTTTTTTGTATGTTACATTTCTTAAACTTTTAATGTCCTTGGTTATATCGCGGCTATTTAATTGTATCTTAGCAGACACGATGTAACTAGAGTTCATTCTATTATTTAATACACATGTGTTCAGTTTCGTGTATAAATTCGTTCGTAATTACACGTGTATAAATACTGTGACAGAAGCTGAAAATAGCGCAGTAATGTGTAATCGCTACTTTTGAAAACAAATAGTTGTCGTTATAGTTAACTATATCCTTCTATAGTAAAAAAAAACTAGCCTTAAAAGGAATGACTCCTGGAATGATGCTGATGTGGAAGATTTCCGGAACTAACGAATCCGGGTTGTCCACTCCTTCCACGAGTCGAATAGACCAATCAGGAAAGGACTCCGTCTATGCATCGCCGTATGGGTTACCATAAAAAGAGGAAAGGTTACCAGCGCCAACAATCGCCAAGTTTGTCGCCAACTTGGCGATATATCGCCAAATTTGGCGACCAAAATTAGTTGTCAAAAGTGACGCCAACTTGGCGATAACTGTAATATTTCGCCAAATTCTTAATTTCTTTACAACACCAGTCGTTTGATACATCATTTGAGAGGTTTGCAACTGCTTATTCATATAATGGATGTCTTGTGTGTTATCCCCCATTCTGCTCCCCAGGGGGGACACATTTTTAATTTCTTTACAACACCAGTCGTGTTACACAAGATTTGAAAGGTCTGCAACTGCTTATTCATATTATGGATGTCTTGTGTGTCACCCCCATACTCTGCTCTCCCCAGGGGGGGTCACATTTTTAATTTCTTTACAACACCAGTTGTGTGACACATCATTTGAAAGGTCTGCAACTGCTTATTCATATTATGGATGTGTTGTGTGTCATCCCCCACTCTGCCCCCCGGGGGGAACATTTTTAATTTCTTTACAACACCAATTGTGTGACACATCATTTGAGAGGTCTGCAATTGCTTATTCATATTATGGATATCTTGTGTGTAAACCCCCCCTCTGCCCTCAGTGGGGGCGCATTTTGTAATTTCTTTACAACACAAATTGTGTGACACATCATTTGAAAGGTCTGCAACTGTTTATTCATTTTATGGATGTCTTGTGTGCCACCCCCACTCTGCCCCCAGGGGGGCACATTTTTAATTTCTTTACAACACCAGTCGTGTGACACATCATTTGAAAGGTCTGCAACTGTTTATTCATACCATGGGGTATTGGCGAGCGCAGCAAGCAGGGGTAGCCAATAATTTGGAATCGCGAAGCGATTACGCGGGGGTTGGCGAGCATAGCGAGCAGGGGGGCGGGGCCCCCCTAGTTTTCAACAAAAAAATTTGAATTAACTTCGATAAAAAAATATTTTTTTCCAGTGTTGAATTCAAGGCATGGTCTAGGGTGGCATACGCCCCACCAAGCAGCAAAGAGATGCCTCCCCCTCCGGAAGGAGATTTGAGGTTTTGAGTCTCCAATGATCAAAACGTGCAATTTCATTCGTGAAACTCTATAATCCCCCCCCCCCCTGGTTTTTACGATCACTGGTTTGATTTTTCACTTGCTTTGCTAATTGATAAACTTTACCATGCTTCCATGAGACAAAGAGAAGTTTTATTGCTCGTATTTTAATCATCGCCTTTATACTGGCTGGGTAATATAAATTGCCATGAGAAGATCGTTATTTCTCTCAAGGTTGAACAGTATATATTTCATTTCATTGCGAGATAAAAGTAAAATTGAAACAATTCTCTAAGTTTATGAGCAACTCAATTGCTTGTTAACTGTTATTGCTGACAGATTAAGTAAAAAAAATGTAATTGTAATTAATAATAAAATATTGCTTGAAGCTCAGGAAGAAAAAAATAATGAGTTCAAAATGAAGATTTATGTGGATAATGGTTTTGAAAGAAAGATTAAGAGAATGTTTATACTGTGATTTATGCGGACTAAATGACTTGGATTTACGGTTACTATGTGAAAAGAAATTATGAAACAAAACTTATTGTTTGAGCCTTTTAATAGCTATAATAAAGATCTATGCATTTAATTAGAAATAACGGAAGAGTATTCGTTGAGTTTAAATAGCTGTATTTCAACGATCGGTATTTTGCTACGTTGTGAATATGGAATTCTTAAGATCGTATTATTTTCAACGGCATTATTTATTTTTAAACTAAGAAATCACAAATTTTAAAATTAATAAAACAGAAATGTTAACAATGAAGAAAATTTAGGCATCATACTTAAATTGTGAAACACTTTTCAACATATTCAAAAAACTGTATCAAAATGTTTAATAAAGTGAAAAATGCTACTAAGAAGAGAAAAAAAATTGAAAAGGTTAAACTTATTTGAAAATCCAATTTAAATGATCCAGTAATTACCAATCAAAGTTGAAGAAGTATTCAGTTATTTTGTGTAGTCCTATATATATAATCTCTAGATTTATATGTCTACTGCATAGTCGCTAAATATACAGTTGGAAAATGCACGTTGGAAAGTTGAAAATTCTTTTTCAGGAATTTCCCTGAATAAACGGAAATATTCGAATTCCTTTGAGCAGTCCTGTATATTCTCTATATAATTTATACACATCAAGTAAATAGAACAAATTACAATCCAATTCCGATTTAACGACACGCTCGTAAGGGCGGATCTGGAGAGTCCTCAAGGGGGGGGGGGCGATTTTAGAAATTTGGAAACTCCAGTCTGATGCACGTGTCGGAACTCATTTTTTTTAATACGGGTCGTGTTTCGTCTACTTTTTTGCTGTAGGTCGGGTTTGGGTCCGGTTGCCTTCCATTTTTTGCTCTTGGTCGGGTTAATTTCTACTTGGGTCGAGTGTGAGTCCGGTTGACTTCTACTCTTTGCTGCGGTTTGAGTTAATTTCTGATTTTTTGATTTTTGGTCGGGTTTGGGTCCGGTCGACTGTTACATTTTATTATTGGTCAGGTTGACTTTTACTTTTTAGCTGTGCTTAGCGCATTTAAGGCAGTTTGACATACAATTCTGATTTGGGCCAGTTTAGGATTTGGTTTTGACTTTTGCGAGAAGGGTTCGGGTTGACTCGAATTGATTGGGGTGAGTCCTTTGATAAAATTTTCGTTCTTTTTCGCAATTTTTGGACGAAATGTGCGTCTGTTTCACGATCCTTTGAAGAAATTCGTGTTTTCTCCGCGATCATTTCACAAAATTTGATGTCCGGCTACCTTTTATTTTTTGCTGCCGGTCGGGTTAATTTTTTCTTTTTGTTGTGGGTCGCGTTTGGATCCGGTTAACTTCTACTGTTTGTTGCGGGTCAAGTTAATTTCTGATTTTTTGCTTCGGATCGGGTCTGGGTCCGGTTAACAACTATATTTTGCTATTGGTCGGGTTGACTTTTATTTTTTAGCTGCGCTTAGTGCATGGAGGCAAATTGTCATACATTTCGGATGTGAGTCAGTTACAGATTTGGTTTTTACTCTTGCGAGAATGGTTGACTCAGTTTTGATGGCGATCCTTTAAGAAATACGCTTTTATCCTTGAACATGATTCTTTGAAGAAATTCACGTGTTCTCCGTGATTCTTTCACGAAATTTGAGGATTTTTTTGCGACAATTTGATGATGTTCGTGTTTCTTTCGCAACCTCTAACAAAATTCACGTTTCTTTAATGAAGTTCGCCCTTATTTGCGGCTATTTGATAAAATTCGAGTTTTCTCTGTTTCACATTTTTTACGATTAACAAGTAAGAAAGTTTTCAACCCAATTTGGGCTCGCGGAAAAGAATTTAGAGAAATGCACGGGTCGCGGTCACACCAGGAATGCTAATCATACTATCTAGATCAATGACGTACCGAACGTTTAGCTACACGGGTCGCGGTTGGGATAATAATGTTTATGTTATTATCTAGATCAGAAACGGACTGAATATTTAGCTTTTATTCCGGACCGGGCCACGACCTGGAAATTTTGTCCCCTGCAAACTTCTAGGAAAAATGAAATACAGACCAGGCTCGGCCTGGAAGAAAAATAAGCCTGTCCCCACCCTAATCCCCCAAAAAAGGAAGATCAGGACACGGCCAGATTGAAAATGAGAGAAAACCTTACCCAGTCCAAGAGTCGTGGACTTAAACTGGCGTGTCCCGTGCCGCGACGAGTTCGAGCTTCGCCCCAAGTCATTTCTCGTGAGGATGCATGATGTCACTTTGTAAACCCTTTATTAGCCCAGGGGGGGGGGGGACCGCCACAGCTTACGGGCTGCGTCGATCCTAGATCGAGCGTTTAGCCTTCATACCGGACGGAGCCTGGGCTTGAAAATTTTGGCCTATAGTATTTGTATACCTCTAGTAGGAAGGAAGTCCATGCTAGACCCAACAGTGTGGCTCCATCCAGCTCTACAGAAAAAAATAAGACCCGACCCGACCTGATTCTGAAAGTGTGAAGACCTGACCCAGTCCCAGTATAATAAATTAAACTTGGCGCGACCCGGGTCGGGTCGCGCAGATCTCGAGTTTAGAACCAACAACTTTTCCGTGCGGGCATCTAATGTCGTTCTGCAGATCCTTCATTGGGCTCAAGGGGAGGGCGATCGCCCGATCACCCCCCCCCCCTTAGATCCGCCATTGCACGCTCGGAACAAACAACTTCGTTCTTTAAATTGAGATTATTTGTTAAATCGGTATAATCAAGGGAATATTTTTATGCAACAAAACAACTTAACACTTTCGAGTACGATTTTTTTTCAATTAAAAAAAATACTTTTGCGTTAATAACATTAACACTGCTACCCTAATATATTACGTAATTAGTGTTTAAAGAATATTTCACTGTCTGAAAGATAACGAATGTTGTTTTTTTGGGGTATTATTCAGTTATTCATGGTATTAGAACTGTCTAATCTTTCTGCGCTTTATTACGCATGATACTTTAAGGAAAGAAATTTTATTTTAAATTTAAAGAGTAAAATATATTTTTATAATAAAAAAATCGCAAATGACGCAAAGCAAATTAAGTAAATAATAATAATTACTATTATTATTACTTAGTGCCTAAACATAAATGGAGTCATATAGTAAAAGCATGGACTCATACTAACCTTACTACAAATAAATAGTAGCAAAAATATTAAAAATAATAATACTCCTTTAAAAGACATGTACTAATAATAATACACTAGAATCGAAAATGGTTAAAAAATTGCTATAATTTGGAAAAACAATACTCCCTTACTTTAATAATGATGTTAAAAATTTGCTACTTTAAAAAAATAAGCTGTATAAAAATTTATTATTTTTTTATGTACTACGATAAATCACAAGTATTGTAAGCTTCAATTCTCTTTCATTTTCTTCGTCCGATCCACGGCTACTGTTACTAATAACATTGGTGTAATGTACATTTCCGCATTCATACATTTCTACATCAAAGATACATATTTAGAAAATCAACAATCAAAGGCATTGAATATAATTAACCCTTTGCACTCCAGAGGTGACTCTCACTGACCACTAGTGGTGCCAGTTATCCCTCGTACAACGGGACGCCAATAGAGTTCATCAGTGGTGACGTCACAACTCCAGAAATTGGGCAAAACAAACCACAGAGTTCAGAAAAGATAGAGATGAAATTTGTTGTTTTATCGTGAAGCTAAAAATTCAACCCTAAAACTGATTTAAACAAGTTACAATTTATCCCAAACACTTGCGGATCGCTTTTAAAACTTCACCCAGTTCAATGAATTCAGCCTTTGAACGATATCTGAAACGATATTGAAAGCCTTTTTGATGGTATATGGTGCATCTCTAACACACTCTAAACTCTCTCGGTTTGTATTGACCCAGTTACCATGGAAATGCGGGGTTGAGTTGTCTGTGACAACTGCCTGCCCCACTGCTGAGCTCTATTGCTTTGGATACCACTAATACATTACAGTTTATTTCGCCATCTTTTATCGCAGATTATTCGGCCATTAGATAAGGCGAAGAAAAGTAGCTTAAAATACTGCTGTCCAGAGAATTTGGAGCACCCATTTACACGGAACATTAATGATCAGTGAGAATCACCTCTCGAGTCCAAAAGGTTAATAAATATTAAAAAAACTATTTTTTTTTCCTTTTTTTGACATCGAAAGTTTTTTTTAAATCGGATTTTTAAATTTGTTAACTTTTTTTTTTTTTTTTTTTTTTTTTTTTTTACAGAATTTTTAGCGTTTTATCAGCGGTTTTTTTAGAAGATAAATTTTTAGCTAACTGAATCGGGAAAATGCACGGATTAAATTAGGTAGAATTTACCGTAAAAATTTACTGGTGGGAATAATCGAGGATTCTGTTCGTCTTATGCGGTACGTACATCGGTTATTCGTCCCCAAAGGGTTAAATAGATTTTTCTTTGTTCCATTTTCATCGGGACCATTAAAAAAATTCGCTAAATCGCGATTTATTAAATCGAGGCTCGGCTGTAGTTGAATTTAAAAACGCATGCCTCAATTGAAAACGCCTTTACATCAATTATTGCTACTATACAATACTTCGGATACAGTACTATATGGAAAATCCTTTGTGTGTCCCCGTAAATGAATAATAAATAAGAAAAAAGATTAAAAGCATTAATGATTTGTGTTTTGTTTCTGTTTTCAGGCTTATAAACAGAAAGTGTATGGTAAACAGTATGTCTGGTTTTTGATCGGCTGGTATGAGGATGATTGGTACACGTTTATGGACAAAGGACACAACTGTACAGTTCAACAGATGAAGGAAGCTGTAGAAGGGCATCTGACAACAGAAGCCTTGATGCTAAATCAAGGATCTGAGCCTACTATATCCAGAATGGTATGTCAAACTTTTAAATTGCGTGCTAAAATGGAGCATTGAAAGAAAATCCTTCATTTTTATTTTTGTGGCGTAACGTTTTGGTTATACTGTATAATTTCAAAAATCCGACATCATTGGTATTGAGACTATGACGAATTTTTATAGGAATGCCAAAAATAGTAACTAGGAATAGGGTAACATCCCCAGTAATTGGCAGGCATCAGTGATTGGCACATCCTACAAAAATGTCCTAAAATAAGATTTATATCCAGTCTTTTAAAAATGCAAGACCATATACCAGTTATATGCTCATTTACTTTAAAGATTATAACTTCGATTTATGCTACTAGATGACAATAGTGTCTAGGAAAGAGAAACAAATATGGCTTGTATCAAATTAGCCATTTTTGTCGCAAATACTTCTTCTCTGGCTTAAGAAAGGCATGCATTTCAATTTATTATTATCTGATTTATAGTATATTTTAAATTTTAATTGACAACAGTTTTGTTTAGTTGAAAAAGGTTACTTTAATTGTGTAAAAGTCTAAGTGCCAATTACTGGTGATTACAGCAACTTTTTATAAATATATTTTTATGAAAATACTTTTTCAAATATTTTTGCTTTTAGTGGGCAAAATAGATGCACAGATATGCACTCTTTGATTTAAAAATAGTTGCAAGTAAATATTTTATTTCTTGGTAATGAAAATAGAAGTAAGTTTAAAGACAAATCCTTAATGTGCCAATTACTGGGGATGTTACCCTATCAAAAGTAGTACTACAGGTTATCTAACGAATAAGACCCTGATTTCGAAATTAAATTTCTCAAATACAAAGATCCATAGAATTATGCGGTAAACGGTTTGTTTATCAGGTAAGCTGTAAAAATTTTATACAGAAGTTTCGAAAGGTGAATATTTTGAAAAGATTGTGTTCTAATTGCAAAGAAGGCTTGACTTGACATTTTTCTTGTTTAAGATTGCTTGCAGAGAACGAGTTTTTTTGGCGTACAGTGCCAAATTTTAACGATTTTGGAAATGAATTTTTGTAACTTCGAAGTTCCAAAAATTTAGTTACATTAATTGATATTTTCTATCTTACAAAAAAAAAAACTAATAAAGAGTGAAATTATTTCTTCTCGTGTAATTTCAGAAACATAAATGTCAATTTTGTTTGCTTTTTTTTTTTTTTTTTTTTTTTTTTTTTTTTTTGGCCATTCCTAAACAAGTTTTTCTTGTCATTTATACAACGAAATGTCTATTTCAGAAACACAAGCTTGGTTCCTTACAGTATCTGTTAATTTTCCAGTCAAATTTATGCAATTTTTCTAGCGACACCTTTTCTTCTACCTGTTGTTTACACTCGTCTCCAGAACTGTTACTTGCGTTATCGGTGGTTCTATTTAGCACACTGTCAGAAGAGATATTCCAAAGAGCTTGTGTACTAGTTTCCATGCCATTGCGGAGCAATGATGTAGCTTCGAAGAAATTTATTTATAAAATAATCGCCTCTGATAAATGAAAAAAAAAAAGTCGAACATTGTGTTATTGCAATTTTACTTTCGATCTTGAAAGCTTTAGTTTTTATAAACAGTTGATATTTTTCTTCTACCATAATCTAAAACTATGAAAAAGGAAGGGAAAAGATGATTTTGATGACAGCGTTTTTTGAAGTTGCCTGATTTTTGAATCTGCCGGATTTCTGAAAGTCAGAATTTTAAAGTGGCCGGATTATTGAAATCACATTGTAATTTGAATTCTGAGTCTGATCGGGTAATCCTATTATACACGAACTCGGATCCATGCTAATTTATTTCAATGGTGAAGGGGGATTCGGATTGTGTTTAATATGAGAGATTTCAGGTTGGAATTCGACTGTTGTGATTGGTGTGGATGGTCTTGACAAGTACAGGTTGACTTTAAGGCCCCTGTCCTCGCTCGAGGAAACGCTCGCGAGCTAGTGCTATTCCTATGGGGAAGCATTTTTATAATAACTCTTTCGCATTTCGACTTTTTTTTTTTTTTTTTTTTTTTTTTTTTTTTTTTTTGTATTGGATAGCTGAGGTGCATGCCGACAGCGCACCTTTTTTACTTTTTCGATTTTGGTTGCAGATATTTTTTTAAAAAGCACTTTCAGTTTCGAAACCGATTTTGAAAATGAAATTAACTTTGTAAAAAAATATCTGCAACCAAAATCGAAAAAGTAAAAAAGGTGCGCTGTCGGCATGCACCTCAGCTATCCAATGCAAAAAAAAAAAAAAAAAAAAAAAAAAAAATGTCAAAGTGCGAAAGAGTTATTAGAAAAATGCTTCCCCATAGGAATAGCATTAGCTCGCGAGCGTTTCCTCGAGCGAGGACAGGGGCCTTAATGATCATATTCTCCATCTACCTCAACCGAGAAAACATGGATCGAAATTTCAAATGATATTCGTCATCAATCTTATGGATGTTCGGTTGCAATCAGGTCCAATGTATCCGTAGGAGACTCTAGAACTCTCTTGCAAAAGAAACTAGAATTTATAAGGATGACATAGAACTGTTTTTTAGAGCCACAACTTAGATTCTAGATACTCGAATGATATTTTTTTTCTCAATGTAATAAATAAAGAGCACATAAAGAATATAAAGCAAAAATATCAATATTATTTGAATAAAATAAGAATTTTTTATGTCTTTCAGACCTCTGCGCAGTTTTTGGAACGCTACGATAAAGTCTTAAGAGATGATTACGGTTATATAGGCAGAAGGCCAGTAGGTTACCAAGAAGCTCCTTTAGCGTACGACGCTATCTGGGCCATTGCACTGGCGCTGAACAAGACCATCAACCAGCTGAAGGAGATCAATGCTTCTATCGAGGATTTCACGTACGACAACCAATACATTGCTCAGCAAATCTACTCGGCTATGAATACCACCCAATTCCTAGGAGTGTCGGTAAGCTACAATTATTATACTGATATTAGTTGAATTAATTAATCTTTTTGTATTATAATGGGGTTTTAGAATGCTCTAGACCAGTGATTCTCTCTCTTTTTTTTAACACTGTACATTCGAAGAAATTAGCTAAACTTCTACAGCACACTTTATTACTTAATTTCTAGGTAAATTTCTCCGAAAAACTTAATTTGTGATAATGGAAACAATAGGTAAATGACAAGTGACTATATCTGAATATAAACAGGAAGCATTTTTATTTTTCGCATAACATTTCATAAAATGCATAATAAGAATTAACCCTCTAATGCCAATGGTAGCATATATGCTACCCTAACTTTTTCTAATTTAGTTAATTTTTTAATTGAGATATTCCAAAATCACACTAGAAATTTAAAACATCAATATTAACTTTTTCAATAATAGATATTTTGTTGTTACATATATAAAAATTTCTTATTAAAAGTTTGGTATGAATTCATATTCTCTGAATTAAATATTTTCTAGAACATATTCCGCCATCAGAATTAAAGGGTAAAGCATCAAATAGATTATCATTCCCTTGAAGTTAGTCACGATCTCACCCGACACTTTTTTTGTGGTTACGCGGAATTTTTAATTTTTTATTATTTTACAAATAAAATGCTGGATGTCCTGCAAGCATTTTTGCCGATCCCACCGAAGCTAGCATAGGGGAAAAAATATGGGCTTCTGATTGGTCGAAAAATTGTTTGCAAATAGATCATCCTGAATGCTGATGTACGTATTAGGAGCGTATATGGGTATATCATTAAAATAATAATAAGAAGATTTTTAAAAGTAATATAAAACAAGATTTTGACGCCGTAAAATGAAAATATTATTGTTTCTAAATAAATTGGTCTGATTGGGTATATATGTGCATATCATGTTAAAAAAATAGAAAGAAGAAATGACAATTCTATTTTTATTATTTTCTAAAAGTAATACAGAACAATTGTTAAACATCCTGATTAACTTCTTTAATTATAAATTCCGAATTATCTATTTCTTTATCTATTAATAAATATGTAAAAACAGAAAGAAAATCCAGCTTTCAAAAGCTTTTCAAACAGATATTGATGATTAAATAAACGTAAACTTAAAAATGAAGGAAAGCAAAATTATTCAACCAATCAGAAACTCGTATTTTTCTCCCCTATGCTAGCTTCGGTGGGATCGGCAAAAATGCGTCCTTGCAAGAATGGAGAGCTTCCTTCAAAATCGATCTTATATTATATTCAGACCCATTGTTGAATCTATTGTTAGCCCTCCCGTTCTTTTATTAAAAATCACAAATAGGGTTAGAAAAGATAGGTTTTATTGCTTTAGCATAACAGTTAGCCATTTTTTTAAATTTCTAAGAGCATATTTAAAGATGAGAGGATGAAAATTGAACTAAATTAACATGTAGACAAACTGTTACATGAAACACTCGGAACATTTGTTTCATCTATTTTTTATCCTCCCAGTATAGGTGTGCTCAAAAATTTTAACTCTCTATTTAAGCGTGGCGTGAGACCAAAAAATTTTAGTCAGCAAAAATCTAAAAGGAAAATATAAAATTATTTTTCATAAGTATTTAATGCTTATTTTAAAAATCACATCTGATTTCATGACTGTAGTTCATGTTGTTTCAAGAAAACTTATGTTGCAAAATTTTACTTTGGCGTGGACCACTATTATGCAAAATTAATGTTTGATAGAAAGCACAAACTAGTGTACTTATGGAAAAAAATTATAATTTTTAATCTGTTTCTTTTTTAAAATATAGCAACTGGTAAAGAAAACATTATTTAAACTACCTACACATGATTTATAAAATACTTACTAAATCTGTAATCATAATTAATTAATATTAAAATAAACTATTAACAGGTTAAAGAATATTCTTTTAAATGTTACACTCTTTATTTCAATTTTCTATTTCTTAGTGTTTAAAATATTTTGTTATTACAATATCACAATTGATTTCCATACACGTACATGGTTTGCAGTTAACTCCATTTTTTTTTATAACTAACAAGGAAGGTCTCCATACGGGCATACTCAGAAAAATCTGAAAAAATTACCGAATGTTCTTCTCATATAGTTATATATGTTTATAAAAAAAATTTCGGCAGAATTTCCTTATAACGCCCGTAAAAAAATAATAAAAATTTCATTTATTTGGCGATTTATCTCCAGTTGGCGAAAAAACGAAACTTTGAAAAATACGCTTTTACGCTTCGAATACTTTTTAAAGAAAAAACTTTCTATGTTCTATTCTATTTAAATAAGTTTAGTTTAAGTAATTTTAGTTTTGCATTTTTACTTTACTTTAAGTGTAATTTTGTCATATACGTTTATATGTACTTATAACAAAATGAAATTAATATATTTTATCATTTAAAACACAATTTAAATTGATTAAAATTGTTCCAAATTGAAAAATACACTGTTAAAAACTGATGCATTTTGTTGCAACGCACTCTCTTGCTTGTATAGAAAACGGTTACTTGGTCGTGAAATGGAGCTTTCTTATTGGTTGGAATAGACATATTATATACAAGCGGTGGAGTGCGTTGCAGCAAAATGCAGCAGGTTTTTAACAGTGTTGCACAAGCTACAACACCGCTAAAAATCTGTACCATTTTCTGCAGCGTCACTCCACCGCTTTTATAGAAAACGGTCAATTCACCGTGCTATGGAGCATTCTCATTGGTCAGAAGAGAGATATTCTATAAAAGTAGTGGAGTGACGTTGCAGTAAATGCTGCAGATTTTTAACAGTGAAGTCAATTAAAATCAATTTTCAGATTCGTTAAAACCGTCTGCTTTTGGCGAGGAAATGCACTGCTCGCCAAATCCCGCGTCGCTTTCAGCTTTTCACGCCAATTATTCCAAACTATTTTATTTTTTTTACATATCTAATAATGTAATTCCGCCGCTAATTTTCACTGATCCTTTATTACCTACATGAGTAGTTTAATTCGTATTTTTTTCAAAAAAATTCTGAGTATGCCCCCAATGGAGACCTTCCTTGTAAGTACACACTTGTAATCATGAAAAATATTTGACTGCTTATCACCTACGGCCTAAGGGGGAAATGTCTCAAAATTAGTTTATTAATTTATAATCAAGCTCTAAAAATAAAAATATCAAAAATTGTTTATTGCCTACAGAAACACAGCAGTGTACACAACTTTTTAAATTCTTGCAAATAGGGAATATTGATTTAAAAATCGATTATGAAATTCCAAGTTTTCATATAGGGACGAAGTTAAATAAAAAAAAAAAAAAAAAAAAAGATTAAAATCACTGCTCTAGAGATTGATTTCAGATTTATAACCTGCCTTTCATGATTATTTACTCTATAAAAATGTTATTTTCAGGGTTATGTCGCATTCTCGTCAAAAGGTGACCGAATAGCTTGGACTCAAGTTGAACAAATGGTTGGTAAGTTGTCAATTTTATTGATAAACATCTTAATGACAATAAATTTGCTGCTCATGTTTGAATTTTGATAAGATTCGGTACTTTTGAATATTTCTTTTTAGGTACGTTTATAATTATGTAAATACAGTCGACTGTCGTTAATTCGAACTAGTCGGGACCACAAGAAATGTTCGAATTAACCGAAGTTCGAATTATGGAAAGTATGAAATGAGAACATCCTTAATATGGTTATTATATATTATTAATTCCTATTACAAAGGAATTAATGTTACAGTGTTTTTTAAATGTATTATGTCTGTTATCATCAGAATATGACTTAATATTAAATTAGAATGTATAAATACATAAACTAATTAAAAAATTAGAAACAAGCACAATGGAAGAAAAATTTGAAGCATCGCTGTTGGACATACGGGGCACTTAGAAAGTGGATATCAAATGCATGGGATTATATGTATACTCGTTCGGAACAATTTTCCCAAAAACCAAAGAAAGTTATTCAAATGATCTGAAATCTGTGAGAAACAAAGGAAAAACATCGCAATTCTCGTTAATTCGAATTAAACGATGTCAAGAGAAAATGAGTTCGAATTAATGAAAAAGTTAACGTTATTCTGCCATTGAAAATTTCGGGACTTCATGTTTAGTTCGAATTAAGCGAAGATTCGAATTATCCGATTTCGAATTAACGAGAGTCGACTGTACATGGCGCCTATAGTCGTCGTTCAGTCCATAAATCCGTTTGTCCATCTGTCCACATATAACATTCCAAAAATTACGCAACCGAATTGTTTGAAATATAAAGTGTGTAATTGTTGCATAATGTTGTCGAGTCATTTCAAATTTTATGAAAATCGCATGCACAGCTCAATTACAGGGACAATCCGTAATATAATAGCCGTAATGTATTCCTTTACATTATGGCTGATGGTAAAAAATAGTTTCAAGTACATTTTAATGATGTTACACTCTTTAAAACGTAATAAAACTGATATGCATCTATGAAGTATATACTAAAATTTACATTCTGTTCAATCTGTGGTGCAAAGAATATTTGTTATCCATTTACACGGCCATACTAAAGTTTTCCCTTAGATAATGATATACGGGGATACATTGTTTGGGGCGTGTTTTAATTGTATTAAACTATTTTATATTTTATGAAATTGATATATGTTGTATGATTTTTATTAAAGGTTAGTTGCTGTCTAATAGAAAGCAGATAGTATTTATAGGCAAAGGATTTCGGATATTTATGCAATATCCAAAGTATTGTATGTTATTACGTTAATATCTAAAAAATTTTTTTAATTTCGTCATAGTATAAATGCACCTTATTTGCTACCTTTAACACGCAATTTCCAACTTGTTAAATTTAAATGTCTATGAATATATATTTGATACACTTATTAAAGGAAGAAGACATGACCAGTATGCCACGTCGACTCACATTAATTTTATTCTAACATTTTATACTGATTTATTACATATAATTAAATTAGGTACTACTCTGTTATTCCGTCAACCAATTTCGCCAAATTTTACAAATCGCCAAACTAATAGCCAAATTATACATATTGACATAATTTTTATTTTAAATAACGAAAAAACAAATAATTAGTGGAATATTAATAAAAATACAAATAAAAAGTTGAAATAAAAATCACTTAATAACATTTTAGACACGTGAATCGTATTTAATGTTATTGAACAGTGACATTCACGATCATCCATTATTGGCATTTAATCTTCTAGTTTGGCGATAATTTTTTGGTCGACGGGATAACCTAGTAGTACCTTAAATTATTATCCCAGTGTTTGTATATACTTCCAAGAACTTCACACAAACTAGAAGTGTCTAAGTTTATTAGCTCTCTGAAAAATCATACTTTTCATTTAAAAACCCCATTAACTCCTAAAGTACTCAAACAATTTCGATAAAAAAAAAAATGGTGATTGAGTATAAGATATTATATGGTAAACAGTTTAAATAATTTTAATTAGTTTCGGCGGAAAAAACCTTTCTGAAAATTAGAAAAAATTTGAAAATTTACTATTGATCTAAAATAAAAAGTTTTATCGCAGAAGATAACTGCCATATTCCCAGTGAATATGAATTCCGAATTTCATGCAAATCGGTCGGGTAGTTTTCGAGAAGCTTGCATATTACACATAAGATTGTTTTCAGCCGGGCTCGAAAAATCTACATGCTTGACATCAGTGTTGCACGACGAGCTACTTTTTAAAATTTAGATTGATTCAGATTGTCGCCTCATTTTTTGGAATGGCACAATTCGTTTTATTTAATAGCATATTAATGATGTGGAATTTTATCCTTTAATAAAAGTGATGCCAATACAATTAAAAAAATTTAGTCCATTGAGCATGTAGATTTTCGAACCCTGGCTCCCAGTCTTGTCTTCTCTTAATGATTTCATGAAAGAAAATGATGTTTTCAAGAAGATAAGCGAAGAGATTAGATAATAAAAAGGTGATAAATGCAAAAAAATAAATAAAATAAAAATAAATAAATAAATAAATAAAAATGAATAAATAAATAAAATAAAATAAAATAAACATATTATCGATTGAGGACAATCAAGTCCTCCAGCATCTGTTAACTTAATATCTGAAGAAAAAAAAAATCTCAGAAATTTTATTTGATAATAAATGGAAATAGATATTGGAATGTTACAGAGCATTTTCTGAAATTTACGATTTTGTTATTTACCACCTTTATAATTTAAATTCTTCAAACATTTCTATCGGTTGCAGTTAGAAAAACTATTATTATTTTTTTTTAATTAAAATTTTAAAACTCATCTTCTACATCTTCTCTTGAATTAATTTTCTTATAGAAATGCTGCCTATGAATTTAAGAATCAGATTTTCTGAAATGTTAATTATTTTGTGAGAAGAATAAAATAAAATACCGTAAATAAAAGTAAAAAATAATTAAATAATTAAAATAAATAAACTTAACTTTTTTTTATTTAAACAAGTCGAATGTAGCAAATGAGGTGTGTTTGTACTATAACAAAGTTTTAAAAACATTAAGATCTTGTTGTAGTAGTATACAGTACTTTGGATGCAATATAGTATCCAAAATCTTTTATGTTTCCCTGTAAATACCATCTGCTATTATACACTGCTATAGTAATTTGTAGTAAACCTCAACAATGTATATCGATTTCATTAAATGTGAAGTAGATTAATATAAATAAAACGCGCCCAAACAATGTTTTTCCCTACCATTATGTAATGGAATACATTTGAGCGACCCTGTAAATTAACAATAAATATTCTTTGCACCACAGATGGTACAGAATGCATATTTTAGTATATGCTTCATAGATGCATACAAATTTTATTATGTTCGAAAGAGTGTTATATTATTAAAATTCTCTTGAAACTATTTTCCCCCATTAGAAGTAATGTAACGGAAGATTTTGATTCTCCCTGTAATTGAACTATATATCCGATTTTCATAAAATTTGAAATAACTCGACAAAATTATGCAAAAATAATATATTTTAAATTTCAAACGATTCGGTTAGGTAGTTTTTGCTTTGTTATATGTGGACAGACAGACGGACTGAACGACGGCTATGGGTGCTACATATTTATATAATTACGAACGCACCTAAAAAATATAAAGCTAAGATAAAACATCCTACATTTGTGATAATATAAGTCTTTTGCGATCCCATGTTTTATGGTAATTTCATTCCCTTGATTAGTGCTGAATTTGTATAAGTCGAATTCAACACCTTGTATATATATATTTTGTTGTTTTCTTTCCAGACGGTAATTACTCGTTGCTTGGCTACTTTGATACACAAACAAACAATCTGACATGGTTCAAAAAAGAAAAGTGGGCTGGTAAGTTTAATTATATTACTTTCAAAAACATATTTAAAAAGTTGTGATTAAAAATTATTTTAAAAATAAATCTGGTGAAAATTTGTGCCTTATTTCCCTCAGTTCTGATATTTTTATACAATTTAAATTGGTGTTTTAATTGCAAATGGAGTAGCGTCCCGATCAACCAAGTTAACCAAGTAATTACCTCGGATCATCTTTGCTAATCTATGGATAATTACCTCGGAAAAGATGAAACATTACTTGAATTATCTTTTTAGAATTTCAAAATAGTCTCAACGTATAGCTGTAAATTAATTAATGTTAAGCTATATTAATTGTAAAAGCGATTTTTAAAAAATATTAAACACCCCATTTCTTATGTGTAATCTATTTTTTACTTTTAAGTCTTTAAAATGTTACATTATTGAAGTTATACAGTCATTTGACCTATTTTGGCGTCCATTTATACGAGATTAAAAAGTATTTTTTTTTTTTTTTTTTAAATATAAAATGATTCATAGCAAAGCATTGTTTTCTGAGAGAAATAAATAACAAATAATAATTTAAGAATTCACTTTTCTTTAAACATTATTTTTCGTTTTTATTTTTCCCATAAAACTTGTGATAAATGAAACAATTATTTTAATAGCAATACTGATTTATTTTATTTTATTTATTTCGTTTTATTTAAAAAGGTCAGGGGCACAAAAAAATTTCAAAATTTCCAAAATATCACCATTATCGTTATTGCATTTAAATTTTCTAAAATATTTTTATTAAAAAAAAATTCTCTCCCCCCCCCCCTCTCTCTCTCTCTCTCTCTGTCTCTCTCTCTCTTTCTCCTTAAAATGATGTTTAAATCATGTTTTTATCTTAATTGAAATGGGAAATATTAATTTTTTCGTCTTGGTTTATTTTCGAAATCTAGCTTTCAAGCAATGATTGTCGCAGTAATAAATCTTGTAAAAATGCGTTTTTTTTTTCTTTTTTTAATTTTATTATACTTTTTTAAAATTTTTATCAAAATAAATATTTTAAAAATATTGAATCAAAATTAAACCATATTTTTCTGTTTATTTAAATAATAATAATAATAAATGTAATTATACAAATAATAGTTCGAGTTATAAAGATTTTAAATTACTTTTTTACTAAATTTTAAAATTATTTTTTTTTTTAATTTGTGAGAAGTGTTATCATATGGTTCTCTTTAAATTGATATGATTAACAATCAGAAAAAAATTCGAAATTGCAACTCAATAAATAAAATTTATTTTAAAATGTGCCCCCGACCCCCCTTAACTTTATATTTGAAAAATGATGATATGCGAAATGTGAATTGAGTTCCGAAAATAGGGGAAAGTGGGGATGAATGAGACAATTTTCACATTTTTTCTAATAACTTAAGTTGTATACAGCTGTTAATTTAAAAAATATTACATAAAGAATACTTCAGCATTTAGCAACTTATTGGCATACTAACTTCAACAAACAATTGTTTTTTGTATTTTAATACTTTTTTTTAAACATGCATGCATACTGTCCCATTCATCCCCATGGTGGGGATGAATGGGACATGTAAAGAAAAATTATTCCAAACATATTTTATTTGAAAACTGAGTAATACATTTTATTTTACTACATATTCACCGAAGCTAATATTAAATCACAACAGTCCTTTGGTTCTAGCAGTTCCCAGAGGTCTAGCCCCCCCCCCCCCCCCCCTTTGATAGTTTAATAACAATATCCTCCAGATTAACAAAATAAATTTCTGGTGGATCGGTATATTAAAATAAGGAATTATTATCCTTTTTTCTAAAAAATTGTACTTGAAGGTTACTATTATTGTTCCCTAAAACCCTAGCAACGTAATGATAAATATTATTTTCCACATATCTTTGTTAGGAGAAAGTCGTCTTCTATTATATTATCCAAGCTGCAAACTTGGTGGTCCATATCACTTGAAATCATGTTCAAATCACTTTCATCTTTATCATGAAGTGATAAATTGTCAGATTCATCACTACTGTGCATATCTCTACTAAAAATATTTCTTGAAGGCAGGCAATTCATTTTCCTTATTAGTTTCTGTTTTTTACAATTTTTTTTTCCAAATATTGTTTTTCTGGTGTATCGGTTAGAACACGAATGTGGCCTCGTTTTCTCATCTCAACATCTGGTTTTATAGGTAATGATTAAATGTAATTTTATCTATTATACAATAGCCCTGGGCATGAATTTGACAGTCCCATTCATCCCCATAAACACTGTCCCATACATCCCCATAGCCACATGGTTATATAAAACAGCGATTAGTCTCAGCAAGCACTGTCAGTATTGTTCATTTGCATCATAAGTATAAGAAGAGATTATATCATTTTAACATTTGAAAAAATTATAAGATTTTGAGAAAGTTAACTATCAATTAAATACTAAAAAGATTAAACAGATAAATTTACTTTGGTTCCTGAAAAATACACTTTGTACAATAGTTAATCTTCTGTTATGGATATTGCTTTGAAACTATGTCTGTTGAATGACCTCAGTACTACCATCAGGTAAATTATCAAATTATTTATGTTTGTAGAACATACATAAATTTCTGTTGTCCCATTCATCCCCTGTCCCATTCATCCCCACTCTCCCCTACTTCACGTTGCTTGCAACCAACACTTTAAGATGCCACACCACTGACAGAAAAAGACCCGATTGATAATGCAAAGTCTATGGAGGCGTTCTTTTCAAATATCTCGTTCAAATTATAATACGACGTGATTTTTTTTTTTTTTTTTTTTTTTTTTTTTGCATGGGATAGCTGAAGACGATCCACAACCAGCTTAGTTATAACTTTTTCCATTTTAAATTCAGATTAAAAAAAAAAGTACTCTAATTTTCAGAACCGGTTTCAACCGGTTATGAAACTGAACCTAACTGAATATAACCAAAATCGAAAAAGTAAAAAACTAGCCCGGTTGTGGATCGTCTTCAGCTATCCTATGGAGAAAAAAAAAATTATATCAAAATATTAAAATTTGAGCGAGATATTTGAAATGAACGCCCCCATAGATTTTACGTTATCATCCGGGTTTTTTTTTCAGTCAGTAGTCTGGGCGCTTAAGAATGTTTTTTCCCCCTCACGTTATATAAAACCAATTACGATGCATCAAAGAGAATGTTTTAAATATACAGTAGTGCGAATAAATTAATTTAGACAGGCCGACTTCTTTCTGGAATACGAAGTTAATTACTACCCAAATCGATTTTATCATCTGACTTGATTCCATGGGAATGTTTGACTTAGAATAGAGCAATTCCACAGAAAAGTCTCCTTTTGATGGAGAGGGAGGAAAATAAAATTTAAATAAGAATAGAAATTAGAAATTCTGCTTACTAAGAATTTAATGTCATACAAGATGAAAAGAATACATATGTATATGTATGCGTTATATTACTGATTTTTCCTTCGCGATACCTTTTTTATTTTCTTTTTATTATGCTAAATTATAGGTATATTCACCAATTTCTTATTCTTTAATAATATTTGTCATTAATTCTATTAAATTCTCCTTAAATTAATTATTGCCTTACTCATTTTATTTAAATATAAAGCTTTTAGTTTATGCTTAAACTGTCCCATCATTTTTAACCAAATTCTATTATTTCCGATATTTATTTATTTATTTATTTATTAGGGAGGGGGGCTTCCAAGATTGCTTGTTGCAAGATGTAAAAGCAAGAGCTTGTTGCAAGATTGCCAAGATGCAAAAAAGCATGTTTTTTGTGCGTGCATTACGAGACCGTTATTTGCGGTACACGTACGGTTCCAAAACTTTTCGCATGCGCTGAGCATTTTGCGACGAAAAAAATGGGCGTTGCCATTGCAAAACTGAGAGTTCCCTAACCAATAACCGTAACCGTGAGCACCACTTTGTTGCCGTCCATAGAATCCCGAGCTTATACCTATGAATAACTGTACCTGAAACTACATCTCGATCGTTTGAATGGGCAGGCCGCTAAAACTGCATATATCGGTAAAGATTTTTTTTTTTTTTTTTTTTTTTTTTTTTTTGAATGATCACCTTGTACTTCACCGTGCTTACTAACGGCGCTTTAAGACTGTTTTATTTTTTTCTCATCTTATAAAAAACCAATTACGATGCATAAAAGTCAATATTTTAAATATCCAGTATTGTGAATACGTTAATTTGGATAAGCTGACTTCTTTCTGGAATGGGAAGTTAATTGCTACAAATAGATTTTATCTGACTTCATTCCATGGGAACGTCTGACTTCGAATAGAAACAATTCCACAGAAAAATCTTCTTTTGGGGAAGAGGCAGGAAAGTAAACTTAAAAGTAACTAGAAAACAGAAAGTCTGCTTTTTTAGAATTTAGTGTTACCCCCGATGAAAAGGGAAAGAAATATATATAAATATATGCACAAAGCATAATTCAGTTTCGCACACGCTTTTAAATCATATAAAAGGCATCATTCGCACCCGCCAAATTGAAATTCTACACGTAATATTTCAAGTAATAGCAATTTTAAATTACTTCACTTTTTTTAAAATATATTTTAAAATAAAAAAAGTGTAAATTTATCATGTGATTTTCTTTCAAATAATATAGTTACTCATTACAAATAAATACATAAATAAATAAATTAAAAAAATATTTTAGCTCAATAAATAAAAAATATTTAAAAATGTGTCCCAAACCCCCTTAATTTTTTCTTGAAAAATGATGGCCTGCGAAATGTGAATTGCGTTCCGAAAATACTTTACCTCGCTTGCAACCAGCGTTCTAAGTATTTTTTTTTCTCATCTTATAAAAAACCAATTGCGATGCATCAAAGCGAATATTTTAAATACACAGTAGTATGAATAAGTTGATTTAGACAAGCTGACTTCTTTCTGGAATCGGAAGTTAATTGCTACAAATCGATTTTATCTTCTGACTTGATCCCATGAGAACGTCTGACTTCGAATATTTCAATTCCACAGAAAAGTATCATTTTGGGTGAGAGGGAGGAAAATAAAATGTAAATAAAAGAAGAAAACAAGAATTCTGCTTTTTCAGAATTTAGTGTCACACCCGATGAAAAAAATATTAAGTACTGATTTATGCTTTGGACTATATATATATAGTCCAAAGCATAAATCAGTTTGAAGTCATAAAACACACATTTTTATTTCATTTAAAAGTACAACATTCGCGTCTGCCCAAAGAATTTTATATTTATGAACCAGTCTTAAACAACATCGATAGAAAAGTGTGCATATGACGTCACTTTCGCGGAATAATATTACATAAATCCAGCAAATAAGCGTTGTCATCAAACAAGAAATTCAATAATAAATAAATAAATTAATTAATTAATTTAATTAAAACAATAAAAGAAAAGAAGTAAGAAGATTTAAGGATTAATATGTTAGTAACATTAATATAGATACATAAAACTAAGTGCAGTTTATAATAACTGCATTTTTATCATAAAAATCTATATATTTTAACACAGTACTTTAATTATAATATTTTTTTTCTGTTGTTATGGGAAAATGGCAACCAAAAACAATAAAATCTACTATTATTTTTCCAACTATTTTTTCTTTACATTCAACAGAAATAGCATACTTCATTTGCCAAATTTAAAATAATTTCGTTAGCCCCTTAACTGGTTTGCCCGAACGCCGTTCGGGCAAGGCGAATTTGCTTATTGCATCATTTAAAGCTTTTTGACACCACTATTATTTTTAAGAAAATTTTCTTACTATTGAAAGGCGGAAATGTTTAGACTAAATTTTATGAATATTTTAGTTAAATAATAGTGGTGTGAATCCACTATTTTCAATTTATTGAACGGAAAAGAATTAACCAGTTAAGGGGTTAAAAATAAGGGGGGAAAATGATATTTCAAAACTAAATTAAGATACAATTTTTAAACAAATTCCATTGAAATATTTTCCCCCAATACCACGATATAAAAATTAAAAATGTGTGATGTTTAAAAATTATAAGAATTGCTGTAGAGATCATTCCGCATAATGATATAAATCTGCTTTGTATTTCAGACTACAGTTTAATTGCTAACCGAAAGGGGGGGGGGGGCTAATATATTTAATTTAAGGCTATTCTTAAATCAAAAAGGTCAACTTCATGACATAAGTTTTAATTTATTTTTGTTCGGAAATGCATGTTCCTACAACATTTTGAATGTACACGAAATACTCTACAAATTTATATAGGTACTACTTGGTTATCCCGTCGACCAAAAATCTATCGCCAAATTTAATTAAATGCCAGATTAAATACCAAAATAGGATTATCTCGAATGTCACATTCAATGACATTAAACACAATACACGTATTTAAGACATCATTAACTGATTTTTATTTCGATTTTTTTATTTGTATTTTTATTAATATTCTATTAATAATTTGTTTTTTCGTTTTTTAAGATAAAAATTGTGTGAGTATGTATAATTTGGCTATTAGTTTGACGATTTCTATAATTTGGCGAAATTGGTCGATGGGATAACCAAGTAGTACCTTTATATAATAAACAGAATATTTTCTAATAAATATATAGTCTTCATATAACAAAATTCACCACGCGAATTTTAAATCTGTCGTTGATTTTACCTGCTTTTCTAACGATAACGTATACAAATGTAACAAATTAACTTTAAGCTGTTGTTTGTGATACAAATATCTTAAAGCTTTCCCGAGCAGAGCCCGCAAGTGCCATCTCCCGGATTCCTTCAAAGTTACGCCTAATATTAATATTAGTGGCATTATTACCGCAGGACACTTTATATTTAGGCATATTTTCATTTTTTTTATCTGTTTTACTTAGTTGAGTTTCTACTAACAGAAATTATTTACAAAATTCTTCTTTAAACAAAAACCAGCAATGATCTTAAACTATAAAGATTTGGCATTGTATACAGTATTATCCAAAAGTTAATATAACCATGATTATCCTAATAAACATTTCAATAAATAAAAGTACATACATCTAAGTACAAAAATGTAGAAAGATGTGCTAATGTACAAAAACTTATAATTATAGTAAATGTTCGGAGGCTGCTTATTTAGATATTTTCATATATTAAAATGTTATTAGCAAAATCATGGGCGTACTAACTTTAAGATAATTTTGTATCGCTAATATTTATTATTATTATTATTATTTCAGACGGTAGACCTCCCCCAGATCGGACAATTATCGTACAGGTGTTAAGAACAGTGACACTGAGCCTGTTCATCAGCATGACCACAGTGTCCTGCATCGGAATCATATGGGCCATTGGCCTCTTGATTTTTAACACCATCTTCCGACACGCAAGGTAAGTTACAGCAATTAGAATTTCAGTTATTATTCAGAACATCTCATAAGAGCCCACACTATTCAGTGAAAAGACCCGGATGATAATGTTAAGTCTATGGGGACGTTCTTTTCAAATATCTCTCTCTCAAATTTTAATATTTTTACATGATTTTTTTGCATAGGATAGCTGAGGACGATCTACAACCGGGCTAGTTTTTATTTTTTCGATTTTGGTTTCAGATTTAAAAAAAAAAAAAAATTACTTTAACTTTCGAAACCGGTTCTGAAATTGAAACTATCACAATATAAAAAATATATAACCGAAATCGAAAAAGTAATAACTAGCCCAGTTGTAGGTCGGCTTCTGCTATCCTATGCAAAAGAAAAATCATGTAAAATATTAAAATTTGAGCGAGATACTTGAAAAGAACGCCCCCTTAGACTTAACATTATCATACGGGTCTTTTTCAGTAAATAGTGTGGGCTCTTAAGGGAACTGGTCATCCAGCTTCCGAATTCTCCTCCGTGATGTTATGTCTATGGATGTTTGATGTATTCGTATATTTAAAATATCTCCTGGGGAAATTAATATTTTTAACTAATTTCTTCTGTGTACTCTTCTTAGAGAATTTTTCTTTTTGTTCAAATCTGTTTCTTCTCCTAAGACGAATCTCATCTTGCTTGTGTTGCCTGTGTGTGCGGTCTGGCTAAGAGTTTCGCTCAGTGAAGATAAAACACTGCAATGCAATATCTGCAGTTTGTCATGTTTTCGCCGCATGACAGTACAATGAGATGATAACTGTTCTAGAACCAGGGTTCTCGCTGTCGCTCGCCTTTGCGCCAAATTGCCACTAAATTCTTCATTTGGCGAGTAAATAAGCGATTAGATTCGCCAAATTGCTAGTGTTCAATTTTTGCTTTTTCTTTCCTTCCTTTTTCGTTTTTCATACAAATGCATACATAGATATTTTTAATACATATATACTTTTAATATGTTTGTAGTGGATAGTTGAAATTAGATTAATAACAATAATTGTCGCAGTTATAAAAACTTAAGTTATTTATAACAAATTTGAAAAAAAGAGTACATTAAAGGATTAACGATGCATATTTTCTGCTACATTGCGAATCTATTTTGCTAATACTTTTTCCATTTGGCGAATGTTTTTTATTTTTTATTAGCCAAATTACTAACATTGGTCAAATGTCAGCGAAAACACTGAGTAGAACATATATTTATAAATGGGTTGAGCAGTTTAAAAACGGCATAACCAGTGTTGAGAATTCACTACGTTCTCACTACTGTCTCATTAATATCATGTAATATAATATTGCCAAAATGGAAGAACTGTTACCTTATAACTGGAGTACCATTGTGTCCGTAAGATCTGTCATGCGACAATCAATTTATAAAGGTCTTCACTCAACAAAAATCAAATGAGACATCGCTGCTCTAGCTTACCCAAGTAGCCCCAAATCCTTGGGCTAACGTTGGCTACTTTTCGTTCCACGTTGTTCCACAGTAAAAAAAAAAAAAAAAAAAAAAAAAAAAAAAAAAAAAAAAAAATCCACCTTGCTTTTTTAACCATTCGCAAACAATTATCCAACAATGGTTTAACTTCACTCAATTTACCAACTGCTTTTGTGGTTATATACCCTACAAAAGAGACTGTTTATTGGACGAAGGGGAAGCAGTATTAAAATATTCTTCACGCTTATTTGTGTTTTTCTTCTGTATATCCACCGCCTCCTGAATATTAGGCCTGAACACTGACACAAAAATGGTGGATGCTGAAAGCAGATTTTCTTACATTAAATGGATTTAACGTATTTTCGCCCCTTAAATTTTGATGATTATATTTTACAAAAGATTTCTTTAACTTTTCTAATCCCAGAAGAGCATAGCAGTGAAAACTTTTAAATACTATTGGTGCGAAATTCTAGGAGCCGGGATATATCGGAATATAACCGTTGATACCGGAAGGGTATCAACTTCTGGCGGGGTTACCCTATAACAATTTCAGCCAGTGTTCTCGCTGACATTTGACCAATGTTAGTAATATGGATAATAAAAAATAAAAAACATTCGCCAAATGAAAAAAGTATTATCAAAATAGATTCTCAATGTAGCACAAAATATACATCTTTAATCCTTTAATGTACTCTTTTTTCACATTTGTTATAAATAACTTAAGTTTTTATAACTGCGACAATTATTGTTATTAATCTAATTTCAACTATCCACAACAAATATATTAAAAGAATAAATGTATTAAAAATATGTATACCTGCATTTGTATGAAAATCGAAAAGGGAAGGAAAGAAAAAGCAAAAATTGAACACTAGCAATTTGGCGAATCTAATCGCTTATTTACTCGCCAAATAAAGAATTTAGTCGCAATTTGGCGCAAAGGCGAGCGACAGCGAGAACCCTGATTTCAGTTATATTTTAGGTTTTTCACGTAATGTTTCCAGTTATTTACTGAATGTAACTTTTTTCTAAATATCATTATGTGCCGATAAATAAAAAATAATTTCCTTTCATAATACCTACACTGATTTATTTTTTTCTTTTTTCGAATTTCAGATACATTGCACTCTCCCACCCAATGTGCAACAACATCTTGCTGGTGGGTATTATTTGTTGTCTGCTGTGTGCCTGCCTTTTGGGCCTGGATGGACAGTTTGTAAGAGTGGAGAACTTCAACACTCTGTGTCAAGTAATCGCATTTTAATTCACATCGCAAATTAAACTTTTACTCTCTTTAAATGAAAGGCAAATGTTTCTTATTAACCTTTTCCGGCATACTGTGCCCAGTCTGGGATACCTAATTTTAATTCCAAACTTGCAAATTGCACCAATAATATTTTAATAAAATTTTGCTTTAACAGTGAAAGTTCAAATTAAGGGATTCTTAATTTCCCAAAAAGTTGTTTTTAAATTCAGGTGTCAGTCGATAATTTCTCATTTTACTGACAAAATTTGCCCCCTGCCGGAAAGGGTTAAAAGATTAAATAAACTGGTTTAGAATGATACGCTAAACAGAACTTCTTAAAACACCATACAAATTTTAATAAATGTGCAAGACATTTCAAAAGAGCAATTATTTCTTCATCAGACGCAGAGAATACGTCCTAGTACTTTGAAAACAATCAATAAGGCAAGTCTTTTGCTCCTGCTTTCAAAGTAGTAGGACGTGATCTGCACGCCTGAAATAGAAAGACTAGTTTTTTCGAAAGGCCTTGCGCATTTATTAAATACTAGTACACCGAACCCGGGGTTCCCAGGTCACAAAGTAAAGGTGAAAAACTGTTTTAAATTTTAAAATTGGAAAGTCTAATAAATTTTTTCTGCGTAATAGGCTTTTTAAACTGCCAACTAATTCCAAATAGCAATTTTATATGAAACATATTATTTATGTAATCATATACAGCTTTAAAAATTATCGGTACTTCCGTAGTAGCAGGGCCGTAGCTAAGGGGGCGCTATAGGCGGCTCAGCCCCCCCCCCCCCTGGAAAAGATTCCAAGGTCACTCAATGAATTTCTGTTCCGAAAACTCAAATAAAGTTCTGTTCAAAAATCTAATTTAGTTTTGAGGCTTTTTCACAGTTTTGCAGAATTACTAAATTGTATCTAAAATAAGTGTTTCAACACTCCCTCATCCTATTTGTACATATGAAGCTAACATGATGGGCTATTTTGCACCAGTTATACACTCAAAACTTCATCATCATATACTTTTCTAAGCATAAAATGAAGTTATTTTAACAGTTTCATAAGAAACAGAGTACCTACATAATGAATATGCACTAATTTATCTTTCTGCATCAGAGAGAGAGAAAAAAAAAACTATGAGCCCCCCTACATTCTCTTGAGCCCTCCCTATTGTTCACTACGGCCCTGCGTATTAGACGCAAGATAGCAGTTATTAGCCAAAGATTTCGCCAAAGAATAAAATTGCATTCTCAGTTTTTAAAAACAACTAAGAAAATATGACACCCAGATATTCTTTAAAATACATTTTTGTAAAGGTTAATTGATGTATCTTTTGTAAAGTAAGTTTACAACGAACTAAAAGTCACTAAATTCATAGATAAAAACGAAATAAAACCAACAACATTCACCGGGTTTTATAGACAACTATATATTGACATAACAGGTTTTTAATTACTGTTTTTTTCAGTTGCTATGAAAAAAATGACAACTAAAATATACAGTGATCTGTTATTTTCCATCAAGAAAAGAGATAGATGGAGGTGCAGTATGCGATTAAAACGGCGTTTGATGGGCGTTATTCTTCCGATATAAGTATCTCATTCGACCCAAACAAAACAATCATATGGAACAGAGACCGAATTTTTTAACATCATTTTTTCTCTAAATGAAAAATATCTGAA
This sequence comes from Maratus speculifer, assembly GCA_964019185.1. Lineage (NCBI taxonomy): Eukaryota > Metazoa > Arthropoda > Arachnida > Araneae > Salticidae > Maratus > Maratus speculifer. The sequence goes on from OZ025301.1 coordinate 116,575,621, forward strand.
TATATTTTAGCATTATAAAATAGCATTTCTTTGTATTATGAATTAAAATTGCATCGCTAAAAGTTTTTCTTTTTTGTGAAAGTACGCCGTTGTGCAGCGATGCAATGCAGCGAATTTTAGAGTTACATTTTTGGCGTCACCTCCAGCCACTAAACTGCATCTCTATTTTTTTTTCTCTTTTACTCTATTTTTTCTCTTTTTCCCACATAAATGCGATACCCAAGTTGCCACCATTAGAGAAATTGAACCAAAAACTACAAAAAAATTAATATCTCAAAAACAATTTGAGATACAGTTTTCTAACAAACGGCATTTAAAAGTGCATTTTTTTCTCTAAACGATGGTATAAAGATTGAAAACGTGCAATGTCTAAAAGTTTAAAAATTTACAATAGCGAAAATTGCAAAACCGAGATTTCATCGGAAAGTGTTGCCATTCAAAACATGACGTATGCGTTACGCACAGATACGTTTGGCCTTTATTATATAGATTTTATGGTGTTTTAAGAAATTCTTTCCAACTTAAGAAGATCCGGGATTCTGAAATCTTCAAATTTTCTAAAAAAAAATTATTACATTAAAATTTTTTCTACTTTTTTTTTTTTTTTTTTTTTTTTTTTTTTTTGCTTAAAATGACGTTTAAATTAGGTTTCTATCATAACTGGAACAAAAAATATTAATTTTTTTCGTTTAGGTTTATTTTCAAAATCTAGCTTTCAGCAATAATTGTCATGGAACTGATTTCCTGTGAAAATATTTTGCACCATTCCTCGTATTTCAATTATTAGAAATCAAAAACCGTTAAAGATAACTTATTTTCGATAAAGATATTTACTTTCTACTTATTTTCTTAACTTGTTCAAACTTGGAACATGCCTTTTTCAATTGATTTTACTTTAATTTAGATTCAGCAAATAAATACGTATATTTAGTTTTGAAAATGTGATTTTTTTTTTTTTTTCAATTGCTTCGTTTTTTTTTTTTTTTTTTTTTTTTTTTTTAATTTTTACTTTAAATATTTCAAATGTTTATTCAAGTTAATATTTAAAAAATATACTGAATCAGATTTAAAGCTTATATAGTTCTGTTTATTTAAATGAAAAAAAAATAATTCTAAAAATAATGTTTCGAGTCATAACGATTTTAAATGACTCCACTTTTTTAATAAATTTTAGATTTTAAATTAAGACGCAACACTAGGCAGAGAAAAAAACCCGAGTGATAACGTAAAGTCTATGAGGGCGTTCTTTTCAAATATTTCGCCCAAATTTTAATATTTTTACATGATTTTTTTTTTCTTGCACAAGATAGCTGAGGACGATCCACAACCAGCCTAGTTTTTACTTTTTCAGTTTTGGTTTCAGATTTTTTTTAATTACTTTAACTTTCAAAACCGGTTCTGAAATTGAAACTATCGTAATATAAAAAATATACAAGCAAAATCGAAAAAATAAAAACTAGTCCGGTTGCAGATCGTCCTCAGATATCCTATGCAAAAAAAAAAAAAAAAAAAAAAAAAAAAAAAAAAATCATGTAACAATATTAAAATTTAAGCGAGATATTTCAAAAGAACGCTTCCATAGACTTTACATTATCATCCGGGTCTTTTTCTGTGCCTAGTGTGGGGCTTAAAAGAAAATATGGGAATTTAATTACGTGATTTTGTCTACAAATAATATGGTTAACCATCACAGAAAATTTCAAAATTTTAGCTCAATAAATAAAAATATATCAAACAGTTCCTATTTTGAAATGTGTCCCGGACTTTTTAAATGATTCTTACTGTAGAAAAATATGATGTAACCATGAACAAAGATTGTTACATCATCTGAGTTGTTCAGGATTCCGAAAACAAATTCTTTATCTTTAGAAACTTCAGAAACTCATATATATCTGTGAGACTGAAAGAATCATGTATGAAAACAAAGTTTCTGTTGCTCCGATTTATTTTCGTAAAAATTACCGAGAAATTTTCATGGTGTATTAATAGTTCTCTCGAAACGGGATATTTATTTTCGGAATGATATTAGTTATCATTGAAGTACTTTCATGCTTAACAAACATATTTTACTGATAAACATGATAGGTTAACAGTATTAAAATTAAAATTACTTTTGCTAAACTTGCTTTTATAAATTCAGTTCTATCAATTACCCCTCCCACCCCCCACCCTTTTTTAACGTAAAGGTACCAAAAGCTTTTTGGGGCATTATTTGGATTCATACTTGTAAATGAATTCGAAAAATTGCAGAAGAAGCAAAACCAAAGCAAATATCAACACACATAATAAATTAAGGAGACAGTGGACCTTTATTTGATCAAAATCATCTATAGCAAAATCGCCAGAAAAAAAGATCTATTTCTGGGGTATAATAGTACCTAGACAGTTTTTTCTTATTAAAATATCATTTATGAAGGTTTTAAGGAGTAAATAAAAAGAGATAAATGTATTTATATACTTTAAATCTGTTTTTCTCAAAACTAATTTTTCAGCGTTTTTAGATTTTTGAATTGCTCCTTGCGTCTTAATTTTTGATAAATATTTATAAAATTGATAAGGAAGTATCCTGATATTATTTAAAAAGAAATTGTGAAAGTTTTTTAAAATTCGTCTTTATTAAGATAGTGAAATTTGATTTTTTACTTATTAAAAAACAAAATTTTGATGAAAATCGATAAGGAATTTAGAAGAAAATCTGTAAAATATTAACTATTCAAGAGATTTTTAAAATCTTACACAAATTTGTTTATAGTAGAGTTTTAATTGATAAAAAGGCAAAAGCAAGAAAATATTTCAAAAATTAAAACACGAGGAGCATTTTAAAATTTCGTTTAAAAATTTAATTTTTTGCAAAAAAATTACAAATTTTAAAAAGGTTGGAAATTTTTTGAAGGTATTCTATATGCTGTTGGTGAAATGTATATATGCACAAAATTTCATATTGCTCTGATAAAAATGAATAAAATAAATTTTTAACGTCCACCGTCCCCTTAAGAATCAATCTTTAAAAAATATATCGTACAAAATCTAAACACATCCTCTAATAAGTGCGAAAATCCTATGTTAAGAAGAGACGACTTTCCTGATGGAACATGTTGGGTGTAATCGGTATAACAACAAAATTAGTATCGACAGTTCCACAATAATCTCGTTGGATGGCATCATTAATAAATGTAACTGGACATTTCAGGAATAGACAGTCAACATACGTCTCGTGGGTAATTACTTCTTGCCAAAGGAATATGCTGTTTAATTCATTATTTCCAGTTACGTCTGAGAAAATGGATGATAATAGTTCCGTCAATTTGGATTTCTGTTTTTTTTTTATGTCTCAATGAGAATTACATTGTGGGGTGTTAGATGTTATTTTTTTTTATCTTCGTTTGGCTTATTTTTTTTTTCACTTAGAAATCTTATTTTGATTATACAACGAATCACAGGTAGACAAATATTGCATAATTAATGTCAACAATTGGAAATATTTACAATACAATGACATTTAAACTGGCAATATTCTCATTACAACTCCAATAAGGGTAAAACAGACTTTATGCTGCTAGGAATACTTCTAGTTTTACTAAAGAATTTAATGATTTTATTGTTTTATAGTAAAATTTCAATATTAAGCTAACATTCCATCAATATTAGATAACTGTTAGTATTAAATATTGGCCATAGAGCCCCAAAGTACCAAAATATAATGTTGCTGTATTTAATGAAAATATTCAATATGTTTTCAATATTTATTCATCGTTGCACTAAAACTATTTTCCGATACAATATTAATTAAAATCTTATCACGAATCATCATATTAACTTTTATATTGCTATGTTATGCACAATATAAATAGTAAAAAAAGCGTTTATTAATTCGATTAATTCGGTCATCCGTGCTCTAACTTTCGTAAATGTGCCCGGATTGCCATGAAATCTTTATATGTTAGTCTACTATAGAATGTTCAGAGGTGAAAAAGGATTTTATAACATTTATACTTCGTTTACTGGTGTTGGTGTCCGAGATTCATGAAGCAGTTCTTTAGTGTTGTCAAGTGAAAATAAATTCGCACTAATATATCTTTTTTGCTTTATATTAACAACTTAAAGAAACATTTAGTAAATTGAAAAAAACAAGATACAGGAATGCAGTTTCCTGCTGCGGTTGCGGGATTAACATATCCAAGTATGCGACACAGTAAGAGAAATATAAGCACCGTGTGTGCTTTACAAAAACATAAGAGAAACTGAACTGAGTTCGTTCACAGTAAAATGTTGTCCTTGAAGTAATCAACACAAATGATTTCGCAATCCTGTGCAATCATCCACTTATGAAATGTTTAAATAAACAATGATATTAAATATTTCATTAATGTCACTTTTGAATAATGGATTAATTTATAGTTTATAAATATTATGGTTTTAAAGTAAACAGTTAATGTAATTAATGTCACTTCTGAAATATGAAGTAATTTGATGTTTATCAATATTACTGTTTTTAGAATAAACACTTTAAGTACTTAAACACACTCCCACCCTATCAGGCCTTAGTCCTGATATATAGGAAGGAGCGCTAATTTGTGTACAGGTCGTCTCAAAAACGATCCTCTACACTGTATGGTCACAACACGGACATGTCCGTCTTTTCCTGGGTGCACCTCTGTTACCCGGCCCAATGGCCAAGAGTCTGGTGGCTGAGTATCATCAAGGAGTAGCACAACTTGTCCAGGTTGAAGATTACGTTGCTCGACTCTCCACTTGCTTCTTTTTTGGAGCGAGATCAAATACTCCTTCTTAAATCGCTGTGAGAATCCTCTTTTTAAATTTTGCAGTAGCTCCCAGCGATTTCTAGGGTTGCATGTGATGGATGAGGTCTCCTCCGGTATTGAGAAGATTACATCACCTGTAAGAAAATGTGAGGGTGTGAGAACATTTATGCAGTCACTATCATTGTCATTTAAATGTATGAGAGGTCGCGAATTTAACAAGGCTTCGACTTGGCTAAGTAGGGTGGCGAGCTCTTCGAAAGTCAGGAGTGTCTCTCCTATTACTCTTTTTAGATGATGTTTGGCGGATTTTATCGCAGCCTCCCAAATTCCGCCAAAGTGAGGGGAAGAAGGAGGGATAAAATGCCATTCAATGGATTTTTCAGTTAAATATTGAGACATGATTTCATTTTTAGGAAATGACAACCATGCCCTCTGTATTTGGTCGATTTTTCTTGATGCCCCGACAAAGTTCTTCCCGTTGTCACTATAAAGGTGACGTGGGGTACCTCTTCTTGCACTAAAACGTCGAAGAGCTGCTATAAATGCTTCAGTTGTTAGGTCACTTACAGCTTCTATATGGACCGCTTTCGTAGCAAGACAAATAAATAAGGCAATGTAACCCTTAGTTGTTTTTGCACCCCTACCCTTGCTAAATTTAATGGATATGGGGCCTGCGTAATCAATTCCACTGGCAAAAAAGGGGCGTTCAAGATTTACTCGAGGTTTAGGTAAATTCCCCATTAATGGAGGAGTTGTAATAGCTTTCTTGTATCTGAAACATTTTAAACATCTATTAATGCATTTGTTGATGAGCTTTTTTCCACCAATTATCCAAAAAGATTGTTTTATGATGTGCGACAGTAGAGAAGGTCCAGCATGTAAAGTGGCAATATGCTGTTGTATTATCAATAGTTCACTCATTTTATGTTGTGATGGAAGTATTACCGGATGCTTGTGATTAAATGCTAACTGTGAATTTTGCAGGCGTCCTCCCACCCGTAAGATACCCTTAGCATCAATAAACGGATATAGGGAGTGTAATTTGCTTTTCTTAGCTAGAGGTTTTTGTTCTTTGATGCAATTTAACTCTTCTTTAAAGTAAGAATTTTGAATCCAAAGAACGATCATTTCTTCAGCAGATTTTGTTTCGTTAAATGTAAGTACTGTTGAAGGGATTTGATATTCATTAGCATTTTTGCATTTTTTAATGAATCTTATGCAATATGCCAGAATGCGGATAATTTTTGAAAGTGAAGAGTGCTTTTGAAACAAATTATCTAGTACATCATTTGAAGCATGCGTGTGAAATGAAAAAATGGGATCCGACCTTTGCTCGGATTTGATTTGCTCATCGAATTCATCAACATTTAAGTCATCTTTCGGCCAATTAGATGGGTCTAGAAGTAGCCAGCCTGGCCCTTTCCACCATAGCTCGCATTCTGGCAAACACTTTGGGTCGATACCGCGAGAAGCGATATCTGCGGGATTATCTTTTGAGGGAACGTGTCCCCAGTGCTTAGTAGGTAAAACTTCTGTTATTTGAGAGGTTCTGTTCGCGACAAATGTTTTCCACTTGCGGGGGTGTGCGGATAACCATGAAAGGACTACTTTAGAATCAGTCCATGCAAAAATATCGAACTTGTAATTCTTTAGTGTGTCCATAACAGTGCGGAATAATTTAGATAATAAGTGAGCACCGCAAAGTTCTAATTTAGGGACAGAAATTTGCTTGATTGGTGCAACTTTTGTTTTAGAAACCAAAAGAAAAGCATTGGTTTTTCCATTGCAAGTTTGTCGGCAATAAATTGCGGCAGCATAAGCTAGTGTTGACGCATCGGAGAATCCGTGTAATTCGAAGGCATTCTCGGATGAAAGCGTAACACATCTTGGTATCGAAAATTGATTGATTTCATTGAATGAATTTTGAAATTTGAATAATTCCTCAGTTAGATGTTCTGGAATAATAGTGTCCCAGTCCCCTTTTGTCAACCACAGTTTTTGATAAAATATTTTTAAAGTTACAGTGCATGGTGAAATTAGACCCAGTGGGTCAAAGATTCTAGCCGATTCTGCTAAAATTTGCCTCTTTGTAAGAGGTGGAGTGAGATTTAGTGAAACCTTGAAAATAAAAGTATCTGAAGAAGAGTTCCAGCTTAATCCTAGAACTTTAGAGCTTCCGTTATCACTAGGAATTATTTCAAAATTCGATTCGGTATTGGAATCATCTTGAAACTCTCTAAGAAATTCCTTTGAATTTGAATTCCATTTTCTTAAGTGGAAACCATGCGCGTGCAAAACATCGCTAATTTCTTTACAAGTTTCTATTGCCTCGCTAACAGTGTTTGAGCCTGAAAGAAGATCATCCATATAGAAATCTTTCTCCAATGTTTGAGAAATAACAGCGTTTTTTGTATAATCATCAGCAATTTGTTTGAGACATTTAGTGGCTAGATAAGACGCTGGAGCTAGCCCATAAGTAACTGTTTTTAATTTGAAATTTTTTATTTCCTCATTAGAGTTAAACCTCCAAACTATTTTCTGATAATTTTGATCTTCTTCAGAAACTAAAATCTGGCGGTACATCTTTTCTATGTCAGCGCAAAAAACAATTTTCGGAACTCGAAAATTAAGTAAAATTTCAAATATGTCCCTTTGTAATTTAGGACCTACTCCCAAAATTGAATTCAAGGAATTACCTTTTGAAGTATTACATGATGCATCAAACACAACTCTCAACTTGGTAGTAGTACTAGAAGGTTTAATAACCGCATGATGAGGAAGAAAATATTGTTCATTTTCAGAATCGTTAATGTCATTTTGTGTTATTAATTCCATATGGCCTAACTGTATATATTCGCGCATAAAATCCTTGTATTGCTTTTCGAATTCTGTGTTTTCTTTAAATTTCCTTTCCATCGCCAACAAGCGAGAAATTGCGGCAGGTCTAGAATTACCTAATTCTGTCGTAGGTTTAACAAAAGGTAATTTTACCACAAAACGACCCTCGGAATTAATTGAGTAAGTTTTCTGAAAATGTGATTCAACAAATTGTTCTTCTGGAGACAGAATTTGAGCATTATTATTGAATACTTCTTCCATTTCCCAAAATCGTTTTAATTCATTATCAATATTAAGTTCATAAATATGTAAATTATGCATTGAATTAGGAGTTGTGTTAAGATGCGGCATTTTTCCCGATACGAGAAAGCCAAAGATGGAATTTTGTGCAATTAAACTGCTCTGAGCACATGTTATTTGACCAGGAAGCAAAATAGAAAAAAAGTAATCTGATCCTAAAATAACATCGATTTTATTTGGAGTCCCAAAATGTGGATCTGCCAAGTTTACATTTTTTAAGTGTGAATAATGCTCTTCACTTATTTTCTCAGAAGGTAATGGAGCTGTTAATTCGTCTAAAATAAAAGCTTTCACTGACAACTTACTGTCAGCATTATGAATTGATATAAGATCAATCATTACGTAACCCTTTGTTACTGCGATTTTTGAATTAGAAAGACCTTTCACGGGAAATCGGGCATTTTTCCTTTTGAATCCTAACACTTTCATGCATGATTCTGAAACGAACGTAGATTCTGAGCCACTGTCACACATAATTCTTAACGTATGCTTTTGACCCATGCAATCATAAATATATACTGTAGCAGTGGGCAAAAGTGCGAAAGATGTTTGAACAGAATTTATTGAAGGAGAAACTTCTTTTTTATTATCATCAGGAATCGAAAGGTCCTCTGAATCAGATTTGCTTTTCCGACTCTGTTTTTCATTCGAACGTGAAGTTGACATCGCATAATTTTGTAGTTTATTCTCGCATAACAGCGTATGGTGTTTGAGCTGACAATGATGACAGCTAAATGTAGAATTACATTGATATGTGTAGTGTCTGTCAGATAAACAGTTGCTACATAATTTGTTTTTTCTCACAAATTGTTTTCTAACTCTTACATTTAATTCCTTAAATTTAATACATTTGTACAATAAGTGATTAGCTTTACAAAATAAACATTTGATAACGTTATTGGCGGGAGCTTTGTGAAAATTAAATTGTTTCTCTTTTTTATGTAACCCTGTATAATCATTATTATACAATTCTAAAGATAAACATCTGTCATTAATGAACTGAATAAATTGATCAAAAGAAGGAAAATCATCCTTCGATGAATATTGAGCCCATTCTTCACGTGTTTTATTATCAACCTTTTGAAGAAGAATATGAATTAACCAAATGTCTCTCTCTGATGCTTTAACATCGATTGATTTGAGAGCACGAATTACCTCGTCAGAGATATCTGATATATTGCGTAAGTTAAGTGCATTAGCATGAATAATGGGAGGTATATCCATAAATGTTTTGATAAGAGCTGCGACAATTTGTTTTCTTTTGTCGTATCTTGACAATAATTTTTCCCATGCTTCTGCATAACTGGTTTCAGAAATGGGAATATGTTTTATAATTGACGATGGCTCTTCACCGAGCAAACCTCTTAAGTATTGAAATTTTTGAATGTTTGTTATACTGGCATTGTTATGCACTAACGATAAATATAAGTCTTTAAATGACATCCAGTTTTTGAAATTACCATCAAATTGCTCAATATTCAATCTGGGTAATTTAAAATTATTAGTTGTATTAACTATAGGTAATTGTTCATTAACAACTTGAGAATGTGCATTCATACTATTTATAGAAAATTTTTCAAGTTCTAATTGCAGTTTGGCTTTGGTTTCATAATATTTTGTTTCAAATTCCTCCATTTCCGAGGATTCTTCTGGTAATTGTGCATCATATTTATCAAAATCGAAATAAGCTGTTTCTAATTTTTCTAATTTATTCAATAAATCATTCTTTTGAAAAACTTGATCAGCGTCAATGAAGTTCGTGATACGTGTTAATGCAGATTTAGCTCTGCCACGTAAATTTATTGCTGTCTTTTCTAAATCTTCTTGACTCATTATTAAAATAATGAGGGAACCAAGTTAAAAAACAAAGCCAAACTGATAATAAACCAAAAATGTACTTATCTGAAACAGCTGGGCTGTAGGGTACTCCTTTATGGTGACTTTGTACCGTTGTAATCCAAAAAAAGCGATGTGTGCAGGTACATCTGAAACAGCTGGGATGAATGGTACTCCTTTATGGCGACTTTGAGACGGCGTAATTCATCAAAAGCGATGTGCGCAGGTTATCTCGCCGGTGGTGCCTCCATAATGTTGGTGTCCGAGATTCATGAAGCAGTTCTTTAGTGTTGTCAAGTGAAAATAAATTCGCACTAATATATCTTTTTTGCTTTATATTAACAACTTAAAGAAACATTTAGTAAATTGAAAAAAACAAGATACAGGAATGCAGTTTCCTGCTGCGGTTGCGGGATTAACATATCCAAGTATGCGACACAGTAAGAGAAATATAAGCACCGTGTGTGCTTTACAAAAACATAAGAGAAACTGAACTGAGTTCGTTCACAGTAAAATGTTGTCCTTGAAGTAATCAACACAAATGATTTCGCAATCCTGTGCAATCATCCACTTATGAAATGTTTAAATAAACAATGATATTAAATATTTCATTAATGTCACTTTTGAATAATGGATTAATTTATAGTTTATAAATATTATGGTTTTAAAGTAAACAGTTAATGTAATTAATGTCACTTCTGAAATATGAAGTAATTTGATGTTTATCAATATTACTGTTTTTAGAATAAACACTTTAAGTACTTAAACAACTGGTATGCACAAAATGATTTCCATATATTCTGACCTATGAAGAGTAATATCGGTATGAATCTTTAAACATAAACGAAATCATTTAAGTGCACCTCTATATAGACACACCTCTATAAGCACCTTTTATATAGATTTACCGAGCATAGCATTTATTGATAATTTACAGAGACACACGAAAGAATGTGCTTAACACTAGAACCGCCATTAGGGGTCAAAATGACCCTTGCCAGATTGATAATATTCGATTCGAACCAGAATTTTCTTTATAGGATATGTTAAATCCATGCAGCGCAAAAATAGATGCATTAAATTAGTTAAATAGTTTAAAATTAAAATTCTGGTGAGAAACACTTTTTGCAAAACTTGGGTAAAATACCCGGCGGTTCTAGTGTTAAAGGACTACTAAAATTGATAACTGCTGGAATTGTTTTTTCCTCCGTATTGCATCTTTAAACTGATGTAATTTTGAGTGTATTAAGTGGTGTGTATAAACTCTATAGATCGTACATAAAATTTCGTGAAAGGATTCTCACACAATTACCGGATATGGTCGGAAATTACTGAAAATGTCTTTTTACTGCCTTGCGTATTTTTTAAATTATTTTTTTTAAATATTTCATTTTTGAAGAAAAAAGTTATTTTTTTATAGTATTCAGTTTGTTTTTAAAAAAATGTCTCATAATGTATGCTTGATGTATGATTTTTTTCCCCTGTTGATTTTAGGCGCGGGCCTGGTTGCTAACTATCGGATTCACTTTGTCGTATGGAGCAATGTTCTCCAAGATATGGAGGGTCCATAGATTAACAACAAAGTCCAAGTCTGAGAGTAAGGTAATGCATTCCACACCATATATTTAAAATAGACTTGCACCTATCTGGAAAACGTCTCCAAAATATAGGTACAAACTTTTAAGAAAATTAAGCTGCTATGAGATTCACTAATACTTTGAGCAATTTTTGAGCCAACACCTGATTTTCTCCAACTTTTCGTGAAATATCTTCTCAACATTCAGTATGATAGCAAACAACAATGTCTCCCAACTTTTTTCTGCAGTTTCAAAAAGGTCTCCACTAACCACGACTTTTTTCTCCAACTTTCAGCATTTCAACCAATCAGAGATAAACGAAGGAACAGGCGATAAATATTAACAGCTGGTACTAGTAGTATTGCTTTTCCTCCGATTTTAGTCAGAACAATTGTAACCATTTTCTCTTTTCGAACGAGAAAAGGTTGGGGTTAAAATCGGCTAAAAAGTTTGTAAATCTGATAGCAGCTTTAGAGTACACTGTAAAAAACAGTTTTTGTATTTCACACTAGAGTTAGTTCCATTTATTCGTATTCCATATCCACTACATTCATATTCCAACATACTCTGTTATTTATTCCATTTATTTAGTCAAGAATACGAGGCATATTCATCCCAATCCCAATTTTAACTTAACGGAATAATAAAGTTATACACTGGTGTGCAAAATTTAAGGACGAGTCCCAAAATGCCAATTTTCAAGAGATTTTCAAGCGATAATTTTCACACAAATATTCAAAAGGAAGTAATATAATTCGAATAATTACTATCCCTGCATAACAGCCGATTCATGTAACATCTCATTCAGGTCACACATGATCACAAGAGTCACAGTCACTACGGCGAAACAAAAAATAGAAAATTCCAAAGATCTCTTTTATGAGTCTCAAATGACAACTATATATGACTCCACTGACAGGTCATAGTGACTGCTGCTTTGTGGCGAGTCACCAGGTGACTTTATAATGTCATTTCATTGAGACTCTCGTGTGACCTCTCATCTGGAAACTCAATTTCGAAGTCATTGTGAACGTTGCATTATGATAAATTACCAAATAACATCCCATTAAAGTCACATGGTGACTTTCTGTCACAAGACAATGTCAAATGGTTACAGAGACCCTACTGTGAAGAAACCACTATATGAAAAGTGGTGAAAAGTCACCATGTGACTTTAATGGGACATTATTTGGTAATTTATCATGATGCAACGTTCACAATGACTTTGAAACTGAGTCTCCAGATGAGAGGTCACACGAGAGTCTCAATGAAACGACATTCTAAAGTCACTTGGTGACTCGCCACAAAGCAGCAGTCACAATGATCTGTCAGTGGAGTCACATATAGTAGTCATTTGAGACTCATAAAAGAGACGTATGGAATTTCCTACTTTTTGTTTAGCCGTAGTGACTGTGACTCCTGTGACCATTTGCGACCTGAACGAGATGTTATATGGATTAGCTGTTATGCAGGGATAGTAATTATTCAAATTATATTACTTTCTTTTGAATATTCGCGTGAAAATTGTCGCTTGAAAATCTCTTAAAATTTGGCAGTTTGGGACTCGTCCTTAAATTTTGCACACCAGTGTAGTGCTTGTATTTTTGTTAAAATATGTAGATGGCAGACCCCTAATCAACAGATAACTATTACTATGCATCCATTTAGGAGATCTGTTTTTCCTACAGATGTGATTAGTCTTCAGAATGTTTTGATTGTGTAACGTCCTTGTTTCTTTAACTTAAAGTAAAATTATACACCTTATTTTAGTGCTACCTCTGCTGAATAATGTTATTATTTTGATAACTAATATCTAACGTAAGTATTTTAAAGAATTTTTCAACAGATTTACATTGCTTTGTGGGAAACGCGATGCTATTACAAAAAGGAGTAGAAGAGCATAGTAATTAGTTCAGTGACTCTGTATGTAATACGAATTACATTCTGAAAGATGGCGCATTTAACAATCACTTTTTGGATTCGGGTAATTTCCTCATCTACCGCTTCTTGCAATATCGTAACATTTTACACAAAGGATAAAAAGCACACTACAAATTAAAAAATATCTTCATTAATACTTTTTTTTCTGTATGGAGAAAAAAAGGTGTTGAATTTGTGAAAATTTTCGAATGCCGGTTTTCGACGACTTACACGTTTTATAAGATAACGCATATGATTTGACTGTTTTAGAAAAAACTTTTTTTGTATGTCTATTATGCGATACAAATTTTGTAGTTGCTCTAACTTGTGAATGACTAAACGGAATTTAATAAAACTTTAGATTAATTTAGACCTTGGCATAAATTGGTAAGTGCACTGCAAATTTCAATAAATTATCTTCATTTTTACTTTTCTATAGGCCTAAAAAAGTATTTGATGCGTGAAAAATTTCGACTATCAATTTTTACGACTTTATACTATTTACAAGCTCCTGAATACGATTTAACTGTTTCTAGAAAATTTCTTTTCGTGTGTCTCTGTATGTGACACAAATTCTGTAGATGCTCTAACTTACGATCTACTGAATCTAATGAATCCTAAAAATGTAACATTAACAAAACTTCTAATTCATTTAAATCTTGGCATAAATTGATGCTGATTAGGGTTGAATATATATCACCCAATAGGTAGCATTGCTGCGTTGAATTTTTCATGTTTTAAAAAACAGCGATACTTCAAGTGCTAATGCACGAATTTTATCAAATTTCACATTATGTTAAAGCTTCACATAAATAAATGCTGATAAGGTTTGGGCTAATATCATTCAACAGGTGGCGCGATTACGCTGTTTTTCAAAATTTCTGTGATGGCCAGGCCCGTAGCCAGAATTTCCCTTCGGGAGGGGCTTAAATCTAGAATTTTTTTTCTAACGTGAAAGTAATAATCTCCCTTATTTAAACTGTAAAAATATAAATTAGGATAAACCTAAGGAGCTTGATGCTTGATGTCTGTGTTAAAAATTCTTTCGCATTGTTTCAATTTCTGTTGAAATTTTTGGTTTTCAGAAGCTCTTCCAGTTTCCAAATTGATTTGGAAACTGGAGTGTTTTTTTTTTGGGGGGGGGGGCGCTGCAACTAAAATTATAAATCACATACTAACAATTTTTCGGATGAGCCTCATGTATCCTAAGAGAAAAAATGCCAAAAATATTGAAATGCAATAAACAATTTGAATATATTAGAACACAGGATCAATATTACCATGCGAGTGTCTCGTATTAGAAGCGAGGGGTATTATTCCATAGATGAAATTAATTACGCTTTTTTCCCGATAAAAAAAATAATTGCAATAGATACATGTAATCATAACAATTATATTTCATATTCTCTGATTACAATAATTATAAATGCAATAGAGCAACCTTTGTGACTTCTTGTCAGTCGTGAGGCTGATTATCTTATCAGGGTTTACTATAGTGTTCCAATGAATGGAAATCATTTCAAGACCATTCAGTATTTCGCCGACCATAACGTTTCGAGACAAAGATTTAATTCTTTTCATGTTATAGGCCTTCCAGATTTGCTTGTTACCAGAAACAAGATTGTCAGAAATTTTTTTATCATATTGTAATATATTGCAATACAGTACTCCAAAGTGTTAAGACCTCTGTGTGTGTGACAACATTGGTAGTCATCTCATATCATAACTCATATTCAGTTTTCACTTAAAACATTGTCACCTTATCGTCAAAATATTGATAGACCGGGAAGTGACAGCACAGACAATCACCTCATTGAGTTCACGGCTGAAAATATAGAATTAGTTATATTTCGATTCGCAAATTAAAACGAAATCGGTCTGCCAAGTGATATCTTGGTGCAGAACACCTAAAAAATCGAATTTAGCGGTTGACCATAGAGGTTTACCATTATGTTTTCCTGCTCCTAGCCTGCCATGTTTTCATACCTTTGGTTTTGGATGCAGGAAATCACAATGATAAACCAACAAATCAATTGCTAAAATCGGGTTTTTAGATGTTTTCAACCAATATATGTCTTCGCAGACCTTTTGCGTTTCAATATACGAATCGAAATTTAATTAATCCTAGATTTTCATCCGTGATCTCAATGAGATGACTTCTTATGCGGCCGCCTCCCAATATATGAGGAAGATTATCAAATTTGTTTGCTTTTTACAGGAAGCAAATCCTGGAAGAAATGTTTGGAAATCTATTAGAATGTTTTCATTCGGAATGAAGCTTTCATTCACATTTTTAATAAGACTTCCTACTTAGGGATTAATATAATCCTGTAATACTCTTCAGCATAGGCCATTCGAGGATTTGCACGTGTTGCCTGCCTAAATATTAATCTTGTATCTTTATTTCATTTCTAATGAAGTCTTCCGGAAATTTTGAAGCAGAATTAAATATATCATAAAAGATTTCCATTATATTTTCTTTATGCTTTTGTAAAATAATAGGGACATCTTTAGCATAATTTATAGCCAATATCATATCACGAAATTTTTCTGGAAGAACTGACAACGGCTTTGTCAGAATGCTTGGGAAAAGCTTGTCACAAAGAATTAAGCTTATTTAAAAAACACTCGATGACTGCCAAGAAAACTCTAGCTACTGGAAATGTATTTTCATGTGTTTTCCTGAAATATTTTCTTAGCGAATGCAAATACATTTAACATTGTAACAGCTCAACGAAAGTTAATAAGTTTTATGCCTTTCGACAAATCTTCTGTAGCAAAAATAGATTTTTTTTCTGGGACAGATGATGAAATTTCTTGTTGAAGGAATAAATTTACTATTGATTGATTTCATAAAACATTTGTCACTTCATTCCACATTTCACTTCATTCGTTCCAATACAGTTTCGGATGGCAGGAATTAACATGATGTTGAACAATGCAAATTTAACCTGTGGCTTGCATAACGATCTTTCTAATTTTTGGATTCTTTTGACGAATTCTAGATTGGACTTCACTAACATGAGCAAAAAGATTGGCTGCTCCGTCATATGTTTGTGTACGAAACCCTACGTAGGGGAAAACAACCCTAAAATTGATAACTCATCTAAAGACAACGAAACTTTCTTAGCTAGATTACTCTGTGACCAGGAATGTAGTAAAGGATATAGGGGGATATACGTCGTATACCCTCTGAATTTTTTTAACGAACACCGTATACCCTCTGTTTCCCAAGAAAGCTGTAAGTATATATACTCTAGGTTATACCCTCTATCTTGAGCATATACCCTCTGCTTAGACCGCATACCCTCTGTTGTTTTTACGACTACACCACTGTCTGTGACATATTTTTTCTATTAAAGATTCATATGCAAACTATTTAAAAGCAAAGTTCTCCAATGAAAAGTACGGGGTACGTCAATGGACGGCCTTGGTTTTTCAATATCCTATCTTTTTTTTTTTTTTTTTTTTTTTTTTTTGTAACATTCCTTTTCAGAGTTTTTTGCTACTGATTTTTTTTTTTAAATAAAAAGCCTTTTACACTTACAACGTCATTTTGAAAAAAATATATATTTTTTTAAGTGTAATTTTCACATGATATTACATTATAGGTGGATAATTATTCCTTGATGGACAAGCTGTAATGTCTCTCTAATATTGAATTCTCATCGAAAAAATCGGAACATTTTGTTTTAAAATAAGAAAAGGCACTTTTTCAACGTTTTGCCGCCAAAGTTTAAAAAAAAATTTCTTTAAAAGTTTCTGGAGAGAATCTCGTTTAAATTAGCTGGAATAAAATATATTATGTCGCTCCTCTAAGGGTTAAATCTTTTAGCTTCTTTCTTTACAAAACATTTTAACACTGGATAACTCTTAAGTTTTCATTGCATGCGTGATGTAAATTAAGGATAGAGAAAAGTAAGAGTCATCATAACGTGCATGTTTAATATTTTACTTCTAAAGTTAACATACGCCATACTCGTATTCCACTTACTTTTCCTTCATCAAATTATGATACGGAATTACACTTATCAAATTTTTCTCTACATAAAGATAGTTAAATTTGCGCTTTAAGAAGAACTTATATTTTTAGTGGTAGATACGAATAAAGAACAATATATCTAAATAATATATAACTGGAGATTACAGTAACTATCTAACTTTATATTTTTATAACTAAACATGCATGTATACTTTAAATGTAAAGGAAGATAGAAACAAGAAAAACATTGTCAATTTTCACAATCATTAACGATAACTTTGAAAATTAATTTTTTAACTTTCGGGAGGGGCTTCAGCCCCCTTAGCCCCCTCCCTGGCTACGTGCCTGGTGATGGCTACTTCCTAAAATACACGGAATCCCATCACATTTCGTATTCTATTAGATCCAAACATAAATAGATATTGATTCAGTTTTGACTTTGATCAATCAACAGTGTGTACTTGTATGCTGTACTTGGAAAAAGATTTCTAATTGTGTCTACAAATAATTGATTCAATTAAGTATTGCGTGACTTTTTCTTATATTATCCTCTGACCACTCTAACTCTATTTTAATTGAAAAAAGGCAGATCTATAATTGTTACTAAGCAAGTATGTTATTTAAGTCAAAGTATTAGAATGATATACATTTTTTTTTAAAGCCACAATATATTAGTTTTTAAAATTTTGAAGAAACATACGGTATATTGATTTGAGATTCCTTGTATTTTTGACTAAATACATGTATTACTTCTATACTTTCTTATTTAAAAAAGTACTTATTTTAGTGTGTCTTAATTTCCTTCAAAGTTTGGACCTATATTTTTGAGACAATCTGCAATATATTCAATCTCTATTTGGTATACTGCTATACTTTGGTGCATTTCTTTTTGTCTAGAAAGTGGCCAGTTGGAAACTGTATGTGATGGTTGGTGTGCTTCTGTTCTTCGACATCATCATTTTGACAGCCTGGCAAATAATAGACCCACTCCAACGGAAACTGGAAGTCTTTCCGCTCGAAGATCCACCCGGATCCCAGGACATCAAAATTGCACCTCAACTGGAACACTGTGAATCAGACAATAATGCAATTTGGCTTGGTATGTAGTCCAAATACATGAATCCACTGTTTATCCAAAGTATCGTATGTTACGTATTTCTCTACTTTAACCCTTTCAAGAACGGTAGTCACATGCAAAAGTATGTAGCTACTAGTGTTGCCAAATCAAGTGTCATAAAATGTATGTGTTTGAAATTTTCTCTTGTGCTTTGTATTCCATCTAAGCAGCTTTGTTTACGCACAACATTTTCCCAAATTATTCTTGTTAATAATTAAACCATATAGCATAAAGTTATTCTTCCTTTTTTACAACTTATTTTTTTTCTTTAACAAAGATTTCAATGTAAAATAAAATGGGTCAAACCTCCCGTATGTGGAGTGCCTGGACCCATTATTTTAACTTTATTAAAATCAATTGATTTTTCAAATTTATTATATATTTCACTTATATCGCAAGTCTTCTGTTTTTTCAATAACTGATTATATAACGAATATAATTATATATAAAATTTTATTCTTGGTTCAATATTTAAAAAATATATATCATTTTGCAAAAAGTGGGTCAATTCTTCCTAGTCTCTCGAATCACTTTTCTGAAATCTTTTCATGTCATTCATTTTACTCTCGTAGATAAAAATATGTCAATGACGCAAGAACATAGAAGATATCACACAGATAAACATAATAAAGAAATAAACTAAGGTTAATTAAATGGTTGTTTACATTGCACATATCAATTTACGCAAAAAACTTGACACATATTTTCCTCGTTAGTAATTAGATATTAGCAGAATACCGGATAGTACTCTTCAATGCTACGTCAATATTGAGAAGTACATATTTGGAATGCAAAGCTATTATTTGGCTTACGAATTTCAATTTGAATAGGACGATGATTTAGAATTCACAAAATTATGACTAGATGTTTCACAAATATAGAAAAACTGTTCACAATTTCACAGAAACAAGATCCCATGAAAAAGGTATATACATACCTTTGATATATATATATTTTATACTAAAAAATGTACTGAGTATGTGTAAAATTATTACCAAATTATTGTTGAGCTGCTGCAATGATTTTCATTTGATTTTATTTCTTCTAAACTGAAGTTAAATTCTCTTTTCGTCTTTTAGGCGTAATATATGGCTACAAAGGTTTGTTACTGATATTTGGGATTTTTTTGGCTTACGAGACCCGTAGCGTAAAAGTCAAACAACTCAACGATTCAAGACTTGTTGGAATGAGCATCTACAATGTCGTGGTACAGTAAATATTGTCTTAAATGTCTTTTATTCTTTTTATAATGAGATTTATAATGTCTGTTAACGACAAACTATTTCTGTATGCTATAAGTGATCCATTAAAATAAACTAAAATGACAAAAAAAAAAAAAAAAAAAAAACTTTTAATTTTACATGTATTGTGTGCTCTGACAGCAGTTTTTTTTTTTTTACTTTTTTTTTTAGTTTTTTTTTAATCATTTTTTAGATGCGTTCGTAATTATGTAAATACGTAGCACCTATTGTTGTCGCTCAGTCCGTCCGTCTGTCTGTCTGTCTGTCTGTCCGTCCGCATATAACAACGCAAAAACTACCCAACCGAATCGTTTGAAATTTAAACTACATCATTATAACATAATTTTATCGAGTCTTTTCAAATTTTATGAAAATCGGATGGATAGATCAATTACAGGGAGAATCAAAAGGATTCCGTTACATTACGGTCAATGGGGAAAAAAGTTTCAAATGTATTTTAATCGTTTGAAATTTAAAACATATAATTATTGCGTAATTTTGTCGTGTCATTTCAAATGTTATGAAAATCGGATGCATAGATCAATTACAGGGACAATCAAAATGATTCCGTTACATTACGGCCAATGGGGAAAAAAGTTTCAAATCATTTTAATCGTTTGAAATTTAAAACATATAATTATTACGTAATTTTATCGAGTCATTTCAAATGTTATGAAAGTCGGATGCATAGATCATTTACAGGGACAATCAAAGGTATTCCATTACATTACGGTCAATGGGAAAAAAGTTTCAAATGCATTTTTATGATGTTACATTCATTCGAACATAATAGAAATGGCATGAATCTATGAAGTATATACTAAAATACGCATTCTGTACAATCTGTGATGCAAAGAATTTTTATTATTAAATTACAGGGCCACACAAAAGTATTCCACTACATAATGCCATACGGGGAAACATTGTTTGGGACGTGTTTTAATTATATTCAACTACTTCACATTTTATGAATAAGATATACGTTTCTGAGGTGTAATAAAAATTACTTTCTGTATATTTACAGGAACACAAAAAAAGATTTCGACTACTATACTATATCCGAAGTACGCTCTACTATATCAGCAAGATTTTAATATTTTTAAAACTTCGTTATCGTACGAACGCACCTCATTTGCTACGTTCCGTGCAATTTCCAACTTGTTTGTTTTTGAAAAAGTTGCCGCCAGAGCACACGATACATGTAAAATTAAAAGGTATTTTTTTGCCATTTTAGTTTAATTTAATGGATCACTTATAGCATATAGAAAGAATTAAAAAAATTTAAAGTGATGTTTTATATTATGGCTGTTAACGTTTTAAAAAAATCACAGAAACATTTCACACACAATTCCAGAACATTTCCCTTATTTCAGAAAACATTTGCAGAAGAGATAGTCGTTAATTATTTTTTTCAAGTTATTGCTATATTAAGAATTTAACATTTTTTTATGATCTTTATGCTTTATTCAAACATGAGAATAAAAATATAATATAGGTTATAGTTTCAAAATCAATTTTTTTGCACCAAGTCCTCTTAAATTTTGGAAAACTACTGTTTTGAGGTTTTAATTAATCCTTTTCCAAAATGAGTTATGAAGATAATAGGAAGCTGTCTGGAATAGTAGATACGCAGTAAAAAATAACAGATGCTTCTTAATCTACAAAAATTTGCACTAAGCATTTCCGAGTCACACAAGATTGGTCAAAGCGTCCCTCAGAAAACAATTTGTTTTCAAAATTTAAGGGGACACAGTATCTTTGAAACCATCTCTTCAATTTTGAATATATCTGGTATATGTGGTAATACATGTGGTGGCACAATACTTAATACTAAAGATTATATAAAATTTAAAAAAAAGCTCTTGTAAAACAGCCTATTTTATTGGAATTTTTTTTTTAATTAACTTTTTAGAAATTCCTACTATTTTTTTAAATATGAATAATTTTACTTCGATTATTTTTCTACATTTATTAGAAAATACTGAATAGAAATGTGCATAGAGTTTTAGATGTGTGGGATTTTACATTTAATATGACTTTTTTTTTTCTATCGTGTATGTTAAAATATGAAAAAAAAATCTCCCAGTTTAAATACTTTAAAAAATAGCAAAAAAATTGAATGTTAAATCCTTGCGCAAAAATATCAAATACACCATGGAGAAAAAGAAAACAAAATTTTGTACCTCTATTCAAATTAGCAAAAAAGCCTTAAGGTTTTTCGAACAAACAAGTTATAAAAATATTAACAGGGAGAAGAATCAATTTAAAGCTTTTATTTTTATGAGTAATTTAGATGGATCTATTAAGAAAATTGGCACTATCTCGTGATACAATAGTCGTATAGGTAAAAATGAGGCGTCAAAAACATTTACAATTAAGGAAGCTTTCAGCTAATATTAAAATAAAGAAATAGATATTTTGACCAATTTCAAGGTACTGTAAATGTACTTAAAAAAAGAATTTATAAAAATACATTTTTATTAGCTGCACATAACTTTCGAAAACGTTTCCAATAAGCATTTACAGTATTGTAATCAGTTTTAACATATCGGAATATAACTTTTTTGGATGCTGTCAGTTATGTAGTAAATATTTTTATGTTAAAAAAGAACATTTTTAATAGACAAACATTCAATATTAACAGCATTAACATTTATATGAAAATTAAGAATATTTTGTTACAATCGCATGCACAAATTTAGGTATACAGCTGAAAATGTTTGCTTGAGAATTGATAGAATCCGAGTAATTGATTTTTGTACTGTTTTTTTAGAAAAAGGAAACACTACCGTAAAATTTTACAAAAAAAATTGTATATAGTGACGGATTTTATTTACAGTGTGAATACCTTTCTTGAAAAATACTCTACTATAAAAAAAATAATAAAAATGCTTTTCGATTCTGCAGAACTTTAATGAAAATATTTGAAAATTTTATGCAAAACTTTACACAGAATTAATTTAATGTGTAATTGCGTTAGAAATTTGCGAGCTTAGATTTAAGAAAAGGCTCAAAATTACTTACAACTAAAAAATAAATAATTATACAGTCGACTCTCGTTAATTCGAAATCGGATAATTCGAATCTTCGCTTAATTCGAACTAAACATGAAGTCCCGAAATTTTCAATGGCAGAATAACTTTAAGAATTTTCATTAATTCGAACTCATTTTCCCTTGACTTCGTTTGATTCGAACTAACGAGAACTCCGATTTTTCATCTTCATTTTCTTTCTTACGGTCTTCAGATCATTTGAATCACTTTCTTTCTTTGAAATTTGTGAAAATTGTTCCGAACGAGAATACATTTAATCTAATGCATTTGATATGCACTTTCTTAGTGCCCCGCCTGTCCATCAGTGACGCTTTAAATTTTTCTTCCATTGTGCTTGTTTCTGATCTTCTAATTAGTTTATGTATTTATACATTCTAATTTAATATTTACTCATATTCTAATGATAACAGACGAAATAAATTTAAAAAACACTATAACATTGATTCATTTGTAATATACCATATTAAGCATGTTTTTATTTCATATTTTCCATAATTCGAACTTCGGATAATACGAACATTTTTTGTGGTCCCGACGAGTTCGAATTAACGAGAGTCGACTGTATATATAAACTTGCAAGTCTGCAAGAAAAAATGTTGACTTTAATAAAATTAAAAACTGTTTATTTTTTAACACGAAAATTTTTTTCTTTATGTTATTGAAGAAAATTTACTATTGTTGCAGCTTATACCTGTTTTATTTGTGTGAGATGAATCTGTTTTTTAATATAATTTTGTGCAACAATCATTGAATAATATTTATCCACTTGTGCATGAATTTTTTTATACTCTCCGGTTTGAATTCGAAATAACTGAAAAATGTTCTATAAGTAAACGTGAATGCGATACATGTATATCATTTTAACCAACTTCTAAAACATTATTAATACCTATTTATGGATTGATAATTTCTCAAATTTGGTTTAAAATTGCAATTTTAATAAATTTTTAAATAAATATTTTACATTTATTATTGTATCAGTAAAGGTTTTTTAACTCAGTTCAATCTCAATTAGAATAAAAAGAATATTGTCCAGTTAAACTGATGGCATTGAGCTCACAGGCTACGCAAACTAATTGTATATTACAGCCTTATATTTTCAAGGGTTAATATAGTTCGAAAAACAAATTAGAAGGGGGAATCAGCTACCTTCATTCCCCCGTTTTATACTTGATCATTGAATCCCTTAAATTAATCATGGATATGGTTTATGAAAAGTCTGTATGTATAATATTAATAACGGAGGTGCTTCATCAGAATGGTCCTATATCTAAATTTTGAACAAAAACTGATAATTCTAAAAACTGATACTTAAAAAGCGTGTTTTTTAGTTTTTTTAAACTATATTTATTTTATCGATGAAAATGCGATCTTTCATGTCTAAGACAAAGATATAGAAATTGTGTGGGAGTGCTTTAATACTAGAACGGATAAGTTACTTGTGTCATTCATTCAGAATAGGAAAATATAGGGTTCAAATCAAATTCGATATTATTTAATCAATGAATAGGGATAGGAAAGACTGTTAAAGAGATATATAAGAAGATAATTAAAATTCTGTATTACTTTACATGTCAGTTTGTTATAGTTATTTATTGTGAAGTATTTTATTGAGATTTATGTAGTATAGTTTTGAAAAAGTATTTATTACATTTACTATTGAAATTAATTTTTGGATTTAATGATTTACTCCTTTCCCGCATAGTTAAAAGCATATGTACTCTCTTAAAAAGTCAGCCACAAAATAGCTCAAGTTGAGCTAAAATCCACTCATCTCAATGTTGAAAGGCAGCTTCTCAAAAAAGAGTTGAAATAACTCGAGTTTTAGCCAATTTAAATAACCAATTTAGATCAAGAAGATTTAATCGTTTGAAAAACAACTCTTTTATTATCGAAAATATTACAGCTCTTTCATGAGAAGCCAAATCAGCTCTTTCGTTTTAAGAGTGTATGTATATAATTTAAATCTGTCGGTCAGATTATATTTTCAATAAAGATAATCACACTGGAATTAATCATGAGTACTAGATGTATTTTTGAAATCCATGTTTTGTTATTAAATAGCGAAAATAGTTCAGAATAGTATGAAAATTTAAAATTATTACAATTTTGCAGGTACTGTGTCTCATAACAGCTCCAGTCACTTTGGTGATCAGCAGTCAAACCGATGCAACATTTGCCTTTGTTGCCCTTGCAATCATCGTTTGTTGCTTCCTCTCCATGGCTCTTATCTTCATACCAAAGGTAAGAGATTTTTATTTGTGAATGGTAATTCTGTCTGTTACAAGTTCAATTTATTTTAACTTTCTCTCCAACATATATCTCACCACTGTTCTTAATTTAATTAGTGAATGTTTTAAACCAGGACTGTCTACCTCAGTGCTGCAAATGCCGTGGCCTACTTTTAAGGTTTCATTGGAGCCATATCTCGTGTTTCCTGTTACTAGTTTTTCTTAAAAATAAAATCTTTTTTAAAAATTGCTTTCTTTGAAATCAATATCATTCTCATGTTTTGTTAAGTTTTAAATTATAGACATGATTGTCTCCCCCCTTTAACCTTCCGTCTACCAGACAAAACACCCATTTATCTACGGCAACACCTAATTTTAATTCCAAACTTGCAAATGGCACCAGTAATATTTTAATATAATTTTGCTTTTACAATGAAAGCTTAAATTAAGGAATTCGTAATATCTAGACAAGTCCTTTATAAATTCCGGTGTCAATCGACAATTTCTCATTTTACCATTGACACCAGAAATATTGCTGTCGGGTCCAATGGACCCGTCTGGTAGACGGAAGGTTAAAAAAAAAATAAATAAATAAATCCTCTCACAGAATAATGTAACTTTAAATTTATAAAGATATGTGTTTTGTTTTTTTCTTGTAAGTTATTTTTACACCATTTCCTGAAAAGTAGGATTTTTATGGACATTTTGGATAATGAAACAAAATAAAAGGATAACAGTGACAAGAAGTGTGTATATCGTTATCTCTACTTACAGTCAGATGATATTGCTGCATATTTTGTTTTATGTGAATAATTGCGCCCTTCACAGTTTTGAAGTACAGCCCTGCTTAATGAAAGGTTGGACAGACTTGTTTTAAACCAACTCTGTTGGTCATTTTCTGTCATCCGAAAAATTTATATTCAAAGGGCAGAACAACAGTACGCTCTAAAACTAGTCGGATGCGCCGATACCAAAACTTTCTTCTATCTCATACATAATAATACTTCAAAATTTGCTATTACAATACCAAAAGTAAATAACAATATGTGCCCATCATGAAGATTTTAAAAGTATAGGTTTGTTGAATATTGTACGTTTAAAAAGGAGATATAAGCATCGCATCATTCAAACAAGTCATTGAATTTCAGAATACCCTTTTGAAATGTCTGCAATGAAAATTTCCAATTCAAACAACATACATGGATACCTGTTGGAATTTATAGACCCAAATTAAATAAAGATCTGGGCGATTCTCTCCAAATAGGCGAAAATAAGAGTTATGAGGGAGTGTCTGTGAGGGAGTGATGAATTTTAACAAAATGCCCATTTACTTTTTTGCCATTATCTGAATTAAGATTAGGGTTAGTGAGCCTTAACTATATCCAAATACTTACAAATCAGTGATAATTTTCTTTTTGATTATTTACCTGCATTCAGTAGAGGCTGATGAGGGAGTGAAGAGGAAGGCTTAGCACCTCATCACTCCCTCATCAGCCTCTACTAAATGCAGGTAAATATTATACAATTTAAATTATTACTGATTTATAAGTAGTTAGATATCGTTAAGGCCCACAAAGCCTAATCTCAATTCAAATAATGGCAAAAAAGTAAATGGGCATTTCGTTAAAATTCATCACTCTCTCACAGTCACTCCCTCATAACTCTTATTTTGGTCTATTTGGAGAGAATCACCCATCTATTTATGTGAAACTGTATCAAACTGCGGAGTTTAATTAAATTCTGGACATTAGTTTTTGTGATATAACTATCTTGAAATATTTGAAAAATGCAGTGTAGCAAAACCATTTATTATATGATTTTCACGAAAACCGAATCAGCCCCAACTTGTATCAACACCTAAGTGAAAATGAAGTTTGATGAAATTACGTGTATTACGTCTTGCGATATGGCTACAGCTAAATTTTGAAAAATGCAGCATCATAGCAGCGCCACTTGTGTGATTTACACCGAAACTTAATCAGCAATAGCTTATGTCAACGTAAAACTGAATCTAAAGTTTCATTAAAGTCCGTGCATTAGTAACTGAAAAAGAGCGCCCATAAAAATTTTGTCACATTCAAATAGATATTTTCTAAAATTAATCAAACTGTATTCAGAGCCCGCTAAGACACATAAATTCATAGTTTTTTCACGAATACTTTACGCTCTGCTCATAACGATTGAAGAAAATTAAAAGAAGAAGGTTTCCGGATCTAGGAAATAGAATATAATCACGAAAGACAACATACAGCAACTGAACAGAATAACTCGTTTGAGTTACCCACGATTCTGAAAAGCGTTCACTATCCGTAGAATCCCCTTAAATTAATATACTTTCGACATTTAAAAATCTATTTTTAAAAATAACTTTTTTTTTACTGCCACTAATTTACTGAAACATTCCCGCGTAATTTTTGTAGCGTTCTAATCAGTTTTCTCAAAGCGGAATAACGGTTCTTAGGATACTGTCAATGCTCAATTGACAAATTCGTAACATTTTCAGTTGTTAATTAAATTTACACTTTCAAGATTGAAAAAAAAATGCTTTTAATTTTAATGTTAATGTTATTGCTGTTAATTTGTCCTGTTTATTTCTAAAACATGTTTGTTGAACATGAAATTGTTCGCTTGAGAACGGATGGCATCCAACAAACCTATATTCCGCGTTGAGAAAACTCATTAACGCATTATAAAAATATTCTGAAACATTTCCGAACATTACTGTATCAAAAGACACTTAAAAATATTTATCTTTTTAAAAGGACAAGTTACGTTTTCAATTTTTTTTTTTTTTAAATATGGTTTAAATGTTGAATTGCATAACTTTAACTAACAATGAGTTCTGAAAGAAAAAAAGAACTACATAGTATTTAATTAATATTAAAATCATGGCCGAGAGGTTCTGACCTCTCAATTGGTAGACGGCAGGTACTGGGTTCGAACCCAATCGCGGCCGTCAGCCTAACAGTTCGGAGTTTTCCGTGGTTTTCTTCGAACCTTGGATTTCCTTGCGTAAATACGGGTTAAGTTCCCTTAAAAAGAACCCGATGGAGGACATCTCATCCTTTAGGGCCTATATCCTACGTATAGATAATTGGCCGACATAAAATAAACCAAATAAATAATAAAAACAAGTTTTTAAAAAATTGTATTTTTAAAAATCTTTACTACTATTTTAATTGTTCATATTTTTGGCCATTCATTTTTTTAAAAGATTTTTAATGTGTATTACACAATACTGAACATGGATTTTGAGGTGCCTCTAATATTACATTTATTATAATTTTTTTACTGATATAAATTGAGAAAAACGATAAAATCTAATATCATCATGAATTTTTATTATTATTATTTTTTAAAAAACAAAAAACCTGAAGGCTAATTCCACGCGCAGATTTATCACATCTATACATATAATAAAACAGTAGGACCGGGTGTGTCTGTACATTGAAGATAATTGACAAAAATGGAGTCAGGGCGATAAAAGAAAACCATTGAAACACAAAAAAAAATTTTTTGAATTTTTTGTCTGTCTGTCTGTCTGTCTGTCTGTTCGAGGTTATCTTCGTAACTACTGAATGGATTTTTATGCGGTTTTCACTAATGAAGAATGCACACTCCCGGGCAGTGTATAGGCTTTGTTTCATCAAAATCGGACAACAGACAAAAAAGTAACAAAAAGAAACAAAAGAAACTATTAGGTGCGCTGCTCACGTTTTTTAGTACATAACGTTTTTTAGTACATATAAAATCCAATAGATGTCACTGTGCGATTTTAAAACGCGCTATCGTTATGTTTTCGCCAGTCTACTTAAGTATGAGAAAGTTTCAAGCTGGCTGTCGTTCCATGTGGTTTAGTCGGTAGAACGTCAGTGCGCCATACTGATGGCCCGGGTTCGATTCCCAGCATGGAATTTTTTTTCACTATGTTGGCATTAACGCCTATAAGCAATTAAAAGAATTTGAAATATTGTATTCAAGGCGAATTTTCTCTCTGGGAAAATTTCCTTGCATTAATATGTCAGTGTAATTTTTTTTTCGATTTAATTTTTTTTTTCGAAACTTTGTTTTTCTTAAAAAATTACAGTAAATATTTGATATTTCCCAACGTTTTTTGAATGATCGACTTGCTTTTTTTTTTTTTTTTAATGTATGTCTGAACCTTATCTAACTACTTCTTCAAGATTTCTTTAGATAAACCGACCAGCGTAGCGGGCGAAGGCCGCTAGTACATAATAAAACTAGTCGTTGGGGGCCACCGTAATGCTTACCCATCATGGATATGTATTTGAAAATAAAACATGTGAAACTATTTATACAATGCATTGCAATTCATAAACAAAATTTAAATATTGTTAATGTACATAGTAATGGTATATTAAAGAACTGCTGATGTACCAATTTCGACAAATTATATAAAACGCCAAACTACTCAAGTAGTACCTCACTGCGTAAAAGAAACATCCTTATAACTCCAAAAATAATAATTCTATTAACTAACAATCAACTGCGTCGGATTAAGCGTCTCATTTTCAATTAAAATATACTTCTGAATTGAAATTTGAATGAAATACAGGGTCATGAAAAATCGAAGAATATGGAAAACAAGATTACAAATATCTCGGCAACTAATAATCCGATCGACTTCGTTTTATATGCAAAATGTGTGTTATTTTATTGCCTTTTACGTCCATTCCTTAGAACAAAAAAATTCGAAAATTTTTATATACCTTTCATCAGAACGAATTTTTCGAGAGTCCGAAAAAAATAGTTCCGGATAATCGAGGTTACTGATATTAAATAGGCTTCGTTCCATTTTTACATACTAACTACATACAAAATTTCAAGTCTCTATCTCAATTTGTTCGGGAGATAGAGCGTTTACAGACAGACAGACAGACGGACGGCAAATTTTTTTTTCTAAAAATATGTTTTTCGTAATCTCTACTATCTAAAACGTGTAAATCAGTCAAAAAAAATTTTTCGATTTTCAAAACGATTGCAAGACTTACCCTATACTATGTATGATGGGTAAGTAAAATGTGCACAAAAAGTTTAAATCTATCTTATATACAAAAAAAAAAAAAAAAAAAAAAAAAGGTTTAGTATTTTTAAAAACAGGAAAGTGAAAAAATATGAATATGGAGAAGAAAACATTTAAAAGTATTTTCATTTCTATGGGTAATTGCGCTGGGTGTATTAACAACATTTTCAATATCTCGCGATATAATTACCATACATGTAAAAATAAGGTGTAATATTCAG
The DNA here is from genome assembly GCA_964019185.1 of Maratus speculifer. NCBI lineage: Eukaryota > Metazoa > Arthropoda > Arachnida > Araneae > Salticidae > Maratus > Maratus speculifer. The sequence continues at coordinate 116,605,744 of OZ025301.1, forward strand.
AAATAAACAAGCTTTCATTTAATAAAAATAAAAATAAAAACTTTTTGAAGTATAGAATTTTTAAGTAAACCGCCCACTTAAACCTCGAAAATACATCCGTTTCTAAGGTTTCTGAAGACAGAGAATGATTTTCGGAATAATGGGTAACTCGAAAGAAATTATTGTAAATTTTAGTTCTTGGTTATATTACATTTAAGTATATTAACTTCTCCAGACTCAATGCATCCTATAGGATTCCCATATTTACAATTTTTTTTTCGCATTTATAAATAATGTTAAAATTAAAGAAATTGGTATGAATGAAATCTAACTGATAGCAGATTTATACAAAATAGCAATTTGTTTCTTATAGTACATTTGCCCCACCAGTGGCCGCAGGTTCTGACCTCGAAACTGGTAGACGGTAGGTGCTGGGTTCGAACCCAATCGCGACCGTCGGCCTAACCGTTCGGAGTTTTCCGTGGTTTTCTTCGAACCTTGCGTAAATACGAGTTAGGTTCCCTTAGAAAGACCCCCACGGAGGGCATCCCACCCATTAGGGCCTATATCCCAAGCGTAGATAATAGGACGCCATAAACAAAACAAAGAAACAAACTTATAGTACATTTTAGCGAGCTAAATATTTTAAAAATGTCTTGCAGCAGAATGTACGAAATGTACAAAAATGAAAACCTAAATCTTTTTTTATATGTTAAAGTGTCAATTTCATTTGTAGAGTTAATTACTACCGATAAAAATTTGGTACTACTCTGTCGACCAGTTTCGCCAAATTATACAAATCGCCAAACTAATAGCCAAATTATACAGATTGTAATAGTTTTTCTTTTAAATAACGAAACTAGTCGTTGGGGGGCCACCGTAATACTTACCCATCATAATATAAAATCTGAAAATAAAATGCGTGGAAACTATCTATGGCAATTCCAAAATAAAATTTAAACGCATAAATAAATAATTTTAACATACATAATAATGCTCCATGAATGAATTTCTGACGAGCCAATTGCGACAAATTATATAAAATGCCAAAATACTCGAGTAGTACCGCATTACGTAAAAGAAACATCCTTATAACTCCAAAAATAATAATCATATTAACTAACAATTTACTGCGTCGGATTAAGCGTCTCATTTCCAATCAAAATATATCTGAGAATTGAAATTTGAATGAAATACAGGGTCATGAAAAATTGAAGAATTCGGAAAACAAGATTACACATATCTCGGTAACTAATGATCCGATTGACTTCGTTTTTGGTGCAAAATTTGTGTTATTTTATTTCCTTTTACGACCATTCCTCAAAATAAAAAAATTCGAAAATTTTTATATACCTTTCATCAGAACGAATTTTTCGAGAGTCCGAAAAAAATAGTTCCGGATAATCGAGGTTACTGATATTAAATAGGCTTCGTCCCATTCTTACATACTAAGTACATACAAAATTTCAAGTCTCTATCTCAATTTGTTCGGGAGATAGAGCGGTTACAGACAGACAGACAGACACACAGACGGACGGACGGCAAAAATTTTTTTTCTAAAAATATGTTTTTCGGAATCTCCAGCATCTGAAACGTGTAAATCCGTCAAAAAAAAAATTTCGATTTTCAAAACGATTGCAAGACTTACCCTATACTACGTATCATGGGTAAGTAAAAACAAATAATTAGTAGAATATTAATATAAATACAAAAAAAAAAAAAAAAAAAAAAAAAAAAATCACTTAATGACATTTTAAACACGTGAATCGTATTTAATTTCTTTGAATGTGACATTCACGATCATCCATCATTGGCATTTAATCTTAAAGATTGGCGATAATTTTTTGGTCGATGGGATAACTTAGTAGTATCAAAAATTTATTATGTATATTTATATATTTCATTTTCATTGATTTTGCAATAAAAAAGTTCTAAGAAAGAATAAAAATAAAATAAAAAAATTCCAAGAAATTGTAAAAAAAGTGCTTATTGAGTCTCCATGTATCATCAAATTTTAAATACAAAAAAGGAAAATTATTATTTTTTTTTTTTTCGCTTTTCAGTCTTTCTCAGTCATCAATTTGTCAGTATGAATTCATAACTGAAGTTAAAAAAATGTATAAAAATAAATTCCTGGGGTCTGAAGAGGTTAAGGGTATATTCGAAAAAACGCTTTTCCACCTTCAACAGCTCGAAATTTTCCGATACAATTTCAGACACATTTTTAAAAGTAGAAACATAAAACTTGCTGAGGGGATTTTTGAAGAGACGTACAAGGTGTGATGTCATTTTACGCTCCATTAATTAGAATTTGATTTATGAACAGTTTTCTTGTCAGTATGACACTTTTTTTGGTTCCCAAATCTGCCGCTTCGGAAAAATCTGTTAAAAATGGCGTTTTTGATTGCTTTTTTTTGCAATATTTTGTGCATTTATCAAAGAATCGACAGTTACGGCACCTTGTGTACTTTCTAAATAAGACAATTGGCCAGTTTGATGCATATGAGAGCAAAAATGAATTTAAAAATAAATCGGAAAATCAGCAGTTTTAATCGAAATACACCCTTAAGGAACATTTGTCTTTTATATAATGTAGTATAAGATTGGTTTAACTAATTTAACACTAAAGTACTTCATTCGCAACTTACAAAGTTACGTATATTAGTTTAAATGTGAAATAAATACCGTATAACTTCAAAATAAAACATCGTATGCTTTTGATAATTTCCGTGTCTGATTTCGCCCCACCAGTGGCCGAGAGGTACGGACCTCTCAACTGGTAGACGGCAGGTGCTGGGTTCGAACCCAATCGCGGCTGTCGGCCTAACCGTTCGGAGTTTTCGTGGTTTTCTTCGAACCTTGCGTAAATACGGGTTAGGTTCCCTTAGAAAGACCCCCAAGAAGGGCACTCCCCCCCAATGGTCCTATATCCCTAGCGCAGATAATCGGACGACAAAAATAAACCAAACCAAACCGTGTCTGATTTCATTAAGTATAGTGAAAAAAAATTTAATATTTAGCATATTTTAAAATATTGTCTTACTTGTCATATTTACCAAGTGGGAATGCTTATATTTTCAGATTACTGAACTCATTCGTCGACCTCGTGAACGGATAGACGCGCGGACATTGACCGACACGATAACGAGCCGGGAAGAGGAAGACAGGCAGTTGCGTCTACAGAGAGAAAACGAAGAATTGCGAAGACAAATCACCGAGGTGAGTACTCCAGTACCCATGTAATATAAAATCTACTTTGAATAAGTTAATATCGCATTCCAATTGCAATAGTTAAATCAATTAACATTAAGATTTTGAAGAGGACGACCCGGAATCAAAATATTCCACTCGAGTAAGCTCTACTATTTCAGTCACAGGGTATTTCAAACTGATGGCATTGAGCTCACAGGCTACGCATACTAATTGTACATTACAGCCTTATATTTTCAAGGGTTAATTTGTTCGAAAAAAGAATTAAGAAGGGAACACAGCTCTCCCCTTTCCCCTTTTTTATACTTAACCATTGAACCTCCTAAACTATCAAGGACATGCTTTATCATATAAAAAATCTATATACAAAATTCAGAGCAAATCGGATAATTTTTAATAAAAAACCCATTTAGCATTTATATAATTTAAGAGGAGTTATCCCCCTCTTTTATACTTAACCATTAAACTTCCAAAACTATTCAGAGATTTGAACGAAATCTGACAATTCTGCTTGAAAAACCCATTTATATAAATTAAGGGCAGAGGCATTAGAACCCCCGTTCCCCCTGTTTATACTTATTCAATGAACACCTAATAACAGTCACGGAATCGCTTCATCAGAATGATCCTATATCTAAATTTTGAACGAAAACTTAATTCTGCATGAAAAACCCGTTTATATCAATTAACCCTCTCGTGCATACGGACCCTCAAGGTCGTATAATTATTGCATTATTAAGCAAAAAATGTTTGAAGATTCATTTATGGAGATTTGATTTTTGGACAGATAATATCTAACATGCAGTACAATAACAAAATTATTTTCTTATTGTTTCTCATTTATCAAAAAAGAAGATTTTTTGTAAATAATGAAAAATATTGAAAAATAATTTATGCTCAAGAGGGTTAAGGGGAGGGGCATGAGCCCCCCGTTCCCCCTCTTATACATATCGAATGAACTCCAAAAACTAATCAGGGAACCGCCTTGTCAGGATATACCTATATACAAAATTTCAAGTGGATCGGATATTTTTATCATGAGTTATCGCGTTACGCACGCACGTACGAACGAACATACATACATACAGAACGAGCGGGCACATAAGCTTTCAGGCTATGATAGCCTGTAAGCTAAAAACTAGAATTTTGTGAAAGAAAACAATGAACGAATCAAACGGAATTAATTGCAAACATTCGCCGATTTCATTGAGACGTACAATAGGATGGGCCGAAAAAATGCAAAAATTGTTTTTTAAGTCACAATACCGCGGAAAAATTGCGAATTCGGGTGGCTAAAATTTTTCTTCTACAGTAAAAAAAAAAACTACCCTTAAAAAAATCTTTAGGAATGACTCCTGGAATGATGCTGATGTGTAAGGTTTCCGGAAATAACGCGTCCGGGTGAACCACACCTTCCATGAGTCGAATAGACCAATCAGGAAAGGGCTCCATCTATGATTCGACCATTGAGGAGAGGGGTGAATTCTAAAATTGAGTGTACACTGTTAAAAATCTGTTGCATTTTGTAGCAACGCACTCCACCGCTTGTATATAATATTTTTATTCCAACCAATGAGAAAGCTCCATTTCACGGCCAAGTAACCGTTTTCTATACAAGCAGGGGAGTGCGTTGCAACAAAATGCAGCAGATTTTTAACAGTGTATGGAAAACAAGGTATCGCGAAGCTATTCCAATGGAGTATTGGCGAGCGCAGCAAGCAGGGGTAGCCTACAACTTGGAATCGCGAAGCGACTACGCGGGGGGTTGGCGAGCGTAGCCAGCAGGGGGGCAGAGCCCCCCTAGTGTTAAAAAAAGAAATATTTATTTTTTGTTTGTTTGTTTTAAACTAATTTTTCAATTAATTTTCAACAGTGAAATTATGCTTGAAAATATTGGATATTTATTACGTGAATTATCACATTGCTAAACTACACCCAGAAAAAAGGAATTGATTAAAACTATAAAACAAGTTTTGTTGAGTACATTTTGGTTGTTTTTAACGAATTTTTTAGTTAAAGTAAAAAAACGGTTTTGTTGCGCAGACAAAAAAATATTGTTAACACTCTTGTAAAATGTTAACAAAATTTCATCAATTTTATTTGAGTCTCATTAAAGTCTTGTATTTTCAATTTGTAATTCCAACAAAATTTTGTTGTTTTTGGAAAATTTAAATTGGTGTGCAGGGTAGCCATAACTGTCTCACGTAATGTTGTTTAATTGATTTATACAGCTATAATGGATTAACATAATTTTTGGATAATAAAAACTTTTCAAATTGAGACGGATAAATGACGTTATTATTATGTTATTACGCATTTCAGATGAACGTTGTGGACGGAAATTTGAAAAAAAAAAAAAAAAAAAAACAATATTTTTTTTTGTTTATTCAAACAAAATTTCCATTGACCCATATTTAAACGAAAAGATGTGTTGGACCAAACAAATTTTTGTTGATTCGACAAAACTTTTTTCTGGGTTTAAGCATTGCTCTCTCACATTGCTAATGTGATAATTCACGTAATAAGTATACAATATTTTCAAGCGTAATTTCACTGCTGAAAATCAATTGAAAAATTAGTTTTTAAAAAAATATGTGATTACCGATGCTGGGTTTGTTTGTGTTTCATGTTGCACCGCAGTATTGTGTGCTCATGAAGACTATCTTGTACTGTATGTTGTAGCCTTACCAACATATATGAGTGAGAGATGCTTAGCTGGGAACTAGTCCTCGTATCTTAAATGGCAAAGCACTTGGAGCGTTATTCCAAGAATTCCGGGCTCGATTCCCGGGTTGGACATTTTTCACTCTGTTGGTCTGCGTTTAGTTTAGCAATGTGATAATTCACGTAATAAGTATTCGAAATAAAATTTGTTTGCATCTTCCGGTCGCGCATGTGCGGAAAATTCACATTCTTAAAAAAATAAAGTAAATTAGCCTCTTTGCGAATGTAATACCTGAAATAGTTTTGTATTAGAATTACAAAACTTAATTTTGAAATATTATTTAACTCCACTAACATCTTCCGGTCGCTTATATGATCTAAAGTTTGGCAAGAATCACATTTTTACAATAATCTTTTATCGTACTTATCTTTTTCCAGATTTTTTCAGATTTTTACAAACTTTATGGCGGGACCGGACGATATAAACTAATTTTATTTATTTATTTATTTATTTTATTTTTATTTATTTTTATTTATTTACCAAATTTTTAGTTTCCTGAATTCATAAATTTTCCGCAGCATTGTGACTTGAAAAACAATTTTTGCATTTTTTTGGCCCATCCTAACGTACAATCTATCTCTCAATGTACTTGTGGTTTATTATGTAAGTTAAATGAAGTGCTGAACCAGACATTCAATTATATAATAATTATAACTAGCAAAAGCCATGCTTTGTTTGGATTCGCGAAGTATTATTTCATAAGATAAATATTTGATAATAACAATACATTTTTTTTTAAATTACTTTTGCATCTTTATTAAGCAAAAACGTTATTTTTTGTTTCGGCGCATTTTAATTTTAGAAATATAAATTCAGCCAAATAATTAAAAATTGCCTCAATATATTTTTTATGTTATAAGATAGGTATAAATAAAAATATTTTCGAAGCAAAATTATTCAAAATATTAATTTTATTTGTTTACAGTTTTTTTTATTGCCACTTCAAAAAAAATAAAATAAATAAATAAATAAAAAGAAAAAAAAAACATAATATAATTTTTTTAAATTCGAAATTATCATCTGCATAAATGATTTCACAAAATAAGAATAAATTGTATATTTGAATTCTTAATACGGAAAAATACTTTTATAATTGAATGTAAATAATTGAATTTTCGTAAATTTTAATTCATTAAAAATATGCTATGATTTTCCTAAAAAAAGGTATTTTAAAACTTTCATAAAAGAAATGGTGAAACTATTATAAAGGTTAAAAAAAAATGAGCATAGTTTGAAAATCAAAACTCAGTTTTTGAGATATTTTGGCAGAATAATGAAAATATATTTTATTTATTTATTTAATCATGATTTTATCGATAATTATTGACTCCATGATTTATTTTTACTTCTGAAAATGTACGTGTTTCATTTTTTATTTGCAAAAATGCGTCCGTAATGGAAAAACATGTAAACTAAATTAATTAAAATAATAATTTTTTTAAGGTTATTCTATTAAAAAAATATATTGGGCAAATCTACAGATCATAATTTATTTTTGTTTAATTTAAAGTCAAAATATTGAATAGTTTTTTTTTTTTTTTTTTTTTTTTTTTTTTTGTAAAGTGTACGACAAAATGTAATTTGTGTAGCCTAGTACAGAATTTGCTTCATTCATCCTAATAATAACAATAAACATTCACTTCACAAATTTACTTATTATTTTGCAACCTCATATTATACAATTCAGTTATTTATTACCGATTAAATTTTCTGAATTATTTAATTGTTACTCACACTGCAAATGCGTGAAAAACACTTTCGAAACACTAACTAAACATTAAAAATCAACACTTCTAACTAAAATCATTTTCGATTGTGTTGTGAATGTTTTGTGAATGTATTGTACAAAATAAAAAAAAAAAATGTGCAAGAAGTATTTTTAGAAATTATAAAATGAGAAATATGTTTTCGAAATAGTGTTAAAAATGTTTATAGTGTTTTGAATTGTGTAGTGTTTACAATGTGTTGGTAATTTGGGGAAAAAGTGTTGCACCACACAACACTGTTTTAAGAAACTATTTTCATCAACACTATTTACAAGACTATTTCAACACAATTGACAACATTATTTTTAGAACACATTTCTATATAGCAATACTTTGTAACATATTAAGAACTCATTTCTACAGAGCAACACTTTTGAAACATATTAAAAACACAACCACAACACAAAAAACGCTTTACAATACATTAATATGTAGTAAATTTTGGGGGCAAAAAGTGTTCCGAAACGTATTTATTTTTGTGTTTGAGCGTTTGCAATGTATAGAATTTATAGTTAGCAAAATGATCCTGCTCTAAATTTAAACGCAAAGATTTTGTTCAAAAAATCCGGCACAGGCGTTTTTGACTAAACCATAGGCATTTACGACCAGCAGTCTGTCTTTCGACGCATAAGGTCGTTTTACTATCTCTATGGTTTCTCTTATAATTGATATACCCATGGATATACCATATGCGAAAATTAAATATGCAACGATGCAATATTATTTTACTTACCAAAATTATGTATCAAGCTACTCAATGGTTACGAAAATAAAATAAACATCAAAATAAAATAAAATAAAATAAAATAAATGCTATTTATAATATAAAAGACCGTGCAATAGGGATGCGCGATTTCGATTTTTTAAATCGATTTAATCGATACTACGGCCAACTCGATTTAATCGATACTTTAAAATTTTTAATCGATTTCTCTGAAGGTAATATAATTTTCATTTTCCTTCAAAAGTTGAAGATAAAATAGTCGGATGTGCCAATTCCAAAATTTCAGTGTATTAGTTTCTAAGATAGAAGAATTAAAGAAACCTCAGAACCCCCCCCCCCCCCTGCAAAATAGCGTTTTTTGTTGAGTGATGTACACAAAACATTGATCAGGATCAATTTTTATCAGGTACCAGCTGAATCTGAATTTTGATGAAAATCCATGAAAGCGCGAGATACAGCTATTGCGAAATCATAAAATATGCAGCATATCAGCGCCACCTGTAAGGCAATTTACACCAAGAACTAAATAACACTAATCTATGTCAGGGATTTACTGAATCTGAATCTTGATGAAAATTCGTTCTTGAGATAGCGCTATTGCGTTAATCATGAATAATGCAGTATAGCAGCGCCATCTTTTAAGCGATTTCCACCAAAATATAATTAGCATCAAATAATATCAAGGACTAAATTAATCTAAATTTTTATGAAAGTCCGTGCATTAGTTCTTGAGATAAAGCTAAAATGGAAACAGGGGCGTGCGAAAAGAGAACTGCGCCCGGTTCAAAGTTCCAATTTAGCCCCCCCCCCCTATTACCTTTTTCTTGTGAAGTGATAGGCTAGAAGTGATGTTAGTAGTAAAAATTTGGCGCCCCCTAAATTTCCGTGCTCAGAACGACCGCTTCCTTTCGCCCCCCCCCCCTTTCACAAGGCGCTGAGTGGAAATTGTGAAAAATTCAGTATAGCAGCGCCATCTGGGAAGCTATATACATCAAAATGCAAAAAACATCAATTTATGTCAAGGACTAACTGGATCTAAAATGTGATGAAAATCCGTTCATTCGTTATTCAGATATAGCTGTTGCGCAAATCGCAAAAAATGCAGCATAGCAACGCCACCTGTTAGGCTATATACACCAAAAATTAATTAGATTCAGTTTATATCAAGGTCAAACTAAATCTAAAGTTTTGTGGAATTCCGTGCATTTGTTCTTGAGATAGAATGGTCAGAAATTTTTGTCGTATACACACTCACAGAGTGACAGACACACACACACACAGACAGATATTTCTTAAAAACCATGAAATCGTGTTAAAAACCTTCTAAAATATATAAATCCATCGAAAACGGGAAGTCGAAATTTTTCACGAATCTAATACTCTCTTCTTGTAAAGTTACAAAAGAAAGTAAAAATGTAAAATCGATTCTGCCCGTAAGATCGGTCTTTAGATTCGATTTCGATCTTTAGATTCGATGTCGATCTTTAGATTCGATTTCGATCTTTAGATTCGATGTCGATTTTTAGATTCGATGTCGATTTTTAGATTCGATTTCGATCTTTAGATTCGATGTCGATCTTTAGATTCGATTTCGATCTTTAGATTCGAATTCGATTTTTTTTTTTTTTTTTCCAGGTTTAATCAGTGTTGAATGCAGTTATTTGTCTGCGACTCCGGACGAAGGCATCATGTTTTACAGCTCTGTAAGAGAGGGGAAATCGCAATTTGTGCATTAAAAAGCATAAAATCTCACAACTTCTGTAGGGGGGGGGGGGTATCTCCTGCTTGCCACCCCATTAATTTGACACTAGGTTAAATCGTTATATTTTTGTTTAGAAGTCCAGTTATTTGAAGCATTAGTTTATTATGTTTTATTTTTCATGCTCGTCTTTTCTAATTCCCCTCTTCCGCTTCAGTTTTAACTTAAAGGGCCGTTCGAAATATGCATACAGTTTTAAAAATGTCCAATTCTCGGTCTATTTTATTTTAGATCCACATTTTAAATCCTTGACAAAAGATAAATAAAAGATCGCCCTTCCGCTCGTTTGGGGTTTATCTGCGCCCCGCCGGGGGGCATATTTTTTGTTTCTTCAAAAGAAAACAAAAAAAATGTTGAGGGGGGGGCTTGCACCCTCCCCACTATATACCTTAAAATTTCGCTCATTTAATTCTCTACCATTTTTAACTTAAAAGTTTAAGCTACATGGTACCCCCCAGAGCTGTGGACCCCTCCCCCCTGTCGATCACTTACATAATTTTGCTTATTTCTTCACTTCATTTCAATCTTTAAAAGGCTATAATTTTGCTTCTATAGGAGTTACAGTGGGGAGAAAAACTCTAGTATAGCTAACCATTTCTTGCCGTTCATTTTGCTTTTCCAGTTTACCTGTTTTCCCTATAGGACCTTTTTTGGGGGGGGGGGGCAGAGGGGGGGTTTCTCAATTCTTGATACAATATGTCTATTGAAAGCTTATGCTTCATACATTACAAATCTAGCACAAGAAATTTTCTCCCATCATTTCAGGTCGCGTTACGGACCCATAATGTGTTAAAATTTTAGGTTTTCAAACTTCGAAAAAAAAAAAAAGAAACATTGATACATATCAGCGAAACTGGGGTTCGAACCCGCAATGTTTTGATTGCACACGTAATCCCTAAACTTATTGGCCACCGAGAACTCAACAGCGCTATTATTTCTTTAGATTGCCATCTTTAAATTCGTAATATCTTTTGAATGGAATGTCCGATTTGAAGAATTCAAAAAGTAATCTGCAGATATTGTAACAGGCATTAATCCAAAATGATTTATTTAAATAAGGATTAAGGTATCGATAGTATGGTCTAATTTTGATTGGTGTATTTATCGCGTTTTAAAATGTAAAATGTAGCTATAGTGAGTTAACTACAATAGCTGGACATATGGTATCGCGCGGTTTCTTTTTTATATGATATTGATATGTTCTTTACATAGAACATTATGTAGAACCTTTTTTTTATTCATTTAAAAGTATTTCCTGATGATTCAAAATTATATATCCTAACGATTCAAAAAATACACACGTAATTGTTCAAGGTTTCACTTCTGTCGGCACTCTCAGAGTGCCACAATTTTTTGTTTCTTTTTTTTTTCATGTTCGCCCGTCCTAACCCCCCCCCCCCCTTCCTCACCAATCTTAACTTACAAGATCGTTCAAATTATGACTGCGATTTTTAAAAAGTCTAATCCTCGTTCTATTTTATTATAAATCATATTTTGAAACCTCAACAAAAGATACATTTGGGCCGGGGTCGCCCTTCTGTCCGTTTGGGATTTACCTTGCCCCCCTGGGTGGGGGCATATTTTTTGTTTCTTCTACACCATCTCATGTAATATATCGTTATAAAGCTTTTATCTCCTCGTTTTGTTCTGTTACTACCCCTCTCTTCACCTAGTTACATGCTCTTAGCACTTTTTATAGTTTCAAAGAGTACATGTTCCCCGCGGGCCACCCCATGAATTCAACACTATGTTAAACACTATATTTTCGTTTATAAGATCAGTTATTTGGGTTATTAGTTTATTATTATTATTATTATTATTTTCAAGTTTTAATCCCTCGCCCCACCCCCCCCCTTCCTCGCCAATCTTTACTAAATGGGCCGTTCAAAGTATGCATGCAATTTTTAAAATGTCCAATTATTGTTCTATTTTATTGTAAATCCTCATTTTGAAACTTCGACAAAAGATACATTTGGGCTATGGTCGCCCTTCCGTCAAGAGTGGGGTTTACCTGCCCCCTTGGGTATGGGGCATAGTTTTTGTTCTTCCAAACTATTTCGTGTAACATTTGGTTGACACTAGAAAAAAAAAGTTTTTTTGTCTATACTCCTTGTTCCCCATCCTAGTTACACGCTCTTGGCACTCTTTATCCTCGGTTTAATGCCAAGTGACTCAGTGTTGTTGTTAGTTGAGTTCTGAATTTCGAAATATCGATTCTAATATCGATTCTAGAACTGAGAAATCGATTCTTATTATGATCGATGTTGTTTTATACGATATCGATTTTAATCGATTCTCAAAATTTCCAGAATCGCCCATCACTACCGTGCAATTTTAAAATATTTTCATTTATATGTTTTGAAAATAATTCGGATTGAGGCAAAATATATAAACAGTTGAATAAACCTATTTTTACTGTTTTCAAACTGTTAATTTACACCATTTAGCAATTAAAATTAGTATATTCTTACAAATTGTTAATTTGGTACTACATTCATTGTACTCTAACTCAATGTACAATAAATTCTATACTCAGTATATGGATAGCAGTCATATAAAATTTTAATACTAGAGGAAGCATTCGTTTTGTTAGTATGCCTATTATAAGCCAACACTTTATCCCTCAACTTGTTCAAATACTTATTAATTATTCTATTTCCTAATTTATAATAATTTATTATTTTATCGAATTTATTTATAAATGGAAAATTACGCATTTTCAAATTTTTAAGTGCATTTCATGATAATATTTTTTAAGTACATATTTTTTTCATTTTTTAATATATGTTTTTACCACTAAAAATCTTCATAATTATTGCATTTGTTTTCCCTGTTACATTTTGTTAAAAATTTTGGTTATCAATCACACTTGTTTTATATAATTTTTTTAAAGAGAAATTATAGTTTTTGACTCTTTAAAAAAAGGGGGGGAGGTCAACTTTTAGGTATAAACATTGGCTAGTTTTTATTTTGTATGAGAGGTTAATCATACTTTGCAATTTCATCAATATCTGATTGTGTCTATTTTTTTTTTTTTTATAATGACTGCACACTTTTATGATTTTAAACCGGTAAAGTGAATTTTATTCTTAGCAGTTTGGCCAGTTGTATGTTCTATTTATCATACAATTTTAGTACACATAAAAAATTCATAAAAAATTGTGGCATGGAATGTGTTAAAAAAGAAATTATGAAAGAAAACCAAGTAAAGCATCATTGTAAAAAAATGTCATAACTTTGCTCCATATAATTTGTGGCAGCACGATATGGCCAATTTTATGGAGTATTTAATTGATAGAACTGGTATAATATTATATCATAATATTTTGAAGCTATGACAATTCACATTATCATGGTGTAACATTACACCATGTCAGTTAAAATTACTCCACTTATATCAGTTAAATACTCCATTGGTGTATACAAAAACATTATAACAAAATTTATATAGTCAATGAGTAAAACTTAAATTAAAATAAATACATTTAAAACGATACCTTTTTCCTCTTCGGAAGAATGATATGTCTTCATATTACATTTTCTTGCACAAAACCATAGAAGTACTTTCAAAAACTATTTTCTTTGTGACTTTCATGATATTTGCCCAAAATTTAATTTTCTTAATAAATCTAAATTATGACAATTTGATTACTTAAATTGTCTGAAATTTTTCTTACAGACACAATCACAGATTTATAGATGATTTCGTTGATTTGTTTATCCATGTTCCACACAAAAAATATTAAAATTACTTCGATTTATAGAAAATTAAGTCTTTTTTCTTGATATCCACTCAAAAATTTATAGGTGATTTCGCTGACTTAGTTATCTTCATTCCACACTAATTGTCTGAAATTTTTCTTACAGATACAGTCACAGATTTGTAGATGTTTCCATTGATTTGGTTATCTATGTTCCACATTAAAAAATATTAAAATTACTTCGATTTATAGAAAAAAAAGTCTTTTTTTTTTCTTCATATCCACTCACAGATTTGTAGGTGATTTCGCTGATTTGGTTATCTATGTTCTACACTAAAAAAATATTTAAAATTACCTCTATTTATAGAAAATAAAGTCTTTTTTCTTCACATCCACTCACATATTTGTAGGTGATTTCATTGATTTACTTACGTAAATTCCACACTAAAAAATCTTAACATTACTTCAAATGACAGAAAACAAAGTTTTTCTTTCAGAACCAAATCGCAGTTTTCTAGGTGATTTCGTTGATTTAAACTTTTCAGGACATTGAGTTGGTTTAGTTATTCATATTCAATGCTAAAAAATGTTAATATTACTTTAATTGTCCAAAGGTTTAGGTCATCATAGGTTTTTAGGTTATTAAGTTGATTCAGCCATTTATAACCAACGCTACAATATTTTTCTGTCAGATCGAACTACAGATTTTTAGATGATTGCATTGATTTAATTATTTATATTCCACATTAAAAAAAAATCTTACTTTACTTTAAACATTAATTGATATAAAAATACAACTTTTCTTTCAGATCACCATATATTTTTAGATGATTAAGTTGATTTAGGTCCACACTAAAATAATCTTGACATTATTTCAGTTGACAAAAAAATAAAGTTTCTTTTTCATATCCAATCATAGAAATGTGTTCTATCTATGCGAGCTATCTATTTTTAACGCTATTTTTTTTTTTTTTTCTTGTTCGTTAATGTCAAACCTTGATATATTTTATCTAATTGTCGTCCATTATTTGCCATGTATTGATGACTTTTTTAGTGAAAGCTTATTTTAGTAGGAAAAGTTTATTTTCTCAATAGCAGAAACATGAAATCTTATCGAAAAACCAACGCTTCGCTTCAACTGTCATTATTGATTTTAGATTATTGGTAGCATGTGTGATAAAGTAACAAATTACATTTAATAATAACTAAGGATTTTCCGAAATAGGTTTTTATGACCGAAACTAAAAACGAAATTGAATTTCGGTAATCTTCCTATTTAAGCCAAAAACGAAAACGTTAATTTTTTTTAAATAAATTAATGCATATATAAATATACATAATTATTAATTAATTATAATGGTGGTTCAAGTTGATTAAGTACCTCTCGCCAAACCTTTTTTATTTTCATATAACATAAAATATAATTAATTCATCAACAGCACAAAATGATTATCTAATTACATGAATTCCAATTAATTAATAAATATTTTAGGTATACATACCTCGATTTATTTTTTAAATGGTTTTTGTTAAATGATCATCATCTGTTATACGGAATTTTCTCAAAAGTATTCGAAATAATACTTCTGAAGTTTCAAGCTAAAAAATTCCTGTTATTGCTAAATCTGTAGCTTTTAATGAGCACATGAAAAGCATCTTTAAAGTCTAGACACGTATATTTGCTAGCTTTACAATCTGAATTCAAGCATCGAGTCAGTCAACAGTGATAACAGTGTAAACCGTGAAGTTCATAGCAATAATTAAGTACGGTCACATTTGAGACGATACAGCTCAAATCAATGGATAATGTTGAAGATTTCCGAAAAAATAAGCGAGATTTTTGGAATGCCGGTAGTTTCTGTCTTAATCATTTTTGACAATATTTTCGCCGAAAACGTATTTTCAGCGAAACTGATTTTGGGCCAAAAGTGAAAACAAAACCGAATTTTTTGCTGATCTTTACTAACAAAATTAGCTTCGAATAGGATTTTTTTTTTTTAAAGTGAGTAAAAAAATTACTACACTGAAAAAAAAAGACATTGCACGTCAAGCATAGCAAATAAGGTGCGATCGTACTATAACGAAGTTTTAAAATATTCCGATCTTATGTAATAATGTACAGTACTTTGGATACAGTATAATATCCGAAATTTATTGTGTGTCCCGGTAAATACTATCTGCTTTCTATTAATCAGGAAGTAGCTTGTTAAACCTCAGCAATGAATATCTATTTCATAAAATGTGGAAAAACTTAATCTAATTAAAACGCACTTCAACCAATGTTTCCCCCTATATTATTATGTTGTAGTTTGTGTGACTCTGTATATTAATAAAAAAATATTCTTTGCTCCACAGGTTGTACAGAATGTATATTTTAGTATATATTTCATAGACGCATATGATTTGTATTATGCTAGAAATTGGGAAATATCATTAAATTCACTTGAAACTATTTTGTCCCAATGACTATAATGTAACGGAATACTTTTGATTGTCCCTGTAATTGATCTATGCATCCGATTTTCATAAAATTTGAAATGACTCGAAAAAATTATGTAATAATTATATATTTTAAATTTCAAACGATTCGGTTGGGTAGCTTTTGCATTGTTATATGCGGATATACGGGCATATTTACGGATTGAAGGGCGCTATAAGTACTATGTATTTAGATAATTAAGAACGCACCTAAAACGGTAGATCCTTAAGAGTATTAAAATAATCAAAACATCTTAGATAATATATACATTATATCTAAGAAGTTTTGATTGTTTTAATGTTATTAGTAGGGGTGCACAACCTTTTGAAGAGAAGGGCCACATTCAAATATATCTGGGTGGTCGAGGGCCACATCAATAACACGGAGAGAATTTGAGTTTGAGGAGGTGATCTGTGACCTACAATTGGATAAAAAAATATATGGTTTCAGAGGAGAGTGTGTTTGGGGGGGGGGGTCACCCATTTAAAAAAGGTTCACTTTCTCAGTCTAAATACCCAAATCAGTTGGTAAGAATATATCAGCTGTTTTTACATTTTATATATAACAGATATAGCAAGGATTATTTTCTAGATGTAAAATTGTTCCCTGACTTAATTCAGGAGAGTATGTTTTGTTTTATTAAAAGTGTTAAAAAACAAGCATAAATGGCTGATGCCAAAAAAATGTGAACTTTACGAACAAAGGAGAGAGAAGGAGCCTAGCAACAATTTTTTTTTTTTTGCATCTGATCAACGATTTTCTGAGCATGATCAATGATATTTGTAACTTTACCGTATCTGGTTGACCAAATTTGCACTTTTTACGATACCAATCGACAAAATTTGCATTTTTTTAAGCTAATCGAGAAAAATAACAAATTTTACTCGCCTGATCTGCAAAATTCGTAATATTTACAAAACCGATCGAGAAAATTCACGATTTTTCCTTGCCTGATCAACAAAATTCATTATTTTTATGAAGCCGATCGACAAAATTCGTGATTTTCAAAAACCAATCGACGAAATATTAGATTTTTTTCCGCATCTGATCGACAAAAATCTCTATTTTTAAGCACTTAATCGAACGATATTTTCAATTTTTCCACTCCTGATTGGCAAAATTCGCGATTTTTACAAAACCGATCGAAGAAATTCGCAATTTTTACGAAGCAGATCAACTAAATTTGTGATTTTTCCGCGCATGCTTGACGAAATTCGCAATTTTTCCGCGCATGATCGACGAAATTCACGATTTTGCCATGCCTGATCGACGAAATTAGCGATCTTTCCGCGCCTGATCATCGAGATTCGCGATTTTTCCGCGACTGATCGACGAAATTTGCGATTTTCCGAAGCGGAACAACAAAATTCTCGTTTTAACGAAGAAAATTAATGAAATTCGCGATTTTTACAAACTTGATCGATTAAATTCGCTATTTTTTTGCATGATGGACGAAATTCACGATTTTTCCATGCTTGACCGACGAAATTCACGATTTTTACAAAGCCCATCGACGAAATACCGGAATTTCCCACGCTTGATCGACGAAATTTGCGATTTTTACGAAGCCGAAATTCAAGATTTTCCTTCGCATGATCGACGAAATGCACGATTTTTCAGCGCCTGTTCGGAAAAATTTGCAGATTTTTCTGCGCCTGATCAACAAATTCACGATTTTTCCGAACCAATCGACGAAATTCGTGCTTTTTACGAAGCCAATCGACGGAATTCGTGATTTTTCTTGGAATGATCGATGAAATTCGCGATTTTATTCGAGTCTGACAGACGTAATTAGCAATTTTTGTGCGCGTGATCAACAAAATTTGCCGTCTCCGATCAAAGAAATTTGCTATTTTTCGGAATGTGATCAATAAAATTCACAATTGTTTGGTGTGAAATGACGAAATGTGAGCTTTTTTTCGCTCTTAATTGACGAAATACACATTTTTCTTCGACGGAGTATCGAAATTCACGGTTTTTGTACTGACATTGACGAAATCTGCAGTTTTTTACATGGCAAGATGAAACTCGTGATTTTTTCACGAGATGAAATTCGCGATTTTTATAAATCCTACCGACGAAATTTGTGATCTTTACAAAGCCAATCGACGGAATTCGTGATTTTTCTTGGAATGATCGATGAAATTCGCGATTTTTATAAATCCTACCGACGAAATTTGTGATCTTTACAAAGCCAATCGACGGAATTCGTGATTTTTCTTGGAATGATCGATGAAATTCGCGATTTTATTCGAGTCTGACAGACGTAATTAGCAATTTTTGTGCGCGTGATCAACAAAATTTGCCGTCTCCGATCAAAGAAATTTGCTATTTTTCGGAATGTGATCAATAAAATTCACAATTGTTTGGTGTGAAATGACGAAATGTGAGCTTTTTTTCGCTCTTAATTGACGAAATACACATTTTTCTTCGACGGAGTATCGAAATTCACGGTTTTTGTACTGACATTGACGAAATCTGCAGTTTTTTACATGGCAAGATGAAACTCGTGATTTTTTTTCTCTTGATAAACTGACGAAAACACTATTTTTTCCTCAACTGATCAATGAAATTTTGAATATTTCCGCGCGTCATCACTAAATTCGCGATTTTCCCGTGTCTTATCAACGAAATTTGCGATTTTGTTCCCGCTGATTGACATTTTTTTTTTTTTTTTTTTTTTTTTTGTGCTTTATCAACGAAATTTGCGTTTTTTTCACACAATAAACCGAGAAAATATACTATATTTTTCCAATCCGATGAATTTAATTTGCCATTTTTTCGAGGATCATTAAAACTGGCGATTTTTTTTCTTGCTCGATCAACAAAATGTGCTTTTTTTTTTTTTTTTTTTTTTGGCGTTGGACAAAATCAGCGATTTTTTCGTGCCCCAATCGGGAAAAATTGCTATTTTTTTTCTGAGTCTCATGGGCTAAATTCGCGATTTTTCCATATCTGATGAACGAAACTTACGATTTTTCCGAACGTCATCGATAAAATTAGTTTTTCTCCGCACTTGATCAATGAAATGCGCGATTTTTCCGTGCCGATAAAAGAAATTTGCAATTGTTAAATGACGAAATTTTATATTTTCCCGAGGTAAATTGACAAAATTTACGATTTTTTCCTGCGACATATGCACAAAAAATTTCAATTTTCTCCAGTTGTAAATTAACGAAACTCGCGGGCCACACGTTAACCCATCGCGGGCCACTTTTGGCCCGCGGGCCTCAGGTTGTGCATCCCTATTATTAGGGATCTGCTCTGTTTTGAACCATTTTGGATTAACTACTATCGGAACATTACTAAACCGTTTTGGGAACGTTAATTGTACCCAGAAACGTTACAACCTAGTTTGGGCCTTTAATTTTTTACGGTGATATTCAATTTTGAATTTGTGCTGAGATAAATCCCCACTCGCACTTCCCCTAACATTATTTCATTAACATTAATAAATCGTGAATGAAAAATACTAGCCATCCATATTTCACAGATATTTTTCACTTTCATTTCATATCTAACGTGTCATTTAAGTGGGAAAAGAGAACAGATAGACAGTCGTGGTTTGCATTGCAAGTTAAAATTGCAGTAAAAGAAGTGATTTGCAATGCTGAGATATAATAGACATATTATAAGATCATATACTGCAAATATAATTACATTTAAGTTTATAAATTACAAATTTTATTTAGGTAGCCTTGAATACAGAAAGGAAAATATCCATTCATTCTTATAAGTGTCCTAATCATCTCTGCTGTGGGTATGATTGGGGCAGAGAGGAACTTTTTTTAAATTTTATAATATTTTGCTGTATATTAATAATAATCTAGACCAGGGCTGTCCAACCTTTCACTAAGCAGGGACGCATCTCAGTTCTTTGAATTCAATGAAGGGCGCCATTATTAACAGGGCTCAAAAAATGCTAAGAAAATTATCTCACAATATTAATAGTGATACACATATTATATAAGTGCATCTGGCAGCAGATGAATAAGTTTCCTATGGATCTGAAGCTCCATGTAAAAAAAAGAAAAAAACCCTTAAAAAAAAAGCTGTAAGTCGGAGTATTTGAATTGCATAGAGCAAAATATTAAAACCCACCTATTATTAAAATAAAGTGGTGATCAGAGACACTGTTATTATTTTTTTACTATTTTTTATTTTACTATTTTTTATTATTTTTATTATTTTTTAGTTAATTCACTCAGACGTATGTAAGGAACAGTTTATATCTCCACAATGATGTTTCAGGACTGTCTCGGAAATCAAAGATCATAAGTGAAGGCAAAGTGTAATTGTAAACGGCAGTTCACTCACTGTCTATTTCATCACCTCTCGTGCTATTTCACTCCGGAAAATTTCTCTCCCAATGTCCTAGTGAGCACCGATGGTCAGTACCCCTTTCATCAAAACTGGCTATCTCTCCCTCGTATGTTTCCTCGAAAAAATATAATAAATAGGGAAAGATTTCGGCGACCACCTATGGGAAAGCTAAAAGATGATGCTATCCTTAAAGTTCTTTTGAATTGGCTCACTAACATATTGAGATCACACCTAGGCTACTCGTGTGAAAATAACATGTAGGGGAAAATGGGATACTTGAGCCACTTTTTAAATTTTAATTTTTTTAATTTTTTTATAATTACTTAGAACAAAATAAAATATTGAAAATGAAAATTTGATATTTTTCTTCAACTGAAAACCACTTTCAATTAATTTTGAACTACTTTTCTATCTCTAATAAATATTTACTTTTTGTTTTACATCGTGGCTCAAGTATCCCCATGAGGAAGATACTTAAGCCATGGTGAAGGGATACTTGAGCCAGTACGGAAAAATACCTACAAAAGTAATTTTTTTCGCTTTATTTTTGCACAAATATTTTACAGAATGATAAATTATGATACATAAACTCCTTCAAAATCAATTAAGAAAACAAAGCTAGTAATACGATCATTTTTTGTCGTTATAACTTATGGTCGAAGGATCATTTCAACTTGAGTTATATTGATGGTAGCAACATCCTCAGTTGGGGCCATTTAAATTTGGAATCTACAATTCCTTGAGCAAATTTATTTTCAATTCATCTTCTGAAATGTTAAGCACTTGTCCAACAAATCATTTTACAGTTTTCTTTCCGGCATATTTTACCAGCAACCAATCATCAATAGAAGGTTTTCTATTCATATCATCGCCATCATTGACAGAATTGTCATCTAATGATATTGACGAACTCATGCTTTTAATTGAGTAGCTGTCGGAATCTGAGCCACATGTGTCATTCCACTCTTTCAAACACTTTTTTGATTTCACACTTTCAGCTCTTTGGCAATATATATAAGAAACAGTTTCAGAATGGTTGTAACACCACGCATAGTTTTACTTTTATCTACATGGTAACGCAGTAGTACCCTCTGTTGGGGACAATAGAAGTCATTTCTTACATTTAAAAAAAGTTACAGTAACAGAGATTAAAATTTCAGTATAAAATATTAATCTTAATACATTATATTAAAAAAAAATATTTTAATTTATTAGACCTAACTAATTAAAGTATTAGAGATTATAAAATCTGTAAAACAGTTTTAAAAAATTATTTTAATGTAATAAAAGTTAAATTATAAACTATGTTTACATTTATCTAAACAAGCTATTTTGTTTATTAAAATTAAAAATAAAATGGATATTTTCATTAAAAAATATGTACATTTAAAAAAAAAATTTCTAAGTCATTATTTTTTAAGAAAAAATAATAAAATAAAAAATCATTCTCCCTTTTATCCAGAAAAAAAATTATTAGTAAATATAAGGACGTAATTTTATTTTTGTTTGTTTCGCCCATGTCTAATTTCCCAGTGAGGATGGTTGAACCATGGCTCAAATATCCCCATTACCCTCATTATTTGTTTATCAGAGCTTTACTAAGTAAAGCATGTAGCTATTTGAACTATTTTAGATTCAAAATACAATTGAAATTATATTTTTTAAATTTATTTAAATTCTTGCAACTTTAAACAAAACTTTGATTACAAAAAAATTAAAAAATCATGCACCTAAATATTTACTTCAGATAGGGAAAAAACAACTATTAATCACCATACTTTCAAAATGGTACCAAGATATGTGATTTCATTTTTACATGCTCAGAACTATAAGTATGTTACCATATCGCCAGTTTTAGAAAAAAAAAAAATAATTAACTGTAGAGATAATAGGGGTGGCTCAATTATCCCCTATGCTCACTCAAGTATCCCCACTCTCCCCTATCAATCTCTTTCAGCTTAACGCAATTAGGCGGCTTCGTCCATCGACTATTGAGAAAGGGATTCCTTGTCTGAGCCAAAGATTGATTAATACATTCCAAGTCCACAATGAGAGAAAATGTCCTCTCGTTAATGTAAAGTTCAGACTGGGTGGCCAAAATACCTCAGAATCTTGCACAATGCTAGTTTCCCACGCAGGCAATTAAATCTGTAAAGATTACTTCTTTACACATTAATTTAGCGACCCGTTACCTACAGTTTGCGCACCACTGATCTAGACTAAAATTTGTGCATAGATGTATCAAGTGCCTAATGTTTGAAATATGATGCATAATATTGATAACAACTTTAAAAAAAGTAATTAAAATAAATATTTTTGCGAAAATGTCCCATCTATAACCCTACTCCACATCAATTTATTTATTTCTCTTGCTTTTCTGATTTCAGAGGGAAGAACAGATCCGAATCATCACACAAGCTCTTCAAGAGCGGAACGCCCTCCGCAACCTCCAGGTGTCTTCTCAGATAGCAGCCGGTGACAGGGTTCGCATCACCGTCCCTGGCCAGTATACGGACGGGGTCATGCTCGTCCCCAAGGAGAACATAACCAACGACCCCACATCGGACTCCGGCTTCATCACGGGGACGTCCATAGCTCGCAGTTCTAGAGGCTCTCGTTCTGACTTTGAATTCTCAGAATCTTATCTGTGAGATTTACGAGGATTCGAAGCTAGAACGACATAAGAACTGGCAAGTTTGGGAAGTCCTCTTCTCACTCCCACGCCAAAAAAGTATTCATCCCTTTTAGAACTATTTTGAGAACTATCCTGATCTATATTCCCATACACAGGTTTAAATTTATTGTGAATTGTTCTTTAAAAAAAAAAAAAAAAAAAAAAAAAAAGGATTGTTCTCGACGTTTTCGAAGATTCGAAGGAAATAAGGATTGAAAAATTGGAGAAGTCCTTCTTCCAATCCAAAAGTATTAATTCCTTTGGAATATTTTCGAGAATTGTCGTGATCTACGAGCTATGTTCCCATGCACATGTTTAAATTTATTGCTTGCAGTTCTTTATTTATAATAGGATTTTTCTCGATTTTTCGCGAGGATTAGAACGACATAAAGGCTGAGAAGTTTGGGAAGTCCTCTCACTCCCACGCCAAAAACTATTCATCCCTTTAGAACTATTTTGAGAACTATCTTGATCTATAGTCCCATACGCAGGTTTAAATTTATTGTAAGCTGTTTCTTTATTTGAAACAGGATTGTTCCCGATATTTTTTCGAGGATTCGAAGGAAATAAGGACTGAAAAGTTGAAGAAATCCTTCTACCAATCCAAAAGTGTTAATTTCTTTGGAATATTTTCGAGAATTGTCCCGATCTATGAATTATCTTCCCATGCACAATTAGTTTAAATTTATTGCTTGCAGTTCTTTATTTATAATAGGGCTTTTCTCGATTTTCGCGAGGATTTGGACGACATAAAGACTGAGAAGTTTGGGAAGTCCTCTTCCCAATCCAAAAGTATGAATTCGAATATATCCTTGAGAATATTTTCAAAAAAGCTATTCTGATCTATTATCTATCTATCCATGCACAGTTTTAAGTTTATTGTAAGCTGTTTTTTATTTCTAACAAAATTGTCCTCGATTTTTACGAGAATTCGAACGACATAAGGAATGAGACGCTTGGTACATCTTCTTCCGATTCCAAAGTATTTATTCCTCTGGAATATTTTTAAGAAATATCGTAATCTAATGATCTATCTTCTTATGTATAGATTAAGTTTTATTGTTTGCAGTTCTTTATTTATAACAATATTTTCTCGACTTTTGCGAGAATTCGATGGCATTAAGATTGAGAAGTTTGGAATTTCCTCTTCTCAATCCAAAAGTATTAATCTCTTTTAAAATATTCTCAAAGAACATTCCTAATTTATTATTTATATTATCAAACACAGGTTTAACTTTATTGTAAGCTTTTCTTTATTTATAACAGAATTGTTCTCGATTTTTACGATGATTCGAACAACATCAGGACTGAGACGTTTGGTATATCTTCCTTCGATTCCAAAGTATTAATCCTTTTTGAGTACTTTCAAAAAACTATTCTGATCTATGATCTATCTTCCCGCGCACAGATTTAAATTTATTGCTCATACTTATAACACTATTTTTTTTCTTGATTTTCGCGAGAATTCGAACGACATAAAGTCTGAGAAGTTTGGAAAGTCCTCTTCTCAATCCAAAAGTATTAATCCCTTTAGAATACATAAGGATTGGGGAGGAACTAAGAACTAAGGACCTCTTTATTTATAATAGGAGTTTTCTTGATTTTCGCGAAGATTCAAACGACTTAAGGACTGAGATATATGGAAAATCTTGTTCCCAATCCAAAAGAATTAATATATTTTTTTTTTAAATTATCTTGATTGATTTATATTGAATTAAATGCCTATGATTTATCTTCCTATAACCACATATAAACCTATTGTAAGCAGTTTTTCATTTGTAACAAAATACTTCTTGAGTATTATACGAGGATTCAAAAATAGAATGGCATAGTAATTGTAAAACTTTGAGAAGCCCCCCCCCCACACACACACACACACACACCTGTATCAAAAGTATTCACCCTTATCACTTGTGACCTTGAATGTTTTTCCAATTTCGGCAAAAAATTACTTTTACGCTAACAGAATAAAAAATATGCGTTGAAATTACAAAAGTTATGATTTTCAAAAATTTAACGAATCTGTTTTTTATAGAAACCTAATGAATGTAGTTATTTTACCCGTTTTTCATGTAACAATAAGGAAGAATTTTTTAATATGTTTGGAAAATGTTGTATTAAAACCACGTTAAGCAAGCATAAAAATTTAGTAGTATTTTTTAATCTTTTATCACAAATCACTAATTTGGAAAAGGAGCCCTTAATTTAAATTTAAAAAATAAAACATATGTTTGAATTAATTGAAATGCTAACGGTTTTCTAATAATTAATACAATTATTATTATTATTATTAAATTACAAAGCCGAAGAGAAATCATAATAATAAATGTATCGACATATGCTATCATTATTAGGGGCTGGAATAAACAAAAATTAGTTTTAAAGCATTTTAAATCATTTTTAAAGTAAGGAACACATTTGTGATCAGGGCCGAGAGAGTTAAGAACATTTTTGAGAAATATCGTGATTAATTGTCGAATTGATGTTCAAATTTATCGCGAACTATTCTTTATTTATAACAGGATTCTTTTCGATTTTCATGCGATTTAAACGACATACTATCTTTTAGAAACACGAATATTTAAAACCAAACAATAGAATACGATTTAAGCGAGCGGATGGCTGTTAGCAATATCATATTAATGAATTGACCGATCCTCTTTAAAATTATCCTTTGGATTCTTGTAAAGTAATCCTATATAAATATAGAACTGTCAAAAATTAAAATTCAGCAATTCATGAACAATTATGAATATAAAGATGGAATAATGAAATGCAACTTTGGTAAATTGTACACATAGGATTTAGAAAAAACAGCTCAAATTTAAGCCAAAATATCATATTGAAATCTGTAACATACATTTTTATTGAATCAGCACGGAAAACTAATTATTTCCAGATTTTCTTTTCTAAAGGTGTGGTGGGATAGATTAAACTTTTTTTTTTTTTATTACACTTTAAAGATTTTAAAGCAAAGCATAATAAAGGAAATTTTCTTTAAATGATATGATAAATGTCACTCATGTTTCAGGATTTCTTTCACATACGAAAGCACACGGTTAATCGAAAGCACACTGTGAACATTGAATAAATACAGCAAGAAATTTTATTTGCTTCTTTAACCCTCGTGTGACCATGTGAGATTCTTTTATGACCTCAGCGCAAATTTCTGACGAATATTTAATTTTAAAAGTATTGTAGTTCAATCAGCTGTTTGCGCTAATCTGAGTTTTACCCTATCTTATTACAAGTTCCAAAGTTTTCGTTTTTTTTTTTTTTTTTTTTTTTTTTTTTTTTTTTTTTTTCCCATGAAATAAATAGTTATAAAAAATTACATTCTTAATTGGAATTAGTAAATGACTCCACCTGGCCCTTAATGTTATAAAACTGTCTTTAATAATCATAATTTTTTTTTAAAATGCAGTGTTTTCAGTAATTTTATAGCTGAGTTTTACATTATTTTATTACGAAGTCTGAAGTTATCGCTTTCGTTATGAAAAATAGGTATATAAAAAATGGCATTTTGATTTGAGGTCAGTAAAGAATTTCCCCCCCCCCCGGGTCATAAATGTCCTGAAATCCTTTGTTACAACAATATTACATTTTCCCTTTCTTTCTTAGCTGTATTAAATTAATTTTAAAAGCTAAGTTTTTGTGTTTTATTTGATAGGTAAATAAATGTGTGTTTTTGAAGAATGGGTTCACTGAATAACCCCATGTGGCTTTTCATGTTTCGAATTTTCTCTGGTCAGTCGAGGGTTAAAGTGGAATCAGCTCACAAAATGCGACATCGAGTCGTTCCTCGGCCTTTTAGATGTGAGGAGTATTCTGTCCAACTGTGACGGAGGGGAATTCCTGATATTTTTATATCCTCTTCTTTCTTTTGTTGATGACCAAGTAATCTTTGGAAAAGAAAGCCCAGACAAAATATCACTTTTCCTTGCAAAAATTAAATATGTGATCTGAACTGATCATTCGAATGCTCAAATTTTCTTCAAAATGCAAATATCTCCCTAATTTATCCCATTTAAGGGCAAAAGGAGATGAAACTAAACAAGCATGTATTTATTTTTATATTATGGTACTAAAGATAAGGCAAACAATGATATCAAAACAAAAGAAATATTGAAAAAAATTTTGTAATAAGTTTTTTTAAAGCAAGATAAAATTGTAAAATCTTAGTACTCAATATTTTATGCATAAATTTTAACTCATATTATCAATTATAGTATACTTGACAATAAAATAGTAGAACGCTACTTTCTCAAATAGAGTAAAAAAGTTATAATTATGTACTTTCACGATCTGTTGATAAGTAGTTTACAACTGATAATAAGTCACAATAAAATAGGACAACCCACTTTTATTTTAATTAAAAAATATTAGTATTACTCCCATCGAAAATTAAAGAATTTTAGAAAATTTTTATTTTGAATTGTTTTTATAGGGTGCTTAAAAAAATTAGTGTATTCAAATAAGTACGGCTGACTTAAATGGGTTAAACTACTAAATGGACTGACTAATGAAATCTGAGCGTCCCTTGATGCAGCTTTACACATTAATTTTGTGCGACTAGAGCTTCTTGAAGAGCGCGATCTATTTTTTGAAATTTTAACATTCTCTGAATTATTGAAGAGCTATAACATTTCATTTCCTCTTTATATGCATTACAGCCAATTTATTACTGGATTTTAAAGTTGGAAAGTCCCTGTTTGGTCACTTTGTATGTTTTTCATAAGTGTTATTAGCATCGTTTAACCCATATTCATATTACACATGTAGTAGCTACAATAACCTTTATCATTAAATTTCCCTGAAATCATTTTTGTTCCCAGTTTCTCCCTGGACAAAAAAAGTGGTTTACTAACACTAGAACTACCGTGATCCGTCGTTTTGACGGCTACCTTATGTATATGTTTCGGTTCTAGTCAGAAATTTGATTACGAAATAAGTATAAACAATAGCGAAGAAGAAAAACATTAAATGATAAAGTTAAACTGTTTTAAATCAAATTCTGGTGTGAAATAGTTTTGTATAAAACTTGACTCAAATTTTCAGTAGTTCTATTGTTAAAATAAAATAGACACACACACACAAAAAAAGAATCAACTGTACAGAAATATAACGCTGATCTAGAAAATAATATTTTTCCTTAAGAAAATTACAAATTTTAGCAATTGCTGTTTTCTGATCCATATTTTAATGTGTTAAATTTTGTTCATTTATGCCTTTAGTTATGCAAAATTGCATATTTTCAAAAATAATATTTTTCCTAAAAAAAGAGAAAATACAAATTATAGGAATTACTGTTCTCTATTATGTATTTTAACATTGCAAATTTTGTTCATTTATGTTTTTAGTTATGTAAAATAACATTTTTTCTTTAAAATTACAGTTTCTACTTTACTTGTATATAATTTTTATAAGTACTTTTTATTGGTCATTATAACTTTTTAGTGTGTTCTTTCAATGGTTAATTGATGGTGTGATAGTGTGTTCTTTTAATGGTTAATGGTCAACATTGTAAAAAAAATTATGGAACGTTATTCCATAAAATTGGTGGCAGCTGCTGCCTTTAATTTTGTTAGTACTTTTTATCGATTATTATGACTTTTTAGTGAACTGTTTTAATAGTTAGTTCTCTTTTACCCATTCTTATCAACACTGTAAAAAAAATATGCAAGGTTACTCCATAAAATTGGTGCCAGCTGCTGCCTTTAATTTTGTTAGTACTTTTTATCGATTATTATGACTTTTTAGTGAACTGTTTTAATAGTTAGTTCTCTTTTACCCATTCTTATCAACACTGTAAAAAAAAATATGCAAAGTTACTCCATAAAATTGGTGGCAGCTTCTGCCTGGAATTTTATGGAGTAATTTTTTTCGCTCATTTAATGGTGTAATTTAAACATATATTACTGGTGAAACATTACAATGTTACACCGGTTACATCAGTTTAAAACTTAAAACTGGAGGCAACAATGTTGCCACCAATTTTATGGAGTATGTTACACAAATGTTTTACAGTGAATAGGTAATTTAACTTAAATATATTTTAGTTAAATGATTTAAAAATTAAAATGAAAAACAAACGCATATGTATGATGAATGTGTGCGTGTGTGTTCGCGCGTATTGAACTCCATTAGGGAAGAATGATTCATATATAAATACAGAGTGTCCACAAAAGATTATCTCAGTTTCAATGGCATATTATAAGAGATTAATTTAGACTATTTACGGCAAATCATGCATCAAATTAGAGGTACTAACCTAGTTTCATTTACAAATGTGCACTTTTAATTATGCTGCACACCTGCAGCCTAAAGTGCGATTCTTCCCACCTTTCGTTTACAAGTCCGGAGTAATGCAAGCAATCAACTCTTCGATTTGGTGACTTAACTATGGCAAATCATTAGGTAGCAACGGAACGTAGACAAATATTCAAAGAAAAAGATCGAATGACTCTAACGGTTTTTAGATTTTCTGCGCAGCAATAATATTTTAAGCCCGGAATTTCCCAATTTGCGAATGTGGCACTGCAATCGAGTCAACAACAAAGCAGTCAATAACAAAGCTTATTTAAAACTCCTTGAGTTGCTCTTTATTTGTGACCTTGAACCGACGTTCTACAAAGGCTTACAGTACAGTTGATACTGTTAGTTCTTTCATGGACACTCTGTATTAGAGAAATTACCCTTTCTAAGTAGTACAAATAAAATCTAGATGCAGTCGAATCTCGTTAATTCGAAATCGGATAATTCGAATCTTTGCTTAATTCGAACTAAACAGGAAGTCCCGAAATTTTCAATAGCACAATAACGTTAAACTTTTTCATTAATTCGAACTCATTTTCTCTTGACATCGTTTAATTCGAACTAACGAGAATTCCGATTTTTCATTCTTTCTGTCTTTCTTACGGATTTCAGATCATTTGAATAACTTTCTTTCTTTGATTTTTGTGAAAATTGTTCCGAACGAGTATACATATAATCCCATGCATTTGATATCCTCTTTTTAAGTGCCCCGTCTGTCCATCAGTGAAGCTTCAAATTTTTCTTCCATTGAGCTTGTTTCTTATCTTTTAATTAGTTTATGTATTTAGACATTCTAATTTAATATTAAGTCATATTCTGATGCTAACAGACATAATAAATTTAAAAAGCAATATAACATTAATTCCTTTGTAATAGTACCATGTTAAGCATGTTCTCATTTCATACTTTCCATAATTCGAACTTCGGATAATTCGAATATTTCTTGTGGTCCCGAAGAGTTCGAATTAACGAGAGCCGACTGTACTTTCTTAATCTGATGCGTAAAAGTGAACTACATAGCTTAAAAACTATGAAATTATTTTTTTAGACTAATTTTATTGTTTTTTTATTATTTAAAAGTCATCTTTTTATATTTGAGCGTCACTTTTTAATTTTTTTTTCCAGAAATAATTTACTAGTAACTGGTATATTAAATTTGTTAAAATGAATCAATTTCCAAACCATTAAATTAGAAGAGCCTGTGAAAGGTATAGGATTTAATTATATAACTTTTTTCGATACATTGTCCCTTTCTTTTCTTCAATCATAATGCCAATATTAATGTGCATTACTTAGGGTACTTTAGGTCAATATTAATATAACTTAAAAAATTGTTGCATTTTAATTATCAAAATCTTATTAAGAGTTCGAAATGTTATTGTTGGAGGAACTGTACAGCATTCTTTTATATAAATATTTTAATTTTTTAAATATTTTGTTCGTAGTTTAATAAATATTTTATGTTTGGGCTCAAATAAATGCTTAAAATTACTTAAATTAATTTGGTAATATTAAATTAATGTGCCTACGACATCAATTTATGATTCATACACATTATTGTTTTGTTTGTTTATTGTTTTGTAATACAGATTAGTTAAATTAGGTAAAGCACAAATTGTTATTATTGGAGAAATTACATAAAATTTTATATCCAAATGTTTTAATTCTTTACATACTTTTTAATTGGTCATAAAAATAAATCATACTGGTATTAGAATATATTCATGAAATAAAATTAATTTACGAATTATTAAATTTTAAGCGCAAGCAGGCACAAACTCTTGAGATGCCCTGTATCATTTGAGATACTTGCACAAACATTTTATTGAACGCAGGGATTCTTTAGTGATACGCTTTTAAAAAACCTTCTGACAGTGGCTTTTTTTTTATTATTTTTCTTTAATCGCTTATGTGACATCAAACCATTAATTTAAAAATCGCATTGTTCTGATAAAAACATTTTAATGGCGTTTCTTAAGGTTATAATTAAATTTTATAATTTATGATACAGTACCATTTACAAGTCACTTCTTCTTCCACGATGACTATGTTAATCTATCTCTTGTACAGGGCTCCCAAATGGTCCGCGAAATGAACACCAATATTTTTCAACAGAAAATTTCATGATAGGCAGTGTTCTCGCTGACATTTGACCAACATGAGTAATTTGGCTAATTAAAAATAAAAAACATTCGCCAAATGAGAAAAGCATTAGCCAAATAGATTCGTCGTGTTGCACACACACACGCACACACACACACACAAAAAAAAAAAAAAAAAAAAAAAAAAAAAAACTAATTTGTAATTTAATGTATTCCTTTTATTTTTTTTTTTTCAATATGTTCTAAAATAACCCAAGTTTTTATAACTGTGACAGCGATTGTTATTAATCTAATTTCAACTATCCGCTACAAATATAAAAAGTATGTATATATTAAATATATATGCATATGTATGAAAAAAGAAAAAGCAAATATTGAGCACTAGCAATTTGGCGAATCTAATTGCTTGATTACTCGCCAAATGAAGAATTTAGTCGCAATTTGGCCCATTGGCGAGCGACAGCGAGAACACTGATGATAGGTTTCAACAGCATTTGTGCTAAAACTAACCTCCGAAGGCAATTTCTGCGCAATTTGCAAGAAAAATATAAAATGAAAATCTCTCTAAGAAAATATTGATGTTCAGTTGGCGGACCATTTTGGAGCCCTGCTTGTACTATATTTGATAAAGCACAAGATGCCAATATTGCATATAATCCTAATATGCAGATGTTTTTATGTCAGATGTTTTTATTTCTACCAAATCTATTGTTGAAAAAATGTTTAGTATTGCATTGAGTATAATTATAGTAATCCATTATATAGTGTTTAATGTATGTATTCTTATAAATATTTATGACGAAATCATTTCAAACGTATGTAAATTTCGGTGTTTCTTCGTGCTCGTTATTCAACTTACATTTTCTCTATATGTGAAGTAATTTGGTTGCAAACTAAATTTTAGTTTTTTCTAATGTCTATCTGTTAATTATTTTATCTCGTATTATTTGAATTTTAAAGTTTGTGGGGAAAATAACTATCGTTTTTTATGTTCACTCTAAAAACGATATTTTTCAAACTGAGTAAAAAAATACTTAAATCAGAGTATGTCGAACAGTTAAAATATCTTCGAATCAAAATTACTCAAATTTAAAATATGTATATGCTCAATTCTGTAAACTGACTGTCAAATTCCACCTGCGAAGCCTTTCCTTTAAGAATTCATCCAGTTTTTGATTTTGAAAGTTGAAGAATAAAATTTACGCTTTCCCGATTGTATTACGACGACTTTAAAGTGTTCTTCCGCGAATACGATAAAAATGTAGTTCCCCACATTTCATGTTGTAAATTATTATTGAAAGGAGCGTTACATTCGAAATCATAACAATGAAATAATATGAATAAATCCAACTATGTTAATAAAATTTACTATTTCAATTTTGAAGGCTGAAGAACAAAATTTACGCTTTCTCGATTGTATTATGACGACTTTAAAGTGTTCTTTCGTGAACACGATGAAAATGTAGCTCCTCACATTTCATGTTGTAAATTATTATTGTAAGGAGCGTTACATTCGAAATCATAACAATGAAATAATATGAATAAAATCAATTATCCTGGTGGAATTTACTAATTTTAACGAATCAAAAGTAATTTTGTTTAAAACTGAGTATTTTTGGTATTTCAGAATTGAAATCAATGGGTTGTCATATTTGAATCAAAAAGTTTCATGACAAGATAAAAACATCCGTTTATTCAGTTTTGAAAGTGTCATTTTTCTCAGTGTATCTTTTAAAAACAATGTTTGATTTAATTTAATTAAGATTAATGCTACAAAATATTATATGTTTAGCTGTGCATCGCATAGAAATCACAACAGAAAGCTTATATATCTTCAGCAGCTAAATATAAATTATGTAAATAAATGGAAGTTTGTATATTATGATATTGTACATATTGTATGTAAGAAATTTTTCTGGAACTTTATTCACATCCATTGTCAAAATTTAAGATTGTGTACGAGTGAATAACTCGATGAAAACAAAACACACTTGACGGATTGAAAAAAAAAAAAAGTTTTTTAAAATGTTAAATAAAATTGTTTCTGAATTTTATCTATTTGAAGAAGACTTAAAAAAATATCATTAAAAAACAATTGAAATATAAAAGTAATTCAATTGCATTTTATTTCAAAATTTATGTATTTGTTTTAAGATGCAAAAACGATTCCTTCGTTAAATCATGAAATGTAGATTTTATTATATAAAGTTCTGTTGCAAAACTTTTAAAATCTTGTAAAAACATTTTAGCTTATTTGTTTTCTTATGAAAATTCTTTGAATATATTATTTTCTCTCTTTATTTATTATTTTTTTATGTGTATAAATATAATGAGAAAACTCTTCAGTGTTTAGGCTGTAAACTTTTATGGTCATTGATTTGAAAATGCTGATGATTTTATATATTTAAATATATTTTTGCCTATTTTTGTTTTTATATTGAACACAGTATTGTCAATTTGAATTCAATGTAACTTATTTTAAGTGGAGTTTGCCTTTTATTGTAATAATTGTTAGACTACCAAGCGGTTATGTTCCCCTCTAAAAATAATATTATTATCGTTATTATGTTATAACGGTTATTATCTTCTAGCCAAAGTGTAATAATGTAATAAAACAATTGTTACAGAGAATATATTTATAAGGAATATGAATAGAAATGAATATTTCACAAGCATTAGAACTGTAGATATAGAACATCTTAAAGTATAATTCTGATACGTTATGATCTTTTAAGCATTTTTAAATTATTATTAATTAAAATCCAATAGATAATAAAATGGACCTTTTATGAGTTTCTCTATTATTTTAGTTATTTTAAAATACTAGACAACCTTGTAGTTTCCTTCAGATGAAAATAGCTATTATTGTTGTTACTGTTGTTGTTGCTGCTGTTGCTGTTGCTATGACTACTATTGTTGTTGTTGTTATTGTTTACTATGGATTTTTTTTTTCACTCATTTCTTAGAAAAAAAAATACATACCTATTTATTTGAAACACATTTTTATTAACTTTCTTAATTAAATCTATATTTGTTCTTTTTAATTGACTTACCTCAAAGGAATTTACACAATTGATTTGCATAAAAGTACGCAATTATTTATTTTAAACAAATTTTCACTTATTTTCTTAATTAGATCCAATCTCGCCATTTTTAATTGACTTGCAACAAAGGAAGTTATACAATTAATTTATTTTTCTCCGAAACAAAAAATATGCAACTATTTACTTTAAACAAATTTTCACTTATTTTCTTCATTAGATCCATTTTCGCACTTCTTAATAGAGGAAATTAAGAAAGTTGTATAATTAATTTGTGTTTCTTAGAAACAAAAATACGTAACTATTTATTTTAAGCAAATTTTCACTTTTTTAATTACATCCATTTTTACCCTTCCTTATAGACTTACAATAAAGGAAATTATGCTATAAATTTGTATTTCTCAGAAAGAAAAATTACACTTTATTTATCTAACTTACTATTTATTTAACTATTTTGTTTTATACAATTTTTTATTCACTCTCTTAATTAGATCGATTTTCGTCATTCTTAACCAATTTATAACAAAAGAAATTATAAAATTAATTTGCCTTTCTTATAAACAAAAATTTGTAACTACTTATTTTAACCATCCAGCCGCGGGAAACGCTCATTTCGCGTTTCACATATTCCATTCGATTCCGCGAGAAACGTTTTTTTTTTTTTTTTTTTTTTTTTTTTTTTTTTTTTTTTAATTCGCATTCCATTAGACTTTTTTTTTTTAATTCAGATTGTTTGATTCCCACCACTTTTTTTAAAAATGTGTAATTGGACTTATTCTCGCATTATTTAATCTGTAATTAAATAAAGTGACTATTTGTACTTCAAAAAAGTCGTGGGAATCAAACGAACTGAATTTTTAACAGGTGAAAATATGACGATAATCCAAGAAAATGCGAAAAAGTCGACCACGGCTGGAGGATTAAGCAAATTTTCATTCAGTTGTTTAATTATTATTATTAGTTATTAAACGACTTACAAAAAGTGAGGTTATTCAATTAATTAGTATTTTCCAGACACAAAAATGCATTATACTATTTATTTTAAATAAATTTTCACTGACTTTTTAATTGGATCCCTTTTAGAACTTTTTCACCTGCTTCACCAAAATGAAGTTATACAATTAGTTTGCATTTCTTAGTATTAATTTTAAAAAATCGCGGTACACTGTAACCCATCGTTAAATAATCGCGTTACACTGAAACTATGGTCAACTAAACACTGCACACTGAAACCCAGTGTTAAATGATCGCGGCCACTTAAATTCATGGTTAAATAACCGCGGAAAACTTAAACCTTTGATTAAAAAATCACAGAACTCTTACAGCCATGGTTAAGTAATCGCGGCAGAGTAAACCCAAGATTAAATGTTCTCGATACATTGAAACCCATTGTTAAGCAATCGAAGCACATTGAAACCCATGGTTAAATAATCGCGGCACAGTTTAAACGATAGTTTAAAAAAAATTCGGCACACCGAAGCCCTCGGTTAAAAAATCGTCGAGCACTTGAATTCATAGATATATAATAGCGAAAAACTGAAACTCATCGTTAACCAATTGCATCATGTTGAAACAATGCTTAAATAACTTCGGCACATTGAAACCCACGGCTAAATGATCGCGGCGCACATGAACACATGGTTAAAAAATCGCGGCACAGCTAAATCCATGGTTAAATAATCGCGGTGTATTTAAAACTATGATGAAATAATCGCGAAAACTTGAAAACCATGGTTAAATAATCGTATTACACTGAAACCTATAAGTAAATAATCGCGGTACAGTTAAAACTACGGTTAAACAATCGCGGTGTACCTGAATATGTAGTTAATTTATCGCGGTAAACTGAAATCCATGATTAAAAAAATCGCGACACACTTAAACCCATAGTTAAATATTTTTGTCTCCCTGAAACCATGTTTAAGTAACCTGAAACCAATGATTAAATATTATCGACACATTGCTATTCTGATGAGAAAACATCAATTTTAAGTTTGTAAAATTGCATTTAATCAAATTTTTATCTAATATCAAGTTTAAATATTTCGCTTGTGAATTCTAATACAGACTTCTTCTTTTATAAAAGAGAAGATTGAAAAATCCTTTTTTCAATTAATCCTTTTTTATAAAAAGGATTGAGTTAACTATAAGAGTTAACTCAATATATATTCTTTCTGTAGATATTCTTTCTCTAAAAGTATTAATTTATTTAAAGATGCCAGAGTTTTTTTTTCATGGTTAACCAAGGTTACTCTTATAAAGAGTATGCTAAAACGAAAATAGATTTCTCAGGGACGCAAACTTTTTGACATTAAATCTCATTATGAAGAAAATAGAACAAGATGGAAACTTAAATCTTAAATACTACTGTTAATTTGTAAAATTATGTTAGAGACTAACTAAAAATATCCGCGTACCCACACGCTGGGATTCTTTCTAATCACGGCATATCGCCCCGCACCAGTTGAGAATTATTGGTTATGATAAATATCCGGGTACAATCAGAATGTTCTCTTGAGAAAACAGTAGTTTGTTTCTCGTACTTTAGGACGGAGTTCGTGACGTCAGATCATGTGATCAATGGCTGATCCAACATGAGAAAGAACTTATTTTTCCCACATACCTAGGACGGCTTTTTCGGTTTACTGAGACATCAGAGATTACGCGATCTGATGTCAAGAGCTTCGTCTTAAGCAATTGCCCTAGCAAACAAGGACATCTTCGGCCGAAATTGAAGTCGACCGTGATTCATCTCACATGACTGAAAACGCCCAATTTATTGACTTATCGCTTTATCGAGCGTCCACACAGTTATGGATGGTGATTGAGTGGGCATTCACGTTAAATTATTCACATTTCCAGATTTTTTAAGGCAATTTTTCAAATGTGTCATTTTTTAATTAAGCGTCAAGTAGTATAATTTTTCTCCTTTCAACAATTTAAAATGTTTTTGAAATCCAGAAATCCTAGTTTTCAGATGAAAGTTTAGCCCTTTCGGGAACGGGCAAATTCTGTTTGTAAAATGAGAAATTATCGACTGATGCCGGAATTTAGAAACAACTTTCTGAGAAATTAAGAACTCCCTTAATTTAAGCTTTCACTGTAAAAGCGAAATTTTATTAAAATGCTTTTGGTGCCGTTTGCAAGTTTGGAATTAAAATTAGGCATTCCGGACTGGGCACAGTGTGCTGAAAAGGGTTAAGAAAGTAATGCTCGTAAAAATTCGATGTTTTATTTTTTAAAACACAGAAAATGACAAAACAAGTAAATATAAAACTTCGTCCAAAATGCGGAAAAAAGCCTCCATCTAAAAAATGTATCAAAATGTCAAAATAAACAAATAAATAAACAATATGAAAATAAGTATCCTCTTCTGGACTGTGGTTATTATTATTATTATTTAAGTTCTAGCCTATATTAAAATTATCTATAGGATCCTTGCTAACATTTCTTATTATCAAGATTTTTTTTTTACATACATAAAAGTGTTGAGTACAGAAAATAGAAAAAGCTCAAACCTTTCGAAATAACTTTGTCTTTCTTCTTCAGGTGTAAGGAATACGTTATACCACTTTGAAAGCTGCAGTCAGTCTAAAAGAAAATGCGAGAGAAAAGGACAAGTTAAATAAATTAGCCACTACTTGTTCCTTGCCTTTCAGTCTTGCTTCTACTTTCAAAGTGGTAGCACGTAATCTGTGGGATTCAAGAAGAAAAAGCTATTT
Source organism: Maratus speculifer (assembly GCA_964019185.1). Lineage (NCBI taxonomy): Eukaryota > Metazoa > Arthropoda > Arachnida > Araneae > Salticidae > Maratus > Maratus speculifer. Next base: position 116,644,264 of record OZ025301.1, read on the forward strand.
CTAAAGGCCTTACACGTTTTCTATTTTCTATGGTATTATTAAGTCATTTTACTCTTATTCGTACAAAACAGCTTGTTCAATATTTTAATGTAAATATAAACTTTTAGTTTCTCAATTGATCAATATGCTATAAGGCAGAGGTCGTCAACCAATAGTCCGCAAAAAAATCAAAAAATCTGATTTTTTTTTTTTTTTTTTTTTTTTTTTTTTTGTGTGTGTGTGTGTGTGTGTGTTTTATTAATAATTGTACTTTATAAATAATAAAGCTAGAACTAATAAAACATAATATTTTATTGTTATAGAAATTTTAGATATTTAGTTTTAAAAATTTAAATATATCAAGCATTGATAATTAAGTCAATTAAAATTATTTTTAATTTTTGTTTCTCCCGAAAATGTGGATTTTCTCTTTAGATATAAAAACGCAATTGGTCTGCCAAGTCATATCTTGGTGGAAAATACCTAAAATTCCGATTTTAATGCTTAACACATAGGTTCACCATTATGTTTTCTTGCTCTTACATTAAAAATGCCTATTACGTGAATATGTGATAACTTCAATTACATTTGTAACATTTAAATTAACTTTAAGAATTTTGCTACACCTAAACAATCTTTAAAGATTTTCTTATAAAACATATAAAATGTGTTTAGCTTATTCATCATGAAAATGATGCATACAGGAATAAAAAATTAAAATTAAATATGGCTTATCGTATCGTGCCATAAGTGAGCACAGTATAAATAAGCGGAATTATAAGGAATATGTTTAAAAGAAAATTATATACATATACAGAATAATAATAACAATAAATAATAATAATAAAATCCATTAAATAAGTCGAAAATTATTACTAAAAGATAATGGTATACAGCAGGATACAGTTTCGCGCCTATCTATAATTTTCTTATGTTAAAAAGGAGCATTTCATAATAATAAATTCTAAAGTATGATAATTATTGTACAAATGTGTTTATACTAAAAAAATCCTTTTAATAATTCGCGGAATTAAAAATTGTGAATTTGTGGTCCCTAAGGTTGGCGGCCGCTGTTATAAGGTTTAGTGTGTTTTAATGCATGTATAGTTGTCAGTTACTTTTTTTTATATAATTTTTTTTTTTCTTCAAAATAATACACCATACAATGTTGTGACGTCATTAAAATGTAGAATAACCGTCACCACATTAAAATTTATCGAAGTATGTACATTTCGAAACAATTTTTTTGAATGCTTTATAGCATTCTAAAATATTTTTGAAAATATTTTTTTAATTATTCTGGCAAGTTGTATGTTTGATAAGTTTCCTCTTATTGACATTTCCACCTCAAAAGTATGATGTAATATTTACGAAGTGAAAATGTCGACATAGAAATGTTTTCTATATAAATCTATTTGGTATGGGTTGTAATTATTGAAATATTTGTAATATTTTTTGTCATATTTTTCTTTCTCTTGAAAAATCGTGTATAATTTGTTATATTACTTAAGACATAAAAATACCACAATTTATGTTATTAATGTTATTCATTGTACAGCACAACCAAAAAACCAAATACAGTCAACTCCCTCTAATTCGCAAAGCTTGGGACCAAAGGTTGTGCGGATTATAAAATTTTTTGAACTATAAATATTTGTTTGACTTTTTATTTCACTTTTGTTTTACAGGTACGAAATAAGCAATTCATTATTAAATGAATTATTTATGAATGTATTAATAGATGTTACGTATGAATAGATGTTATGATGGAAATAGAATGATTTTAAATACGTTTTGAAATAAAATATCTCTTTAACATATAAACAAACTTATCAATTTTATAAATGCAAATATTGAAAGTATATTAGAATTAAATATAACAATAAAATAAGCATACATATTTAAATAAACACACAAATTTAAATGTACATTAATCCTTAATTCCCTTAAAATTTTAAAACACTGATTTAATTGTTGTTTGTTTCAACATTTTTGGAATTTATCTTCAAAGTTTAACAAATAAGTATTTTCTCTTAAATTTTGTGGGGAGAAGATGCTGCTATTAAATTTTTTAAAAACCTTAACTAAAAAATTCATTGTGTCCTTCCGAATACTGTATTGCAGATTAAAGATGTTTTCGGATTATAAGTCTGCGGATTAAAGGGAGATTACTGTATATTTCTTCTGACCTGTAAATGATTGTAATATCAACAATTTAAAACTTTATTTGCACATTTTAAAAGATCATTTTGTTATTACTCATTTTCGATTGAAGTAATGTTATTAATTAAAATGTTATTTATTTGTAAATACCAGAAAAATTGTATATTATGACAGTGTAAATATTGTATGTATAAACAAATTGTAATAAATTTTACCCTAAAAGTTAAGTTTGTGTGTTATTTATTGTTCAGATATTATTTTGGATATCAAATCATAGCAACTCAAAAATTGCACGTCAAACGTATCAAATGAGGTGCTTTCGTACAATAACGAAATTTTAAAAATACTCAGATGTTTGTGTAACAGTATACAGTACTTCGGATACTGTATAGTAGCCGAATTTTTTGGGGTGTCCCTGTAAATACTATCTGCCTTCTATTATACAGGAAGTAATTTGTAGTAAACCTCAGCAACGTATATCTATCTATCTATCTACATTGTAAAGAACAAATGTATCTGTGCGTAACGCATACGTCATTTTTGAGAATGGCAACAGTTTGAAATTTTAAATGCAATTTCTGTTTTGCAAATTTTGCTTCTGAAAAATTTTAAACTTCTAAGCATCGAACATTTTTTAATTTTACACCGTCGTATAAAGGAAAAAATGTACTTTTATACGCAATTCATTTGAAAACTGTATCTTAATTTATTCTTGAAATATTAATTTTTTGTTATTTTAATACCATTTTTCTAACCGTGGTAACAGAACTCTATTAAAAGTAGAGGGTAAAAAGTCGAAAAAAGCAGATTACTGTATCTTTATGTTGCCATTTTCTTATTAAAAGTGAAAAAAAAAAATTCAACTAAAGTACATGATATGTCAAGATTATCGTCTATTATAAAACCTGGTGAATTTTAGTTTCCTTTAAAAAATTTCATTAATACTTAAAAATATATAAACAGTTTAGTATCTGGTTCAGTTAATAGCATCGAGACTTCAAGTTTTGAATTAAAATTATTTCAAAATGAACAAATTAAAATACCGATTTTTTAAAAAAAGTTGAATATAGATATGAAAAGTGCATATTTAAATTTTGATTCGGCGAAAAAAAATCTATGAATAATTCAAAGTAAAATAAATTTTACTTTTTTTCATTTTTGAATACTAACATCACAGCTTCAATTGATAACTTTATCCTAATAACCAATCTTTGTTATTTTTTACTGCTTACATGTATGATTAAAGATTAATTTTAACAATTTCTATAACTGCGTTTTATAAGATATTATAGAAGTAGTATATATTTTTTGAACTTTAGTCTAAATATCATTTGTTTAAGAGTTAGAATTATGAATATAATGTGTAGTTTTTACTGTAACTAATTTCGTATATTTATTATAAATCAATGAAACAGTACCTTTTTAAACATTTTCTTTCGTTGAAATTCGACGGGTTCTATCTTGTTCCATTAAATGTGAAGTAGTTTAATATAATTAAAACACCCCCCCCAAACAATGTTCCCCCCCCTATACCATTATGTATTGGAATATGTTTGTGTGGCCCTGTAAATTAATAATAAATATTCTTTGCATCAAAGCTTATACAAAATGTATATTTTAGTACACATTTCATGGATTCATATCAATTTTATTATGTTCGGAAGTGTCTAACATCATTGAAATGCATTTGGAATTATTTTTTTCCCATTGGGCGTAATGTAACGGAATATATATATATTTTTTGTTCCTGTAATTAAACTATGCATCCGATTTTCATAAAATTTGAAATGACTCGACAAAATTATACATTTTTATGTACTTTAAATTTCAAACAATCAGATTGGTAGTTTTTGCTCTGTAATATGCGGACAGGTGGACGGACTGAACACGACGACACAGGTACTACGCATTTACATAATTACGAACACACCTAAAAACTGGTATCCTGATATGTTTCATCAAGGGCACATGGAATATCTCGACAAGAAAAATGAAACGGTTTTCTCAAAATATTTAACATAATGTAGAATATATATATATATATATATATATATATATATATATATATATATATATATATATATATATATATATATATATATATATATATATATATTAGATGTCTGCACGGGCCGGAATTTCTAGGCGCGGGCCCGGACCGTTTAAATTTGTATATTTTAGGCCCGGCCCGTACAGAAATCAGTGAAAACAGGCCCGGCCGTTTTGGCCCGTTGCAATTTCTACGATTTCCAAAAAATTCAGATTTTTATCATATAATTAAGATTTTTTTACAATACTGCATACATATCTATGGAATAATTTTACAGCATATTTTACAGGAAATAAACATTAACAATATTAATGATTACTTATATTCTTAGGCTTTCAACATTCGAAAAAAAGATTCATTAAAAAATTAATATGGCTTAGAATAAAAGAATAAGGAAAGAAAGCTAAAAACATCGTTACTTTTGAAGCTGTTTAATAAAAGGAGGTTCATAAAAAAATTTCTATATCATTTTATTAAAGATTTTAAATCCAAATTCATTCTTAAATTCAAAGAAGCTCCTTTCTGATACATTTCTAAATTCATTTTATTCTCAGAAACGCATAAGATTAGCAGGTATCTTTATTCAGAAACTATATAATCGAATGGCGTTATCCATTTTTTGGTACAAACAATTTAAGAATACTGCAGGCAATAAAATACTGTCACAATTCGCGTTTTGAATAGCATTTCCGGAAGCGATAACACGAGAAGGGAGAAAAACCTGCAATCATTTGAGAAACTATTATATGTCAGTTATACAAGTATTTTATTTACCAAAAATGAAAAACGCTGTTCGATTCCAAATCCATTCAACAGTTAGGCTTATCACTTTTATACTTTTACAATTTAAAATTAATCAGAAAATATGTCAAACATTCGTATTATTGAGAAATTAATTTAAAAACCATCAAGAAGTATATATCTAAAGATTAAGCTAACAAAGTTCTTTATCGCTGTTAATAATTTTACAAATCATGTTTTCTGCCCTGCAGATCTAAAGAGCAATTAAGTCTAGTTCCGGTCCAGCCAGTCAATAAGTAGAAAATAATGCAAGCTTGATCTCGGCCGGACATGAGTCAGCTAAAAATATATTAAAACGGGTTACACACAATGTAGTTCTCCGATGCCGATCTCTAACCTGTACATTTTTATATATTTATGCTGTCAAACTAGTATGGCTCGTGACGCACACTTATACTTATTTTCGTTAAAACCATTTTTGTTGAAAATAGCTCATATTTTATCGTCTCTGCTGAAATCTTCAGAACGGGCCGGTAGGCCCGAAAATTTTTTTTATCGATCCGGCCCGTCTGGCCCGTTAAATTTTTTGCCGGCCCGGCCCGTTTATGTTGTTTGTCGGCCCGGCCCGTTAGAAAATTCGAAACGATTCCGCCGGCCCGGCCCGCGGGCCGGGCCGTGCAGACCTCTAATATATATATATATATATATATATTTACCGTAAATATACACATTATAACCCATATATAAATCACTAGCACCTGTGGTGACCAATTTGGTCGCTTTGAAATGTTTGCTAAGCAGCGCAATACATTATTTTTATTTAGAATTTAATTTATTTGTCTAATCTTTCGACAAATCGGAAGATTATGAAAGAGAAATCGAGATTTTTTTTTTTAAGTCAGGGCAGCATTTCTTATCATTCGTTGTTTGTTTACTTTGACGGAATGAGATATAAAGCTGTCAGACTAATGTTAACTGAAGTTATCTCAGATTATATTCATGATTGAATATAATTTATCACTCAGTCGGCGAAAAGAAAAGTATCTTACTTTTAAATGATTTTCCTAAAAATGTAACTTTCATGTAAATTTTATTGTAAAAAAAAAAATCATTAAAGCTGTTTGTCATATAATCAACCAAACTCAATAGTTTTCAACACATTCATCATTTATGATTAATTTTATTTTGTTATTAATTTGATTATGTTGGCATTTAAAATGAAGTTCTTAGCTTGATATAACTGTTTTAATGTAGGTAGTGAATACAATTATTGACAAGAAAAACCAAAAGTAACAAACAGTATACAACTTTTTTTTACGAAATTTCAGTACATTTTTAAATGAATAAATCGAGAGAATGGTTTGTTTGTTTGTTTGATGTCGGCCGATTATCTACACTATGGATATAGGCCATGGGGGGAGTGACCTTCATGGGGGTCTTTCTAAAGGAACCTAACCCGTATTTACGCAAGGTTCGAAGAAAACCACGAAGACTCCGAACGGTTAGGCCGACGGCAGCGATTGGGTTCGAACCCAGCAGTTGCCGTCTACCAGTTAAGCGGTCAGAACCTTTCGGCCACTGGTGGGACCGAGAGAATGGAAAAAAATATTAAAATATGAAAACATTACTTGGAATGTTGGTTAAATCTAAAAAAAATCCGCAACCGACACCGTCAATAGCTCTTTTAGCAGAGCGGTGGACTGTAGATGTAGAAACATTCAGACATCCCTAGGTCTCCGCTACAACTCCGGCTCGACGGAAATATATATATATATATATATATATATATATATATTAACGAAGATATAAAAATTTAAAAGCGATAGAAACAGTTTAGAACATTTTTTACAAATTTTCAGTAGTTTTCTAAGTAAATAAATCGAGTGAATAGCAAACAATATTAAAATACAAAAACATTTCTTGGAATGTTAGTTAAACCTCAAACAGTCGATGGCCCAGTTGGCAGAGCGGTGGACTGCAGAAGTAGTAACATACAGTTGTCGATGGTTCGACTCGGCGGAAATATGTTTATAACGAAGATATAATAATTTAAGATATGATAGAAACAGTACACAACGTTTTTTATGAACTTTCAGTATTTTTTCAAGTAAATAAATCGAAAGAATAGTAAACAATGTTAAAATATAAAAACATTTTTGGAATGTTATTTAAATCCAAAATAACACTAAAAGACAACGCTGCCGATAGCTCAGATGGCAGAGCGGTGGGTTCTAGACGTAGCAACATACAGACATCCATAGGTCTCCGGTTCGCCGGAAATATTTTATTTACAAAAATATAAAAATTTAAAACTCATAGAAAAAGTGTACAAAATTTTTTATGAATTTTCAATATTTTTTAAGTAAATAAATCGAGAGAATAGCAAACAATATTCAGATGAAAAAAACATTTTTTGGAATAAGTTAAAAGCAAAAATTTATTGCTTCCTAACGTTTTGAACGTTAGAAATTTTTAATAAATTGTTTTTACGCTGATAAGTAATAAATTTTTGCTTTTAACTTATAATGTTTACAGCGTAAGTCCAAGATTTCATTTGCATTTTTTGGAATGTTAGTCAAATTTCAAATAACTCACAAAGTGACGCCGTCGAATAGTTCAGATTATTTTCGTTTATTTCATGCCGGCCGATTATCTACTCTAGGGATATAGGCCCTGGAGGGAATGCTCTTCGTGGGGGTCTTTCTAATGGAACATAACCCATATTTACGCAAATTTCGAAGAAAACCACCAAAATTCCGAACGATTAGGCAGACTGCCGCGATTGGGTTCGAACCCAGCACCTGCCGTCCACCAGTTGAGATGTCAGAACCTCTCGGCCACTGGTGGGGCTGTTGATAGCTCAGATAACAGAGTAATTGGATTGTAAACCTAACAACATTCAGAAATCCGTGGGCCTCAGGCTCGACAGAAACACATTTTTACATAGATTTAAAAGTGATAGAAACAGTATAGTACAACATTTTTTATTAATTTTCAGTGGGTTTTTTAAGTAAAAATAAAACGAGAGAATATCAAAGAGTATTAAAATATTAAAATATATTTTGGAATGTTAGTTAAATCTCAAATAGTTCAGCGAAACGTAACCGTCGATATCTCATCTGGCAGAGAGGTGGGCTGTAGACGTAGCAACATTCAGACCAAGGCTACCTTATCATAATATCAAGGCTTGTCATTCGCCAAGTTTCCTTTGACCGCAGTACAGGGGAGCTGAAACCACATGATTTTCCCGTTGGCAGCGCCATCTAATGTGAGAAACTGAAATATTTTCCATTTTTTCCTATGGGATTATTAGCAGTAGTATGCACCAGGTGGCGTTACTTATGAGACAAAGTCATATAATAAGTTGGCAATTATAGGGACAATTTCAACAATAGATTTTCTCCTGAATGCGAGGCCTTGATATTATGATAAGGGGGCCTTGATTCAGACATGATGAAAGTCATTTTTTTTAATAAAGATATGAAAAATTAAAACATACAGAAACAATACACAAAATTTTTTTTACGAATTTTTAATAGTTTTTTACGTAAATAAATGGAGAGAATAGCAATCAATATTAAAATGAAAAAACATGTTTTGGAATGTTAATCAAATTTTAAATAATTCAGCAACGCACAACCGTCAATAGCTCAGTTGAAAGGGTGGTGTATTACAGACGTACACTGTAAAAAATGATTGTTAGTTTTGCAGTATAATACTGGCGTCCCAGCTGCCAGTATCATACCGTAAAATTAACAGTAATAAACCGTAAATAAACATTATTATACAGTCTTATAAATACAGTAGCAGTAATATACCGCATATTACTGTTTAATGGTATATTACGGCTTGTTTTAGAGTTTATTACTATAGATTTTACAGTATAATACTGGCAGCAAGGGTGCCAGTATTATACCGTAAAACTAACAATTATTTTTTGCAGTGTAGCAACATTCAGATAACCACAGGTCGCTGGTTCGACTACGGCTCGACGGAAATCACTTTTTTTAATAAAGATATGAAAATTTAAAACTGATCGTAACACGTATAAAAACATTTCTTTTTTTTTTTTACTTAGAACAGGTGTCACAAATAAAAATTAAATTAAAAAGTTGACATGTTTCGGTTCATTCATAAGAACCGTATTCTTAACACATAAAATCAGTAGAAAACTAAATGACACTGGATATAAATATAATTTTAGTAAAAAAAAAAATTATATTTATATCCAGTGTCATTTAATTTTCTACTGATTTTATGTGTTATGAATACGGTTCTTATGAATGAACCGAAACATGTCAACTTTTTAATTTAATTTTTATTTGTGACACTGACACCTGTTCTAAGTAAATAAATATGAAATGTTTTTATACGTAAATGAAAAAAGGTGAAGTGATTTTGTTTTAGTTTTTAGTTTTGAAAAAACGAAAGCTAACAACAGTTTTAACACTGATCGTAACAGTATACAACATTTCTTTGAGAATTTTCAGTAGTTCTTTTGAGAATATCAAATAATATTAAAATGAAAAGACATTTTTCGGTGAGTTAGTCAAATTTCAAATAGTTCGAAAATGCGACAAAGTCGATTGCTCAGTTGGCAGAGCGGTGGACTGTAGACGTAGCAACATTCAGACATCCATAGGTCGCTGGTCCGACTGCGGCTCAACGGAAGTCACTTTTTTATAATAAAGATATGAAAAATTAAAACTTATAGAAACAGTATACAACATTTTATTACGAACTTTCAATAGTTTTTTTAAGTAAATAGATCGGGAGAACAGCAAAGAATATTAAAACGAGAAAACATTTTTCGGAATGTTAGTCAAATATCAAATAACTCACCAATGCGACAATGCAGATAGCTCAGTTGGCCGAGCGGTGCATTGTATAGACGTAGCAACATTCAGACATCCATAGGTCAATGGTTCGACTCCGGCTCAACGGAAATCACTTTTGTTTGTTAATAAAGATAAGAAAATTTAAAACGGATCGAAACAGTATTCAACATTTCTTTCAAAAGTTTCAGTAGTTTTTTTAAGTTAAAGAAAATAGAGAAGAATATCAAATAATATTAAAATGAAAAGACATTTTTCGGATTGTTAGTCAAATTTCAAATAATTCGCACCTTCGACGCCGTCGATACCTTAGTTGGCAGAGCGGTGGACTGTAGACGAAGCAACATTCAGACATCCATAGGTCTCTGGCTCGACGGAAATCACTTTTTTAAAATAAAGATATGAAAATTTAAAACTGATAGAAACTGTATACAACATTTTTTACGAACTTTCAGTAGTTTTTTAAGTAAATAAATCGGGAAACAGCAAATAATATTAAAATGAGAAAACATTTTTTGCAATGTTAGTGAAATTTGAAATAACTCAACATGGTGACATCGTCGATAGCTCAGTTAGCAGAGCGGTGGACTGTATAAGTAGAAACATTCAGACAACCATAGATCGCTAGTTCAATTCCGGCTCGACGGAAATAATGAAAATTTAAAACTGATCTAGACAGTAGACAACATTTCCTTAAGAATTTTCAGTAGTTTTTTAAATAAATAGAGAGAATATCAAATAATATTAAAATGGAAAGACATTTTTTGGAATATTAATAAAATTTCAAATAACTCAAAAATGCAACGCCGTCGATAGCTCAGTTGGCAAAGCGGTGGACTGTAAACGTAGCAACATTCAGGCATCCACGAGTCACTGTTTAGACTCCGGCTTGACAGAAATACTTTATATATATATACATAAAGATATGAAAATTTAAATCTGATAGAAACAGTATACAACATTTTTTACACGAACTTTCAGTAGTTTTTTAAGTAAATAAATCGGGAGAACAGCAAACAATATTAAAATGCGAAAACATTTTTTGGAATGTTAGTCAAATTTCAAATAACTCATCAAGCGACACCGTCGATATCTCAGTTGGCAGAGCTGTGAATTGCAGACGCATCAACATTCAGACATCCATAAGTCGCCGACTCGACGGAAATCATTTTTATTTAATTAAGATATGAAAAATTAATTATGTTAGAAACAGTATACAACATTTTTTTACGAACTTTCAGTAGTTTTTTAAGTAAATATATCGGGAGAGCAGTAAACAATATTAAACTGAGAAAACATTTTTTGGAATGGTAGTCAATTTTCAAATAATTCAACAATGCGACATTGCGATAGCTTAGTTGGCAGAGCGGTGGACTGTAGACGTATGAATATTCAGACATCCATAAGTCGGCGGCTCGACGGAAATATTTTTTTAAGAAGATATAAAAATGTAAAAGTTATGGAAACAGTATACAACATTTTTTTACTGATTTTCAGTACTTTTTTAAGTAAATAAATTGAGAGAATAGCAAAGAATATTAAAATATAAAAACATTTTTTGTAGTGTTAGTTAAATATCAAATAATTTCGCAAATCGACGCCATCGATACCGCTGCTTGCAAAGCGGTGGACTGTAGCTGCAACTATTATCATACATCCATAGGTCGCTAGTTCAAATTCGGCTCGACGAAAATCATTTTTATTTTTAGCTATAAGAAGGTTTGAAAATTTAAAACAGATGCAAACATTTTACAACTTTCTTTTACGGATTTTTAGTAATCTTTTAAGTAAATAAATCGAAAGAATAATAAACAATATTAAAATATAAAGACTTTTTTTGGAATGTTAGTAAAATCGCAAACGAATTCGACAACCCACAACGTCGATAGCTCAGCTGGCAGAGCGATGAACTATACATGTATCTATAGGAGAGAATTGCAAACAATATTAAAATATGTATTCTTTTTAATGTTAGTAAAATCTCAAATAATTCCACAACGCGTATACGTCGATTAGCTCAATTGGCAGAGCGTGGACTGCAGACGTAACAATATTCAGACATCCATAGGTCGTTGGTTCGACTCCGGCTCTATGGAAATCAAATTTTTTTACGAAGATATAAAAATTTAAAGCAGACAGAAACACTATACAACAATTTTTATGAATTTTCAGTAGTTTTTTAAGTAAATAAATCGAGAGAACAGCAAACAATATTAAAATGTAAAACATTTTAGGAATTTTAGTTAAATCTCAAATAATTCCACAACGCGTCTACGTCGATATCTCATTTAGCAGAGCGGTGTAATGTAATCGCAGCGACATTCAGATATCTATAGGTCTCCGGAAATCCTTTTTGTTTTACTAAAAATAAATATTTAAAATTGATGCAAACAATATCCGATTCTTCTTTCGAATTGTCAGTAGTATTTTAATAAATAAATCGAGAGAGTATCATACAATATTAAAATATAAAACTTTTTTGGGGAAAGATTGTTATTCCCCAAATTATTCTACAGGGTGAGTCATAAATATCGAAACAATAGGCTATCTCCTTAAATATTGCCCCTAGATCCATACTTTCAACTGCAAAAATTCATAAAAAAAGGTGAAATTTCTGATAAGATAAGTCGCAACTCCATGGGGGTCCATTTGAAAAAATACGAAAATTAAATTTTTATACGGCCCCCATAGAGCAAAATTCCCAGTTAGGATAATTATTATTCCTTATTCATTCCTAAATTGAATAATAATAATAATAATAATAAAAATCATCTCCGTATCTGAAAACCTAACAGAAATATTAAAATCCAAAATTCTCCAAAATTCGTGACTTACACCACTTTACCATGCCTTTAAACGAAGAATTTTTAAGTCATTTTCAAAGTAAATGAGGAGTCGTTCACAAATTGTCCGTATTAAATGTCGATTTAGGACCGTGAATCTTATTTGGACATAATAAAGCAGCGTATTGATTTAAATCAAAACTTGTTTTCAAAATATGTTGATCGTTAGCACTGGAGGTCTGCATGGCTCGAAATATTTAGGTCCGGTCCCAAACCGAGCAATAGGGAAAAAAATTCTGCCCGACATGGAAAAATGTTAAAATCATAATCCGGACCAGCCTGAAAAAAAAGTTTAAATTATAGCCCGGTTCAGCCGTGAATTTCTACACAGATTTTTACTTCAATGTAGTTAAAAATTGTTTCGCGGGGAGGAATTCTGACCAAAAATACTAATTAAAGCTTTTCGTTTTTTTACATTTATGCATTTTATTATTAAAGAAGCGCCAAAAACTGTGATATATTTATTTTATCAATGAATCTCTGTTTATATCTAAATGTTTCACTTATATTTTAATATCGCTAAAAAATACCCCGGGCGTTGGAGACTTTGAAAAATGTTATATAGTAAAACCTTTTAAGACGGAATCACATAGGAAAGAAAAAATACGTAATAGACATATGCCCTTCCTAGGAGGGTTAAATGGAGTTTGTTTTCTCTCAGATATTATTGTATTCATTTTGCATGGATCAACACATTTTCTATTTAAGACAGAATTCTTTCATAGGCAGATTTTTTTCTCTGGTTTTATTGTGTTTAATTTTTTAGCATTTAAATATACAGTAGAACCCCGCAAATCCGGATAGGTTTGGTCAAGCGATTGAGAAACGATTTGGTTAATTTCCATAGCATAAACTTGTTTCATCGTCGTATTCTGAATAAAAAAAACTTTTTTCTGAAATCTTTTCGGAAGAATGCCTTAAGCTTTCTTATTTAAACTACACCCAACGAACTACTTATGCTCAAGCGGATGCGTGACCATACGGCTCACAAAAGGTATAGAAAACTGGCACAGCAAAAAATTACAAACTTTTTTATTACGAAGTAAACATTTTTACTGTCTGTAATTAATCAATAAGTTAAAAATAAAGGTGATTTTCTGTACGTATGTTTTATTTTATATCATTTTTTTCTTATTCTCCGGATAATCCGGATTGGGTCTGGTCCCAATTAATCCGAATTATCGGGGTTTTACTGTACTATTTTTTTTTAAAAATTAAATAGTTTTTTTTTTTTTTTTTTTTTTTTTTTTTTTTTTTGTAAAATGAAAGCGATTTTAAAATTATAAAATTGTGGTTTTTGTAAAAATTTTGATTGAACCAAATTTTACTTATTTCATGCACGTATTAGGTCAGTCAGAGACTGATTTTAATACAAATTGTTCGAGACCGGGATTGAAAATTTCGTCAAGTGGAGACCTTATTAAAAGTTAAGAATTGTTAAAAAGAAGTACAAACTTGAACCATGTCATTTTTAATTATTTTACATTAATTTTGCTTCGGGGAAAATTGAAAAATTATTTACTTTTGAAAATATGATTTTTTTAAGCTATATTATTTTTTCAATAAATATTTTTAATAATTATAAAATTAATATTGAAAAACAAAAACCCCCGAAACAAAATTAAAATCAGATTTTCATCTTTAATCAAATGGAAAGAAATTGAAATCCGATAAATAATGTTTGGAATTATAACGATTTTTAATTATCCCATTTAAACCAGTACTAATCATATGAAATTTTTATAAGTTTTAGGATGTGACTTTCTTAACAAATTATACGGTTAACCCTCACAAAAAAATAAAAAAAAATAAATAAAAATTCTAACTCAAAAGAGAGATTTTTTACACGTTTCCTAGAACTGTTAAAGTAACATTGTCTTTTGAATTGCACGCATTTCACTTTGTGTCTAATCCTTTAAAACCTGATGAATTATTCAAACGGATATAACTATGCGAGTTTTGAAAATATGAAGATGCAACTTTTTGCGTATTATTCAGGACTGGATAAGGAAAGCTTTCTTAATTGGAATTTTTTTCCTACGGGGGCCGTATAAAAATTTAATTTTCGTAATTTGTCAAATAGACCCCCCATGGAGTTGCAACTTATCTTATCAAAAAGTTTACCTTTTTTTATGAATTTTTGCAATTGGAGGTATGGGTCTAAGGGCAATATTTAAGGAGATAGCCTATTGTTTCGATATTTATGACTCACCCTGTATGAAGCGACCTTAGTTGGCAGAGCGATGAATTGTAGACATAACAATATTCATAGGTCGATGGCTCGACGCAAATCTTTTATTGACAAATAAATATTCAAATCTGAAACAAACTGTATCAAACTTTTTTCTTTCGATTTTTCTGGATAATATATATATATATATATATATATATATATATATATATATATATATATATATATATATATATATATATATATATATATATATATACAGGGTGTCCGAAAAGTCTGGAAACGGTCGAATAACTCGAAAAATACATATGAGATTGAAAAACGTAAATATACGTGTTAAATATTTTTAAATAAGCTACTCAGTGATACCAAATTTGACCTTCGTAACCGACCTCCTGGGGGTCAGAGGGGGTCCAACTTTGAAATCTTAAATTATAACCCCCATTTTTTATTACAGATTCGGATTCTACGGACAAAAATACGTAACTTTTGTATTTGATGTTTATTTCGAATCCTCGTTTATCACGGTGTAATTGAGCATATTAAATCGATACATATCTCGGCTTTTCCAACGGGGTTTTCCCTAATCGAAACTAACTGGGGAGAATTTATGACATCAAATTCCTCGTCTTTTGCAATAATAGCGTTTCCTGAAAATCACCCGTGCCGATTATTTCGGTAGTGCTACACAGTTAAAAATTTGATCCATTTGCTGTAGCGTCACTCCACAGCTTTTATAGAATATCTCTTTCATGACCAATGAGAATGTTCCATAACACAGTAAAGTACACTGTAAAAAAATTGACCCTTTTGCTGCATCGTCCGTCACTCCACCGCTTTTATAGAAAACGATTGCTTTACTGTGTTATGGAGCATTCTCATTGGTCAAAAAAGAGATATTCTATAATAGCTGTGGAGTGACGCTGCAGCAAATAGGTAAAATTTTTAACAGTGTAGCACTATTGAAATAATCGCCACGGGTGATTTTCAGGAAACGCTATTCCTACAAAAGACGAGGAATTTGACGTCAAAAATTCTGTCCAATCAGTTTCGATTAGGGAAAATCCCGTTGGAAAAGCGGGAATATGTATCGATTTAATATGCTCGATTACACCGTGATAAACGAAGATTTGAAATAAACATCAAATACAAAAGTTACGTATTTTTGTCCGTAGAATCCGAATCTGCAATAAAAAATGGGGGTTATAATTTAAGATTTCAAGGTTGGACCCCCTCTGACCCCCAGGGGGTCGGTTTCGAAGGTCAAATTTGGTATCACAGAGTAGCTTATTTAAAAATATTTAACACGTATATTTACGTTTTTCAGTCTCATATGTATTTCTCGAGTTATTCGGCCGTTTCCAGACTTTTCGGACACCCTGTATATATATATATATTAACAAGTTCAATCGTGAGATTAGCACCCAAAATAAAATGTAAAAAATTCTTTTAGAATGTTAGGTAAACCTCATAATGCTAAAATTTTACTCCGTAGATAGTTCAGTTGGCAGAGCGGTTGACTGTAGACATAGTAATATTCAGATATCCATGCGTCACCGATTTGAAGGAAATTAATTTGACAAATAAAAATTTAAAACTGAAAGAAAAAAAAAACAGTTTCTAATATTTTCTTTCGGTTTCTCAGTAATTTTATAAATAAATCGAGAGAATAGCATACAAAATAAAAATGTAGAAGGATTATTTCGGAAGATAGTAAAACCTATAATTATTCCACTCTTGGCTCCTGTCGAAATAGAACAATCATTTTTCTTCAACTTACGATATTAAAATTCGAATGACACCATGATGGGACTTTGATAGGTTTGGTTTAAGATTCAATTTAAATTATTTTTGGTTTCTCTTCTAAAATATATTTACATTACCAAACAATACATTTAATTTTCCAATACACCAAAAAGTATATCGCTTTCCTTGAACCTATATTATTCATTGAAATGCAATTACTGAATAATGTAATTTATCTTTTGCATCATGCTATCCAAAAGACTGATAAAAATTTATGTAAATGATTTATTTGCATCATATTATCCATTTGCATACTTTCATTTAGTTTAGATACTATGACAAAAAATAATTTACGCAATCACATATTTCAGTTTAGTTTTGAAAGAAAAAAAAAAAAAAAAAAAAAAAAAAAACTATATTAAAAATCTTTTTTAACTAGTCTAAAATGAAGTTAACTAGTTCAAGGAAGAACAATTTTCGGTGTTATCCTCCAACCTTAAAAAAAGACTCAACAAACACAATATATATATATATATATATTATATTTACTGGTTATTTGAATCACTAAATCACATTAGGAATCCTTATTAATCAAATCCAAAATCAGTATTAATGTTTTCTCACTTATCTAAGTCTGCTGCTTTATTGATAACAATATGTAGGCTTTTAGAATTGAATTAAAGTAAAACCCCGATAATTCGGATTAATTAGTACCAGACCCAATCCGGATTATCGAAAATCCGAATTATTAAAAAAAAATGAAATAAAATAAATCATACTTACCGAAAAATCACCTTTATGTTAACCTATTGGATATTTACAGACAGTAAAAATATTTACTTTGTAATAAAAAAGTTTGTAATTTTCTGCTGTGTCAGTTTTCTATACTTTTTGCGAGCCGTACGCTCACGCATCCGCTTGAGCATAAGTAGTTCGTTGTGTGTAGTTTAAATAAGAAAGCTTAAGGTATTCTTCCGAAGAGATTTCAGAAAAGTTTTTTTTATTCAGAATACGACGATGAAACGAATTAATGTTATGGAAATTAGCCAATCTCTTCTTAAACTTGAAAAAATAATTGACCAAACCAATCCGGATTATCCAGAGATCCAGATTAACAGGGTGCAAATTAGTGGGGTTCTGCTGTATTTTTATTGCGAATTGAAAATCACATCATCTATAAAGAAAGATATCGATTTCAGTTTTCGTCAGATTATTTTAGATTTATTAGTGAAAACAAACAAAACAGTGTTTTTTTTTTTTTTTTTTTTTTGCATTTTAGTTCAGACTTGGAGTAATGTGTAACCAGATCATTTCCCGTAACCTTCCTGACCCTGAGATTTGGTGCACAGAATTGGCTGGTCATGGTCACATGGCGTTTTTCATCTTTAATGGTTTTATAAAAAACTGTTGATTTTAGGCATCAAAATTGTACAGACACAAAATAGTTGCTTGCTTTCCAAGTGACTTTCTTGGAGTCATAGTCACTGAGTCGCTTTTAATTAAATGTAACTTTGATGCCTCATGTAATAGAGCTGTAATGTGTAAAAAAATATATATAGCTATATCCACCCACATTGGTGAATTTCATGGGGTATTTGAAGAATGAACAAAAAAGTATTAAGTTCTATTCAGTTAAAAGCTAAAACGCATATCAAATGTTACATTTTTCTGAGCCATCTTGGTAAATAGATTCCTCACTTATGTATTTACTTAATGAAAGACTAATGAAAAGACTAGAGCAGCATTTAATTAGAATATAAAATGCTGCTCTACTGTCATCCACTGTTCATTGTTTGGTTTATAATTTTTTGCTATTTTTTTACCCTTTACAGAAAAGCTGTGGAACATACCTGTGCCTCAATAAAAATTTTAACTTTGATGGATTAATAATGAGCAGATTATGAAGAGGTATACACACCACTTAGATGAAGTATTTTAACTTTTCAAAAGTGTTAAACTCCCTTGAGTTTTTTTTTTTTTTATTCAGCCCCTTCTTTGAATAAACCGATAAGATAAATAATTACCATGCTAAAAGAGTAAAAATGAAAAGAATAAGACATTTAATAAGTGAATTCTATTCTAACATAAATGATTTCTATTGTAATATATCAATTTTCGACACAATATGCAACAATAAGCCATACTTTAAAGAGAAGAAGAATATTATAAGACAATTGGGTAACCTAGTGTATCGGTTAATTAAATGTCAGATAATTGAGAATCTATAGCATTTTTAAATATCAATAATTATTTCATATTAATTTAATAATTAACTGCAAGGAATAATTTAAACAACAGAAACTATAACTGTGTTGATTATATGTCATTCGATATTGTCCCCCCCCCCCCAAAAAAAAAAGCGTATCTGGATCAGCCCCTGTATACTTGTTACATATATTTAAAAAAGCATTTCACTTTGAAAAACTTTTTTTTTTTTTAATTTTATCTTATGTATAAGTAAGTAATAATGCATAATCAATGACAAGAATAAAAGCACCAAAATTTAAGCAAACATTTTAATTATGTAAAAGGAACACAATATATTATACATAATTCAATTTCATTTATGAAGAAAGAGGTCAGTACATATTAATAACTGATGTATAATTACCTGAAATATTTCAATGAAGTATATTTTCTATCAATATATTGAGCACACTTTATACATTGTGGCAAATGCCATTGAGGTAAAATTTTATGGAAATCCAATTTAAAATATTCTCTTTCATTTTTTTTTCTTATAATACATTATTAAAACTTTTATTTCTCAACATGGTTATTTCTTTTTGATATCTACATTTTATTTTTACATGTCTACAATAACCAGAAGAATGTTACAACAAAGGGAAATAATACATCGTATTTCACTACATAACAGTGATTCTCAACCTGTGGAGCACATATTACAACATATGTAAATAAAATATCTCATTATGAATTAAAAAATAATGATTATTTATAAACATCCAGGTAAAATTATCAGATACATGAAAACTTGGGTGAAGGAAAGAGTGATGTTTAATTTTTCTAAAAATTATTTTATATACTTATTTTTGCAGACTTGAAAATGTGAAAGAGAAATAAAGATGTAAAAATTTCTGCCATGAATAAAATTACAACAATTTTTTATAATTTAGTCAAATTTGAACAGATATTGAAATTTATACAACAAAATGAAATATAATCTATGTATACAGAGAATAACTTTTTCTTTTTATATTTTTTATGTTCTTTAAGAAATTATTAAAAAAAAATTTAAATCTATAAATGTACAGGTTCACAGAAACAGAGAAAGAAAGGAAAAAGTTATAACTCAAGTATATCTGATGAATTTATGTAAAGTATAGCATTTATTTATTTATTTTTTTTAATTAATCGCTTTTCCTTTTCATATTTTCTAAGTTTCTTTAAGAAACTTATCATGTATGCATTTTTTCCTTTTTAAATTAAAAAAAAAAAAAAAAAAAAAAAAAAAAAAAAAAAAAATCGCTTTGAAAAGAAGCTTTAACCCATGTTGTTCACATGATGTCTGTTAGTTTTGCCTAGCAGTACAAAAACAAAATTTAAGGGTTTGAGCAGACAAAATATCTAAGAATGAAAATTTTGCACATAGGGTAACACCCCCAGTAATTGGCATGCACCAGTGATTGGCACATCCTACAAACATGTCCTAAAATAAGATTTATATCCAGTCTTTTAAAAATGCAAGACCATATTCCAGTTATATGCTCCTTTATGTTAAAGATTATAACTTTGATTTATGCTATTAGATGACTATAGTGCTTAGAAAAGAGAAACATTTGTGGCTTGTATCAAACTAGCCATTTTTGTTGCAAATGCTTCTTCTTTCGCTTAAGAAATGCATGCTTTTCAATTCATTATTATCGGATTTATAATATATTTTAAATTTTAATTGACAACAGTTTTGTTAAGTTAAAAACGGTTACTTTAATTGTGTAACAGTATTTTCAACATAAATATTTGGATTTCCGAATAAATGATAGATGCCAATTAATGGTGCTTCAATTTTGCTAGTTCCAAGTAATTGGCATCTATTCCAATTACAAGGAATTCGCAAGGAATTTGAGACTAAACCACTTATTTTGGAAGTACTTTTAAAGTTATAGACTAATTTTGTTTATCATTTGTTTTTATTTGAAAATATGAAATATTATCAGTAATTGGAATCCATTAAAGCTTCATATGACAATTACTGGGGACAGCATGACAATTACTGGGTATTAATATAAGTATATTATATTGTTTTAAAGTGTTCACATTTCAGAATAATATGCTGATTTCTTACTCTCAAAAACTTGAAATATGGCATCTTCATCTACACTAAATTCATTTAAAGCGATTAAACCCAATGCAAAATGTAAAGTTTTTTTTAAATATAAACATGTGCCAATTACTGGATCACAAGGTGCCATACATTGGTCTCTAGGTGCCAATTACTGGTGATTTCAGCAACTTTTTATAAATATATTTTTATAAAAATACTTTTTCAAATCTTTTTGCTTTTAGTGGGCAAAATAGATGCACAGATATGCATTCTTTGATTTAAAAATATTTCCAAGTAAATATCTTATTTCTTTGCAATGAAAATTGAAGTAAGTTTAAAGACAAATTCTTAATGTGCCAATTACTGGGGATGTTACCCTACTTATCTCTAGATACTTTTATTTTCTTCTTTTCAGTTTTGCAACAATTCTTTGACTTGTTGCAAAACTGAACTATGTTAAGTATTTATTATATTGGGAATTTCCAAAATAATTTTAAAAAGGTAGAATTTTAACTTTTAGAGCAAATTTTCCATTAATGTTTTCAGGAGAAAGGTGTTATAATATAAACAGTCTATCATATAATAAAATCATAATAAAAAAGCATTTCACATTAAGTTCTGTTACATAATACTTCTTTTTACCCGTGTCTTCAAACATTTAGAACTTGATTGCCATTGTATTTCTATTAAATACATCGGTCAAAATACATAGGCAATTATGCAAATAAAAAACTATAACATACAACAACTTTTGCGGGCATATTAAGAGAAAGTGGAGAAGCAAAAATACAAAATGATTAAGAATCACTGCCTTACATGAACTAATATTTAGTATGCATTTGGCATTAGCCCCCATAAAATGTTTTAAATAAAAAGGAACTATAAAAAATACATGATATAATAACTCAGCCTGAATATAACATTTTAAAATCTAGATATAAACATTTAAACTAACATTTTAAAATTATATTATATTTATTATTATCACATATTTTCTAACATTTTAAAATCTAGCTAGATATTTAGACATACATTAAAAGAATATACTATTATTAAAAATAATTTTCATTAATTAGCTGTTAATGTTTCTTTTTTATATTCAAATATGAAAAGTAAGCAATAAACTTATGTATGGTACATGGAATCAGCATGGAGGAAGGTAAGATGGAACATGCATGTTTGCCTAAAAAAATTCCACTAAAATATTAAATTCCTTAATAAACATAATCAGTAAAGAAAAGAAGCTGGAATCAATGTATGGGCAATCCTGAAAATGGCCATAAATGCAACAATGAAATTGTGAAATATTGTTATTCATAATAAAGTATTTAGTATAGTTTATCTATTTGTAGTTAAATGAAAATTTATTTTTAAAATATTAATCTAGATGGTTTTAACAAAAACCTCCTGTTTAACAAAATAAAAGATAGTATGAATCAAGACTAACAATATTTACATGGAACATAGGGTCACAAACTACTTTCATTCAGTGAAAAATACAAGTTGCCGCCATTCTATCCAAGTAGAATGTCTATAAATTTACTAGTAATAAAAATATTATAACAACCTTTTCAACAAACTTACTATGTCTGCCATGAAATAAGATGACATCGCCAGAAATAATGAAAATCTCCACCATCACATCCCAAAAAATAATGGATTCATATGGAATCTATTATTTCAGAATGTAGCTGACATCACCTTCAAGAAAAGAAACATAACTGGAAAACACTGTTTTACAGAAGAGGCAAAAAAGACCAACATTTTTCTATTGGAACATAAAACAACAGTATAAAACTGTAAAATAATAAAAGTGTAAATTTATGTATTGACCAAATATATGACAAGCGCCATACATTACTTTTCCGGTCTTTCTTTTCAGAGATTTTTGTGGTCAGTTACAATCCTTTTTATTGCTCTTTAAAGATTTCAAAGCAAGTCACATGAAACCAATAGAACTCTCCATGGGAGGTAATGCACATGTTAGGGGCCCTCCTTCACTATCATCACATTCTCATATTGTATAATAAAAGAATAATCACATCAAACAAGTAAAAAAAAAAAAGGTCTTTCACTCCATTGCATTGGTCTTTCAACCTTAAATATCAAGATATAGCAAGGACAGAATAAATTTATCACCATCTCTATCCTTTATCCCCTTCTGTGATGACCAAGTGACACATAGCATAATTTAGTAATCTTAGAGATAATTATAGCATTTTTAATATAACAAGGGCAAAGTGGAATAATACAAAAAGAAAAAAAAAAAAAAACTTTTTGGAGTTCTATCAATTTTCTTGTTAGTGAGCTATATGGCATCAATAATTGAATTCCAGTGACTTCCCATGATGTCATCAAATTTCAGACAAAGTTAATGTTGAAAATTTTGTTAAAATAGAATCATTCTAATACAGTCATAATCAAAAATCAGAATATAACTCAAACTCCCTGTATTTTTAACAGAATTAGTGGATTCTAAACTTTAGTGTCTGTTTTAATGACTACTATAACACCTTTTACTTTATTGAAACTATTTATGATTACACTGTATTATAGCATTAGATGTTATTTACCTAACCTAGCAATAAATAAGTATCGATAAATTGAATCAGAAAACTATTTATGTCATTTGGAGAAAACTTTAAATATCAGTAAATAAAAAAGAAGCAGATTTATTCTTGTTATATACAGGCTGAACAATAAAAGTTAAACTAAAATAAAAATCACAAAGTCAAAGTAATCATATAATGACGAGTTAAATGAGCACTTTTTAAAGATCACAATTTTAGCCAAATAGTTTTAGGAAAGGGTGAAAATTGATTTCACATACACCTAGAAATTACAATATGCTGAACTTTAAAGACTATAAAATAATAACTTTGGTTATTAAAATGAATGAATGTAAAGTTTAAATGTTATATTTTGGTTAGCTGGATGCCAGTATCATACATACTTTCATATATAAGCATATATATCCACATATGTGTATACATATGTATATATACATGTATATACATATGTGCATACATATGTATATATACATGTATATAGACATACTTATGAATATACATCACTGGTGCCTGGCTAACTGAAAAATACCACATGAATTATCTGACAAATTAATTGGCTATCCAAATTTACAAGAGCTGTAAACAAATTATTACACAAGCACTTTTGCCTTAGAAACCAATAAATAATAGTTAGAAACACAGTTACTTTATCTTTTTAAAGTATTTGAGAAGAAAAAAAATTACAAATTTTAACTTGCAACCCCAAACACATATTTTATTAATAAATAACAGTAACAAACACTGAAATTTAATTTATACTGATACTACATTTGAAAATATGTGTTGGGCATTCATAAACATGTTTTTTTAAATGCATAAATTTATAGATAAAAAATGAAATGGATAGCTAATTAATTACAATAACAGATAATAGCTTTACAATCACTAAATTAAAGAAAAAAAAAAAAAAAATACACACATTTACAAAAAAAGTTGAAAGGAAATATAATTTTTTTCAAACTTAATATAGTTTTCATTTAAATGCAAAACAAAATGATGCAGTAATATGACAATGTCAGTTGATAATGAAACCACATACTTTACATAAATAAAAAAATATATATGTATAAAGGAAAAAAGGTATTAATTCAGAATTTTATAAAATTTAAGGAACTATGAGGAACACAGACTAATTGCAATCACAATATTTTCATAAATTCTGTTGCCCCCAAAGAAATATTATTTCAAATTATTAAAAAAAGAAATCACTTTTGTAAGTTAAACATAAACAAAAACATTTTTAACTATCAAAGTTATAAATAATTTAACACATTATGGATGCTAAACATGAGTAACTAACAGCATTGTTTTGTTAAAACTTTTTTTAAAACAGAAAAAAACTAAAATATCACCACTTCAAAATTTTCAGCCTTTTAATGTACTCTACACCTTCTAGAAGAATGTTTCATTATTTTATGTGTTAACTTTGCTCAGGGTAAAAATTTATAGAAAATTGGTTTCTCAATAATGATAATAGACAACAGCCCTGAACACTTAATAGCAAATCCATATAAATAAGTTTCAATTAAAAATCTAGACTTTAAGACATTTTTTCTTGATAATTTCCTATTTTAGACTTTCCTAATTTAATTAAATTCCAATCTACAATTCTCCAAGACAGTACTAGAAATTTCACAAGTACAGCATATTTTTAATGAAATCTTATGAACTAAAAAAAAAAAAAGGAAAGTACTAATAGCAGTACAGTATAAAACCATTTAGTATGAAAACCAGTTAACAAGACATTCAGAATCATATTTCCAATCTATTTACTTCAAAATCTTTCTAGAAAAGAATGCCATATAGTGCCAGTTTCAACATGAACAGTGCTTGATGTATTATCAAATGTGTGGAATTACTTGATGCCAATAACTAAAATTGGATTTCAAATGAAAGCAATTAGGTAAAGGGATTTTGATTACTAAACAGAGTTTATTATTGTTTCCGAGGGATTTCTATAAACTACCCTTATTCAAATTCTGATTAATGTTTGATTTTTGATTAAATCCGATAGTTTGAAATCTAAAACGGGGGACATAGTGATACATTTTCTACTAATCTGATCAAATAGCTGTTGACTGGATTCAGAACCTTTTGGATAAATGGTTCTATACTGCAAAGTAAAATTATAACACACAAATTTCCAGAATATAAATATTTCAAAAGTTCCATCAAGGGCATTACAGATAAGTAATATTGTGGTACAATTTAGTTTAACAAGGATTTTAATTGACAACTTCTTGCCTAGCAGATATAAATTTGGCAATTTAACAAAATATTGACTGATTTTATTATTTTTATTAAATATCTGTACTTATCATGTTCGTTGTTTCTCACAATATTAATACAAACAAAAATGCACTAAAAAATCATAATAATACACATTGTGACCTAATAACTTATTTTTCTTTAGGTAAAAATGAAAAAATATTAAACATGTCGTACTGTTTAAGAAAACAAAAGTATCATTAATAAACCTATGCTTGTTATTTGTTTTTAGAAATTCAATTTTATATTTTGTCCTTTTAAAAGTTAAAAAAATTCTTTAACAATGATTTCACAAGTCATAGCAGTGAATGGAAGTGATATTAAACAAGGAAAAACACTAGGGATTTAAGAATTTTTTAAAGTTATGTTAACCTACCATGCAATTAAAATATCCTTATATAAGGAATATATACAATAGACTTTGATTTATGATTATGGTTATTACAAAATCACTTATTTGACAACAAGAAATAACAAAAATTTAAAGTTTGCTTAAACAATTAAACATTATTTCATTTTAAATCTGGTTTAAAATCAAATGATACACACAGAAATGAAACTAATTAAAATAAAATAAGCTAATTTTTAAATTCCCATATATTTGATTCGGATGTTGACCTATCTTGTCAAATATGAATTTATAGAACATTAGATTCTAAATCTTGAATAAACTCCTTCTCTTAAACACTAGCTCAAACAAAAGATTAAAAAAAAAAGTTTTACAATTACATTTCTTGGCTAAATAAAATAGAAAAACTACAAAAATGATCACTTCTTTATACAAATATTGACAATGATAATAGATGTCTATTATTTTTTTTATAAGAACTTAATATGAATTTTTGAAATAAATATTTAATTCATGTAACTAATGCACAATTAATTGTAATTGTTAATTTGATTAAATACATTTTAAGGATTCAATATTTGGCAACAACTTTTTTTTCTTTTGGGAGAAAAAGGAGCAAATATATATATTATTTTACATTGCAAAATAAGTAAAAAAAAAAAGCTCAAAACAAACTCCATGGTGTAAATGGGTAACATGTATGTTTATTTAAATTCTCTTTTAATTTTGAATGAAATAACATTTTTCATTGGTGTGCTATTTACATTTTGCGTATATCTTTTGAGGGCAAGGGAATGAATAATTATTTTTATAAAATTGCCAAATAAGTTTAAAAAGCTCAAATCAAACAAACTCCATAGCGTCAATGGGTAATCCTTATGTTTATTTAAATTCTCTTTTAATTTTGAATGAACGATAATATTTCGCATTGGTGTCCTGTTTACATTTTGTATATATCTGTTCAAGAGCTTATTGATAATAATTATATTTACAGATAGTGATCCCTATTATGTTTCTTTAAATGAAAATAGATAAGAAAAAACAACTAGAGGAAAAATATACTACTTTTAACCCTTAAATGCCTGATTTAAAAAAAAAAAAATGTTTATTGGCTTTTATTTCTTAATCCTTCATTGCATAATTTTTTCTACTTTTATGATTTTTTTTTTTTTTTTTTTTTTTTTTTTTTTCAAAATTTCAGCTAAAATTTGATATTTTATGGCATATACCCTATCAACATAACTAGGGTTTTTAAATATTGTATTGCTATATTTTGCAATTAATTGGGTTTAAACTAAATTATTTTATTTGCTTAACATCCCGCATTTTTTTTACATTAATAGTTTTAAATATTCAGTAAAAATAAAAAATAAAGTAAATTTTGCCTTTAATAGCTTGATCAAAAATTTATTTTCTGAAGAACAATTTCTAATTTTTTTGTCAAATGCAGCCATCTGACATAGACAAAATAAATGTTATTCTATTTTTTCACTTGTTTTTGATCAGTTACAGTGATCACATTGGCCAAATTCATAGCACATAATGAGAATTAATGTTTTTAGGTATGTGCTACATGTTGCACATAGTGTAGTGAAAAGGGTTAAATAAATCACAGAAAAAATACTTTTAAAAAAATCATACTCTAATCCTTTCTGGCATGGGCAAAATCTGATTATCGACTGACACCAGAATTCACAAGCGAAATTTTTAGGTATTTTGAATTCCTTAATTTAAGCTTTTATTGTAAAAGCAAAATTTTACTAAAATATTAGTGCTGTTTGCAAGTTTGGAATTAAAATTAGGTATCCCAGACCGGGCACAGTGTGCCGGAAAGGGTTAAAGCATAGTTCACAGTTAAAATACAGGTTGTTATCAATCAGCAACACTGAGTTTTGATTGAAAAAGTAACTTTCCTTAATAAAATTCTATAATATTAAATACACATGAATTTTAAGAACTATGATAAGAAGCAAATTTTACTTGCTCACTGCAGAGCAAAAAAGGGTATTTCAAAAGCTTCCAAGCAAGACATAAAGCACATGTAGCAACAATTGAAAAAATAAATCTATGTTTATTCTGAAGCAGCACTAGTGTTGCCATATAGATGGTGAAAATTGATTTAATAATATTTTCAGCATACATTTTATTGCAACATTAGGCATTAAAACTTCAATATTATTCTAATAGTATTTTAGAAGACTAAATTGGCTATGTTGCCTCGCAAGCATTTAAGGGTTAATTGCTAAAAAGGTGAAAGATTAACACTTTAAAAATAGTAAAAATAGTTTTATTCAACTCAGGGCCGAGCGAAGCAGGGGGTGGTTGCCCTGGGCACAGAAATTGACGAGATGCTAAATTTATAGTACCATCGTCATTTCATTTCTTCTTTTTTTTTCCTTTACATTCTCAAAATAGCATGTTTCTACTTTCTTGGAATCTAAAAGGACAGTTAATACTGGACAGTTACATACATTTTTCCCACATGCATTTTTCAGATCCCTTTCACCAAAATATAAGTGCAATGTTCTTTTATATTATTTAGTTGTTAAAATTAAATCTTTTAAAGTTCCAAAATAAATGCCAAACATGTATTCAATAGAATTTATTTATTTTTATGCTTTTCAATTTTGTGACATCTGTCACAGATAGAAATGGCAGGGAGGGGGGGGGGGGCAGTTGAAATTTTGCCTTGGATGCAATTTTCTTTTTGCACACCACTGATTCAACTGTTTACAAGTTTGGACTCTCGACACATAAAAGTAGTTCTTTCATGGGTCGAAACATATAAACAGTTAAATGAAACTATCTTTATTGTTTTTAAAGTTTTAATTTTACACTTTTTAGTAATTAAAAGTACTATAATATTACACGGCATTAATTTGTTATACATATGTATATAGTTGAATAGTTGGGGAAAATTAGTATACTATTCAAAAACTTATTGAAATATAAAAAAAAATAAAATAAAATAAATAAAAAAATTGCACAATGCTTTTTTAAAAATTCTATACATACATTTTGACGCGTAAAGATTGTCCATACTGAATTAGCACATAAATGACAATGAGTACAGATGTGCCATATGACAAGTATACAAACCTAATCTATATGCATACATTTTATAATGCTACTTAGAGAAATCAGAAACAAACATCAATTCTTCTTAACTGTATGTTTAGATAAGTCAAGCACAAATTACAAAATTTAAAAATATTTTAATAGTATATTTGCAATGAAAAAGGCAAGTCATTGCAGCATAATACAAAAGTACACACTAAAAAGTATGTTTAAAGCAATACATTGAAAAACAACATTCAGTGTATATGTATAAAAAAAAAAAAAAAAAAAAAAAAAAAAGAAAAAGAAAATGCACCACTGTTTAGTTTGCACCAGTAAATCAAAAGTATCACATGAAAGGGAAAAAATGTAATTTAAAAAAAAAAATGATGGGCAGAAAAGATGATATAATAAATGCATATCAATTATATTTGTAGATACAGAAAACATTGATGTCAAAATGTTAGTTTTAAAAAAGCCAGGATAAAAAAAATATCCCAAAAGATGTAAATGTATTTTCAAATTATCATAAAATCTTCATAAAATACAAACCAGCTGCAACTAAGAGTCGGGTTTGGTAGAAAAATACCAACATGAATAAAGTCATTAGCATTTTTTTTTATTTTATGAAACATACCTGACAACAAATCCAAAATAATAATAGAAAAAAACAAACAAGTAAATATAATTGAGTTTTTAAGATAACTACATTCACATTCTGCAATAATTATGAAAGTAAACATTTTAACCTCATCAAGATCTTGACAATTAACTATTGAAGAAATATTTAAATTCATTAAGGTAACTATGACAAGTTTTAATTCATTTTTGTTAAGAAATGCATGAAATTGGCAGATGTTATTCAGAAACTATGTAATCTAAAGATTTTGTTTTTTGGTAAACATAAAAGAAGATCTTTTAGCATATACAGTCGGCTCTCGTTAATTCGAACTCGTCGGGACCGCAAGAAATGATCGAATTATGGAAAAAATTAAATGAAAACATGCATAATATGGTACTATTACAAAGGAATTAATGTCATAATGTTTATTAAATTTATTTCGTCTGTAATCATTTGAATATGACTTAATATTAAATTAGAATGTATAAATACATAAACTAATTAAAAGATTAAGACAAGCACAATGGAGGAAAAAATTAAAGCGTCACTGATGGACAGACGGGGCACTAAGAAAGTGGATATCAAATACATTGGATTATATGTATACTTTTTCGGAATAATTTTCTCAAAAATCAAAGAAAGAAAGTTATTCAAATGATCTGAAATCCGTGAGAAAGAAGAGAAAAATGAAAGATCGGAATTCTTGTTAATTCGAATTAAACAAAGTCAAGAGAAAATGTGTTCGAATTAATGATAATTTTTAACGTTATTCTGGCATTGAAAATTTCGGGACTTCATATTTAGTTCGAATTAAGCGAAGATTCGAATTATCCGATTTCGAATTAACGAGAGTCGACTGTACCAACAAAGTGGGCATTTTGAATGAAATTTCTACACAAAAGGAGAAAAACCGATTGTCAAATGACTCGGATTGGTTTATAACTTGATAATTTATTAATATAAAAAATTGAAAACTCAGTTCAATTCGAAATTGCTTTAATAATCATATCCAGAGTTCTCGAATTAACACATAAAAGGAGAAAAATCAACCACAGAGAGAGAGAGAGAGAGAAAAAAAAAACTGGTTGTCAAATGACACAGAATTGCTTATAGCTCGATAAATTATTTATTAAAAAAATGGAAATCTCATTTTGAAACCAAATTGATTTAATAGTCATACCCAGGGTTCTCACTGTCACTGGACATTGCAGTAAATTACTCTATTTGATGAATAAAAGAACAATGAGACTCACCAAATTGAGAGTGCTGAATCTCTGCCTTTTTGTGTGTGTTTGTGTCAATACAAAAAAGACTTTTATCACATTGTTGAATAATTGCATACTGTTTTTCATGTTCAATGGCACCGTGAAATTTATATATTTTTATTTATAGAGATACTGACTCAACACCACCAATTCAGTTTAGCAACAATCAAAGAGAAATGATTATGCAATATGTATTTATGTATTGTCAATTAATTACTATCTATGTACCCGGGTTGTGCCAAAAAAATCAGAAACAAAGTTAACAGCACCAAGTGCCAAATAGAGAAAAGTTTTGCTGCCAGTCAGTGTTAAAATTATCCATTTACCATATTATTTATTTGTTATATACAATGTAATAATAGGCCACTCAATTTTTTTTTCTGTTAAGAGTCCATATCTCATAGCAATTTTTAATATATATATTCACAGCAGTAAATTAACAATACCTGTTTTTAATTTTTATTTAGTCTGCTAAAGAATATCTGAAACAGTTACACATTTAAAAGACATTTAATATGTTACTTACTGCAGTGCATTGTCGAATTTCTACTTTATAAGGAAATACAAAAAAATTAAGTATTTCAGAACATTTGGGGAAAAAAAGGGGATACAATAAGGGATTTAAGATACGTTTTTCAGGGTTTCATAAGGAAATCTATTTTGTTGAAAATTTTCATTTGATGACTGATTTCTTATTTGTAAAATTGCTAATGATGCTCAAAAGCTAGTGAGAACCCTAGTCATACCTGCCAATTTTATGCCTGTATGTTCAAAAATGAGTTTAAATGTGTCAAAGTTTCATGCTTATTGAGCAGTGCATTTGAGATCAGCCTTAAACTGTTATAAAACTAAACAAATAAATTAAAGATTTATTTACATCGTTCTTAAGCTGAATGTAGATTTATCATCAAAAAGAAAATACAAAACATTTTAAGTTAAAGATTTTTTTTTTTTATTACAGTTTTAAATAAAAATCTAATATCCAAAGAGGTTAAAAGAACAAACATTTAAATCACATATTTTATAGCAAATTAGGAGTTTAAATTTGTACATTTAATTGCAATTTATTTTTCACTTGATTTAATGTAATTTTTACAAAAGTGCAGTTTTATATGCTAAAACCTACTAATTATACAATTTTTTTCCCTTCCTTTTTTAAATATTGATGATTCAATTTTGGTTGAATAAAAAATGTTATAAAAGATACAAATCTTGGTAATGAAAAAAAAAAAAAAAAAGAAAAAGAAAGAAAAAATATTCCTTTAATTATGAAATTACATATATCGTAAAGTATAAAAGTAAGCCCCCCCCCCCCCAAATTTAGCACACAGGAAATTCTAATGAATTTAAAAAGGGGCTTATAATTGGGATATTTTTCAAAAGGAAATTCAAATTTGGAATGGAGGATTTTTAAAGGAAAAAAACTAATAAATAGCACTTTTCCAAAAAGGAAGATTGAATATACATTAGGGAGGCAGATAGAATTCGGTGAAAGGCTTACTTTCAATATTTTATGGTATATATATATATATACACACACATACATAACAAATGACTGAATATGTGATACAAGAAATATACTCTTTTTTTTACGTCTGAAGTTAATAAGTAAGGCTTTTTTAATTTCTTGCAGAATGGAATGTTTGATATGCTTATAAATACAAGTGAATACAAATGCTGAGCAATATGAGCATTATGTAAGAAATAATCACTGATTTGGCATTAATGTTGGGAAGCAAAGTGTGTTAAACTTTTAGGTTAAAGAAAATTAACAATAAGCAAAATTACAACTTTTTCACTGTTTTTAGTAATTTGCTGTTGAAGAAGACAAATAGCATAAAGTACAAATGATCAACAAAAGTTCTATCAATTCATAATTGTAGGGGGCAGAATTCAACCCTCCAATCCCATCCGTGGGCATAATTTACAATTCTTGGTGCAAGTAAAAGTCTATCTTGTGCTATAAGTTTTAATCAACAATTATTATATTAAATACTTGTAATTTAGTACTAAATTGGAAAAAATGTACACAGGGCTTAAAAAAAGGGGGTAGGGGAGCTCAGTTTGACTCAAGAAAACTTAAACTTTTGGCAATCTACCTTTGAGTGATATTTATCGGAGGTTGATTTAATAAACAAATTTGTTATAAGGTAATCATGTATAAAATATAACAAATCACATAAATATAATACAATGCTTTTTAAGTTGGTTTATATGAATTTTAAAATTTCATATTATATATTTTTATTATATTCATAAAAAGGTTTAAGGGTATGGATAACTTTGAATGTATAAAACCAAACAATTAGTAAATCATTGCTATCAAGTAATTAGCAATTGGTGATCCAAATCTCTTGTTAAAGTTTTATAAACCTATAGCTTTTGATCACCACCACTAAATAATTATTTAAAATTAAGATATAGAATGTTTTGCTTATTTTTCATGAAATATCAATTTTTTACACTAGCATGGAAAAAAAAAAAGCTGATTTAAATGCAAAAGACCTACCCACAGGATACAAACTTGTTTTTTTGTAAGAATATATAACATTGTTTTAAATATTTCCAGTAAATACAGTTTAAAATATTTCCAACATCGAAATCTTTGCCACATAAATAGCATACACTGGCGTACAAAAATTAAGGACGAGATTTTTTTCGAATGTATCATCGTACTGAAGTTTTCCATATTGACCGAAATCGTAGAATTACCATAAGATCTCCAGCATGTGAAAATGTGGGACAAGTGATTAAAATTATTTAAACAATTCCATTTCTTCCCTTGTTTGAATTTAGTTTATCGGCTCCATCCTTAATTTTTGCACACCAGTGTATATAGATGAAAACAAAAATACAGGATTATTTTTTTAAATGTATATTAAAGAAACAAAGGCATAAAAATAGCACATATTCCTACCTGTCTAATCAGGATTTTAAAAAAATGTTAAAGAGTGAAAAGCAAAGAAAAAAAAAATAGCACATATTCTTACCTATCTTTAATTCTTCTTTAACAGAAAATGTTCAATTAATACCAACAAAAAACTTATTGTTTCATATTGATTTTAAAGGGTAGCAATGCTAAAAACAAACATCAATCTGTGAAAAGAACACATAAGAGGAAAAGGGAAAATTGTTGACTTGATTCTTAATATATGTTCATTAACAACAAAACTATAACTTTTTTCCTTCTAAAGCTATAAAATTTAACTTAAGGGTGTATTTCGATTCAAACTGTTTATTTTCAGATTTATTTTTAAATTCATTTTTGCTCTCATATGCATCAAACTGGCAAATTGTCTTATTTAGAAAGTACACAAGGTTGCCATGATTGTTGATTCTTTGATAAATGCAGAAAATATTGCGCAAAAAAAAAAAAAAAAAAAAAAAAAAAAGCAATCAAAAATGGCATTTTGAACCGATCTTTCCAAATCAGGAGATCTGTGAACGAAAAAAAAGTCATACTGAGAAGGTAATTGTTTATAAATCAAATTCTAATGAAATGAGTGTAAAATGACATCACAAGGCACCTTATATATCTCTTCATAAATCCCCTCAGCAAGTTTCAAGTTTCTACTTTTAAAAATGTATCTGAAATTGTATCAGAAAATTTCGAGCTGTTGAAAGTGGAAAAGCGTTTTTTCGAATACACCCTTTATAATGAAAATAATTTTATAGAATCCTTCAGTGTAATTTGAACTGCAGAAACTGCATTAAAACCATTAATTTAGAATTGACAAAAGATACATTTTTAGTCAAAGATTAAATATCTTGGACATTTTTTTTTCCTTTCACAGCTTTTACAATAGTGCAATAATACTCTTAATTATTTGGCAATAATCATAATGTACATTAATATAAAGCCAATAAAATAAAAACTTCTATAAAGATATAAATGATCTATTTAGTTAAACTACATTAACTTCATTTTTGAAATATTTACACTAATTTATTAAGCAGGCAAAACCCACTGGTTGGGAAAATACTATTTGATCTTTTCTAATGTAAACAAATTGCACAAAATACTGTTTTAACAAGAAATTTTTAAAATGCATTAAATAAATGATTATTAGAGTTTTAAAAAATTGTAATCAGTTTAACTATGAAAAATAATGAGCTAATCTAATATTACGAAGAGAATAATTTTATTACACTCCCACCTTTTAAATGTACACACTGTAGTCTAAATACAATAAAATACTTTTCAATTGTAAATATGGATGAAACAAAAGGAGGTGGGGAGCATATATTAGTTCTAAATTATTGTAGATAATTGATTTGTACTTTTAGACACATTTGATATGATTTTGCAACAAACTAGTATCCACTATTATGATTCCATGTATTAAAATAAATTAAACTTTTTAAAAAAATGATAAATATGCATACAACTGAAAGGATAACATTACAAATGATACAGGATAATAATAAAGACCAGGAGCAGCTCTATAAATGAACTTACCAGGTTGTCATTAGAAATCAAAATATTTTAATTAGCAATTGGATGCAAAACTTGCATTTTTAACTTATTAATCAAGCCAACTTGCCAGCAAGTTAACTTATTAATCATGCCATCTGATCAACTGAACTTGGATGAATACGGTTCACAGAAAATTTGACACAAATAATAAAGATAACTCCTTAAGCAAATATTCATACAAGAAAAAAAAAGCATATTTTTGCAGAAATTTTTTTGGTCAAATAGTTATGTTTGGAGACGGTTTCAGATTTTATACCATTATGAACATTACTGCTCACTTTTCAAACTTTTCGCAACAGATACAATGCATTCATAAATTATATAACATCAAGAAGGGTTTTTTCCCCCTTTTCATTTATATTTTCTTCCCAAGAGACATGAAAAAGGGGAATATCATATTAATAAAAGGGAAAGAGGCTTAATTTGTAATCAGACATAGTAACTGATATATCAGAGAAGGCTATTAAAACACAGAGTAGACAAAAGAATTTTAGAAAAAATTTAGAATTACAGCCTTAAATACATTAAATTTACCCGAAACAGTAATAAACTGAAGCTCAACTTAATTTCTTCTTACAATTATTTTGCATTTTAAAATGTATTTTTATATTCTGAAATGCATTTTTTATTTTGGAACAGAACATCTCAGTTAGAAATAAACTTTGCAATAAATAAGTAAATATATTTTAGACATCTATATTTTGGATGGAAGCCAGTAATAGATCGCATAACACGATTATTCTTTATTAATAATTTACACTAATTTTTAAGTTTGAATATTTCAGTAATTAGAAAAATTTGAGGTTTAATGTGCATTATAAAACAACTAGTGTTCAATATAGGTAGATAAATATACATTTTAAACACCAGAATTTGTTAAAATATACATTTTAAACACCAGAATTGTTACAGACTAGTTTTTGTAACATTTATAGTATTATAATCAGCCCAATGAAGATTAAATTTTGTTGAATCTCCATTTTTGTCCATATATATACAGATAAGAGAGATGAAGCAGACTTGAAAAGAACAAAACAAATCTGCTTTTTTTTCATATACATACGAGCGAAATTCCATGATTAGCTGCAATGATGACAGTATGCTGAAGGCTAGCTACCAAAACTAGTCTGCAATTCAAAAATTCTGGTGCTTAAAACATTATTTTATCTGCTTATATTCTACTGTGCCAAGTATAATCTTAATTATCAAGTAGTGTTCATTTAACAGTGACTTAGTGACATAAAAGATATTTCTGAGGTTATTTTATTAACAATTAAACAATATTACAACATTTATCTATAAACAAATATACTACTTATATATTGAGAGTTGAACAAAAATATTAATAAATTTCTTTTTAGCACTTTAAGCATAATAAACCATAACATGGTTTGCATATTATTTTTTCATCTTTAATGCATTTCCCTTTTTTATTTATTTTAATATTTTGGGGGCTGTTCAACTTTGTTGAATATAAAAAATGTGAAATAAAAACACTTTATTGTG
This sequence comes from Maratus speculifer, assembly GCA_964019185.1. Lineage (NCBI taxonomy): Eukaryota > Metazoa > Arthropoda > Arachnida > Araneae > Salticidae > Maratus > Maratus speculifer. Next base: position 116,681,211 of record OZ025301.1, read on the forward strand.
CTCTGATAATTTTTGGACAAATAAATAATAACATTAAAATATATATAAAAATACTTCAAGTGCTGAAATAGAATGATGTCAGCACAATTTCATTTAAAATGGCCCAGTCATTTTTATAAGAAAAGGTTGTAAAAACCTCCCATGACTTGGGTTACAGTTTATGTCAACAGGAATTAACATCTCACATTCTTCGTATGGCACTATGAGGGTGGCTGAGCCCCAGGCCAAGACAATGATCGTCAGAGAGGGTTGTTATCTTCATTTTGTTGACTAGATGATGTTTCAGCATTTTCTTGAAGCGATGCCTGTAGAGCAATAGGAGTTAGCCATTCTTTAGGAAGGCAACGTTGAAGAAATGGTACCCGTGAACTCATATCAGCAAGTCTGTTGACCCAGGAAGGAATATCTTTGCCACAAAGAATCTGTAATGGCAATAACAATAATGATGATGATGACTAAGATAAATTTCAGCTTGCTATTTTTTTATAAGAAATTTTTAAAGCTTCACAATTAAAAGATAAATAAAAATAATTAAATAAAATTCAAAGCATATTTTCAAAATACATTCTAATAAAATAAGTTTTTTATTAATTTAACTTGATATTAATAATAAATATGTTACCCATCATAAGAAAACCATCTTTTTGTTGACAGATTTTAGCTTTGTGCCAATGTGCAGCAGCTTATGTTTAACCTTATTTTTACACTTTTATTAAACTCAACCTGGTTTCTGAATGTAAAGATGAAATTTTGTAATAGAGTTTTAAACCATTTCTTAATATCCTAGAATTTAAAAAAAAAAGTGATTGCAGACTGCACTGAGAGTTTTGTTTAATACCTCTTTTAAAATACTTCATCTCTTAATAAATCAAAATTGTTAATTTGTAATTATTAAATACATGACTTAATAAATGACAGCACCATTATATTTAACTTTAAAATAATTTTTAAAGCAAATAGGATATATTCAATTAAAATTCTTTAAATAAAATTAATCCTTTACTGAACCATGTGCCATATCTGGTACATAACTAAAAAAGTTATAATTATCACTATGTGCCATGAATTTGGCCACAATATGACTGCTGTTCCTGATCAGAAATAATCCAAAGAATGAAATAACACTTATTTTGTTCATGTGATGACTGTGCTAGACGAAAAATTTGTTTTTTGAAAACAAAAGAAAATTCTACCAAGCTATTAAGGTAAGATTTACTTTCATTATTTTTACTGAATAATTTAAAACTAATACAGTCGAGTCTCTATATAACGAAATCCATCGTTCCAGTAAAAAATTCGTTATATAGAGAAATTCTATGTATAGAGAATGATGTTAAAAATTGTATTTAATATGTAAATTTTGAAAAAATATTATTTTTGATTTTTTTAAGAATTTGAAATGTTTAAAAGTAAATATTAACCTAACATTTTATTTCTTAATTATTTAAGCTGTTTCAAAAAAGAGAACAGACATTTATTTGAAAGCTCAATGAAAATCAAATAAGGAAGACTTGCACTAATTTCAGACAAAGATATCTGTAATTTTTTGTTGTTTTGATTTTAAAATTGTTACACTCTCAAAAAAGCTCAAATTTTAGGAAGGAATGAAAATCTGTAGTTAACATTTTCCTCCATTTGAAGGCCTCTCTTATGTGCCTCTCATTGATTCCTCTTTTATATGTGTAACAATCCAATTGACTCTATTTTGAGAAGGATGTGGAAAGGTGTGTGGGAGGTGGAATGAATTTGTTGGATTTAAAGAACAAGGAGAAAAGTAATATAAAAAAAACTCAGCACTGAACGATAAATCAAAAATAAATGATGAAAAATTGATTCCATATGATTTCAAAGTTTTTTTAAAACTGAATAAATTAAGACCAATTTATGAAAAAATTTGTTATATGGAGATAGATATTTCGCTATATAGACTGTTTTAATGTAATCATGCAAAAAGGGACTGTTTCTACTAAAAATTCGTTATATAGAGAAATTCGATGTATGGAGTTTCGTTACAGAGAGACTTGACTGTATATAAAAAAGTTGCAGAATGTTAAGCAGCTAAAATTAATTTAAGTGCATTTAATGACAAAATATAGTAATACAATATTTTAAAACCCTGATTGTATACATATGGCACACATCATAAAACACCAAATTTTAGCTGAAAATTTGATTTTTTTTTTTTTTTTTTTTTTTTTTTTTTTTTTTTTTTAACTATTTTTCCCATTATTAGGCTGATATATTGATTTCAAATAATTTTTTCTTAAAAATGCAAAAATTTGTGCATATATGTGCAGTTTTCATAAAAGAATATATTTTTTTCTACAATATTATGAGCTATCTGGGTAATAGGCCTCATGTCCAGTTAGCTCAACACGATATCTGGTTGGTTTAATCAATGTTAGTATTTAAAGAAGTCACAAGAAATAAAACTGAGATGGAAATCTAGAGAAAAATGGTAATAAAACCACCCTTGGAATACTTTTAAAGTTGCAAATATGCAATAGAAAAAGATCACAAAATAATTAAACAAAATACTTCATTTTGGAGAATTATAATTTTGTTTTTTAGTTTTTTATACTATCTACGACAAATTCATATATGTATGCTTCTGATTGGCTAATACGCAAGAGAAAGGAGAGATTGAGCCAATCGGATGCTAGATATCATAAGGAAATAGTGCAATACATTTTCCCCAATTTCTAATTAATGTGCAACTTTTGCATCCAGAACTTTGACAATTTCATTATTTAAGAACTTTTTACAATATAAAAGTTCAATATAAAATTGCCCCTCGAAAGTTGCAACAAAATTCAATTTCTAAGCTTCTTTTCCAGCATCGGTCCACAGCCTACTTGAGAGGGGGGGAATCACCATTCTGCAAAAAAATTAAGTCTTTGAAAAATGAACAACAAAAAGGGAATTTTTTTTTTAACTAAATCCATCTGTAAATGAAGTACAGTCAACTCTGTAAAATTCACACACTCAGAGACAGCAGGTTTTGCAGATTATAGATCATCCATCTGTTTACTTTTTTTTTTTTTTTTTTTTTTTTTTTTTTTGGTAATCAGTCTATAAATCAGAAACAATTACACAAAAATTACACTGGAAAAGAAAAACATAATGCAACACTGATGTGATATATTTAATAACAAAGATTAAAGAAAATTTAAATTACATATAATGCTCATTTTACAGATAATTCCTTATTTTGACGCAACACTATGATAGTTTCAGTTTTGATTTGTAGTCAATCAATTTTTTTCTGTAGCCTATGAACATTCATTACTTCTTGCTCCGAGATAAAATTTTGTTATTCAAGGAAATTTAAATATTTATTTGCAATTTATACTTAAATATTTATTCACAGAAAAACTGATAACTGAAAAAAAATATATACCAAATTTAACTGTAAGTGTTTAACTGTTAATGACAATTTTCACTATTTACATTCCAACACATAGTGTGGATAATATAGAATTGTATGTAGATTATACATCAATGGATTTCACAGAATTGATTGTATATAAAAACCAAAATTTTAAAAGTTCCATCTGACAGAGTCAAACCCATAATCTTTTGCATGGGAGCCAAATGTTTTATTACTATGCATTAAATCCTCTGCAATATGTGCTGAAATTAAAATTATATTTTGAAATTGTAAAAAAACAGATTCATTTAATTAAAATAATGTAAGACTTTTACAAAATTTTACATTTTGTCATGAGGTTTCAGATGTTCAGTTATAAATATGCAAAATCTCCAGGGTCCAACTTTCTCAGAACAATATAGTTGACAAACACCCAAACAGAAGGAAAAGTGAAACAAATACAATTTCACCAAATGAACGAAACCCTAAAAATTATGAATATAGGTGTGTTTCTGATGATAATACAAAAATTTAACATTTGTAGAATTTAATTAAAATTAATAGTACAGTCTGCTGTGCTTGGTGGAGAAAGAAGTGAACTGCTATTGCAAATATATATATATTAATAAGTAATTAAAATATAATAAATACTGAAAATATGTTTCTGAATTACCTGAGTAAGAGCACCAGCGAAATGATTGCAATTTTTTGTAATAAGATGATACCAGTCACCTCGAAACTGTTTTCCTAATTCCTCAACTATCTGGCGAACATCTGCATCAGTAAAATCTGTATGGCCAATCAGCAGAGATTGTCTGAAATCACAAGAAATAGGAGTCAGTTATGGGGTGCAAAGAGTAGGAATCAGGATTAAAAACTAAGAGGAAACTGGTGTGGGTGGCACCTAGTACATTTTTTTTTTTTTTTTTTTTTTTTTTTTTTTTTTTTTTTTTTTACTTCTAAAAGGTTCTACTTGATGCAATTTTGAAAATGTTTTGCTTATACTCACTTGCATATGAACATGATAAATAATAAATAAACACATTTTAAAACTTATGAAATAAAACATAATAGGTTTTATTTTTTATCTGCTTTGTTTAGCTCTGTTTTATATTTTTGTGCTTAAATAGCCAAGAAAGCCTGGATCATATCCTCATGGTGTTATTTAAATGTATAATGGTTAGAATTAAGCTGAATTTCCATGTTGTGTTTTTAAGCAGTGCTATAATTTTGCTTAGGCCAACAAGGCCAAGGTAATGGGAATTTTGGAAGCCTTCAACAGATTTATCTAATTTTAAAATTACCCTTATTACTATCAGATTGTTTTACAATCTTTATTTACAAATTGGTTGGTTTTAAGCATTCAAATTATTTATAATACTTGTTAAGCCATTAAGCATATATATCAACAAGCTGTAAAATAAATGTTTACAATATTATCCATATTTACAATGATATTCAAACAAATGAAAATGGGCAGAAATCTGAAATTAATTTGTGCCTTGAGCCCCTAAATTAAGTAAATCAGGTTCTGCATGTTACCAAAAAAATTTTGCTTCTAAAGAGCAAATTATGGTACTAAATTTGGCATATGTGCCATGTGCAAATCTATGTTGTATGTTAGTAAATATGTCTACATACACACAATTATTGATGCATTTCCATAGTTGGGTCCACAGCTAACTGTGGTTTGGTAAATAATTACCCATTTGTTGAAAGTTTTACACACATTGTTGCTGGTGTTTGTTTCAAATATCTGGTACAATTTTTTTTAATCCCTCATTAAGTTTGCATTAATTACTTTAGATTAACATTCAGACATTTTACTAATACTCGTTAAGAATTTGTGCGAAATTTTTCGAAAGGGCGATTGTGCGAAAAACATTTTTCATGCATTATTCTTAAAGAACATCTTTTTATCTTACTTGTCAATATCTTTCTAAAAATACTTAATTTTGTGTGAAATGTTAAAATCTTACTCACAGTTCTTCAGCTTTTAACATAAAATATTAAATTAAGCATATATTTTAGAAACATTTTGACAACTAAGACAATACTTAAGAAGAATACACAGAAAAAGGAAAATAAAATTTTTACCATATACTCATGTATAAGTCGAAAAATTTTTGTCAAAAAAAATTAAACTTTAAACTAGGGGGATTGACTTATACATAAGACAAGACCTAAAAAATAATAATAATATATAAATAAAATACCGTAAAATAGTTTGCTAGCGAATCAGTGCTGCAGCACTCTACTGTGTTTGTACAGTACAAAATCCAAAATCCGGAGCCCTCCACACCTCGACGATTCTGAATTTGATTATTTTTAGTTTATTTGTCAAAAAAATAATCTACCCTACCCAATTGCAAAAAACAAAAAAAGAAAAAAAAATGTGTGATTTATATCAAGAACGTATTTTCAATAGTAAAAAAACATTGTCATATTGAATTAAAATACTGATTAAAGTCAACATTAAAGTAAGTTTAAAATAGGTAATATGACATACTGTTGTTTTTACCCCCTCCAAACCAACAGCAAACTACGTTTGAGCACCATTATTTCTTGCTGACGGCAATCTGATGCTTCAAACTACACGACTTTGTAGTGTTCCTGTGCTGTGATCGTCACATCACCAGTTATTTCACTATTCAAGGCAGTCGATCAGAAGTTCGACATCATGGCGTTTGGCATGCATTCAGTACTTTTCAGCGAATGGCTTTTTACACAAGTTTTTCTTTTTCAATGGCAGCACTTGTTACGCAGAAATTCTATTTCTTGTTTGTATATATAAATTATTTTTGTAGAACAAAAGAAAAAAAAAAAATTATAAGCTTATCTATTTTTTTTTCTTTGGAGGAGGAGGAGAAGGAGGGGGGGGGGACGACTTATATGCAGGTTTTTAATTTTTCCCTATTTTTAACATTATAAGATAGGGGGGTTGACTTATATGCAAGTATATACAGTAATTTCCTTAGGGGAAATTAAATTATAACTGCATTCTGTGCCCTATAAGTTTAATTTTTTAGTAAGGGGAATTTGGAAGTTGATCGACTAATAGCCTTAAATGGATCTGATAAATTTTTGCCATTCATTCTCTATAATTGTTTAAGAGTTTAGTTTATCTGTGAAGATTACCGTGTTTTCAGGTGTGTAGTCCGTGGCTTATACGAGAAAAAAGCCTCCAAAAAAGCCGCTGCGGGTTATACAAAGATTTTTTTTTTTTAAATTGGAAATTGTGATATTTTTTCTACAATTTTTAAACCTTAAAAAATTTGAAAAAAAAACATCGAAATTTGTAAATTTTTTCGCTATGCCTTGAAATTTAGAGAGTTCTCCCATGTTTGTAAAGGCTTTTTTTTACTGCTTAAATACAATTATTTCTGGATTTGAAAGAACTGTCGCAACTATCGCCAAGTATTGCACTGATAGATGTATAATAGCCATTGTGTTTGTAGAGTACAAAATCCAAAATCCGGAACCCTTCCAATCTCGACAATTCTGAATTTAAGATCATTTTTAGTTTAGAAAATAATCTATCGACCCTATTGCAAAGAACAAAAAAAAAGTGCGTGATTTATATCATTTCAGAACGATTCAGAGCAGTCAGTCTTTTTCAAAACGATTCTGAGGTAACGCTCCTTTACAGAGTCGTTTCATTTCGGAACGAGTTCTAGGAATTGAACTTTTCCGGAGTCGTTTCATTTCGGATAGAGTCCGAGGAGTCGCTCTTTTTCGGAGTTGGTGCATTTCGGATCGATTCCGGGGATTCGATCCTTTTGGAAACCAATGACCTAAGATACATATACATTTTATGTCCGAAATTTTGAATTTATCACAGATTTTTTTTTTAATTTTTGGAAATTTTTTTTAAAAATATCACACTTTTTTGAAAAAAAAAAAAAATGCGCATAAATGCCGCATCGCTTGAAATTTTATCTTAAAACACGTAAACGCCACGGTGTTTCTTCCGAAAATTACGGTACTGATAATCTTAATTTTTTAGCCCAATTACTGTAGATATTATGCATCACGAAAAAATTTGGTAAATTTGTGTTAAAAATTATGACTAATGGCTTCTAATTTCGAACCCTGGTCAAAATATATGTTCGTAAATGGTGTATAGCCCGCGGACTATACACCGATGCATCTTCGCAGGTTACACATGAACTTTTTTTACTGCACTGCTCGATTTAGGGGTGCGGGTTATACACAGGGTGCGGGCTATACACCCGAAAATACGGTAAATCAATTTATCACTGTGATGAAAGTCAATATTAGTATAGGATAAAAACAATGAAAAACATGTATTTTTAAACAATCATTGTAATATACAGTCAAAATTTTTTAATCCACACAAGTTGAGACCAGAGGTTCTGGAAATTATGGAATATTGCAGATCATAGAGTATTTGTAAATTATGATTTTTTTTTTTCCTTTTTTGCTGAAGAGCATTTTAATACCATACTTAGAATGCTATAAGATAAATGTGATATCTAATAATTTAATATGATATCTCATAAAAAGTAATTTTTCAAGTTCCTTTATTAACAAAATTATTTACTTAAAGAGTAATAAATACATTTATAATTTGATATGAAAATTTCGTATTTTTGCAATCAATTGCCGAAATTAGTGTTTTTTCCCATAATTAATAGACAAAATGCACTTTTTTAAGTTTGCACTCTTACTCTTTTTTTTTCTTTTGCACCAATTGTTGAATTTTGTGATTTTTTCAGTAACAGATTGGCAAAATTCGCAACATAATTCAGTGATCTTTTGACAAAATTAGTTACGTGCTTCCATTATCTTTTGTTAAAATTTGCAATATTTTTTATCGATTGTTTACCGAAATTAGTGTTTTTTAAACAAATGTGCCACGCAATTCACAATTTTTTTTCTGTGATCCATTGATAACAATTTGCGTTTTTTCCCTACAATCAACTGCCAAAATTCACATTCTCATTTCACTTTTTTTTTCACTGAATTTTCATGAAATTTGTTGGTTTTTCCTGTGATTGCCTGACAGTATTTGCAATTTATTTCCGTTACAATTTGTCGAAGTTTATGATATTTCTTAGCGACATATAGGCAATCTTTTAACAAAATTTGCTATATTCTTCTTCAAATATTTATCGAAATTCATGTTTTTCTTTCTGTCATTTTTCTGAAGTTTGCAATACATTTCAACAAGAGATTAGCAAAATTTGCAATATTTTTCTGACAATTTTTTTTTTTTTTTTTTTTTTAATGATTGTTTTATGCAATTAGCGATTTTTTTCTACAAGCATTTATTGAAATTAGCGATTCTTTTGAACATCATTTGTCAAAACTCTCATTTTTTCGCGATAGATTAACGATATTGGTGATTTTTTACAACGAACATTTTTGGAAGTTTGCAATTTTCTTTAGCAACAGATTGGCAAAATTCCTGATATATACTTTTACTAAGCAACGCAGATTATAAAAAATTGTGGATAATATAACAAAAAAAAAAGTGAAGATTAATTCCAAGTGCAGATTCATCACATACATAATACAGAACATACACAAAAAAAAGTAAATGTCTGTCTCAAATATAAAAAATCCTCAGCATTTTTAAAACAGGAAAGTGACAAAAATATGAACATACAGGGGGAAAAAATTAAACTTTTAATTTGTATGGGTAATTACACTAAGTGTATTAACAAAAATTACAATATTTAGCAATAAAATTGTTGCATCAGTAAGAATGAGATGTCAAAACATTCATAATTAAACAATTTTTCATTTAATATTTAAAAAAAAAAGAAAAAGAAAATCTAATTTTTGACCAGTTTTGAGGTAAACAATACCTTTAAACATCAATATCCATCTTTAATAAAAGCACTTCATTTTCTGCTTGAGAAAATCATTAATATAATATTTCTGAATATTAATTTTTCAATGTTTAAAATTAGAAAAAATTAAAAATGTCACTTTTAATTATAAACTTATTCAAAAGAAGAAACAAGATGGCAAGCTAAAATATTTTTTCAACAGCAAAAAAAAAAGGTATTTACAAATTCATTAAAAATACTCATTTACTTACTTGAATTTAAACTGTTCGCCTAAATCATCTGCATCTCTTGGAGTTATTTCAAATATTCCAGAAAATGGAAAAGGATGTCCACCATAAGCAAATTCTAGAAAACAATATTCCTTTTTTATTAAGAAACAAATGAATTCTGTATTACATCAAAGCACATCATAATTTCACTTTTTACAAGTTATATTCTATAATAGGGTGGATCGAAAAATTGAAATTCGGATAATCGAATCGGCGCGGGATGCAATATGCATACTAATTCACATATTTTTTTTTTATTGAAATCCATTCATATCTTCCGGTGCCCCAAACGCCTCAAAAATAGTTAAAAATTGAAATTTTTATAAATTTTATAATTTTTTTTGCTTCTTAATATTTTTAAAACTATTTTTGGCACGGGTTGCGAAAGTTGCCTTATATATATATTAGTTCAAATTTTTTTTTAAAATTAAAATCCGTTCATATCTTCCGGTGCCCCCAAGCGCCCCCAAAATAGCACAAAAAATGAAATTTTTATAAAAATTTATAATTTTTGTTTTTTTAATTTCTTTTAAATTATTTTATCAGCGGGATAAAAAAGATGCATTTTATAGTATATTAGCATGCATCCAAATAATTTTCGACTTTGATAAATTTCTTCCAATGCCCCAAAACTTTTAATTATTTGCTGAAAATTGAGTTTCATGCAAATTCTGAGCTAAAAAATAGCATCGGAGGCTAAAAAATTGGTTGCCTGTAAAGTCGGTATACGGGCGAAAGTTTTACGTGACAACGACTTTGAGTTGTAAAATAATTTTAATGTGAATATTCATTCGTATAGTAGGAAGAAGGATGAAATAATAGTAACAATTTAAAACATTTATTTATACAAAGAATTATATTTAAAACATTAATTTATACAAAGAATCTCGCACTGAATTTCATATTAACAAAATTTTATTTTTACCTTTACACATACATACGTATTTATATACAAATATACATACAATAACTTGCAATACACTGTGTTTGTTAAACACATTTTACTTCATGTTTATTGATGTCAAATGTTGAATTTTGTAAACAGCATATTAAAGAATTTTTCAATGAGCAGAATATAACTAAAGTAAAATGGCTTAAGAATTTTTCAATGAGCAGAATATAACTAAAGTAAAATGGCTTTCACTAATCACATATCATTAGTTTTCCATAATATACCACCGAATTACGAAATAAACTACACTTATTTTCTTTGTACTTTATACTAATAACTAATACATAACGTATTTCGTCTTAGTTTGATACTATCTAAAATTCCTATTAAGCACCGCCCCTTCCTTGCAGCGAATTCACATTCACGTTCAGAAAATGGTCCCACAAGTGACCGGAAAAAGTTAAGAGAAAAGTGAGCGCGTATCGTGAGCGGAGCGTAACGTAACGTAACGCAGTTTCTTGAAGTGTCTCCCGGCAAACCAATTTACAAGACGTTGTCACGTCAAAATACAAGTAAAATTAACAGTTAAAGAATAATTTATCTAACGTAAAACATAGATCGGGAGGATGAGAAATCGTTTATCGTATTTTATTTAAGTGTATAAAATAAACTTTTTATACTTTATTATTTGAAAGACAACATAGATTGGAGAGTTCTCAGCAATGAGCAGCAATATTTGCATAGTAACATCACGTGGTGAATGTGGTTCTGATCTGGCATTAATGAAACCTGGTCCAGTTTATCACTCAAGATGGCTAAAACCTGCGTGTAGAGTTTTAAGGTTGTAAGTGGTTACAGAAAATCCTTCTGATAGTCTCATTACTCTTACAACATGTATATTATGAAGGTATATGCACCTGTATGGTTTCATATCAAAACAAAGCCATCCATAACTGAAGGAGCGCGTCATATTTGGAAGCTTATCACATATTCTAGATATTTGGAACCCAATTTAAGAAAGATCGTAGATGCTATTATTCAACGAAATAGTTTTTTTCCTCCATGAAAATTTGCTATTGCTCACAGATAACAGAGAGCATATCAGATCTTTAGCGATACGAAAGCTAATTTTGCTAGAAATAAGAGAAAATCACCAGAAATGAGAATTTTTAAAGTACCCCAAATAAACTTCAAAGGGAAGGATTATTTCGAACTTATTGACTGGCGACGAGTTGGACGTTTTGAACAACCTTTTTTGATGAATGTAGCTTGCGAAGAAATTGAGAATATGATAAAAGTTGTAAAAACGAATGAATGGTCAAAATATCCATCCCATACCCAAGCGGTTGAAAGATGCGTTCGACTAGTGTCTGAGGCATCAGAAACTGTATCTGGACAAGAAAAGAGACATTGTTTTATACTATAAAACACTATGAACCCAAAAAAAAGATTACAAATTTTAAAAATATGTAAATTTTCAAATTGAAGGATGTATAACTTTTCTCTATGTAAGTTCGATTTTTGTAATTTTTATGATTTAATGCTTTCATTTTTAAATTTAAATGTGGCTTATTATTGTAAAATTAATGTTATTTATAACCTTATATGTTATTAATTAAACTGTTTTCAAAATTTGTAAGCATTTTTCGTAAATTATAATTCTTAATACATTTTTGTAAAAATTTCAGTTTTTAATTATAATTGGTGCATCAAAGATGTGAATAGATTTTGATTTAAAAAATATATGGGAGCTGCAGAGTTATGTAGTATTGTAATAACAACTTTCCAACCCAGTGCCAAATGAATTTCAAAAAGTAAAATAAAATAAAATAAAAAACAAAAAAATTTTTTTCAAGAAAATTTCAATTTTAAACTATTTTTGGGGCACTTGGGGCACCGGAAGATATGAAAGAATTTTATTTTAAAAAAATATGTAAGCTAAGATAGATAAAAGATAGCTTTTGCACCCCGCGCCAAAAGTAATTAAGAAAAAATAAATAAACAAAAAAATATAAAAAAATCATAAAAAAATCAATTTTTAATTATTTTTGGGGTGCTTGGGGCACCGGAAGATATGAATGGATATTAATAAAAAAAATCCTGTAAACTAGTATGCATAAAAGGCAACTTTTGCACGCCGCGCCGATAGTGATTTTTAAAAAAAGTTTTTTTCCTATACTTTTCGATCCACCCTATTCTATAATGAAAATGTTTGAACATTATATATATATATATATATAATTTTTTTTTCTTCCAATAGAAATACAATATACATACAGAGTGCATATAAAATAACAGAACAAACTTTCAAAGATGATAATATGCATCAAGATAAACTTTTTTTGCTTAAACCAAGTGTGGATTCAATCCTCAATTTAGAAAGGGGGGAGATTATGGCTCTTTTTTTTTGGGAGGGGAAAGTCACATCTCTTAAACAATTTTTGTATTAAAGGCTGGTTCCATACCCAAAATGATTAACTTTTTTCTTATACTTTTGGGAAATCCTTTTCATTTGTAAACACAAAAAATTGCATTAATAACCATAAAAATATAAAACTTTCACATTTATTCTTCAAAGAAGTTGAATATCCCATTTTCTTATAAAGGCAAAGAATCATTCAGAAAGTGAGAATTTTAAGCCAATTTTTAGGAGCAATTGGCTATCACAGCTTGAAATTCAATTTTAAAACTTCACATTTTGCAGAGATTTCCCGAAAGATTTTGCCTTTATCAAACAACAGAAAACGCTAATCAATCCCATTTATTCTGAATAAGTGCATTTGCAAATAAATGTCTTACATCTGAGATTAAAAATAGCTTTATGGATGCAACAGTAGAATTGATTAAAAAAAAGTTACTGGTCCCAAGGTCCAGTAACCATGAGAGTTTACTGGTTCGCAATCATCATCACTGGCCGGCTACATAAAATTCTATTAAATACCTTTAACTCATTGAGTGATTTCACCCCCCCCCCCCCTCACACTAGACTATAAATTAAACTTCCTTTGCAATCACCCAAAATTTTCAGAATAATAAAATGTAAAATAATTTACTAAAAAAAGTACACAGTATATAAACAAAAACTACAAAATTATTGTGTTTTATTTCTGATCATTTATTCAACTTATACTGTAAGGATTAATGCAATTTTTTTTTATTTTTTTTTTTCAAATAAAATAAAATTTTGTGATTTGTGTTTGGTTCGGTTTTCTCAGGGACAGGAAAATTTATGTTTATCTATCAAACAGGTGTGTGTGTGTGTGTGTGTGTGTGTGTGTGTGTGTGGAGGGGGGGGGGGCGATTACTGATCCTGTGGACCACTAAATTTTAATTAGTGGTCCAATTGAATTTTTGGTGGCTTTGGACCAGCAGACCACCAAGGATTTCGAATGTTGTGGATGTGTTAGAAATAATCTGCTTGGGATTTAAGCAGAGCTTAAACGAGCCAAAAAGATTCTCATTGTTGAGTATGGGATAAATTTGAAAGAATTTAATAGATATTTCATTTTTAAATGTCTTGTTAAAATTTTCTTCATTTGGCAGAGGGGGAGGGGGTCATGATCTAAGTGACCTCCCCCTTGGATCTGCTACTAAAAATCGTGGTTATAATCAACTTATTGAGTCAAAAACACAGGATATCTTTATCTTATACCATACTAAGATTTCCATTTATGATCTTCAATGCAGTTAAACCTCATCAAAACAAACACTCAAAAGGGAAAATTTTTCTGTTTGTGTTAAAAATAGTTCGTAAATAGTATCAATAAAAAATACAAATGGCAATTTATCCTTCAGCTGCAATTAAAATTTCTTCAAAAAGCAATTTAATTTAAACTTAGTATATTGTAGATACCTTTTAAATTTTCTCAATATTAAACAGGTCTTTTTATACACATACTACACAGTTGTCTAATAAATTATGTAAAATCAATCCATTACAGAATTCACACTCTAATAGAATAACAAAATTTCTGACTTTTCCAGGTTTTTCAGACCATATTTCCAACAAATTCCCTAATTCATGACATTTTTTAAATATGAATTACAATTCTAGATCTTGATGATTAAACTTATACAGCAAGAGCGCATACACTGATGGGGCAGACTTCCTGGGACAGAACTTTTTTTAACCTTTCTGTGGCAAATCTCATTTAACAGCAAAAATTTTTGCAACATTATATTTTTCAATATTTTTTTAACACTAGAAATTAATGACAAATTTATACAAAATACAGTTAGAAAAATTTATTGCAGAGCTAATATATCACAGCCATATAAGTTTTTTTATATGTAATGGTCTGGTCTTATGTTTTTAAACTTCATGTAAAAAAAAAAAAAGGCGAAAAAAACCTAAATTTAATGAATTAGCATTAGGAGTTATTTAACATATTTACAGCAATTTATAATAAATTGTCCAATACATTTCACAAAACTTGTTGATTGAGTATGAAGTTAAATTTCTGCAATTTCTAACAATGCAATACAAATACGGAAATTCGACCAATATATTTGAGAGAGAAAAAAACATTGTACATAATCTTTTTTTTTTTACAATATTAAGAATACAAAATTGTTATTTAATCTGTATTTTATTATACATTTAGAATTCATAACAAATGAAATGAACAGAAAACAAATGGTTAAAATTCAGCCTAAAAGTTTTTTATTTTTAAATGTCTTGTTCCAACTCATATCATACCTGTTCCATACACTTGAACGCCTGAATGGAAAACACCGAGACCTAATGCAGATGTGTACTCGTTAATCCAGTACTGTAACATAAAAAACAAACAGATTAAGTATATTAATCCAAAAATAATAGTAAGGCAAGAACAAATAAAGTAACTGCAAAATTGAATAACAGCAAATCTGCATTTAACTGCAAAATATATATAAAACCTATTTTGGGTGGGGTTTAAGTTGATTTGATTTTTTTTAAAGTCTTAAATATTTTTAAAATAAAATTAAGTATGAACCATTTCAGGAAAAACAGACAAAATGTTCTGCATATGACACTTGCATAAATACCTATACCTATTAACTTAAGTTGTAAGAATATAAACTATACATTAAAAATAACAACAAAAAACAAAAGAAAGAAGGAAAAATATAAAAAAATGAATAAGTCAGAAATTGCATGTAAAGTATAGCAAATGAGGAGCATTCATATTATAACAAAATTTTAAACATATTCAGGTCTTAGTGTAATAGTATAAAGTATTTTGGATACTGTATAAATATCTTAAATCTTTTGTGTGTCCCTGTAAATACTATCTGCTTTCTATTATACAAGAAGTAATTTTTAGTAAACCTCAACAATGTAAATCAATTTCATAAAAAGTGAAATTGTTTGATATAATTAAAATGCATCCCAAACAATATTTCTTTTTATGCCAATAATGTAATGGAATACTTTTGTGTAACCCTGTAAATGAATAACAAATTTAAATAATCTAAAAACTTTGTAAAATCACCATAAAAAAGAAAATTAAACAGGACGCGTTTCGAGCTTCAAAAATACCGCTCGTCATCAGCTAATCCAAACACGTGTCACAAAGGACAGAGTGGAAATAAAAGTAAGAGTAAAAGAAATTACTTTTATTTCCACTCTGTCCCTTGAGACACGTGTTTGGATTAGCTGATGACGAGCGGTATTTTTGAAGCTCGAAACGCGTCCTGTTTAATTTTCTTTTTTATGGTGATTTTACAAAGTTTTTTAGATTATTTATAAATTTATTGCCAGTGATTTTGGTGTTTCTCAATATGAATAACAAATACTCTTTGCACCATTGATTGTACAGAATGTATATTTTAATATATATTTCATAGATGCATATCAATTTTATTATGTTTGAAAAAGTGTATAACATCATTAAAATGCACTTGAAACTTTTTTTCCCCAATAGCCATAATGTAACAGAATATTTTTGGTTATCCTTGTAATTAAATTATACATCCAATTTTTGTAAAATTTGAAATGACTAGACAAAATCATGCAATAATTATATAGTTTACATTTCAAAGGATTTAGTTGGGTAGCTTTTACTCTATTATATATAGACAGACGGACTGAACGACAACTATAAGTGCTATGTATTTACGTAATTACGAATGCACCTAAAAACAAACTTTTTATATCAATACAGTTGTTTTAATTTAAGGATACAACAGCAGTAATATGAAGAAAACCTGTCCCACATGTGATATGAAATAACTTTTTAAGATTTTAAAATATCCACATGTTAAATCCTAAATCTAAGTAATCTTCTTATTTCAGAGCCATTCCACAAAAAAAAAGGAAAAAAATATCTTGTGTGTGACGCTTACATAAATACCTATAACTGTTAAAATATAAACTATATACAGTAGACTCCCTCAAATCTGCACTCCTAAAATCCGCAACTCTTTAAAATCCACACATAATTTACTTATGTAAACAATGAAACATTCAGTTCAGATGTAGGTGCAAAATTTGACTTTTTTAGTTTTATATCAATTCCATAAATTTTAATAATTTGTAATTTTTGTTAAGGTTATTGAAATCATATTTTTTCATGAAGAAAAAATAATTTATTTCTAAAAAAATCAGGATATTGCTGATATTATTGGTAATCACAATCTTACAAATATATTTATGTATTAATCAAGCTTTTTTTGTTATTAAGTCTGACTAAACCTGAAGTAAAGCTTTGTTATTTTATGATTCTTTCGTGAATTAGTAATTTACTTCTATAAAGCAAGTTTCACTGAATAATTTAAACACATATCATCTTTATAATGCATATTTAATCATGCAGTATTGATTATTAACTTGACAACTATATTAGATTGATAATTTTTTCTTTGGTTGACTTTAAACCTATATTTTAGATCTTGTAGAACCTGATCAGCACAGGACTCTACACTGGAACATGAGTTGACACAAATTGCATAGTATAGCTAAACTCTTTGTCTAATTAAACTCACTTTTTAAAAATCCTTCTCAAAATTTTGGTTATAAAGAGAATTTTTTACTTTTTTCTTTCTATTATGATGAACCCTCAGCTGAGTTGCAACTTAGTGTCTTTCGTCAACTTAACTGATTCCCTGATTTGTCTGTACGCAGTATGAGTAAATCATGATTTATTATTCTCATTGGTAAATTTTGCATTATTTAATCGAGCATTTTTCTGATTTAATTAGGCAAAAATTTCTGTTTTGTAAAACCGGTAACAGATTAAAATTTTTGAAAAAGACTCATCTCGAATGGCTTAAGACATAAATAAACAAATTTGAATTTGCATATATAACAGGGTTGCAGACTTTTAGCCAGGTCAATAAAATTTTAATTTACAACTAATTTATATTAAAATTAGATTAATTTATTTTCAATGCACTAATAAATATTTTCTATTACAAATATATAAATTTCTAGTAAGTTTGTCAAATAAATAAGTCTTTATAACTGCTAGAAAATAACTGTGAAGGCATTATGTTTGAGAAAAAAAAAGTTATAAAAATCAAAATGATGTAGCACATAAAAATTGAAACATTCTTACTTGCCCATATGGAAAGATTAAGTCATAAAATAAAAAATGCTGAAAACAGAAATTAAGAAGGATATACTACACTGTTTGAGGAAAGTTTAGTACAAAAGTTTATAAAATAAAGAAAGCAGTCAAACATAAAAGAATGTTTCCTGCATAAAATTTGTTGAAATAAAATTTTGAAAAGCTTGTTGCTATTTAAGAGGGCATAGTCATGCACATGCTATTCCTAATACTGTTTTTAGTAGTGAGAAATGGTGATTTTATTATATGAACTTATGTATGATTTTAATGTTTATGAGAAGTAAAATAAGACTTGTATATTAAGAGCACTTAGCACTTAAATAATAAAACATCATGATCCTCTTTAATTTTTTTATAAATCAGTTAAAAGTGAAAAAAGGTTGGGAAAATCAATTTTATTCAAAATTTGGAATTTATTTATAATATTAATTTTATTAAATTTCTTATATGTAAATATGCATTACTTAAGTCTCTGAAAAAGAAGTCATTTTGATACAATTTTTTAAAAAAATAGCTGTTTTTAAAATGCAAGATTTATTTTTTTAATGCTATAATTTCCAATTGTGGTATCAATTCAACTTTAGGATCCTTGAGAGAAAAGTCAAACATCAACTTATTCAAATTATACATTTATTTTCCTTTAAATTTTGAAAAGAAAAAAAAAAAAAAAAAAAAAAAAAAAAAAAGCCATTTTAATAAAGAAAATATTGTCATTTGCACTTTTTTATTCTTTCTTTCACAGCAATTGGATGCTAAATTGTTAATAATTTATTTCAGAAAATTCATTAAAATTCAAAAATAAATTAATATTTTGGAAGTTAAATTTCAAATTTTTAAGAGTTATAAACTTATAGGGCAGAGGTTCCCAAAGTGTGCTCTGCGGAGCCCTTGGGGCTCTGCCTGAACTTTCCAGGGGCTCCGCGGCGTTGAAGAAAAATAAAACATGAAAGAAATTAACATATTTCAAGTGAAAGACTTTCAAAAGTTTATAGAATTTTTGTGTTTGTGAGTCAAAAATAATATATCTATAAGTGGGTTGAAACGATATAATACACTTTGAAACTGTTTAAGCATTTGAATTACATATCTATCTATTTTCTGTATAATATTTATGATTTGAATTGTTTTTATTTTAAGTTTCTGCATTAAATGCGTTTTAAAAATTTGATTTAAATTAAGTTACAAGAAATAAGAAATAGATTGCACAACGTGAATCGAAAAATAAAAGGCCAACCAGAGCTGTGAACTCTGATTGCCGATCAAACGGGAGAAAATATTTTTCTTTGGAGCTTCGTCTATTCATATGTTTATACTTAATTCCTTTTTGCTTAATAACAAAGTTTCTGAAAAAAAAATTTCAGAAAAGTATTCAAGATCATCTCGAAACTCTGATAGATTTATTTGAGTATTACATTCCAGCTGCTCAATATAAAATGTAAGACGACTTTAAATGGATATTAAATGCATTCAATGTAAAAACAAAGTCACACAGCTTAAGATCTGAGGAATACGAAGTTCTCATTGATTTAAAATTTCAAAGCGACCTAGTAATCTTTTTTCAAAGCAAGCGTATCAGTGAATTTTGGTGTCACTTAATAGATGAATACAAAATCTTGACAGACGAAGCAATATTGATTTTACTCACATTTTCAACGACGTATTTGTGAGAAGCTGGATTCTCCATTTACACATATCAAAACAAAATACAGTAACCGATTAAATGCAAAACCAGGCATTCGCTTACAAATGTCGAAAATTGCATCAGATATAAAAAAAACTGTGCAAAACAATTCAAGAACGTTTTTCATACTAAACTTTGATATAGTATTGATCGTCAAACTTTAAGCAGAATAAATAAATAATTATCGGCATTTAATATTTGTATATATTGCATAATGTATTATTTTTATTTTTGGATTTTTAATTTCCTTAAGCTGTTTATTTTATTTTTATTAAATTTTACTTATTCAAATTTTCTTTCCTAGTTTTCAAATTTGTGTTTAATTTTTAAAACAATGTCTGTCGCTTAAAACGTCTTTTTTTAAAAAGTCTTGTAGCATTTAAAATACCTCAATAGATTCATTTGTGTGTAATGTGTGCATATATTTCTTTTTATCTTTGATTTTTTTTTAATCTGTTTATATTATCTGTATTAATTTTTAGTTATTTAAGTTTTTTATAGTGTTTTTTGAAGTAAAATTATATTTGTCGCTAAAAACATATTTTTTATTGCATCTTCTATCATTTAAACTTAAATTCCCTCTTTAGATTCATAGTACATTTGTGTAAATTGTGTATCTATATTTCTTTTTTAGGTAGCTTTCATTTCAAAAAGTAAAAGCTACCTATTGCAGCCGTCCGATGGAAAGCACTTCCAGAAAATTTTGGTATATTTTCACCGATCATGACCCCCAGACCCCAAAACCACCCTCCGTTCAAATGTTGGCATATATCTGATTTTTGTCATGCTGTAACTGACGTATTTATGAGCCGATTTGAATGAAACTCGGTATTTATATAGTACATACAAATGTCTCGACCGAGTTCGTTGGCCAGCATCATCCGCCATCTTGTTTCAAAATGGCGGCCATTTAAAAAATTTTAAAAAAATTATTTTAAATTAAATGCAAAAAAACTAAAAGTTGAAATTTTTTTCTTTTATGTGTTAGAACTTAAAACAACGATTCGAGAACACCTTTTATTTTGTCTATATCTTAAAAAATGATTGAGTTATAGCACTTTGAATTTTTCTTATGGCTGACATTTTGAAACGATCTGATTTTTATCACATGATAGCACGCATATTTATGAATCGATTTGAATGTAACTTGGTATGTACCGTACATGGTACATAACGAGGCCTGGACCGAGTTCGTTAGCCAGTTTAACCCGCCATCTTGTTTCAAAATGGCAGCCGTTTAAATTTTTTTTAATTTAAAAGTTTTAAATTAGGCACAAAAAAGCGAGAAATTGAAAAAGATTTTTCTTTTATGCATTTGAACTTGATACAAAGATTCCAAACCATTTTTTGTTTCGTCTGTATCTTAAAAAATGGCTGAGTTATAGCTTTTTTAATTTCTAGTGTTGCTCACATTTTGAAATGATCTGATTTTCGTCACGTCATAGCATGCGTATTTATAAACCTATTTGGATGAAAACTTGGTGCGTACATAGTATATACCGATGTCTGGACCTAGTTCGTTGGCCAGTTCCATCCGCTATATTGTTTCAAAATGGCGGAATATTAAAATTTTTAAAAAAAAATTAATTTTAAAATTAGGTGCAAAAAAGTAAGAAACTGAAAAAGATTTTTCTTTTGTGTGTTTGACCTTGATACAAAGATTCCAGAGCATTTTTTGTTTCATCTATATCTTGAAAAATGGCGGAGTTATAGCACTTTCAATTTCCAGTGTGGTTGACATTTTAAAAACTCTCTGAAATTTGTTACGCGATAATGCGCATATTTATAAACTGATCTGGATATAACTCCGTGTGTACATAGTACATACCAATGTCATGATCGAGTTCACAGGCCAACTTCATCCGCCATCTTGTTTCAAAATGGCGGCCATTTAAGTTTGTCAAAAATCTTTTAAATGTATAATGATGTACAAACAAAAAATTAAAAATTGAAAAAAGGTTCTTTCTAAAGTATTTATCCTCATAATGAATTCCGGAGTATTTTTTGCTTTGTTTTTACCTGAAAATAAAGCCTGAGATATAGCAGTTTGAATTTCTAATGTGGGTGACATTTTTTTAAAAATCAATTTGCCCGCGACAGCACTCGTATATATTAATCGATTTCGATATGAGTGTGCATGTGCACATGAATTAAGATTTCGACCAAGCTCATTGGTTTGTTTTATCCATCATATTGTTTTAAAATGGCATACACTTCATGATGTCATGGAATTTGGCGACTTTCTAAATCTCTTAAAATAATACCAGGTTGAATAAAAGATGACTAATTTCTAAAAATTCCTATTAATATTCAGTATTGGCAAAAACTAGTATTCAATCTAATAAAATCGGGTTCCACTAATTTGAGCTTCGTATGTTTGAATAATATAACTTAATTAAAAATAAATAAATAAATAACTATATGAAAGCTACCTCTTCCTACCGGGATTGCCGGAAGGACTTTTATTTTATGGTGTATTTAAAGTGTGAGTCGCAACCTACATCAATGTTAGTTTCATTTGTAAATAATGTTTTTAGATATTTACAAATGAAATAAATTTTTAACAATAATTTTTGCTTATTTGAAGGAAATTTCTCGATTATGTAAGTTAGATATTTGAATACAAAAAAGAATGCGCTTTAATCCTTATTTTTATTTTATTGTATCCAATAATCGTAATATTGAATAAAACTGTTAAAGGGTTATATAATAGAGAATCTGATTTTTAAAATTTCTATTATGAATTCAGAATTTCAGGAAAAAGCCAAATTCGCTCGGATTTTTATCCAGCAGATTTTTTTTCTGACCCATAGGCATAAAAAAAACATTAATTTGTAAACCACAGAGTATTGCTGGGTTCAGGGGCTCCATGGTAAAAATTCTTCCCAAAAAGGGCTCCGCGAGTTCAAAAGTTTGGGAATCTCTGTTATAGGGTAACATCCCCAGTAATTGGCACATCCTACAAACATGTCCTAAAAGATTTATATCCAGTCTTTTAAAAATGCAAGACCATACCACTTATATGCTCATTTACGTTAAAGATTATAACTTTGATTTAAGCTACTAGATGACAATAGTGCCTAGGAAAGAGAAACAATTATGGCTTGTATGAAATTAGCCATTTTTGTTGCAAATGCTTCTTTGATTTAAGGAAGGCATGCTTTTTAATTCATTATTATATGATTTATAATATATTTTAAATTTTAATTGACAACAGTTTTGTTTAGTTAAAAAGGGTTACTTTAATTGTGTAAAAGTATTTTCGACACAAATATTTGGATTTCTGAATTAATGATAGATGCCAATTAATGGTACTTCAATTTTGCTAGTTCCAAGTAATTGGCACCAATTCCAATTACAAGGAATTTGCAAGGAATTTTAGATTAAACCACTTATTTTGGAAGTACTTTTAAAGTTATAGACTAATTTTGTTTATCATTTGTTTTTATTAGAAAATATGAAATATTATCAGTAATTGGAATCCATTAAAGCTTCATACGACAATTACTGGGGACAGCATGACAATTACTGGGTATTAACATAAGTATATTGTATTGTTTTAAAATGTTCATATTTCAGGCTAATATGCTGATTTCTTACTCTCAAAAACCTGAAATATGGCATTTTCATCTACAGTAAATTCATTTAACGCGATTAAACCCAATGCAAAATGTAAAGTTTTTCTTTAATATAAACTTGTGTCAATTACTGGATCACAAGGTGTCATACATTGGTGCTCTAGGTGCCAATTACTGGTGATTTCAGCAACTTTTTATAAATATATTTTTATAAAAATACTTTTTCAATTTTTTTTGCTTTTAGTGGGAAAAATAGATGCACAGATATGCATTCTTTAATTTAAAAATATTTCCAAGTAAATATCTTATTTCTTTGCAATGAAAATTGAAGTAAGTTTAAAGACAAATTCTTAAAGTGCCAATTACTGGGGGTGTTACCCTAATATGATAAGATATGAAATTACAACCTTGCATAAATATACATCATGGAGCAAAATATACATATTCAGATTATAAAAGCATAAATAAAAATTATTTACCATATCATATACATTCAATATTATTGGTTCTCTAGCCATATCAATTTCTTATTTTCTGATACACCTAGGAGATAAATTAAAACTATGAGAACAGAATTATATAATGTAAAAATAATTATTATATGGTGGTTATAAAAGTTCTTTGTTTTAATACATAAACAATGATCTCAAAAATAATTTCATTCCTTCTTCATTTCTATTATTAATGTACTATGTCCTTAATAATTTGTTTAATAAAAATGCAGATATATTTGCTTTGATATAAAATTGCCATAAGAAAAAAATAGAGAGAGAAAGAGAACGCCCACATATTGGTACTGCCACAAATTGTATATGGTAAAAATAAAGCACCTTTTGGTGTCCAGACACTTTGTATTGTTATATTTTCTGAAATTTTGTTTCAAAATTAAATTTAAATATTGGAAAATATATTTTAAAGATATTTTTCTTTAATGCAATTTTTAAATTTGAGATAAATTCCATTTATTGTTATTCAAATAACTTTCTTAATAATTGTGTCCTGTAAAAAGCCATGTCCCCAAAACAATTTTTGATCAGTATTTTTTTTATTGTATATATCGTTTAAGTTATCTTTCAGGGTGTTTTTTATGTCTTTGTAGTCTTTATATTATCCCTATATACTTTAAATATTTTTTGTAAATATTTTTTTTCATTTTATAAGAAAATTTTACGTGTCCCTTAATTTTCGTCCCCTGTGTTAACACCACATTTTTCTTAATACTAAAATAAGAATTTGCAAACTAAACGTTGTTAACAGAAGTCATTTTCCTCATTTGTTAAATTTTGAAGAATATTATCTAAGAAAAGGTGATTTTTGAAGGTGGGTGTGTTTTTTGTGTGTCCCCTGTGTTACTATTGATTTATTTTGATTAATTATTAATTTTCTAGTTTATTGCCCAGTAGCAGAAAGTTATGGTTGTGTCTGCGACGGCAATGCAGCAGGATGAAAATTGTCTGCAGGAGGGTGTGTTATAATTTTCTTGTGTACATTATAAATATAGTTCTTACTGATTAATATTATAAAAAGACAACTACATTCCAATTATAATATAACCGGAATAAGTAAATAGTAAAATTTACATCTTTTGAAGAATTAGATTAACAATGAATAGAATACATAAAGTTGTTCTTTAAGTTTGAAGTTAAGGCTAAATCTATTTAAAATTAAATTAATATATAGTGTGCTTTTAGTTTCTTACCTTGCCTAAGTATTCAAATCTATAGAAGAAATAGATACAATGATATTAAAGAAAAAAAAATCATTTATATTGTCACAAGTGAAATAGTGATAAAATGAAGAATACAATTCCAATTCCATTGAACAGTAGATGCTATACGGCTTCCTTAAATCCTAACAGTTGTTTACTTGTTAAATCACAATAAAATGTTAAAATAAAATATGTTATAATAAAATGTTGAAATGTACTATTTTTTTTTTTTTTCAAAAAAAGTTAAAAGATATCAAAATTTTTAAATTTATTCAATAAGGCTGCTTTGAAAATTTAAAGTCACTATTTCTTTACCATTAAGTGCATAATGTTATAGTTTTATAGCAGTGATACCTTGAAATACGAAGTAAATACAGTAGAACCCCGATAATTCGGATTAATTGGGACCAGGCCTAATCCGGATTGTCGAAAATCTGGATTATCCGGAGAATGTGAACAAATGAGGTAAAATTTTATTAAGCAGTGAGCTTTTGATGATATTTCTAAATGGATTAAATAAAAAACTGTGAAAATTGGAATTGCCAAAGCTTAAAGGATGCATAGTTGTTACTTACATAGATAACATTAAAAAGTTTAAATAAGAAAGCTTGAGGTATTCTTCCGAAAAAAATTCAGAAAATACTTTTTTATTCAGAATATGAGGCTGAAATAAATTTATGTTATGGAAATTTGGTGATCATTTCTCAAACTTGAAAAAAAATTCGACCAAATCAATCCGGATTATCCGAAGATCCGGATTAACGGGGTCCGAATTAGCGGGGTTCTACTGTATTATGAAAAAGAAATAGAAAAATTCTGAATAAGTTTTATAAATACACTGGATGTCTATCTAAAATTTTGTCAAAATTTGCAGTACTAATTTATGGTCAAATAACGAATTTTGGTGGGAAAAAAAAATCTTGGGACAAGAAAATCAGTTTTTGAGAAAGAAAGAGAATAAAAAGTTTGTAATTGTAGCAGCAAAAACAAGAATTTTGTAGTAAAAAAAAATGTTTTTTAAATAAAATTTTATTTTTTTTTTGCGATTGTTTTACGAAATATGCAGCTTTTTCGTGATTTTTTGACGAAATTTACCATTTTTTCTCAAGATTTTTTGACAAAATGCCTTTTTTTTTTAAAAAAAACTTTCTGCCGTTTTTTGCGATTTTATGATGAAATCTATCGTTTTTTTCGCGATCTTTTGATGAAACTTACCAATTTTTCATGATTTTTTAAACGAAACTTGCTGTTTTTTATGACTTATTGATAAAATCTCTTGTTTTTTTGCGATATTTTGACGAAATCTGTCGTTTTTTCGCGATCTTTTGACGAAATCTGTCGTTTTTTCGCGATCTTTTGACGAAATCTGTCGTTTTTCGCGATCTTCTGACAAAAGATTCCATTTTTTCAAAATTTTTTTGACGAAAGATTCCATTTTTTACACAATTAGCCTTTTTTTCCGATTTTTTTAACGAATTTTACAATTTTTTCACGATTTTTTTTGACGAAATCTGCCTTTTTTTCGAGATTTTTTTGTCAAAATCTGTTGTTTTTCCACAACATTTGGATGAAATCTATCTTTTTTTACAATCTTTTGTTGAAATCTTCCGTTTTTTGCGATTTTTTGATGAAATCTATCGTTTTTTCGCGATCTTTTGATAAAAGTTACCGTTTTTTCACGATCTTTTGATAAAACTTTGTTTTTTCACGCTTTTTTAAACGAAATTTCTTGTTTTTTCATGACTTATTGATGAAATCTGTCTTTTTTTTTTTTGCTTTTTTTTGACGAAATCTGTCGTTTTTTCGCGATTTTTTGACAAAAGATTCTGTTTCTTTTCAAGATTTTTTGACAACAGATACCATTTTTTACACGATTTTTTGACGAAATTAGCCGGTTTTTACGATTTTTTAACGAAATGTACTATTTTTTGTGACTTTTTTGACGAAATCTGACATTTTTTCGCGATCTTTTGTCGGAACATGCAGTTTTTCGCGATCTTTCGATGAAATCTGCCATTTTTTCTTGTGATTCTTCGGATGAAATTTGCTGTTTTTTTCGCGTCCTGTCCATGTTTTTTTTTTCACCAAATAATTACATATTTTTTCTTTTCCAAGTTGGCAAATTTATCTGCAAGGACAATAAAAAATCTGCGACGCACGTCGCACGTCTCGCACTTTCTGCTACCGGGCATTTAAATTGTAAGTCTTAGTTAAAAGAAAATATTCCATCTAAGTTTACACTGTTTCTGTGAAAATAGTGACACATGGGTGATAATTTATTTCATTTTGTCTCCTATGTTACTTAGTCCCATGTGTTACCATGATATTGGTAACTATGTTGTTGTATGACAAAACACCCAAGTTAAAAAATGAAATGCAACAGAATATCCTGTTTTTTAATATATTTGTTGGTCTATATCAGAAATACATTTTTAATTAATACATACATACATACATTTTTAAGATTGTTAATTTTTTTATGTTCAATTAGAATGTCCCCTATGTTACTGACATTTCTTTTATCAGAACAAAAGAAAAAAAACTTTCTTATGAATCAGTTTTATAATATGCACTGGCTAATATGTATAAATAAGTTTTACTATAATTTTTTTTATATTATAGTAATTTTTACCAAGTTATATAAAGTTTTATACAGGGAGAATACAAAAAAAAGTAACACGGGGGACATAATATGCCTATATCATGAAAAAATATATACATAAACAAAAAACTACATGGCACTGAAAAAGAACATTTATATCATTGTGTTAATATTGTAAAAGCAATTCTCTATTTTAATAAGAAAAAATGAGAAGATTATTTAAATTATGGTAACACAGGGGCCATATTTCAGCCAATGTGTCTGTGTTTCTAAGTGTAGCGATAAATATTTTTTAAAAAGTGTGCTGCTGATATTCAATTTCTATTCTTGAATATGTATACGTATACAACCCTCTCAAAGATATTTTTATTTCATTTTAAATGAAAAATTTTTTGAAATTTTTTTTCTCAAAAAGGACTTTTATTTTTGGAATAACCCATATAAATAAGACTCTTAGACGAGACTTGCAAATGATATTTTCAAAAATATACAGTCAATTTATTATTGATAATAAATATTTTCAAGCATACTATAAATTAGAAGCTAAAACATATTGCACTAAACATGGAAACTCAATCAAACACACACACTAAAATTAAATTTCTATTTCCCCCCCCCCCCCCCACCAAGAACAAAATAAAAGATCAACTAAATCACAATTTACTTTATAAACTTATATATACTGTAGAATTTGTTTTAAGTTTCAATAAAGTTTTATGTTTTATAAAACAAAATATTAAATAGGAGAGAGTGGGATGGTGTGGGACACTTTTTACAAATGTAAGAAAATCAACTTTGTTTGATACAAAAATGAAAGTTTCAATTTATAGAGTGCAAGGTGAATCTTTTTTAATCTGCCTAAGTAATACAGAAACATAACATGCAAAAGCTATTTTATAATTAAAGAAATTTTAGTAAGTTTCAAAATATGTCCCATATCTCCCCACTAATACAGAAGTATGGAACAACAATAAAACAAAGCTGTAAAACACAAATAGTCTAGTGCCGGCTAGATATACAATCAAGCAAAGATTGTGGGTTAATAATGTATGTGCCACAAAATAAAATTCCAGTAATTTAATAACTGGAATGAAAATTTAGGATTGTCAGCTATAGATGACAATAAAAAAACATCAATTCATTTATATTTTGAAGTAAATTAATATATTGTTAATGTTAACATTATCCTCTAAAAATATTTACATGTTAGCAATTTACAACGCATGTAAAAACTATTAAGATAGCAAAAAATATTAATTTTTTTTATAAATTTCAAAACAAATGAAACTTTTTTTTCTTATAATATGTAGGAGAGAGTGTTATACCTTGGGAAAGTTTTCTTTGAATACACCAACATTTTTATCTATATTTTTAGAAATTCAGGCAGTTTGAAAATAAAAAAAAATGCCACTCATTTAAAGTAAGTAAGGCAAACTGTCCCAAAGTACAACATCCTGTTGTACCTTGGGACATAAACATATTTCAGCCAATAGACATACAGTTAATTAATAATTTTGTACAAGTTATACAACCTTTAATATTTAGAGTTAAATCTGAAAATTTTACATATAGTAAATGGATTAAAAGCAATTTTAACCCAACACTAGAAAACTTTTTTTTTTATTATTATTTATAAACAACTTTAATATAAACCAAACAACTCATCATATCATTTTAACAGAAACCTAAAACATAAAACCAGACTTGCCAAATTCTGAAATCCAAAAATCAGGAGGTTTCATTTCAGAAGATTCAGGAGATATTTTTTTAATGAAAACTTATTAATTTTTAAATGTACTAAACAGTGTTAAGAGCAAGTTCAGTTCTAAATGGAGATTCGTTATTACTGAAGATTAAAAAGAAATCTGACACTCTTACTCGAATAAGGAAAATATTGTACTCCTTAGAAGTTGAATGCATCTAAGATTATGATGTTTGAACATACATTTAAATTAATTAAAACAAATACATATTACAGAAGAGGTGGGGATTCTTCTCCATAAACATATAAAACTATAGTGAAGATACCCAAGTATAAAAATAACATGTTATAAAACTATTGTATATTAACCGAGGGAAATCATTAATAATCCAGAATGTGTCCATAGTAAGAACAAAAAATCTTAAAGATTCATCAATTATAATGAATCAATGTAGTTTATTGCATAAAATATTACTAATCAATTATACTAATGAACAACTAGATTTGCTCTGGAGTTTTCATCTCTGAATCACAGTAAATATGACTGTATAATAATGGATTAAATATTTAAAAAATCAGGAGTGATATGAAAAAAATCAGGAGTGTTGAAAAACATGTGAAAATCAAGAGACTTGGTAGGTCTGATAAAACTAATTTTTTTTACATCAGTTTGCAGTTAGTAATGAAACTATTAATCTCAGAAGGTGAATAGCAATAAAGATTCAGAGATTAATGTAACAAATTTAATTTGCACACAAAACTTACCTTGCAGATGAAAAACTTTGAAGAAAAAAAACCAAAATCTTTAATAGCTATCTAGGTCAACACAAAATGCTGGGTTCAATATTAAAACAAACAATGTAAAAAGAACTATTTTTCTTTGCATGGTGTTCGATACATAAAATAAAATAGGATTTCTTCAAAGAAAAAGAACACAGTAATAATGCGAAGGGGAAAAAAATCACAGTAAGGACTAGCTTAAACGTCAGACCAAAATATTAATAAGCTTGCTTTTTCATAACTTTAAAGAGCTTCTAAATTCAAATTGCTCAATATGCTTTATACAACTACTACAAAACAGAACTACAAATAAATAATCTGTGTTCACTACTAAAATTTTGCAGAAAGTTGAAGAAATTGAAGCTGTCTAAAGAAAGGAAGATTCTCTATTTAAAAATATATGACGTCACGAAAAATCATTGAGGTAATTCTATTACCACGGAGTAAGAAGCAGGTGGGGAAAGTAGTGTTAAAATTTTGCCATGCGGATTTTTTGACGATAGGGTGCGACACCGCTGCATCTGGGCTGTCGATCGATGCTTCTGCTATGCTTTTCAATGGAAAAAATGGTCAAATGGTCATTAAAAAAAAAAAAAACGAAAAATCTGAATTTCTAGAAAGGGACCGTTCAAGTATTACGTAAGCATATTTTTAGTCATTTTGTACCCCCTCCCCACTCTTGTAAGAAAATATAAGCAAATGCTAGACCCCCCCCCCCCCCTTTGCTTACGTAAGATTTTATGACAGTTTATACATCAATACTTCTTGATTTATAAAAAGTGACCAATCAGTTACATTATTAATCCTACAAATTTATATAGGCATATAGGGATTGTGATATCAAAATATATAAAATGGTTTTTATATATTGTTACTTATTGCATTAAACAAACCACAGAATACAAAATGGTTTAAATGTATTGTTATTTATCACACTGAACAATAAAACAAGATATACAAGAAGTCTAAACTTACTTAGGCATCATAACTAAAATTTTTGACATACAGTAAAGCATCGTTTATACGACGATGTTTTATACGACGTTTACATTTATACGACGTGTTAATGTGGTCCCGACTCATTCCCATTCATTTTAATGTAAAAATATATCTTTTATACGACGCCCAAAATCGTTTATACGTCGATTTTTCGATTTAGTATAGGTTTATTTTTGTTTATTTTTCTTGTTTATTTTACGAACGAGCGGAAGTTGGCAGCTGTGAATGACACCAAAGAGCGTGTTTAAATGCACTCTACATTATAAAAATGTGGGCTGTGTTCGATTAGTCTGAAAAATCAGCTTACGTGTAACAGATTACACTTGGAGGGGTCATTCTTTTTTCAGGGATGGTCAGCTTTCCCGACCTGTTTTAAGTTGCAAATAGACTATCCCTCTAACTCTTATCAGTATTGGCGACTTTCAGTTGGCCACGCGGGGTTTTTGAGCTTTGATTTTAAATGGAAAGGAAATGATGTACTGCAAATGAGGAACCTTTCGGTGAAACATAAATAAAGGCAAGCATATTTAAATTGCTTTCTAATCCCCTCCCCGTTTTTTTTATATTGGTTTGTTTATTTTACAAATTCATGCAAATCATCACGTTAAACATTAAAATTAAATGAAAACAAAATTAATTCTAGTTTTGGAAGGTAAAATCGATTATACGTCGTTATCGTTTATACGACGTTTTTCTGTAGTCTCTTCGGCGTCGTATAAACGATGCTCCACTGTACTTAATTTCTAAAAATCATAAGTCTATTTCTTTGCGATATTCAACTTACAACTGTGACAACTCCGACTGCCTAAATTAGATAATCACAGCCAGAGCTGCCGCAAAAAGAATTATCAACATTACACGTTGATTCTAAGAAAAATCATATCATGAAAATTAGGTAAGACATAAAAAATTCTTACCTCCAAAATTCCAATTCTTCGAGAAAGTCGGGGTATCGGGGCTCCGAATGTTCGAATGCCTTCTTCTGCAGCATAAGTATTGAAGACTATTTTAACTCAAAAAACACTAGTCCATCTTCATTTTCATATTTTAATAAGGACGAGCACGATTCACAAAAAAGGCACACACAACAATAATATTTACAATATCAGCCGTGACACTTTCACTATTACATCTTGGTTCTACAACTTCTACCTTCTAACCGAACTACAAAACAGAAAAAAAAAAGAATTAAAGTTAATAAACAAAAAATGTTCTTAGTCTAATAAAAAGGTTCGGCGCATGCGCCGCACCTTTACGTAAGAGAGTAAAAAAGAGTTTCTTGTTTTTCACATTGCGCAATAGTTTTTAGCCTTACAGGTGGTTTGGAGGAAAAGGAATATGAAATAAGTTCCAAATCCCGACAACAACAGTCATTTTAATCCGCGATATTCAATGTTTTTAAATGGCCTGCCCTTTGGTTTTTATCAGAATCATCTCGTATTTTAAATGGCTTAAAAAAGAAAATGAAGCGCCGAATACCTTTAAAAAATATGTATGTTGTGAAGAGAACTTCAATTAACCAGATTTTCATTTCTACAACTTTGGGACTGTTCAAGTATTACGTAAGCACTAAAGGGGGAGGGGGGAGTCCAGAGTCTGCTTATTTTTTCTGACAAGGGGGGAGGGGGGGTCACGACAATTCTTACGTAAGCATTAAACAACGAAGAAATTGCAGTTCAAATTCAACAAGCAAAGAAAGTATGATGGGGAAAGAGCGTTCTACAGTCCGTTCGAAATTCACCGTTTATTTTCGATTTTATCCTTTGCTTATCCATCGGCAGTCGCGTCACCCACTCGCCTTTTGTCTTCATTGTTGTCTGTTAAGTTGTGTGCCAAGTCAAGTACATTGCAAGACTAGAAAAACACAGGAACCGGTGTGGCTGGGTTCTGTTGCCAGGGTAACTGGTAAGTTGACTTTATTTTAGGTAAATCCGGTATTTTCTTTTCTCCCGTTCAATCGGTCATGGAATTCCGGGAATTTGTGCAGAATTTCTGGAAATTTTTGTCTTTCCGCTCCTATTGTTGAACTTCCTTCTCTACAGTTTTTGGAACTTTAGAAAGCAGAAAACCTACTTGGGGTTTTTCTTTTCTCGGGTACACAACACAGATATTTATTGTTTTAGTTCAGTTGTATTGTGAATTTACATAGTGAATTTTTAGTGAAAGAGTATTGCTTTTAGTTACATGGTGAATTTAATCGGATTTAATTATGGATACTAACATTGACAAATCCTTATAGTCAGAAACTTTATCAGAGCTTTAAAACATCTCGAAATGATACTCCTGCCAAAGTCGTGCAAAAAATGGCGTATGATGTTTGGCGACGGTACAAAAATGAAGCCAAGTGCGACAAAGATCTTGAAAGGCTTGAACTGATGTGCATTCTTCAAGCCCATCAATGAGAGGCTGGAGAAAGAAGAAGTGGAAGAACAAGGACCTGAAACCTGCAATACCTCAGGCCACTGTTCCAGTGAAAACTTTATAATAGACAATGTTGAAACATGGGTTCAAGGATCCTGGACATCAGATTAAATTATGAACACCAAACTGAATTCCAACATTTATGATTTACAGTGGAGCATCGTTTATACGACGCCGAAGGGACTACCGAAAAACGTCGTATAAACGATAACGACGTATAATCGATTTCCACTTCCAAAAATAGAATTAATTTTGTTTTTGAGTAATTTTAATGTTTAACGTGAAGATTTGCATGAATTTGTAAATAAAACAAACCAAAATAAAGAAATAACAAAAAAAAAAAAAAAAAAAAAAAAAAAAAACGGGAGAGGGGGAGGGTGTTAGTGAGGAATTTAAATATGCACACCTTTATTTATGTTTCACCGAAAGGTTCCTCACTTACACTACATCATTTCC
The DNA here is from genome assembly GCA_964019185.1 of Maratus speculifer. Taxonomy (NCBI): domain Eukaryota; kingdom Metazoa; phylum Arthropoda; class Arachnida; order Araneae; family Salticidae; genus Maratus; species Maratus speculifer. The sequence goes on from OZ025301.1 coordinate 116,715,038, forward strand.
TTTCCATTTAAAGTCAAAGATCAAAAACCCTGCTTGGCTGCTAAAAGTCAAAAATATGGACAGCAGTAAGAAGGATAGTCTATTTGCAACTTAAAAGAGGTCGGGAAATCTGACCATCCCGAAAAAAGAATGACCCCTCCCAGTGTAATCTGTTACACGTAAGCTGATTTTTCAGACTAATCGAACACCAGCCCTCATTTCTATAATGTGGAGTGCATTTAAACGCATTCTTTGGTGTCATTCATAGCTGCTAACTTCCGCTCGTTTGTAAAATACACAAGAAAAATAAGCAAAAATAAACCTTTACAAAATCGAAAAATCGACGTATAAACGATTTTGAGCGTCGTATAAAAGATATATTTTTATATTAAAATGAATAGGAATGAATCGGGACCACATTAAAACGTCGTATAAATGTAAACGTCGTATAAGTGATCGTCGTATAAACGATGCTTTACTGTATTAATCAAATATTTTGGAGTAAATTTTAATTTCGCGTATAGTTTTTATAACCTTTGAACAATTTAATAATTCATAACTTTGGATAATTATGCAATTAGTACATGTAGAATTAAAGCAAATTTTTAATTTAATTATTTGGAGGGGAAAAAATTTGTAAATTATAGGATCTCCAGATTACACATTTAAAATAATTTAAACATAGTTTTTTTTTCTTTTTTACTTTGTTTCTATCTTTTATTTGTGACTGAGCAGTAAAAATAAATCTATTAATCAAAATTATTCTTAGCTCATTCAGGAACTTTTTCTTTTAAATCCCCATCTTCTCCATCCGGACAATTCAGGCCCGTGTGAAATGGGGGGGGGGGGGGTCGCCCCGTCCGAGGAGATTGAGGGAGCACCAAATTTATTCTACCAACACCAATTTCTTTTTTTATTTCCTGCTAATTTTACAAAAAGAAAGTATTGGATTTGTATAAATTTTCGAATTCCGGTTTTCAACTGATTTTACACGTTTTAGGGGTCAGAGATTCCAAAAAAACATATTCTTATAAAATATCTTCTGTGAAATATATTTTGTGGGTGCTCCATCTCAAGAAAAAGTACACAGAATTTAATAAAATTTGATATTTAGGTAGCCCCTGATACAAATTGTTGCTGATTAGTTTTTGGCGTAAATCGCTCAACAGGTGGCGCTGCTATGCTGCATTTTTTACGATTTTCGCAACAGCTATATTTTAAGAACTAATGCACGGATTGTAATATAAATGTATATAGTATAGTCTAATAGATAGTCCCTGATATAAACTGATGCTGATCAGTTTTGGTGTAAATCGCTCAACAGGTGTCGCTGCTATGCTTCATTTTTTACGATTTACGCAACAGCTGTATCTCAAGCGCACAGATTCTAATAAAAATTTAGATTTAGGTAGCCCCTGATATAAATTGATGCTGATCAGTTTTTGGTGTAAATCGCTCAACAGATGGTGCTGTTATGCTGCATTTTTTTATGGTTTATGCAACACCTGTATATCAAGAACTATTCACGGATTTTAATAAAAATTTATATTTAGGTAGTCCCTTATTTAAACTGACGCTGATCAGTTTTTGGTGTAAATCGCTCAACAGGCAAAACATCGCTCAACAGGAAGCAAAACAAAACGAACTTGAAAATTTAGATAAACAAATTCTTGATAATTTGTCTGAAGACCCAACCTGTAAGCAAGATGCTTTTGATACTGAATATGATTCTATCGATAAATATAACACGATTTTTTACGAAACTAAAAACAAATTATCGCGTTATATACAAAAATTAGAAAAAGGTCTTAATCCAGATAGTTCCATAATATTAGATGGCATGGCGACAAGAAGAAAATTTAAGTTACCTAAATTAGAGCTCCAGCCTTTCAACGGTTAAATTAAAAACTGGTTAACTTTTTGGGGGCAATTTGAGAAAATACACGAAGATAATAATATAGCAAATGAAGATAAAATTCAATATCTTTTAATGGCTACACAGAAAGGATCGCGAGCAAGAGAAATAGTAGATTCCTTTCCCCCCACAGCCGAGAGCTATCCAGAAGCGATACAATAATTGAAGGCACGGTTTGGTAGGACAGATGTTTTAATTGAAGTATATATAGGCGAAGTCTTAGGATTAGTTATTAATAATTCCTTGGGACAAGGGCAAAAATTGTCTCTTGTTAAATTATACAATAAAATCGAAACTTATCTTCGGTCATTGAAAATGTTAGGAGTATCGAGCGAAAATTATTCGTCGATTTTATATCCACTGGTCGAATCGGCATTGCCTTCAGATATTCTTAAATTATGGGAAAGACATCTTGGTACTTTAACAGTTAAGGATAAAGATAAAAATCAGGGAATTAATAAATTAGATGTTTTAATGCAATTTTTACAGATTGAAGTTGAGATGGAGCAAAAGGTTAAATTAGCTAAGAGTGGGTTTTCTTTCGATAAAGATGTTTCAGTAAACAGAGAAACAAAATTCGATCGAAAAGATAAACATTTTTCTCTTCCTACGGCGGCCGAACTGTATAATGCGGATGATAAAAAATCGGAAGAACAGTGCGTTTTTTGCGAAAACAAACACCGTAGTCAAAATTGTAGAGCGGTATGGAAAATGACACTAGCGAAAAGAAAAGATGCTTTATTAAGAAAAGGAGCATGCTTTCGTTTCTTCAATGTCAACCACTTAGCAAAAGTTTGTAAAACTAAAATTAACTGTTCTCATTGCGGGAAAAATCACCACCAGTTCATGTGCATAGAAAAGAGTAAAATTAATTTAGGCGAAAATTCTAAACAGGATTCAACTGCTAATAAAGATTGTATGCTTGCGAATACAACTTCTAGAAAACGAGTTTTGCTCCAAACATTGGTTGTACGTATATGCAATGGGGATATCGTACGAAATGTTAGAATTTTATATGATACGGGTTCGCAGCGATCGTACATATCGAAATCTGCTGCTAAAATGTTAGGATATAGTAGCATAAGTAAAGAGAGAATAGTGCATAGTTTATTTGGGGGGCGACAATGTGCAGAACTACACGAAAGATATTTGATTAATTTGGGAAATATGGATAATAGTTTCCGATGTAAGTTTGAGGTATTAGATCAACAAAATATTTGCTCTGAAATTTCACCTATACCGGAAGGACCCTTTATTAAGGAAATAAAGCGGTACGGAATAGTTTTGACTGATAGAGTCACTAAAGTTAATGATATATTATATGAATTTTCTCCTGATGAGATACACGTATTAATTGGTGCAGATGTTGCCGGGAAATTATTTACCGGACATTTAAAACAATTACAGGGCGGATTGGCTTGCATGGCCACTCGTTTAGGTTGGACAATTCTCGGGAAAACTGAAGGTTATGAAAATAAGAATGTGAACAATTTAATTTTTTCGCTGCATGTCAAAGAGGCAAAAATTACCGAGTTGTGGCAACTTGACACTTTAGGAATTCGCGATCCTAGGGAGAAAAAGAGTAGAGAGGAAATAGAATTAGCCACTAAAAAACATTTTCTCAGTAATATTAGAGTAGATGACGCGGGTCGGTATGAAGTTAGTCTTCCATGGATACAAGGCCACCCTCGTTTACCCAGTTACGAAAATATCGCTCGACGTAGATTAAAAACATGCGTCGATTCATTAAAAAGGGTAGGAAAATTAAGCGATTATAATCAAGTATTCGATGACTGGTTAGATGAGAAAATAATAGAAAAAGTTGATCAGAGAAAAACATTAGGTAGTGAGCATTTCCTTCCTCATAGAGCGGTGTTTAAAGAAAACTTTACTACAAAGGTGCGGCCAGTTTTCGATGGTTCAGCTCAGGAAAAGGATTCGCCGTCTATAAATGACTGTATTGAAAAGGGACCTAACCTCGTAGAACTGATTCCTTCTATATTAAATAGATTTAGATTAGGAAAAATTGGGGTAATTGCTGACATAAAAAAGGCTTTTTTGCAAATTGGCATTATAGAAAAAGACCGCTCATTCTTGAAATTCCTGTGGTATGAAGAAGGGGACCCTCAAAAAATGATAACGCTTCAACATAGAAGAGTAGTATTTGGCATTTCTTGTAGCCCCTATCTTTTAGGTGCCACGTTAGAATATCATTTAAAAAACGCACCGGAGCAATTTAAAAACATTGCGCTTAATTGTTAGAATCATTTTATGTAGATAACTGTGTTACGAGTGTTGATAGTAAGGAACAACTGAACAGATTTATCGAAGAGTCAAAAACCCTTCTTAGCGATGCAAAATTCGAGCTTCGCGGGTGGGAGCATAGTTTTCGGGAGGTTTTGATAGGGGAAAAAGTCCCTGTTTTGGGTCTAATGTGGGATTTTAGTAGGGGCACCTTAGCAGTTGATTTAAAAGAAATTTCCCAGGATGAACGCAAAGTAACTAAAAGAAACATTTTATCGGCTGTACACAAAATATTTGACCCTATTGGATACACGTGTCCTGTAACATTAGAACCTAAAATATTATTACAAGAGTGTTGGAAAGCTAAGGTGGCATGGGATACAGAATTACCTATTTCTATCAAGAGAAAATTTGAAAAATGGAAAAAACAATTAGAAAAGTTAGGGACTATTGAAATACCTAGGTGTTTTTTTCGGGATGCAGATAAACTGCATTCTTTGCACGTTTTTTGTGACGCTAGCAAAATAGCGTATGCTACGTGTATATTTATACAGTTTGAAAATGAGAATGACAACTTCTGTCAATTGGTTCAAGCAAGAAGCCGAGTTGCTCCTATGAAAACAATTTCCATTCCGAGGTTGGAATTGTTGGCTTGCAATATTGGGGCTAGATTAGCAAATAGTGTCAAAACGAATTTAAAATTAGATGATATTGACATTTTTTATTGGACTGATTCGGCCAATGCACTTTATTGGATAAAAAGAAATGAAAATTGGGCGCCTTTTGTTTATAACCGTGTATCAGGAATCCGGTCTTTAAGTGATTCTTCAAAATGGCATTTTATTACCGGCCATTTAAATCCTGCGGACCTGCCTTCAAGGGGTTGTACCGCTGAGGTTTTAGACCGAGACAAATGGTGGGAGGGACCACAGTGGCTAAAGAAACCAATTAACGAGTGGCCAAAATCAGAAATATTTCCAGATTTTGAAATTATAGATGCCGAAAGAAAAACAATCATTAGCGCTAACAATCTAGATATTCACAATGAACAAATTAAAAAAAAAATTTCATCGTATGAAAAATTAGTTAACATAGTTAGTTGGATATACAGATTTCACCAAAACTGCAAGAAAGCTAAAGAAGATAGGGAATATACTATTTTAACTGTAAAAGAGAAAAATGAAGCTGAAAATAAATTATTGAAATTAGTTCAAGAACAATCGTTTAGTGGCCCCCTAGATAATTGATTAAAATCGTTCCAGATTATCACGGATTCCGCTGGAGTTCTAAGGTTGAAATCACGTATACTATTGAGAGAAGATACGATGAATTTTCGATAACCTGTCATACTTCCCCATGACCATCCCGTAGTTGAAAAAATAATTAGATCTATACACCTAAAACTAGGACATGCCGGGGTACAAATTTTAATGTCTAATTTGAGGGAAGAATTTTGGATCTTAAAAATTCGATAAACTGTAAGAAAAATTATTAGAAACTGTGTAATATGCAGAAGATACGATTTTAAGCCACAAGAAATATCCACTCCTCCCTCACCTGTAGATAGAGTTCGAGATGCTGCCATTTTTGAAATCGTTGGTCTGGATTATGCAGGCCCGCTTATTCTTAAAGAAAATAGGAAAATATGGCTAGTAATTTACACGTGTGCAATTTTCAGAGCAGTTCATTTTGAGTTAGCCACCTCTTTATCTACCGAAAACTTTTTATTAACTTTGAGAAGATTTATCGCCCGTAGAGGTAGGCCTTCTATTATCTATACCGATAATGGGTCGAATTTCGTAGGGGCCGAAAATTTGTTGAAAGAAATAGATTGGAATTCAGTACAAAATCATAGTATATCCAGAAAAATTACTTGGAAATTTATCCCACCTTCAGCTCCATGGTGGGGAGGATGGTGGGAGCGACTAATAGGAATGACAAAAAGAATACTCAGAAAGGTTTTAGGAAAAAGTTCGCTAAATTATGAAGAGATGCAAACCGTAATGTGTGACATCGAAAGTATAATCAACAGCCGCCCCCTTACATACGTTTCCGAAGACAACAATGATCTTGTACCCCTCACTCCATCAATGTTTCTGCAAGAAGTAAAAGATAGTGGAACATCTGATATGGATATTTTGGATGCTGAATCGTTGAATAAAAGGCATGCCTACCAACAAAAACTAAGAGAAGACCTTCGTAAAAGATTTCGATCAGAATATTTAGGTCAATTGCGTCAACCAAATAAAAATAACAAAAAAGAGAAACCTTTTGCAATAGGGACTTCGTGATTGTAACTAGTGACAATAACAAAAGAATTGATTGGCCTCTGGCCAAAATAACTGAAATTTTCCCATCTAAGGATGGACAAGTACGACTTGTCAAGGTAAAGATGAAAAGTGGTGAATTCATCAGAACAACAAGTAGACTAATACCTTTAGAGGTATCACAAAATAATGATATCATGAGAAGTCATTTCAACGACATGAAAAATTCACGTTCTTCGGACGAACAATCCAATGATCCTTCCAGTGGTTCGGTCATGAACCGAAATTCCGACTCTTTAGTTCATCGCTCAAGATATGGACGCATCATAAAACCGATAGTTAAGTGGAAAATTTGAGTTCCAGCTGAACTCTAGAAACTCAAAGGTGGGAGGATGTCGGGATTTGGAACTTATTTCATATTCCTTTTCCTCCAAACCACCTGTCAGGCTAAAAACTATTGCGCAATGTGAAAAACAAGAAACTCTTTTTTACTCTCTTACGTAAAGGTGCGGCGCATGCGCCGAAATTTTTATTAGACTAAGAACATTTTTTGTTTATTAACTTTAATTCTTTTTTTTTTTCTGTTTTGTAGTACGATTAGAAGGTAGAAGTTGTAGAACCAAGATGTAATAGTGAAAGTGTCACGGCTGATATTGTAAATATTATTGTTGTGTGTGCCTTTTTTGTGAATCGTGTTCGTCCTTATTAAAATATGAAAATGAAGATGGACTAGTGTTTTTTGAGTTAAAATAGTCTTCAATACTTATGCTGGTAAGAATTTTTTATGTCTTACCTAATTTTCATGATATGATTTTTCTTAGAATCAACGTGTAATGTTGATAATTCTTTTTGCGGCAGCTCTGGCTGTAATTATCTAATTTAGGCAGTCGGAGTTGTCACAGTTGTAAGTTGAATATCGCAAAGAAATAGACTTATGATTTTTAGAAATTAAGTATTAATCAAATATTTTGGAGTAAATTTTAATTTCGCGTATAGTTTTTATAACCTTTGAACAATTTAATAATTCATAACTTTGGATAATTATGCAATTAGTACATGTAGAATTAAAGCAAATTTTTAATTTAATTATTTGGAGGGGAAAAAATTTGTAAATTATAGGATCTCCAGATTACACATTTAAAATAATTTAAGCATAGTTTTTTTTCTTCTTTTTTACTTTGTTTCTATCTTTTATTTGTGACTGAGCAGTAAAAATAAATCTGTTAATCAAAATTATTCTTAGCTCATTCAGGAACTTTTTCTTTTAAATCCCCATCTTCTCCATCCGGACAATTCAGGCCCGTGTGAAATGGGGGGGGGGGGGTCGCCCCGTCCGAGGAGATTGAGGGAGTACCAAATTTATTCTACCAACACCAATTTATTTTTTTATTTCCTGCTAATTTTACAAAAAGAAAGTATTGGATTTGTATAGATTTTCGAATTCCGGTTTTCAACTGATTTTACACGTTTTAGGGGTCAGAGATTCCAAAAAAACATACTCTTATAAAATATCTTCTGTGAAATATATTTTGTGGGTGCTCCATCTCAAGAAAAAGTACACAGAATTTAATAAAATTTGATATTTAGGTAGCCCCTGATACGAATTGTTGCTGATTAGTTTTTGGCGTAAACCGCTCAACAGGTGGCGCTGCTATGCTGCATTTTTTACGATTTACGCAACAGCTATATTTTAAGAACTAATGCACGGATTGTAATATAAATGTATATAGTATAGTCTAATAGATAGTCCCTGATATAAACTGATGCTGATCAGTTTTGGTGTAAATCGCTCAACAGGTGTCGCTGCTATGCTTCATTTTTTACGATTTACGCAACAGCTGTATTTCAAGCGCACAGATTCTAATAAAAATTTAGATTTAGGTAGCCCCAGATATAAATTGATGCTGATCAGTTTTTGGTGTAAATCGCTCAACAAATGGTGCTGTTATGCTGCATTTGGGTCATTCCATGTCAAGTGTCCTAAATTTTGGCATGGTTCTCGCTCGTCCCCCTTCGAATTTTATGAAATTGATACAGAATATACATGTAGGTATATGATGAACATTTGGAAACTGTTTAGTGCAAAAAGTTGTATAGTTGGAGCACCAGGGGTCCATTTGTACCAATCACTATTTCATGGTTGTAGAAAAAACGGCCAAATCATGAAGTTTGGCATCATATTGCTCATGATAAATGAAACCTTACTTATTGAAAAGAGGTGATCTAGTACAACGTTTTGTGTTAAAAATGTAATTGCAGTATTAAAAATCACAAATCAAAACTATCGTGATTACTAGGCCTCAAAGTAGGCCGTACGGTCAATCTGGTTGATTTTACCCTTACTTTAACATGCTGTAACTACTGCAAATATTATTTTAAAAATTTCTCGCTTTACAAACTAATTAGCTATGGATATATCGTAAAGCCGCTGTAGTTGTTTTCTGATTGCTTAAATATTAATTAAATTATTGATGTTCAAAATCTAATAAAAAATTAAAATCGTCGATTTTGCCCCATATTCAAAAGCGTATATCTCAAAAGGGACACTTCTGATTTGGTTACAATTAGTACCACTGGAAAGAGCATATCTTAATTTATAAAAAAAACCTTATTTCATTTTGGGCCTCTTAGATACAGAAGGAAAGTAATAAAATTCAAAAACCTGTTATACGAGATAATCCAGATACATACAAGAAAGGTATAAATTACGACAGGTTTTATCAACATATTCTGCACCATTCTTTTTTATTACAACGATTAATGCATATAATAATTATCACATTTCCTGGTCACAGTTACTTTCCCTTTATCATTATGAGTGATTTGTAACCGGATAGCCAATGCATTATATCCAATAACCAGGCAAGACTGGCTCCTGGTTGGGTATTGCATGTTTAACAAGATTTGTACAAAAATATTCCTTTTCTCTTTCAGTTTATTCTTTACATTACTGTTAAAACATTCTGTATCAAGATTTTAGCTCTATGAATTCTCATGATTATGATCAGAGTTAATGCAGCATTAGCTGTGTGCTGATAATTCTCAGTGTCATTTGACAACTTATTGTGCACATAAAGGTTTTAAGCTTTTTAAAGAATTTTCCTCTGAAGAACAGGAATTAATTAATCGCCGAAGTATATTGCATCTTGAAGAAAATTTTCAAATATGCTTTCATCAAGAAACATTGATTTTGCATAAATTTGAGTTTCTTCAGCGAAGCGAACATTCTGTAATCCTTTCACTAAAGGCAATCATTGCGTACGAAAATCTTTACGGTCCACCAATTTAGAAAGTTCTAATCATTTGACAGACTAAGAAACTAAGAAACTAAGAAGAATGCCAAACCGGACCAAAAAATATGTAGATCATGCAGAAAAGAATTCGAAGAAACAAGAACAACATGGTCCTCTTCTTCAAGCGAATTAGAGCAAGATGAAATATATGTAACAGAAACGTTGAACAAAAGTCTAACAGCTATTGATTTATCACCTTTAAAATGTCAACGAACATCAACAAGATATATAAAAAGCTATGCAAAGCGAAAGATAAGTGAAACTGAAGATGTGATTTCAAAGAAAATAGCTATTCTTGCTGGTATAGATCCATGTAAATTAAGACATCCTACTACATGCAACCAATGCCTAGACTGTTTAGATTACAAACAGCTAATTAAAGAATTGAAGGAGAAGTTACAGTTGTCAAAACGTCCAGAACAAATACAAATATTAACAATGGCACCTCAAAGTTGGACAATAAAAGAAGTTATGGAAGAGTTTGAAGTTTCAAAAAGAATGGTAAAAGCAGCACGAAAATTAAAAGTAGACATCGGGATATTGGCTTTACCTAGAGCAAAGTTTGATAAGAAGTTGCCAGAAAACATAAAAGAAAGAGTATTAAATTTTTTTCAAGATGAAGAATTTAATCAATATGTCCAGGAATAAAAGATTTCATTTCTGCTCCGATAGATGGAAAGAAAGTTCAGATGCAGAAGCATCTATTACTAAGCAATTTGAAAGAAATGTTTGCAATCTATCAAAGTAGTAATGGACCGGAAATCGGATTCTCCAAATTTTGCGAGTTAAAACCAAAATGGTGTGTGACTGTCGTTGCAGCAGGTTCACATTCCCAATCTGTAAGTAAAATGAATCAAATTCTGAAGTTGATGCTAGCAAGCTGCCCAACTGATGTAGATTATAAATTCCTTATAAGTCAAACAGCTTGTGACTTGAATTCTAAAGATTGTATGCTTCATCGCTGCGAAGAATGTCCTGGAACAGATGATTTAATTTTTTTTTGGAAAGTATTTTCGAAGATAGTAATCCAGAAGACGCCATTGAATTTAAACAATGGGTTCACAAAGATCATGACCCGTTAGAAATGAAGCAGATGACAATTGGAGATTTTATTGAAGTATTGGTATTGAAAATCTCAGCAACGATGTCTTAATAAATTTTATGCACCCTCATGGACCTTCAAAAACATTTTATTAGCCCACTAGACAAGACCTCTGTTGGATTTCGGAAGAGCATATAATTACTGTTCCATTTCCAATAAAAACAAAAATTAGTCAGCAATAAGTCAGCAGTACAATTTACCGAAAGCTGTTGCAATCGCAATCAATAAGAAATTTGACAAACTGAACCAATGAGTAATGTTTTTTATAGATTGGGGATCAGGAATCAACATAATGGGAGCTTGGAATAATCAAAACATTTAGTCTATAATAATCTATGGATCCCGTTAGGTATCCGCATTCAAAATTTAAAACATGCAATACCCAACCAGGAGCTAGTCTTGCCTGGTTATTGGATATAACTCATTGGGAATGCGGTTACAAATCATTCATAATGGTAAAGGAGAAGTAACTGTGACCAAGAAAAGTGATAATTATTATATGCATTAATCGTTGTAATAAAAAAGAATGGTGCCAAATATGTTGAAAGAACCTGTCGTAATTTATACCTTTCTTGTATGTATCTGGATTATCTCGTACAACAGGTTTTTGAATTTTATTATTTTCCTTGTATATCTCAGAGGCCCAAAATGAAATAAGGTTTTTTTTATAAATTAAGACATGCTATTTCCAGTGGTACTAATTGTAAGTAAATCAGAAGTGTCCCTTTTGAGATATACGCTTTTGAATATGAGGCAAAATCGACGAGTTTAATTTTTTATTGATTTTGAACATCAATAATTTAATTAATATTTAAGCAATTAGAAAACAACTACAGCGGCTTTACGATATATGCATATGTAATTAGTTTGTAAAGCGAGAAATTTTTAAAATAATATTTGCAGTAGTTACAGCATGTTAAAGTAAGGGTAAAATTCAACCAGATTGGCCGTACGGCCTACTTTGAGGCCTAGTAATCACGATAGTTTTGATTTGTGATTTTTAATACTGCAATTACATTTTTTAGCACAAAAAGTTGTACTAGATAACCTCTTTTCAATAAGTAAGGTTTCATATATCATGAGCAATATGATGCCAAACTTCATGATTTGGCCGTTTTTTCTACAACCATGAAATAGTGATTGGTACAAATGGACCCCTGGTGCTCCAACTATACAATTTTTTGCACGAAACAGCTTCCAAATGTTCATCATATACCCACATGTATATTCTGTATCAATTTCATAAAAATCGAAGGGGGTCGAGTGGGAGCCTCTAGGCCAGTTGACATGGAATGATCCATTTTTTTTATGGTTTATGCAACACCTGTATCTCAAGAACTACGCATGGATTTTAATAAAAATTTATATTTAGGTAGTCCCTTATTTAAACTGACGCTGGTCAGTTTTTGGTGTAAATCGCTCAACAGGTGGCACTGTTATGCTGCATTTTTTTACGGTTTACACAACATCTGTATCTCAAGATATGTATTAAAGCTTGTGTAAAATTTCTAAAAAAAGGAAATCGGAAACTTCCTTTGGCGAGATATAATCGAAACAGTTTTATATTTTATACAGTGTTAAATTAAGGGAGTGGCCCAGGAGATATCCCCCCCCCGGAAAATTTGAAATTTTGTGTTTTCAATGATCCAAAAGTACAATTTCCCCCCCTCCCCGGAGCCACTGATGTCCCTCCCGGAGAAAAGTGTCTGAATTCAACACTGATTTTATGGACCAATAAATTTGTATAATATTAATTAATCCATAGACAGTGGATAAAGAAGTAATAAATACTGCTTACAAATGCTATAAAAAATCTTTGGCTAATTAATCTTTTGTAAAATGTACACGTCTTTTTTCATATTAAATAAGTTTGTATTTAGACACAAAACAAAGTCTGTGTTTTAATATTCCACATAACATTTAAAAAACATATAAATTAAGATCTATACGCAATAAAAAATTCTCAATTTAAATATAATTACAAGTAAATAGCTTTATATTAAAGCCTAAAAAACATCACTCACTTGTGCACTGTAAAAAAAATTCAAGAGGTTACTAAAATTTTTTTAGTAAATTCGTATTCCACGGAATTTTTTAGTAACCGTTACAAACATTTTTTTTGCAAGTGAAACAAGCATTTCTTTTGTAAATTGAACAAAAAAATATTTTGTATAACTAACTTAAAATTTTTTAGTATGAGCCACCAAGCAAATTTTAGTAATAGCTCCAAAATTATTTGTAATAGCAATTACGTGCGTCCGAAGGGCAGGAGCTTCCTTCGAGCTGCATCCAGACTTGTGAAGCGATAGATTTTCGGCAAAAACGCAATAGATGGCAGCACCAAACATTGCGACCAGCTCCAACAGTAAATTCATAACACCTTTATTATAGAGTACTTACAATACATACATTCGGGGCGTACTTGGCGCTGTCCAGTATTGAACCGGGACCTTTTAGCCTGGCGTCCGTTACTATAACCACTATGCTATCGAGGCCACACCAAGTGAGTTTTAGTAATAGCTATTATAAAACTATTAACTCTATTCGTTGCTAACTTTTTTCTAGTAAATCTTACAGATTTTCTAGTAACCGACTAAGATTACTAAACATTTTTTAGTAATTACAAGGATTACTAAAGTTTTTTTAGTAGATCGATACTTTTTTTTTACAGTGTGGAGCACGGAATAAACTTAATTTTTTTCCCTTCGTCTTTTTTTTTTTTTTTTTTTTTTTTTTACTATTATAGCCTGTTTTACATCCAGGAACACAGCACTTATATCCTATCTTAATTTATTTTATGATATATCAATATGAAACATAAACGAATAAAATAAAATATCTTTTAATTCGAACATATGCATCTTAAGATTGTATTTCGATTCAAACTGCTTATTTTTCGATTTATTTTTGCTCTCAAATGCACCAAACTTTCAAAATCTCTTATTTGGAAAGTACACAAGGTGCCGTGATTATCAATTCTTTGATAAATGCAGAAAATATTGTAAAAAAAGCAATCAAAAACGGCATTTCGAACCGATTTTTCCGAAGTGGGAGATCTCGGAACGAAAAAAAGGGTCATACTGATAAGATAATTGTTTATAAATCAAATTCTAATGAATTGAGCGTAAAATGACATCACACGGCACCTCATACGTCCCTTCAAGAATCCCCTCAGCAAGTTTCATGTTTGTACTTTTAAAAATGTGTCTGAAATTGTATCGGAAAATTTCGAGCTGTTGAAGGTGGAAAAGCGTTTTTTTGAATACACCCATAAGCATACAATCATATTGAAAGACTGATAAAAAACCAGCCTACATCGTATCGCAGCCCCCTCATTATTTACCAAAATTTCACTTTGTATTTTCGAAGAGTCATGCCCTGAATTCAACAACCACCGAAAAGCGTGTGAAGTTATGCATAGAATTGAATAAAATTTTTTACGTAAATGTTTGGCTATGGTTAGTAGGCTCTCCCCGAATTTGAAAAAAAAATTCGCCGGAAGGGGGCGCTATAATCGATATTTTTGTATCATTTTCAATATTGTACCATCGAAAAGTGTATGAAGTTTTGAATAGAACTGAATCAGCTTTTCTGTGTAATTTTTGGATATTGCTAGTTGGTAGAGATGTGTCATTTGGTGAGGAAGGATCCAAAGAAACGATTCCGGCAATGATGCTGAAAGAACGATACTGAAAAGGAATGACTTCCGAAAATCGGTCCTTTTTTGGAACGATTCCGAAAAGGATAGGATCTTCTGAATCGATCCAAAATGTACAGACCGAGGTACATACTCTACAAAGCGAACTAAAAAGGGACGAATCCTCGGAGTCGGAACGTTTCGGATCGTCTCCGAAGATTCTGTCCTTTTTGGAGTCTGTATATTTTGGACTGATTCCTCGGATTCGTTCCGGAATGTAATGACTCCGAAAAGGACCTATTCTTCGGAGTCGTTCCGAAATATAACGACTTTGAAAAAGACCTATTCCTCGGAATCATTCCGAAATGTACTGAAATGGTACCTTTATAATGAGGTTTTCATTCTTATGTAGCGACAGATGTATAGTATATATAGTATATGTAGATTAAAAGGTAATAGTGAATTATATTTTAAATGTATTATAAATGAAACGCTTAGTATCTTTTCGATTCAGAGTTAAACTTTTGTAGAATTTGTATAATCTGGGGTATTCTCAGCGTTTGATTTTTTTTAATAATTTAAATAAGATAAATTAATCACAAAACTTATTGCTTTCTAAATATTAATTTCTTATTTTACTGGTTTAGCATTTCATTAAATACGAAAGATCTAGCTGCTTAGAATTTTAAGGTCTGTTTTTACTGTAAATGTTAGCTGGATGAAAAGATTTTTACCTAAAAGTTTCTCTTTGAATTCACAATTTTTTTTGTAGTGATATTAGATATGTTTTTATTCAATAAATTTAGCACCCAATGTAAAACTTTGCATATCTGTGTTATCGTTTGTTGATTGCTTCTTATTTCTCTGAAATTAGCGTAGCTAACAACTTCTATGCTGTTTGTTATTATTTCTGGAAAAAAAGGCCCCATTTTGTTAATTAATTCTGCAACTATACAGCAATTGTTATTCAGAAAGGGTGTTGGCATGAAAGTTGATAGGTACAATTCAGATTCACTACTGAAAAAAAGGCTTCAGATTTTTTTTTTTTTTTTTTTTTTTTAATTTTGAAATAAGATAACAAATTTTGAACTAAGGTAATAGGATTGATTTGCAACATGAATTTCTTTTAAAAAAGTTTTTTTAAATACAAAATATTTAACTTTTTATTTCAGAAAAATCTTTTTCCCTAACCGTTTAAAAGTAACACAGACTTAATAAATTATTGTGGATTGTTGAATATTAGAAAATTTTAAGAAATATCAGTAAATGTTCAAAAGTCATCCGTAAATATTTAGCGAATAATTAGGATGAGCGAAGCGAATCCTCTACTAGTCCACTCAAATTACAATTTGTCGTACGCTTTACAAAAAAACTATTCAATATTTTAACTTCAAATTAAACACAAAAATAAATTATGATCTGTAGATTTGCAGAATATAATTTTTTTTTTACAGTAAAACGTTAAAAAAATTATTATTTTAATTAATTTATTTTACATGCATTTCCAATACGGAAGCATTTTAGCAAATAAATAAAAAATGAAACGCGTATATTTTCAGAAAAAAAAGTTTAAATCATGGAGTAAATAATTATAGATAGAATCATGATTAATTTATTAAAAAAAACATGTTTTCATTATCCCGCAAAATCGTTTGCACAGATGACACTTAAACATTTTAAAAAATTGTATTATGGATTTTTTTTTTTTTTTTTTTTTTTTTTTTTTTTTTTTTTGTAAACTGGCAACAAAATAATTGTAAACAAATAAAATTAATTCTTAAATTTGTTATATAAATGAAAAATTAAAAGATCTGCGTGAAGTTGTTGGTTCAAGCTCTTTATAAATATTTTTGCGAAGGTCTATTGTGGCTAAATAATATCGACTCATTAATCAGAAGGATTTTATAGAAAAATAAGACTTTAATAAGTTCGCAAACACAACAATAATTATTCGTGAAAACGTCACTGCGAGAATGAGAGAGCGCTTCGTTAAAAGGTAATTCCATTAATTGAGTTGCCATTCGCAGAAAGTAAACAGTTCTCCCACGCGGAGAGAATTACAGCAATTCTCATACGCTAACATGTATAAAAATGAAGAAATTAAAATAAAATGTTTTACAGTTGAAAATTCATAGTATCAACGAAAGCAGATTTCAAATGTTTTTTCCAGAAAATAGGATTTTGAAGAAGTAACTTTCTTCAAGCTTTCTTCAAATATATTATTCTAAAATAGCTATCAAAGATTATCGGATGTTGATTACAAATATTGGAAACATGCATATTTCAAACAATTAAAAAACACCAGTGGCTACTTGAAATTGTAAAAACATCTTTAAAAGAGCTTTTAGTTGAAAATTAAAAAAAAAATTGTAAAAGTTTGCTTCGAAAATATCTTATGCCAGTTTTACATCATAAGTAAAAAATTAAAATGCGCCAAAACATAAAATAACGTTTTTGTTTAATAAAGATGCAAAAATAATAATAATAAAAAAAAAATATTGTTACTTTCAAATATCTGTTTTATAAAATAATGCTTCGCGAATCCAAACAAAGCATGGCTTTTGCTAGTTAAACTAACTTGCGCAACTTTGTTTTTATAATATTTGTTATAAGAGTGACCATTTTAAAGAACTGAAATTGTACTAGAATGAAAAAATTACTCAACGAAAGTTTTTAAGAAACTTAAATAAAAATGATAAACATAGAAATAATCATTCAAAGTTGTTAAAAAATACATTGAAAAACTGTGGAAACAAGTAATACACATATGGACACACTGTCTTTTATGTCTGGTCATTTTTTATTGTCCATAACTTATGGTTTGGTTGCCTAAGAAATCAATAAATAATTTATAAATAAATACAGTCGAGTCTCTGTATAACGAAATCCATCGTTCCAGTAAAAAATTCGTTAAATAGAGAAATTCGATGTATAGAGAATGATGTTAAAAATCGTATTTAATGTGTGAATTTTGAAAAAATATTATTTTTGATTTTTTTAATTAAGAATTTGAAATGTTTAAAAGTAAATATTAACTTAACATTTTATTTATTAATTATTTAAGCTGTTTCAAAAAAGAGAACAGACATTTATTTGAAAGCTCAATGAATATCAAATAAGGAAGACTTGCATTAATTTCAGACGAAGATATCTGTAATTTTTTGTTGTTTTGATTTTAAAATTGTTACGCTCTCAAAAAAGCTCAAATTTTAGCAAGGAATGAAAAATTGTAGTTAACATTTTCCTCCATTTGAAGGCCTCTCTTATGTGCTTTTCATTGATTCTTCTCTTATATGTGTAACAATCCAATTGACTCTATTTTGAGAAGGATGTGGAAAGGTGTGTGGGAGGTGGGATGAATTTGTTAAATTTAAAGGAAAAAAAAAAAACTCAGCACTGAACGATAAATCAAAAATAAATGATGGAAAATTGATTCCATATGATTTCGAAGCTTTTTTAAAACTGAAATGAATGAAATAAAAATGAGCACTGTAGTAAGTTATTTCTAGTAATTAGATATTTTTATGTTATTAAATTACGACATAAAAATATTTTAAATGTAATTTTTTCGATGTTATTACTGCATTAAAATCTATGTATATTTTTAATTATAATTAAAATCAAATTATCAATATTAAAACTTAATTTCATTAAGAATAATCGAACAAAAAATAAATAACATTTCATTAACTGATAATAAATTATTAAAAATAAATAAATAACATTAAATATTAAAACTTAGTTATTTGAAAGAATCGGTAAAACAAGAATAACTAATAATAAATCAATAAAAAAAGAAAAGAAAAATCTGAAATAAGCTCATTTTATAGCAAAATAAAGCAATACAGTACTTTAACCCTCTCATGCATACGGGCCTCATATGAGGACAGATAATTATTGCATTATTAAGTAAAAAAAAAATTGAGCATTCATTTATGGAGATCTGATTTGTGGAAAGATAATAGCTAGCATGCAACACAATGATAAAATTATTTTAGAATGGGTCTTTCATTTATCATTAAAAAGATTTTTTGTTAATAATGCAAAATAATGAAAAATAATTTATGCATGAGAGGGTTAAAAACCCTAAATGTGTACGCATAGCACGCACCATAAAATATCAAATTTTAAATTGAATTCTTTTCCTATTTTCCCCATTATTTGACCGCTCTATAGATTTAAAATAATAATAATAATAATAATAATAATAACACATAAAAATAGAAAAAATCGTGCAGTGAAAGTTTAATTTCATAAAAATGAGTACTGCAATAAGTTATCTCTAGTAATTAGATTTTTTTTTTTTGTGTGTGTTTTTAAATTACGACATAGAAATATTTTAAATGTAATTTTATTCGACCTTTTATTGCATTGAAATTTATGTTTCTCTTTAATTATCGAAATATAACTCTTTAATGATATCACTACATAGTATAAAACAAAGTCGCTTTTTCTGTCCCTATATCTCTATGTGCGCTTAAATCTTTAAAACTACGCAACGGATTTTGATGCGGTTTTTTTTAATAGATAGAGTGATTCAAGAGGAAGGTTTATACGTATAATAACATCCATTAAATAGTGGAGAAATACTGTTATTTTTGAGGTTTTTAATGTGATGTCGTAAATAATTTCATTTTTTCCGCTTATACATTGCAAACGCAGGCTGAACCCTACAAGATTTATCAAAATAATGTACTAATTATTGTACACATTAAAAAGGTCTACAGAAAACCCCGCGATGGTATATGTTTAGCTCTTATGGAGATCCCACAATAACATTTTTTTGTCATTTACATTTTACGACTCGTAACTTTTTATTTCAGAAATGCGAAAGAACAACTTTCTCGGCCAATCGCGAGACTGCACACGTCATTCCGGCATCGAACCATTCGCTTCGATTGGCCCCATCGCCTGTCACGAACGGAAGCCTAATCTCTCTAACAGGCGACGTTCCACTCAACTCCAATCTGCGCTCCGTATTTCGCTTCGTGGATTTGTTGTTTTCCGTTGTTTTCTCAATATAATTTTAACCGGAGAAGATGTATTGAATCCCCGAACCCCTCTGATACCATCGGATTTACCCTTCCAATTTAAACGTTTACAGTTTCTGGTAAAAATTTTGCAATGACCATTAATAAATCGCAGGGTCAAACCTTGGGCGTTGCAGGCTTAGATTTGAGCGGTGACTGTTTTTCACATGGACAACTGTATGTCGCTCTTTCAAGAGTAACCTCTAGAGAAAACATGTTTGTATTGTCTAATGACAAGAAAGCTGTGTATAAAGACATCCTGTAATTGTTGTAAAAATAAAATAAATAGGTAAAAATGTAAAAAATAAATAAGTAAAAATGTTGTGTATGAATTACAAATAAATAAAAAATAATACTAATATCCGAATTTTCTTTTATAAGTTTACACTTTTTTAATAACTCTACCCACAAAGAAGAGGGTATGAGTATGTATGTAAAAATTTATAACTTGAATTTTTTTTAATACCTGTACAAAGCCTGGGCGCGCTGCTATAATCTATATCCATAAAACAAAGTCGTGTTAGTTACACCATCTATAACTTAAGAACGGATGGATCGATTTTTATGAAACTTTGTATAGACTTATCTGGCACCTTAGATTAACATACAGGCTACTTTTTACCCGACTACTTAAAAGGAGAGTAATGGTTTTAGTAGTTGAATTTAATGGGATGAAGTGGTAGTAACAATTTGCGGTGTCAGTAGGGACACGGGACTACCCGAAGCAAAGCGAGGGCGGGCCGCTAGTTTAATATTAAAACTTAGTTTCATTAAAAAAAATAATCTAAAGAAATATAATATTCCATTAACTGACAATAAATTATTAATAAATAAATAAATAAAATTAAATATTGAAACTTAGTTTTTTTTTTGAAAGAATTAATTAAAAAATAGAGTAACTTATAATAAATCAATAAAGGAAAAAAAGAGAAAAATGTTTTTCTTTACTTATCAAAATATAGCCCTTGGATGATATTTAATATTAAAACTTAGTTTCATTAAAAAAATCAAGTTAAAAATATATATATTTTATTAACTAATAATAAATTATGAAAAAAATAAATCAAATACCGAAACTTAGTTTTTTTTTTCTTTGAAAGAATCGTTTGAAAAAAAGAGTAACTTGTAATAAATCAATCAATTAAAAAAAAAAAAAAAAAAAAAAAAATCGGGTTTTAAACCCGCAATATTTGGGTTACGAGATCTGTATCCGTTTTCCCAGACGATCTGTGAGACTTTAGCGAAACGGCTGTTTTGTGTTTTAACCTCGACACAAGTTCATAAAAATATTTGGCACTTGACGTTTTTTTATTCTTCGCCAAACCTATTTTGATGACTTATGACGGAAAAAAGGAAAAAAAAAGTACTTGTGATGCGATTCCATCAAAACAAGGCAAGGATATATATACAATTTAGTCATACAAATAAAAATAATTGAAATTATATTTATACATACTAAAATATAAAGAGAAAATGATGGGATAATGCTCGTGCTGGCGGAATAAAAACAACACTTGTGTAAAAAAAAAAAAAAAAAAAAAAAAAAATCATGAAAATTGCGAAATTTGTAGGCAAAATTGTATTTATATCAATAATATAAACATTTCTGAACCTGAAAACTGATGTTACAAAACAAAAAATCCATTTATACAAGTTAAGGGGAGGGGCATTAGAACCCCCGTTCCCCCTGTTTATACTTATTCAATGAACCCCGAATAACAGCCACGGAATCGCCTCATCAGAACGATCCTATATCTAAATTTTGAACGAAAACTGTTAATTCTGCATGAAAATCCCGTTTATATCAATTAAGGGGAGGGGCATGAGCCCCCCGTTCCCCCTGTTTATACTTATTCTATGAACACCTAATAACAGCCACGGTATCGCCTCATCAGAATGATCCTATATCTAAATTTTGAACGAAAACTGTTAATTCTGCATGAAAATCCCGTTTATATCAATTAAGGGGGGGGGGCATGAGCCCCCCGTTCCCCCTGTTTATACTTATTCAATGAACACGTAATGACAGTCACGGAATCGCCTCATCAGAATGATCCTATATCTAAATTTTGAACGAAAACTGTTAATTCTGCATGAAAATCCCGTTTATTTCAATTAAGGGGAGGGGCATGAGCCCCCTGTTCCCCCTGTTTGTACTTATTCTATGAACACCTAATAACAGTCACGGAATCGCCTCATCAGAACGATCCTATATCTAAATTTTGACGAAAACTGTTAATTCTGCATGAAAATCCCGTTTATATCAATTAAGGGGGGGGGGGCATGAGCCCCCCGTTCCCTCTGTTTATACTTATTCAATGAACACGTAATGACAGTCACGGAATCGCCTCATCAGAATGATCCTATATCTAAATTTTGAACGAAAACTGTTAATTCTGCATGAAAATCCCGTTTATATCAATTAAGGGGGGGGGCATGAGCCCCCCGTTCCCCCTGTTTATACTTATTCAATGAACACTTAATGACAGTCACGGAGTCGCCTCATCAGAATGATCCTATATCTAAATTTTGAACGAAAACTGTTAATTCTGCATGAAAATCTCGTTTATATCAATTAAGGGGAGGGGATGAGCCCCCCGTTCCCCCTCTTATACATATAGAATGAACTCCAAAAACTAATCAGGGAAGCGCCTTATCAGGATATACCTATATACAAAATTTCAAGTGGATCCGATATTTTTATCATGAGTTATCGCGTTACGCACGAACATACGAACGTACATACAGAACGGACGGGCACATAAGCTCTCAGGCTATGATAGCCTGTGAGCTAAAAAGCAAGAAAATATGAATGACGAGGGTTTTAAAACCCTCTAATTTCATCCCAAGTAAAGTCTATGATAGTGCTGCAGTCGATCGCCTGCGGCGGTTGAAAACAGCTTTCCACCAATCAGAATTTATTGCCATCATGTCGCTACTTTTACCGAAGGTTGTATATAGGTTCACTATGCGAACCCAATGATAAATGATATTTCCATTGCAGATGCAGATGCAGACAAAGGGAGTTACCGCCCCTCGACATATATTTACCGCAGCTATTATTAGCTGCTGATTTTTTAAATTTCAGTTTGCAAGTAACAAAAATCGATGAGCGAAACTAACATTCATAAAAAAAAGTCTATATCTTATAGTTTTTCTGAAGTGAGTGTAATAAAACAAAAGTTATAACTTAATATTTTCTGAGAAAGCATAGCCGGGTAAACATTGGAATCATGCCTCCTACCAAATTTCTCGATTTTTTTCCCAAGTGTGTCTACCTATCAGACATTCTATTTCCAGTATTATCACCCTATAAATATTCATATGTTATGAGATAAAAATGTTTTTTCAATTTCTTTAAAAACCTTATTTTCTCAAGAAACACTGCACCGAATTACATACCATTAATTGAGTTTATATAGACATCAAATATGCATAACTGGGAATTTTTGTAACATTTTATGATTATATAAAGTGTGTGTAAAAGCAGTTAAATATTTACAAAAATAAAACTAATTTCTTATTCCATTGTTTTTGTAAAAAATTCCTCATATGTGCCCGCATCTTATACACAGGCTGGGATTATGGTATAGATGAGTGTAGAGACTTACGATGTAAACAAAGTGT
The DNA here is from genome assembly GCA_964019185.1 of Maratus speculifer. NCBI lineage: Eukaryota > Metazoa > Arthropoda > Arachnida > Araneae > Salticidae > Maratus > Maratus speculifer. The sequence goes on from OZ025301.1 coordinate 116,738,132, forward strand.
AAAAGGTATTAAGGTGCCTCGCGATCTTACGATAGCTCGAAAGCAGTCGGAAGTTTAAGCGTAAGTGGACGCGCGCGCAACCGCTACAAATGAAATAGAGACCTCTCATTGGCTGATTGCAAGATGTCTTACTCCGAGGCGCTGTGATACGAAGTAAAGATCGATTGCAGGAACGCCCATCCTATGATCGAGCGTAAGATTTAAGGTAGCGAGGCACCGTAAATCCCAGTCCTAAATGCCTACGTTTTGCACTGGATACTACATATAAATATTTAGAAAATTACGTATGAAAATTATTAAAATTCATTTAAAGGCATTATTTGGGGCGGAGCTACTGATCTTAGATACCTGAAGAATTTTTGGAATATACACTTACAGAACTGCTGTCATTTAAATATTAATGAACACATGGTAATTATTCTCAACGCTGACGATACTGTTTTGATATGAAAATTCGTTGTTGGTATCGCATGAAAGAACAGGGAAGAATATTTTTTGTTATAGAAACTGCATTCTTTTTTAGAGATACATTTCACGACTGTGATCACAATCAATTTAACCCTCTAAGGGTGCTGTTTGCAATCTGCAAACGGTTTTTCTTAATGCCAAATTGCCAAATCACACCAGTAATATTTTAATGCAATTTTGGTTTTATAATATACTAGCAGCCTCCGCCCGCTACGCTGGTCAGTTTCTATAAAATATTCTTGAATCAAACGAAATATATTTAAATAAACAATCTTAATATCGAATCAAATACCCACAATTTTTGTCTGATTTATGTAATCTTACATTGGTCAGTTCAAAGTTCATTTTGGGGACAAAATACCTCTAAAATGACTAAATAACTGACAAATTACAAAAGTACTAAAGTAATTAAAAATTTTTTAGTAGGTTTTTTATCTTGTATTCCACTTGAATTGCTTCTACCTGAATTTGCTTCTGAGATATGGTAAAACATGTTATTATTTTAGACCATCCGATGAACTTCCTAAAGGATATATGTATATATATATATGTATAGATAGATAGATAGATAGATAGATAAGGATTCAAAATCTCAGGTTTTTGCGCCGAAGACATCGCCAAATTAGGAAAATGTGAAGTATCTCATCAAGTACTGGATTTAAAAGAATTTGATTAGTACCATTCAATTAAGCATAAAAAATGCACTAAAATATGCACTAAACAAACAAATAATTAGTAAAATATTAAGAAAAATATTAATAAAAAGACGAAATAAAAATCATTTAATGACATTTTAAACACGTGAATCGTCTTTAATGTCATTGAATGCGACATTCACGATCATCCATTATTAGCATCTAATCTGATAGTTTGGCGATAATTTTTTGGTCGACGGGATGACCTAGTAGTACCGTTTTTTTTAATTAGAATGAATGATAAATTAATTGCAAGTATTTTTTCATGATAATTATTTTTCCTTCACATTCAAAATATTTCTTTTTTAGGTACTTCTAGGTTATCCCGTCGGCCAAAAAATTATCGCCAAACAATAAGATTAAATGCCAATAATGGATGATCGTGAATGTCACATTCAATGACATTAAATGCGATTCGCGTGTTTAAAATGTCATTAAGTGATTTTTATTTCGACTTTTTATTAATATTTTTATTAATATTCTACTAATTATTTGTTTTTTCGTTATTTAAAATAAAAATTATGTCAACATGTATGGTTTGGCTATTAGTTTGGCGATTTGTATAATTTGGCGAAATTGGTCGACGGGATAACCTAGAAGTACCCTTTTTTAGTGATGGTAAAGTAACTGCAGATGAAAAAGATATAATAGTAAGGCTAAAACGCAGATTTAATGACTGCTTGGCATATGACTTGGCGGAGACTCGATAAGTACGCTAATTCTATGAACCTAAATATCCAGATAGAGTGTAAACAAACAATTGGTACCATTTGATTATTCCGTCGTTCAATTTCGCCAAATTATACAAATGGATATAATTTTTACTTTAAATAACCAAAGAATTAATAAATTACTAAAATATTAATAGAAATTGAGATAAAACATCGAATTAAAATTAGTTGACGACGTAACAATTATGTAAAACATATTTAATGTCAAAAGAATGTGACATTTATGATCATCCATTATTGACATTTAACCTTATACTTTGGCGAGAGTTTTTTGGTCGATGGGAGATCAAGTATTGCCAAATAATGTAAACAAATTATATAAACAATGATATTGCCAATATTATTTAGATGCAGATATCATCTACGGATCACGTTGGCACAATTACAACAAAATTGCGATTTTATGCCTCACGTGGTAATCCAGTAATGTAGTCGTTTATTTATCAGTAAACTATTTCATTATTTTTCTTTTCTATTTTAAAATTATACAGATTGTTTTGTTCCATAATTACTAATTGAATTAATTAATTAATTATTATTATTATTCCAGATTACATTTTCTTGGCAACGGGAAAGAAAAATGGTTATTTTTTATCGGAAAAATTTTAATTGATTCTGTATGAAAAATAATGAAATTTTGAATTATTAAGAAAAATATTTGAATAAATCAATTAAAAATTAGCCTATGTTCACCGGAAATAGTGTAGATTTCCAACGGTGAAAGAATTTTTCAAATCCGTCGAGTAGTTTCGGAGCCTATTCAATTCAAACAAACAAACAAACAAATCTTTCCTCTTTATAATATTAGTATAGATGATCTCAATACATCCAGATAAATTACAAAGCTTTGCTCCTTACAAGCTATGCTCGGCAAATCTCATTCAAACACCACAGAATAAAACACCCTAATTTGATTCACTTTAGAAATATTATAGATGATTGAATAACAGTTATATGATTAGTTGTGTTTATGGCGACCAGTTATCATGAGGGATATAGGCCCTATGAGGCGGGCGAAGAGCCCTCCATGGAGGTCTTTCCAAAAGAAATTAATCATATTTATACAAGGAATCCAAGGTTCACGGAAAACTCAAAACAATTAGGACGACAGCCGCGATTGATTCGAACCCAGCACCTATTGCCTATGGACAGTAGAACCTATTGGTGAGGAGATTGAATAACAGACTTCCATTCACTTTAACTTCACTGAGGGAATTTAAGGTATAATCAGCTGTTATTGAGACATTTAAACCCTTCGCGACGGGAGCCTTCTACGAATTTTTTAATATTTTGTCACCGGTTTTTGAAAACAGAAATTTGTCTTTTTAAATCGAGAAAATGCTTCAATTAAATAAGGCAGATTTTATAGTAAAATTTTACTGGTGGCGGTAAAGAAAGATTCTTAAGCCTTTTTGCGGCACGTATACGTGTAGCTCGTCCCCAAGGGGTTAATGGCTGTTTCTGTGACTGGTTAAATAAGACAAGTAAATAGAATTTGAAAATCAGTTTATAAGATACTGTCATGATACCTAGACTCCAAAACCACCCCAAATTAAAAACTCTATTTATCTATCTGCGTAGATTTTCATTTCTCCAGTGGGTTTTTCATAGATTTTCATTGTTCCATTTCCAAATCATTTGCCTCATTTCCAAATTGTTGTTATTTTTTTTTTACATCTAGAACTGTATTCTGTACATGCTTCCTGACCTGATACAAAATATTTCAAAATCTCTGTTTCATTTCCAATATGACGTCATAAATGTGCGCTTTTTAGATGCGTTCGTAATTATATAATACGTAGCACCTATAGTGGTCGTTCAGTCCGTCCGTCTGTCTGTCCGCATATAACAACGCAAAAACTACCCAACCGAATCGTTTGAAATTTAAAATACATAATTATTACATAATTTTGTCGAGTCATTTCAAATTTTATGAAACTCGGATGCATAGATCAATTACAGGGGTAATCAAAAGTATTCCATTACATTACAGTCAATGGGGAAAAAAGTTTCAAATGCATTTCAATCGTTTGAAATTTAAAATACGCAATTATTACATAATTCTATCGAGTTATTTCAAATTTTTTGTTAATCGTGTGCATAGATCAATTACAGGGGCAATTAAAAGTATTCAATTACATTATGGTCAATGGAGAAAAAGTTTGAAATATATTCTATACGTTTGAAATTTAAAATACATAATTATTACATAATTTTGTCGAGTCATTTCAAATTTTATGAAACTCGGATGCATAGATCAATTACAGGGGTAATCAAAAGTATTCCATTACATTACAGTCAATGGGGAAAAAAGTTTCAAATGCATTTCAATCGTTTGAAATTTAAAATACGCAATTATTACATAATTCTATCGAGTTATTTCAAATTTTTTGTTAATCGTGTGCATAGATCAATTACAGGGGCAATTAAAAGTATTCAATTACATTATGGTCAATGGAGAAAAAGTTTGAAATATATTCTATACGTTTGAAATTTAAAATACATAATTATTACATAATTTTGTCGAGTCATTTCAAATTTTATCAAAATCGGATGCATAGATCAATTACAGGGACAATCAAAAGTATTCCGTTACATTACGGTCAATGGGAAAAAATGTTTCAAATGCATTTTAATCGTGTTACACTCATGCGAACTTAATAAAATTTATATGCAACTATAAAGTACATATTATAATATACATCTTACATAATTTGTGGTGCAAAGAACATTTGTTATTGATTTACAAGGCCACACAAAAGTATTCCATTACATAATGGTATAGGGAGAAGATTGTTTGATGAGCGTTTTAATTGTAATTCACTATTTACAATTTTATGAGATTGATATATGAAAGTAATATATTTAAAACTTCGTTATCGTACGAACGCACCTAATTTGCTACGCTTCACGTGCAATTTCCAACTTCTTAATTCTTAAAATCAATTTCACTTTTTACGATGGAATCACGCAAAAAATAGATGTCGCTTTTTTCTTCGGAGAATTAATTTCTTATGAATCAGAAAAGTCTCTTGTGCATGTAACTGATATTTATACTTAACAATCAGTATTGATACATTGCATAGAAGTATACTTCTAGAATTTCACCTAGACAATATAATATTCCTCCAACAATACCTCAAGACATAGTATCAATAAAATGTATTTATTTTTTTTATTTTGTGTATTACGTCATATTTATTTATATATTTTCTGTATTTCTTCATTTAGAAGTTTCTTGATAAATTAATTAGTGTTTGAACTGAAATTCTGCCCAAAATTGAAATTTAACTTCGACGGAATTTCAAACCGCTATCGGAGCTCTGGGCAGGGTTCAGCGTAAAAAAGTTGGTGATAGATGCCATATATGCAACACGTTGGCGCGATTGGAACAAAATGGAGATTATATGCCTCACATGCTAACCTGGCTGTCGTTGTTTATTTACTAATCAACGACAGCCTGTACGACAACCACACCGCATGCCGCACCGATGCCAACGACACCGCAAATTGTTACTACCACTTCATCCTATTAAATTCAACTACTAAAACCATTACTCTCCTTTTAAGTAGTCGGGTAAAAAGTAGCCTGTATGTTAATCTAAGGTGCCAGATAACTCCATACAAAGTTTCATAAAAATCGATCCATCCGTTATTACGTTATAGATGGTGTAACTAACACGACTTTGTTTTATGAATATAGATTACAGCAGTCCTCCCAGGCTTTGTACGGGTATTAAAAAAAATTCAAGTTATAAATTTTTACACACATGCTCATACTCTCTTCTTTGTGGATGGAGTTATTAAAAAAGTGTAAACTTATAAAAGAAAATTCGGATATTAGTATTATTTTTTATTTATTTGTAATTCATACACTACATTTTCAGTTATTTACTTTTAACATTTTTACCTATTTATTTTATTTTAACAACAATAACAGGATGTCTTTATACACAATAAATCTTGTAGGGTTCAGCCTGCGTTTGCAATGTATAAGCAGAAAAAAATGAAATTATTTACGACATCACATTAAAAACCTCAAAAATAACAGTATTTCTCCACTATTTAATGGATGTTATTATACATATAAACCTTCCTCTTGAATCATTCTATCTATTAAAAAAAACCGCATCAAAATCCGTTGGGTAGTTTTAAAGATTTAAGCGAACATAGGGATATAGGGACAGAAAAAGCGACTTTGTTTTATACTATGTAGTGATGTTTTTATACACAATAAATCTTGTAGGGTTCAGCCTGCGTTTGCAATGTATAAGCGGAAAAAATGAAATTATTTACGACATCACATTAAAAACCTCAAAAATAACAGTATTTCTCCACTATTTAATGGATGTTATTATACATATAAACCTTCCTCTTGAATCATTCTATCTATTAAAAAAAAACGCATCAAAATCCGTTGGGTAGTTTTAAAGATTTAAGCGAACATAGGGATATAGGGACAGAAAAAGCGACTTTGTTTTATGCTATGTAGTGATGTCTTTATACACAATAAATCTTGTAGGGTTCAGCCTGCGTTTGCAATGTATAAGCGGAAAAAATGAAATTATTTACGACATCACATTAAAAACCTCAAAAATAACAGTATTTCTCCACTATTTAATGGATGTTATTATACATATAAACCTTCCTCTTGAATCACTCTATCTATTAAAAAAAACCGCATCAAAATCCGTTGGGTAGTTTTAAAGATTTAAGCGAACATAGGGATATAGGGACAGAAAAAGCGACTTTGTTTTATGCTATGTAGTGATGTCTTTATACACAATAAATCTTGTAGGGTTCAGCCTGCGTTTGCAATGTATAAGCAGAAAAAAATGAAATTATTTACGACATCACATTAAAAACCTCAAAAATAACAGTATTTCTCCACTATTTAATGGATGTTATTATACATATAAACCTTCCTCTTGAATCATTCTATCTATTAAAAAAAACCGCATCAAAATCCGTTGGGTAGTTTTAAAGATTTAAGCGAACATAGGGATATAGGGACAGAAAAAGCGACTTTGTTTTATACTATGTAGTGATGTTTTTATACACAATAAATCTTGTAGGGTTCAGCCTGCCTTTGCAATGTATAAGCGGAAAAAATGAAATTATTTACGACATCACATTAAAAACCTCAAAAATAACAGTATTTCTCCACTATTTAATGGATGTTATTATACATATAAACCTTCCTCTTGAATCATTCTATCTATTAAAAAAAAACGCATCAAAATCCGTTGGGTAGTTTTAAAGATTTAAGCGAACATAGGGATATAGGGACAGAAAAAGCGACTTTGTTTTATGCTATGTAGTGATGTCTTTATACACAATAAATCTTGTAGGGTTCAGCCTGCGTTTGCAATGTATAAGCGGAAAAAATGAAATTATTTACGACATCACATTAAAAACCTCAAAAATAACAGTATTTCTCCACTATTTAATGGATGTTATTATACATATAAACCTTCCTCTTGAATCACTCTATCTATTAAAAAAAACCGCATCAAAATCCGTTGGGTAGTTTTAAAGATTCAAGCGAACATAGGGATATAGGGACAGAAAAAGCGACATTGTTTTATACTATGTAGTGATGTCTTTATACACAATAAATCTTGTAGGGTTCAGCCTGCGTTTGCAATGTATAAGCGGAAAAAATGAAATTATTTACGACATCACATTAAAAACCTCAAAAATAACAGTATTTCTCCACTATTTAATGGATGTTATTATACATATAAACCTTCCTCTTGAATCATTCTATCTATTAAAAAAAACCGCATCAAAATCCGTTGGGTAGTTTTAAAGATTCAAGCGAACATAGGGATATAGGGACAGAAAAAGCGACATTGTTTTATACTATGTAGTGATGTCTTTATACACAATAAATCTTGTAGGGTTCAGCCTGCGTTTGCAATGTATAAGCGGAAAAAATGAAATTATTTACGCCATCAATTAAAAACCTCAAAAATAACAGTATTTCTCCACTATTTAATGGATGTTATTATACATATAAACCTTCCTCTTGAATCATTCTATCTATTAAAAAAAACCGCATCAAAATCCGTTGGGTAGTTTTAAAGATTTAAGCGAACATAGGGATATAGGGACAGAAAAAGTGACTTTGTTTTATACTATGTAGTGATGTCTTTATACACAATAAATCTTGTAGGGTTCAGCCTGCGTTTGCAATGTATAAGCGGAAAAAATGAAATTATTTACGACATCACATTAAAAACCTTAAAAATAACAGTATTTCTCCACTATTTAATGGATGTTATTATACATATAAACCTTCCTCTTGAATCATTCTATCTATTAAAAAAAACCGCATCAAAATCCGTTGGGTAGTTTTAAAGATTTAAGCGAACATAGGGATATAGGGACAGAAAAAGCGACTTTGTTTTATGCTATGTAGTGATGTCTTTATACACAATAAATCTTGTAGGGTTCAGCCTGCGTTTGCAATGTATAAGCGGAAAAAATGAAATTATTTACGACATCACATTAAAAACCTTAAAAATAACAGTATTTCTCCACTATTTAATGGATGTTATTATACATATAAACCTTCCTCTTGAATCATTCTATCTATTAAAAAAAACCGCATCAAAATCCGTTGGGTAGTTTTAAAGATTTAAGCGAACATAGGGATATAGGGACAGAAAAAGCGACTTTGTTTTATGCTATGTAGTGATGTCTTTATACACAATAAATCTTGTAGGGTTCAGCCTGCGTTTGCAATGTATAAGCAGAAAAAAATGAAATTATTTACGACATCACATTAAAAACCTCAAAAATAACAGTATTTCTCCACTATTTAATGGATGTTATTATACATATAAACCTTCCTCTTGAATCATTCTATCTATTAAAAAAAACCGCATCAAAATCCGTTGGGTAGTTTTAAAGATTTAAGCGAACATAGGGATATAGGGACAGAAAAAGCGACTTTGTTTTATACTATGTAGTGATGTTTTTATACACAATAAATCTTGTAGGGTTCAGCCTGCGTTTGCAATGTATAAGCGGAAAAAATGAAATTATTTACGACATCACATTAAAAACCTCAAAAATAACAGTATTTCTCCACTATTTAATGGATGTTATTATACATATAAACCTTCCTCTTGAATCATTCTATCTATTAAAAAAAACGCATCAAAATCCGTTGGGTAGTTTTAAAGATTTAAGCGAACATAGGGATATAGGGACAGAAAAAGCGACTTTGTTTTATGCTATGTAGTGATGTCTTTATACACAATAAATCTTGTAGGGTTCAGCCTGCGTTTGCAATGTATAAGCGGAAAAAATGAAATTATTTACGACATCACATTAAAAACCTCAAAAATAACAGTATTTCTCCACTATTTAATGGATGTTATTATACATATAAACCTTCCTCTTGAATCACTCTATCTATTAAAAAAAACCGCATCAAAATCCGTTGGGTAGTTTTAAAGATTCAAGCGAACATAGGGATATAGGGACAGAAAAAGCGACATTGTTTTATACTATGTAGTGATGTCTTTATACACAATAAATCTTGTAGGGTTCAGCCTGCGTTTGCAATGTATAAGCGGAAAAAATGAAATTATTTACGACATCACATTAAAAACCTCAAAAATAACAGTATTTCTCCACTATTTAATGGATGTTATTATACATATAAACCTTCCTCTTGAATCATTCTATCTATTAAAAAAAACCGCATCAAAATCCGTTGGGTAGTTTTAAAGATTCAAGCGAACATAGGGATATAGGGACAGAAAAAGCGACATTGTTTTATACTATGTAGTGATGTCTTTATACACAATAAATCTTGTAGGGTTCAGCCTGCGTTTGCAATGTATAAGCGGAAAAAATGAAATTATTTACGCCATCAATTAAAAACCTCAAAAATAACAGTATTTCTCCACTATTTAATGGATGTTATTATACATATAAACCTTCCTCTTGAATCATTCTATCTATTAAAAAAAACCGCATCAAAATCCGTTGGGTAGTTTTAAAGATTTAAGCGAACATAGGGATATAGGGACAGAAAAAGTGACTTTGTTTTATACTATGTAGTGATGTCTTTATACACAATAAATCTTGTAGGGTTCAGCCTGCGTTTGCAATGTATAAGCGGAAAAAATGAAATTATTTACGACATCACATTAAAAACCTTAAAAATAACAGTATTTCTCCACTATTTAATGGATGTTATTATACATATAAACCTTCCTCTTGAATCATTCTATCTATTAAAAAAAACCGCATCAAAATCCGTTGGGTAGTTTTAAAGATTTAAGCGAACATAGGGATATAGGGACAGAAAAAGCGACTTTGTTTTATGCTATGTAGTGATGTCTTTATACACAATAAATCTTGTAGGGTTCAGCCTGCGTTTGCAATGTATAAGCGGAAAAAATGAAATTATTTACGACATCACATTAAAAACCTTAAAAATAACAGTATTTCTCCACTATTTAATGGATGTTATTATACATATAAACCTTCCTCTTGAATCATTCTATCTATTAAAAAAAACCGCATCAAAATCCGTTGGGTAGTTTTAAAGATTTAAGCGAACATAGGGATATAGGGACAGAAAAAGCGACTTTGTTTTATGCTATGTAGTGATGTCTTTATACACAATAAATCTTGTAGGGTTCAGCCTGCGTTTGCAATGTATAAGCGGAAAAAATGAAATTATTTACGACATCACATTAAAAACCTCAAAAATAACAGTATTTCTCCACTATTTAATGGATGTTATTATACATATAAACCTTCCTCTTGAATCATTCTATCTATTAAAAAAAAACGCATCAAAATCCGTTGGGTAGTTTTAAAGATTTAAGCGAACATAGGGATATAGGGACAGAAAAAGCGACTTTGTTTTATGCTATGTAGTGATGTCTTTATACACAATAAATCTTGTAGGGTTCAGCCTGCGTTTGCAATGTATAAGCGGAAAAAATGAAATTATTTACGACATCACATTAAAAACCTCAAAAATAACAGTATTTCTCCACTATTTAATGGATGTTATTATACATATAAACCTTCCTCTTGAATCACTCTATCTATTAAAAAAAACCGCATCAAAATCCGTTGGGTAGTTTTAAAGATTCAAGCGAACATAGGGATATAGGGACAGAAAAAGCGACATTGTTTTATACTATGTAGTGATATGCAGAATAGCTTTGGATTATTCTCACAATGATGGTCTCCATAGCATATTCACAGTATCCGCAAAGAAACTCTTCGAGAGTGTTTAATTCTGATAGGGATTGGCAGACGCGTTTTCACGTAACTTGATGATAATTATACTTGGCGAGCGATAGATGCTTCCGTCGAGGATTTTGATTTCCTTCCGAACCGAGTACAAAGTAACTTTTCTCTTGCAGCATTGCATTGGATGGAACGTGTCTTACTGAAAGCTGTACTCTATAAAAGTTTTTAAACACAAATTTTACTTTGTACTCCGTTTACTTTGTACTCGGCTCCGAAGGAAATCAAACTCGACGGAAGCGTCTATCGCTACGCCAAGTATAATTATCGCCAAGTTACGTGAAAACGCGTCGGCCAATCCCTATCAGAATTCAACCCTCCCGAAGAGTTTCTTTGCAGATACTGTGAATATGCGTCTCCATACGGGCATACTCCGAAAATTCTGAAAAAAATTACAGAATGTTCTTCTCATGAGACTGTATACATTTATAAAAAAAAAAAAAAAAAAATCGGCGGAACCTCAGCACCTTGTCCGTAAAAAAATAATGAAAATTTCGTTATTTAGTGATTTATCATCGGTTGGCAATGAAAAGCAATTTCAAAAACTATTTTTTTTTTTTTTTTTTTTTTTTTTTTATGTCAAATGCATTTTAAAGGAAAAAAGTTTCATGTTCAACGTGTTTAGATAAATTAAACATCTTTTTTTTTTTTTTTTTCGTTCTAGTTTGTTTTAAATACAATTTCGTTATATTGATATTTATGTGTATTTATATTCAAATTTAACCATCAAAATTTGAGATTTAAAACGAAATTCAAATTTAAATTCATTAAAATTGTTTCAAGTTCAAAGTCCAGTTGAGCATTGTCAATTCGATTTTGTTGCTATGGAAACATCTTTTATGTTTGAATACGCTTAAATGTGTGAAAATAATTTTACTGAATAAGAATTTTTTTATATATGAAAATATCTTTTCCAGAGGTAAATTAAATAACTACAGCAACAAATAATGTATATATATACAGTTTATTACATATATATGCATATAATATATTAAGCTCTCTCATTTTTTATGTTTAAATTCATTAAATACCATTTACACGGATTCCAAAACCCAAAAGCTTTCAGTTGCATTCAGTGTTCTCGCTGACATTTAACCAACGTTAGTAATTTGGCTAATTAAAAATAAAAAACATTCGCCATATGAAAAAAGTATTAGCAAAATAGACTCGCCGTGTAGCACAAAAAAATTATCTTTAATCTTTTAATGTACCCCCTTTTTTTTAATATATTCTAAAATAATCTAAGTTTTTATGTAACTGCGACAACGATTGTTATTAATCTAATTTCAAATATTCACTACAAATATAATAAAAGTATGTATATATTAAAAATATGTATATATATACATATGTATAAAAAAAAAAAAAGAAAAGGAAAAGCAAAAATTGAGCACTAGCAATTTGGCGAATCTAGTCGCTTATTTACTCGCCAAATGAAGAATTTCGTCGCAATTTGGCGCAATGGCGAGCGACAGCGAGAACCCTGGTTGCATTAAAATCATTTGCTTTTGGCGGAGAGAATTGCTGCTCGCCAAGTCGTGTGATACTTTCGTCTTTTCACGCCGAATATTCCAAAGTATTTTATTTTTTTACATGTTTTCTAATGTAATTCCGCCGCTAATTTTCGCTGACCTTTTAATACCATTAGTAGTTTAATTAGTATTTTTTCAAAAAAATTTGAGTATGCCCAGTATGGAGACCTTCCTTGTCAGATAAATCCATTCCTAAATTGCGGTGCAAAGTAAATATTTGATCATTACCTGTGCAGAAATTCCTTGGTCTTGAAAGGGTTGAATGAAAATGTTTTCACCAGTTTTTATAAAAAGAAATTAAAATTAGTAGTTTTACGCTTTTTAACTGAACGATATGCCCGGTTTACCATCATGTCAGATATAATATGTCTAAGTAATATGTAACCGCCGTGATCAGAAGCATATTTACTATGGTGAATGATTTCTATTCATTATGATGTTATCTAAGAATGATTATCCGAAAAGTGATTTTTGTAGAAGTTTCATGAAAAAAAAAATTGCAGCTACAGAAAAAAATTAAAAACAGAGGAAGGAACTGTATTATTTTCAATATGCAGTTTCAATATCGACTGGCAAGACTTTATCATTTGGAAATAAAATATATGCAAAATGTAAAAAAAAACGCAGTACTCCAAAAGAAACGATATCGATCGAGGTAAGTTTTCTTTATGTGTTTTAACTTTAAGCATTTCCTTCATTTTTACTTTCTTCCATCTTCAATAGAAGAAAGTATTGAAATTTTTTTCGACGGATTGACACGATTTAGGGGTTAGAGATTAAAAAAAAATGTTTTTACAAAATGTCAGTCTGTCCGTGTATGTGTGCGTCCCTATGCCGCTATTATACCATCAAAAAAAGTATGAAGATATGCATATAATTGAACCAAATTTTTTGTTTAAGTATTTTTTGCTATGGCTAAGTGGTCTCCTTAAATTTGAAAAAAAAAAAAAAAAAAAAAAAAAAAAAATCCGTTGGAAGGGGGCGTTGCAATAGCATTCTTTGTGCCATTTTCAATATTGTACCAGCGAAAAGTGTATGAAGTTATGCATAGAATTGAATCATATTTTTTGGCTATGGCTAATAGGTCCTCCCCAAATTTGAAAAAAAGTCCGCCCGAAGGGGAGCTATAATCACGATTTTCGTGTCATTTTAATATTGTATCATCGAAAAGTGTATAAAATTATGAATAGAATTGAATCAATATTTTTGTGTAAGTGTTTGGATATTGCTGATTGGTAGAGATGTGTTATTTGGTGAGGATCGATTCCAAAAGATCGATTCTGGCAGTGAAGCTGAAGGAACGATCTGAAAAGAAACGACTCTGGGAATCGGTCCTTTTTTGGAACAATTCCGAAAAGGAACGACTCGTTGGAATAAGTCTAAAATGTACAGGACAAATCCCCAGTGTCGGTACGTTTCGGATCGACTCCGAGGATTTGCTCCTTTTTGGAGTCGGTATATTTTGGACCGATTCCTCGGAGTCATTCCGAAAAGTAATGACTCCGGAAAGGACCGATTCCTCGGTGTCTATCCGAAATATAACGACATCGAAAAAGACCGATTCCTTGGAATCAGTCCGAAATGTACAGATTTCGAACGAGCGTGGCCTTCAAGTGTGGTTAGAGAGCTTTCAAGAGGGGGGGGGGGGGTCGATTTCAGAAATCTGGAGGTTCCAGTGGGACCCAAGGCCGAAGTATCTTTTTTACATTGTGGGTGGGTCGGGGCTAGTTGTTTTCGTTGCGGGTCGGAATTTGGTCCATTTAATTTTTACTTTTTGCTGTTGTTTGGGTTCAATCACACTTTTCAGCTGCGAGTCGTGTTTGGGTCCGGTTCACTTCTACTTTCTTGTTGCGGATCTGGTCTTGTCCGGTTCCCGAACTTTTTTGTTGCTGGTCAGGTCTGGATTTGGTTTATTTCCATTTTTTTCTTATGTATCGAGTTGATTGCTGTTTTATTGCTGCTGATTTTTTTGTCTGGTTGACCTACTTTATTGCTACTGGTCAGGTTCATGTTTCTATTTTTATTGCGGGTCGAGTGGAGTTGTACTTTTTAGCTGCGAGTTGTTTTCAGCTCAGACTGATTTACATTATTTCGGGTTCGGATCGGTTTCAGATTGGATTTTCAGTCTTGCAAGAAGGATTCGATTTTTCAAGTGAAATTCTTAATATTTTTCTCGATAAAAACTGTATCTATCTATATTATAAAGGCCAAAAGTATCTGTGCGTAACGCATACGTCATTTTGTGAATGGCAAGACTTTCGCATGCAATTCGGTTTTGCAATTTTTGTTGCTGCAAATTTTATACTTCTAAATATCGCAAATTTTCCTTTTTTACACCATTCCATTCCATTTTTTGTCGTATTGAGAAAAAAATGTACTTTTAAATGCAATTTGTTTGAAACCTGTATCTCAATTTATTTATGAGTTATTATTTTTTTTACAGTTTTTAATACGAATTTTATAATTGTGGCATCAGAAATACGCCATTTTCTCTTAAAATTGATAAAAACTGAAATAAAAATATTCGCGTTTGAAATGAAATAGACGCCCTCTCGCGGACAAAGTCTGAAACGAAATAGAACTGATACCGTGAGCATCTTCCGCTGAAATCAGTGTTTAAAAGGCCGATAAATAAATAAACAGTTCTATAATAAATAAATAAATAAACAGTTCTATAATAAATAAATAAATAAACAGTTCTATAATAAATAAATAAATAAACAGTTCTATAACGCATGCAACGTTGGGTTCTTTGTATTAAAATTATCTAAAATCAAAATTTTATACACAAAGTTTAGATCTATAATATAAAAAAGTACATTTGACTTACTCATGGCAAAATAACATGACAGAAACACAATGCTTGCATGATTCGCTTGCTCCAGCTTTGCAAGAGCAAGAAAAATTTTTTTATTTCCAAATTTTTGTTTTCCTTTACTAGCAAACCTGAAATAATATGGGGATTTCCTTTTGTTTGGCTTGTTTGTAAACACGAGCCTACAATCTCTATTTCTTCTTCTTTGCATTAATTTAATGCCGCACATTACTAATCTCTTTGAATCAATAATTGCTTCAGCTTCTCTAAAGCAATTACTAAATTTTCCTGCATCTAGAAATTCTAAAATTGTCGATATTTGTAATTTATCTCCCATAATTAAATAAAAAAGATAAAAAACTGCACTTTAAATAGCTCTTTAAACGGGTTTCGCTATGCTACAGGGTGGAACAAACAGCAAGCACTACGTAAACAAACGATTATCAGGTCTATACAACGCCACCTTTCGGTCATTACAAACGCGAATCATGTCAAAAGAAATCGTCTGATATAAAATCCGCTGAATTTTGATTTTATTGCGTTTATATTCACCAATTAAATGTTTTTTTAGTTTATTGCAAACTTAATTTACAAAGAATACAACACTTTCCCTTTACAAAAATGTATTTTAAATAATATTCGAGTGACTTACCGCATTTACTCAGTTCGTATCAGAAAGCTAAACGAGTGTATGTAATAATACTTTCCAAATTAAAAAAAGAATTATAAATGAATGATTTCTGATAAAAACATGGAGCTATTATAAATAAAGAAGTGAAGATTTGTGAATCATCAGATATCCAATTTGTTTCGCCGAGTGTTTTGAATATTGTTTTTGCTGCGTTTGTGTTACATTCCGTTCTAATGACGTCATGTGCATATTTTTTTTTATGGATGTTTAACACTAGATCCGTAAAAATGGAATGTTTTTAGCGGAGGCAAATAACGTCTTTGTATATATACAGTGTCTCACAAAAGTGATGGGACACTTGTGCTTTATAAAAAGAAACTGCAATAAAATAAATAAACAAACATGTGCAAAAATTTTTTGGGTGTGTTTCATATTTAAAGTTAGTAACAATTATTACATAACATACATTTTGTCAAAATATTAAAATATTAATTTAGTAAAGATACAATTGTTCAGAACAGAGCAAAAAATGGCTCACATAAGTGATGGGACACTTACTTTTCCATCAAATATTTATCCAAAAATTTTACTTTTTAAAAGGTTTTAATATTTTGAAGGATTTCCTTTTACTTTTAAAACATGATTTAATCTTTTTGGGATGGATTCGACTAATTTTTTTGTGATTTCTGGAGTGATTTTACCCCATTCTTCTTGAAGCACCGATTTTAGTGGTTGTTTTGAAGAAATGGTGTGTTTGCGAATTCTTGATTCCAATTCTTGCCAACTATTCTCTATGGGATTTAAGTCTGGAGATTGTGGTGGTGTTTTTATTATTTCAGGACAGTTATACAGAAGCCAGAGTCTAACGTTCAGAGCAGTGTGCTTGGGGTCATTGTCCTGGTAGAATTTAAAATCGTTATGAAGGTTCAATTTTCGTGCTGAAGATTTCAAATTTTGCTTTAAAATATCAATATACTTGTACTGATCCATTATACTGTCAATAAAAACAAGATTACCAACTCCAGCGGACAACATACACCCCCATACCATAACTCCTCCTCCACCATGTTTTACTGTTGGTACCAAGTTCTGTTTGCGAAATTCTTCCCTGGGTTTTCTCCACACCAAGATTCTACCGTCAGAACCAAATATATTAAATTTACTCTCATCAGCAAATATAACTTTATTCCAGTAATCAGAATTCTTATTTATGTTGGAATTTGCGAAAGCTAGTCTGAGTTTTCTATTCTTTTCACTTACGAAGAATTTTTTCCTGGCTACTCTACCGTGATATCCAGCAGATCGAATTACCCTTCTAATAGTCTCAGGATTAACAATTATTCCATATAATGCTTGTAAATCAGCAGCAACTTTTGAAGCACTATTTCTTGGATTTTTTTTTAATATTTCGAACGATAATTCGCTTTATTCCATTGGATCGCTTTGATGGTCGGCCAGGTCTTCTTTTATCCTGAATCATATGATTCTTTTTCTATCGTTTAATGATATTGAAAACTGTTGAACGACTCAAGTTAACTGTTTCAGCAGTTTTTCTAATAGATTTTCCACGTTCAATATGCAAATTAATAACTAATTTTCGAATTTCAGGCGAAGTTTCTTTTCGTTTGGCTACACAGAGCTAAAAAACACAAAAATTCCAAAACAAACTGGAGAGAAATACTGCAGACGATTTTATAAATTATTGCCAATTGCTTTTAAGTAAAAATAAAACCCCAAAAAATATTTTTATTGCTTATTTCAGACGATTTTTGTTGCATATAAAATGGTGTCCCATCACTTATGTGAGCTATTTTTTGCTCCGTTCTGAACATTTGTATTTTTATTAAATTAATATTTTAATATTTTGACAAAATGTATGTTATGTAATAATCTTTACTAAATTTAAGTATGAAACACACCCACAAAAAATGTGTACATTGTGATATACGCTCTTCCTATTTTCTTCATAAATACCTGCGAAACACCTGTGTATTTTTAAGTAATCCAAAAGAATCCAAGGAATCAAGCTTTGATGAAAACAAACGTTTAATTACACACACAGAACACATATGACGGGACGAATACAGCAAGACTCGAAACACAAACACTTAAATATATATATGTAAATATCCGGATTTCATATTTCTTTCAAGAACTTCTAACTACTCTTCTTTCACAACAGATCAACCTCGTGCCCGTAGCACATACATATCCCAATTTCCGGGATAATATTTTTAAATTCTTTTTACCTGCATCAAACATTCGCAGGTCTACCTCTTACCTCTGCACACACACCTCTCTCTGCGTTCGTAACCCCTTCCTCTCCCCACACTCTCGTCCGCTGGTCACGTGACTAAATAGCGGCGCCGATAAATAAAACAAAAAAAACCACATCATCAGTCATTACACCCCCCACGCAAGATTGAAAATATGGTACACACTTATTTTAAATCTGAAATTCGACTGATGATGTTACACTATTTAACAATGTTTTCCCAAATTATAATATGTATATATAAAAAATAACACCACAAATACAACCGTATCCGGAGAAGGCACATGTTCCGGGGTTCTTCCTATCTGCTAATATAAAATAGAATTAAATTAATACTTCATATACACAATATAACATACAATTAACAAAAGGCAATACACAAAATTGAGTAAACATTAAACAGGACACTAAGAGCTGCTGAAAAAAAAATGTATATTGTTCAATACTGTTCAAGGAATGTTCAAACACTGGGTGCTTCAAAAGTTGTTGAATGTCTTACATAGTGTCCAAGCGTGATAATGCATCAGCATTAATTAGTTTGGCACCCGGGCGGTGCGAGATTGTAATATCATACTTCTGTAAGGCTAATGCCCATCGCTGCAGTTTTGAAGATTGAGGGGCATTTTTGGTGATAAAAGTTTATGGATTATGGTCCGTAATAAGTTCCACAGGTGAACCGAAAATCCACGTTTCAAATTTTTTCAAACTCCAGATCACTGCATAGGCCTCCCTTTCAATTGTTGGCCATGCCTGTTGAGTTTTGGTGAGTTTTTGACTGGCGTAACTTACCGGATACACTACTCCATCTCTTCTCTGCGATAAACAGGCTCCGATGCCGATTGCAGAGGCATCACACTCTATGATCAAAGGTAACCCGATAATAGGAGTATGCAGACTGGGCGCTTCGATGAGACCTCTTTTTAACGCGTTGAACGCCTGGTCATGCTCTACTGACCAGCACAAATTCTCTGGACTGTCCTTTTTTGTCAGTTCAGTAAGGGAATATGCTATTTCAGCATATTTTGGTATATAATCTCTGTAGTAATTGCACAATCCTAAGACACTTTTTAGTTGCTTCTTGGTTTGAGGCACAGCTAACTTACGGATGGCCTCCACTTTTTCCGGATCGGTCCGATGGCTGCCGGACCCAATGATATGGCCTAAGTACTTTATTCGGGGTTTTGCAAATTCACATTTTTTCAAATTGACGGAGAATTGTAACTGTGATAGTTTGGAAAATATCTTCTCTAAATGCACCAGGTGTTCCGCGAACGTTTCGGAAAAAACTGCTATATCGTCTATATATGCTCTAGCAAAGTCCTGGTATTCAGAAAGCGCTCTGTTGATTTCTCGTTGAAACGTCGCAGCAGCATTCCTCAGCCCAAAAGACATGACCTTGAAGCGATATTGAGCTCTGTGCGTCTTAAAACAAGCTAATTTTTGACTCTCTTTTTCTAATGGTATGACCCAGTAGCCTTTGAGTAAGTCCAAAGTGGAAATGACGTTGGCCCTGCCAATATTAAATAATAGATCAGTAGAATTTTCCATAGGAAAATCATCGACCTTGGTGATTGCGTTCAGTGCCCGAAAATCTACGCAAAGTCGCAGCGTTCCATCTTTCTTCATCACGCACACTACCGAATGCGGTGCTTCTTCATCACTTTCCTCAATCAAACCTAATTCTAGTAATTCTTGAATTTGTTTGTCTACTTGAGGTTTTAGGGCCTCTGGAATTCGATAAACATAAGGTTTCTTCTTCTCATTATCATTTAATCTTATTTTGTGTGCACCAACTTTTGCTATTTGTATTTTCTTTGAAAATAATTCTTTATACCTAAGCAATAAATCTAATATCTTTTCTCTTTCTACGTTTTCCAAATGATTTAAATTTACTTCTTCGATTTTAAAATAGTTCGAGTTATCCTTTGTACTAGGGGTGGGATGGACTTCCCCTAATTCTTCTTCATTCTCAAAAATTACCCCCACTGCTTGTATCCTAGGAGTAAATTTCCTTATCTTATTCACGTGAACATTTTTAATGTTTCCGTTCGTTAACCTGACTTTGTAAGAATCGGGATTACACCTCGCCACTATTTCGGCTGGCCCTGTCCATCTAGCGTAAAGT
Organism: Maratus speculifer; assembly: GCA_964019185.1. Lineage (NCBI taxonomy): Eukaryota > Metazoa > Arthropoda > Arachnida > Araneae > Salticidae > Maratus > Maratus speculifer. Next base: position 116,758,692 of record OZ025301.1, read on the forward strand.
TTATTACTAGAGTCTGGGATTAATAAATATACCTGCTCCCCCGGTCTAAATTCCTTATAAATTGCCCTTCGATTCGCATACCTCGCATACGCGTCCTGTTTAACCTCCGCTACTAGTGAAGCTTGTTCCGCCGCCTTTTCTAAGTTAATTTTTAAATCCTGAAGGTATTCGGTTGCACTTTTCCCGAGATTTATAGGTAGCGGAATTTCACCCGACCATGTGGATTTTAATACCGCCAATGGCCCCCTGGCATCCCTTCCGTACATCAACTTAAATGGCGACACCCCCGTCGTACAGTTAGGAATCTCCCTATACGCAAATAATAAATAAGGGATGTGTTTATCCCAATTTTTAGGATCGCTCCGAATAATATGGTGCAACATGCGTTTCAATACCTGATTATACCGTTCAACCAATCCCGAACTTTGTGGATGTCCCGGTGTTGCAAATCTAGGAGCCGCCCCTAGTCTAGCATGAAATTCCTGCATTAAACCTGATACAAAATTTTCCCCCTGATCACTTGCTATTACGCGGGGTATCCCTGTCCGCATAAATATTTCTAACAGCGTATCACAAGTAGCCTTAGCCGAAATTGTTCTTAACGGAACCGCTTCGGGCCACCTACTGTGTTGATCAACCAAAGTAAGTACATATTGATGTCTACGCGCCGAAGGTGGTTCAATTTTCCCAATTATATCAATATTTACAACGTCAAATGGGAGCTCCGGTCTTTCAATCGGAAGAATCGGTATCTGATCACTGGCCCTCTCCCGGCTTCGCAACTGGCAGTCCTTGCACGATTTACAATACTCCTCTACATCCCGTGACACGCCTGGCCAAAAAAATGAATATCGAATTCTTTCTTTCGTTTTCCTTATACCGAGATGGTTCGCAAAAATTGATTCATGTGCAATTCTTAAAATTTCTTCCCTCCTAATTTTAGGCACTACTAATTGCATGATTTGATCTCCCGAAACCTTTTCCCGATGATAAAGTAAATTATCCACCATAACAAACCCATTTTTCCCTTGTTTAGCATCTTTAAATGCCCCCTGTAAAGATTCGCAATTCTTTTGTTGCTCCCTGTAAATGGTCGTTTCCGAATACTGATTCGAATTTAAATCCTCACAATCATTTTTCGTTCCAATACAATTAATAATCAAATTCTCTTCAAAAGATTCATTTTCAACCTGCAAACATAAATCTTTATCACTCGTATTTTGTTCTTTTTTCTTTTCCCCCGATAAATTCTCATCCCCCCTTTCGATTTCGTATCATTTGTTGGTGCCACACTGTCGGCTATTCTTTTCCCTTCTCCAATTTGCACCGATTGTAATAATTCATAAACCTTCGGAGTAATAATACATGAACTACATAATTTATCTGTCACTGCAAATAATACATCTACACTGTTAAATAAACAATTTGATTCACTCATGTTTAGAGAAACCGGTAATGTTAAAAGATCAGCAGTAATTTGCTCGCCAAAAGCTGAAATCAACTGAATTGATGAATTTTCATTATTTTTAAATGATTCTGGTACTTCATTCGAATTTATAACGGGAATCTCAGCAGCGCTGTCAATTAATGTTTTTATTTTTTGTTTCCCCACCCAAATTTCATCGTATTGCAACGGTTGAGTACTTATTGCGTCATTTTCAAAACACAAAGCTGTCACTTTCGCTATCAACCTTTCGTCTTTATTTTTTCCGGTAGAATTTTTTTTCATTTGATAATGAGAATTTCCCGACCTCTCTTTTTCTTTATTATTATTAGGACAAAAACGTAAATGAACGATTTGACGGCACAATTTGCACACAGACTTTTTCCTATCATTACGCGAATTAAAATTATTTCTTAGATGCGGTGGAATATATTTGCCAGATCCGAAATCATCAGAACCGCGACAATTTGTCGATTTATCATATAACTCAGAAAAGGTTCTACCTTTTCATGTAAACCAATTATCGCATAATTCCGCAATTTCCCGCGCTTTTAACTAATTATCTAATTGTTTTATTTTGACATAGCTTCGCGCCTCTGAGTCTAACGCATCCATTAATCTATCACTAACTATTAATTCATTAAGTGCATCAAAATCATTTATCTTTCTCAGTTCGCAATAAAAATCCCAATTCGCCCTTAACCTAGATGCGAATTGCATATGATTTTCATTTTTCGCCCTCTTTGCCGAAAGAAAATTTTGAAGACAAGCTTCAGGAGTGGGTTGAAATTCTTTTAAAATTAAAGCTTTAACCTTTTGATAATCCTTCATTTCATCTGAATTTGCATATACTAATAAATGCGCAGCTTTTTCCCCTACTAAATTAAACAGTATTTCAACTTTCAAATCTTCCGCGACATTCTTTAATTCAAACGCCCTTTCGAGCGAAGAAAAAAAAAATAAATTCCACGATTCAGGTTTGGTAGGAATCGCAATAGTTAAAGTTTTAACGCTTTAATTAGAGCTTCTAACGAATTAGTTTTGGGATTTTGTCCATCCCCCCCACCATCAGAATTTTTGTTCTCAGACTGCAGTTTAGCCATTTCTAATTGGTGTTTGATAACTTCTAATTTCGTTTTTTCTAATTCTAACGCTGTTTTCTGCTCAGAATTAACATATTCTTTCTCATTTTTAAGAGCCTCTGCTGCTTGTTTCTCTTTTGAAATGCGGTCTGATACCGTTGTAACAAGGAATTCTTTTACAAAATCGAAATCCTTATCATATTGTTCGCTCCCTTCGATTAGTGCCTTTAAATCCACTATTCTATGATCTGGCTCTACTTTTAAGCCTAATTCTGTGGCTACAATGACCAGGTCCTCTTTTGTTAACCCTTTAACAGTGAACATGTTCTTTTTCTTAACTATTACTATCTTTATCAATAATTATAATCACAATACTATAATTCTTCATTATAATCATACACTAGAATATACTTAGAACAATACTTGTTTTCAATTCTAATACGATTATCTCTTTAAAATCATTGCAAACATATTCATTAATCTAATATTCATGAATCTTCAGTTAATAAACAAAAGTTATAACTTTCAACTTTATTTCCAAAACTATAAAAAGTAAATATTCCACTTACTCGATCACGCCTCTGGTTCTCGTTATGCTCTTCCTATTTTCTTCATAAATACCTGCGAAACACCTGTGTATTTTTAAGTAATCCAAAAGAATCCAAGGAATCAAGCTTTGATGAAAACAAACGTTTAATTACACACACAGAACACATATGACGGGACGAATACAGCAAGACTCGAAACACAAACACTTAAATATATATATGTAAATATCCGGATTTCATATTTCTTTCAAGAACTTCTAACTACTCTTCTTTCACAACAGATCAACTTCGTGCCCGTAGCACATACATATCCCAATTTCCGGGATAATATTTTTAAATTCTTTTTACCTGCATCAAACATTCGCAGGTCTACCTCTTTTGACAAAATGTATGTTATGTAATAATCTTTACTAAATTTAAGTATGAAACACACCCACAAAAAATGTGTACATGTTTTTTTTAATTTATTTGATTAGTTACCTTTTGTAAAGCACAAGCGTCCCATCACTTATGTGAGACACTGTATAAAAGAAAAAGGAAGTGATTTTAAAATTATCAAATTAAAATACTATGGGAAGTGCGTTTGCAAATTTTGAGACGATGAAAATTATGACGGTTTTAGATTTCACCTGGAAATTCTATGATCATGTCAATTTGGAATATTTTTTTTTTCATTCGCTTTATACCAAACATAAGTGCCTGAATTGATAATTTAATCATAATAACTGATCTTTGTTATACTTTACTTATTACATACAGTGTCTCACATAAGTGATGGGACACTTGTGCGAATGGAAGGAAACTAATCAAATAAATTAAAAGAACATGTACACATTTTTTTTTTGTGGGTGTGTTTCATACTTAAATTTAGTAAAGATTATTACATAACATACATATTTTCAAAATATTAAAATATTAATTTAATAAAAATACAAATGTTTAGAACGGAGCAAAAAATAGCTCACATAAGTGATGGGACACCATTATATATGCAACAAAAATCGTCTGAAATAAGCAATAAAAATATTTTTTGGGGTTTTATTTTTACTTAAAAGCAATTGGCAATAATTTATAAAATCGTCTGCAGTATTTCTCTCCAGTTTGTTTTGGAATTTTTGTGTTTTTTAGCTCTGTGTAGCCATGAATGCTAAACAAAAAGAAACTTCGCATGGAATTCGAAAATTAGTTATTAATTTGCATATTGAACGTGGAAAATCTATTTGAAAAACTGCTGAAACAGTTAACTTGAGTCGTTCAACAGTTTTCAATATCATTAAACGATATAAAAAGAATCATATGATTCAGGATAAAAGAAGACCTGGCTGACCATCAAAGGTATCCAATGGAATAAAGCGAATTATCGTTCGAAATATTAAAAAAAATCCAAGAAATAGTGCTTCAAAAGTTTCTGCTGATTTACAAGCATTATATGGAATAATTGTTAATCCTGAGACTATTAGAAGGGTAATTCGATCTGCTGGATATCACGGTAGAGTAGCCAGGAAAAAATTCTTCGTAAGTGAAAAGAATAGAAAACTCAGACTAGCTTTCGCAAATTCCAACATAAATAAGAATTCTGATTACTGGAATAAAGTTATATTTGCTGATGAGAGTAAATTCAATATATTTGGTTCTGACGGTAGAATCTTGGTGTGGAGAAAACCCAGGGAAGAATTTCGCAAACAGAACTTGGTACCAACAGTAAAACATGGTGGAGGAGGAGTTATGGTATGGGGATGTATGTCGTCCGCTGGAGTTGATAATCTTGTTTTTATTGACAGTATAATGGATCAGTACAAGTATATTGATATTTTAAAGCAAAATTTGAAATCTTCAGCATGAAAATTGAACCTTCATAACGATTTTAAATTCTACCAGGACAATGACCCCAAGCACACTGCTCTGAACGTTAGACTCTGGCTGCTATACAACTGTCCTGAAATAATAAAAACACCACCACAATCTCCAGACTTAAATCCCATAGAGAATATTTTGCAAGAATTGGAATCAAGAATTCGCAAACACATCATTTCTTCAAAACAACAACTAAAATCGGTGCTTCAAGAAGAATGAGGTAAAATCACTCCAGAAATCACAAAAAAATTAGTCGAATCCATCCCAAAAAGATTAAATCATGTTTTAAAAATAAAAGGAAATCCAACAAAATATTAAAACCTTTTAAAAAGTAAAATTTTTGGATAAATATTTGATGGAAAAGTAAGTGTCCCATCACTTATGTGAGCCATTTTTTGCTCCGTTCTGAACAATTGTATTTTTACTAAATTAATATTTTAATATTTTGACAAAATGTATGTTATTTAATAATTGTTACTAACTTTAAATTTGAAACACACCCAAAAAATTTTTGCACATGTTTGTTTATTTATTTTATTGCAGTTTCTTTTTATAAAGCACAAGTGTCCCATCACTTTTGTGAGACACTGTATGTGATTAAAGTTTAATTTTAATAATTTGGACACCTGAGTATTACAAAAATAGTTTTTTTCTTTTTTTTTTTTAGCTTAAAATAATATTTGTTTGAAAGTTAGACTGACCAATCTAAGATGCATTTTTTACTGTAGCTAATTTTGTGGGTTTATTATAAATCAATGAAACAGTTCCTTCCTAAACATTTTCTTTCGTCGAAATTCGACGGGTTCCATCTCGTAACAGTAAAAGCTGCATAACAGACATTTCCAAATAATTAATTATGAATTTTTTTAAGTTTTTACATTGAAAACTGTTATTCGTTAGTGTTTGCATGTTTTTTAAAATCCCCATGCGGATTATTCCTAATAGTAGTAGGCACCTCTATTTAGCAAACACTTTTTAACAATTTAGACACCCTATTTAGCTGCTTCTGTTGTTTAGAGGATTTACAGTTACTTGAATATTGTAAAAAAATATATATCATGTCTTCAAATCAAGGTTTCTCATTCGAAAATATCTAGGTCGAGTAAATCATGTTTCGAATATGTAATCATAAATAATCTATAAAAACATTCTAAATTCAAAGGAATAATCTATCGTATTAATCCCCAATGTATATCATAAGTGAAATCGAAACTGAAGAAATCTTCTTCGAACGTTTCTTTAACTAATTATTTAATGAGATAAAAATAGGTATTTACAGTTCTTTGTACATATTTACACAACTTTAAATCATCTTGGAGACACAATGCTCCGATTCATATCTTTTCTCAAATTAATTGTCACATCTTTTATCTAAATCAAAACATTCGAATCAAAAACGGAAATCGTCTACACTCTGTTTACAAACTTCAGAGTGTTCTAAAAGTGGAAGTTGAAGTCAAAGAAATTGCATAGCGCGTAGCGCCATCTAACTGCAATTTTTTTTCTTCACACTCCCCACCTGAACTCTTACAGAGTTCATCAATAAATTCTATTATGAAAATAAAAAAAATTTTCATATCAGTATTTTCAATAATCTAATAAAATTTTCATATCAGTGGTTCAGTAATCTGATACAATTTCAAAATTCAAATGCAAATATCAGTTTCAAATACAAATATCAATTTCAAATTCAAAATATCAATTAATTCTAAACAAATCTAACAAAATCAATTAATTATAAACAAAAAAGTATAAAATTCAAACAATATAGTAAACGAAAAATATTACCTGCAATAAGCACGATAAAAATGACCCTTTTTTTTTTTTTTTTTTTCAAACATTTAATATACTTACTTATGCTAAGCTTCAAATAATACTGCATAACTAAAAAGAAAGAGAACTTTTAGAGTTCTAAAAGAGATAAAAAAAGAAAGAAAGTCTATTAATGTTCATCAGTCCATAATTTCTAATGGATATAAATGTTGGACAGATCTTTTCAGCACTCCATTGGCTGTCTTTATTTCATATGAGCGAATGTTGTTGTCTCTACCTGGAATCGCTCTCTGAATTCTGCCAAGTTTCCAGAGAAGTTTATTTTTTATATCGCCTTCGATCAAGACAACATCTCCCACTTTTAGAGGTGTATGTGAATTGGGATTTTTCGATGAATGGAATGTTCTTAAATCTAGAAGATATTGTTTTTTCCACTTCGACCAAAGTTGTTTTAGTAGTAATGATTGGTATCTTTTTCTTTTGAGAAGTGCCGATCTTTTTGAACCATTTTCAATTACACCGAAAAAGTTAATAGGAAGTGAAAGTTCTTTACCAAAATTCAAAAAATCCATTGGAGTGAGAGGAAGAGGTTCATCATATTCGTTATACACATATGTCAAAGGACGCAAGTTGAGGATAGCTTCTACTTCAACCAGTAGTGTCGACATTTCTTCATAGCTCAATAGAGCTTTTCCAGTAATCTTTCGTAGGCACTCCTTGACTGATTTCACAAGTCTTTCGTAGAAGCCTCCTTACCATGCAGCTCTTTCAATGATATTTTTCCAAACGATTCTTTCTCTTGCAAGAAATTTCAAAAAGAGATTGTTGGAAATGACGTCGTATAAATTATCGACTTCTTGTTTAGCTTTTTTAAATGTCTTCGCGTTATCTGAATAAATGACTTTACGATTTCCTCTTCGAGCTAAGAATCGTCTAAAAGCAAGGAGGAAAGAATCTGTAGTCATGTCGGTAACAAGTTCTAGATGCAAAGCTCTGGTAACTCCGCAAGTGAATAAGACAATGTAAGATTTTTTAATTTCACCGAAGTTTTTCACGTAAATAGGTCCCGCAAAATCTAAACCACAAATTGAAAATGGGGGAGCTTCATTCACTCTATCTTTAGGTAGAGGGGCTGTGATTTGGTCTGCAGGTTTACAAAGATATTTTTGACAAATGAGGCACTTTTTAATGAGACTTTTCACTAACTGTCTTCCTTTCGGAATCCAATATCGAGATCTAATTTTTGTCAAAGTGTGAGCAATTCCTGCATGCATCATCTTTTCATGATCTTGACGTACAATCAGCGTCGTTAACCAGGAATGTCTAGGTAAAATGATTGGATGTTTTTCTTCTGTTGGAAGATCACCAAATTCTAGTCTTCCTCCTAAACGTATGATTTCTGATTCATCTATAAATGGAACAAAGTTGAATAGGGATGAATTCTTTTCTACTGAATTATTATTTCTAAGAGACTCAAATTCTTCTTTAAAAAATTGTTTCTGTTCACTTCGTATTAAGTATTTTTCAGCTTCTAGTAATTCTTCAGTTGTTAGTGGACCGCTAACTTCAGTAGATTTTTTCAGCTTTATTACAAATCTTTTTACCCAAGCAGTTGTTCTTATTACTTTTTCCAAATTGCTAAATTTTTCTATACAGATAGGATTTTTAATTTCTTCAGTTATATACTCGCACTGCAATATGTCATTGTGTTTTTTCTTGTATTCTAATTCATCTTCATCAATTAATTCTTTATCTTCAGATTTTGGCCAAAATTCAGGGGGTAAACTAAGCCATTTTGGCCCAAGTAACCAAGTAGGATTATTGATGAATTTGGAGACTTTTGCTCCTCTTGAGACAAGGTCTGCGGGATTGTCTGCCCCTGGGCAATGATGCCAATCAGAAGGGGATGTCAATTTACGAATTTCTTCAACACGATTCCGTACAAATGGTTTGAATTTTTCAGGTAATCCTTTAATCCAAAAGTATGTAATTTTTGAGTCCGTCCAATAAATGCATGGAATTTTTAGATGTAGCGCCTTCAAAATGCTGCAGCTTAATTTTGCTGAACATAATGCAGCCATCAATTCCAGTCTTGGTAAAGTGAGAGTTTTTAAAGGAGCCACTCTGTTTTTAGAAGCTACGAAAACTGTTCGAATGTCTTTTTCAGAGATCGATACACGTAAATAGGCAATTGTGCCAAAGGCTATTGTACTTGCATCGGAAAATAAATGCAACTGCAAATTGGCAATTTTCTCGTTTGGAATTTCGAAAAAATAATGTCGAGGAATAGACAATTCAGATATTTGAGGAATTTCACTACACCAGTCTTTCCAAAGAGAGATTAAATCTTTTGGGATGGCCTCATCCCAATCTATGCCTAATGACCAAATTTTTTGCAGCAAACATTTTATTCTTAATGTAAAGGGTCCTAAAAATCCAATAGGATCAAACACTCGACCCAAAACTTGCAAAATATACCTCTTTGTGTCAATTACTTTAGAAGCAAACGCCGCTAATTCACGAGTGTCAAAATACAAAAAATCGTTTAGACTGTTCCATGCTATTCCTAAAAATTTGTAAGGAACATTTTCTGTTTCAGATGTTTCCAAATTATCACTGGAAATTACATCGTTATTTTTCCATAACTCTTTTAAGGATTTTGAATTAGTGTGCCACTTATGTAATGTCATACTAGCTTCTTTAAAAATAGCTATAGACTCTAATGTAGTGGATAAAGCTTGCTCGACAGAAGATTGACTTCCAATTACATCATCTACATAAATATTTTCATTTAAAAACTCGACAGTTTCTGGATATTTTTTGATATATTTCTTTAAGTGGTGTTTTATTGTGGCTGCTAACAAAAATGGACTACAATTTACCCCAAATAAAACTCTAGTAAATCTATATATTTGAGGAAGGTTAGATTCATCAAAAGGGTCTTCTGAAAACAAAAATCGAGATACGTCTCTGTCTTCTTCATCTACTAATATCTGCAAAACGCTTGTTTTATATCGGTTGTAAAGGCAATTGGATTTAATCGAAATCGTAACAAAATATCAAAAATTTCAGGGTACAAATTCGGACCTGGGTGAAGACAGTTATTGAAAGATTTTGAATTTAAATCATGAGCTGATGCATCAAACACAATCCTTAATTTACTTGTTACGCGGTCTCTTCTTATCACTTCTCTGTGAGGTAAATAAAATTCAACATGCCCCTTATCTTCTGAATTAGGAACTAATTCTACGATTCCCTGTTTTAAATAATCATTTAATACATCTTTATATTCAAAAAACAACTGGGGATTTCTAACAAATCTTCTATTTAATTTAACTAATCGAGATTCTGCAATTTTTCTGTTATCATCCAGACGCCCTTTCTCCAGTTTCCAGGGCAGTTTAACTTTATATCTTTTGTTTTCATATTTAATATCGCGTTCAAAATTTTTCATTATTTCATTTTCAAAAGGGTCAGAATCTTGTTTAATATTAATAAGTCCTGAAGTTTCAAGATCCCAAAATTTTTTTATTTGATCAGAAATTAAGTGTTCTTCAATAATTACGTTTAAAATCAATGAAGATTGGTTTTCGCTTTTTCTACCTTGGAGGCACCAGCCAAAGATGGTTTCAACAGCAACAAGATTTTTGTTTAAATGTTTTATGTTACCTGTTACTATATCATAATAGTAATCGACTCCTATTAGAAGGGAAATAGGGTCTTGACATTGTGGTGAGTCAGCAAGGGTTAAATTCTGTAAAATACTCATTTCACCAAATTCTTTTACTTCTGGGGGAGGGATATCAGATCCAGATATTTCGTCTGTTACCAATGCTTCTATTTCTAAATTAGACTTCGAAAAATGTTTATTTTCTAATTTAAGTTTAACAACATCATAATTTTTCTCAATTGGGATTTTACTTCCGAATGTGAATACCGATAATTTTTCTTTTCTCAATATTTTAAGTTGTAATTTATCAGCAATTTCTCGAGTTAAAAAGGTTCGCATTGCAGCAGTATCCAATAATAATCGAACAGAAACTTCTTTATTTTTATTTTTTACTTTCGCACAGCAAGTTTGCAAGAAAATTCGGTTTTTTCCAATACACGAAATAGCCGAAATAATTTCATTAGTTGTTTCATTTTGTGCATTCGCTGTTTCCAAATTTCTATCTGTACAACTTGTTTTATTTGGTGAATTAGATTGTTTACAAATAGCTCTGTTATGTCTACCCTGACATGTCGTACATCGTATCTTAGAAGCACAGTCCTTGATCCGGTGTTTTGGCAAAAGGCAGAGGTAACATCTACCTTGCGATTTCAAAATATTTTTCTTTTTATCAAGATCAAAAACATTGCATATTTCTGACAAATGATTACTTTTACAAAAGATGCAACTTTGTTTCTCTGTGTTCTTTTTGTCTGAAACTGTAGTCATTAATTCATGCGTGGATGAAAAGTTTAATTCTCTTTTAGGAGATTTCGTAAATTTTTGTTTGTTTACTTCTAATCTATTTGATTTTGAAAACGAAAAAGCCGATTCGCGACTTTTAATTTCGGTTTGCAAGAAATTTAGTAATTTGTTTATATCAGGGTTGCATGAAGATTTAATGTTTTGCTTGTTAAATTCCAAATTTAAATCTGATGGTAGCAATTTTAAAACTACGGCTAAAAGCATAGAGCTGTAAGCCTGTGGTTCGAGTCCCAAAGTGGTCAACGATCTTACATTAATTTCAATATCATCATGAAGTTTCTGTAATTTTGAAGTATCACTAGATTTATAAACTGGAGATAAATTTAACAATTTATTTAAATGGTGATTGATTATCATCTCTTTATTCCCAAACCTACTTTCAAGAATTTTAAGTGCTACATCATAATTTGATTCCGAAACTTCTAAGCCTTCTATGGCGTTTAAAGCAGATGAACCTAAGTAACTTCGCAAATAATTGTATTTTTCAATTTTTGTCAGTGAATTATTATCATTTATCGATACTTTAAAAGTATTCCAAAAGTTGGTGAATTGTGTGCAATCGCCATAAAATTTCTGTATATTCAATTTCGGCAGTTTCACAAATTTATTTTCATTATTGGGGGTAGAATCATTAACCGAACTATTGTTCAAAGGAATAATGTTTTTATTTTCTTTAAGTTTCTTTTCAGCGCGAAAATTCGTTAAGGATATTTTGTCTGCATAGTCATATACTGTATTCATTTCATTCTCATATTCGTCTAAATTCAAAAGTGTTTCTATTTTTTCATTTATTTCATCTAAATTACATGATTTAATTTTTAATTGGTTAACAGATTCTTCAAGAGAATCAATATTAACGGTATCATTTTTTAATATAGTCTCTATATTATTTATTAGTTTCGTAACAGAACTTCTTAAAATTGTTCTGTTTTTCTTTAGCTTTTCTAGGTCAGCCATAATTAACACATCAAAATAAAATTATAAAACTCTTACCTTTAAAAATCTTCGGAAACACTACCTTTAAAAATCTTCGCAATCAATAATAATCTTCTGTATTTATCATATTTCAATTTCGTTCCCGGCCTCTAATATGCACCATTGTAGAAAAATATATATCATGTCTTCAAATCAAGGTTTCTCATTCGAAAATATCTAGGTCGAGTAAATCATGTTTCGAATATGTAATCATAAATAATTTATAAAAACATTCTAAATTCAAAGGAATAATCTATCGTATTAATCCCCAATGTATATCATAAGTGAAATCGAAACTGAAGAAATCTTCTTCGAACGTTTCTTTAACTAATTATTTAATGAGATAAAAATAGGTATTTACAGTTCTTTGTACATATTTACACAACTTTAAATCATCTTGGAGACACAATGCTCCGATTCATATCTTTTCTCAAATTAATTGTCACATCTTTTATCTAAATCAAAACATTCGAATCAAAAACGGAAATCGTCTACACTCTGTTTATAAACTTCAGAGTGTTCTAAAAGTGGAAGTTGAAGTCAAAGAAATTGCATAGCGCGTAGCGCCATCTAACTGCAATTCTTTTTCTTCAATATTAACGAGTATATTTTAGATTATTTTTCTATATAAAAGATAAAGTTTATATTAAAAATATAAATGTCGACTACATTTTATAGTCCCGTTAGAATGTGGGTTAATTTTCCTTCATTTCAGTTTCAGATAGACGAACATTTTTTTGTCTGATTATTATCTTGACTTCCAATGAAATTTTCGGGTTCGGATCTATACGCTCAAGAACCAAACCAAAATTTTTAGTCGAATATTTGAAAAATGAAGTTATTAAAGGTGCATTTTTTTTATGGATCCTCTTCTCTGATACTATATATATCAAGGGCGAATTTAGTGAATCCTCAAGGGGGAGCGATTTAAAAATTTGGAGGGTCGAGTAGGAAGTAATATTTTTCAATGCGGGTGGGGTTTATTAACCGGCTTCAAAAAAGAAGCAGGAGGTTATCAATTTGACAAATATGTATTTTTTTTATGTATGTTCACCGATTACTCCGAAACTATCCAACCGATTAATTTGGTTTTTGTATTAAATGAAAGAGGTTACTCTCGAATTGGCACCACTTCCATTTTATAGAAATTGGTTCAGTACTTTTTTAGTAATTAGGCAAAAACAAATAAAATTAGTGATTTCTCGCAATGTCAAGTGAACTCTTTACCTATCTTATTATCTCTGTTTTTTATGTATTTGTTAGTTCCTAATGGCAACAGTTTTTCTTATTCTAATGTTTTTTATATTTTGTCTCGGAAGGAAAAAAATGATGGCTTTGGAGTTGCGTTGTGTATTTTGAAATGTTAATAATTACGCCATACATATATTTCTGAGCTATTTGAGAATAAAAAACCAAAAGTGTAAATATGAGAAGTGGTTTTGCATTGAAATAATAACTACGCAAACATTGAGTTAAAGACGTCTGATTCGATATTCCAAAACGGAACATCTGGCGTCCGCATACAGGATTCGGCTGCTGATAGTTGAGTGAGTTATATTTTATTATTCTTATTTTCTGAGTTGAAATGGAAGTAGCAAAGAAAAATAGAGCTCAGCAGAGGAGATTGTTTTCGAAAGCATGTAATGAATTCGATGCTGAAGAAGCAAGCTTAGAAACGTCTGATAAAATAACCAAATTAAAAATTATTGAGGAAAAAGCTACGTTAATGATAAATTCTGAAGAAAATCTTAAACAGTTTCTTTTTTCAGAAAATGTTGCAGATGCTGTAATGGAAAAAGAGATTGATGAATCTGAAAGTTATATAGACCGTTGGCGGTTTTTACAGCTTAAATTGCAACAACTTTTGCTTTCGGAAGGAGTTGATGTTTCTTCAAATTGGGATGTTTCTCAGCCGAATACTTTATTACGTTATCCTAAAATACAATTACCTACATTTAATAGAGATTTAAGAAACTGGATTAGATTTTGGGGTCAGTTTGAGAAAATCAATAACGATCATAATTTAGATACACATGATAAGTTTACATACCTATCCTAATGTATGGAAAAGGGCAGTGTTGCTGAGGAATTAATAACAAGTTTTCCACCCGGAGGAAATAGCTATGAGAAATATATTGAACAATTGAAACTGCGTTTTGGCCGAGATGAATTACTTATACAAGTGTATGTTAGGGATCTTCTATCATTAGTTCTCCAAAAGCAGAACATGCCGAAAAAATCTTTGAGAAATCTTTATGATTTATTAGAAACAAAACTCCGTGCGCTTGAGATATTAGGAGTAACTAGGGATAAATATGCGGCGATGCTTTTTCCACTTGTTGAGTCTGCTTTGTCTGCGGAAACGCTCCTAGCGTGGGAACGGTATAGATCCACAAGTCGTAGATCACATGATGAAGATAATCAAAATAGTAAAATAAAAACAGATCTCGATTCAATGCTTGATTTTCTTCAAGATGAAGTACAGGCAGAGGAACGCATAATTTTGGCCTCACAAAACTTTGGAGTTGAAACTAAGCCTAATTATAAATTGTTCAAGGAGAAGAAGCCTGGAAATATTAAACACAAATATGGGGATACTTTTCAAATAGCTAGTGCAGCTGATCTTTTAACTTCATTGAAGGAACAGAGGCAATGTATATTTTGCCACAATTTACATAGTTCCACTGACTGTTTGAAAGTACGGAAAATGTCGATGAAAGATAGGCAGAATCTCATAGAGAAATCAGGGTACTGTTTCCTGTGCCTGAAACCGGGCCATCAAGCTCGTAAATGTTATTCAAAAGCATCTTGTTTAGGTTGTGGGAATAGATATCATATTTTACTCTGCCATAATATAAAACAACAAGGAATTTCATCTGCCGGAAAAGAAACAGCAGAAATAGAGAATGCTTCGAATGGGGATCAAGCACTTGCCAATGCGTCCAAAAGTCCTAGTGTTATGTTATTAAAATTAACTGTTTAAATACGAGGTAATGGTAGAAAAAGGAAAGCAAGAGCCATCATAGACACTGCGTCACAGCACTCCTACATTTTAAAAGATACTGCTAAGGAGATGAAATACAAAAGAGAAAGCTGGGAATATCTTCAACATTCTCTATTTGGTGGAGAAAATACAGGAGTATGCAAGCACGATGTGTTTACATTGTATTTGACAAGTTGTGATGGATATTATAACTGTCATTTCAAAGTACTGAGTCAGCCTGTTATCTGTGAAAGTATTCCACCGACAATACCTGCAATTTATTTAAAGGAGCTTACTGACTACAGTATTCATGTGAACGATGATTATAATGGTCCTAACGAGGTTTTAATAGGAGCCGATGATGCTGGAAAACTCATTATGGGTGGCTGCAAATCTTTACCTTGTGGTTTAACAGCTATGGAAACACGTTTAGGGTGGACCATTATGGGACGAATACCACAGATTTCTTCTGAAGGAAACGAAATCTCAGTTGCTAATTCTATGCTTTCTACGACTAGAACAATTTCAGAATTGTGGACTCTTGACACCTTAGGGATTACTGATCCATCTGAGAAGAAAACGAAAGAAGACCTACATGAATCCGCTAGAGAGCATTTTATTAAAACAGTTCAGATCGACAACGACAATCGTTTTGTGGTACATTTACCTTGGCTTATCGATCATCCTCCACTGCCTGACAATTTTAACTTGGCTTTGAAGAAGCTGGACAGTACGGTAAGGAAATTGAAAGAAGAAAAATTGTATGAAGATTATAATGAAGTATTTGAAGAATGGATAAGAGAAGGAATAATTGAAGAAGTTTCTAAACATGAGATTCAATTACCTGCTCATTATTTACCTCACAGGCATGTCATAAAACAAAATAGCACGACTAGAATCAGACCTGTGTTCGATGCTTCAGCGAAAATAAAAAATTCCCCAAGTTTGAATGATTGCCTGGAGAAAGGAATAAACCTTGTGGAATTAATTCCTACTGTATTAACACGGTTTCGGATGAACAAGTTTGGCGTCACAGCAGACATCCGGAAAGCATTTTTACAAATTTGTCTACAAGAAAAGGACAAAGATTTTTTGAGATTTCTTTGGTACAATGAAAACAATGAATTGAAATACTTTAGACATTGTCGTGTCGTTTTCGGTATTTGCAGTAGTCCTTTCTTACTTAATGCAGTAATCCAGTATCGCCTAGAAACGATTTTGGAAGAAGCACAAATGGGAAGATCAAAATATTCAGTTGATGTTGTGCAGAAGCTTAAAAACAGTTTTTATGTGGACAATTGCCTAACTAGTGTAAAAACTGAGACTGCGTAACATGAGTTCATTCAAGTAGCTAAAGATATTATGCAGGAAAGAAAGTTTGACCTAAGAGAGTGGGAGCACTATTATTCCAACTCCTCAACAGAGGGTATTTCTTGTGAAACAAATAAAATTGTGCTGGTATTGGGCCTGCAATGGGATTTAAACTCAGATACACTTTCTTTAAATTTAAAAGAAGTTTGTGAAGATCATGGACCTGTTACTAAAAGAAAAATATTGTCAAAAGTTCACAAAATTGTCGATCCTATTGGGTATACCTGTCCAGTGACCTTATATCCGAAATTAATATCACAAGAACTGTGGAAAATGAAGACAACTTGGGATTCGGAACTACCACCAGCAATTTGTAAAAAGTTCAAAAAGTGGAGAAATCAGTTGAATCAACTTAAAGAGATTCCCATCCCTAGGTGTTTACTACAAGATCCTGATAATACCGGCGATTTAAGTATACACGTTTTTTGTGATGCCAGCAAAACGGCTTACGCTACCTGTATATATTTAAGAAAGGAGAATAAGAACTTAACATCATGTCAATTGATTCAAGCAAGGAGTAAGGTAGCTCCGCTGAAGTCCATCACGATTCTTAGGCTAGAGTTGCTAGCATGCTCTATTGGTGCCAGATTGGCACAAATAATTGTAGCAGA
This sequence comes from Maratus speculifer, assembly GCA_964019185.1. Lineage (NCBI taxonomy): Eukaryota > Metazoa > Arthropoda > Arachnida > Araneae > Salticidae > Maratus > Maratus speculifer. The sequence goes on from OZ025301.1 coordinate 116,775,807, forward strand.
TTTGAAACTAGGAAACGTTCCAATCTTCTTTTAGACTGACTCCAGTACCGCCTTGTGTTGGATAAAAGGTAATGAAAACTGGACAACTTTTGTATATAATAGGGTACGAGAAATCAGATCGTTGAGTAAGCCTGAAAATTGGTAAATCTGCTGGATCGATTAATCCAGCAGATTTACCCTCCAGAGGTTATTCAGTGCGTCAACTTATGGAGGCAGAGTGGTGGAATGGTCCTCCTTGGCTCTATTATCCATCTAATACATGGCCCAAATCTGAATTCTCTGTAAACTCAGAAGAAGTAATGAAAGAAAAGCGAAAAGAAATAGTATCGTCAATGGTTAATCTTCAAAAAGTGGACTATTCCTTCCTCTACAAGTTTTCTAATTATATCAAAATTGTAAGAGTTGTCGTCTGGATACTTAGATTTATCAATAACGGTCGTATTTCAAGAAATGATAGAAAATATGGTGTCCTTGATTCTGAAGAAATTTATGTAGCTGAATGTGCAGTTATCAGAATAATACAGAAGGAAAGCTTTGTGAATGAACGAGATGAAAAGTTAAAAACTCTGGGAGCATTCAAAGATAAAAACGACATCATTCGCCTGAAAACCAAGATTTCATATCTACCAGATAGTGAGGACTTTAAAATGCCTGCAATTTTACCATCTGAACATGAACTTGTAAAACGTTTAGTGATACACTATCACACAAAAAACGCTCATGCTGGCATTCAAATGTTGCTTAACATTTTGAGAGAGAGATTCTGGATTCTACATGGTAGAAAGACAGTGAGATCCATCTTATCCAAATGTGTTATCTGTAAGAGACATTCTGCAAAGAAGCTTCAGGCTATCACTGCATCTCTTCCAGAAGACCGTATTCGAGAAGCTGCTGTATTTGAGATCTGTGGTGTTGACTTGGCGGGACCACTGTTTCTCAGAGATAATAAGAAAAATTGGGTATGTCTTTTCACTTGTGCTGGCTATAGAGCAGTACACATTGAATTAGTGGATTCTTTATCTACGCAATCATTTTTGCTGGCTTTGCGCAGGTTCATAGCCCGTAGAGGACGATGCAGCATTATCTATTGTGACAATGGCTCCAATTTTGTCGGTGCTCATACCTTGTTGAGTACACTGGATTGGAACCTTATTGAATGTGATGCCACCCTTCATCCCATTAGGTGGAAGTTTAACCCACCGACTGCCTCTTGATGGGGTGTATGGTGGGAGCGGTTGATCGGTATTCTTAAAAAGTTATTAAGAAGAGTACTGGGCCGATCCTCATTAACATATGAACAGATGACGACGGTGCTATGTGATTGTGAAGCCATAATCAACTCACGACCAATAACGTATGTCGCCGATAATTATGCAGAGCTGGTTCCATTGACTCCCTCAATGTTTCTGCAAGATATCAAAATGAGTGGTGTTCCTGACTGTGATAGAGTTGATCATCAGAGTCTTAACCAGCGTATCAAATAGCGACAAAATTTACAAAAAACCTTAAGAAACAGATTTCGGTCGGAATATTTGGGAGCTCTGCTTCAGAGACCAGAACGTAAAAGAGCAGCTGAAGTAGCAGTTGGTGATGTTGTCTTAATTGGAAGCGACGACATGAAGCGTATCGATTGGCCACTTGGTAAAATAATCAAGTTAATACCAGGGAAAGATGGTGTTACCAGGCTTGTAAGACTGAAAATTGCAAAAGGTGAATTGCTTTTACCAATACAACGCCTGTATCCTTTAGAAGTGTCCGCAGCAGAGTCAGTTCTAATTAAAGAAAAGTTACCAAGTGCAAAGCTACAGGAGTAACCAACTACCAGCCAATCAGTTAACTGTTTAAAACACATATAATTAAATAATCGAAGAAAATTTTTCCTGTGAAGCGATAAATTTGTTCCTGCTACATTTATTGATCGAGTATTACAGCCAATTATCGCACAAACTATCATTGTTTACGAAATTTTAATTCGCTGTCTAATAAAAAATTCGACGATAAAAAACAAGAGCAATCAAATACGGATTTTAACCGGTTTGAATTGATAGGCGAATCAAAGCACGTGGTTTTGTTTGGACTTAATGTGACTTAATGTAGGGTTACATTTTTGGCATCACCCAAATCATTATAGTTCACCTCCACCTATATTCTTGGTCCATGGTTTTCATACATGATTTTAAAAGAATGTTTTCATCATTATATTTTAAATATTTATTTACATGCAATTATTTAGTCATAAACATTTTTCATCTACGTTATAAAGTATTTAAAACTGAATTAAAGAAGGAATCTTTTAGTAATACAATTTTTAGTTCGTAACAAATGTTTTCAATATCTAATTTAATTTTAATTTGATATTTAATAATTGCTAATTTTCCAATTTCTTTTATTTTAAAAGCGAACATTTATTTTAATAAATAATAATAGAACAAAGACCATTTTAAAAATTTGCTATTTCTTCTTAAAATATGCTTCAGTTGTAATTCATTTCTTTCAATTCGTATTATAATACAAAATTCCTTCCACGTCCTTTTGTTTGGAACATTAAAATTTGAGCGATAAATGGATTCATACTGCAAACCTTTTTTGAGCCTTACTTCATTTCCACCTATCTCATTCCTCCATGAATGGAAAAACATGTAAAACAAATTAATTAAAATAATTAATTTTTTTAAAGTTATTCTGCAAAAAAAAAAAAAAAAAAAAAAAAAAAAAAAATTATATTGTGCAAGTCGGCAGATCATAATTTATTTTTATGTTTAATTTCAAGTCAAAATATTGATTAGTTTTTTTTTTTCTTTAACAAAGTGACCGGCAAAATTTAATTCGTGTTGCTTAGTAGAGGATGAGCGAAGCGAATCCTAATTATATTACAGTCTGTTACAAAATTATAAGACCACAACATATTTTGCTATATAGGTAATTAAAGAAATATTTCAATAAAAATAAAGAATACCCTAGGTTTGTACTTCAAGTTTTTAGTAAAATGAAGCAATTTACACAAATGAAATTAATTCGAAAGGATTTATTGTTCTCACCAGTAAATTTTTATTGTAAATTTTGCATTTTTTAATCTGAGCATTTTTCTTATTCAATTAGACAAAAATTACAAGCCCTTGGGGGTTCAACTGCAACTCGGTTCCGCGGCTCTCAATAAGCACGCGCAATCGAGTTTGATTTCGGAGCCGAGTCCCAAAACACACTAGTCCGTGGAGCAAAAGCAAATACGTTCCAGTGTCGCAAGAGAGCAAAGTTGTTTTGGTACTCGGCTCGGAAATCAAACTCGATTGGGCGTGCGCGCGCTTATTAAGAGCCGCGGAACTGAGTTGCAGTTGAACCCCCAAAGGCTTGTACAAAAATTTCTTTTTTGAAAACCCGGTGAAAAATTCTGTAAAAGACAAGAAAAAAAAAAAAAAAAAACAGCATTATATGAAAGTTTTTTTTTCAAAAATATTAATCAATTAACCCATTAGTGCCTAGCGTTCCTTTTTAGGGACGATTGTAAAAAAGGCAATAAAGCACTTTTCACACCAATAAGCAGAAAGATAAATAAGCACTATTTTTCACGAGAAAAATTCCTCAATAAATTAAAATAAAAGTTATTCGTCTTTTAAAAGTGGTGGGAAACTAAAACTTTTAATTTTAATGGCGAAAATAATTTGGGCATTAATGGGTTAAGTAGTACAGAGAATGTAAACTAAAAATCGCCAAGTTTATTTACTGTAAAATAATAACAGTAATAATAATAATAAATAAATAAGTAAATAAATAAATAAAATGAAATAAATTAAAAAAAAATAAGGTATTTGTTTACCATTTCGAATAGCAGACGATATCCCCATTATTTGCTCCACTTTTTACACGAATGGAGTAATTTAGTTGCCTTTTTTAGGGAAACTTCGTTAAAAGTTGCAATGTAAAATGAAATATTAACATCTTTGAAACGAAGTCAAAGTTTAAAATTCGTTAAGAATACATGATATTTGGGTTCATACGGATAACTGGCGTTTGTTAATTTTTTCGCACAGCATTCCACATTTTAAGAGAATAAGTTTCGATATACAAACAAATAGTCAGCTTTTAACATAACAATATAAAATCCGTCGAATTTCAACGAAGGAAAATTTTTCATTGATTCACAATAAACCTACAAATTTAGTTATAATAAAAGTTCAAGTAAGTCAAATTTTCAAATGAATGATATTTATACAAATTGAATATTTTTCAACCGAGCGAAAAATTGCCCGGCCGGGAATCGAAGTTTTCAAGGCCAATGCTGATTGGGCGACGGTTCTCGCTTAGATAATCTAATTGGTTATAACCTCTGGTTTGTCAATTAGAAAGCTCGACAGAATAAACCGCAGGATTTTTGCTCAGTTGGAAAGTATTCAATTCGTATGATAAATTTACCAATCAATTTGATGGTGTTAAAGTAATAGTAAATGATATTTAACCTAAATTAAAAAATATATAGTTTCTATAAAACTCAGTTATAGAATTTTTTCCACGTTAAATCTAAACCCGACATCGTTTTTACCATCTCAGAATTCACACATGCGGAGTAAATAAAAGTAAATGCGGAGAAAATAAGTCACACAGCTATTCTTTAAAGTGCATTTATGTAAAGAAAAAGTGTTTTATCGTGTATGAAGTAAGTTTGCAATAAACTAAAAATCATTTAATTGTTAATCAAAAACGAAAGAAAACCAAAATTCACCAGGTTTTATAACAGACGATATTCATGACATAGTACCCATTTTAATGATGAAAAATATGACAACAAAGCGGTACAGTAATATATTTTTTCCTTTATTTTTGATCGGAAAAGAAGTAATTATGTTGCCACAATTACAATAATAGTATTCAAAACTACAAAAAAATATTAATAATATCTTAAAAATAAATTACGATACAGTTTTCAAATGAATTGCATTTAAAAGTACGCCCCCCTACTATACAATGGTGTAAAATTTGAAAATGTGCGATGTTTAGCGGTAGCAGAAATTTCAAAACCGAAATTTCATTTCAAATTTCAAAGTGTTGCCATTCGCAAAATGACGTATGCATTACGCACAGATATACTTGGCATTTATAATATAGATAGATAAATTAGCAAATTAATTAAATATTTTCAATCAATATAATGATATTTATAATGCTTTAACGCAACGAATGCGATTCAGATCATTCTGCAGTCAGCTCAGCTATACTTTGTGTAAACAAAAAGTTTTATTAAAGTTTTAGAGAACTTTATTCTATTGTATTATTATTTCTCTTACCTTAAGAATTGTTTCATACAAACCTATGAGTCTAGGTAAAATCCGCGCTTAATTTCCGCCCGGTAAATTTCCGTAACTTCCGCAGGATATGAGAAAGTTGCATCGGCAGTTCAGATCGCTGTGATATTTTTTCTCTTTTATAGTATAGAAAACATGTTAGGATGATAAGATAGTTTAGTCTTTCCGTGAAAAAAAAACAAGTTGAGAAAATTTCTTTTATCATTAAAAGGTAAGTGGGAATTTTTTCTTTTCTTTCTTTTTCTGAACATTTCGGTAATGGCTTTTTATGATTTTGATGTTTTGCAGCTTAAGGGGGTCTGAAACACAGAAATCTTCATTTTTTTTTTTTTTAATTATTGCATGCATTTTTTTCTGTTTTATTTTATTATTTTTTATATGTTTATAATGACTTCTAAATCATGTTTCTACCTTAATTAGAAGAGGAATTATTATATATTTTTTTCATTTTGATTTCCTTTCAAAATCTAGCTTTCAAACAATGATTGCCATGGAAATGACTTCTTGTAAAAATGCGTTTTTCTTAATAATGGAGTTTTTCAAAATTACTCAGATTTAAAGTGTTGTAACTCAAGCACCATTAACGACAAATGCCTCAAATTTGGGACATGTCTTTTTCCATTGTTTTATTTTCATTTTGATTCAAGAAATTAAAATAAAAATATTTCCTTTCGAAAATATGATTTAAAAAAAAAAAAATGTTGCATCTTTTTTTTTTTTTTTTTTTTTCAAAATTTCAGTTTAAATATTTTTAATTCTTTTAAAAATTAATATTTAAAAAATGCTTATTAAAATTTAGATATTTCTGTTTATTTAAATGTAAAAAAAATGTAATTATATAAATATTTTGGATTATAAGAACTTTAAATTACCCCACTTTTTTAATAAATTTAAAATTTTAAGTGTTCAAAAAAAATTTATGAGAAGTTTTATTATGTAGTTTTGTTTACAAATAATATAGTTAATAATTACAAAAAAAAAAAAAAAAAAAAAAAAAAAAAGAAAAAAAAAGAAAAGAAAAGAAAATCAAAATTTTAATTCTATTAATATATATATATATTTTAATGTGTCCCGGAGCCGCTAAAAGGCAAATATAGTAAATAAAAATTTCAAGTCTCTGTAGGAAATTTACTGAAGATAAAATCATGTGCCATGTAATACTTTTATATCCTTCAAGACATAGAGCCAAAGACAGGTGCACCTTGCTCAGGGAGAGGGGAGGGGTTACATTTATGTTAAAAGCATTTTTTTAGAAATATTTCATGCGTTTGATAAATTAAACAAGAACGAACGCATCAGGCATGCATCAGGCTTAGATTACGAAATACTTTTGAATACTATCAGAAAATTATTACGAAATTTCATGTAATGAAATCGATCATAAGTCGCCCTCCAATCGAATTTTTTTATGGCTGTTTATAAATGAGAGGCAAATGCTACGCTTTCAGTAATCTGTAGAAATTACCGTATATCTCGGCATGTAACACGCACTTTTAACTCTGAAAAATCACTTCATTTGTCCGTGTGAGTGTTATACGCCGAATATAAAATGGTTCAAGTAAAATCATAAGAATAAAACCTTCCAAATTTTTAGAATTATACACTATATTGCCATTGATTATGGGACACTTGCGATTTTAGACATTTTACTAAATATCTAGAAAAATACATGAGGAATCATCTCGAAACTCATAGTGTATAAATATAATAGTATACGTCATACATCTCCGTGAAGATTTTTTACCGAAACGCCATAGGGGACCGTCAACAAATTAAAAAAGAATGAATATCTTTTGAATAACCCTGTCAAAACTAATGTAGCAAAAGCGCTCAAACTCTAGATTATGACTGAATGCCTTATTGTTATACACTGTGTTCATTTTTATGCAAATAGCATGCATACTCGCAGAGTAATTAAGGATTTTATAAAAATGGTCCCAAATTTTTCCAAGTTTTTCCATTATAATTTTCAGAGTTCTTAATATAAAATAATATTTTTTTCAGAAAATATGACAAACAACATTGCACACAGTACCCTGTAATCAGAATTAAAAAATAATAAAAATTGTATGAAAAATGAGTTGGTTTACTATATAATTTTTTACTGCGGATGCGTCAAAGATATCAAAATTTTATTTGCATATTATGTTAGCTAAATGTATAGAGCAACTTTTGTAAAAGTCTCAAAATCATAGCTTGAAAATTCTGAAAGTAATCGTCTATAGAAAAAGGATAAAATCCGTTGTTTCCAAAATGAAGCAAAAAAATGAGGGATTTTATCCAAATGCAGTAGTACATCCTATATTGTGTATTCCATATTGACACTAATCAATGAATATATGGATACAACCCCTCTTGTTTTTGCTTCATTTTGAGAATAACGGATTTTCGACTTATTCAATTGACGATTATTGTCAGAATTTTCAAGTTATGATTTTGTGACTTTCACAAAAGTTGCTCTATACATTTAGCTAACATAATATGCAAATGAAATTTTGATATCGTTGACGCATGCGCAGTAAAAAATTATTTAGTAAACCAACTCATTTCTTATACAATTTTCATTATTTTTTATTTCTGATTACAGGGTACTGTGTGCAATATTGTTTGTCATATTTTCTGAAAAAAATAATATTTTATATTAAGAACTCTGAAAATTATAAGGAAAAAACTTGGAAAATTTGGGATCATTTTTATAAAAACCTTAATTACTCTGCGAGTATGCATGCTATTTCCATAAAAATGAACAAGGCTTATTACAATAAGGCATTCAATTACAATCTAGAGTTTGAGCTCTTTTGCTACATTAGTTTTGACAGGGTTATTCAAAAGATATTCATTCTTTTTTAATTTGTTGACGGCCCCCTTTGGAGTTTCGGGAAAAAATCTTCACGGAGATGTATGACTTATACTATTATATTTATACACTAAGAGTTTCGAGATGATTCCTCATGTATTTTTCTAGATATTTAGTAAAATGTCCAAAATCGCAAGTGTCCCATAATCAATGGCAATATAGTGTATAAATGCATTTACATATTTACATGAACAAAGAAACTTACAGTACATATTTTCTAAAAAGAAAAAATAATCTTACTTATTAGATTACATGAAAAGTTCATTGTACTCGTCCTCATTTATATTTTTGGGAGTGTCATTTTCTTCCTCATTCTCACTTTCATGTACAATCACCAATGTCGTTTTCATCTAGCCATAAATAGTCATCCTCTGTACCGTCATGAACATTGAACATTCCACATTTTTAAAATGATTTGACAATTATTTCCCGTTTGATTTAATTTCATAATGTTATAATCTATTCACATAATTGTGATAAAATCGCATGCGGCATATTTCATACTTTTGTAAAGGATTTTTCTCATTCTGGCATCCATGTGCTTCATTGCCACCTTAAACTTCATAGTTTAGACAAATCATAGTTTTTCTCCTTACGTTTTTCAATGACAAACTTATGAAAATTTAACAGTTTTTGTTCCAAGTCTTTTGGAAGTTTTTGGGCAATTTTCGTCTTTTGGCGAAGAACAAAATTTCTGCGATTCATTTATCTAACGCACCAGTTCGTTGTTGCCTTAAAGTTTTCACTTTCTTTGGGATTCTTTTTTTCCCATTGTAAGGCTAATAAACGAACACTACACCTCGTTATTATTAGTCCATTTTGGCGATTTTCTAATATCCACTGGACACATTGTCCTCTGAAATAAGCCACTTCGTAATGCCTGAGCGCAGTGCACGTTTTTGTTTTGGCATATTTAGAATCACAGCTTGATTCTTCCTCCATTCACAAACAGAATATTCATGAATGGCAGACATTCATCATTCTAGCTGCAGCGCGATTACCATTTTCTTTTGAAAACGCTACTACTTTACATTTAAATCCGGAATTGTATTTATTTCACTTTACTGGAGGCATAATTTATGATAAAGAACGGTTTTCATAAACTTTAAGATCAACGCGTCTAAAAATTATGATTTCGAACAAATGACGAATGTTACATGAAACTGAAAATTTCTATTGGTAGGATCAGCGCAGATGAGAGGGGGAGGGGGTAGTGATTGGTTTGTGCCAATCGAGATTTGGGGGGAGGGCTTATTTAGACTCCAAAAGGTAGGAATTGAGCAGAATGGAGACGATTGTTTTTACATGTCGCAAAGAAAAGACGCATTTATCTGAAATGAGGCGAAAGTTTTTATTTTTAGATTCTTTTCGTGGGAAAAAATTGATGCGTGTTATACGCCGGGATATACGGTATGTTGTGGAGTGCTTTAGAGATTCTTTTTTAGTTAATTTTGTTTGAAGTATCATAACATCATTTAAATTCACCCACAAATGATTTTTTCATAGGTGATAGTGTGATGGAATTCTTTTGTGGGTTCTTGTAAATGAACTGTAAATGCTATGTATTCCATATTCCTAAGGAAGCACATTTTAGTTCTCTTCAATGATGCATATCAATTTCGTTATACAGTCAAACTCCGAAATAATGAACAATCAAGGGTACTAAATTTTGGTTCACCATATCTGTTCCACAAACAGTTTCAATGTATATGATTTTGTATACAAATAATATGGTTGATAACCACAAAAAAATTTAGAATTTTAGCTCAATAAATAAAAATTATTTTACAATGTGTCCCGGAACTCCTTAGCATAGTGACTCATGGAAAATATCCAGTCAAACATCGTGAAAATTCAGAAAGATTTTGTTGATAGAATGAGCTTTTTTTAGTTCTATCTAAAAGCAACTGAACGATAAGGGATTTCTCACTAATTCTCCCTTTTTATTAACCGGGTTTTAGGAAAATGTTAGTATTTAATGTACATCAATGAAAAGGTTTGGAACAAATGGCTCGATTTTAGTATTTTTTTTAAATCATGGAATAGATTCGTTCTGATAAATATCCAAGAAGAACTAAAGCATCAATAATAAGCGAAAAATAAAAATAAAATAAAAACAAAATTGACAATTTGTGGAATTTTTTTTCGATTCAGATGCTTTTATAGAGAATTAAAAATCGACTCACTCCTATCGCCCATATCTTTCAGAATTTTCATGATGTTTGACTGGATTTTTTTCTATGAGTTGCTCTATAACGTTGACTACTAAATGATGTTAAAAGATTGTTGTTATCCTTCGCACATCCGCAGATAAGAATTATTTCATACAACTACTGATATTTCATAAAATATTTAATATATTTTCATTCCAGTTACACTATATTTTGTTTCTATACCATTTTGCCATTTTTTCTGAAATAGGCTTTAAATTTGGTTGGAAATGTTGCATGTTGTGCTAAAAACATGTAAGAAATTTTTGAACTTAAAAAAAAAAAAATCTATATTTCTATGATGTTAATAGCTATTCTTTCAGTAATCAATTAACGTATTGTACAGTATCCACATATTTGTATTCTGCAGCGAGAAATCATTTCGAGCATTTTAATCTGCAGGTGATCTCAAATATTATTAACTTTCTTTGATTTTTTTTGCCACCCCCTCTAATTGTCCCCCTTACCAAATGAGCATTGATAAATGTGAGATTAAACATAATCTTTATAATCCAGAAGTTCCAGAAGAATCCGACAGGTATAAATTTAAATATTATACAATATGTCTAAAATTGTAAGTGTCCGGTCATTAATGGCCATATAATGTATAGGATAGTTCGTAAAAATGATGTCAGTAAACTTTTGATAAGTTTTTAAATGTAATATTTATATTTGTTACATCATTATTTTGTAATAGCACTTTATTATGGAAATATTAATTCTCAACATGTGGTGAAAATATGGGTTAAATAAAACTAAATAAGTACAAGTGATTGCTACAAAGATTAGACTTCCTGCGATGTGTTTACTTCCGAAATAACTATACGATTAAATACAGTGCACTTATTTTTAGCTTTTAAATGATTGGTAATGCTGAAGGGAAATAAATATTATGTCTTTGAAAAAAAAATGCTTTTTACATTGTCCGCTGTTTATTTCTATAAGTTAATTTGCAAATTTTCTTATTCAATAGCTTGATCTTTTTCAAATGTACGAATTATTCCATAGGGACTGTGCATATATAACGTTATTATTTTAAGGGGGAGGGGTTTCTGGCACATGATACCGTAAGGGGAAATGGGGGCTTTGCCTTTTGATATCGATACCCTTTTTAACCCAATCAAAATTGTCTCTTTTCATTTGTAACATGGAATTTTGTTCAAAATAGTACATTATCTTTTTTGAATCTTTATCTTAGTCTGTTATCTATTTTTATGAAAATACAAATCTATTATTAAAATTACTAAATTATTATAAAATTATTTAATTTTAAAATATGGGACACTCCAACGTCTGACATCCCTATTCATCTTCATATGTGTATGCATATATAATCACGGTTTGAGAAACCATAATTGAAATATATTTGAAATGAAGCTTGTGTTTACGAATAAATAAAAGAGAAAGAATGTTGTTTACTTGTTTTGTTGATAAGAATTTCTATCTTCCACCTCCTCCGTCCAAGGGAGGGGGGGGGGGGGAGTTCAACAAGACTTCAATACTGCTGAATGCATTATGTAACAAAAAGATATTATAAAATACTTTTAAATAGTAGCTATTTCTTTTAAATTTTACTTGAAAAGAGCAATATTTTATTGACTTCTCTTCATTTGAATCAATAAAGTATGCGAAAAAATTTAACCTGTTTTGTATATTACTTGAAACAAAAGAACTAAATTATAAAAAAAAATATATAGGGTAACATCCCCAGTAATTGGCACATCCTACAAAAAGTCCTAAAATAAGATTTATATCCAGTCTTTTAAAAATGCAAAACCATATACCAGTTATATGCTTAATTAATTTAAAGATTATAACTTTGATTTATGCTACTAGATGACAATAGTGCCTAGGAAAGAGAAACAATTATGGCTTGTATCAAATTAGCCAATTTTGTTGCAAAAGCTTCTTCTCTGGCTTAAGAAAGGCATGCTTTTCAATTTATTATTATCTGATTTATAATATATTTTAAATTTTATTTGACAATAGCTTTGTTTAGTTGAAAAGGGTTACTTTAATTGTGTAAAAGTCTAGGTGCCAATTACTGGTGATTACAGCAACTTTTTATAAATATATTTTTATAAAAATACTTTTTCAGATATTTTTGCTTTTAGTGGGCAAAATAGATGCACAGATATGCACTCTTTGATTTAAAAATATTTGCAAGTAAATAATTTATTTCTTGGTAATGAAAACAGAAATAAGTTTAAAAACAAATTCTTAATGTGCCAATTACTGGAGATGTTACCCTACATACATTTTTTGCACTTTGATAATGATATCATTACCTGGGGGGGGGGGGGGGGGAGGTTTGATATATGATAACGTATGATATCAAAAGGGGAATAATGTAATTACCAAAATTACCAAAAAGTTGATAAAGTTATATTTGGACAGCTTCTTATGAGACACCAACCATTTGGTATTTGCTTAAATTTAAGCTTTGAATAAATTCATCAATCCTAATAAGAGTCCAACATTCGTGGGACTGGGCAGCCCAGTCCAGGGGCGGCTTTCCCAAAAGATCATCCTTCCAAGCACTTATCACAAGCTGCTACTAGATTTACCTACATTTCGAGAGACTTTTGAGCCAACACATGATTTCCTCCAACTTTTCGCGAAATATCCTCCCAACACCCAAAGTGATAGCAAACAGCAATGTCCTCCAACTTTTTTCTGCTGTTCCAAAAAAGTCTCTCCTAGGCAAGACTTTTCATCCAACATTGAACATTTCAACGAATCAGAGATAAGTGATTGTTACGAATAGGCGATAACTATTAACGGCTGGTACTAGTAGGACTGATTTTCCACCAACTTTTTCCAAGACAATTGTAACCTTTTTGAAGGGGAAAAAGTTGGGGTTAAAATCGGCTGAAAAGTTTGTCGTGCGTAAGGTTCGTGAATCTGATAACAGCTTTACCTACCTTCATTGTTCGTATGTAAGCCGGTGGTTTACAGTATGGTTTGTTGATGTTTGAGTGATCTTAAGACTGCTAGTCACTTAGCATCCAAATTTCTCTCGATAACATTAAGTCTATGGGCGTTTGATGCGTTGTTATATTTAAAATATCTCCTTGGGAAATAATTTTTTTCTTAAAGGATGTCTTTTTTTTTTTCTTTAGTTTTTAAAATATTTCTAACATGTATGCTTAATTTTATATGAAGTGTTATAATTTTACTTCCAGATCGTCAGTTCTTAAAACATTAAGCAATAAATTAAGCATAGAGGTTAAGAATATTATGGCAACTAAGAAAAAAAAGGTGACATCTTTTAAGAAGAGTACACAGAAAAATGAAGTTAAAAATATCACTTCCATGGGAAGATATTTTAAAGAATGCATTAAATATCCATATACTTAACATTGCGGAGGGGAATTCGGAACCTGAAAACTAGCAGCTTTAAGGCCCCTGTCCTCGCTCGAGGAAACGCTCGCGAGCTAATGCTATTTCTATGGGGAAGCATTTTTCTAATTACTCTTTCGCATTTTGACATTTTTGACTAATTTTTTTTGCATTGGATAGCTGAGGTGAAAATGAAACTATTTTTGTAAAAAATATCTGCAACCAAAATCGAAAAAGTAAAAAAGGTGCGCTGTCGGCATGCACCTCAGCTATCCAATGCAAAAAAAAAAAAAAATTAGTCAAAATGCGAAAGAGTTATTAGAAAAATGCTTCCCCATAGGAATAGCATTAGCTCGCGAGCGTTTCCTCGAGCGAGGACAGGGGGCCTTAACAACAATAGCGATTAATATCTAAAGCTATTTATGTTAATGATTGAAAGTATCACCATACTCTGTCACTAATAAATATTTATATTGCTTTTCTTTCTTGTAGAACTTTAAAGGCATGATTTGCACTCTTCTTCTTCTTCATGCACACGATTCTGAACACATAAAGAACGATCTGCTCAAACAATTAAAAGGGGTCCCAACTCATTGCATTTGTGTTGATGATCTCAAAGTAAACCATTATCAAGCTTTGAAACAACCGACGAAAACAAGACTTCAGATAGTGTTCTTTTCACCGGGTTTCTTGAACTTTCTGGAATGCAGACCAGAAGATGCCTACGCTTCATTCAGGGATTTGGACCCCCAGTCTACTGTAGCCCTTTTTTGTTGCGGACTTCGAGAGAGAGAGGTTATGTGCTATCACACAGCCCCGTTGAAATCTTTCTACAGTTGGCCGAAATTCGAGGCTTTAAACGACGAAGGAAGTCAAGGCAGATTTTCGACATATTTTTTAGAGATGTTAAAAGATGTCTTTCCAGATAAGAGTCCTTCCAAAGAAATAATCATTGTTCCTGAACTGATCAGCAAGGTGAGTTTAGATATTCAGCAACCAATTCAAATGGTTTTTTAATTTTTGTTCCTTATAATAACTAGGAAATACAACGCCTACAATTATTGAAACTTAACCAGTAATTGACTCTTCAATAAAAATCTAACACAAATAAATCTTTTTCTTGTAAATTTGAGCAAATTAATGAAATATAGTGATAACGTAGGTAGGGGAGACAGAGGTAATTGGATTATTTTTCGACAATTTGAAAGTTGAAAATTAATTGCCAACGTATAAAACGCCGTAAAATCTAATGGTATGTATAATGTTACTCAAAAGGTAGTTATCTCTTGAACTGTGTAAAGAATTATTTTCAATGTACCATGCTACATGGTACAAGTGTCTTTTTCAAAAAATGTTTATTTGATCTCAGTGTTATCATGAGTCAGATCATATTGCAATGCTTTGGTCCAATGTTTAAAGTTGAAACCGTCTTTTTCGGTGGTTTTCCGCGAACTGCGTAGGCATTATATATTAAGTTAGGCCATGACTGAAGTAACAAATCGCATTGCAGCTCGATCCTAGAAAAGTATAAAAAGGAAAATCAACGAATTGTGAAGTCAATAAAACTACTCTATATTGCGTTCTATTTTCGTAAATAGCTAAAAATGATGGGCGAAGTGTTCATGGCAGCTTACCACAGAGTAACCGACGAAAACAAGACTTCAGCTAGTGTTCTTTTCACTGGGTTTCTTCAACTTTCTAGAATACAGACCAGAAGAAGCTTACGCTTCATTCAGGGATTTGGACCTCCAGTCTGCTGTTGCCTTTTGTTGTTTCGGACTTCGGGAGAGAGAGGTTATGTGCTATCACACAGCCCCGTTGAAATCTTTCTACAGTTGGCCGAAATTCGAGGCTTTAAACGACGAAGGAAGTCAAGGCAGATTTTCGACATATTTTAAAGAGATGATAAAAGATGTCTTTCCAGATAAGAGTCCTTCCAAACAAATAATCATTGTTCCTGAACTGATCAGCAAGGTGAGTTCAGATATTCAGCAACCAATTCAAATGGTTTTTTAATTTTTGTTCCTTATAATAACTAGGAAATACAACGCCTACAATTATTGAAACTTAACCAGTAATTGACTCTTCAACAAAAATCTAACATAAATAAATCTTTTTCTTGTAAATTTGAGCAAATTAATGAAATATAGTGATAACGTAGTTAGACAGAGGTAATTAGAATAACTTTTCGACAATTTGAAAGTTTACAATTAATTGCCAGCGTATAAAACGCTGTAAAAACTAATGGTATGTATGAACGTACACAAAAGGTAGCTATCTCTTGAACTGTGTAAAAAATTATTTTCAATGTACCATGTTACCATGTACAAATGTCTTTTTCAAAAAATGTTTCTTTGATCTGGGTTGTATCATGAGTCAGATAATGCTGTAAACACTCTGATTCTGGGTTTGAAGCTGAAACCGTCTTTTTCGGCGGTTTTCGGCGAAATGAGCTGGTTTTAGATATTAATTAGGCCATGACCGAAGTGACCGATCGTATTGCATCTCGATTCTGGAAAGGAATGAAACGGAAAACCAACGAATTGTGAGGTGTATAAAACTACTCTGTATTGCGTCCTAATTTCGTAAATAGTTAAAAATGATGGGAGAAGATGGCATCTGAATTTCGGATCAAACAGCGTATTCATGGCAGCTTACCACAGAGTAACTGAAAAAACAAGACTTCAGATAGTGTTCTTTTCACCGGGTTTCTTGAACTTTCTAGAATGTAGACCAGATGAAGCCTACGCTTTATTCAGGGATTCGGACCCCCAGTCTACTATTGCCCTTTTTTGTTGCAGACTTCGAGAGCGAGAGGTTCTGTGTTAAAATACAGCCCCGTTGAAATCTTTCTACAGTTGGCCGAAATTCGAGGCTTTAAAAGACGAAGGAAGTCAGGGCAGATTTTCGACATATTTTTTAGAGATGATCAAAGATGTCTTTCCAGATAAGAGTCCTTTCAAAGTGATAATCATTGTTGATGAACTTATCAGCTAAGTAAGTTTATATATTCAGAAAGAAAACTGATAAAAAAGTCTAATATAACAAATTACACCAATAATTAAAAAAAAAAAAAGACGCGTTTATTTTACAGTTAAAGTTAAATAAAGGTGAAACATTTCGAAGAGATTATTATTTATGCAGTCATTTTCCTCCTAAATAATTTATTAATTTTTTTAAAACGAAATGAAGTAGTGATAGTGTTTGTTCCTTCTTGAATTCTCCCGATTTCTTATATAGTTATATCTATCTTATCTATAAAATAAAGGACAAATATATCTGTGCGTAACGCAGACATTTTGCTGCGTATGGCAACACAATTTTTAAATGAAATTTAAATTTTACAATTTTTGCTACTACAAATTTTTAATTTTTTTAAACATCGCATATTTTCAATTTTTACACTGTCGTATAGGAAAAATTATGTACTTTTAAATGCAATTCGTTTGAAAGCTATATCTCAATTTGTTTATGAGTTATTAATTTTTTCTAGTTTTTATTATTTATTTATTTATTTGTCATCGTCGCAAGAGAAGTATTCTATTGAGAAATCAGTAATAAAAACATCATTTTTATGATAATCAAAACGTGGCTTACGTAATAACAGAGTCGTGTATTGCATACGCCATGGATTAAACATTAAAATTCCTGGACCAATGAGAAAACGGATAAAATGCGGACACCGCAAGTATTCAGATATACCTCAGATATCGCAATTCTCGACCGAGAGCAACAATCATTTTCTAAATGGCTCAAAAGCTATACAGTTTTTTTTTTAATTGCAACAACAGGGCTCCCACTCGGTCAGTTTTTTGGACACCATTTTTATTTAATGAAAATTTTTCAGTTATAAATTTCGTAGAAACATACCGGCAAAAATGCTTTTCTTGGAATTGTTCCAGAAACCAACCACGAATTTCTTTCAAGAAAAATACTGGTTTACAAAAAGCGGACCAGCAGGAGCCCTGCAATAGCAAGAGGATCAAAATTCGTATTTCCCCGTGGTACAGAGAAAGGTGGAAACCATTTTCTTTTGTTGAAAATTCTAATCTAAAATAAGGGTCTATATCCCTCGTGTAGGTAATAGGCCGTCATAAAATAAACCAAACCAATCTAAAATAATCACTCAAATATGCGATTTTGCAGATTATCTTATAACTTGAGAAACAATGGTGATACGTTAATGAGATTTTATTTTGTGATTTTTTTTCGACTATGCTGATTTCAATAAAAAATACGAGTATATATATCAACTTATAAACTTTTAACAATTGTGCTATTGATTAGTAATTAACATTTCAAAGCAGTTCAATACAAAATATACCTAACCATAATATTTAGCTTCTTACAATGTACTATATAAATCAAAAGTAAAGAAATACAGAAATTACTTTTCGAGATACGACTAAATTAACCGATTGATGTGTTTTTTCTTGTATCATTTCTCCTAATTTATATTTTAGCAGCTAATCATTGGAAATTGATAAAAATGAGCACATTTATGTTCCTTCTGTTTTCAACGGAATCTTTCATAATTAAAAAAAGTGAATATTTACTATTTAAATTAACAAATAAGTAAAACAAGTAAGAAAAATCAAGCGTTAAGCATAGATTATGAAGCACTTTCCAACGCTTCATGAAATCTTTAACAAAACTTCGTTATTTAGGTAAGTAAGAATATGAAGCCAAATATAGCCAAATAGGTATTCCAGTACTATTGAACAGCCCTGTATTTGATTTGTCAACTAATATACATACTATATAATGGGAAAATTTAGTTTAGCAAAAAATGCCTAGTAGCTTGAAATTTCTCTTTCAGCAATTTATACTAAGAGATGAAAACATACTTGAATATTTTGTTCAGCCTTGTAGTTTGCCTGGTACCTTTATTACACATCAGTGTTAAGATAAAATTTATCTTAAACTAAAACACTCTTAAAACAACTGAAATCACTTTCTCATAAATTATCATTCATAGGCTCCTTGTACCCAATTCTTTGCATGGAGCTATATATCATTTTATCTGTATTCTGCAAACATTTCTTAGTAAATTTAATGCAGTTCAGTGTAATAATGCATAATTTATTTAAGAATCACCTTTTAGTAATTTATGCTCATATTCAGTAACGTTGGCGAGCTCTTTTGAGTAGCCCTGTATCTTAACTATAGCACTTATACACACCATATAATATGCATAAATTTAGTGAAACTTATACGCGCATATCATAAGTAAAATGCATTTCATCCATCCATCAGCTATCATCGGATACATATACAGTACTTCGGAAAGAATGTATTATTTGAAAAATCTTTTGTGTGTCCCTGTAAATACTATGTACTTTATATTAGGGAAGGCAGTATCGTATGATTTATACTAAGTCTCATTGACATACATCAATCTTATTATACATGAAACAGTTTAATATTTTTAAAATCTGTCACACACAAATCTCCCTTTTTACCATTATCTAATGAAATTCTTTTGTGTGGCCCTGTAAATGAATAATAGCTACATTTTCACCTTATATTTTATAGAATGCATATTTTTATGCACCTCGTAAAAGCATACAAATTTTAATATGTTTGACAGGGTATAACATCTTTAAAATTCCTTTGAAACGATTTTTCCCTATAAGCCATAATGTAATGGTAAACTTTTGATTCTCCCTGTACATAAACTAGTCATGGTAGAAACTTCATTTTCAATAAGGTTCGTGCTAGGGTAAACGTCAATAACGTCCTAAAATTTCATGGCAATCCGGGTATATTTACGTGAGTTAGAGCGCGGACAGACGGCCAGACAAACCGAATGCATAAGCACTTTTCAACTTTGTTGGAAAGTTCTATTAAAAAAATAAAAATAAACTTTCTCGAGATCGTGTTCGTATTTTCTGTTTTTTCTTTAGTTTGAAATTGTTATCGGCTTGGCTCTTTAATATTACGAAAGCACAAAAAAATACTTACAAATTTTATTTTTACTTTCAACAGCACCTTTCATAAAAAAAAAAGATAATACTTACAAATTCATAAATGGCAGGTATGAAAATACAAATAAAAAGAGAATAATAATGACAATAAACACATATAGGAGGTTGTTTTCTGCTGTTAACGGTTTAACTGTAACTTTCTACGGATTTAAATGACCCTTTTTACGTGCATCTATTAGAACTGAAATCATTATTATTATATTATCATCTTGTGCTCTAAACATACAACAACTACAAAAAAATAAAAAAATAAATGAAATGTAAAATTTTGATTTTTATAATAATATCTGACAGCGACTTATTTTACTTTCAGGAATCAACTCATATTTATGCGATATTTCCGAACGCCTTACAAAATATACAGGACTTATCTGCACAGCTTGAAGGCAGCAGCTGCATTGAAATTATTCCAGAAAACATAAATCCTTATGTGTTACAGTTTGCGATTCCAGGTAAACAAATTTCTTATCAAACATTTCTTAACAAACAAGCAATTAATTCTTATTTCTCATTTTTATTTCCTAATAACTAGTTTCTACAATTATTTAATCCATTAAGAGAAATAAAACTATGTACAGAGTCATAAAGAAAAGTTTGCCGATATATTAACTCCTCGCGACCACTCCGATCCATCAATCAAAAAGACATGCGAGATGCAAATATTTGAAACTATGCGCTCGAGATTGTGGTAAACCAATGGTTCCGGAACGGTCACAGTTACAATGAAAGAATTTCGAAGTTTTCGAAAGACAACACTTACTTTTTTCCAACTCCAAATAAGGTTCCCTTAGAAAGACCCGCCCCCCCCCCCCCTCTTAGGCCCAATATCCCATGTGTAGATAATCGGCCGACATAAAATAAACCAAACCAAACCAAACCATCTCCAAATAATAAGTACATTGAAAAATCAACCTGATGTTGAAACAGTATACGTAGCACCAAAAAGGCCGGGTAGAACGTTATGCAAAAAACATCATTGAAAGCTACCAATAATACCTGAGAGAGAGGAAAAGAAAAAAATTTGCATACGTTTAAAGTTTTTCATATTTCTTTTAAAGATGTTTTTGCAACCAGAGATTTGGGAATGATATTTTATGATTGGTACGTCTGCAGCTTGTCTCTCTGTTGTTGTTGGTTGTTTACGATGCTATTAAGATATTTTGCGCGTGTCACTGTACGCCATTTTCCGTGCTATAATGTATCGTTCAACGTCATTTATCATTCTTTAGTGCACAGATTATTTTGGGATGGGGAAAAGTGTTTTATTGAGGCTGTTTAAACAGCAATTTCCTATTACTTAAATGCACTCTTTTAGTTTTAAATATGAGACAAAAACAACCTAAACAATGCAAAGAAAGACCGTAAGCAGAAAATATAATTTTTTCGGATAGTTATTTATAAAGTCTTACAGATAAAACGATAAAAAAAAATACAAGATTTCTATTCAAAACTGGCTAATCGAACCTAATGAGATACCTTAATGGAAATTATTGTTTAATTACAAAATAATGGAATGCATTTCATTATATTCATTTTACCATTGCGATAGATATAAGATTATATACAAAATACGATGAAAATAATTCAAACAATCATAACTGTAAATTACGATCTGTTTGAATTTTTACGTCTACATCTAAAGGAAGGGGTTTGTGATAAAATGATCATTTGAAAAAGAGTTATTATGATCGATATCACAAAAATATTCAAATTTTGTAACCATTCGAAACCATTTTGCAGAAGGAGTTAGAGGTCTGGATGGGACGGCATTTTCAGGCCCATCCCGGCCCATTCATATTTTTATATTTCCAGGAACGGCTCGTACAGAGGTCAATGTAAATAGGCCCGGCCCGACATAATTTCTAGTATTTCGAAAAAATTCATACTTTTATCATATAATTAAAATTCTTTGAAAGAATACTGTATGCATATTTAACGGATGATTTTACAATATATTTTACAGAAAATACACAATAGCAACATTAATGATTACTTAGTTTCTTAGACTTTCAACATAAAAAAAAAAAAAAAAAAAAAAAAAAAAAAAATTTCTTAAAAAATTATAATAAAACTTTAGGTTTAGAATGAAAGTTAAAAATATCATAAACTTTGAAGCTGTAGAAAAGTAGTAAAAAGTACATTCATGAAGGGCACTCCGCTTTTAGGGCCTATATCTCTCGTGTAGATAATTGGCCATTAGAAATACAAACAAACATTTTCTTTGAAATCACTTCATAGGACTTTTAAAAGGGGAAAGAAAAAAATTTCTCATTACAAATTACAAATTTAAGGCTACTGGTCAGTCATTTTCCGAATTTTTTTCCGTAATGCTAAGCCAATGGGCTTTAATGCATTTTTATATTCAAAATATCTTCTCATTAAATTAATACTTTTAACTTCTTTTTTGCAGTATTCTCTTCTTAAAGAATGTCCTTTTTTTTTCTTAATTCTCAAAATATTTCTAAAACCTTTGCTTAATTTAATATTATATGTTTTAAAAACTGGTAAAGTGCAAGTAAAATTTTAACACTTCATATAAAATTAAGCGTAGTTTTTAGAGATATTTTGAAAACTATGAAAAAATAGACATGCTTACAGAAGAGAGAACAGAAAAAAAAATAAAGAATACTGCCCAGTTAAACTGATGGCATTGAGCTCACAGGCTACAAATACTAATTGTACATTAAAGCCTTATATTTTCAAGGGTTAATTCCGTTCGAAAAAAAATTAAGAAGGGGAAACAGCTCTCCCCTTTCCTCTTTTTTTATACTTAATCATTGAACCTCCTATACTATCAAAGACATGCTTTATCATATAAAAATTCTATATCCAAAATTCAGAGCAAATGAGATAATTCTTAATAAAAACCCATTTAGCATTTATATAATTTAAAAGGAGTTATCCCCCTCTTTTATACTTAACCATTAAACTTCCAAAACTATTCAGAGATTTGAACGAAATCTGAAAATTCTGCTTGAAAAACCCATTTATATAAATTAAGGGGGGGGCATTAGAACCCCTGTTCCCCCTATTTATACTTATTCAATGAACACCTAATAACAGTCACGGACTCGCCTGATCAGAATGATCCTAATCTAAATTTTGAACGAAAACTTAATTCTGCATGAAAATCCCATTTATATCCATTAAGGGGAGGGGCATGAGCCCCCCGTTCCCCCTCTTATACATATCGAATGAACTCCAAAAACTAATCAGGGAAGCGTCTTGTCAGGATATACCTACATACAAAATTTCAAATGGATCGGATATTTTTATCACGAGTTATCGCGTTACGCACGAACGAACATACAGAACGGACGGGCACATAAGCTCTCAGGCTATGATAGCCTGTGAGCTAAAAACTTAACGATATGGGGAGATATTTTGAATATACGAATGCATCAAACGCCCATAGACAGCAGAATTCGGAAAAAGAGTGACCAGCAGCCTTAACTGTTATTATTGTTTTACTTTTAGAAATGATACTTGAAAGTCGTGAGGCATTTACTATCAAAATCCAGAAGGCAGAAACTTTCCTCGCACAAAAATTGATAAGGATTATCAAAGATGAAATATTTCAAGAAGAAAACACACAAGAGGATTTCTTTATGCGAAGAACATCAAAGATCATACAATTAGATGAGCAGCTCCAACTTTTAAAGGACATAGGGGGATCGCTCGAAACTCTGGAGGAAGATTTTGAAGAAAAAGAAAGATCTTGTAAGTACTAGTTTAAAGTTCAATTTTTTATTTCCTTGTACATTGATTATTGTTGAGCTAAAGTATTTGAATAGAGGAAGCCGCTAAAGCTGAATTGATGTGGTTAATAATAGTCTTGTATCGGATCGGGTTACTTGATTTTAGCGAAACATAATCTTACCCTCGGTTCCGGTCGGGTTTTTTTCGTTACAGGATGATTTCGGATCGGGTTGACTTTAAATGCAGGGGTAACATTATACAGTGAAACCTCCAAATAAGTAACACTCCGAATAAGGGACACCTCTATATAAGGGACAAAAGTTCCAGTTCCAATCCCTTGGTGTAAGAAATATGTAGTGTATTTACCTCTGAATAAGAGACACTCGATTTAAGGGACACTTGAAAATGAGATTAATCCTTTTGAGTCGGGCATTTCTTACACAAATTTTATTGAGTTAACACCACTTTTTAAAAGAAATTTCTTTCAAGTACACAATTTCAGAAAAATCTCTAACTAAGTAAGACAAATTTTATTTTCCTGTATTACTAGTACCATAAACTAATTTTGCAATGAAAACACAGAATTTTGTGAACTTATCAGACAGCAGTCGTGTTGATACAGGAGTATACAACACAATTAACGAGCATTTATCTACCCATAATTCAGATGAAGATTTTGAAGTGCATTTATCCCTATTGAAAGTAATGTTAGAAATTATGAGTATGACTCTGAAAGTGAAAGAGAAATGAAAAATATGAAATAAAGAACTTCACAGATGCTTTAAAATGCGCAAAGCAGTTGAATACTTTTTTCGTAAATATTGCTTATAATGAAGGACTAAAGCGTATAAATATGATAAATGAATATCTGAAAGATTTTGCACTAGAAAAATACAAATATGCAAAACAATCACTTTTCTTATTAATTATTTTAAGTAAGATTCTTTTAAATGTTATTGTATTTTTTGCATGTACACAAATGTTTACGTAAAAAATACAAATCAATAATTCTACAGATCATTTAATGATTTAGTAATCGATTAAAGATTTGAATTAAGTAATTCTTTATTCTTTTCGTGCCTAATTAATGTAATTTATAACCTTAGGGTATTTTTAAACTTTAATGTTTTGATATTTTTTTATGTCCTTCTGAATGAAAAAAAAAAACTCCGAATAAAGGGCACCTCTATTTAAGGGACCAAAGTTTTGGTCCCTTGGACCAAATTCCAAACCCTTATTCGGAGGTTTAACTATATAATTAAAATGTTTACAAACAATGTTTCCCCATATGTAGTGGAATACTTTTGTGCGGCTCTGTAAATTAATAACGAATATTTTTTGCATCACTGATTGAACATAATGCATATTTTAGTATCTAATTCATAGATGCAAATCAATTTTATAATACTCAAAACAGTGTAACGTTATTAAAATGCACTTGAACCTATTTTTTGCCATTGGCTAAAATGTAATGAATACTTTTGATTGTCCCTACAATTAAACTATTCATAGAATTTTCCTAAAAGTTTGAAATAACTCGACAAAATTATGTAACAACTATGTAATTTAAATTTGAAACGACTCGGTTGGGTAGTTTTTGCTTAGTTATATGAGGACAGACAGACGGACGACGGACTCAACGAAGATTATGTGTACTACTTATTTAAAAATTACGAACGCATCTAAAAAGGCCCCTAGAAAAAGCTTAGAAAATTAACTTTTCAGTTACAAAGAGCTTCAAATAAATAAATGAATAAACAAACAAAATAAAATTTATAAAAATTGACAAATTTCATTGCAATATTTTTGCATCCTCAAAGACTCAAATGAGCAGCTAGAAGAACAATAAATTGTAAGTTAACAACTTATTGGTTTATTTTAAATTCTTATATTGCAAACGCATTTTTTGCTAATATTAAATATATGTAAACTATTTACAACACACACATCTAAATTTAAAAAGAATTAAAATATTGAATAATATAAACTAAGACAGACTTGAATACATTAAAAAAATTAAAATCCTTCTATAGTAAAAAAAAACTAGCCTTAAAAGGAATGACTCCTGGAATGATGCTGATGTGGAAGATTTCCGGAAGTAACGAATCCGGGTTGTCCACTCCTTCCATGAGTCGAATAGACCAATCAGGAAAGGGCTCCGTCTGTGCATCGCCATATGGGTTACCATAAAGAGAGGAAAGGTTACCATCGCCAACAATCGCCAAGTTTGTCGCCAACTTGGCGATATATCGCCAAATTTGGCGACCAAAATTAGTTGTCAAAAGTGACGCCAATTTGGCGATAACTGTAATATTTCGCCAAATTTTTAATTTATTTACAACATCAGTCGTTTGATACATCATTTGAGAGGTTTGCAACTGCTTATTCATTTAAAGGATGTCTTGTGTGTTATCCCCCATTCTGCTCCCCAGGGGGGACACATTTTTAATTTCTTTACAACACCAGTCGTGTTACACAAGATTTGAAAGGTCTGCAACTGCTTATTCATATTATGGATGTCTTGTGTGTCACCCCCACACTCTGCTCTCCCCAGGGGGTCACATTTTTAATTTCTTTACAACACCAGTTGTGTGACACATCATTTGAAAGGTCTGCAACTGCTTATTCATATTATGGATGCGTTGTGTGTCATCCCCCACTCTGCCCCCCAGGGGGGCACATTTTTAATTTCTTTACAACACCAGTCGTGTGACACATCATTTGAAAGGTCTGCAACTGTTTATTCATTTTATGGATGTCTTGTGTGTCACCTCCCCTCTGCCCCCCAGGGGGTCACATTTTTAATTTCTTTACAACACCAGTTGTGTGACACATCATTTGAAAGGTCTGCAACATCTTATTCATATTATGGATGTGTTGTGTGTCATCCCCCACTCTGACCCCCAGGGGGGCACATTTTTAATTTCTTTACAACACCAGTCGTGTGACACATCATTTGAAAGGTCTGCAAATGCTTCTTCATATTATGGGTGTCTTGCGTGTCACCCTCCACTCTACCCCCCAGAGGGGTGCACATTTTAAATTTCTTTACAACACCAGTCGTGTGACACATCATTTGAAAGGTCTGCAACTGCTTATTCATGTTTTGGATGTCTTGTGTTTCCCCCCCCCCTACTGTGTCCCCCCAGGGGGCACATTTTTAATTTCTTTACATCACCAGTCGTGTGACACATCATTTGAAAGGTCTGCAACTGCTTATTCATATTATGGATGTCTTGTGTGTCACACCCCCGCGCTCTTCCCCGCCAGGGGGGGGCATTTTTAATTTCTTTACAACACCAATCGTGTGACACATCATTTGAGAGGTCTGCAACTGCTTATTAATATTATGGATGTCTTGTGTGTCACCTCCCACTCTACCCCCCCAGGGGAAGACATTTTTAATTTCTTTACAACACCAGTCGTGTGACGCATCATTTGAAAGGTCTGCAACTGCTTAATCATATTATGGATGTCTTGTGTTTCACACCCCCTGCCCCCCTGGGGGGGCACATTTTACTATTTCACATTTTACTGTTACACATTTTACATTACTTTCTTTACAACACCAGTCGTATGACACATCATTTGAAAGGTATGCAACTGCTTATTCATGTTTTGGATGTCTTGTGTTTCCCCTCCTACTGTGTCCCCCCAGGGGGCACATTTTTAATTTCTTTACATCACCAGTCGGATGACACTTCATTTGAAAAGTCTGCAACTGCTTATTCATATTATGGATGTCTCGTGTGTCATCTCCCAGTCTGCACCCCCAGGGGGGGCACATTTTTAATTTCTTTACAACACCAGTCGTATGACACATCATTTGAAAGGTCTGCAACTGCTTATTCATATTATGGATGTCTTGTGTGTCATCACCCAGTCTGCACCCCCAGGGGGGCACATTTTTAATTTCTTTACAACACCAGTCGTGTGACACATCATTTCAAAGGTCTGCAACTGCTTATTCATAATATGGATGTCTTGTGTGTCACCCCCACTCTGCCCCCCTAGGGGGGGGCACATTTTTAATTTCTTTACAACACCAGTCGTGAGACACTTCATTTGAAAGGTCTGCAACTGCTTATTCATATTATGGATGTGTTGTGTGTCATCCTCCCCTCTGCCCCCCCAGGGGTGGCACATTTTTAGTTTCTTTACAACATCAGTCGTGTGACACATAATTTGTAAGGTTTGCAAATGCTTATTCATATTATGGATGTATTTTGTGTCTCCCCATTCTGTCCCCCCCAGGGAGGCACATTTTAAATTTCTTTACAACATCAATTGTGTGACACATCATTTGAAAGGTCTGCAACTGCTTATTCATATTATGGAAGTCTTGTGTGTCACCACCCCACTCTGCCCCCCGGGGGGCACTTTTTAATTTCTTTGCAACACCAATTATGTGACATATCATTTTAAAGGTCTGCAACTGTTTATTCATATTATGGATGTGTTGTGAGTCACCAGCCACTCTGCCTCCCAGGGGGGGGGCACATTTTTGATTCTTTAGAACACCAGTCGTGTGACACATCATTTGAAAGATCTGCAACTGCTTATTCATATTATGCATGTCTTGTGTGTCACCACCCACTCTGCCCCACAGGGGAGCACATTTTTAATTTCTTTGCAACACCAATTGTGTGACACATCATTTGAAAGGTCTGCAACTGCTAATTCATATTATGGATGTCTTGTGTGTCACCACCCCACTCTGCCCCCGAGGGGGGTGAACATTTTTTATTTCTTTACAAAACCAGTCATGTGACATATCATTTGAAAGGTCTGCAACTGCTTATTCATTGTATGGATGTCTTGTGTGTTCACGTTTTTCATAGGTGCACCAGATTTGCCGCAATATTTTCTAAAGCCCATTTGGCGAAAATGTCTTTGTGGTATAACGCTTACATATACATTTTTGATTATTTTCTATTATTTTCAAAAGGAACTTACAGTAAATAAAAAAATATATAATTAATAACTTTAGAAAAATAATAACTTATATAATAAAAAAAATGAATATAAATAAACATTTTATTAGTAAAAAAACAATATTACCCAGGCTACTATTTCGGACAAAATAATGCCACTTTCACGCCAATTATGTGACATTTGTGCTCATTTTTCACCAAATTTCCTGTTGTAGATCTTTGAAATTTGGAATGCGTATGAATACCTGGGAGCAATACTGGAATTGGACATTGATTTTTTTTAATTCGACACCTAATTGGTAAAATGAGGGTTATTTTTTAAAGATTTATACAACTTTTTCTGCGCAAGAAAGACACTTACCTATTTTTGTATACAAGAAGAAGTAAATGGTATGTAAAACAATGATATTATCCGTATATAGAATGCTCAAAGCGATATAAGCACTGGGTTTGGCGAGATTTTTTTTATGTCAGTTTGGCGAAAATATCAAACAGGACATTGGTTACCATTGAATCCTGCTTATTCTTGTTCTTCCTCACAATGCATTCATTGTATATAAGTTTTTTTTCCCACTATACATTTCAGCTAATTATTAGATTATCTACTGTATTTAAAATGGATGAAACAGAGATTCATAGAAAAAGAAGATTATGCAATGAACGTCAAAAGAGATGGATGGAGAAACAAAAATTTCAAAATAAAACAATTGAACGTATTAAAATCAGTGATCATATTGAACCTTCGGAAGATCCAAAGCTTCAGGTACATGTAAATAAGAAAGAAAACAAAACAAGAAACTTATTTCATGTTTTGCCTTTAGAAATATCTGGTGTAACATCCACAGATGAAACAAATACTTTTCCACTTTTTAATGAAACCGTTTCTTCTGAGGAAATAACAAAAGAAATGAAGATTCAACAAAAAAGAATATTAAACAATGAATATAAAAAAACATGGAGGGCAAAACTAACTGACAAATCTAAAGAAACAATAATGTACAAGTAGAAGAGTTTAGAACATATCTCAGAATATTTTAGAAAGAAAAAAAAAAGCTCAAGGTAAAAAAACACAGGCTCGGTATGCTGCCAAAAAAGAAAAACATATCTTTCAATCAATCTATTGAAAATCAAAGAGGGGGGGGGGTTATGCTATGCTTCGACTAATGATGAGAGGGGTTGTTAAATTTGGTGTGCGTCATTTTTCACTGGCTGGTGTTTTCGGTCGACAACCTAATTAGAGTACATGGAGTAATTATAAAAAAAAATAATAATAAAAATACGCACGCAGTAATACTGATGATCAATGAAACATTTTAAAAATTAATCAACTAGGAAAATAAATCTGTTACTTTAAAAAAAAAAAATACTTTGATTTTGAGCTTTTGTGGTAATCTCTTAATAGCATTTTTTAATCACTAAAAGATTTTTTTATACTTCGCGTGTGAAAATTAGAAACAATTACGTGTTTTAATAAAATATTGCTTTTTATGACATCATTTTCTTTTTTTTATTTATTTTTAGTGCATGTTTCGTTTTAACTTACATTTTGTTTGCGTGTGGAAGTCAATTCTTGTCACTTATTTTTCGTCACGTTTGTCATAGATGCACCAGATTTGGCGCAATATTTTGTAAAGCCCATTTGGCGAAAACGTCGTTGTGGAATAACGCTTGCATATACATTTTAAATTATTTACTATTATTTTCAAAAGGAACTTACAGTAAATAAAAAAATATATAATTAATAACTATAGAAAAATAATAATTTATATAATTAAAAAAATGAATATAAATAAGCATTTTATTAGGAAAAAACAATATTAGCCGGGTTACTATTTCGGACAAAATAATCCCATTTTCACGCCAATTATGTGACATCTGTGCTCATTTTTCACCAAATTTCCTGCTGTAGAGCTTTGAAATTTGGAATACGTATGAATACCTGGGAGCAATACAGGAATTGGACATTGATTTTTTTTTTCTTAATTCGACAACTAATTGGTACAATGGGGGTTATTTTTTAAAGATTTATACAACTTTTTCTGCGCAAGAAAGACACTTACCTATTTTTATATACAAGAAGAAGTAAATGGTATATAAAACAATGATATTATCCATAAATAAAATGCTCAAAGCGATACAAGCACTGGGTGTTGCGTCCATGGTTTGTTTATCGGCACGCACTTCTCTTTTAATATTTAAGTTGTTTTCCTTGCATGGCAACTGACTTTTTATTTTTTGTTGTTCTAAAGAGTCATCCATGAGAGAGGTGGCTATTTTTACGTCTGTAAGTAACTATAATATTTTATATAAACGAATGATCTTTTTAATAGTTTAAAATAAATAACACGCAACCCGACAATACTGGGTTTGGCGAGATTTTTTTTATGTCAGTTTGGCGAAAATATCAAACAGGACATTGGTTACCATGGAATCCCACTTATTCTTGTTCTTCCTCACAATGCATTCATTGTATATAAGCTTTTTTTCCCCACTATACATTTCAGCTAATTATTAGATTATCTATTGTATTTAAAATGGATGAAACAGAGATTCAAAGAAAAAGAAGATTATCCAGTGAACGTCAAAAGAGATGGAGAGAAAAACAAAAATTTCAAAATAAAACAGACAAAATAAATCAAACAAATACTTTTCCAGTTTTTAAAGAAGCAGTTTCTTCTGAAGAAATAACAAAAGAAAGGAAGATTCAACAAAAAAGAATATTAAACAATGAATATAAAAAAATATGGAGGGCAAAACTAACTGACAAATCTAAAGAAACAATATGTACAAATAGAAGAGTACAGAACATATCTCACAATATTTTAGAAAAAAAACAAGCTCAAGGTAGAAAAGCACAGGCTCGGTATGCTGCCAAAAAGAAAAACATATCTTTCAAGCAATCTATTGAGAATCCTTCTGGAAAATTAAGTAATATTGTAGAAGTGGAGATTTCTAATGAAAGTACAAGTAATATTTTGTGTAATGCTGGTCCCTCTAGAAATGGTGCTCTTGAAGAAATAGGGTGTACACACAATTCTGCAATGCTGCATCCATTAAACAGTTCGGTGACAAATGCTTCTAATAAAGAATATCAGGAAATTTTTAATTCTACTGAATATGCTGGAAAAGAAATACAACAAAAAAGATGGACAAGTATGAAAATTATTGCTGATTGTGAAGCTTCTGAAGAAGCAAAGGCACAACTAGCAGAAAATAGGAAAAAAGCAACAGCAAAAAGACATTCTGTTTTACCTTCTGAAACATGTGCTGTAGGTCCTTCTGGAATATTGTGCAACACTAGCTATTTAGAAAATACTGCAAAAGAATTGGAACGAAAAAGATTTAAACATTTAAAAATAAGTGCTGAAACGAAACCTTATAAAGAGGCTAAGACTCGATTAATTTCAAACAGGAAAAAAACAATAGCGGCAAACAAACTTCATGTTTTGACCTCTTCAATATGTGCTGCAGAATGCATAGTGGAATCGCAGGAGTCAATAAATGTAAAAGAAAAAGATTCACATTCTTCAAATTCAATAATATTGCTGCCATTCAAAAATGCAGGCACATCATGTAGAAATACAACAGTTTTTCCTGAAGTAGGTCCTTCTATAATATGCAACACTGAACCTTATTCCAAGTTTATTGAAAGTTCTCTTGAAGAAATAGTACAAAAAAGGCATAAAGGTTTGAAAATTTATGCAGAAAATGAACCTTCTGAAGAAGCAAAGGCTCGACTAGCTGCAAATAGGGAAAAAGCAAGAGCAGCAAATAGACTTCATATTTTGGGTACTACAACATATGCTACAAATCTTACAGAAAAAACAACCAATTTTTCACATTTTGAGGAGACAATGTCTGAAGTAGTAACACAAGAAAGAAATATAAATTTTATTGTAGCAGCTCAGTCTCAAGACAGAATAAATGTTCTAGAAGAAAAAGTTGGACACTCTGCACACAATTCTATAATATTGCAACCGTTAAACAGTTCTATCAGAAATATTTCTCATAAAGAATACAAAGCTATTTCTCATAAAGAAAAAAAAATCAGAGTCTCTAAAAAGAAATATCTTTTTGCTGCAGATATCAGTCTTTGCTCAGTATGCAATGTTGAAAAACATTCTTTAGGTGAATATAATATGGAATGTATTCACTGTGGAGCTATTCATTTTAAAGAACAGAAAGGAAGAACTGTGAATTCTTGTTGTCATGGTGGTGTTGTTAATATACCTCCTCTTTCTGAGTATCCAACGGAACTTAAAGATTTACTTACATCAAATAATCCAGACGCAAAACATTTTAGAGCAAACATTAGGGCTTACAACTCATCGTTTGCTTTTGCTACGTTTGCAGCTAATATCGAAGATGTGCAAGGAAGAGGTCCTCCCCTTATTAAAATTCAAGGTCAGGTTTATCATTATGCATCTACTTCACTTGAAAACTTTAAAGGAAATCGACCTCGAAATGGACAGATTTATATTTATGATGATGAAGAAAAGGCAGCAAATCTGCGCATGAATTCTGAATATTCAGAAATTAATCTTAAAGTTGAAAAACTTCTCAGACGTATAAATCCTTATGCAAAAAATTACAGAATGTTACGTGAATTAAATACAACTGATGGACCAGAATACGTTTTAAATTTTATAACCTACAAGTTTGATGATCAGCGAAGGTATAATAAACCAACAACTTCAGAAGTTGCTTTTATAATTGAGTCAAAAGATAATTGTATCCCATGTGTGGATCTTAAAGTTTATTCAAAACAAGAAAATGGCACTGAGACCACCATTATCAGTCAAACCTCGCAACATGCAGATCCCATGACATTTCCCATATTATTTCCTCATGGTGATCTAGGATGGACTTACAATATGTTGTCGAAAAAGGGTACAAAGATTACACCTTTACAATATTTTGGTCATCGATTAGCATTACGGAAGAATAAATTTAATCCTTTGCTAAATGCTGGATAACTTACACAGCAGTATATCATTAATTGTTATGTATTAGTTGAACGTCAACGTTTAGATTTCATAAGATTCAACCAGCAACAACTCAGATCGGAATGTTACCAGGGATTAGTCGATCACTTAGAAAGAAGTGTATTAAATGAGGAAAATACAGTACGACTTGGTAATGCTGTTATTCTACCTGCAACTTATATTGGTTCTCCTCGAAGTTTACAACAATTGTATCAAGATTCCATGGCAATATGCCGAAAGGTTGGAAGACCCGACTTTTTTATAACAATGACTTGTAACCCAAAATGGACAGAGATTACAAACGTTCTTAAAAATTACTTTTCTCCTGGAACAACTGTAAATGATATTCCAACTATAGTAACAGATATTTTTCAGGCTAAAGTAAAGGAATTGATTAAAGATATTGTAGAAAGACAGTTGCTTGGACCCATTGTTGCATATGTGTATACAATCGAATTCCAGAAACGAGGTCTTCCACATGCTCATATCTTAGCAGCATTGAGAACTGATTGCAAGCTTCTTCAGCCACAGGATGTAGATAGATTTGTATGTGCAGAATTATCTGATGAGGACTCTTCTCTACGTTACTACCAACTGAGACACATGATGCATGGTCCTCATGTAGAAGGTCTTCTTTGTTGGGATAAACAGAAGAATGAATGCTCAAAAAAATTTCCACAAAATTTCTGTGAAGAGACTGATATGAGTGGAGATGGCTTTCCTAAGTACAGAAGAAGAAACAATACAGATAGACTTTATGCATATCATTCCAAAGTAAATGGCAAAGTTCACTATGTTGACAACAGAATGGTTGTTCCACATAACCCATACTTATTGAAGAAGTTTGATTGTCATTTAAATGTGGAATACTGCGCTTCAGTTATGGCAGTTAAATATATTCATAAATACATTCATAAGGGACATGATCGTGCAAGAATGGAGATGAAGCTTGGAGACACTAATGAGGTTCAAAAATATATTGACAGTCGATATATAAGTCCCATGGAAGCAGCTTGGATATTAAATTCACTGCCCTTGCATGATAGAAGTCACACTGTTATAAGACTACCAGTGCACCTTGAGAATCAACAGTACGTCACATTTAAAGAAGGATCAGAACAAATAGCTCTAAATAAAGATTGCAAAACTATGTTACTTGGATGGTTCAATTTGAATAAAGAATGCGAATCTGCAAGAAAAATACATTATTGTAACATACCTGAACATTATTCCTGGAATGCAGGAAGCAAAAAGTGGATTCCAAGAAAGAGAGCTGATAAAGTAATTGGACGGATTGTTAATGTTTCCCCAAAAGATTCAGAACGATTCTTCCTAAAGCTAATTTTAAATAGAGTTGCTGGAGCGACATGCTTTGAAGATCTTCGCAGACATGAAGGAGTAATTTATTGCACTTATAGAGAAGCAGCAATTGCAATGGGATTAACAGAAACCAGTGAAGAAGCTACTGCTGTGTTACAAGAAGCTGCATCTATTTTAATGCCAAGAGAGTTCAGAAAGTTCTTTGTATACTATGTTATAGGAGATGAACCGTCTAATGCTTTGCAACTGTGGGATACTTTCAAGCATCATCTAACTGATCGAAACAGTAGTGAATCTGAAGCTTTATTTGAGATTGAAGCTCATTTTCATGCAGATAATAGGTCTTGTAAGGAATTTGGATTGCCAGAACCACATTCTTTCCTCAATCCTCCAGATCATTTTTCTTTCGATAGTCATCTAAGGAAATGCACAGACATTGAGAGTAAATTTAATGTGGATCAGAGAAAGGTTTATGACAGGATCATACATTGCATTAGTGAAAATCAAGCTCAGTGTTTCTTCATAGATGGACCAGGTGGAACTGGGAAAACTTTTCTGTATAATGGGATGTATCACAAACTTATAACATTGCAGAAGAAAGTCATATGTATTGCATGGACTGGCATTGCATCCATTTTATTACCAGGTGGGACAACTTCTCACCGATTTTTCAACTTGCCTATAGATCTTAGAGAAGATGGTATTTGCTTTCTTAAGAAGCGTGACAAGCTTAGACTAAAAGAAATTGATGTAGTTATTTGGGATGAAGCAAGTATGATTCCAAGGAAAGCATTGGAGATTATTGATCGTACATTACGTGATGTTATGAATTGTGATATACATTTTGGAGGAAAAACAATTATACTTGGTGGGGATTTCAGACAAGTTCTACCAGTTGTAAAGAAAGCTTCCCGCGCACAAATTATTTCTCAGTGTTTGAAATCATCCACCCTTTGGAAACTGTTTGAAATTCATCATCTGAAGATTAACATGCGTGTAGCAACTGAGACAGGGAATTTTTCAAAATGGCTGCTACAGATTGGTAATGGAGATGTCAATGAGCTTGAAATTGAAACATCATCTGCTCTTTTTTGTTCCAACTTGGTACAGTGGTTTTTTGAAGATGTCACAGATTTTGCTATTGATCTTCAGTCAAGAATTATATTGTCTCCTCAAAATGATGAAGTTAACAGAGTTAATGAAAAAATTTTAGATAAGATACCTGGAAAAGAAATAATTTGCTACAGCATTGACAAGGCAACTTTGACTGGAATCGACAGAACTGACACTCGAGAAGAAGAAGCAACACTCAGATATCCTGATGAATACTTGCATTCACTCACCCCTTGTGGTATGCCACCTCACAAGTTAAAATTAAAAGTCGGATGCATAGTCATGTTGATTCGAAATTTATCAGTAGCTGACGGATTATGTAATGGAACACGTTTACTTGTTCAAAATATTCATGCTAGGATTTTAACTGCAAAAATTATTACTGGTGATCAAACTGGAACTATAGTTAATATTCCAAGAATTCAACTAGATACATCAGGAGGTCATGCCCAGCTGCCATTTGTATTATATCGCAGACAGTTTCCAGTTAGACTAGCTTATGCATTGACAATTAATAAATCCCAAGGACAAACATTTGAAAGAGTTGGACTTTACATTGACCGGCCAATTTTTGCACATGGTCAGTTGTATGTGGCGCTATCACGATGTACTTCTTCAAATAATATCAAGATTTTCATTAAGGATGGTCACAAGTTGGAGAACATTGTATACAAGGAAGTATTGTAACGTAAAAATATCAAGATTGTTGAAGTTTTGCACAAGTTCAGTTCTATATGGCACTATCACAATGCATTTCTTCAAATAATATCAAGATTTTCTTTCAGAATGGTCAGAAGTTGGAGAACCCCCTTACTTTGCATCAGTTAGCTGTAAAGGTAAAAATAAAAAATTTTAAAATGCTCACATTTAGAGTGACAACTCATTTTTTATCATTACCTGGGCTAAAACGAGTCCAGTACTTTACCTCCTGGGTAGACTTGGAAATGAGTACACTTCCTTTTTTTCCCCCTATGATGCTATTTTGGTAGATTTTCCTGGTTTTTATGGATATTTATTGCTCGGTATTTTAATAAGTGCACGTTTATGAGAGGAATACCAAAATTGAGTGTATGGAAAATAAAGTATCGCGAAGTGATTCCATGGGGTATTGGCGAGCGCAGCAAGCAGGGGTAGCCTACCACATTTTAATCGCGAAACGCGGGGGGTTGGCGAGCGTAGCGAGCAGGGGGGCGGAGCCCTCCTAGTTCATATACAAAAAATAAAAATACTAAAAAAACATTTAAAAATACAAAAAGTAACCGTTTCGCCAAGCTAAACTAGCTTTGAAAAGGCGGTAACTTAAATTCTAAAATTGTCCAGCATCGTCTTCAAACGAAGCACATCCCGCAGTTACAGTCCAGGAGCCGACCGCACAAAACCCTAAATCATCGAGCACAAGAAAAAATCCTTCATATTGTGGAAGAGATGTCATAGAAAAATCTAATGATCCATGTGTGCCGGAAGTGAAGTGGTGCATAAGCCAAAGTGCATAAGTCACTAGTGGCTCACTCGTACGCTTAACATTGTGTTTGCCGTACAATTAAAAGTATGGAAACACGGAAAACTGGATGTAGAAAAACATAATGCTAAGTCTACGAGTCAACCACAAGTGGTATTCCACAAGTGGTATTCCTTTTTGGCTTATGCACCACTTCGGTCCCAGCAGACATGCATCATTAGATTCCCCTATGACCACTCTTCCATAATATAAAAGAATTTTTTTTTTTTTTTTTTTTTTTGTTTTGTTCTTGATGACTTAAAGTTTTGGGCGGTCGGCTCCTGGACTATTAGCGAACGCCAGTATTTTCGAAATCGGGTTGTAACAGTTATCACGGTAGATTACTCCTCGAAGCTTGGTTCGCATATTTACGATCGCCGACTCTGAATGACGCTCGATCTATCCCTGGTAAATATTATCTATTTCTAAAAAATAACTAACTGTAACTATTCTTGATTTGTTCCATTGTTTGGTTTGCTATGGATACTTATTTGTACTGATGATCCTTGCGAGTAGCTTGGCGAAACATTTACGTTTTGCATTTTTAAATGTCTTTTAGTATTTTTATTTTTTGTATATAAATTTTAATTTTTTAAATGAATTCAAGTCTGTCTTGTTTTTATATTATTCAATATTTTAATTATATGCAACATAATCCGTATGTACAATATGATACGGTCATTAGATTTTGGAGAATTTTATTATTTATCTTTTTTAACACTTTCCAACAAAGTTGAAAGTGTTTATGCATTCGGTTTGTCTGGCCGTCTGTCCGCGCTCTAACTCTCGTAAATATACGCGGATTTGCATGAAATTTTTTAATGTTATGGATGTTTATCCTAGAACGAACTCTATTGAAAATAAAGTTTCAATCGTGATTGGTTTAGTTATAGGAACAGTCAAAAGTTTTCGTTACATTACGGCCTATGGGAAAGAACCGTTTCAAATGAATTTTAAAGATGTTACACCCTGTCAAAGATATTCAAATTTATATGTATCTACAAAGTGCACTAAAATATGCTTTCTGCAAAATATGCAGTTTGAAAATAGTTATTATTCATTTACAGGGCCACACATATGAATTACATTACATAATAATAAGGGGAAGAGGAAAGATTGTTGGAGACATTTTAACTATGGTAAACGATTTCATGTATAATAAAATTGGTATATGTCGCTAAGGCTTAATATGAGTTACTTCACGCATAGTAGGAAGTGCATAGCATTTACAGGGACACAAAAAATATTTCAAATAGTACATTTTATACGAAGTATTGAAAATATGGATACTGTATTATGGATAAAGGCTGTTGGAGGGATGAAATGCATTTTTAAGACTTTGCAAAAAAGTTGAAAACTGTTTATGATTTCGGCTTGTTTGTCCATCTGTCCGTCTGCCCGTCTGTCCGCGCTCTAAATCCCGTAAATATATTCGGATTTCCCTGAAATTTTGGACGGTATTGATGTTTACCCTAGCACAAACCCTATTTCAGATGAAGTTTCAAGCGTGATTAGTTTATTTACAGGGACAGTCAAAAGTTTACCTTTAAATTCCGGTCTATGAAAAAAAAATCGTTTCAAATGAATTTGAAAGATGTTACACCCTATCAAACATATTAAAACTTATATGCACTAACGAAGTGCACTAAAATATGCATTTTGTAAAATATGCGGTGAAAAAATAGCTATTATTCATTTACAGGGACACACAAAAGAGTTCGATTACATAACAGTAAAGAGGATATTGTGTGCGACATATTTTAATTATATTAAACTGTTTTGTGAATAATAAGATTCATATACCACTGAGACTATGTAAGTTATACGATTTAGGCATGCAAAATACGAAGTGCATAGTATTTAACGTGATACATAAAATATTTCAAATAGTATATTCTTTCCGAAGTACTGTATATGTATCCGATGATTGCTGATGGATGGATGAAATACTATTTAATCCTGATACGCTCTTTTAAGTTTCACTAAATATATGCATATTATATGATGTGTATAAATGCTGTATTCGATATACAGGGCTACTATAAGAGCTCTTAAATGTTACTGAATATGAGCGTAAATTACTTAAAGGTGTTTTATTAATAAGTTATGCATTTTTTCCTGCTGAACTGCGTTCAGTTTATTATGAAATGTTTGTAAAAGATAGATAAAATGATATACAGGGCACGCGCAAAGATTTGGATACATGGAAGCCTATGAATGATAATTTCTGAAAATCTGATTTGAGTAGTTTTAAGAATGTTTAAATTAAATCTAGACACACGGCAGTGTGTCAGCCAAGTTCACAAAGTAAAAGGCGACACACCGGCCGTGGGTTATATTACCCGAACCATTTCGAGCCACTTTTGACCCCTCAATAACTTAAATTCTATTTGACCTATACACTTGCAATTTTTTGTGTCGTGTAAGACCATCTTCTAATTTCCGAATCCTAAAATTTTTTAAAAAAATCTTTTACCGTTCACGAGAAATTGACGTCTGAAAACCACTGTTTTTACCACTGACTCACTAACTCACCGATTCACTGACTCACTCATAGAAATGTTTGACTACTTCCAGGTGACTTAGGAAGTTGAAATTTGGTGTGGAGGTAGGTTATTGGATCTATAAACAGGAAAAAATCAGAAATCACCATTAATTGAACATTAATGGTTGGTTAGAGGATAAATTATTGGATCACAATGGAAGTTTATGAGAATTTCACTAAATACCAGAAATAGTGCCAAGTTGGCGTCACTTTTGGCGAGTATCAGGCTAATCTCTGAAACTACCGAACCGATTTCAAAAGTAATGGTACCAAAATGATGGTATTCGCCCCGGTCCAAACATAGACTATATCTTATGTCTGTGCCACTAACCAAAAGAGGGTTCAGAACCGAAAAACATTCTAAAAATGTGATTTTTGTTTTACTGAAGGGCCTAGAAGCACAAAATTTGGCATGTTAATTATTTATAAGATATAAATGATCACTAATGACATTTGCTAAAAAATATCAAATTTAAATGGGTGAAAATCCGCGAAGAGCGTTCTAAAAAAGTTCGAAATACCAATTTTAAAACAATCTCAGCAAACAACAAACCGATCTTAAAAGTAATGATATCAAAATGATGATGACAGTCTTTGCTCCAACATAGGATATATCTTATGTCGATTACACTAACCCAAAGGAGGTAAAAGAGCAAAAAACATTCTAAAAATGTGATGTCTGTATATTAAGGGACTGGACTGGAAACATAAGTTTGGCATTTTAGAGTTTATGGGAATTTCGCGAAATATCAGAAATAGTGCCAAGTTGGCGACACTTTTGGCGAGTATCGGGGCTAATCTCTGAAATCACCGAACCGATTTCAAAATTAATGATACCAAAATGATGGTATTCGCCCCGGTTTAAACATAGGCTATATTTTATGCGTATACCATTAACCAAAAGAGGGTGGAGAAGCAAAAAGCATTCTAAAAATGCAACTTTTGTGTTACTGAAGGACCTAGAAATATAAGATTTGGCATGTTAATTATTTATACGATATAAATGATCTCTAAGGGCATTTGATAAAAAATACGGAATTCAAAAGAGTGAAAATGTGCGAAAAGCGTTCTAAAAATGTTCTAAATTGGGATTTTTAAGCAATTTCAGCAAACAACAAACCGATCTTAAAAGTAATGATATCAAAATGATGGTGATAGTCCTTGCTCCAATATAGGCTATATCTTATGTCGATTCCACTAATCCAAAGGGGGTAAAAGAGCAAAAAGCGTTCTAAAAATGCGATGTCTGTATGTTAAGGGCCTAAAAACATAAAATTTGGCATGTTCATTAATTATAAGATATAAATTATCACTAAGAACATTTGTTAACAAATACAAAATTTAAAAAGGGTAAAAATGCGCGAAAAGTGTTCTAAAATTTTTCTAAATAGCAATATTTAAGCAATCTTGGGTAGTTAGCGAACCGATTTAAAGAAAACAAAGATGCCAAAATGATGGCGACAATCCTTGCTCTAACAAAGTTATTGGATAAATTACCATATTACAATGGGAGTCTATGGGAATTTGGCTAAATACCAGAAATAGCGCCAAGTTAGCATCTCTTTTGGAGCGTAATATTTGTCGTCAATTTGACGATATATCGCCAAGTTGGCGACAAACTTTTTTGGTCGACGAGATAATCAAGTAGTACCCAATCACGTAAAAGAAACATCTTTATTAGTGGAATTTAAAGGAACAAAAGCAGTCCTAATGTTAAAATTTTTAAATTTGACCTAAAAAAAAAACAGTGAATAAAAGCAGGAAAACGCTGTAAGATTAATGAATATTAAATAAAGTTAATTTAATATTAAGTTTATTTATTTCAAAAAGGAAACAAATACCTACTTATTTGACAAAAAATAATGATATCGTATCAAAAACATGAATGTGAAAAAACGCCAAGTTCGTTAAAGGTTTCACTAATAAAAAAAAGTGATTGACAAAAAATAATGATATCCTATCAAAAACATGAATGTGAAAAAATGCCAAGTTCGTTAAAGATTTCGCTAATAAAAGAAGTGAGATCTAACTGCAAACCAAGTTCTTTCGGAGCTCCTTAAATCATAACTCCTGTCATGCATAATATTATTCAATTGCTTAAAATGATTTGTTATGTTACTTGTTATTCAATAGAGCGACTTGGCAAGTTTTCAGCTACTAACTTTAATCTTTGAGTCGGAGTATAATTTAATTTAGAATCTGATTGGCAAAGATCTAGTCAATCGAGTGTTCGAATAAGTATATTGAAGTTAAGGTACTGATAAGGAAGGGATCAACTTTAATTTCTGATCAACGAAATAGAAAAAATTGAATAAGAGAAAACTTGCTAAGTCGCTCTATTGAATAACAAGTAACATAACAAATCATTTTAAGCAATTGAATAATATTATGCATGACAGGAGTTATGATTTAAGGAGCTCCGAAAGAACTTGGTTTGCAGTTAGATCTCACTTCTTTTATTAGCGAAATCTTTAACGAACTTGGCATTTTTTCACATTCATGTTTTTGATAGGATAAATTTTACTTAAATACTGGCGCGTAATAAAGGTACTAGGTAAACTACAGGGCTGAAGAAAAGCATTCAAGTATGTTTCCATAGATTAGCATAAATTGCTGAAAGAGAAATTTCAGTCTGCTAGCATTTTCTTGCTAAACTAAATTTCTCCATGATATAGTATATCAATCGACAAATCAAATACAGGGCTCTTTAAAAGAATCAGAATACATATTTGGCTATTGAAGGTAACCATATTTCCGTCAATAGTTTTGTGAGAAGTTTTGTTAAAAATTTCAGGAAGTGTTGGAAAGTGTTTCATAGTCTATGCTTCATACATGATTTTTCTGACTTGTTTACTTATCTAAATGTACCTCGACTTGCATCATAGTCTTGAAAGGAATTGCTGATAGACGTGGAGGTATTATTATGCTCAACAAAGGAGAATATTCGAAAAACCGATGTTCTAGGTTGAGAAAATTGACTAATACACTATAAAAATTACATGGAAAACTTTTCGAAAATCAATGGCTGAAAAAAAAATGTTTAGTAAATTTTTCTTTAAATCTTGAAAATATATTAGTTTCTATGATTTCAAAAGATTTTTTGGCTATATTATGCCTTACTAAATGAAGAAATAGCTGTCTTTCTTAATGTGTAGCTCTAAAATACAAAATACAGTAAAATGTGGATAATTAGGACACCATTTTAAGAAAGGAAGAAAATAAAAACACCACTACTTATTAGATAAATAGGATAGCTTGCATATAACTAGGTCAAAAATTTATAATAATTTC
Organism: Maratus speculifer; assembly: GCA_964019185.1. Lineage (NCBI taxonomy): Eukaryota > Metazoa > Arthropoda > Arachnida > Araneae > Salticidae > Maratus > Maratus speculifer. The sequence continues at coordinate 116,818,885 of OZ025301.1, forward strand.
AAAAAATTTCTTCAGAAAAGAAGGAAGGAAGAACATAGTTACATACTTGCCGACTTCCGATTTAACTTTCGTACATTGTAAAAAATGACAAGTATTTCTTAATCTACAAAAAATGTACTACAATCAAGAACGAAAATTTATTATAATCTTTTCCAAGTTCATCGAAGATTCGAAAAGCGTTCCTTTACTTTTAACCCCCTGACCACCTAGTAAAAAGGCAAAATTGTAATGTATTTTTCTCTTTAATTTATTTAAAATATTAAAAGATATTTTTTAATATTTAGAGTGTTTGCCACAATAATACAAGATACAAATGATATCCTTTGGGGAGATAAACAATTTTCGCTGATTTTGTTTAAGCTTTTATGCCCAAACGGAACTTTCAATTCAAATATCACAATTTTCTATACCAATTAAAACACAGTTATTGAATGCAATCGCAATGATACATTTTGGAAACAATAGTAAATACTTTCATTGACAATCATTAGATGACAATAGCAGTTTCAGTAAGTTAAAAATTGTTCAGAAAGCTATATTTGTGCGTTAGAGGGTCAATGTTGCTTCCATATTCTTGTCTGACACAGTATCCTTAATTTTTCTTTGGAAACATCTTAAATTTTAAAGGTAAAGCTGTAATATACGTATATCATCATCATAATCAACCATTTTCGATTCACTGTTAGATGCAAGTCTCATCCAGATTTTTCCACTGTTTCCTGTTTACTGCTTTCGTCATCCAATTTACATGGCCATTTTTTTTTTCGTTACTCCACCTTACTTGGGGGCGTCTTATATATATGTATATATATTTATGCACTATATTGCCATTGATTATTGGACACTTGCGATTTTAGACATTTTACTAAATATCTAGAAAAATACACGAGGAATCATCTCGAAACTCTTAGTGTATAAATATAATAGTATACGTCATACATCTCGGTGAAGATTTTTTACCGAAACTCCATAGGGGACCGTCAACAAATTAAAAAAGAATATCTTTTGAATAACCCTGCCAAAACTAATATAGCAAAAGCACTCAAACTCTAGATTATGATTGAATGCCTTATTGTAATACACCGTGTTCATTTTTATGCAAATAGCATGCATACTCGCAGAGTAATTAAGGTTTTTATAAAAATGGCCCCAAATTTTTCCAAGTTCTTCCCTTATAATTTTCAGAGTTCTTAATATAAAATAATATTTTTTACAGAAAATATGACAAACAACATTGCACACAGTACCCTGTAATCAGAATTAAAAAATAATAAAAATTGTATGAAAAATGAGTAGGTTTACTAAATAATTTTTTACTGCGCATGCGTCAACGATATCAAAATTTCATTTGCATATTATGTTAGCTAAATGTATAGAGCAACTTTTGTAAAAGTCTCAAAATTATAGCTTGAAAATTCTGAAAGTAATCGTCTATAGAAAAAGGACAAAATCCGTTGTTTCCAAAATGAAGCAAAAAAATGAGGGATTTTATCCAAAAGTAGTCGTAACATCCCGTATTGTGTATTCTATATTGACACTAATCAATGAATATATGGATACAACCCCTCTTGTTTTTGCTTCATTTTGAGAATAACGGATTTTCAACTTATTCAATTGACGATTATTTTCAGAATTTTCAAGTTATGATTTTGTGACTTTCACAAAAGTTGCTCTATGCATTTAGCTAACATACTATGTAAATGAAATTTTGATATCGTTGACGCATGCGCAGTAAAAAATTATTTAGTAAACTAACTCATTTTGTATACAATTTTCATTATTTTTTAATTCTGATTACAGGGTACTGTGTGCAATATTGTTTGTCATATTTTCTGAAAAAAATATTATTTTATATTAAGAACTCTGAAAATTATAAGGAAAAAACTTGGAAAAATTTGGGACCATTTTTATAAAAACCTTAATTACTCTGCGAGTATGCATGCTATTTCCATAAAAATGAACACAGTGTATTACAATAAGTCATTCAATCATAATCTAGAGTTTGAGCGCTTTTGCTACATTAGTTTTGACAGGGTTATTCAAAAGATATTCATTCTTTTTTAATTTGTTGACTGTCCCCTATGGAGTTTCGGTAAAAACTCTTCACGGAGATGTATGACGTATACTATTATATTTATACACTAAGAGTTTCGAGATGATTCCTCATGTATTTTTCTAGATATTTAGTAAAATGTCTAAAATCACAAGTGTCCAATAATCAATGGCAATATAGTGTATTTATATATACAGTGTCTCACAAAAGTGATGGGACACTTGTGCTTTATAAAAAGAAACTGCAATAAAATAAATAAACAAACATGTGCAAAAATTTTTTGGGTATGTTTCATATTTAAAGTTATAGTAACAATTATTACATAACATACATTTTGTCAAAATATTAAAATATTAATTTAGTAAAAATACAATTGTTCAGAACGGAGCAAAAAATGGCTCACATAAGTGATGGGACACTTACTTTTCCATCAAATATTTATCCAAAAATTTTACTTTTTAAAAGGTTTTAATATTTTGTTGGATTTCCTTTTACTTTTAAAACATGATTTAATCTTTTTGGGATGGATTCGACTAATTTTTTTGTGATTTCTGGAGTGATTTTACCCCATTCTTCTTGAAGCACCGATTTTAGTTGTTGTTTTGAAGAAATGGTGTGTTTGCGAATTCTTGATTCCAATTCTTGCCAACTATTCTCTATGGGATTTAAGTCTGGAGATTGTGGTGGTGTTTTTATTATTTCAGGACAGTTATATAGCAGCCAGAGTCTAACGTTCAGAGCAGTGTGCTTGGGGTCATTGTCCTGGTAGAATTTAAAATCGTTATGAAGGTTCAATTTTCGTGCTGAAGATTTCAAATTTTGCTTTAAAATATCAATATACTTGTACTGATTTATTATACTGTCAATAAAAACAAGATTACCAACTCCAGCGGACGACATACACCCCCATACCATAACTCCTCCTCCACCATGTTTTACTGTTTTACCAAGTTCTGTTTGCGAAATTCTTCCCACACCAAGATTCTACCGTCAGAACCAAATATATTAAATTTACTCTCATCAGCAAATATAATTTTATTCCAGTAATCAGAATTCTTCTTTATGTTGGATTTTGCGAAAGCTAGTCTGAGTTTTCTATTCTTTTCACTTACGAAGAATTTTCTCCTGGCTACTCTACCGTGATATCCAGCAGATCGAATTACCTTTCTAATAGTCTCAGGATTAACAATTATTCCATATAATGCTTGTAAATCAGCAGCAACTTTTGAAGCACTATTTCTTGGATTTTTTTTTTATATTTCGAACGATAATTCGCTTTATTCCATTGGATAGCTTTGATGGTCGGCCAGGTCTTCTTTTATCCTCAATCATATGATTCTTTTTATAGCGTTTAATGATATTGAAAACTGCTGAACGACTCAAGTTAACTGTTTCAGCAGTTTTTCTAATGGATTTTCCACGTTCAATATGCAAATTAATAACTAATTTTCGAGTTTCAGGCGAAGTTTCTTTTCGTTTAGCATTCATGGCTACACAGAGCTAAAAAACACAAAAATTCCAAAACAAACTGGAGAGAAATACTGCAGACGATTTTATAAATTATTGCCAATTGCTTTTAAGTAAAAATAAAAACCCCAAAAATACTTTTATTGCTTATTTCAGACGATTTTTGTTGCATATATAATGGTGTCCCATCACTTATGTGAGCTATTTTTTGCTCCGTTCTAAACATTTGTATCTTTATTAAATTAATATTTTAATATTTTGACAAAATGTATGTTATGTAATAATCTTTACTAAATTTAAGTATGAAACACACCCACAAAAAATGTGTACATGTTTTTTTTAATTTATTTGATTAGTTTCCTTTTGTAAAGCACAAGTGTCCCATCACTTATGTGAGACACTGTATGTATATTTAAATGAAACACTTAGCAATATGTTATGCTAAGAAAAATCTCTTTGTTTACAATACGAAGCACTTTTTAAAGCGGTACTTTCGAGTATCGTCAGTATCACGTTGAACACAATTTTTACTTAGATTTTTATCGTTTGAATACATATGATCCATAAAAATGTATATATTTACTAGGGACGCGTGTGTGCTAGATAGGTGGATTTTGATGCAATGTAAGGGTTAAAAACTGGTTATTTAAACATATTAGGATAAAATATGTTTAATCCTTTAACTTCCATTGGTTTCTCTACGAAACCAGAAAAGTTTAATTCCGTTATGTAACAATGATACCGGAATTTTAATTTTAAAAAATCCATTTTATTATGTATGTGAAAAATCATTTTTTTCTTATTAACAAATATATCTGTTCGCAATTACCGGTGTCAATCATTTATTTCAACATCTTAGCAATGAAAATGCTTTGTCCGTTAAAGGGTTAAAACATTTAAATCATAAAATAATATAAAATAAAATAAAATTTAGCTTTTTTTTTTTTTTTTTTTTTTTTTTTTTTTTTTTTTAAATGAATCGCTTATGGTAAAAGAAGCACTTGGGATAGAATTTTAGAAGAATGTTGATTTCATTCACAACAAATGTTGTTCTTAATTATCCCTTTGCACTTGAGAGGTGACTTTCACTGACCACTAGTATCCCGCGTAAATAGGTGCTCCAAATACTTTTGAAATTAGTTTTTCAAACTTTATTTTTTTTTTCACCTATCTAATGGCCGAATAATCTGTGATTAAGGGAGACCCGTAAGAAAAAAAATCCAAAATTTTTATTATTGATTTTAAAGTAATGAATTTTGGTGTACTATTTAAGAATCTTTTTGTAAGGAATAATTAGCAAAAAAAAATTAACTTTTTATTAAAAAAAATATTTTTATGGGGATTTTTATGATTTTTTTTGTCGAAAAATACACCTTTTAAAATTACTACTCCTCATTCAATTTTCAATAGTTTGGTATTACTAAAATTTCCTAAATAGTGTTATAGTATAAGGAAAAGACCTAGAGAGAGATATTTTTAATTTTCTATTTTAATCAGCTAAGAAAAAAAAGAAAGGAATTACGCAAGGTAAATTTCCTTAAATTCGTTATAATTTTCATGTTTACCAATTTATGTAAAATTTTCAGAAATAGTTAAAAAAATATCTTTCCTTACTTTCATTGCAAAATTTTTTAAGATTCTAAAAACATAAACACTTTGTTTCTAAATTATTTTACCACTGAGCCTTAGTACTTTGAACTTAGGCAAAATATAAAAAAAGTCATTTTCAGGAAAACACATTTTAAAATGGCCGCTAGGCCTTTAAACTCTAGTGAATACAATTGAAAAAGCTCATTTGCTACCTGTTCCAAGTATCCCCGAGTTCTGAAATTTTGCAAGGATATTTGCAAATATGTATTTTATTGTTTTCTGAGATAAAAATTTTTTTGAACTTTTGATGATTTTTGGCCGAAAATGGGTTCGGGCCGCCCTTAAAGATGGCGAAATAAACTGAAAGACAGTGGTGTCAAAAGCATTTGGCGTCCCGATATAACAGGGACACATGGCAACATTAGTGGTGAATACGAGTCAAATCTCGAGTGAAAAGGATTAACCCCCTTTACCGCCCAGCAAAAGGGTAAAATTGTAATGTTGTTTGGTCTGTAATTTTTTAAAAATATTAAAAAAAGATGTTTTTTCCAATCTGATCAAATTATGTTATTAAGTGTAGGTGTATAATCTTTGATAGCATTAGTCCTAACTTAATTTTTCAAAACTGGGTTTTATTTGTTGAATTATATTAATTTAAATATTGCTTATGTTGCAGTGAAACCTGCAGCTTAGTGAACGGAAGAATCCGGTCGCAGCAGTCAGGAGGTTAAAAAGCAGCACTCTTGTCCTTGAATCAATTCCACGATCTCTTTAATTACGCTCAATTTTTCCTAAAATTATACAATTGCCTCTACTTAAATGTGGTTGCTTTATAGTAACATTTTCAACTCTGTATTTCATATTCCAGGTTTTATGTAATGGATAACACAGATGAATAATAAAGCAAACAGTATGTTATTTTTATTTTAAAAAAAAGCATTGTATTCTTATAAAACACAAACGGAAAAAAAAAAAAAAAAAAAAAAAAAAAAAGCTACAAATAAGGAAAAAAATAAAAAATAAATACTTTTTAATATTTTTATAAATCCTTTTGAATTTTCTACAACTAAAAGTTTGGAAGTTTCTTTCACATATGCTTTTTATCGAATGATAGTGTTACAATTGTAGAATAATCTACTTATGACGAAAATGCACACATGATGCACCACAAACACCATCATTTATTCATATATACACTACATATATAAACTGGGAGAGGGCATCACAGACAGTCACCTCATCGAGTTCACGGATGAAAATCTAGGATTAGTTAAATCTCGATTCGCATATTAAAACGCAATCGGTCTGCGATAATTCATATCTTGGTGGAAAACACCTAAAACCTTAATTTTAGCGGCTGACTCTAGATTTACCATAATGTTTTCCTCCTCCCAATCTTCCATCTTTTCATACTTTTTGGTGCAGGAAAGCACAATAGTAAATCTACGTGTGAACCGCTAAAATAAAGTTTTTAGGTATTTTCCACTAAGATATGACTTGGTAGACCGATTGCATTTTAATATACGAATAGAGATTTAACCTCTTCAGACCTGAGGTACACAAATGTGTACCTCCATTCTTTTCCTCATAAAAGCTAAAGTGTTCGAATTTTTTGCCTTTTTACTTTACTTCTATACAGCTGAATGTTTTTTGCATTGAAACAAAACCAATAAATGTCAGCACTGATGAATATTATTTCATAAAATAAATATTATTTTCATCCGAGTTTGGGAAATACCCTCAAGACATTATGGCCAAGAAAGTAAGAATTATTCATGATTATTTAACTTAAATGCTTTACAATAAAAAAAATTTGAGGATTTGCTGATCATTTACTTGTTCAAAGACCTTAATTTTGTTATTGCGTAAATTTATATTACTGATAGTTAAACTGATGTTTTAAGGGGATTAGTACTTTTATATCTATATTTGTAAACCTAAATTACCAGTCCCCTAAAGTACTAATTTCATAAAATCGACTCTCTCTGTCATCTATGGTTTCATTTCGATTATGCAAAAGCAATAAATATATATTTGTAGAGTTATTTTATGCTCAGGTCTCAAGAGGTTAAAAAATCCTAGATTCTCATCTTTGAAGTCAATGAGGTGATTGTCTGTGCCCGGCCTAATATATATGATAGATCTCTTTCTTCTTTTTGTCCAAGTGTTATGACTCATCTGTAATTTGAAGTATCACATGAAGTTATTAACCGTAAGGCGCGCCGTACACCAGAGGATCATGCAGCAAAAGAGCGTCTGGAGGGAACAATTCCACCACCCTGATAACAAAGAATTAAACAGCAGAATTTTCCTCCTGTCTCACGATTTTTGTCGCATTTCTCTCTGGTCTGTGGTATGTCTAATTAATAAAAAACTTTTAATCTTTTATTTTTAATGCTTATATTTTCTAATGTATCATAGCAATGCTAGGAGAAAAGTTTTGAGGAGATAGCTTTTAAAATTCATAGTTTGAAATATAAAGAATTATATATCTCATTTTTCTATATTTCTGTCTCATTTTTCTCATTTTTATATATATCTCATTTTTCCAAGAGTTATATATCTCAAGTTCATAATCACTTTTCTGAAGCATAAATAGAATAACTCTATAAGTACTAATTCAATATTCGCCATCACTATATTGACATCATAAAAAAAAAACTTTTTTTAATGGAATTATTTTAGAGGTTTGTAATTTTAGTTTAATGTATGTGGACTTTAAATAAATTTACAATCAATGAATTCACTCAACAAGAAAGTTAATTATTTTAAATAGGTTAATGATTTACAAAGTTTAAAATTTTCGTTTTACTGTAAAACGTCTAACTTAAATATTTATAAAACTTCCTTTTTGTATGTTGTATGTAGGGGGAACTGGGGCACATTGATACATGGGGCACATTGATACACCCACTCTACTGCTCACAGGGACATTACAGGAAGTTTCACAACAGCTACAAAAGTGATGCTAGTGCACTCAACTACATACAGAAAGTCTTGAAATGATTCAGTAGTTTGATGAAATGGGACGGGTGATTTATTGTTTTTGTAGGTCAAAAGTAAATTTGAGTTGTACAATTGAAATGGTATTATACAACTGTTTCAGTATTTTCAACCGAAAAGAATACTCTCTCTGGCAAGCAAAGCTACTCTTTATCAGTTCCTCATTCTTTATTGTTAGATAAATTATGAAGTGTTGGATTTTTCATATTTCATTTGAAACTCATTTTATTCAAAATGGCTGAATGGGGCACATTGATACAGCCTATGTCGGGGCACGTTGATACAACCGAAATCCTTTTCTAGTTCATTCTTTCATTATTTTTTTTTACCATACACTCCTTAATTCAGCCATTTTCGCCAAAAATTTCTAGTATTAGTTTTTATTGAAGTGAAATAGCTCTAATTTCTTTATATTAGGACATTTTATAGTATTTTTGCAAACAGAAGACGTACGAACTTACCCAACATATAGTGCTAGTAGAACTAACAAAAGAAAATGACGGCAGCCTGGAAAATCTCAAATTTATATCGATTCTCCAGAGAAAAAAGTATTTTCGACATGAGAGATGTTAAGTAAGAGAAACAAGCTGCAGAACAGCACAGGATAATTATAATATAAACAGAATTTTTAGTATAATTATCCTTTGTTTTCTGTTTATAAACCAATTTATAAACAGAAAACCTGGTAATTGTTTCATTTTTCCTAAGAAAGAAGATAATGTTGGGGTTGAAGTGCCAGATATGACAAAGTTACCTCGCCAACAATCAGACAAGGAACAGCCAGAACATCAGGTCATACATTTCATTTTGATTGCTTTAATATTGCTTACAAATAAATTGTGGGTGATTTGAATTTCTATAAATAAATATAAAATGGTTTTTAACTATTTTTCTATAAAAAATATGCATTGGTGTTATTTTGTCTACATTTTTTCCAAACGTATCAATCTGCCCCGGGGATGGAGCACATTGATACAAATGACTTTTTTTTATTTTTTTAAAATTACATGCAAAAACAATATATAAAACAACGATTGTACATTTTTATAACACACTACACAAGTTTTGCTGACACCACATGGAAAAATAACTTGAAATTTTTGCTTTCTGGACACCAAAAAAATTCTTTGAAAAAAACTGTATCAATGTGCCCCATTTCCCCCTATGGTTTTGTGCGATGTCAGATGACAACAGATTTCATTTGATGCGAAATTCGGCATTAATGCTGCCATTTACTGATATCATTTTGTTTGAAATCTGGACAAAGTGTTGCCTTCCAAAATTTGTCAAGTGTTTTGTTCGGAAGTGATCGTTCTGATCCGGTTTTCTTTTTGCATTTCGGAAATGAAGGCATTCTCTTTTTAACTGTAACTGTATGCATATTTTTATTTTCTTTTTATATATTGAGTAAGTATTCCTAGAGGGAGAAACACCCCCTGGAAGTGTGATGTACGGACGATTGAACTGATGAGTTTAAATCTATTGTTTGCTGTAGTTATATAGCAGTTGTGTTATTAATGTATGTTAAATAAAAAAGTTCCCCAGCAAATGCTGGAGTTTTATGTATGCATTTTTATTTAAGTTTAACATTCAAGATGACTGACTATATGGACATGTTCTTTCAAATTAAACTTTTCATTAATGTGTTATATACTTGACGTCACACCACGGACCTTAAACACTGAGTCTTAAAACTCTGCTTTATTCTTATCACATTTTAATCTTAAAACATTTAAACACATTAAATTGAATTCAGAATCTTTGAAAATTGAATTGTCATTTTTTTACAAGGAAAAGAAATTTTCGTTTTATTGTAAAACGTCTATATTAAATAACATTTTCTCCTAATGGTGACCGTGTGAATTGGACAAAAATAGGGTAATACAGACTGATATATCAAGCATTTTTTTCTTTTTAGGCAATTAGCTATTTTAGGGGGATAGAAGTGTATTGGCCCATTGTTCTTCTTCTGGCAATTAAATGGTGGCATGAGTCAGCCCGAGCTGAAGAGCCTTAATCGAAAGTTATCGGGAGTCGACTTTGTAACATCATTTTTAAATCTACGATCGTTTTTATATTTAAAAACCTATACGAGATATTTTTAGCATCTTTTTTGTAATAAAAAATCATAGTTTTGATTTTGTATGTTTAAATTTCCTTATGTAATCTCAAAGTGAACACGATAACGTCCCGAATTTAAATTATTTATTTGACTATCTCATTCTTTCAGAAATCTTTTTTTTAAAGATTTCACGTTTTGAGTTCCATTTATAAAATTCCTTATTATTCTTATGCAGTTTTGCCTTCAAATGAAGAGCTAACAGTAAGTCTGAAAGAGATGTGTAAAAAGTACGGTCTGGAGGAGCTAAGTCCTTTTATTGATGACGAACCTCTGATGTCAGTTGCTGAAACATTACGGTGCGTTCCAGGCAAGTGTGCACCATTCATTGATCAAGTAAGTGTTCTAGTATGTTTTGAAAGCATTTCTATCTAAAGCAAATATTTATAAAAAGAAAAATAAATGTAAATGACAAAATAATTATTAAAAGTTAACTTCAACATCGATTTTAAGTACAGTAGAACCTCGATTAACTGAAATTATCCGTTAACCGAAGTCGGTTTCTTTTGCACATTTTTTTCACTTTCTACTATCATCCAAATTTTCTTCTGAACAAACACGCATCTTTAGGGGGGTTTTCCCACATTCCTTTTGCATGCAAGCCTTCCTTTCCAAACTACGAGTGCAGAAAAATATTTTCGAATTCTCTTTTTTAGAATTCTTTCTCGCAAGCTCAATTCTCGGTATGAGTGTACTCTTCCCCACTTTCAAACGTCCCTGTTCTAAACAAAACACACCCCATTTCGAAATTTGGAAGGTCATACTGCTGAGTCCCAGAACAATCGAATGTTATTGCACACTCCGATTGTAAACAAATGCAAAGAACCTAACCTCTTTTGTCATCTCACGAACAGAGAAATTTTCATTGCAGCAGAATTCGAAAAGGGGTAGGAGTCACTTTGTGTCACTTATCTTTTATGGACAATTATAGTCCAGAAAAGGGGAAAGGAAGAAAGGAAGGAAAAACCTATTTACTATTCTCTTTCTACCCCTACTAGGACGATATTTTAGATATGGTCACATTTGGCAGCTTTCCAGAATTCCCGTTTGTTCTCTTTTTCCGCTGTTACATTTCCGATCAGAATTTTTTTTAAATTGCTATCATATAGAGCTTACGCATTGTCATTCTTATTTTTATAAATTCAAGTTTTCTTTTTTATCATGGATTACATTAAGAGAAAAATAATCGTATCAACCATACAGGAAAAAATATGATATTGTTACGCGACTAGAATCGGGAGAAGCTACGACAAAACTTGCAAAGGAATTTCACGTTGACGTGTCAACTGTCAGTGAGATGAAAAAGAACTCGAAAAATTTTTAAACCATTGTAAATTTTTGTTTTAGAAATAAATTTATTTTCATTTATAATTTTAAATTAATATGTAACAGTTAAAATAAGTCATAATAACAATTCAATGACGATACTACATATTAAAATATATGATTAATGATGAATTCCCGATTATCCGAAAATTTCGATTATTCAAAGTAGGGTCAGTCCCAATCACTTCGGATAATCGAGGTTCAACTGTAATAGTAGATCGTTGAGGCCACACGGCTGACCAACGTAAAAAATGGAGTGGTTCTTCCGAAACAGTTGTGTAGTTTTAAAAGTTCTCAGTGTGTATCAAGTATAATATTGTTATCCTGACAAAAGTTCGAGTGAAATATATATGTGTACACACATATATATATATATGTGTGTGTGTGTGTGTGTAAAAGGAAAAATGTGCTTGATTCAAAAATATTCTCGTCCCGACAAATCAAGTTCTTTGGTGTTCATAAATAGTGAGTCGTTCTTCTGGAGCATTTGTGTGGTTTTAAAAGTTCCTTGTGTCGTATCAAGTATAATATTGTCATCCCGACAAAAGTTCAAGCAAATTACATATAAAAATAATAAAATATGTTTAAAAAAATACTAACCGACTTAAAGAATCAAGTTTGGCGACAACTTGGCGCTAACGCATATGAATGCATAGTTTTAATATGCTTATGATTTGAAAACGATTGCAACAATGAAAGATCATTTGCGCCAAATCATTATTTTTTTAATCAAATCTACATTTTTTATCTAAATAAAATTCTAATCATCAGAATTTAATGAAATTAAAATGGGACCACATTATACTTCCAAACAACAACAACAACAACAAAAATTATTATCAAAATCGATTCATTTTTAAAGAATTTATTAGTGAACAAGAAATACATACAGGTCGAAATCATAACCTGCTCCTTGAAGTCGGTTAAAAAGATCTCGTATCGGTGTAAGAGTGATGGCCTGATATTTTATTTATTTATTGTACACACACATCTGACTTGTGTGCTCGACATGAAAGCCTGCGATTACCTGAAAAATGAACACTTCTAATTGGATGACTGCTTCAAAAAGAATTGGAATTTTAATGTTTTTATTTTTTAAATGTTCTAATCGCAAGAATTTGATAAAATTGAATTGGTACCATGTGGGCATCTTATACTTTCAAACAAAAAAAGAATTATCAAAATCGGTTCATATTTAGGGAAGTTATGAGTGAACAAGAAATACATACAGGTCGAAATCATAACCTCCTCCTTGAAGTCGGTTAAAAAGGTAAGCCGTATCCAATTCAAAAGTATTGTCGTCCTGAGAATAAATCAAGTTCTTCTATGTTCTTAAACTAGCTGACCAGATGAAGAATTTTTTTTTTTTTTTTTTTAATATTAAATTTAAAAATAGTTAAATTCTAAGCATTATTTAAATAACAAGCTCATATTGCATATTAATATTTTAATTGTTCTAGGATATTCCCACCGGAGCAATGAGTTCCTTCACCGAAGATTTGAGATTTTATGTTTTTAATGGTAAAAAAAATGCACCTCCCCCTCTGGAGCTACATATATCCCTCCTGGAGAAAAATGTCTAGAACATTGACTTAGCTGATATGTTGAAGAAGAATATTTCATTTAAATGTATTTAAAAATATTTAAAATCCAAGAATTATTTAAATAACAAGCTCATATTGCATATTAATATTTTAATTGCCCTAGGACATCCCCCCCTTCCGGAGCAACGAGTTTCCCCGCGGAAGATTTGGGATTTTGTTTGCAATGACAAAAAAGGGTATTCCCCCCCCCCCCCCTTCAGAGCCACAGATATCCCTCCTGGAAAAGAACGTCTAGAATTCAGATTTATATAATACTAGCGGCCCGCCCTCGCTTTGCTTCGGGTAGTTCCGTGTTACTACTGACACTGCAAATTGTTACTACCACTTCACCCCATTAAATTCAACTACTAAAACCATTACTCTCCTTTTAAGTAGTCGGGTAAAAAGTAGCCTGTATGTTAATCTAAGGTGCCAGATAACTCCATACAAAGTTTCATAAAAATCAATCCATCCGTTCTTAAGTTATAGATGGTGTAACTAACACGACTTTGTTTTATGGATATAGATTATAGCAGCCCGCCCAGGCTTTGTACAGGTATTAAAAAAAATTCAAGTTATGAATTTTTACACACATACTCATACTCTCTTCTTTGTGGGTGGAGTTATTAAAAAAGTGTAAACTTATAAAAGAAAATTCAGATATTAGTATTATTTTTTATTTATTTATAATTCATACACTACATTTTTACTTATTTACTTTTTACATTTTTACCTATTTATATTATTTTTACAACAATTACAGGATGTCTTTATACACAATAAATCTTGTAGGGTTCAACATGCGATTGCAATGTATAAGCGGAAAAAATGAAATCATTTACGACATTACATTAAAAACCTCAAAAATAACAGTATTTCTCCACTATTTAATGGATGTTATTATACATATAAACCTTCCTCTTGAATCACTCTATCTATTAAAAAAAACCGCATCAAAATCCGTTGCGTAGTTTTAAAGATTTAAGCGCACATAGGGATATAGGGACAGAAAAAGCGACGTTGTTTTATACTATGTAGTGATAAATCTTGTAGGGTTCAGCCTGCGATTGCAATGTATAAGCGGAAAAAATGAAATTATTTACGACATCACATTAAAAACCTCAAAAATAACAGTATTTCTCCACTATTTAATGGATGTTATTATACATATAAACCTTCCTCTTGAATCACTCTATCTATTAAAAAAAACCGCATCAAAATCCGTTGCGTAGTTTTAAAGATTTAAGCGCACATAGGGATATAGGGACAGAAAAAGCGACTTTGTTTTATACTATGTAGTGATATAGACATATAAAGGTATTCAGATAGATCAAAATCTTTTGTTCACAAAGGTCTGTTTATGACTTACCGGTAATAAATTTTGATATCGTTAGTGAAATTTGTAAAAAGAAAAGACGCATATTCATTATTTGGAATGGATTATCGATGTTTTCATTAATAGTTGTATTTTTGTGGAAATACTGTTTTTTGAATGATGCGAATGTGATGTATTAGATTTTAGCTTACATAACACATTTTTAGTTCGTAGTTATTCTTCTCTAAACTTTTATTAATTTTAAAGAATGGTTGGTTGTATGGGATTTAATGGCGCAAAATCCCTTAAAGAATGAATTCCCCCGAAATATAGCATACATCTTTACTTTTGTTTTTATTTTAGCAATTTCGAAACCACAATTTTGGAGTCCAAGAAGACGGTGATCTTGAATCTGAAAAAAATCTAAGTACTGGTACATTGCCGATTGATGGTAAGTGTACAAACTTTTGTCGTATTAACCAATAAGAAATTGAAATGACGTAATTGTTGTATGTCAAGTACGTCTATTTCTTTATTCTCAAAAAATAATTTATTTCATTAAACATTCTTTGCTAGTATGAGACTGCTACTGAGATTGCTATTATAAGAATTATAATTAAAACATTGATCTCATTAACCACTTGAGGATGTGCGACACGTACACATGCCGCAAAAAGGCTTAAGAATCCTTGTTTATCCTGCATATTCACAGTATCCGCAAAGAAACTCTTCGGGAGGGTTGAATTCTGATAGGGATTGGCCGACGCGTTTTCACGTAACTTGGCGATAATTATACTTGGCGTAGCGATAGACGCTTCCGTCGAGTTTGATTTCCTTCGGAGCCGAGTACAAAGTAAACCGTGTACAAAGTAAAAATTTGTATTTAAAAACTTTTAAAGAGTACAGCTTTCAGTAGGACACGTTTCATCCAATGCAATGCTGCAAGAGAAAAGTTATTTTGTACTCGGTTCGGAAGGAAATCAAACTCCTCGACGGAAGCGTCTATCGCTACGCCAAGTATAATTATCGCCAAGTTACGTGAAAACGCGTCGGCCAATCCCTATCAGAATTCAACCCTCTCGAAGAGTTTCTTTGCGGATACTGTGAATATGCGTTTATCCTACCAATAAAATTGTACTGTAAAATTTGCCTTATTTGATAGGAGAATTTTCTCGATTAAATTAGGCAAAAATTTCTGTTTATAAAAACCAATGACAAAACATTAAAAATTTCTTAAAAGACTTCCGTCGCGAAATGATTAAGGTTAGAAGTTTTGCATCATTAATATACAGTGTGTCTATAAATGAATGTCCCAGTTTCAACGTTATATTATAATAATTTAATTTAGACTACTTACAACAAATCATGCATATAATTGAAGGCAAATTAACCTAATTTTTCTTACAAATATTCATTATGTTTTAGTTATAAGGAAAACATACAACCTAAAGTCCAATTCTTCCCACATTTCGGTCAACAAGTCCGGAGTGATGGAAGCAATAGCCTCTTCAATTTTGTCTCTCAACTCTCATAAATAATTACTATTCGTGTATAAGTCGACCCCCTAACTTTTTACTTCAATTTTGCATAAAATGAAACAAACCCCAATGGGAAAAAAAATTTAAGTAAACAAAAACAAATCTCTGGAAAACCTTTATGATAAATTATTATTATTTGTATATTTTGTATATTATTTTGGTATGCATCACACAAAACCTCAGAATTTCGCAGTATTCGAAGTTTTTCTTCTTTTTTTAATTGATTCGTGTATAAGTCAATCCCTCCTCCCCCAAAAATTTGCTTCCCGAAAATTCTGAGGAACTCCTCGACTAATACGCAAGTATATACGGTAAGTAGCGGTGGAGCGGAGACATGATCTTTTGTAAAGCCACAAAGGGAAGAGTGACATGGCTCCAACGGCATTCACATCTTCAGCTCGGCAATAACGCTTTACACCCAAGAGTCGCCATTTCACGTATGTGATACTGCTGCCGAGTAAATAACAAAACAGTACTCGCGCATACGCTTATCTAAAACTATTTGAGTTAATCTCTATTTGTCACCTGAACCAACTTTACAGCAGATGTAAGTTTTCCAAGTGGGTGAAAAAAGTCCGGGCCAGGATTCGAGCCAGGGATGTATTGGATGAAGCCGCCAATGCTCTTCCAACTGAACCATCCCGGACGAAGACTGGAGGATTGTTTCACCCACCTAACTTTAAGGATCACACAATCTGGTCTGATACTATGGATCAGCTCAACTGAGTAAATCAAAGGCCATTATATGGAACTGCGGAAAACGCTGCATACGAAATCATATTAGAATAGATAGATGTATTATTCTAATACAACTTTATAACGCCTAGGGTTGATATTATTGTTGTGTTTGCATTGGAACTTTTAAAAGCCGTTCCGGAAAGGAATTAGTAATTTTTCAAGTACATTACGTCTTGTGGCCGCAAAAGACCCTTCGACTCGACAGACAGAGTTCATCAAATTCTTTGAACAAATGCAGGGAAAAATAGACAGAATAATAGAATAATTGCTTACCTGCAGAGACTTGAAAAAAAAAGAACATAAAGACATCAATAAAGATGCAGGCAGTTTCTCTTCATTAAAAAAGAATTTTAGGTAGCTTTCATTACAAAAAGTAAAAAGCTACCTATTGCAGCCATCCGGAGGAAAGCACTTCCGGAAAATTTTGGTATATTTTCACCGATCATGACCCACAGACCCCAAAACCACCCTCCGTTCAAATGTTGACATATATATATATATATATATATATATATATATATATATATATATATATATCTGATTTTTGTCATGCGATAACTAACGAATTTATGAACCGATTTGAATGAAACTTGGTATGTACATAGTACATACAAATGTCTCGACCGAGTTCGTTGGTCAGCATCATCCGCCATTTTATTTCAAAATGGCGGCCATTTTAAATTTTTTTAAAAAATTTAAAATTAAAATTAAATGCGAAAAAATTAAAAGTTGAAAAATATTTTTCTTTTACGTGTTAGAACTTAAAACAAAGATTCCAGAACACTTTTTAATTTGTCTATATCGTAAAAAATGATTGAGTTATAGCACTTTGAATTTTTCTTATGGCTGACATTTTGAAACGATCTGATTTTTGTCACGTAATAACACGCGTATTTATGAACCGATTTCAATAAAACTTGGTATGTATATAGTACATACAAATGTCTCAACCGAGTTCGTTGGCCAACATCATCCGCCATTTTGTTTCAAAATGGTGGCCATTTTAAATTTTTTAAAAAATTTAAAATTTAAAATTAAATGCGAAAAAATCAAAAGTTGAAAAATATTTTTCTTTTATATGTTAGAACTTAAAACAACGATTCCAGAACACTTTTTATTTTGTCTGTATCTTAAAAAATGATTGAGTTATAGCACTTTGAATTTTGCTTATGGCTGACATTTTGAAACGGTCTGATCTGAACGATCCATCATGTTGCTTTAAAATGGCATACACTTCATGATATCGTGGAATTTAGTGACTCTCTAAATCGATTAAAATAAAACCAGGTTGAATAAAAGATGACTAATTTCTAAAAATTCCTATTAATATTCAGTATTGACAAAAACTAGTATTCAATCTTATAAAATCACTAATTTTATAAGATTATTTCCACTAATTTGAGCTTAGTATTTTTGAACAATGTAACTTACTTTAAAATAAATAAATAAATATATAAGTATATGAAAACTACCTCTTCCTCCCGGCATTGCCGGAAGGACTTTTTATTTTCTTTTGTTGCAAAAATCTTGTTTTATTATTTTGCTGAAAGGCAGATGTAAATACAACGTGGTCTTTCATTTTTTTTAGAGACCTGGCACTTTAGCATCTCTTTTAAAATTCCACACTTGACAATTAAGAAAATACTTGAAATTAATTGCGTTTCTCCTGGGGAATAAGGGGAGACATGTTCCTTTTTTGGAATCCTTATGTAAATTCTTTGAATGCAATGAAGTGCAACTGAAAATTGATTACGCTTCGACGAAGCATTTCCATACACCTCAGGTCCTATTTTCGAGGACCCATCTAATACCGCAAGGAAATTCATAATCGGTGTAATATCACATTTTTATTGTAAAATCTTTTTACTTTTTTAATTTAAATTAATTTTTTTTTGAAATCATAACCGACGATATGTTCCATCCTTTTGGAACAATAAACGCAGACATCGGACTAGCACACCCTCTCATGATTCTGTACAGTTCTCTCTCAACATTTTACTTTTGATTTTAAATTAGTTTTCGTATAAAAAAAATGATTTCTTCCATCCGTTTGGAACAATTATCGCCGACACCCGACGCACACATTCTCACCGCAAGATTCTGTATCGTTCTCTGCCAAAAGTAAAAAAAAAAAAAAAAAAGAACGCAGCCGCAAAGGGAGAAGAGGGTTGCCACAATCTCATAATACGCCAATTGGCAGGGTTATAAAAGTGGCGATAAAACAGATGGACACTAATAGGAAAAAATGAATTTTTAAGATTAAACTTTTATAGCACCAGATAGATGCGAAGCCAATAATGTATATAAGGACTCACCTATTTTAAATTACGCATCAGTAGAATAGAGTCCGATTGGACGAGAGGAGGGGCTATAAAACGGAAGTACACGCCCCATCGAATATTCTAGAAAACTCAGGAACAATCCACAACCGGAAGTAGCAAATTCGAAATCATTTTAACATTTTGAAATAAACAAAAAGGTACATAAGAAAATTAACTTTACAGGGGAGATTAAAAAGGCGAGAATTAAAATAAAAATTTAGAATGCGAATTTTTATAATAAATGAATAAAGACTAATAAAATATATGATAAATTAAATTGAATAAAAAAAATATGGCAGTGGTTAAGAGTTACCACAACAATTATTCAAATTTATAACTGGGAAATTCTTTTGTAGATACTCCAGGCTTGTAGCTAGAAGTGAATAATAGGAAGCTCAAGAAAATATCAGGGGAGGAAACTTATATTTTCTCTATCTCTTTCTGATGCAGAAAGATAAAATAGTGCGTATTCACACTGTATATGCTACGAAACATTCTTTGCCTTGACGCCGTATGACACACGACTGCTGATACTGCGATTGAGTGTTCCTGGTAAATGGTTTAAAGTAGCATTTTATATATACGCACATAACTAAAGTTTTTACTTGGAGATGATTTCGTGTTCTAGAGGTCATGATCGGTGTATAACTGTAAAAAAATGTTCAGAAATTTCAGCTTAGAGGAGAACGTAACGAAGTGTTTCTTACGAAATCTACATAAATCCATGATCGGTTTAGTGAATACTATGTATAATTTTTTTTTTTTTTTTTCATTACAGAAATAGACGGCTTCTCTGGAATTTTTCGATCACTGTCTCTACCAACTGTTTTAGAACCCCAGGATGAAAATCACAATGCATCTGGAGATTATTTACCTATGGGATTCCCATGTGCCAGTAAGAAAATTTATTACATAATTTTAGTATGGTAAAAAACATTTGAGTAACAGAGATAATTTCTAAGAGCATGTAAAAGCTCTTAAGGAGGCCCGGGGCACATTTTAAAATAAATTTCTTTACTGAGATGAAATTTAAAAACTTTTTAGATGATTAACTATATTATTTGTAAACAAAATCACATAGTTAAAATTTAAAATGTATTAAAAAAGTGGAGTAATTTGAAATCTTAACAACTCAAAATATTATTTGTAGAATTTCAACATTTTTTTTATTTAAATAAACAGAAATGTATAAGCTTTAATTTTGATTCAGTACTTTTAAAAATATTAATTTAAGTAAAAATTAAAAATATTTAAAATAAAAATTTAAGAAAAAATGATGTAACAAAATCATATTTTTAAAAGTAAATATTTTTTTCACATTTGCTGAATTAAAATTACAATACAACAATTCAAAAAAACATGTTCTAAGTTTAAACTATTTATCTTTGACGGATCTTGACTTATAACAATTTAAGTATGAGAAATGCTGAAAAATTTATCATGAAGTAAAAAACATTTTCACAAGAAGTCATTTTCATGACAATTATTGCTTAAAACCCAGATATTGAAAACAAACCAAAACGAAAAAATTATAATTCTTGTTCCAATTATAGAATTATTATAGAATGATTTAAATGTCATTTTAAGCAGAAAAAACCAGAAACATTTTAAATCCAATATTTTTTTTAGATAATTTGATGATTATTTGCGTTCCGGTCCTTTTTAAAAGAATTAGCTTAATATATTTTGAACCAGGCACGTAAAAGTATATCTTTTAGTTAACTAAATATGGGTATTACTGTTACATAATAAATGAACAGCACAGTTGATAAAGGTGGTAAGTGACACAGCATCATTTTGAAAAATGAACTGTAACTGTTAAAGTTCCAAATATCTATTTAGACCCTTACATGGCAAACGGGCAAAATATCCCGCACGTGATGCTTAAATAAATACCTATATTTATTAACTTATAAGTTGGTAAAATATAAGCTATACATACATGTTAACAAAAATACCTATTTTTTTCATATTAGCAGAGTTGTTTTAATTTAAATATACATCAGCAATAATACATTAAATGGCCAAAAGATGACCGGCCACTTGCGATTTTTGGCGTTTTCTTAAATATCTAAAACAAAATTCATGAGGAAATGGCTGAAATATGTATCAATATATGGTTAAAAGCACATTTCTATAAATATTTGAAAAAAGATATCCGTGGAACAGTTTTTTAATTTTTCGAAAAACTTGCTGTTTTTAAGTTAACACTTTTTGAATAGTTCGGGTCCTGGCGACGCTGTACGTGTTTCAGAATTTCAAGAGTTTACATGAGGATTTACAACCCTATAGTGTAGAACATGTCCATTTTGAAATAAGTAAGTAGGAAATTGCACTTCTGACGTAGCAAATGAAGTGCGTTCATACTACAACGAAGTTTTAAAAGTATATAGCACTTCGGATACAATAAAATGTGGAATAGTTTAGTATAATTATGACGCGCTCCAAACAATGTTTCCCCCTATACAATTATGTAATACAATACTTTTGTGTGGGCTGTGGGCTTGTTTATTAATAAAAAATATTCCTTGCACCACAGATTGTACAAAATATATATGTTTTAGTATCTATTTCATAGATGCATAATGTATTGTATTATGTTCGAAAGAGTGTAAATATCATTAAAATGCACTTGAAAGTACTTTTTTTTTTTTAAATTATTGATCGTAATGTAATGAAACACTTTTCATTGTCCACATTTTATGTAATTGAACTATACATTCGATTTTCATTAAATTCGAAATAACTTGACAAAATTATGTATTAATTATATATTTTGAATTTCAAACGATTCGGTTGACATAGTTTTTATCTCACAGGCTATCATAGCCTGAGAGCTTATGCGCCCGTCCGTTCTGTATGTATGTTCGTTCTTGCATAACGTGATAACTCATGATAAAAATATCGGATCCACTTGAAATTTTGTATATAGGTATATCCTGATAAGGCGCTTCCATGATTAGTTTTTGGAGTTCATTCGATATGTATAAGAGGGGGAACGGGGGGCTCATGCCCCTCCCCTTAATTGATATAAATGAGTTTTTCATGCAGAAATAATAGTTTTTGTTCAAAATTTACACATAGGATCTTTCTGATGAAGCACTTCCGTGACTGTTATTAGGTGTTCATTGAATAAGTATAAATAGGGGGAACGGGGGTTCTAATCCCCCCCCCCTTAATCTATATAAATGGGTTTTTCAAGCAGAATTTTCAGATTTCGTTCAAATCTCTGAATAGTTTTGGAAGTTTAATGGTTAAGTATAAAAAAGGGGGATAATTCCTTTTAAATTATATAAATGCTAAATGGGTTTTTATTAAGAATTATCTCATTTGCTCTGAATTTTGGATATAGATTTTTTATATGATAAAGCATGTCTTTGATAGTATATGAGGTTCAATGATTAAGTATAAAAAAAGAGGAAAGGGGAGAGCTGTTTCCCCTTCTTAATTTTTTTTTCGAACGGAATTAACCCTTGAAAATATAAGGCTTTAATGTACAATTAGTATTTGTAGCCTGTGAGCTCAATGCCATCAGTTTAACTGGGCAGTATTCTTTATTGCGTTGTTATATGCGTACAGTCGGACGGACGAACGGATTGAACGACTAGTATAAATACTATGTATAGGGTTTTTTTTTTTTTTAATTGACGCTATTTAGAGCTCTCTGTAGTTAATTTTAATAACCAGAACTGCTTTAAAATTTATAATGGGACTAATGAAACGAAGGGAAAAAAGATTCCAAGAAAAAAAAATAGTTCCAATCACCAGTAAGGTTCTATTCCATGTGACATGTTATGCTCGGCCGTCGAAAATGTTGTACAAAGAATGCAAGGTGCAGTGCAAAAGAACGGTGGTCACATTGAATGTGGTCGAATTCCGTGTCGGGAAAGTGAATATTATGAATAAAACATGGTATTTTATCCAAATTATTAATTTTGTCTGTTTCTGATGTTTTCTTTCAACGTACAGCTCCAAATTTCTTGCTATCGGCGGTGATTGGAAGAATTTTTTTTTGTTTATTTATTTATTTATTTGTTTGTTTGTTTGTTGGAGTTTATGTAATTTTGTGCCATTCCAGTTATTAGAACGAGCTACCCGCGGCTCTGAATAGTGTCAGTTAAAAAAATAAATAAATAAATAAAACCTGTATTTACATAATTACGAAAACATCTAAAAGAGAGAGCGAGAGTCCATTTAGAAGGTTCATAAAATTTGTACTATCCACTCCCACAATGGACAAAGTCTGTTTTCCCGTAATTTGGCATCTATTTACAAACTTGGTTCTCTGTTGGATAGGGGCGTGCGAAGAGAAAACTGCTCCCGGGGCAAAGTGTCAATTTGGTTTACCCCTTCCCCCAACTTTTTCTTGTAACAACCCAAAAATGACGTTGTTTTTATAAATTTGGCGCCCCCAAAATTTCCACGCCCGGGCTGACCGCCCCCTTCGCCCCCCCCCCCTTTCGCACGGCGCTGCTGTTGGAGTCGATAAGACAGATTCTGTGCACTTCTAAATAAACTCTTTTTTGAGTGTTTCGATCATATGACGAAATCCTATTCGTCTCTGTGATCTGTCTGTCTGACCGTCACAGAGTCTGTACACAAAATCTGTATAAGTCAGAGACTTAAAATTTTGTGTACTTACAGCTCGTGTCACATCACGAATGATGAAATTTTGAAAAAAGTCTATTTTAATTAAATTAATTTTTTCAGTATCATTTGTTCCCTTTTTTTTTTGGCGATTTAAATTTTAAACGAGAGCCTAGATTTCAAGGTTACGCGGGTGAACATCACAGCTTGGAAGCAGTATTTCCCTAATAAACAGAATGTTCTTACTTCGTTCCCCGGTACTGAAAAGTGAAATTTTCATATTAAGGTGGATTTAATTAAAAGAAATTTCGTATTTTTTGCCAATTTAAGAGTTTATATTATTAGGGTTTCGTTCATATGGTATTCATAATATTTTTTGGAATTAAATTTTCTCTCTTTTAAAAACTATTGTGATAGATTAATGATTCAGCATTTTAAATTTTGTTTAAAAAATAGCTTTCGTTTATAGAAATGTAAAGTGTTATTTATATCTCCTATTCATTAAAGAATAAGTTGTTTCGAAAGAAATATTAGACAAAACTCTCTGTGCGATTTTTTTTTTTTTGGTGTGTGTGTGTGTGAGAAAATGGATTTGGTTTATTATGTTTCTGATTTCCTCATATATCTTAACTATTTTTTGGAGGAAATTTTAAGTTTTTTGCTGTATAGTAAGAAAAAATAAACGAGGGTGAAATGTTTCAAGTAGCATTTATCCACCTTAATATGTTTACCACATTTTTCTGCGTTTCGAAGGGACATTGCCCATGGAAATCGAAAGGAATATTTAAAAATATGCCTTAATTTATATAACTAGAGCTTAATATAATTCTTCATTTCTCCACAGGGCCAAGGTTCCCTCATTTATCATCCTCAGATGGTCTCAGCCTCAGCGAAAGCAATGTATCGAGTAGCACTTATGTTACAATGAGTATGTATTCTTTGAAATTTTAATATTCAATATAATACAATTTACGGAACAAAATTGCTTTTAATTTACTATGTTTTAGGTAGACATGCAGTATTATGTAATTCGTGCCGTAGTATTAATTTCATATTCATAATGTTTATTTTGTTATTGAGTAATGTGCATTTTTCGATGCAAAATTGCTTTTATCTTCCTAAATTTGTAATGTTACAGCCTGAGAAGTGTAATTCACGAAGTTCTATTGCTAGTGCCTTATTATTTTTACTTTGCTTTGGGGGATCAATATAGGGATATACAGGATCCTCCAAAAAGATGTCCTTGGTCTAAAAAATTAATTGCACGAGAAATATGCAATCAATCAGTAGAAAACCCACGTAAAATTGTAGCACATCTGAATGAGTTTTGATTGTAGTAATTGCGTTGACTTCGATGTGACAGTGCGCATGCGCCGCCGCCACTTCGTGATGCAAGACCATTTCACTCATCAGTCATCAGTCAGTTCATAGCAATTATGGTGAGTGAACGGGAAAAAGAGCAGTACGTGTTGTGGTACGCAGAGTTTAAATCTGTTATTGTGGTACAACGTCATTTTCACTTCATGTATGCAGTAGATCCACCTACAAACAAAGTTATAGCTCGTTGGTTTAATCTCTTAGCTACTGAGTGTTAACGCAATATTATTAATTATTACTGAATTTTTTCTTCTCCCATTTGACTTTAGAGCAAGATTTTTATTTTATTTTCAAAATTCAATTCTGACTTCGAAATATATTATTCTGATTTTGAAATCGTAATTATGTTCGAGTATCATTAATAAAATGGGACAAAATGGAGGTCCCCATTTGGGTACACAGGGACCAAAGAGGTTCACCAGTTTAAAGGAACAGAAATGTGCATATTAAAAAATCTTCAAGTCGGCCGTGCAACAAGAAGAGCTCATATTGAAGCTTTTGTATACACCCTCTGAATTCTTTTTGAAAAGCTCCGTGTACCCTCTCTTTCTTAAATGAATCACTGGCATATACTGTATGGGTAAATCTTCATGATTCTAGCATATATCTTCTGATTTTTGTACGACTACAACACTGTTTATATAAAATGTAAAAAACACCTCACAGATTTTTCCGATCTAACTGTGTAAAAATGAATGCTTTTTATATTATTATTTAGTTATTTAACCCCTTAAGGCTACAGTGGACTTTCAAAATCGCAAAAAATCATCAAATTGTCGAATTTTCATTTTTAGCATAATAACATTATATGAACTCCCTGCTATTGAACACAAAAAGAATTTTTCAATTTCGACTATTTTTACTGGAGTTAGAAGCATTTTTGTCCAATCAGCTGATTGTACCACGCCCCTTTGTTTACTTTTTCGCCGATTCACATGCGTAAAATTTAGCCTAGTTTTTAGTTTTACCATACAAATTGTTATTATTTTGCACTGAAATTATTAATTTTGTGATTTCGCAAAACAATACTTTAACTGTAACTTTTAACTGTTTCTTTAAGCTTTGTTTACAACGTATTTAGAGGAATTGCTTTTTGTCCCCAATCTTTTTAGCGTAAATTAAAAAATATTAATATATTTAAAATATTAAAGATATTTAATATATTTAACAAAAATTTGTACAATAAGAGGTATTTATACCATGAATATTTCTAATAAAATTTGAAAAAAATTCATTAGAAAATACAAAATGTTACTTTTGAGAATATTTTTAAAATTCAGATACTTCACGTCCTTTGCATGAATTACTGTCGAAGCCACATATTTTATGTGAATTTACAATAAAAATATAAAACACTTACATATAAGCTAGAAATGATATTATATCCCTTAATAGCTGCAACTGTGTCATTAGGAAAATATTAAGCAATTATAACCACTGTAGTTACTAAAACCTGTTTTTCTCCGAATGAATATTTTCTTTGTTTTCATGATTTCAAAATATTCTATGCGAAATTCTTTATGCCCAATTTTTCTGATTTTTTGTTTAAAATGCTCTTTATGTATGTGTTAACAAATGTTACTAGAAATAATTTTTTTTAGATGCATGTAAATTTTTTAAATTTCAGTTATATGAAATTTTTAATGATTTTTTAACGGAAAATACAAATGAATTAAGTTAAAATCATTTTTTTAAATGTTTTACAAGTAATATGCTAAAAATGCTTAGTAACTTTTGTTAACACATAGATAGAGAGCATTTTAAACAAAAAATCAGAAAAATTGGGCATAAAGAATTTCGCATGGAGCATTTTGAAATATTGCCATTTTTTGTTAATTTAAAAAAAAAGAAAAATCTGTATCTCAAAAACTATTGAATATATTTTAAAAAAATGTGAAATAAGATATATATATATATATATATATATTATGATTATTCCCAGAAATTTTTTAAAAAAATCATTGAAAATTAAAAAAATTAGTTTTGAGAGTCCACTGTAGCCTTAAGAGGCAAGTAATAATGTTTCTGTAATAATGAATCCTCACCGGAAAAATCGAAAAATGTTTTTTAAAATAAGAAAAGGCAATTTTTCAACAATTTGCGGCCAAAGTTAAAAAATAAAATTTCATTAAAAGCTTCTGGTGCGAATTTTGTTTAAGTTAGGTGGGGGTAAAATACATCCCACCGTTCTTCTTCGAAATCACGGACAACTTTCATACATTCCACCGCTCTTCTTCGAAATCACGGGCAACTTTTTCGAAGATCCTGCATATTAAGAAATCGTGAAAATGTTAGACTTTCGTTTTCTGATTGATTTATATGTTTTCGGATATTCTGCAGATGATTTGAAAAATTTTGTAAAATGTCTGTCTGTATTATTTGGTACAAATATTATGAGCATCTTGTCTTGAATAATAATGAACGAATTCCATTAAATGTTAACTTAAAATTTCGCTGATTAGTTTTTAATGTTTATCGTCCTACGAGTTATACTGCTAAGCAATATTTTTCAAGATTTCTGTGATAGCTATATCTCGACATCTGTGAAACGAAATTTCGAAAAACTAAATGTACAGCATAAATGTATGCACAGGAATGTACTGACTAGGTTTTGGTGTATACAGCACAGCAGATGCTTCTGCTATGCTACTATATTTTCTCGATTTTCATAGTAGCTGTAACTTGGCCTCTACGGAATGGAATTTCGTCAAACTTTATATTTAGTTAGATCTTGACATAAACCGGGGTTGATAAGTTTGGCTGTATAGCGTTCAAGAGATGTCGCTGCTATTGTTATTCACGATTCCAATGATAGCTTATCTCAGCTTCCATGGGAGGAAATTTCGCCAAATTTAATATCTGACGTGTAGTATATTTATTGAAATTCATTGATTCAAATAAAATCATGGAACGAAATGCAACATTCCCCCTTGATTCTATCACAAACGACACAATATGAATGTTGTAACGTTTCTCGTTTACTTAAAAGTTGACAGATAATAATATTACAAATGTTACAAGTTTGGAAAATATATCTTATTTAAATTTTCCAATATTTTCGCTGTGCAATCCAGCAGCCAACGTCAGGGAATATTTTCATTAATTGCCATTCTACTCATTTTAAATGCGTCACTTCGTTTAGTTTAATCCAAAGTGCTTCTACTTCTACTACTATCCGGCTACACATTTCAAAACAAAAGTGATGTGTGTAAACTATCGATTTATTAAAATAAATGAATCGACAGTTAAATCTCTTTCTTCTATAAAAATTTAATACAGAGTACTACTTCTACTTCAGCTACCCTTAGAATTATTAGCTCTTCCATTTCAAATGAAATGGTGCATTTGAAATGAATAGAATGGCAATTATTGAAAATATTCCCTGACCATGAATGCAGGTTTTATGGATCGAAAGTAGTACAACTAAATTGAAATAAAATGCATATTTTAAGTTTTCAACATCTGTAGTATTACTATGTCACTTTTTTTATGTAAACCGAAAACGTTTTAAATTTCATATTGTGTAATTTTTTTTTTTTTTTTTTTTTTTTTGTCAATTTTATCTTTTATTCAATTTTGACTACAGCGAGATTATTTATTTGAAAAAAAAAATTCCGAATGATAGTTAAAATAGGATATCCACAGTGTTAAAAATCTGCAGTAAATTATACAGCGTCACAATGTTTTTTACAGAGACAGGTTATGTAACCGTAATTTACATCTATTCTGACAAATGAAAACACTTCAATTATATTAGATTATTAAATAATTGAAAAGTGGAGGCAGTCTCGTTTAAAGAAAAAAAAAGCTGTAACCAAAATCTAAAAATTAAAAATGAAACCGGTTAGAGAACGACCTCAGCTATCCAATACAAAAAATAAGTTTAAAAAATCAAAATGCAAGCGAGAGCTTTGAAAGTAACATGTCCATAGACTTTGCATTAGTTTACAAGTGTTTCACTTGGGTAGTACAGGCTGTTAATTTTAGGGAATCAGGTAATCTTAATTTCTGAGGATAGTCATTTTATTCAGCTTTGAAAAATTCAAATGATTAAAGTTGATATAAATTGATCGGATGGTCATCTTATTCTTATCGATTATACCATAGACTTCTAATGCAACTGGACACAGAAATGGAAACCTTTTCTTGAAGCACATATCCTGCATGGTTCCTCACGTGATGTTGGGAGAATAACGCATCAAACCGGTTTTTCCCTCCAAGAATTGTCATTGGAAATGTTGCTCCCACAAAAGCCAGTATGTCGTCTGCGTACATCCGGAGCTTGACAGCAGAAACAGAAATTTACCAACAAAGGGATCACCGCCAAAAAATGGCAACCTTTTGGTGATGAAATGTTAGACATTTATGTTTCACAGTTTGAGGGAGAACAAAGGAGTTTGTTCTCTATTCAATTTCTCCACTAAATATTATACCGTAAGCTATCGATATGCCTTTAAAATGAACATTGTCCTCCAAAAATGAAAGCACTTTAGAACACCTTAAGCAGTGGTCACAGAATCCTAAGTTATTTTATATATTTGCTATCCCTATATCCAAATTATTTTTAGGTTCACATATAAAGATCTAAAATTATTAGATCCCTTGAAACACCCGTTCAATTTTCAATCTAAATCAATCAATAGAGAAATTGAAAACTTTACACACGTGAATGTTCTACAAGCACTCAAAAATATGTAAACTGCTCAAATTAAACAATTATGAAAATTTCTTACATGCTTGACCTCGCTGTTTTAAAGGTGTTTTGCAAACTCAGGTAAAAATAGCATTTGTTTTATGAGGAAGTAACCATTAGTACCATTCTTTATTGGTTTTGTTCAAGTGCAAAATATTTCAGTTATACAGAAGTGAAGTGAAAAAATAAAAATTCAAATTCAAAGAGTTCATTTTATGAGGAAAAGAACAAAAAACGAGACTGAAAAAAAAAAAAAAAAATCTGACAAGGATTTTCAAATTGGGTCATAAAAATGCAGAAAGCTCTAGAACCTTTATGTAACCGAATTTTGTCTTAAACGTAAAATCTTCATTTTCCCTATGGTAAAATGTCCCTACACTGTAAAAAAAGTGTCGATCTACTAAAAAAACTTTAGTGATCCTTGTAATTACTAAAAAATCTTTAGTAATCTTAGTCGGTTACAAGAAAATCTGTAAGAATTACTAGAAAAAAGTTAGCAACGAATAGAGTTAATAATTTTATATTTTTAATAGCTAATTACTAAAACTCACTTGGTGTGGTCTTGATAGCATAGTGGTTATAGTAACGGACTCCAGGCTAAAAGGTCCCGGGTTCGATACTGGCCACTGCCAAATACGCCGCGAATGTATGCAGCGTAAGTACTCGTTAATAAAGGGATTATGAATATCCTGACGGAGCAGTAGCAATGTTTGGTGCTGCCATCTATTGCGGTTTTGCCGAAAATCTTCCGCTCCAGAAGTCTGGATGCAGCTCGAAGGAAGCTCTTGCCCTTCGAGCCCACGTAATGGTTATTAAAAATAATTTTGGAACTATTACTGAAATTTGCTTGGTGGCTCATACTAAAAATTTTTAAATTAGTTATACAAAAAATTCTTTTGTTCAGTTTACAAAAGAAATGCTTGTTTCGCTTGCAAAAAAAAAGTTTGTAATGGTTACTAAAAAATTCTGTGGAATACAAATTTACTAAAAAATTTTTAGTAACCTCTTGAATTTTTCTTTACAGTGTACCCCGCAATCTGCTAATACAAAACTTTGTTTAAAATTTTCCGTTTTCGCATATTTTATTATCGTGAAAACAGAATCGCTAGAAAACACAATAAATTACTTTTAGGCAAGTTTCCAACTAGGCAATTAGATTTATAAAGAGATTCCTTTGAAAGAGATTATAAAAAGTTTCGTTAGACAGGATGTGCCTCCAGAGAGTTTACTCTATTAACAGGATGGCGAGTGGTTAGATAAAAACACAGTCAATATAGATGATAAATACCAGTATTTTGTTAAAGATAAATTCAGTTTATATTATTTGAAGTATTTTCTGTAAGAAAATGCTAGTTACTTACCCATCATACGTAGTATAGGGTAAGTCTTGCAATCGTTTTGAAAATCGAAAAAAAAATTTTGACGGATTTACACGTTTTAGATAGTGGAGTTTCCGAAAAACATATTTTTAGAAATTTTTTTTTGCCGTCCGTCTGTCTGTCTGTTTGTAAACGCTCTATCTCCCGAACAAATTGAGATAGAGACTTGAAATTTTGTATGTAGTTAGTATGTAAGAATGGGACGAACCCTATTTAATATCAGCATCCTCGATTATCCGGAACTATTTTTTTCGGACTCTCGAAAAATTCGTTCTGATGAAAGGTATATAAAAATTTTCGAATTTTTTTGTTCTAAGGAATGTACGTAAAAGGCAATAAAATAATACACATTTTGCATACAGAACGAAGTCGATCAAATTATTAGTTGCCGAGATATTTGTAATCTTGTTTTCCACATTCTTCGATTTTTCATGACCCTGTATTTCATTCAAATTTCAATTCAGAGGTATATTTTAATTGGAAATGAAACGCTTAATCCGACGCAGTTAATTGTTAGTTAATAGAATTATTATTTTTGGAGTTATAAGGATGTTTCTTTTACGCAGTTCGGTACTACTTGAGTAGTTTGGCGTTTTATATAATTTGTCGAAATTGGTACATCAGCAGTTCTTTAATATAGCATTACTATGTATATTAACAATATTTAAATTTTGTTTATGAATTGCAATGCATTGTATAAATAGTTTCACATGTTTTATTTTCATATACATATCCATGATGGGTAAGTATTACGGTGGCCCCCAACGACTAGTAGTTTTACTTACCCATCATACGTAGTATAGGGTAAGACTTGCAATCGTTTCGAAAATCGAAATTTTTTTTTGACGGATTTACACGTTTCGGACACTGGAGATTCCGAAAAACATATTTTTAGAAAAAAATTTTGCCGTCCGTCCGTCTGTGTGTCTGTCTGTCTGCCTGTAACCGCTCTATCTCTCGAACAAATTGAGATAGAGACTTGAAATTTTGTATGTTCTTAGTGTGTAAGAATGGGACGAAGCCTATTTAATATCAGTAACCTCGATTATCCGGAACTATCTTTTTCGGACTCTCGAAAAATTCGTTCTGATGAAGGGTATATAAAATTGTTCGAATTTTTTTATTTTAAGGAATGGACGTAAAAGGCAATAAATCAGCACAAATTTGCATAAAAAACGAAGTCGATTGGATTATTAGTTGTCGAGATATTTCTAATCTTGTTTTTCACATTCTTTGATTTTTCATGACCCTGTATTTCATTCAAATTTCAATTCAAAGATATCTTTTAATTGCGAATGAGACACTTAATTCGATGCAAGAAACCGTTAGTGAATATGATAATTATTTTTAGAGTTATAAGGATGTTTTTTTTATGTAATTCAGTGCTACTTGAATAGTTTGGCGTTTCATACAATTTATCGAAATTGGTTCATCAGAAATTCATTGATAGAGGATGATGATGTGTTAAAAATACTTAAATATACGTTTATATTTTATTTTGGAATTGTAATGCATTTTATAAATTGTTTACATATGTTATGTTTTCATATATTATGTTATGCATATCTATGATGGGTAAGTATTACGGTGGCCTCCAACGACTAGTTTCTTTTCTCGACTGTGTTTTTCCCGGTTTTCCCTGACCACTCGCCACCCTGATTAAGTCCCATTCCATGCAGGCTAACAATAACATGATATTAAAAGAAATTAAAAAGAAATTGTGCATCCTGAAAAATCGGGACTTTTGGCTTCCCGCGCAGTGATTACTCAAGACATATGTTGGAGCCCCTGAAAATCGGGGCACCTTACAACACTACTCATGTCTAACGAGGATAAATGAAATTTTTTTTTATTCGAGATGCGTTTTACTCAGCTATGCGTTTCGAGATAAAATACCAACAACCAAATGAAATGCCACAGATGAAACAAAATGGATCTCTGACATTGTTCCCTTAAGAACGCGTGTTTGCTTCAGCTGTTGATGAGCTGTTATTGTTTTAGCTCGAAACGCATCCTGCTTTGTAATTTATTTTATGGCGATTTTTGCAAGTGTATCATTTTAATTATTAATTATCACCAGTGTATTCGGTGTTTTTCGCCAAATAAATATAAGTTTTAAATCTCAATACTTTTATTGAAGCAAAATTTGTTTTATGACCTAAAAAATCTGATTACATTGTGAAACTATGCTGCATCGTTGTATAATCCAATAGTAGTAATTTCCGCAGAATCATCGGTGTCATCATCAAAAATATCTTTTATTTTAACTGGAGTTATCACATTTGGGTAATAATCGGCATCCAACGAGCTGGTTGTCAACAATTCAATATCGCTTCTTTTTGAAGTGATCATGTTTGAAACATCTGCTGTTGATTTACTAGTAGGGGATGGCAATGAACTTTCCGTGCCCTGCTGATAGTTATTCTCATTATCTTTTCTGTTATTGTCTTGTTGATCAGTGAGTGATTTTCGTTTATTCCCTTGTGGATAAATATCAGGGTTTGCATAATCTTTATATTGGCTTTCTTGAGTTGTTCCAGATTCCGTATTCGAAATACTACTTAGAACAGCATCTGAAGTACTGGTTTTCAACAATAAATCATCATATATTTCTGAAGTAATTACATTTGAAACATTTGTTGTTGATCTACTTGTTGCTGAAGTCAATGCACTGTCAATAACTTGCTCATAATTATTTCCAATTTCTCCTCTGTTACCTTGTTCATCAATGCGGGATTTTAGCTTATTTTCTTCTTGGTAATTATCAGTGTTTATATAATCCTTATGTTGCTTTTCTTGAGTCACAGGTAATTCTGTACTCGAAATATCATTCACATCGACATCCGGCAAATTAGTTTTCAATAATGCATCATCATATGTTTCTGAAGAAATAACATTTGAAACACCAGTTATTGATTTGCTGGTTGATGAAATCAATAAACTGTCAGTACCCTTCTGATAATTATTCCTATTATCTTCTTGTTTGCTGTCTTGCTGATCAATACCAGATTTTAGTACATTTTCTTGATGATTAATACCAGGGTTTGTATACTCCTTAGATTGGCTTTCTTGAGTTATTCCAGATTCTGTAATCAAAGTACCACTTACAACAACATCTGGTTTATTAGTTTTTAGCAATACATCATCAAATGTTTCTGAAGAAATCATGTTTGAACCATCTGTTATTCTACTTGTTGCTGAAATCAATGAACTGTCAGTAACTTGCTGATAATTATTCACATTCTCTTCCTTTTTGCTGCCTTGTTGATTAATGCGAGATATTTGTTTTCTTTCATCTTGATAATTACCATTTTTTATATAATCCTTATTTTGGGTTTCTTGAGTTATTGCAGTAGTAATTTTCATTGTAGTCGAAACATCACCTTCTGTAGTCGAAACATCACCTTCTGTAGGCGAAACATCACTTTCTGTAGTCGAAATGACACCTTCGGTTTCAATGTTTATGTTAATGTTTATATCAGGGGTTGAATTTAAGTTATTCTTAACTGTTTGCAGTTTTATTTTCGAATGTGACTTATTGACAGGTTTTTTATGGTTAAACTTCATGTTTTTATTTCTACCATTTTCTTTATCATTCGACAGTCCATTTTTATTCGTTACAGGACCTTTTTTCAAATGCATTTTCTGAATCTTTTTACCTAAATCTTTATCAGTCTTGCGAAGGGAAGTCTCCTTATGCTTAGTTAATTTAAACTTCTTCTTAATGTTATGATTTGAAGTAACTGAGTCTTTCCTTTCTTCAGCACCGTTTGAAATAGTTGTAGTTGTTAATCTAGGTCTCTTATCATTCTTCGATTTCATATTTGATGACATGTAAAATTTCTTATCCGCTTTAACTTTTAATTTCTTTGATTTTCGAAATTTGTCATCGAATTTAGTATTGATTTTTTTATGGGGTTTCGAATGATTCTTATGAGTAGTATTGGTTTTATGTATGCTGATATTTCCTTTATTTTTAACCTTGACTCTTGATTTTGCTTTTTTAGTGGGTTTTTCTGGGCGTTGAATGTTAGTGTATGGTTCTGTACGATGGCTATTGAGCTTTGAATTTTTTCGATGAGTTTTGTGATGCTTCTGCTTTGGAATTCCATGTTTTGCATCAGATTTCAGAGTAGGTTTATGAATGTACTTATACTCCACAGCGGAATTTTTAACCATATTTTCACCATGTTTAGGAACATTCATTACCTTTTCATCTTTGATTCTTTTAACATTTCGGTGCTGTTTTTGAAGATTTGAGATATTTTTCTTCATTTTATTTCTCAAATAAGGAACATGACTGATAACAGTCTCTGTTGATGACAAAAGGTGTTCATTTCTGAAGTATTTCTTACCGTTTCCGTACTTCTTATGAGCCTTCTGACTGTGTTTTTTGTGAGGTTTGTGTGAAAAAGACGACGCAACAACAGTTTTAAGACCTTCACGGAAATCATTAGTATTTCTTAAATTCACACTTTCTTCTGGATACATATTACGAAGCATAACCTTTAAATCATTCTTTTGAATGCCTGTTGTAGCATTAACTGTATCAGCATCGGTGGAGTTGTTAGTGGAGATATGAGGAGAATGATGTGTATATTGAGGATGTTTCTTTAAAGATTCCCTTTCTTGTTTAACTCTGTATTTAAAATAATCAGCATTTTTTCGGAGTTTCTTTCCATAATCTAGCATAGGTGATGCATTCCTGCTATATTTACTATGAGAAATAGGTATGTGCTGCCGATTTCTTTTATGGTTATCCAAAGAAAATCCTTGGTAATTTTTCTTATATTTATTTCTCAAGACTCCAGCATGACAAATATATACACTCAAAAATAAAGCTAAGAAACTGCGTAAACTATTTTTAAGCATCTTTGCAATTATTACATATTGGGTGATTTGTTAGAAGAATCCTTATTTGCGTATGGACCTTATTTTTAAATGATTTGATGCTTTGAAAGATTCAACAAAGCACTATTGTTGACATATGTTATTGGTTTTAAAAACTCTGATAATCTTCTAATGAGTTGCTTCAGCCATTGTTATTTGTATCAACATTGTAAACAAGCATTGTTGTGTCTTACATTTTCACAAACAATCTAATCAAACATAAACAATCAACTAATTAAACTCTAGATAATCAAATACTAATAATATATCATTTATAAATAGTTTTTAAAAAGTAATAATTAAAGTTAGCTTTGTTGTTGAAACATTTTTTAATGTTTCTAAATGCATTGCTCACTTTAATAATAAGATAGACGTAGCTTCAATCGTTCGTTAGTTCCCAGCACTCCCTTCTTGCTTTTCGGTGTCTTTAATTTGTGTAATTTTCCTTTTAAATTTGTCCGGTATCATCCCCCCCCCTCTTTCTTTTAGAGTCTCAGACATACGGATCGGACGTAGGGGACATCGAACGGATTGCCGCTCAGCACGGCAGTTATATTATAAATGAGGGAATCATTATATCATTATAACACATATCATCACAATTAACTAACCGGAATTGTGACACATAAACAGGGACTTGGATTTTATACATAAATACATATTATCATATAAACTTCTCCTATACCCCCCCCCCCCCCGCGCCATAGGTTAGTTAACTCATAAAATAATTAAATAATGGAAACTGCATGGAAAATCTATTTAAAGTAATTGCCTATGAGATATTAAATCAGGGCCATCATCGAGCTTCTTATTGGGGAGAAGGGGGGGGGGGGGGAAGGACCTTAAATTGGCAAGTCAAATTTCAGTATTTGCCAACTCATTGAGAATCGAAAATAAATACAGTCGAGTCTCTATATAACGAAATCCACCGTTCCAGTAAAAAATTCGTTATATAGAGAAATTCGATGTATAGAGAATGATGTTAAAAATCGTATTTAATGTGTGAAATTTGAAAAAATATTATTTTTGATCTTTTGAATTAAGAATTTGAAGTGTTTAAAAATAAATATTAACCTAACATTTTATTTCTTAATTATTTAAGCTGTTTCAAAAAAGAGAATAGACATTTATTTGAAAGCTTAATGAAAATCAAATAAGGAAGAATGCATTAATTTTAGACGAAGAAACCTGTAATTTTTTTATTTTTAATTATTACACTCGCAAAAAAATGCTCAAATTTTACCATAGAATGAAAAATTGTAGTTAACATTTTCCTCCATTTGAAGGCCTCTCTTTTGTGCCTATCATTGATTCCTCTTTTACATGTGTATCAATACAATTGACACTGTTTTGAGAAAGATGTGGAAAGGTGTGTGGGAGGTGGGATGAATTCGTTGGATTTAAAGAGCAAGGAGAGAAGTAATAATAATAATAATAATAATAATAATAATTTTTAAAAAACTCAACACTGACGATAAAACAAAAATAAGTGATGGAAAATTGATTCCATATGATTTCGAAGCGTTTTGAAACTGTTTTTTGTGACCAATTTATGAAAAAATTCGTTATATGGAGATAGATATTTCGCTATATAGAGATTGTTTTTAATGTAATCATGAGAAAAGGAGACCGTTCCTACTAAAAATTCGTTATATAGAGAAATTCGATGTATGGAGTTTCGTTATAGAGAGACTCGACTGTAGTAGTATTATAATTTATCAATTTCCACAATTAGGAGATGTAATATAGATCTTTTTTGTAAAAAGCTTAATAATATTGACAATTTGTAACTTTTGTCAAGTCAATCAGGTTGAAAAGGGGAAGAGGGCGGGGAGGGGCCCATCCCTCAGGGACGGAGATCATCCCCCATCTCCACCTTTTAGCAAGGTGTGTTAAATAATACCTACTTTGTGCCCGTCGACAGCTCTATTAGCAAAGCAGTAGATTGTGTGGAATAAACAGCGTCATTTATCCATAAGTCGCTGGCATGACTTCGTTTTAACGGAAGTTCTATGTAATACGATGAGGTGTAAAAAAAAATACATTCTCCTATTTTATTTCCCAAATTACTGAGCTTTTAAAATATTTAAATCGACATATAAAAAAGGGCATGTGTACAAACAAACACTTCCGTCAGCCAATCCATCACTACATTTTTGTCAAAACAATCGTTGCAGGAATTATCTTGGCGACCTAGGCCAATCATATCATAGTTCCGACAAACGCAGACCAATCAAATTTCTGTAACTTATGCATACACTTCTGTATCAGGAGTCATAAAGAAAGTCATAAGGAGTCATAAAGAAGTCATAAGGAGTCATAAAGAACGGGCAGATTTTTCCTGTTGACCCACAGTAATTCGACCAACAGTGATGTCGACTGCCCCTTCCTTATATTCCATTGGCAAAGATATTGAACGGAATCTAATTTCTTTGCCAGTGGTTAGGGGGTTGAATTCTGAATCAGTTGGGAGAAAGCTGGAAATTGTTTCAATCTCTTTAGTTTAGCTCTAGAATGAATGTGTTATGTTTCCCCCATAATACTAGGTGAGCGTTAGGAAATATGTATAAATTTACAGTCAAAACAAACGTTTTTTTTTTTTTTTTTTTTTTTTTTAATAACAATATCTCAAAAGCGCTAACTTTATCAAAAACATTGTCATTACAAGTGTTGTAAAGAGCTTAAAATTCTGCATAAAATGAGAACCTACACTTAATACTTTTGTTGAACATTAAGGCCACAATTCTACTTGAAAGGCGTTCAGAAAAACTCCGTGCTCAGAAAATTAAGCTCAGAATTTAAATAGGGAAAAATTAGAAATAGTTTTAATCCCTTCAGTTTAGGTTAAAAATGAGTATACTATGTTTTCGCCCTCGTACTAGGTGAGCGTTCGGAAATGTGCACATATTTAAAGTCGAAAAATGCGTCTTTTTTAAATTATATTAACAATATCTCAAAACAGCTAATTCTATCAGAAATATTGCCAAA
The DNA here is from genome assembly GCA_964019185.1 of Maratus speculifer. Lineage (NCBI taxonomy): Eukaryota > Metazoa > Arthropoda > Arachnida > Araneae > Salticidae > Maratus > Maratus speculifer. The sequence goes on from OZ025301.1 coordinate 116,857,852, forward strand.
ACAAAGACTGTACAGTTTAAAATTCTGAAATAGTAAAACGAGTGCACACATTAATATTTTTTTTTTCAACAATAAGATCACAATTTTATTTCAAAATTTTGCCTTAATCGCTATTTAGGAGTTTGAAGAGAGGAGAAACGAAGTTACCTTAATAATATCGCAAAACAGAAAACTCTGTTAAAAAATTGCCATTACATATACTAGTACACCGAACCCGGGGTTCCCGGGTCACAAAGTAAGGGACTGTTCAAGTATTACGTAAGCACTAAAGGGGGAGGGGGAGTCCAGAGTCTGCTTATTTTTTCTGACAAGGGGGGAGGGGGGTCACGACAATTCTTACGTAAGCATTAAACAACGAAGAAACTGCAGTTCAAATTCAACAAGCAAAGAAAGTATGATGGGGAAAGAGCGTTCTACAGTCCGTTCGAAATTCACCGTTTATTTTCGATTTTATCCTTTCCTTATCCATCGGCAGTCGCGTCACCCACTCGCCCTTTGTCTTCATTGTTGTCTGTTAAGTTGTGTGCCAAGTCAAGTACATTGCAAGACTAGAAAAACACAGGAACCGGTGTGGCTGGGTTCTGTTGTCAGGGTAACTGGTCAGTTGACTTTATTTTTAGGTAAATCCGGTATTTTCTTTTCTCCCGTTCAATCGGTCATGGAATTCCGGGAATTTTTGCAGAATTTCTGGAAATTTTTGTCTTTCCGCTCCTATTGTTGAACTTCCTTCTCTACAGTTTTTGGAACTTTAGAAAGCAGAAAACCTACTTGGGGTTTTTCTTTTCTCGGGTACACAACACAGATATTTATTGTTTTAGTTCAGTTGTATTGTGAATTTACATAGTGAATTTTTAGTGAAAGAGTATTGCTTTTAGTTACATAGTGAATTTAATCGGATTTAATTATGGATACTAACATTGACAAATCCTTATTATGTCAGAAACTTTATCAGAGCTTTAAAACATCTCGAAATGATACTCCTGCCAAAGTCGTGCAAAAAATGCCGTATGATGTTTGGCGATGGTACAAAAATGAAGCCAAGTGCGACAAAGATCTTGAAAGGCTTGAACTGATGTGCATTCTTCAAGCCCTTCAATGAGAGGTTGGAGAAAGAAGAAGTGGAAGAACAAGGACCTGAAACCTGCAATACCTCAGGCCACTGTTCCAGTGAAAACTTTATAATAGACAATGTTGAAACATGGGTTCAAGGATCCTGGACATCAGATTAAAATATGAACACCAAACTGAATTCCAACATTTATGATTTATGTCAAAAATTTTAGTTATGATGCCTAAGTAAGTTTAGACTTCTTGTATATCTTGTTTTGTTGTTCAGTGTGATAAATAACAATACATTTAAACCATTTTGTATTCTGTGGTTTGTTTAATGCAATAAGTAACAATATATAAAAACCATTTTATATATTTTGATATCACAATCCCTGTATGCCTATATAAATTTGTAGGATTAATAATGTAACTGATTGGTCACTTTTTATAAATCAAGAAGTATTGATGTATAAACTGTCATAAAATCTTACGTAAGCAATGGGGGGGGGGGGTCTAGCATTTGCTTTAGCTTTTCTTACAAGAGGGGGGAGGGGGTACAAAATGACTAAAAATATGCTTACGTAATACTTGAACGGTCCCTAAAGGTGAAAAACTTTTTTTTAAATTTAAAACTGGAAAGGTCTAATAATTTTTTTCTGCGTAATAGGCTTTTTAATTTGCCAACTAATTCCAAACAGCAATTTTATATGAAGCATATTATTTATGTAATCATATACAGCTTTAAAAATTATCGGTACTTCCGTATTAGACGCAAGATAGAAGTTATTAGCCAAAGATTTCGCCAAAGAATAAAATTGCATTCTCAGTTTTTAAAAACAACTAAGAAAATATGACACTCACAAGGAAGGTCTCCATATGGGCATACTCCGAAAAATCTGAAAAAATTACAGAATGTTCTTCTTATGATGATGTATACGTTTATAAAAAAAATTTCGACGGAACCCCCGTTCCCTGTCCGTAAAAAAATAATGAAAATTTCGTTATTTGGCGATTTATCTTCGGTTGGCGATGAAAAGCAATTTCAAAAAATGTTTTTTTTTTTTTAAATGTCAAATGTATTTTAAAAGAAAAAAGTTTTATGTTCAACGTGTTTAGATAAATTAAATATCTTTGTTTTTGTCAGTTTTAGTTTGTTTTAAGTATAATTTCGTTATATTGATATTTATATGTATTTAATTCAAATTTAATCATCAAAATTTAAGATTTGAAACGAGATTCAAATATAAGTTAACTAAAATTGTTTCAAATTCAAAGTCCATTTGAGCATTATCAATTTGATTTTGTTGCTATGGAAACATTTATTATTTTTTATTTTTTAATACGCTTAAATGTATGAAAATAATTTTACTGAATAAGAATTTTGTATATGTGAAAATACTTTTTCCAATGGTAAATTAAATAACTACAGAAACAAATAATATGTACATATGCAATTTAATATACATATATATATAAAATATATTAAACTCTCTCATTGTTTATGTTTAAATTCATCAAACACCATTTACGCGGATTCTAAAAATCCAAGTTTTCACTTTCATTATAATCGTTTGCTTTTGGCGGGGGAAAATGCTGCTCACCAAATCGTGTTAGACTTTTGTCTTTTCACGCCAAATACTCGAAATATTTTATTTTTTTACAGAGTTTCTAATACAATTCCGCCGCTAATTTTCATTGATCCTTTATTACATACATGAGTAGCTTAATTAGTATTTTTTTCAAAAAAATCTGAGTATGCCCAGTATGGAGACCTTCCTTGTCAGATATTCTTTAAAATACATTTTTGTAAAAGTTAATTGATGTATCTTTTGTAAAGTAAGTTTACAACCAACTAAAAGTCATTAAATTCATAGATAAAAACGAAATAAAACCAACAACATTCACCGGGTTTTATAGCCGACGATATATTGACATAACAGGTTTTTAATTACTATATTTTTCAGTTGCTATGAAAAAATGACAACTAAAATATACAGTGATCTGTTATTTTCCATGGAGAAAAGAGATAGATGAAGGTGCAGCATGCGATTAAAATGGTTTGATGGGCGTTACTCTTCCAATTTAAGTCTCTCATTCGGCCCAAACAAAACAATCACGTGGAACAGAGACCGAATTCTTTAACATAATTTTTTCTCTAAATGAAAATGATCTGATTATATTTTAGCATTATAAAATAGCATTTCATTGTATTATGAATTAAAATTGCATCGCTAAAAGTTTTCCTTTTTTGTGAAAGCACGCGGTTGTGTTTGATGCAATGCAGTGAATTTTAGGGTTACACTTTTGGCATCACCTCCATCCACTAAACTGCATCTGTTTTTTTTTTCTTTTTTACTCTAACTTTAGGCTATTTTTCCCCTCTTTCCCACATAAATGCGATACTCAAGTTGCCACCATTAGAGAAATTGAACCAAAAACTACAAAAAAATTAAAATCTTAAAAACAAATCGAGATACAGTTTTCTAACAAACGGCATTTAAAAGTGCATTTTTTTCTTTAAACGATGGTATAAAGATTGAAAACGTGCAATGTCTAGAAGTTTAAAAGTTTACAAAAACGAAAATTGCAAAACCGAAATTTCACCGGAAAGTGTTGCCATTCAAAACATGACGTATGCGTTACGCACAGATACGTTTGGCCTTTATTATATAGATTTAGAGCTTTTAAAATTCTGAATTAAAATGAGAACCCACATTAATATTTTGTTCAATATTAATGTCTCATTTCTATTGCGTTTAAAAAGAAAGAGAGAGAAAATTCACGAAATGTTTTCTATGATATTGGAGTAATGTCAAATACCTGTTTTTAATACTTTCCAACAAAGTTGAAAAGTGTTTATGCTTTCGGTTTGTCTGTCCGTCTGGGTGTCTGGCCAGATGGCCGTCTGTACGCGCTCTAACTCCCGTAAATATATTCGGATTGCTATGAAATTTTTATACGTTGTTAGTGTTTATCCTAGCAGGAACACTATTGAAAATGAAGTTTCTACCACGATTAATTCATTTACAGGCATAGTCAAAAGTACTTCAATATATTAAGTCCTATAAAAATCGTTTCAAATGAATTTTAAAAGTGTTACACCCTGTCAAGCATACTGAAATTTATATGGTTTCGCAAAGTGCACTAAAATATGCATTCTGCAAAATATGCAATGAAAATAATAGTTATTATTCATTTACAGGGCCAGTCAAAAGTATTCCATTATACAATAATAAAGGGGGGAATTGTTTGCGGCATATTATAATTATGTTAAACGATTTCAAGTATCATAAAAATGATAAACGCCGCTGAGACTTAATATTTCACGGATAATATGAAGTAATAACATTTACAGGGACACACAAAATATTTCAAATCGTATATTCTATCCGAAGTACTGTATATTGCTGATAGCTGATGGGTGGATGAAATGCATTTTTAATAATGATGTGCGCTTTTAAGTTTTACTAAATGTCTGCATATTATATGGTGTGTATAAATGTTATAGTTGATATATAGGGTTGCTCAAAAGAGCTCATACAGGTTACTGAATATGAAGGCAATTTACTTAAAGGTGGTTTTAAGATATGCATTTTTACGTAGAACTGCTTTCAGTTTAACAGGAAATGTTTGTAGAATATAGATAAAATGACATACAGGGTCACGCAAAGAATTATTTACATGGTCACTCAAGGATTATAATTTCTGGAAATGTGATTTAAATAGTTTTAAGAATGTTTTTGTTTGAACTAAATTTTAACAAAATACTAGCGTGTAATAAAGGTACTAGGTAAACAACAGGGCTGAGAAAAGTATTTAAGTATGTTTCCATGTATTAGAATAAAGTGCAGAAAGAGAAATTTCAACCAGTTATGCATTTTCTTGCTAAACTAAATTTTCCATTAAATGGTATATATATCAACCAACAAACATAGGGCTGTTCAAAAATATGGGAATACATATTTGGCTGTAGACAGTTGCATTTTATTTTCCTAAATAACAAAGTTTTGTGAATTTTAAAGATTTCAGGAAGTGTTGGAAAGTGTTTCATAATCCATGCTTAACGCATGGTTTTTTTTTTACTTATTCTATTATCGATAAGTTGCATTATGCGTATTAAAAATATTATATAAAAATTATATACTAAATACTAAATATTATATATAAATAGTATATATAATTAATTAAAAAAAATTATTATCACTTTAACTTAATTGATAAGAAACATTTTCCCAAAATATTGCATTTCGGTGGAAAAAGACATATTGCATAAGCGTTCCAAACGTAATGACTAAAAGCATATTTTCTGATTTTATTTTCCTAGTGATTAAATCATAAATTGATCGTTTCTGTAAGGGAAAAAAGAACATAAATTACTCGATTTCACTGATGAAAAAGAAATAGTTTTATTTCATCAAAAATTAAATTAAAATAATTTCATTGGTTTTCGAGGAAAAGATAGATGAATAGCAACTGCTTTACATGTCATTCGAATACTGATACCGCAAATGTTAAACCATAGTTTATTTCTTTTTCTCCGTAAAGATTATAATACTTTTTTCAATATTCCGAAAGTTTAAAATTTTATGAATTAACTTAGAATATTCGTGTACTATCCGAAAATCATTTTGAAATCATCTTAGTCTTTTTCGTTTAAAAACGTGCTATTAGTTGACCTAAAAGTAAGTAAAAACTGTAGTTATAAAAACTACGAAGTAACTGAGGTAAAAATAGTGTGAAAAAGGAGTTAAATTACGTGAGATCAGTACAAATTTAAAGAAAACACACCAGGGCAGGCCAAAGCTACGGTCTAAAGCAAAGGAAGTGGCAAAAACCACTGGGAAAACATAAAACAAAAGCGCTTTTCAGGGCAGTTTTTTATAAAATCTATATATATAAAAGAAAGTCTGGATTTTGTATTAATCACAGCATAAAAAAATCTGCCGAACCTAAAATGTTGAAAATTGGGGTAAAAATACTTCTGATAACATCGAGTGCCGCTAAGAAGGGATTTTCGAAAATTCCGCCCCTAAGGGGGTTAAATAAAGGAACGAACTTTTAAAAAATTCCTTAAAAATCGGCTTTTGTAGTTATTTTTCAACTGATAACATATGTTAGTGTATTTTTTCATGCTGAATCGAATGGTACCAAGCAAATTCCTTTAAGTTCATTAGTTCGCCAGATACTTCACATTTTCCTGATTTGGCGGTGTCTTCGGCGCAAAAACCTAAAATTTTCAATCCTTATATATATATATAAAAGAAAGTCTGGATTTCGTATTAATCACTGCATAAAAAAATCTGCCGAACCTATAATCTTGAAAATTGGGGTAAAAATACTTCTGATAACATCGAGTGCCGCTAAGAAGGGATTTTCGAAAATTCCACCCCTAAGGGGGTTAAATAAAGGAACGAACTTTTAAGAAATTCCTTAAAAAATGGCTTTTGTAGTTATTTTTCAACTGATAACATATTTTAGTGTATTTTTTCATGCTGAATCGAATGGTACCAAGCAAATTCTTTTAAGTTCAGTAGTTCGCGAGATACTTCGCATTTTCCTGATTTGGAGGTGTCTTTGGCGCAAAAACCTGAAATTTTCAACCCTTATCTATATATATAAAAGAAAGTCTGGATTACGTATTAATCAGAGAACAAAAAAATCTGCCGAACCTAAAATGTTGAAAATTGGGGTAAAAATATTTCTGATAATATCGATTGCCGCTAAGATGGGATTTTCGAAAATTCCACCCCTAAAAGGTGGGTTAAAAAAAGGAACTAACTTTTAAAAAATTCCTTAAAAATCGGCTTTTGTAGTTATTTTTCAACTGATAACATATTTTAGAGTATTGTTTCATGCTGAATCGAATGGTACCAAGCAAATAGCAAATTCTTTTAAGTTCAGTAGTTCGCGAGATACTTCACATTTTCCTGATTTGGCGTTGTCTTCGGCGCAAAAACCTCAAATTTTCAATCCTTATCTATATATATATAAGAAAGTCTGGATTTTGTATTAATCACAGCATAAAAAAATCTGCCGAAGCTATAATCTTGAAAATTGGGGTAAAAATACTTCTGATAACATCGAGTGCCGCTAAGAAAGGATTTTCGAAAATTCCACCCCTAAGGGGGTTAAATAAAGGAACGAACTTTTAAAAAATTCCTTAAAAATCGGCTTTTGTAGTTATTTTTCAACTGATAACATATGTTAGTGTATTTTTTCATGCTGAATCGAATGGTACCAAGCAAATTCCTTTAAGTTCAGTAGTTCGCCAGATACTTCACATTTTCCTGATTTGGCAGTGTCTTCCATAGGCGTAACTAGCGGGGGGGCCGGGTGGGCCGGGCCCACCCCAGACAATCCACGGCCCCCCCTAGAATTTTAAACTCTTGTGGTAATCTTAGAACGCAAAAATTTTATTTTTTCGAGAGATTATACATGTCTCAGAGTGGGACGCTAAACTGTCTATTTTTTGCATTTGTCTTAAGTCTATATTTTTCAGACTTAGTCTCTTTTCTCGCTTTTTTACAATTATTTCTTACTTATCGATCACCCCCAACAGCACATGGTAACAGTTATCAGCTTTTAACGAAAACCGGTCACTCCTTTTGAAAGAGGACTGCATTCATTTGTACGATTGGAAATCAGCGGAAGGCTAAAAGGAATGGTCATTTCCTGTCACTGTCTCGGGTTTTTCAATACTGCAACATTGGGGGGTCTTAATTAGTTGCATCTGTTTCTTGCTCTTTTTTTGGAAACGGGGCTGAACTCTCAAATTCCAGAAAAAACACAAAAACACATGCTCGCATGCTTCTGTTGTTGCTGTAGTGCTAAGGTGTTTTTTTTTTTCTTTTATTGTGCGTTTCGCTATGACTGATATTAAATCCTCTTCAGAGAAGAAAATTATGAAAACGATGGATATATGAGATCATTTTTTTAAATCTTCGAATTCCTTCAAGCATTCATTAAATCCAGGTATGTTTGAAAAGTATATAATTCATTTATATTTAAGTTTCTCGAAAGATATTTACTTAAACGTTAGTTTTCGTATATTATCCTTTTATTAAGATTGTTCTCAAATCCAAAGGGACTATTTTCAAACAATTTTTAGATGCTTTCGTAATTATGTAAATACGTAGCACCTATAGTTGTCGTTCAGTCTGTTTGTCCGTCTGTCCATCCGTCCGCATATAACAATGCAAAAACTACCCAACCGAATCGTTTGAAATTTAAAATGCATAATTATTAAAATCCGATGCATAGATCAATTACAGGGACAATCAAAAGTATTCCGTTACATTACGGTCACTGGGGAAAGAAGTTTCAAATGCATTTTAATCGTTTGAAATTTAAAATATGTAATTATTACGTAATTTTGTCGAGTCATTTCAAATTTTATGAAAATCGGATGGATATATTAATTACAATAAAAAAAAATTCTGTTACATTATGGTCAATGGGGAAAAGGTTTCGAATGCATTTTAATGATGTTACACTCATTCGAACATAATAAAATTGATATGCATCTATGAAGTACATAATATAATATACATTTTGTATAATCTGTGATGCAAAGAACATTTGTTATTGATTTATACAAGGTCAGACAAAAGTATTCCATTACATAATGGTATAGGGCAGGGCGCGAAATTTCCACTCGCCAGCTCGCCATTGGCGAGCAAATATTTACTATTGGCGAGTAAGTTTCTTGTTTTAAAAAGTTGGGCTTCAAATCAAACTATATAACGCTCAAATAATCGTGCATTATTTCTGCGACACGCGAATCTTGTAGATCTTTTGTGCTTAGCTAAGAAATTAAATGTGGATGCTTTAACAATGTATAGCAATGAAAATCAATATTGGTATTTTACCCATTTTATTGATGTATTTTTTTTTTCTTTTGTAGTAAATTGGCTTTGATTTTTCATTTACATATTCTTTTATGATTTTGTACACCAGAAAGTTCTTCAAACATATATGTTACGATTTCAAAAAAAAAAAAAAAAAAAAAAAAAAAAAAGTTTTATGAATGCGAAATATTTTGGATTTAACTGAGAGCTCCTTCTAACAATGGTGAAATTCATTTTATCATAAATGGTTCATATTCTGGGCAAACTTGGTGGCTGACGTTGTTGTCTGAATAAATGTAGAATAGTGGCGAATAAACATTTAAGTCCGGCGAGTAGTTTTTCAACTGAAATTTCATGCCCTGGTATAGGGAGAACATTGTTTGGAGCGCATTTTAATTGCAATTAACTATTTAAAATTTTATGAGACTGATATATGTTGCTGAAGAATGCTATAAGTTATTTTCTGTATAAAAGAAAGCAGATAGTATTTACAGGGACACACAAAAGATTTTGACTACTATACAGTATCCGAAATACTGTGTACTATTACATCAAGATCTGAATAATTTTAAGTGCGTCCGTAATTATATAAAAAACTAACACTTATATTCGTTGTTCAGTCTGTCAGTCCATCCGTCTTTACAATCTATGCTACAAAAAATATATATTATTAATTTACACGGCCACTCAAAAATATTCCCCTACATAATGATTATACGAGGATTTATTGTTTGGGGCGTGTTTTAATTATATTCATCTATTTCACTTTTATGAATATGGTATACGTTGCTAAGGTGTAATAAAAGTTGTATGTCCATGTATATTTACAAGAGCACACACACACACACACACACATAAAAAAAAAAAAAAAAAAAAAAAAAAAAAGATTTTGACTATTATACTATATCTGAAATACTATGTACTATAACAGTAAGATCTGAATATTTTTAAAACTTCGTTATCGTACGAACGCACTTCATTTGCTAGGCTTCATGTGAAATTTCCAACTTGTTTTATTAATTCTTTTTTAAAAAACTCACGAAATAGGCAAGTGAGTAAACGGAAAAAAAGTGACCGGAAAAAAGTAACATAAACTACAAAAGCGGAAAAGAAATGACTCGGAAAAAAAAAATTACCGGAAAAAAGTGACAAGGAATTGATTTTGGGGATTCATTAGTTAAGTATATAGAGGGGATGGGGAGGGGGGGGGGGGCTCTTAATTTAGGTAAATGTGTTTTTCATGCTGAATTAACTGCTTTGCTTCAATTTTTGGACATATGATTACCACCCCCCACCCCATCCGACCTAAATTAGATAAACGGATTTTTAAGCAGAATTATACAACGTGTCTTTTTTTTTTTTTTTTTTTTTTTTTTTTTTTTTTTATATAGGTTTTTTCTGATAAGGATTGTACACAGTATACTATAATGCCTGAAGAGTTTTAGGAGTTTAATTGTTAAGAAAAAAGGAGACGGGGGAAGCCTCTTTTAAATTAAATTGATAGTTTTTTAAAGCAGAATGATCCGATTTGCTTGGAATTTTGGACATAGGTTTATTATGATAAGACGTATCTCTGATTAGTTATGGGGTTCTTTTGCTTATTATAAAGGGGGGGACGGGTAATTACCCCTTTCTCAAATTAGATAAGTCGGTTTTTATCCAGAACTATTCGATGTATTTCAAATTTTAAATATAGGTTCTTTCTGATAAGGTAAATCCCTGAATAGTTTTAAGGGTTTAATGGCTAAGTATAAAGAGGGAGGGACGGGGAGTAATCCCTCTTAGTTAAACAAATACCTTTTTACGCAGAATTATCCGATTTACCTCGAATTTTAGTCATAGGTTTATTATGATAAGACGTATTTCTGATTAGTAATGGGGATTCTTATGCTTATTAAAATGAGGAGGGGGCAAGCAATTATTTCCCCCTCAAATTCGATAAGTCGGTTTTTATTCAGAATTATCCGACGTATTTCAAATTAGTCGCAAATAACAGATTAAAAAAAACTTATCTTTATTTTTTAATTTAATGATTGAAAACAATTACGCCAGAAAACATAACACAATTTACCTTTTTCCTTATAATTATTACAATTCATTTTGCATTTAAAACTGGTTTATTTATTTATTTATTTATTTTTTACTTGTGAAAAAAGTAATATGCTAAATCATTTGTTTTAATTGTCATTTTAATTTACGCCGAATATTTATCATTTAAAACTGGATTTTTACTAATAAATGTCCCATATTACACATCACAAAGTATAATATAAAACATTAAAAAATATATAGGTTAGAAAATTTTAATGTATAAACTATGTTATGTGTCACGAACGAATGAACTAGTGAATTCATTAATTTGTAGTAGTAATAATAATAATAATAATTAGTTTTTTATTAATAGCTTATGTTAGTAATTAGAAAGTTAATTGTTTAGAAACCTGTAGTTCTTGATAGATCTTCAGTGTTTGAACGCTTAAAAAATTAAAAAACAAATTTAAATTAAAAAAAAATGATTTTAATAAACAGGATATTTTTTTCTTTGTTAGGATATTTATAGAATACTGAAAAATGCTATGCAGAAACATAAACCATAGTTTTAAATTCAAACAGCTATTGAGGATATGTAAACAAACCCTTAAAACTATTCAGGGATTTTATTTTATTAGAAAGAACCTATATCTAAAATTTGAAATACATCGGATAATTGTGCATAAAAACAATTTATCAAATATAAGGGGGGAATAATCGCCCGTCCTTCCACTTTTTAATTAGCAAAAGAACCTCATAACTATTCAGAGATACCCTTTATCATAATGAACCTACATTCAAATTTTTAAGCAAATCGAATAATTCTGCGTAAAAAGCCATTTATTTAATTTAAGAGAGATTATCCCTCGTTCCTCTTTTTTACTTTACCATTAAATTCCATAAATTCTTCGGGCATTATATACTGCGACGACGTACTGACAACTTTAATCTGGGCAGAAGATAGATAGTGAAATCCCATTGTGAAAAGGGTGAAAGTATCTTCGTTCTAAAACTGAGAATAGCTGCAATTGACCTTAAGGAACTAGAAAATGATTTCACTGGTCTAGTGGCAATGAGCTGTGGGGTGGGATTGTTAAGCGTAGAGAGGGAAGGAAGTAGTTGGAAGAGAGACATGTGCTGTTAATTTACTAGAGAGTACATAGATGTAAGGTGGCTTAGATGTGCTAAGCGAAATGTAATATTGGAGTGTGGCTCCTATGTAGTTGTAATGTCGTTTTATTTATTTTTTTATTAATTGATCTATAGTTCTAATAAAGAACTTGAACTAAAAATGTGTATTGATGAACTTAACAAATAAACCAACTGAATAAAGAGAAACTGAGGACACGACACCATAATACTATATATAAGCCGTGTCAGAAAGAACCTATATCCAAAATTTGACACACGTTGAATAATTCTGCTTAAAATTCATTCATCTTATTTAGAACGGAGGGGGGTGGGGTAATCGTCCATTCCCAAAACTAATCAACAAGCGTCTTTTCAGTATGAACGTATATCCAAAAATTGAACCAAAACAGTTAATTTAGCATTAGCATGAAAAACCCATTTACCTAAATTAAGAGCCTCCCCCCACCCCCCTTTCATACTTAACCAATAAATCCCCAAAATCAATTCCTTGTCACTCTTTTTTTTCCGGTAACTTTTTTTCCTTATCCCTTTTTTCCAGTAACATTTTTACTGTGTCACTTTTTTTTTTCGCTTTTTTAGTTTATGTCATTTTTTTCTCTAACTTTTTTTCCTAGATGCAGGATTAAAAAAGATATGTAAGTGAGAAATGTTCTTCATTCTTTGATAAGATCTTTCAGAAGACGATTCTCATAGTGGATGATTTGAAACGAATTTGCGACATGGTAGAGACAAAAAGGAGGAAAAATGGTCATGCGATCAAAATTGCTTATAACTCATTAACTAATTTATATATTTCTTTAAAAAAATGGCGACTGTGTTATAAGCAACTTTATCTCCCCCAGCCACTGTTTTGAATCGAAAACTTGATGAATAAAGCTACTACTAGATTCACCAACATTTCGAAAGATTTTTGAGCCAACACTTGATTTCCTCCAACTTTTCGCGAAATATCCTCACAACACCCAGTGTGATAGCAAACAGCAATGTCCCCCAACTTTTTTCTGCAGTTCCAAAAAAATCTCTGCTAGCTGAGAATTTTCATTGTACATCGAGCATTTCAACGGATCGGAGATAAGCGATTGATAGGAATAGGCGATAAATATTAACGGCTGGTACTAGTAGCATTGATTTTCTTGCTATTCCTCCAACTTTGTGCAAATAATTATAACCTTTTTCTCTCTTTGAACGGGAAAAATTTGGAGTTAAAATCGGTTGTAAAGTTTGTTGCTCGTAAATTTTTTCAATCTGATAGCAACTTAAGACAGAAGAAAGTTTCATCCATTTAGTTTCTTTGATAGATTATACGTTTTCAGGAATGTATTAACAAGTGAGCTTTCCTTTGAATAACTCCTAACAAAACTATTTTTACTTTTTTCTATCTTTACGGAAGAAAATATTGGATTCGTGAAAATTTTCGAATTCCGGTTTTTGACGGATTTACCAGTTTTAGGGATCAGAGATTCCTAGTTTTTAGTAAGAACAAGTTTTTACAAAATGTCTGTTTGTGTATATGTGAATCTGACTCTGTCTATATGTGACATAAATTTTGTGGACGCTCTATCTCAAGAACTAATGCAGGGAATGTAATAAAAATTTATATTCAGGTAGTCCCTAATACAAATTCATACTGATTAGTTTTTGTTGCAAATCACTCAACAGATGGCGCTTCTACACTGCTTTTTTTACGATTAACGAAACAGCTATATCTGAAGAACTAACGCACGGATATCAATCAAACTTCAGATTCAGTCAGTACTTAACATGAACTGATATTGTATTGGTTTCTGTGTAAATCGCTCGACAGAAGGTGCTGGTATGCTAAATTTTTCACGACTTTTGCAATAGCTCTATCTCAAGAACTATCGCACGGAATTTAATTAAAAATTATAATCAGGTAGTTCTTGATATAGATTGATACTGATTAGTTTTTGGTGATTAGTTTTTGGTGCAAATCGCTCGACAGGGTGCTCTGCTATGGTGCATTTTTTACGATTTTCGCAACAGCTATATATCCATAACTAATACAAGGATTTCCTTTAAACTTCAGATTCAGTTCTCAACATGAATCGATGTTGTTTGCATTTTGGTGTAAATTGCTCTACAGGTGGCACTGCTATGTTGCATTTTTCACGATTTGCGCAATAGCTCTTTCTCAGGTTCTCAGGTGCACGAATTTTTATCAAACTTTAGATTCAGTAAATCCATGAAATGAACTAGTTTTGTTCATGTTTTGTTGTCAATCTCCCATTATGCGGCACTGCAATGCTGAATTTTTCTCAATTCCTGCAATAGCTCTATTTTAAGAACTAATCAGTGAACTTTACCAAACTTCACATTCAGGTTTAGCTTGATAAATATTGTTGTTGTTTATGTTTTGGTATGAATCGCCCAACAGGTGGCGCTTTTATGTTGCATTTTTTTTCACATTTCCGCAATAGTCTTGTTTTAAGAACTAATGCAAGGAATTTCATGTCTAAAATCTTCACAATGATCATAAATTGCCATTTTATTTTGGCACTGAGGTAGTAAACTTTGACGCATTAAGGGTGTATTCGAAAAAATGTTTTTTCTCTCTCAGCAGCTCAAAATTTTCCTATACATTTTCAGATTCATTTGTAAAAGTAAAAACATGAAACTTGCTGAGATAATTTTTGAAGATATGAAGATGCCGAATGCCTTCATTTTTCTCTGAATTCATTAGAATTTGATTTATCGACAATTATTTTCTCAGCATGCCCCTTTTTTTCGTTCCCAGATCTCCCGCTTTGGAAAATTCGGTTCAAAAGACGAACTTTTACTGCAGTTTTTGTAATATTTTTTGCATTTATCAAAAAATTGCATTTATGGGATCTAATATAGTTTCTAAATAAGAGAATTTCCCAGTTTAGTGCGTTTGAGAGCAAAAGTGAATCTTAAAATAAATCAGAAAAAGAAAGTTTTTGAATTGCCACATCCGACTAGTTACGAATACTATTATTCTTTGGAAATTATCAAACAGTTTACTATAAAACAACATTGTCACATTATTGTTGTTTTCCAAACAATAATAGTTTTTACAATTATTGTTTAAAAATTATCAAATAGCTGGGGTCGTGGCCCCCCCTAGAAAAATTCTCTAGTTACGCCTATGGTGTCTTCGGCGCAAAAACCTAAAATTTTCAATCCTTATCTATATATATAAAAGAAAGTTTGGATTTCGTATTAATCACTGCATAAAAAAATCTGCCGAACCTATAATCTTGAAAATTGGGGTGAAAATACTTCTGATAACATCGAGTGCCGCTAAGAAGAGATTTTCGAAAATTCCACCCCTAAGGGGGTTAAATAAAGGAACGAACTTTTAAGAAATTCCTTAAAAATTGGCTTTTGTAGTTATTTTTCAACTGATAACATATTTTAGTTTATTTTTTCATGCTGAATCGTATGGTACCAAGCAAATTCTTTTAAGTTCAGTAGTTCGCGAGATACTTCACATTTTCCTGATTTGGCGGTGTCTTTGGCGCAAAAACCTGAAATTTTCAACCCTTATCTATATATATAAAAGAAATTTTGGATTTCGTATTAATCACAGAACAAAAAAATCTGCCGAACCTAAAATGTTGAAAATTGGGGTAAAAATACTTCTGATAACATCGAGTGCCGCTAAGAAGGGATTTTCGAAAATTCCACCCCGAAGGGGGTTAAAAAAAGGAACGAACTTTTAAAAAATTCCTTAAAAATCGGCTTTTGTAGTTATTTTTGAACTGATAACATATTTTAGAATATTGTTTCATGCTGAATCGAATGGTACCAAGCAAATTCCTTTAAGTTCAATAGTTCGCGAGATACTTCACATTTTCCTGATTTGGCGGTGTCTTCGGCGCAAAAACCTGAAATTTTCAATCCTTATCTATATATATAAAAGAAAGTATGGAATTTGTATTAATCACAGCACAAAAATATCTATTGAACCTACAACTTTGAAAGAGAGTTCTATAATCAGGTTGACATGATTATGTAAGCTATATTTAATTATCTCAATATATATATAACGCAAAGCGAAATTTCATTGCGGCCGCTTATAACGTAAGTTCTACAAGATAGATTTTAATGGATTATACATTGTTAGTTGTATAATTTTTCAGAAATTTTGTAACAAATGAAATATAGCATTCTACGTTGTTTAATTGAATACTTAGGAAATGTTTTTTTTCAGATGAACCCAATTACAAAAGTTTGGCTTTATTTTAAAAGTTCCGCTGAATGAATTTTTATGTGGTTGAAATTGCTAACATGTGGTGCGCTACGTCTTCATTGGTGACTAACATTGAACTTTCCGTTTAGATGACTGATTTTTCACCGATGACAGACAGTCTAAAGTACAATATATAAAACTAAAAATTACTATGATATAAAAATTTCGTTTGATTCAAAGTTTCTTAAAAAAAAAAAAAAAAAAAAAAAAAAAAACTGACCAGCGTAGCGGGCGAAGGCTGCTAGTTATAAATAAAAAGAGAAAAAAGAAATAAAGGAGAAAGCGAACACAAGTCAATCAGAATTCATAATTATGAAGTATTTGGGTCATATACGGTTTTCGGGATCAGAGGCGTGATACTCCGGTAGCTCCACAACAATATTGTTGGGAAGGTCATAAATTTTTTCAAAGAATTTTTTTAGAGTCAAAATATCAATAATCCGTTTGCGTAAAGTAATTGTCTTAAGATTTCTAAGCACAGAAGAATAACGGGAGAGTAGCGTTATCAATTGCGGACAGTTCTGAGATTTTTGTTATGAAGACGACTGAGATTGGTCATGGAATTTTACAAGTAAAGCCCCAGACCGGACAAGCATAAGTTATGATAGGTAAAACACAAGAGTTGTATAAAAGCAGTTTATTGTGGATTTATAAGTTGTCACTTTTAAGAAGAGGTTTTTAAGAGAATTGTAAGCACCAGCGACTTTACTTCTACACTGTAAAAAAAAAAAAAAAAAAAAAAAAAAAAAAATCAAGAGGTTACTAAAAATTTTTTAGTAAATTTGTATTCCACAGAATTTTTTAGTAACCATTACAAACTTTTTTTGCAAGTGAAACAAGCATTTCTTTTGTAAACTGAACAAAAGAATCTTTTGTATAACTAACTTAAAAATTTTTAGTATGAACCATCAAGTAAAATTTAGTAATAGCTTCAAAATGATTTTTAATAACCTTTACGTGCGCCCGAAGGGCAGGAGCTTCCTTCATCCAGACTTCTGAAACGATAGATTTTCGGCAAAACCGCAATAGATGGCAGCACCAAACATTGCTACCTGCTCTGACAGGATTTTCATAATCCCTTTATTAACGAGTACTTACACTACATACATTCGGGGCGTATTTGACTGTGTCCAGCATCGAACCCGGGACCTTTCAGCTTGGAGTCCGTTACTATAATCACTATGCTATCAAGGCCACACCAAGTGAGTTTTAGTAATAGCTATTAAAAATATAAAACTATTAACTCTATTCATTGCTAACTTTTTTCTAGTAATTCTTACAAATTTTCTAGTAACCGACTAAGATTACTAAAAATTGTTTAGTAATTACAAGGATCACTAAAGTTTTTTTAGTAGATCGACCCCCCTTTTTTTACAGTGTAATGGAGCGAATGTGTTTGTTTCATGTAAGTTTGTTGTCCAGGATGACCCCCAGGCAGATGCGCCAGCTTTTGAAAAATATTGGGTTGGCTCAAAAATACTGGGTGGGCTCAAAAATACTGGGTGGGCTCAAAAATGTTTCTGTAAAATGGTGCGATCAGTTTTTCTTTGACAGGTTGACAGATGGTGAAACATGAGAATTTTAAGTCGAGCTATCATGTTTTAATAAAATTGCTACTTTATTAAATTATATTCTGATGCGTTTTTCCTTATGAAGACACTTTTATTTATTATAATGTCATGATATTATGAACATGATTGTAAATTCAATTAGAAGAAAGTTAAACGTGGAAGCAAAACATTTCCGTTATTTGGGATTTATGGATGTTAGTCGAAAAATTTAAGCACATGCTCATTGGACAAAATAAATGTTATTATTAAGAGAAAAATATGATAAAAAATAACATTGAAATAAATAACTAAAACAATGAAAATTGGGTACGCTATGATTCAAAATTATTGAGTGGGTTCCGGCCCCATGGGCCCATATAAGTTGGCACTACAGCCCCCAGGTACTTGACATCATTAGACCAATCAATAGCAGTGTTATTAATGATTATTCTACTGGGATCGATAAGCTTTCTGGAGAAATAAACAGTGTTAGTTTTATCTTCATTGATTTTGGCACGCCATAAGGAGCACCAAACCAAGAAAGCGTTGATGTGAATCTGAAGGTAACGGTATAGTGTGTATATTCCCTTGCTCTTGTAAGGGGGAAATCATAACATATATTCATTTTAGACCTAAACTAAAAGGATAAAAATACTCTCCAGTTTTCCTCCCATTTAATTCCGAATTCGACCTTTTCTCCCTTCCCCTACCACTGGGCTATAATCGTTGTTCAATGTATTAAAAATGCATTTAATCAATAGAATTACATTATTTTAACCCAGAGTTCTCGCTGTCGCTCGCCAATGCGCCAAATTGCGATTAAATTTTTCATTTGGCGAGTAAACTAGCGATTAGATTCGCCAAATTACTAGTGCTCAAATTTTTCTTTTTCTTTCTTTTCTTTTTCGTTTCTCATACATATGCATCTATACATATTTTTAATATATTTGTAGCGGATAGTTGAAATTAGATTATTAACAATCGTTGTTGCAGTTATAAAAATATATTGAAAAAAGGGGGCGTACATTAAAGGATTAAAGATAATTTTTTTAGTGTTACATGGCGAATCTATTTTGCTAATATTTTTTTCATCTGGCGAATGTTTTTATTCTTAATTAGCCAAATTACTAACATTGGTCAAATGTCAGTGAGAACACTGCTTTAACCTCTTCGCTACTGGCGATTATTACAGTATTTTTAATTATTACTGAATTATTTCTTCTCTCGTTTGATTTCTGAGCGAGATTTTTGCTTAATTTTCATTAGCTCGAATCTTAGAATTTGAAACATATTATTCTTATATCGAAATTTCATTTATATTTGAGTATCATTAATAAAATGGGACAAAACTGATGTACCCATTTGGGTACTCAGGGACTGAAGAGGTTAAATACTGCATTTATTGCAGTGAAACCTGGAGCTGGATGAACGTATTAACACAAACTTGTTCGCGAGAGGGTTTTAAGTACACTATATAGTGATGATACAAAAAATTAATGGAGTGATTTGATAAAAAATTGGAGTCGTATAATATTTTAAACTCAGTAATGTCTCAAAAAACAGCAAAACTTTAAAATTTCTTAATTTTTTAAAATTAAAATTCTGATTTTTTTACCCACAAAAAGATTTTATTTTTATTTAATTTTTTTATATAATTTTTATTTATCTTTTATTTTTATTTATTTATTTATTTTATCAAAATTAGGTTTTTTTTTCTAAGTATTCCCTGTAATAATGTGTGTATATGATAAGAAAATGCGTATGTATAAAAATAAATAAATAAATAAAATAAAAAAAAAGTTTTTAAAAGCATTTTTAAAATAGATAATTATGCTGCTAGTGCATTTTCCTCTGTCTAACTATGAATTTGTAAGGGGACACAGTACCTTTGAAACTATCTCTTCAATTTTAAATAATATTTTAATATATGTGGTGGCACAATGCTTAATACTAAAAACTAAATTAAAAAAAAAAATAAACAGGCTATTTTATTAAAATTTAATTTAAAAAATAAATAATAATAACTTTTTTAAAATCTCTACTACTGTTATAAACATGAATATTTTGGCTTCGGCTTTTTTCCCTACATAAAACTGTACATGTAGGGCTTGAAATTCAATTTTTCAAAGGAGGGGAGTCTCCCTACCAACATTTATAAATGGAGGGGAGTTTAGCTGCTTGGGAAAAAGAAAAAATCCTTAAAATCCGCTATTATTTTATGTGCTATTTAAAGGATTACAAGAATATAGACATGACAAAATACCACTGAAGCAATTTTTATTAACAAGTCAGAATAATTATGTTTTGTGCAATTATACAGAGTGTGTTTAAAAAAGTCTAATTTTTATACTTTCTAATTTTTACTGATTTTAAATTCCCTCCCGCTGCTAAATATTTTGTTACAGATCTAGTAAACTCTGTTTTTGGTTCTGTTTCGATTTTAGATTGAGTATAGATTTCTGCAATTTGGGTTTGGGTTAAACCCAATTTTAGAAAAATTAGTTTAATATTATTTTAGATTAAAAACAATACATATAATAACAAACACATAAATTTGTATGTGTGCTGTTTTCTAAGGAGACAGCTGCATTTTCTGAGACTCTCTGACAAAATTCATTTTTTTTTTTTTTTTTTTTTTTTTTGTGATTTTTTGACCAAATTCACATTTTTTAGCAACTCTGATTAAATTTGCAGTTATTCTATGACCCTTTGACAAAATTCGCGCTTTTTGCGACTTTTTGATAAAATTCACGGATTTATTTCGCGATACTCTGTTGAAATTTTTTTTTTCCCCCACGATCCTGAGACGAAATTTACATTCATTAAGCAACCCAGGGGTGATTCCGTTTGAATTATCCAAAAAATTAAGGTATACCCAAAATTTACAAAAAAAAAAAAAAAAAAAAAAAAAAAAAAAAAAAAAAAAAAAAAAATCTGTTTTAAATCTAAATATTCAGACAAAAAAAAAAATGCAAATTTCACACAAATGGTTGCCGAAAAAAATCCGTTTAGTAAATTGTTCACAGAATAATCGCGAATTTCGTCAGAGGATCCCTTGGAAAAAAGCATATTTTGTCAGAAGATCGCTGGAAAAACGCAAATTTTGTCATAAGATAGTGAAAAAAAATAACGCAAATTGTGTCAGAAGATTGTGAAAAAAATGCAAATTTCGTCAGAAAATCGAGGAAAACACCCAAATTCCATCAAAGTATAGTGAAAAAAATGCAATTTTTTTAAAGAATCGAGAAAAACGCAAATTTTATTCAGGGATCACAGAAAAAAGGCAAAAATCTTTAAAAAATCATGGAAAAATGTAAATAATCACGCAAAAAACGCTAATTTCGTAAAAGATCGCGAAAAATCGCAAATTGCGTAAAAAAACACGAAAAAATAGCAAAATTTGTCAAAAAATCAAGAAAAATCTACAAATTTCGTCAAAAAATTATAAAAAATCCACAAATTTCACGAAAAAAGATCTCGAAAAGTCCGCAAATTTCGCCGAAGGGTCGCAGAAAAAACACATAGTGTCTTAACTGGATTTCCCTCCACACACGCACTCTGCTGAAACCTTTCAGAAAATACCTGTAAATTAAAAAAAAAAAAAAAAAAAAAAAACATTTAGAATCACTATTAAAGCGATCCTTTGACGAAATAGGCATTTTCCTACGATTATTTAAAGAAATTTGCATTTTATTCTCGATCTTTTGACCAAATTTGCGCTTTTTCGCGTTCCTTTAATAAAATTTGCTTTTTTTCCCGCGATTTTTTGACGAAATTGACTATTTTCTGGGAACGATTGGCGAAATTGATTTTTTCGATACCATATCTCAAAATTCGCGATACTTGTATGTCCGAATATCTGGTATGATAACCGACTTTTCATAATTTTTGGAATTAAACGCGCTAATTTTTTTTTCTTTTGGAAAATTCAGAACAGAATCACCTTTTTTTCGACACGAAAAATAAAACGAAACTTGCCAATCGATCACAGGAAATTTTTTTTCAAAATTTGTCAATTGATCACAGAAAAAAATCGTGAATTTCAATAATCTTTCGCTTTAAAAAACTTGCAGAATGTGTCAATCAGCCGCAGAAAAATCTAAAATTCGCAAAACGGTAGTAGGAGTTACTCGCTGTTTCGAAATGCAAAATTTTTTGGAAAATGGTGAAATTTTTTGGGCGGGAGCTTCTCGCCCTCGTTACTCTTTTGGGTAAGATTTCAAAATTTTGGGCGCGAATCCCGCCTCCCACCCTAAAATTCAAGCCCTGAATGGATTTTTAGATATACAGGATTTTGCATTTAATATGATTTTTTTTTTATCTCCTGTATATCAAAAAAAAAGAAGGAAATACAACTAACTCCCAATTTAAATATTTTTGAAAAAATAACTATAAACTTGAATGTTGAATCCATTCACAAAAACATTAAATACCCCATGGAGTAATGGGTCATTGTGATGGATCTATTAACAAAATTTATAATATCTTGCGATATAATTGTCGTATAGGTAAAAATGAGATGTCGAAATATTCACAATTAAAGAAGCTTTCGATTAGTATTGAAAAAAGATAATCTATATTTAACCTATTTCAAGGTCCCGTGTCCCTTTAAACTGACCTAATGTTGAGTATATTAGGTGGTGTGTCTAAATTCTATGGATTACATGTAGGAAACATTATATAGATTACTACATCAAAGTCTTCGCATACGTTGTTTTGCTGGATGAATTTCAATAGAGAGTGCACTGTTAAATAATTTTTCAGGAAAGGTTTTAGTATATACGTTGCTTACTTATAGGATTATATGGAAGAGTTTTATTATCAGGGGAACCCGATTACGAAATTTTAGCTTCATAAAAAAGTTTTACTAAATGGATTTCGGATTTTGATGATGATTCTATGTAATGCTATATATTTTATTATTTAATGTTTTATTGTTCATTATTTATTACATTTATTGGAATGACGGCTAAATTCATTGCGAACTATTTTCATTTTGTTAATAAGCTTTATTGGGTGTATTGAACAAACTAACACCCAAGAAAATTATCAACTATACAAAATTCATAATAAAATATTTCAATTTCACAAAAAGTTCGACTAAATCTAAGTAAGAGGCATTCTGTTACTTGACGTCATTCGCTGTATATCGATATGATATGGCCCTTCCCTTATGCAGCCGCTCCTATATCACGCCGAAGCAGTATAAGAATGAGATTTAAAATATTTTCATTTTGTAAATCAACTTTTTTATTGAGAGTGTTAAGAAAACACTCAAGAAAAAGTATCAACTATAACAAAATATTTATACAAAACTCATTGTGAATTATTTTCATTTTACTGATAAACTATTTTATTGATTGTGATGGACAAATTAACACTCAGGAAAAAATGTCAGCTTTACAAAATATTTCACATTCCTTTTTTATAAATAAATTCAATTCATTCTAAGCCCCATTTTATCAATATCGATATGGCCCCACCCCTCGGGCAGCCACTTATAGTCTGAAAATTTAAAATGCTATTTAAGACTCATTGTGAATGATTTTCATTTTATTAATGAACTTTTTTATTGAACGTGGTAGAGCAAAGTAGTACTATAGAAAAATCATCAACTATACAAAATCATGTCATTTCTACGGGGAAAAAAAAAAAAAAAAAAAAAAAAAAAAAAACGATTCACTCTAAGTAAGCCCCATTCAGTCAACTGACATCGCTTGCATAGCTGAACATCGATATGGCCCCTCCCCTTGGATAGCCACTCCCATATCAGTCCAAAGACTTCGCAAGGAACAAGCAGCGAGGGAGGGGTGACACCGATTATAGTGCGCCACTCTCTGGCGAGGATCCGGGGACTTTCCCTAGAGCAGATTGAGACACTACGGACTCGTGCGTAGCTCCAACAGCAAGCTTAGAGTGAATCTTATTTAGGTACAGACAACTGACCCAATATATAGGCGCGAGTTGATTACTAGTAAATCTAAGCGGTGTGAAACTCTTTTTATGAAACTTGTCTGCAATTGATATAAAATAATAATTTTAAACAAATTGGAATATATTTTAGGATGCTCTTGGCGTAAGTACGCTGGTGGCATTTTTTTTTTTTTTCGATAAAAGAATTTGAAATAGATTTTATAATTTATTCGCTTTTCATAAAGATTTTTACTTACCCATCATACGTAGTATAGGGTAAGTCTTGCAATCGTTTTGAAAATCGAAAATTTTTTTTGACGGATTTACACGTTTCGGACACTGGAGATTCCGAAAAACATATTTTTAGAAAAAAAAATTTGCCGTCCGTCCGTCTGTGCGTCTGTCTGTCTGTCTGTCTGTCTGTAACCGCTCTATCTCCCGAACAAATTGAGATAGAGATTTGAAATTTTGTATGTGCTTAGTATGTAAGAATGGGACGAAGCCTATTTAATATCAATAACCTCGATTATCCGGAACTATTTTTTTCGGACTCTCGAAAAATTCGTTCTGATGAAAGGTATATAAAAATTTTCGAATTCTTTTATTTTAAAGAGTGGAAGTAAAAGGCAATAAAATAACACAAATTTTGCATAAAAAACGAAGTCAATCGGATTATTAGTTGTTGAGATATTTCTAATCCTATTTTCCACATTCTTTGATTTTTGATGACCCTGTATTTCATTCCAATTTCAATTCAAAGATATATTTTAATTGGAAATGAGATACTTAATTCGATGCAAGAAACCGTTAGTGAATATGATTATTGTTTTTTAGCTCACAGGCTATCATAGCCTGAGAGCTTATGTGCCCGTCCGTTCTGTATGTATGTGCGTATGTGCGTAACGCGATAACTCATGATAAAAATATCGGATCCACTTGAAATTTTGTATATAGGTATATCCTGATAAGGCGCTTCCCTGATTAGTTTTTGGAGTTCATTCGATATGTATAAGAGGGGGAACGGGGGGCTCATGCCCCCCGTTAGTTGATATAAATGGGATTTTCATGCAGAATTAAGTTTTCAAAATTTAGATTAGGATCATTCTGATGAGGCGATTCCGTGACTGTTATTAGGTGTTCATTGAATAAGTATAAATAGGGGGAACAGGGGTTCTAATCCCCCCCCCCCCGTTAGTTGATATAAATGGGATTTTCATGCAGAATTAAGTTTTCGTTCAAAATTTAGATTAGGATCATTCTGATGAGGCGATTCCGTGGCTGTTATTAGGTGTTCATTGAATAAGTATAAATAGGGGGAACAGGGGTTCTAATGCCCCCCCCCGTTAGTTGATATAAATGGGATTTTCATGCAGAATTAAGTTTTCGTTCAAAATTTAGATTAGGATCATTCTGATGAGGCGATTCAGTGACTGTTATTAGTTGTTCATTGAATAAGTATAAATAGGGGGAACAGGGGTTCTAATGCCCCCCCCCCGTTAGTTGATATAAATGGGATTTTAATTGAGAATTAAGTTTTCGTTCAAAATTTAGATTAGGATCATTCTGATGAGGCGATTCCGTGACTGTTATTAGGTGTTCATTGAATAAGTATAAATAGGGGGAACAGGGGTTCTAATCCCCCCCCCGTTAGTTGATATAAATGGGATTTTCATGCAGAATTAAGTTTTCGTTCAAAATTTAGATTAGGATCATTCTGATGAGGCGATTCCGTGGCTGTTATTAGGTGTTCATTGAATAAGTATAAATAGGGGGAACAGGGGTTCTAATGCCCCCCCCCCGTTAGTTGATATAAATGGGATTTTCATGCAGAATTAAGTTTTCGTTCAAAATTTAGATTAGGATCATTCTGATGAGGCGATTCAGTGACTGTTATTAGTTGTTCATTGAATAAGTATAAATAGGGGGAACAGGGGTTCTAATGCCCCCCCCCCCGTTAGTTGATATAAATGGGATTTTAATTGAGAATTAAGTTTTCGTTCAAAATTTAGATTAGGATCATTCTGATGAGGCGATTCCGTGACTGTTATTAGGTGTTCATTGAATAAGTATAAATAGGGGGAACAGGGGTTCTAATGCCCCCCCCCCGTTAGTTGATATAAATGGGATTTTCATGCAGAATTAAGATTTCGTTCAAAATTTAGATTAGGATCATTCTGATGAGGCGATTCCGTGACTGTTATTAGGTGTTCATTGAATAAGTATAAATAGGGGGAACAGGGGCTCTAATGCCCCCCCCCGTTAGTTGATATAAATGGGATTTTCATGCAGAATTAATTTTCGTTCAAAATTTAGATTAGGATCATTCTGATGAGGCGATTCCGTGACTGTTATTAGGTGTTCATTGAATAAGTATAAATAAGGGGAACAGGGGTTCTAATGCCCCCCCCCTTAATTTATATAAATGGGTTTTTCAAGCAGAATTGTCAGATTTCGTTCAAATCTCTGAATAGTTTTGGAAGTTTAATGGTTAAGTATAAAAGAGGGGGATAACTCCTTTTAAATTATATAAATGCTAAATGGGTTTTTATTAAGAATTATCTAATTTGCTCTGAATTTTGGATATAGATTTTTTATATGATAAAGCATGTCTTTGATAGTATAGGAGGTTCAATGATTAAGTATAAAAAAAAGAGGAAAGGGGAGAGCTGTTTCCCCTTCTTAATTTTTTTTTCGAACGGAATTAACCTTTGAAAATATAAGGCTTTAATGTGCAATTAGTATTTGTAGCCTGTGAGCTCAATGCCATCAGTTTAACTGGGCAGTATTCTTTTTATTAAGTTATAAGGATGTTTCTTTTACGCAATTGAGTGCTACTTGAATAGTTTGGCGTTTCATATAATTTATCGAAATTGGTTCATCAGAAATTCATTAATAGAGCATGATTATGTGTTAAAAAGACTTAAATATACGTTTATATTTTGTTTTGGAATTGTAATGCATTTTATAAATTGTTTACATAGGTTACGTTTTCATATATTGTACTATGCATATCCATGATGGGTAAGTATTACGGTGGCCTCCAACGACTAGTTTTCTGTTTTTTGCTAAAATGGTTCTGCAATATTTTTATATGATCTGTTTTCTTCTGAGGCATTTACAACAAACACAAAGAGAATAAATAAGTCTCTGATCTAATAAGTTCCCTTATTTAATCATTTACCTATAGGGGTAATAAGTTACTGCTTTAACAACTATACTAAAAAATCGGCTTTACAAAAAAAAAAAGGGGGGGGGAGGATTATAATAATAAATAAAAGCACTTTTATCCTCAATCGGTAATTTTTCTTTTAAGGAATAAATGGCTAGAAAAAAATAAATGTTATTATTTTTCTTCCCTTTTCTAAAAATTTAAGTAAACAAACAAAATCAAACAATTAATTTAATAACATGTAAGAAAAAAATAATTGGGTGCTGTTTGATTTTAAAGCGCTTCCTTTAGCAGCCATGGTACTAATAGATCAGCGCTAAGTAAGCAAATTTTAAAAACGGCATGATCTGTTTGTTATATAAATATTTTTACTTTTTATAGACTTGGGATTGGAAAATTTTATTATATATTAGATCTAAAATTATATTATAAGATATATAAAAAACGCATCTTCCTCAAATCACTCCCTCACCCCAAAAAATGCTATTTTTTAGATACATATATATGTATATAATGGTCAAAATGAAAATGAAAATTAATATCTGAACATTAAAACACCAGACTATAAGTCATTTCATCCTCTTGCACATTCTCGTAGATGCTCATGTAATATTAAAAAAATAATTTATTTCAAATTTTCAGAGACTTATGAAATTTGCTTTCAATCTTTCAATGGGTTTTGAATGGGCGGAGCTTAAGAGTTAGACATTGATTCTCGAATGTTTAACAAACATAATTCGAAATAAAATATATATATATTTGTTATTAATTTATAAAATTCTCTCCCTTTTTTTAAGTTCAAATCGTGAGCTAATCGTAAGGAAAAATGAGGCAGTATAATGCTACCTGCTGAACACACGGAAAAATCAGTTATGCTTGGGTTAAAAAAAGTAACTTACAAATGAATTAAAATAAAATTTCTAGAGTTAAGCCATTTCTAAATAAAAATTACTCAAAGTTGCACAAATTTCCCATTGAAAAATGCTTTATATTTTTAAATTATTTTTAGAAAGAAAACTGTGTATTATTACTAAATCTAAATTACACACACACGCAATATATGTATACATATTCGTGTTGATCTTGATTTGGAAGATGGCATAAAGTATTAAAATTTTTATTCTCAATAACAGCAAACAAATTCACTTTAAAAATTATTTTTTTTTTTTTTTTTTTTTTTTTTTTTTTTTTTTTTTTGCAATACTTGCTTTTTGTAAGGCATGTTAAATATAACTGAAATAGAAATAAAATTTGTACATGTACATTAAACACACAAAACATAAAACGATATATAATTCTTGAAACATAGCAGTTCGAGTTGCTGAAAAAACAATTTTATTATTCAATTAAAAGGAAAAGTTCGAATTCTACTGCATCTAATAGAAATATAAGATAGTGAAAAATATATAAAAGTTTCTTTATTTGAAATTTTTTAAACAGTTCACACCACTTCAATTTAATAGCTTTGAAATCGGGCCTATATAATAAAAGCTGAAGAAACTTTATAATGAAGCGGTGGTGAGCTTGCTTTAGGGGCTACGTACGAGTACTAGTTACTTTCAATCGCCCTTGGGAAGGTCTGAGAGATGAACCAATCACAGCTCTAGCCGAGCTCCCGAGTAAATTCGGGGTGAGTCTTCAAGAAAAGTTGTTCCTCTTTGGTTTGGTTGCATATGAAGCTGCGTCGAAAGCGGATGTGCCAAACGAGGAATTGAGAAGACTCATGGTTGGCTTTCAAAGCTCGATTTGCAAGAAATTGCGTAGCGATTAACTCGATTCAGACTACTTCACCACCGCATTTTTTTTCTTATTATGTTACGTAAAAAGTGGAAAATAAATTATAAATATGAAATTAAAATAAAAGTGATATTTAAAAATGCATACATTTTTATCAATAAATATTTTAATATTCATTTGGGTGTTGATAGATAAATTTAAAAATATAGTCAAAATAATCTTCTATTTATTTTTTATTATTATTATGTTATATAAAAAATAGAAAATAAATTATAAATACAAAATTTAAAAAAGTAATATTTTAAAATATATTCATTTTTATCAATTAATATTTTAATATTAATTTATGTTTAAATGTTGTAAATTAAATTTAAAAATGTAGTCAACATAATCTTTTATCTTTTCTTATAATGTTACATAAAAAGTGGAAAATTAATTATAAAACGAAATTAAAAAAAAGTGATATTTAAAAATGCATACATTTTTATCAATTAATATTTTAATATTAATTTATGTTTATATATTTTGTATGTTGAAAAATAAATTTATGCATGTTTGTTGCAGAAATTTGTTGTCATTTCAAATTTTATTAAATCGGAATTTTAATACATAGATAGTCAAAAGCATTTCGTTACATTACAGTCGATGGGACAGAATAGTTTTAAGTGTTTTTTAATGATGTTACACCCATTGAAACATGAAATTTGTTTGCATTTATGAAGGGCACTAAAATGCACATTTTGTTGAATATGGCGCACAAAGAACATTTATTATTTATTTACTGGGAAACAACAAAAGAATTCCGCTACATAATGGTATAGGGGATGGGACATTATTTTAAAAATATTTTAATTATGTTAAATTTTTTGAAATGTAATCAAAGTGACATGCATTGCTTAGATTTACTACAAGTTACTTCCTGTGTTGTAGAAAATGCGTTTCCATATTGTTGAATTAGATAAAATATTTTAATTTAAAAAGATGCAGTTTTGTTACATTATTCTGAATGCGTTGGAAAGTTTTTCATAATTTATGCTTGGCATATGATTTTTTCTTTCGTGTTTAATCTTTATAAAAAGTTAGAATGCCCAATTTTTTTACACTCTTATTCACAGTTATTCATTGTCTTATGTCACTGTGCTGCGAGGATTTTTAATATTTGTAAAAAATAGTTGTTGTTCTCGGTAGAGAATTGGGAAATCTAATGTATATTTAAATATTTTTATTGGTTGAATTCCGCATCTTATTTAATTTTATTCGTTTCCTGATTGGTCAAAGTATAATGTCCAAAAATGGAATAATTCTGTTTTTAATTTTATTAGTTTTCTGATTGGTCCAAGTTTAATATTCAAAAATGGAATACTTATGTCGCCACGATGACAAAAAGAGTAATAAAAACTTAATAATAATTTAAAAAATAATTTTATTTAAATAATAATTTAAAAATAAATTGTGATAGAGATTTCAAACAAATGTCACTAAAAAGTGAATTTTTTCTCTCCATTCAACGGGGTAAAAATTTAAAATGGGCGATATTTGGAAATTTAAAAATTTGCAGTTCCGAAAATTGTAAGACTGAAATTTCATTTAAAATTTGTTCGTGATGGGTCTAGGAATATTAATGTTTAATCCATGTCGTACGTAATATGAGGCGTTCAGAAGTCAGTTTGATTAACTCCATCATATAAAAATGCACATTTTAGACAGTTAAAGTTGTCTATCTTTAATCTACTGTTTTTTTTTTTTTTTTTTTTTTTTTTTTTTTTTTTTATATCATTTGTTTAGGAATATTAATGTTTAATGCACGGTGTACGTAATATATAACTCGTTATAATCATCTTAAAAATGATGTTTATTATTATTATCATTTTAATTATAAAATTTATTTATAAGTCTTTAAAATTTGAATCTTTTGAAATATCCTTTTCCAAATAGTTGTTTTAATTTGTTAAATTACAATTTTTGTTATTATAGTATTTTTTTCCCCCCACAAACAAAAATTGCGTTTGGGCCCTATTTAAAAGGAATCCATTGATTCAAACAAAATGGTGATTTAAAATTTTTATTTTAAAGCAATGTAGACCATTACCTGGAATGTTCTTTTGCATTGCTGAAAATGAACCAACGCTATTGCGATATTGTGACAAAATTGACAAAATTTGGACAATTAAGGACCATCCCTTTTACTTGATCATTTATAGTAGAGTTTGGTACGAAAATGAGACGGTTATGACAAAATGTTCTACGAATGTTCACCTTATTATATTAGAGAGCATTGCAATAATTACTGAGATTGATTATCAAACTCTATTAACTTTCATTCGCACAGTATCATTTGTTAGTTCTTAATCTGCCGGAATCTGAACTTGCGCTATGTGTAGCTCTAGTAGCATAAATACAACCTCATCTCATTACATGTTACATTATATTTTTAAAAAATAAACGTCGTCTTCTGGCAGGTCTACTACAGTTTTCTATCTATTTTGGTCTATTCCAACAGAGTACATAGAGTAAAAAATGTAAAGAATTATTTACAGATAAAGAAGAGTGCTTAACTTATATATTTATTAGAACAATGAAGCATAAAATGTATGTTTTAAAGCTGAATTATTTGAATAAAATAAAAAAAAATCACATCAATTTCACTGTTTCTTTATTTTATAAAATACTTGCAAACATGTAGCCGTTAAATTAGGAATAATTTTCATAACTAAATTTTGAAGAAAAATAAACTTTTTGCTTGCATCCAATAAAATCTTTCTATTTTCTGTAATCGATTCCATTATGATTTTTGGCATCAAACATTAGTAGTGCTTGTAACAATTTGTTACAAATGTACCAGATGATTTATTTTGCGTTTATTGTCAAATGTATGTGAAATTTACGATCATCTATTCTTGGCATTTAATCTTATAGCTTGGCGATAGTATTTTGTTTGACGGGGTAACGAAGTATTATCTAATAGTTATTTTTTGACAAAATTCTGTGGATAGGGCTTAACGTTAATTAAAATTGCTACAATAATCAATAAAAAAAATTTCTGTTGTTGGGATTTCATGTATGTTTTTTTCTTAACTAATTTTAAAGTATATTTATTTTCCTATCAATATGTATTTTTTTTTTATTAGAATGGATGATAAATTAATTGCAAATATTTTTTTAATTTTACATTATTGTCCTTACAAAGATTTTTCCTGCATGTTGCAAATATCACTTTCTTAGTATTAGTAAAATAACTGCAGAGGAAAAATATGTAATAGTAAGGCTAAATCACAGAATTAACGGCTGCTTGGCATATGCTTTGGCGGAGACTTGATAAGTACATCAGTTCTATCAACTTAAATATCCAGATAAAGTGTAAACTAATAATGGGTACTACTTGATTAATCCATCGATCAATTTCGACAAATTATACATATTGCTAAACTATCCACCAAATTATACAAATGGACATAGTTTTTAACCGACTTCCAAAAAGGAGAGGAGGTTATCAATTCGACGCGAATTTTTTTTTTTTTTTTTTTTTTTTTAAATGTATGTTCACCGATTACTCCGAAACTATTCAACCAATTTCTGTTATTTTTGTTTTAAATGAAAGACGATGCTCTCGAATTGCTACCACTTCCTTTTCATCGAAATTGGTTCAGTACTTTTTTAGTAATTAGGCAAAAACTAATCAAATTAGTGATTTTTCGCTAATTAAAAGTGTTGAATACTTTGGCTGAATGGAGTGTCGACAGCATGGCCAAGCGGTCTAAGGCGCCCGAATGAAGTTCTGTTTCTCGAAAGAGAGCGTGGGTTCGAACCCCACTCCTGACATAATTTACATCCAAGTAAAATTTACAATATTTTTTTTTTCGTATTACAATTTTTATTATTAACCGGCTTCAGAAAAGAAAGAGGAAGTTATCAATTCGATGCGTATGTATTTTTTTAACCGACT
The DNA here is from genome assembly GCA_964019185.1 of Maratus speculifer. Taxonomy (NCBI): domain Eukaryota; kingdom Metazoa; phylum Arthropoda; class Arachnida; order Araneae; family Salticidae; genus Maratus; species Maratus speculifer. Next base: position 116,890,478 of record OZ025301.1, read on the forward strand.
ACCAAAAAGGAGAGGAAGTTATCAATTCAACGCGTATGTATATTTTTTTTTATGTATTTTCACCTATTTCTCCAAAACTATTCAACCGATTTCTGTTATTTTTGTTTTAAATGAAAGACGATGCTCTCGAATTGGTACCACTTCCCTTTCATCGAAATTGGTTCAGTACTCTTTTAGTAATTAGGCAAAAATTAATAAAATTATTGATTTTTCGCTAATTAAAAGTGTTGAATACGTTCGTTGAATGGAGTGTAGATAGCATGGCTGAGCGGTCTAAGGCGTCCGATTGAAGCTCGGTTTCTCGAAAGAGAGCGTGGGTTCGAACCCCACTTCCGACATAATTTACATCCATGTAAAATTTACAACTTTTTTTTCCGTATAACAATTTTTATTATTAACCGGCTTCAGAAAAGGAAGAGGAAGTTATCAATACGACGCGTATGTATTTTTTTCTATGTATGTTCACCGATTACTCTGAAACTATCCAACCGATTAATTTGGTTTTTGTGTTAAATAAAAGAGGCTACTCTCGAATTGGTACCACTTCCATTTCATTAAAATTGGTTCAGTACTTTTTAGTAATTAGGCAAATTTTAATAAAATTGGTGATTTTTCGCAAATAAAAAATAACATGGACTTTGAATAAGTTCGCCGATTGGAGCGCAGTCAGGATGACCCAGCGGTTTAAGGAGCCAGATTTAAGCTTTGGAAAGAGAGCGTGCGTTCGAACCCCACTCCTGGCAAAAGTTACATCCATGGATAATTTACAATATTTTTTCCGTATAATAATTTTTATTAACTGACTTCGACAAATCGTTAACTTTTAACTAAAAAGAGAAAAATAAACTTTTCTACCAAAAATTGAACCGACTTCAAAAACTACTACAAAGTGAAAAATAATTTTTTCACATAATAGTAATAAGAAATTAAATTAAGAGCATAGTATTTACCATGCGTATTATTATATTTATGTACATTAATTTGATTTTTTGGAGTCGGTGCCAGCCAAGCATTTATTCTTTTTGGATTTGCATTGGATACTTAATTTAATTTTTGAAATTGGCTTCGCTGGCACCGACTCCAAAAAATCAAATTAATGTACATAAATATAATAATACGCATGGTAAATACTATGCTCTTAATTTAATTTCTTATTACTATTATGTAAAAAAAATATTTTTCACTTTGTAGTAGTTAGTTTTTGAAGTTGGTTTAATAATTGGTAGAAAAGTTTATTATTTTAAATAACCAAAGAATCAATAAAGTATTAAAATATTAACAGAAATACAAAAAAAATTGTAATTTAAGAAATTACCCCAACCATTTGAAAAATGTTTCACTCGATACATTCATCTATCATTTTAAGCTAAATACCAGTTGTTTTATTGTGTATTATCCGTGCCACTGCTATAAATGACTTTATACATGCTGCAATTTGAAGGTACGGTTCGTTTAAGTTATATCACTCTATTGTCGCCAAGCATAAAAGTTGGCGACGAAAGAAACATTTCAAACTATTTAACATTGTTGGTGCAAAAGTAATCATTATTAAAATACAGCTTTGGCATATACTGTTATACTTGTAAGACTTTGGCATATATTGTTTGATTTTACAGAGCAGAATTTTGGTGATGGAGGTTTTAAACCAAAATCGATCGCAGCACATGCATCTGTGAATGGGTCCATCAGACATCGAATCAAAAAAGTTTTTTCCCAGTTTTTCCCAAGCCGATTGCTTTTTAGTTTTCTTTTTAGGTGGTGGAAAATCAAGAGTAATAGCTATAACATTTTCCGGCTTGTTAGAATCACTATTGGCACTCAAATTTTCCTGGTTAGAACCGACCGATAGTAAAACGCCATGGCTAGTGGATTGGTCGCCCTGGCGACATGATGTTTTACAATTAATCGGTTCGGCATTAAATTGCTTCCTTTTTCGTGATCGCCTTTCAACACGTAATTGGTTTTCAGCGGCTCAATAATCTTTTGATTTTATCATTTTCTGCATTGAAAGACGTTTTTGCGCCAAACCAAATACAGTATTACTCAGTTATCCCGTCGACCAATTTCGCCAAATGATACGAATCGCCAAACTAATAAGCAACTTATACATGTTGACTAAATTTTTATTTTAAATAGCAAAAGAAGAAATAAAAATCACTTTATGATTGTTTAAGTACGCGTATTGTGTTTAATATCATTGAATGCGATATTCACGTTCATTCATTTCTTTGGCTTCGGCTTTTTCCGTATCTGTTAATTTCCGTCTACCCATTTTTAAATTTGTTAGTTTTCTCCTTTATTACAATGATTTTAACCATTTTAATTTACTATTCAAATAAAAATTCTTCTAAAAGTAAAGAATTTAATTTAAATTCAAATAAAAACTCTTCTAAAAGTAAAGAAATTAATTTAAATTCAAAAGTGACCACATCATTCAAAAGTGGTAACATCATTCAAAAGTGGTAACATCATCGGGTCCATTCTCCCGAAAACAACAACCATTTTTCAAATGGTTAATAAAACATCGATTTAAAAAGTAGTTTATGACGTAACAAACACATGTAACATGTTTAATGTCAAATGAATATGGCATTTACGATGATCCATTATTTACATTTAATCTTATATTTTGGCGACAGTTTTTTGGTCGATTCAATAATCAAGTAGTACCAAATAATATAAAGAAATCATATAAACAACAATATTGACAATAATATTTGGGTACAGATGTCATTTACGGACCACGTTGGCGCGAGGTATGATGGATCACGTGGTGATTCGGTCACTGTTGTTTTTTTTTTACTAATAAACTGTTTCTTTACTTTTCTTTTATTTTTCAAAATGACATAAATTGTTTTGCTTTATAATTATTAATTAAACTTCATGTATTTATTATTATTTCTTTTTTAAAGTAATAGAAAATAACTAAAAGTAATATAGTATGTAACTGGTATTTGAAAACGTAGCGTTCATCAAATTGATCTCAGAAAAAAAATCTCGCCAAGGTGATACGTATATAAAAAGGAAAAATGTTTACAATGATATAAATAAAAAAGTAAACAAATTAAAAAATCGCCATTTTGATATTAAAAAAATAATAACATCAAGCAGTCGTTAATTCTCCAGTCGCACCAATAGTAACTTTCTTTTCTTCGTTTGTTTCATAATGAAAAACCATAAATTTAATAATCTCAAATTAAATAATCTGACTAATTTTCTCTAATCAGGTCGATGATCTTTTAGTATCCTTAATACACGAACAAAATGGCACAGATGTCATATATGCGCCGAGTTTGGCGAGATAATTTTTTTTAGCTAATTTGGCGGAAACATAAATCTTATTCAACAAACTGTCAAGCTATGCTACAATTATCATATTTCTATGCACAATACAATGCAATTAGTTAACATGTGACTTAAGAAAGTATTTCAAGTACAGAAAAAATAACAATGAAGTTTAAACTGAAAAATTTAATTGTAAATTTGTTGCATTATTATTATTATTATTTTTTTTTTTTGAGAGAATAGCATGCATTGAAGTTGATATGCGTCTTTTATATCAAAAACTATCATAGTTTGTGGTACTGGAATCTCTATATGCTCGATCACGCTTTTTTATCAACAAGGTAATCAATTGCTTTAGTTTTTTCTCCCTATTATAATCAGTGCTTGGATAAATTGCATCTTTGTATAATTCGGTACTAGTTTCTGGCACTGTATTTTCCACAGAACTGTCGGTGTCATCATCAAAAATATCCTGTAGTATAACTGTCCTTTGCATTCTGACTTTTGAGTAATTATCCACATCCGTTGTACTGGTTCTTAACAATGTATCACCACTTGTTTCTGCAGCAATCGTGTTTGAAATATCTGTTGTTGATCTTTTTGTTACTGAAATTAATGAATCGTCAGTGCTCTGCTGATAATTATTGTCATTTTCTTCTTGATACACATACAAGACGTTGTCTTGTCGGCCAATGCGATAATTTTCTTTATTTTCTTGCTGATAATTTTCCGGATTAGAATAATCTTTGGATTTTTTTTCTTGTGATATTACAGTAGTAGTTCTTACCGTAGTGTAAATATCACCTTCTGTTGTCGGGATACCACTTTCAGTATCAATGTTTAAATCAATGTTTATATCTTGTATCGTATTATCTTCTGTATAATTTTCATGTAACATCTTGTGGTTGTTATCGTTTAATTCATGACGTTTTTTATCGTAGTCTTTTGTTTGATCAATTCCAGGAGAAATTTCCATTTCAGTAGAAATAGTGCTGAATATAGTTGTTGTTAAATTCGCATTATCTTGCATATTATTTTTAGAATCTGACGTATTGAAAGGCTTTTTAAACTCCACATTTTCATTTGTAATACCTTCTGCATCAGATGGAATTCCACTTTTGTTAATTAAATAACCTTTTGGCAAATGCTTTTTCTGAATGTTTTTCCCTAAATCTTTATCAGTCTTGCTAAACGATGTTTTGTGGTACTTCATTAATTTCACTTTTTCTTTAAGCTTATGATTTGTCGTAACAACATCTTTTCTTTTTTCAGCATCGGTTGAAGCAGTTGTAATTATTAATCTATGTGTATTTTCATTCGTAATTTTTATATTTGATGGCTTGTACGTTAATTTGAAATCTGGCTTCTTATCTGCACCAGATGTTACATGGGATATAGTACTGGTTTCGTCATGTGATTTTGAATAAACTTGACCAGTTGCACCAATTTTATATTTGCGAATATTTTCATTATTTTGTACCTTGATCCATGGTTTTGCTTTTTGAATGGGTTTTTCTGGTCGATGAATGTTGGTATATAACTCTTTCTGATCTTTATTCAATCCTGAATTTCCAGCTTGGGTTTTGCGATTATACTGTTCCAGAAATGTATTATACGTCACATTTGGTTTGAAAAAATGTTCCACTGTAGGATCATTAACCATATCTGTACTACTTTGTGGAACACTTGCGGGATAATCTTTCAAAAAATATGGCAAGTATTTTTGCTTATTGATTTCCTTTCCGTCTATAATAACTTTGGGGGTAGGAATTTTCATAGCAATATTTTCATCAATTCTTTCTTTATTTTTTATCATTTCATTTTCACTCATGTTTTCTCGATATTTTTCTGGTATTATCGATCTGAATGGTTTTATAAATTTTTGGATAAATACGTTATATACATTAATTGTACTGTTGAAAATGGCATTAAAATTCTTTATCGCTGGTAGTTTTTCATATTTACTTGAATCATTAGCTTTTTGAAAAATATTTTCTCCATCAGCAAAATCATTTATCTTCCCAGATGAGAGAATTTTTTGGATGTTTCGGATTATTATATCATGTTTTGAGAATGTTGCATTTCTGTATGTGTCATTTTCACCAATTGTATTTCTACCATTTGCGGTAACATTCATTAACTCGAGGTATTGCTTAATGCCTTTTTGGTGTTGTTTTAGAGGTCTTGAAATAGTTTCCTTTGCCTTATTTCTCAAAAAAGGAACATAAGTGATGTGTATTTTTTCATTTTTGCTTGTATCATTAGTTTTTTGAAAAATATTTTCTGTATCAGCAAAATCTGTCGTACTTCCAGATGAGAATCTGATGTTTCTGTTTATTACATCTGGTTTTGAACGTGTTTCACTTCTGACTATGTTATTTTCAACAATCGCATTTCTGCCATTTGTAACATTCATTAATTCAAGATGCTGCTTCATTTTTCTGCCATTTTGGTGTTGTTTTGGAGTGATTTTCTTTATTTTATTCCTCCAAGGATGAGCGTCATTGATAACTGACTTGGTTGAAGCAGACGATTGATGATGTTTGAAGTATCTTTTACTTTTTGACTGCGGATGTTCTTTTAAGGATTCTATTTTTTGTTGGACCTTATTTTTGAAATTATCAGCATTTCTTTCAAATTGTTGGTCATAATATGAGGCGGGTTTTACTTTCCTGCCATAGCTGTTATGTAAAATAGACCTGGGTATGTGTTGCCGATTTCTTTTATGATTATTTAGAGAAACTGTATGATAGTTTTTTTCATATTTATTTCTTAAGACCCCAGCATAACATACGTTTATGAGCAAAAATAAAGCTATGGAGTTGAATAGACTGTACTTAAGCATCATTGCAACTATTAAATATAAACGGATTTTATTTGAGGGATTCTTATTTGCATGTGAACTTAATTTGTAATGCATTGATGATTTAAGACTTTCAACAGAGCTATTGTTGATACATGTTTTTTTTTTTCTGAAAGCATTGTTGACTTAAGTAATGCTTTGTTGATGCCAATTTTTTTGTATCAACAATGTAAAAAGACCATTGTTGTATCTTATAGACAAAAATCAAGCGTTAACAATGTTGTTTAATGTTTTAAAAACAAATATTTGAGAATTCTGTTGTTGACAGATATCATTCTTCCATGCTTTTAAAAGTTTTGTTAATCTTACACCATCCTTTATAACCTTCAATAAAATTTTCATAAGCAACGTAAAAATAACATTATTATATTTCACATTAAACAAGTATCTATTGTAGATAATGTCTGTTACAAAAAGAATGTTATTATAGCGTTGTTGTGCCGACCATGTTAATATAATTTTCTAACTTCACAAAAAAAAGAAAGAAAAAAAAACAAGAACGAAAAATCATGCGACCAGCATAGATTATGTTACATTTTCCAACGCATTCAGAATATAGCAACAAAACATCACCGTTTATTAAGATAAAATATGATGTCTAAATAAATAATTTGAAAGACTCATAGCGCATTTCAAAACCTAATTTTGCTCATTCAATTCATCAATAGTCGTAGAAATATTTTCTTTTTCTGTTTTTTGTGCAGTCCTGTATATGATCTATAGTTTGTATGCTTACTATAAAATATGTTAAGAGTTTGTTTAGTTAAACAAATACAACAGTTGAAATTTTCCATACAGTAATTTCCGTGAAAAAACAGAAAAATATTTGAGAACATTTGTACGGCCTCTTATTCATTTATATAATTTATGTATTAATAAAATGTAAAAAAAAACATATTCCAGTTTAAAAACGCATACCTCATCTGAAAAGATATTTCCAGCATTTCATAGGCTTCAATAATTCAGTTTCTTCAGTAACCAAATTTTTTTGTATTTCCCTGTAAATGAACAATAAATTCTATGCTCACCCTATTCAACAGTTAGATCTGAGCAGTACACAACTGTAGTATCGAAATTTCAGCATAAAATATCGTAAACCAATAAACAATCCAGCAAAGTAAAATCATTTAAAGTAAAATCTACTTTTATTGTTAGACTTATTAAATAAATTTTATATTAAATTTTCCTTACTAATTCTTAAAATTACTGTCAGTGCATAAAAGGGTTCAAGAAGCTTTTCTTCTTCTTATTTTTTATTACCTATTTTATTTTACTTTTATTTGGACTTAACTGAAAATTTGGCTTCGCGATTTTTTTAGTATTACCCGTTACTGACTGGGTGGCGGTAGCACAAACATCGAGCTCATGGACAAAAATACAGGATTAGTTAAATCCCGAATCCCATATTAAAACACAATGGGTCTGCCAATTCATATCTTGTTGGGAAACATCTAAAAACCCGATTTTCGCGGTTGACTCGTAGATTTACCATTGTGGTTTCCTGCTCCCAATCCTCCATGTTTCATACTTTTGGGTACAGGAAAGCACAGTGGTAGACCTATGAGTTAACCTTTAAAATGTGGTTTTTATTTGTTTTCCATTAAGATATGATTCTGCAGACCGATTGCATTTTAATATTTGAATCGAGTTTTAATTAATCCTAGTTTTTCATCCATGAAATCTATGAGCTGATTGTCTATGCTGCCATCTCCCAGTGTATTAGTTGTTGCAATTTTTTTATGTAACATTTCTTAATAAGAGAAGAGCTACACGAAATGTAAACAGTTGAGAACATTTTCATTTTATAAAATGCTAGAAAATCCTATGGTTTTGCTCACGTAATATTTGAAATATACGAAATGATATTTGTATCTTTCTATTAAAAGAAATAATGTTTTTAGGAATAATTCAAAAATTACCATTTAAGGTTTTCTGACACCTTTAAAACGTAATTTTAAATAAAAATATCGATTTTTCATTTATGCAATAATATTAAAATCGATTTATCTGTCGAATTCTGCTTAAATTGTGTTATCTTAATTATAATCAAAGTTACAGCCGTTTAAAGTCACAGCTATTATAGCTTTAATTGTGTTTAAAGGTTATTAGCCTCTGATGCTATATCTTTCAGACAAGCTGAAAAGTGCCGTGTTAAAAATTGTGGCCCACTTTTACTTACCCATCATACGTAGTATAGGGTAAATCTTGCAATCGTTTTGAAAATCGAAAAAAAAAATTTTTGACTGATTTACACGTTTTAGATAATGGATATTCCGAAAAACATATTTTTAGAAAAAAAAATTGCAGTCCATCTGTCTGTAAACGCTTTATCTCACGAAAAAATTGACATAGAGACTTTAAATTTTGTATGTACTTAGTATTTAAGAATGGGACGAAGCCTATTTAATATCAGCAACCTCGATTATCCGAAATTATTTTTTCGGACTCTCGAAAAATTCGTTCTGATGAAAGGTATAAAAAAATTTAGATTTTTTTTTATTTTAAGGAATGGACATAAAAGGCAATAAAATAACACAAATTTTGCATAAAGAGCGAAGTCGATCGGATTATTAGTTGCTGAGATATTTGTAATCCTATATTCCACATCCTTCGATTTTTCATGACCCTGTATTTCATTCAAATTTCAATTCAGAGATATATTTTTATTGGAAATGAGACACTTAATCCGATGCAGTAAACTGTTAGTTAATAAGATTATTATTTTTGGAGTTATAAGGATGTTTCTTTTACGCAGGTCGGTACTACTTGAATAGTTTGGCATTTTATATAGATTGTCGAAACTGGTTCATCAGCAGTTCATTAAAAGAGCATTACTATGTATATTAACAATATTTAAATATACGTTTAAATTTTGTTTTGGAATTGCAATACATTGTATGAACAGTTTTCACATGTTTTATTTTCATATACTATATATATTATGCGTATTCATGATGGGTAAGTATTACGGTGCCCCCCAACAACTGGTTTCGTAATCTGGCCATTAAAACGAGACATTCATACAATTTTATTGTTAAAATGCATTTCCTTTTTCTCAGACTCTATAAATAAGCGTTTAAACTAAAGAAAAAATCCGTTTTTGATGAATCTAGTCAATGAAGAAGTAGCACGTCAAATTGTATCTCTTTATTATTCCGCAATTTCAATGAGTCAGAGAGAAATTGCTAATCAATTGGGTATTTCATGCCGTTCTGTTTGTTATTATATTGATAAACACAAGAAAAATGAAGTTAGCTCATTGCATTCTAAACGGGGTCGCCCTTCTAAAAGACCTCTATCGATTTTTTTAAAATCGGAGGCGAAACTGAATTCTGCAATGGCAGAATCTACATTCAACTTGTATTCCTAATTTAATTTACTTGTTTTTACTTTTTCTCAAAATGAAGTTTTTCAGATTTTTATTATACGCAAAGCATTTTAAAAATATGCATGAAATGCAGCGGAATTTTCTATACTTCTTTTACAAATGTTTTTTGGGGAGGAATAGACTATTTCCGTGATAACATATTAAATAGTTTTATATTTACACTGGTACAAATGAAAAACTTGGAACACATTTTCCGAATTTTTCATTACATTAGTACTTTAACTGTCATATGATCTGAGACAGAAATGCGATTATAATGAGGGTAGTAGTCTAAGTCTTAGAAAAATTTATTCTGTTTATTACGCAATTTACAAAATGTCAGTGCATTGTTTTATTTTTGAGTTATCACGTTCTGCGAAAATGTCAATTTTTGACGTAAAGCATTTTTATTACATTAGTACTTTAACTGTCATATGATCTGAAACAGAAATGCGATTATAATGAGAGTAGTAGTCTAAGTCTTAGAAAAATTTATTCTGTTTATTATGCAATTTACAAAAGGTCAGTACATTGTTTTATTTTTGAGTTATCACGTTCAGCGAAAATGTCAATTTTTGACGTAAAGCATTTTCATTACATTAGTACTTTAACTGTCATATGATCTGAGACAGAAATGCGATTATAATGAGGGTAGTAGTCTAAGTCTTAGAAAAATTTATTCTGTTTATTACGCAATTTACAAAATGTCAGTGCATTGTTTTATTTTTGAGTTATCACGTTCTGCGGAAGTGTCAATTTTTGACATAATTTTGTCTATTTTTCTCTTAAAAATATTTCTGGATAATTGCTAAAATTTTTATATATTTTTTTTCAAAGTTTTAAAGTAAATGTCATTATAAAAAATGGACAACAAAAGAAAAATTCAAAAATTTCAAAAAATCACTTCCGAAGGTGTGAGGATGCCTTAACCCTTTATCTACTGACGGTACTTATAAGTACCATTAAAATTACTTATTATAAAATTCTTTTAATACACCAATTAGTTGTAATAATGTTTAGAATGAGTTACAGATACATTACTTTATTTTGTTCCAAAAGCATTATTGGTTACACAAAATAAAAATACTTTTAAAAAGGATGATTTCTTTTGCCTTTGCATGTTTTCAGCTTTCTTGGCGCTGAGGGAGGGGAATGGGGATTTTTCAATTCGGAAATATTTCTATTGTAAGAGCATAATATTTGTACATTTGATAATTCTACAAAATACTAAGAAAACAATTTAAAATAAAATATTTGAGTGGGTTTATAAGTATTGCACATAATCCCTGTAAATTCAAATTTAATTAATCCTTCTAAATCTTTCAATCGTTCTAAAATCCTTCAAAAATTTGTTAAATGATTATATAAATCTTTTAATTTAGTTTAAACAATTTACTTAAAATGCTTTAGAATGTAAAATTTTCATGAATTCATAATGCGGTAGATAAAGCCGTTAGTAAAGGGTTAAGCAGCTGTTTGACTAAACTTCATTAATATAATGCATTAAGTCAGAAATGATACTTAATAAGAAGAACTAAAACTAATTTTAAATGAATGATAATTTAGAAACTATTTTGAAGCTTTTATGCTCATTTCATTCATTATTCATTTGACGTTTTGAATTTTTTTAGAAACCATCTGTTTTAAACACATATACATCTTAAAATTAACCATCATTTTGCAATACACATGCATTTAACGTCTGAATTTTTTTAAAACTACTAGGGGGGCCCCGCCCCCCTGCTCGCTATGCTCGCCAACCCCCCGCGTAATCGCTTCGCGATTCCAAATTATTGGCTACCCCTGCTTGCTGCGCTCGCCAATACCCCATGGTATGAATAAGCAGTTGCAGACCTTTCAAATGATGTGTCACACGACTGGTGTTGTAAAAAAATTACAAATGTGCCCCCCTGGGAGGCAGAGTGGGAGGCGACACAAAAGACATCCATAATATGAATAAGCAGCTGCAGACCTTTCAAAGGATGTGTCACACAATTGGTGTTGTAAAGAAATTACAAAATGCGTCCCATCTGAGGGCAGAGGGGAGGGGGGGTTACACACAAGATATCCATAATATGAATAAGCAGTTGCAGACCTTTCAAATGATGTGTCACACAACTGGTGTTGTAAAGAAATTAAAAATGTGACCCCGCTGGGGAGAGCAGAGTGTGGGGGTGACACAAGACATCCATAATATGAATAAGCAGTTGCAGACCTTTCAAATCTTGTGTAACACGACTGGTGTTGTAAAAAAATTAAAAATGTGTACCCCCTGGGGAGCAGAATGGGGGATAACACACAAGACATCCATTATATGAATAAGCAGTTGCAAACCTCTCAAATGATGTTTCAAACGACTGGTGTTGTAAAGAAATTAAAAATTTGGCGAAATATTACAGTTATCGCCAAGTTGGCGTCACTTTTGACAACTAATTTTGGTCGCCGAATTTGGCGATATATCGCCAAGTTGGCGACAAACTTGGCGATTGTTGGCGATGGTAACCTTTCCTCTCTTTATGGTAACCCATACGGCGATGCGTAGACGGAGCCCTTTCCTGATTGGTCTATTCGACTCATGGAAGGAGTGGACAACCCGGATTCGTCAGTTCCGGAAATCTTCCACATCAGCATCATTCCAGGAGTCATTCCTTTTAAGGCTAGTTTTTTTTTACTATAGAAGGATTTAAAAATTGAATAATACAAACTAAGACAGACTTGAATACATTTTTTAAAACAAATAAAATTTATATAAAAAAAATTAAAAACTACACTTAAAAATTCTAAAGTAAACGTTTCGCCAAGCTACACGCAAGGCCTCGTCAGTATAGATAATAATTCATTGCAAAACAAACATTGGAACAAATGAAGACAGTTACAGTTAGTTGTTATTTTTTTTAGAAAAAGATAATATTCATTTGGGCAGCACGAGTCTCATTCAGAGTTGGCGATCGTAAACAAGTGAAACAACCTTCGAGGACAATTCTATCGGGTATAATATCAGGTTGTAGCAATTATCACGGTAGAATTCTGCTCGAAGGTTGGTTCACTTGTTTACGCTCGCCAACTCTGAATGAAGCCCGTGCTGTCCCGAATGAATATTATCTTTTTCTAAAAAATAATAACTAACTGTAACTGTCTTTATTTGTTCCAATATTTATTTTGCAATGAATAATTATTTGTACTGACGAGGCCTTGCGTGTAGCTTGGCGAAACGTTTACTTTTGTATTTTTAAACGTTTTCTAGTGTTTTAATTTTTTGTACATAAATTTTATTTATTTTAAAAATATGTATTCAAGTTTGTATTAATTTATATTATTCAATCTTTTAATTATCCATTAATTCAAATTCCAAGCTTCTTGTCTAACGATCTACCATTTCTTTGGTAGTAGTGACACCAACATAAAATGCCTATGTTAAACTCGGACTGTTACCATTATTTTGCCAACATTAATTTTGAAATCGGTTTAGTATTTCCATGATTTCCCGCATGATTTGCTTCTTTCTTGTTATAATATTAGTATAGATTTAACTTCAGCTGTTTTGGTGTGCATTCTACACGTGTTCCAACAAAGTATTTTGAATGAAATCCGAAATCTACTTTTATTGTTAGACGTGCTAAATAAATTTTATGTTAAATTTGCCTTACTGGTATACTTAAAATTATCATCAGTGCATAAAGCGCTCAAGAAACTCTTCTTCTTATTATTTTGTATTACTTGTTTTATTTTATTTTTTATTAGCCTCCGATGCTATTTCTTTCAACAAGCTAAAAATGTCGTGTCATCAGCCCTGAATTTTCTAGTCAACCGATTTTGATAATTATTTTTTTAAATGAAAGCTATTTATTTGTAGTTGTGCCCATTTTAATTATTTTTTAATTTATTTCCATTTTTATATTTTATTTTTAATTTTAAAAGCTTTTTCATGACATTTCTTCAAAATGGTGGCAACACAGTTTAGCTTTTCTCTCGATAATAAAAATTTATTTTCTAAAATGATTGCGTATAATTATGCACTAATTGAGTTAAAAAATATATTTACTGAGAAATAATATTAATAATGTAAATAAAATGACAGAAAATAATATATGATAAAAATTAATGTCTAAATCAAAATAAGAGAAATTTCAAATGAGGAAAATTATGTCATTCAGCAACCAGATAAATGGGAATTACAATATTATTATGGATGCGTTTTTCATAAACAGTAACTTTTAAAGAACATTTGAAGAGAAAATGACGTCACTATTTAAAACATCGTATTTTTACTCATAACGATATTAGGTACTACTCTGTTATCCCGTCGACCAATTTCGCCAAATTAATAGCCAAATTATACATATTGACATAATTTTTATTTTAAATAACGAAAAAATAAATAATCAGTAGAATATTAATAAAAATATTAATAAAAAGTCGAAATAAAAATCACTTAATGACATTTTAAACACATGAATTGTATTTAATGTCATTGAATGTGACATTCACGATCATCCATTATTGGCATTTAATCTTATAGTTTGGCGATAATTTTTTGGTCGATGGGATAACCTAGTAGTACCCGATATTACTTTTTTTTTTTTTTTTAATAAAGCTATTTTTCTGTGAGTGCATATAAAATAAAATTTCTGGGTTTCGCCGGCACTCATATTACAATTTTAACTGTACTTGTGCGAATATTTGCATGCAAAATTGTAACTGGCAAATTTGACATTTACTTTGTAAATATATTTATTATATATTGATTCAATAATGTAATTACTTTTGCTTTTTTTTCAACCAAATCGATCGGGTCTTTTAAACATTTCATTCGTCGAATTCGATGGGATTCCATTCGTTTTATTGTTAAATTGCATTTCCTTTTACTCAGAGTCTATAAAAAAGCGTTTAAACTAAAGAAAAAATCCGTTTTTGATGAATCTATTCAATGAAGAAGTAGCACGTAAAATTGTATCTCTTTATTATTCCGCAATTCCAATGTCTCAGAGAGAAATTGCTATTCAATTGGGTATCTCACGCCGTTCTGTTTGCTATTATATTGATAAACACAAGAAAAATGAAGTTAGTTCATTGCAATCTAAACGGGGTCGCCCTTCTAAAAAACTTCCATCGATTTTTTTTTTTTCTAATCGGAGGCGAAACTGAATTCTGCAATGGTAGAATCTACATTCATCTTGTAATTAAATTATTTTCTGGGGGTCTTTAACACTAGTATTTTTTTTTTCTATAGGGCGTCGAAGTGGAATTTTTGAACCCGCCAACAAAGAACTGACTAAAAGCCAAGAAGATTTGCTACAGATGATGCACGCTTTTAAATCTGGGCAAAAAACTCTGTCAGACGTTGAGAAGCGATTTCAGCAATGGCAAGAAAAACACAATCCGCAAGACGTACCTCTGCTGGACACCGAAAGAGAACTTCAATATCCAATATCATTTTCTGGAGTGTCCAAAAGGCCGGGTCGCAAAGTGTCTGATGTAAGTAATAGGTGCAGAGACGAAGAATCTGATAAACGGATGCCGTAAATGACACTCGACAGGACAATGTTGGTCCAGCATTGATTATCCTGATTTTGATATATACAAAAAATGTTTACCAAAATATATCATATCACTTTTTATTAACAATGAAAGTAAATTTTGTGTGTGTTTGTCTCATGTGTATGTAAGTTGTATGTTAAAAAGTCTCTAATGATTTTGTCTAAAATTTTTACACTGTCTTTTTCGAGTATGCGAAGAGCATTGGACTAGGTCTCATCATTCAGACAATTCGATTAGACAACATTTTGTGTCTTAATGCATCGGGGTCAAGCTAATTATATCTAAGAACAACCAATCAGAGTACGCTAATGATATTATTCGTAAGATTCGTATCAGAATGGTTCGCCCTTTTGGTTTTCGAAAAAATCTTTTTTCGTTGCCTTGTCAAAGTTTCTCTTCTTATTCATTGGTTACTTTTCAATTAAGTTTCCTAGTTACTAACATCTGGAGATTGTCTCTGTAGTTCGCATTGACAATTCATGTGATCTTATTTTATTCACATTTTTTAAACATGTTAAAGTCAACAATGTCCTAAATTTAACAACATTTAATTTCTTTTTTATGATGTGCTCAATTATACACGAGAAAAAATGGCTTAATTGAAAAGTTATTAATAAATAATGCAATGAAACAGGAAGAATAAGTAATTTTTGCTTTTTAAAGATAAAGAAAAAAGAAAAAGACTATAATATAAATTCAGTTGGATGTCGAACAATGGTTCCTTTTTTTTTTTAGAAAAAAAAAAATAATATTTTGTATAAATAAATATTTTTTAATTTAAAATAATATAAATGAAAATATTTAGATTTTTTTTATATTTTAGTTTGTATATAATGATTTTGTCAGTTATTCGTAAAGTAATTAAATAGTTACATAGAATACAAATAATAGGAATCATACTATTTTTCAAGGAAAATACTTTGCAACAAAAGGTTTAAGTGCAAACAGATATTAAACATTAATTTCTTTTCTAAAATAATTTTTGTATAAATATATATATGTAATTATCTTAATGATGCTGTGTCGACACGTAGAAAATAAGACATTGATTCGTTGCTCTCTACATCTGTTTTTACTTAAATTGCTGCTACTATACCATTTATGTTTCGAAATAGCAAAATTTCTCTTTCACAATTTAATGTAGTTATTGCAATATATCACTACGAAATTAAGTTTCTGATATCGTCTAGCCCTAGTGAAGGTCAAGCTAAATATAAACGGGTGAGTCATAAATATCGAAACAATAGGCTATCTCCTTAAATATTGCCTTTAGACCCATACTTCCAATTGCAAAGTTTCATGAAAAAAGGTAAATTTTTTGATAAGATAAATTGCAACTTCATGGGGGGTCTATTTTAAAAAATACGAAAATTAAATTTTTATACGGCCCTTAGAGGATAAAACTTCCAATTAGAAAAATTTTCCTTATCCATTCCTGAATTGAACAAAAAAAAATTCATCTTAATATCTTCAAAACTCAGAGAGCTATGACAATTTTAATAAATCGTGAGGTTTCAAGGGATCAGACACAAATTAAAATGCGTGTAATTGAAGAAACAATGTTACTGTAAGGTGTCCAGGAAACATTTTATTTTATTTATTTATTTATAGAGTTAGAATTTTGAATGTTTTGTGATGGTTAACCACTTAATTTGTAAGCATTATCACATCATAAGACTTAATAAAAAAATTCTTTTCAAAAAAATTAGAGTAAATTAAAATTGTTATAACTCAATATATTATTTGTCGCGTTGATTTTTTTTTCTTTTGATTAAATGAAATTGTCTAATTTTCAATTTTGATTCAGCATTTTAAATAATATTTTTTAAAAATAAAAATATTTAAAATAGCAATATAATAAAAGATGAAATTTTTTGCAAACAAATCATATTTTTAAAAGTAAATTTTCTGAGGTGAAAACTTCTTTCGGCGAGTTGGACAGTTTGAAATGTTAAAAAACTATTGAACTCGCGGGACTGTTACCGTAACCGACGTTTATTGACTTATGTCAGTTTAAAAATGAGAATTACTGAAATAAAAACATTTGATGCAGAAAATTGCATTTAGTTTTAAACAGAGATAGGCTCCTAACATTTAAATGCTTTTTAAAAGTTTCTAGGTGATTAACTCCGCTCCGTATGGTTTCGATATCAGATTTTGTTTAAGTTTTGCCGTTCTCGCCTTCTTTAATTACCATTTAAATGCGTCAGTTGATTTAAACCCCATTTTTTTAATCACGTCGATTTCGAATTTTTTCATTGTTTTGGCCCTGTCAACTTTATATGTTTCTTGTTAAAATTGCTATTACACGATGCGTAAAAGGTGCCTCTAATTACGGGCCTCCAAACTGGTAGACGGTAGGTGCTGGATTCGACCCCAATCGCGACCGTCGGCCTAACCGTTCGTAGTTTTCCGTGGTTTTCTTCGAACCCTGCAATTCCTTGCATAAATACGGGTTAGGTTTCCTTAGAAAGGCCCTCGAGGAGAACACCCCTCCCCTTAGGGCCTATATTCCTATTGCAGATAATTGGCCGGCATAAAAAAATTACTTACGGGCGCCACATTGTTAAAAGTTTTAAGTTGAAATTATTCAATTGAATTTTTTTTTAAAATGTTTTGTTCGAACGCATTAAACCTTGACCAATTAAATACACTTATAACGGAATATTAGTGGGAGCTTAGCATAAAAAATACGCAGCAGAAACGTTATACATTTAGACTTTAAGATTCGAATAAATATTATTATTATTTTTTAAATGCCGTTTGGAATAAATAAACTGGATGTAGCAATCTGAGAACTCTAAAGATACGAAATTCCATGCATTAGTACTTGATATCACTGAAATCGTGTAAATTATACAAAATTCAGTATAACAGCGCCACCTGAAAGACGATTGATACAAAAACGTAAACAAAATCAATTCATGTCAAGAAGTAACTGAAACTAACTTTTTATGAAAATTCCTGCATGAGTTCTTATAGAGCAATTGCAAAAATCGTAACAAATGCAGTGTTGCAGCGCCACACGTGGATCCATATACAACAAAATATAAAAAAACATCAAGTCATGTCAAGAACTAACTGAATCTGAAGTTTGATGATATTCTGGAGATACAGCTATTGCGGAAACCGCACAAAGCTTGTACAGTAGGGCCACCTGTTAAACCATTCACACCAAAAACTAATCAGCTCCTATTTATATAAAGGACTAAGTAAATATAATTTTTTATTAAATTCTGTGGATTAGTTCTTGAGATAGGGCGGTCACAAAATTTATGCCATACACAGAGATATAGGAGCAGTGACTCACAGACAGACATTTTGTAAAAATATGTTTTCCGGTGTCTCTGAGCCCTAAAACGTGTGAATCCGTCGAAAACCGGAATTCAAAATTTTCATGAATCCAATACTTTCCTCTTGTAAAGATAGAAAAAAGTAAAAATAGGTTTAAAACTTCATAAATTTTGAAGCTGAATAGTAAAAAGTAGATTTTTGTCAAAATATTTCTGTGTAATTTATTAAAATATGTTTTCAATGATTCCGTTAATAGAAGTGTCATTATTGCCTGCGGCAATAAGTTTTAAAGACACGTTTAATAAGAGTTTAATTAATAATACTTAATTTAATAACACTTTTAATAAGTGTTTAACAAGACGGTCCGGCCAATGGGTCGTGCCAGTTACGAGCTTGGCGCCAATCTCGAGATATTGCAGACATCTAGCATAATTCAAGGAAGTTTAAAGCAAAAACCTATACGCTTTTATTTTATATCTAAAAGTTAAAGTTTTTTCTTGGATCGACATTTAATAATGCGTAAATTTATGGTCGATCACTAAATTGTATCTCAAATAAACTGATATCGCTGCGCTCACAGGTATGCTTAAGTGGTGTGAGTCACGAATTTTGGAAAATTTTGGATTTTAATATCTTTCAGGTATTTGTAGATATCGAATTTTTTTTTTTTTTTTTTTTTTTTTTTTTTTTTTTTGTTCATTTCAGGAATGGATAAGGAAAAATTTTCTAATTGGAAGTTTTATTTTTGGGGGGCCGTATAAAAATTTAATTTTCGTATTTTTTAAAATAGACCCCCCATGGAGTTGCAACTTATCTTATCAAAAAATTTACCCTTTTTATGAAACTTTGCAACTGTAAGTATGGGTCTAGGGGCAATATTTAAGGAGATAGCCTATTGTTTCGATATTTATGACTCACCCTGTACATATAAAAAAAGTTCCATGACCATTTTTAATTGATTGTTCAGTTGTCATTTTCGCACGAGGTTGTAAGATTTACTTTATTTTCAAACTGCACAAAAAGAAAGCTATTTTGAAAGTGCAGTTTTCGTATTTTATTAATTATTTTGACGTTATTTTTAAAGTACAGAAGAACCTCGATTAATCGAGATTTAACCGAGCTAATATCGAGGTCTGATTTTTTTTTACAGTGGCCATGTTGGACTATTGGTCACCAGGTTTAATGTGTTAACTTATAATTTAATCACCAAACTACTTGATTGGTGACAGTGGGGAAGACTTCCTTTTTACATTTGTTGAGCTGTTAAGCCTACCTTTATATATTTATTTTATCATTTAAAAAAACGCTCTATTGCTTTCTTTTTTTCACGGTATGTTAAATTTGCAAGCACAGTGAGCTTTTAGATACAATTTCTATTAACTGAGTTTCCGATATCCAAGGTACTGGCAGTCTCAATTAGCTCGGATAAAAGAGGTTGCACTATATTTTCTTCATGCTTACTATAAATCATGCAAGGATAAAATTTTTGATTTTTTGCACACCAGCATTTTGTTAGAGAAAAAAAAAATTGTTTTATTTAATCGGAGCATTTGTTTTTCGATTTAAAGAACAACCCTTACTCTAAACAAATATTAGTAAAAAAAAAAAAAAAAAAAAAAAAAAAAAACATCCGAAAACCTTATTTTTGATGATTTAGAAAAAAAAAATTATCGTAGAATAAATAAAATCGTTCCTATAAAAGAAAAAATTAAAAAAAATCATTGTATAAATATTATTTGAAATACATTTCACTTATGCATTTTATTTAGATTAATAAAACAATTATGTTTTCGAATTTTAATTCTGAATTGTTTTTATTTTCTCAATTTTAGGAATCGGACAAAGTAAACAGGCTTTCTGGATCCAGTTCACAAAGTAGGCTTTCGAGCTCGGACACATGGAGAAAATTTTCCAGCACAAGTATTTCAAGTACGTCAAAAAATCGTTGTGTTATCGGATGTGTATTGCCTTGGTGATTTGAACTTTTATTACCAAATATTTAAAAAAAAAATTACCATCGTAAATATCATACTTATAGAAAATATTAAGTCAACCGGTAAATTCTGCGGGGTTTTTTTTTTTTTTTTTTTTTTTTTTTTTTTTTTTTTATTTATTTATTTATGTTTGAGTCCACAAATGCCAGATTTTCACCGGAATTTTTGGTATAAAAGTTTTTTTTTTTTCAAAATATGCGTATAAAAAAAGCTATTTTATTCATTTTGTAATAAATCTGTTCATAATTTTCGGTGTCATTCAATTATTTTAACATTATCTCAACAGAAGAGTCAGGGCCGTAGCTAAGGGGGCGCTATGAGAGGCTCAGCCCCCCCTAAAATATTTTGAGCCCCCCCCCCCCTGGAAAAAGTTCCAAGGTCACTAAATGTTCCGAAAATTCAAATGAAATTCTGTTCAAAAATCTAATTTAGTTTTGAGACCCTTTCACAGTTTTGCAACGTTACTAAATTGTATCTAAAATACGTGTTTCAACACTCCCTCATCCTATTGGTACATATGAAGCTAACAGGATTTAATTTTGCACCAGTTATACATTCAAAATTTTCATCATCATATACTTTTCTTAGCATAAAAGAAGTTATTACAACAGTTTAATGAGAAACATAGTACCTACAATGTGAATATGCACTAATTTATCTTTCTGCATTAGAGAGAGAACAAAAAAATATGAGCCCCTCCCTACATTCCCTTGAGCCCCCCGTATATTCCCCTGAGCCTCCCCTATCGTACACTTCTAGCTACGGCCCTGAGAAGAGTACCCCAAATTTTCCCGGTAGACGCAGTATTTTTATTGTAGATTCACAAGGTGCCTCGGGAATAAGGGTAGTGACCTTTAAACATTTATTTGGTCGAATGCAGAGCTTTGAGTTGTATAATTTAGAAGAAAAATTTCTTAAGGGAGAGATCCTTTAATTAATCTTTATTAAAAGATCAACTAATATTAAGTGACGATTGCACAGAAAACCAAATTGAGAGCTTAAAACGCAATTTTGCACTCTTTAAAACGCAAATTAAGCAGATATTATTAAAAGTCCGTCAGAAAGAAGATGTATTTCTCAAAAACAATCATTCTTAGCTAGAAGGAACGTTTCAGATATTTGTTAGACTTTTTATTTAGACTTTTGGAAAACAATCTTCATTTGGGTTATAAGTTACCAATATAGAGAACGGAAGACTAAATTAGAGAAAAAAATTAATTGATAAAAAATTCGAACTGCAGAAAATATTTTGCGAAGAAACTGGTTTACTGGTAGACGTTTGATGAAAGGTAAAATTTTGCAATAAATGACAAGTAGGAAGATTTTTAAAGATCCGAAATAATCTTTAACATAATAGTCATTAGTTATGACCTAATATACCCCTTAAAAGAAATAGTGGAAAAAATTTCAAGCAGACACATAATTGATCCTGAAAAATACGAGAAATATGCATTAGATACTACTCACTTTTATCTAGATTTCAACCAGTGGCATCCAATGAACAAAATATTAATTCATAGTGCAATTATAATTAAAAAGGTATTATTGCTCACTAGGCAACTTTCAGAAGAGGCTGTAGAAGAGCGTAATAAACATTTTCAGCTACACCGGCAAAGACTTCTCGCGAAAATTCTCGTGGGAAAACTGCAACAAAGATATTTTTAATCCGTTACTTTTAACATCAGACCGTTTTATAAGTAACATAAGAAAAACTAGTCGTTGGGGACCACCGTAATACTTACCCATCATGGATATGTATATGAAAATAAAACATGTGAAACTATTTATACAATGCATTGCAATTCATAAACAAAATTTAAATATTATTAATATACATAGTAATGCTATATTAAAGAACTGCTGATGTACCAATTTCGACAAATTATATAAAACGCCAAACTACTCCAGTAGTACCGAATTGCATAAAAGAAACATCCTTATAACTCCAAAAATAATTCTATTAACTAACAATTAACTGCGTCGGATTAAGCGTCTCATTTCCAATTAAAATATACTTCTGAATTGAAATTTGAATGAAATACAGGGTCATGAAAAATCGAAGAATGTGGAAAACAAAATTACAAATATCTCGGCAACTAATAATCCGATCGACTTCGTTCTATATGCAAAATGTGTGTTATTTTATTGCCTTTTACGCGCATTCCTTAGAACAAAAAAAATTCGAAAATTTTTATGTACCTTTCATCAGAACGAATTTTTCGAGAATCCGAAAAAAATAGTTCCGGATAATCGAGGTTGCTGATATTAAATAGGGTTCGTCCCATTCTTACATACTATCTACATACAAAATTTCAAGTCTCTATCTCAATTTGTTCGGGAGATAGAGTGTTTACAGACAGACAGACAGACAGACAGACGGACGGCAAAAATTTTTTTCTAAAAATATGTTTTTCGGAATCTCCACTATCTAAAACGTGTAAATCCGTCAAAAAAAGAAATTCGATTTTCAAAACGATTGCAAGACTTACCCTATACTACGTATGATGGGTAAGTAATAAAAGGAAGAAGAAGTGTTTCTTTTTTGCCAGAAACAATTGTTCTTCTTTCCCAATGTTCGTGATGAAGATTAACATTGATTTTTAAAAAGGAAATTTGTGCTTTATTTTGATAAATCGTCTTTATAAATTAATAAAAATATTGTTTCTTTCAATCGTATACTTTATAATAGATATATAACATAAAATAATTTTGACCGCATAGATAACGCAAATACCCGCATGTGCCTAGATTATTCCACGATTCACCAAAACATCCACCGCAACCCATAGAGTTTCTCACTATCGCACGGACAACCGGAGCCTACGCTCTAGGCACGAAATTTATAAGGTGCACAAAATTCTTCGTAATATCATCTAATATTTCTATTACGAAAATCATAATTGCAGAAACAAATGTGATATTTGCGATATTAATACATGGAAATTACAAAAATATATCTCACTATGGCTATTTCCATGAATACTTGTAGTGTAAGTCACAGGCTACGATTTTTGGCTACCAGTATTTTAGTAAGAAAAAATGTGATTTATTTTATTGGCACATTCTCATTAATCGAATAAGGCCAAGCAGACTTTTCGAAAATAACGGTGGCAAACAAGCATAGCAATTATAAGGTAATGTGACTTACACTACAAAACCCATGGAACTAGCCCTATATATTTAAAAGCACAATTCAAAAAATAATAGATTTTTTTAAAAATTTCTATAGCCGTTTTCCAATTTTCCAGGAAATTTATTTTATTCATTTGTTTATTTTGATTGGCACTGTTTCGAATAAGTGTATAATATGTGATAAAAACTAGTATCAGTAAATTACCTGATCTAAGGGGCACGAAAATTTAAAAGCAGCCTGGGCATAGATAGAAACTTGCTAGTCAGTCTCTGGATCCATAGATCGGGAACCATTGATCTACGGAAATGTAATATGATCACCAACAATTATGTACAAAATCTCTTCCGTTTTAACCTCTTAGAAATAATTTAAAACATGTAGAACAGCACAAGGAGTTCACCTTCAACCCCCTGTGCGTGGATTCAAGCTCATTTTTCAAGCACAAAGACATTCTGAAATTAAAGGAAATTACAACATATTAAATGTTATCAACTTTTTTTTCTTCTTCGAATAAATAATTTTAATTTCACTTTAAATTCTATGGTGAAAAAGAAAGTATAACCCTCCCCCCCCCCCCCAAAAAAAATGGGATTTTTGAAATCGTTGCAATAGTATAGGCACTCGGGTGTTGCCCCACAGTGTAGCACTACTTCGGAATTTTGTTCGAAAAAGCTATTAAAAATTTCAATACACTTGTGTTTTCTCTATCTGTATTTATATTATCATTACCACAAAAGTTTCTAAGTAGTATTAAACTAATTAAAAGAAAAGTTAAAAAACGAAACTATAAAAAAGTACAGCATCATAACTTATTGTTTATTGTTAAAACTCTTAAAAACTTTTTTTGTATATGAGCATAATTATTGCACTTTTTCAAACATATTTGAAAATAAACATATTTTTTCATTTATAGGTTCTAATAGCTCAAAAACCAGCGATGCTAGTAGTAATATTACTATACAAACCCAACAACATAAAGTGTTTAGAAAACTGGTAAGTTTTTGTAAAACTATTAAAATGCAATTTGTTGAATTGCACGTTAATTTTTTTTATATGCGGTGCTATCAGAAAGTTTCTGGACTGCATTTTATGTGATGACTCTGTGAAAGCCAATGTAAAAGTAAGTCAAGGTCACATTCCCTAATCCCTCCTCTACTCATATCACTGCATGTCTTCAATGTATGAACGCAATAGGTACAGATTCACGATTGCCAGTCGCCACGTGGCGACTAAATTTTTTTGGCTTAGTACCTAAATCGCACCCTTTGGCGAATTTTGCGCTTTTTCTCGCTATCATTAGCGAAAATCATGTTTTCCCACGAGTCTTTGATGAAAGTCGCTTTTCTTCTTCGATCTTTTGGCGAAATTTGTGTTGTTTCTGAAATTTGTTTTAGATATTAAACGATGGTGGTGACTGGGATATTTGGGTTTAAGAGCCAATGGCTTCTTAAAATTTTTGGGAATATACAGATACACCTATAATGAACACGCAATTAGTTCTTACGAATATTTTTTTAGTCCTCGTGTTTTGAACAGTTTGAAATTTAGCAATGATATTTGAAATTTTATGTGAAGTTCAGTGAATTTACAAATGAAACTCTTGAAATGCTTCGAACGGTTTTTATTAACGAAAACATGAATCTGACAACAATTTTTGATGAGGTTCTTTTTCAATCTGATGAGATTCTTTCTTTTGATACGGATGAAGGGGGTAACGAACGATTAACCCACTTAAATTAGGTAAGTGGATATTATGCAGAATTTTCCGATTTGCTTTAAAATTTAGATATAGGTTCTTTCTGATAAGGTGAATCCCTGAATCGTTTGGGGAGTATAATGCTTAATATAAAGGAGAGAACAGAGGATAACCCCTCTTAAATTAAATAAATGGGTTTTTATGCAAAATTATTCGATTTGCTTAGAATTTTCTATGTAGGTTCATTATGATAAAATGTATCCCTGATTAGTGTTGAGAATTCATTGCTTAATGATAAAGGAGGGAAATAGGGAAGCTAATCCTCCCTTAATTTCCTTTTCGAGGGGAATTATTTCTTCAAAAAATAAGGCTGTGATATACAATTAGTGTGAATAGCCTACGAGCTCAATGCCACCAGCTTAACTGGGCAATATATATATTTCTTTCTTTCTTTCTTTTTTTTTACTATTATGTTTTTAAAAACTCAAATCATTTTCTATTTCAGCCTCATGCAACATCGACTGGTTGGATTCCATCTTACTCAACAACACGGACGTCTCCTCTTTATTCTGAAACAAATCCTCCGCCCGTGCCGACTCGTCCAAAACCACTTTCGAATTCCAGGACTGCAGTGAACAAAATTTCAATTCGGAGGGGTTCTACCAGACGAAAAGCAGGCACTTGCATACCTCCTGTAATAAATAATCTTAAAGTTGAGAAGAATCAGGATTTCAAATCTCAAGGTTAGTATATATTTATATAGTACAGTATGCTTAAAATGTATTCGATAGACCCAGAATTTCGCCCATAATTAAACTGAGAATAAACAACAAAACATGAAAGAAATGTTAATAGCTACAACTTGAAAGAAAGAAAGAAAGAAAAAAAAATATTGTGACCTTAGCGGCAGTGTTATTTTATAAAAGCTCAAACCTGTTTCAGACTAAATATCATACGCAACAAATTATTTCAATAATTGCGTATTGTTGCGTGTAGTATTGAGTCTAAAACATTCAGATTGGTAAAAATATAAAACCAATCTAAAGTAATAACCTGTTAAAATTGGCAATAGTATTAATGTGAGACATAAGAGAAAAATTTTGAAACAAATTCACTTTTGTAATATTAGTTTAAAAAGTTTTTTGAAACTTCCTAAATCCATTGGTATGCCTATTTATTATTATTATTATTTTTGACCGTTAGAAATAATCGTAAAGATTGAAGGGAATAATACACCGATTTGGACGCCACGCTAATTCATATTAATTTTACGCCCCACTAGTGGCTGAGAGGTTATGCTGTCGAAACTGGTAGACGGGAGGTGCTGGATCCGAACCCAGTCTCGTTTATCGGCTTAACAGTTCGGAGTTTTCTGTGGTTTTTGTGAAACCTTGGGTAACTTTGCGTAAATACGGGTTAGGATCCCTTAAAAAGATCCCCACGGAATGTACTATCCCTCGATTTTCTATCGCTAGTGCATATAATCGGACGCCATAAATAACATCAACACCATATTAATTTTACACTTACTTCTATTTTTTAATTCTACTCGCACTACTATATTTAAAAAAAAAAAAATTGTAGTATGCACATGTTATTAATGTACAAGTAAAAGTCTTTCTTGTAAAAAAAATTGTAGTATGCACATGTTATTAATGTACAAGTAAAAGTCTTTCTTGTAAAAAAAATTGTAGTATGCACGTGTTTAAAGTACAAATAAAATCTTTCTTGTAAAAAAAAAAAAAAAAAAAAAAAAAAAAAAAAAAAATGACATGTTATTAAAGTACAAATAAAAGTCTTTCTTGTAAAAAAAAAAAAAAAAAAACAGTAATTCTAACCAGGGTTCTTGCTGGCTTTTAAGTACCTGGAGCAACATTTAGCAATTTGGCGAATAAGAAATAAAAAACAGTTGTTAAATAAAAAGAAAAGTTGTTAAATAAATAAAAATTTATTGATTATTTATAAGAGGATTAAATCATTAAATAAGAGGCGGATCAAATGGAAAATTCAGTGTCAGTCATCGGTGACTGACGTGGCACTCAACGTGTTAATTGATAGGGAGTGAAGTTGGGATACTGAAAGTACTTGATAACGCT
Source organism: Maratus speculifer (assembly GCA_964019185.1). Lineage (NCBI taxonomy): Eukaryota > Metazoa > Arthropoda > Arachnida > Araneae > Salticidae > Maratus > Maratus speculifer. The sequence goes on from OZ025301.1 coordinate 116,917,744, forward strand.
TAAAATATTTTTTAAAAATCACCATTCCTTCCCCCCACAAAAAATTTCCTTTTTTTTTTCTAATTTCTTGTATGATAAATATATGCTATAATTCAGATAGTGCACTCTTAAGGTGCAATAAAAATAAAAAGAATATTGCTCAGTTAAACTGATGGCATTGAACTCACGAGCTACGCATACTAATTGTACATTACAGCCTTATATTTTCAGGGGTGAATTCCGTTCTGAAAAACAATATAAAGGAGGGAAAACAGCTCCTCCCTTTCTCCCTTATATACTTAATCATTGAACCCCCGAAACTAATCACGGACATGCTTTATCATATAAAAAATCTAAATCCAAAATTCAGAGCAAATCGGAAAATTCTTAATGATAAAAACCCGTTTATATAATTTAAGAGGAGTTATCCCCTCTTTTATACTTAACCATTAAACTTCCAAAACTATTTAGAGATTTAAACGAAATCTGATAATTCTGCATGAAAAACCCATTTATATAAATTAAGGGGAGGGGCATTCAAACCCCCATTCCCGCTGTTTATACTTATCCAATGAACACCTAGTACCAATCACGGAGGCGTCTCATCAGAATGATCCTATATCTAAATTTTGAACGAAAACTGATAATTCTGCATGAAAAACACATTTATATCAATTAAGGGGAGGGGGAGCTCCCCATTCCCCCTCTTATACATATCGAATGAGCTCCAAAAACTAATCAGGGAAACGCCTTATCAGGATATACCTATGTACAAAATTTCAAGTGAGTCGGATATTTTTATAAGTTATCGCGTTACGCACGAATGAACGTACGTACATGCATACAAAACGGCGGACACATTAACTCTCAGGCAATGATAGCCTGTGAGCTAAAAAAGAGTTTAAAGGTCCCTGGTCCGCTAAACTTAATGAACAAAAAATAAAACAAATGTTTTAATGAGGCTACGTACACTTTTACATTCTATTTTTGTCTTAAATGTCATTGAAATTTTATTTACTGATTTACTAAAACACATTTTTATAATTTATTATATGCATTTTTTTTTCAGATAATACAGATGATTCATTAGCAGCTCTTATTCAAATTTGTGAAAAGTATGGCTTAGAGAATTTAGGTGATTATTTTTTCAATGAATTAAACCAGGATAATGATGATAGCGCAAAGGTAAGATATTATTTTAAATAATTTAAATCCCATTAAAAATATTTTAATGAGAGAGTCATACTAAGATAAGAGTCAGTAATATGAGTGTCATACATTACGCACGCCATGGATTAAATATTAATAATCCTGGACCAATCATAAATAAATTTTATATGAAGTTTCAGTTTTCCAATTTTCGGTACTGCAAATTTTCTTCTGAACATCGCATATTTTCAATTTTTACACCGTCGTATAGGGAAAACTGTTGAAAGCTATATCTCAATTTGCTTTTGAGTTATTATTATTATTATTATTATTATTATTATTATTATTATTATTATTATTATTATTATTATTATTATTATTATTATTATTATTATTATTATATTTTAATGAGAGAGTCATACTAAGATAAGAGTCAGTAATATGAGTGTCATACATTACGCACGCCATGGATTAAATATTAATAATCCTGGACCAATCATAAATAAATTTTATATGAAGTTTCAGTTTTCCAATTTTCGGTACTGCAAATTTTCTTCTGAACATCGCATATTTTCAATTTTTACACCGTCGTATAGGGAAAACTGTTGAAAGCTATATCTCAATTTGCTTTTGAGTTATTATTATTATTATTATTATTATTATTATTATTATTATTATTATTATTATTGTTGTTGTTGTTGTTGTTGTTGTTGTTGTTATTTTGTAGTTTTTTATATTTTTTTCTCATTGTGGAAACAAAGGCATTCCATTTCTGAACATTAAACATGAAACAATATAATAACGAATAAAATCACACAATTACAGATTACGCTTCAGCTATTTCTATTCTTTACCGAAAGAAATTCCATTTTCCAAATGGTTAAAAAAAAATATGTAATTCTACAAATGTAAAGCTACAGAAATCTGTATTCTTACTAAAATTTTATCTGTAAACTGTACAAAGATCGATGAAAATCAAGAAAATAATTTTCTTAAAGCTACAGAAATCATTACACTAGAAATGCCTTTTCCAAATGGTTAAAAAAATATGTAATTCTACAAATGTAAAGCTACAGAAATCTGTATTCTTATTAAAATTTTATCTGTAAACTGTACAAAGATCGATGAAAATCAAGAAAATAATTTTCTTAAAGCTACAGAAATCATTACACTAGAAATGCCTTTTCCAAATGGTTAAAAAAATATGTAATTCTACAAATGTAAAGCTACAGAAATCTGTATTCTTACTAAAATTTTATCTGTAAACTGTACAAAGATCGATAGAAATCAAGAAAATAATTTTCTTAAAGCTACAGAAATCATTACACTAGAAATGCCTTTTCCAAATGGTTAAAAAAATATGTAATTCTACAAATGTAAAGCTACAGAAATCTGTATTCTTACTAAAGTTTTATCTGTAAACTGTACAAAGATCGATGAAAATCAAGAAAATAATTTTCTTAAAGCTACAGAAATCATTACACTAGAAATGCCTTTTCCAAATGGTTAAAAAAAAATGTAATTCTACAAATGTAAAGCTACAGAAATCTGTATTCTTATTAAAATTTTATCTGTAAACTGTACAAAGATCGATGAAAATCAAGAAAATAATTTTCTTAAAGCTACAGAAATCATTACACTAGAAATGCCTTTTCCAAATGGTTAAAAAAATATGTAATTCTAGAAATGTAAAGCTACAGAAATCTGTATTCTTACTAAAATTTTATCTGTAAACTGTACAAAGATCGATAAAAATCAAGAAAATAATTTTCTTAAAGCTACAGAAATCATTACACTAGAAATGCCTTTTCCAAATGGTTAAAAAAATATGTAATTCTACAAATGTAAAGCTACAGAAATCTGTATTCTTATTAAAATTTTATCTGTAAACTGTACAAAGATCGATGAAAATCAAGAAAATAATTTTCTTAAAGCTACAGAAATCATTACACTAGAAATGCCTTTTCCAAATGGTTAAAAAAATATGTAATTCTAGAAATGTAAAGCTACAGAAATCTGTATTCTTACTAAAATTTTATCTGTAAACTGTACAAAGATCGATAAAAATCAAGAAAATAATTTTCTTAAAGCTACAGAAATCATTACACTAGAAATGCCTTTTCCAAATGGTTAAAAAAATATGTAATTCTACAAATGTAAAGCTACAGAAATCTGTATTCTTATTAAAATTTTATCTGTAAACTGTACAAAGATCGATGAAAATCAAGAAAATAATTTTCTTAAAGCTACAGAAATCATTACACTAGAAATGCCTTTTCCAAATGGTTAAAAAAATATGTAATTCTACAAATGTAAAGCTACAGAAATCTGTATTCTTACTAAAATTTTATCTGTAAACTGTACAAAGATCGATAAAAATCAAGAAAATAATTTTCTTAAAGCTACAGAAATCATTACACTAGAAATGCCTTTTCCAAATGGTTAAAAAAATATGTAATTCTACAAATGTAAAGCTACAGAAATATGTATTCTTACTAAAATTTTATCTGTAAACTGTACAAAGATCGATGAAAATCAAGAAAATAATTTTCTTAAAGCTACAGAAATCATTACACTAGAAATGCCTTTTCCAAATGGTTAAAAAAATATGTAATTCTACAAATGTAAAGCTACAGAAATCTGTATTCTTACTAAAATTTTATCTGTAAACTGTACAAAGATCGATGAAAATCAAGAAAATAATTTTCTTAAAGCTACAGAAATCATTACACTAGAAATGCCTTTTCCAAATGGTTAAAAAAATATGTAATTCTACAAATGTAAAGCTACAGAAATCTGTATTCTTACTAAAATTTTATCTGTAAACTGTACAAAGATAGATGAAAATCAAGAAAATAATTTTCTTAAAGCTACAGAAATCATTACACTGTAAAAACAAAATACCCAAATTAAGTTGAAAGATTATTGGGTACAGCATTGTTCCAATTTGGAAAGTTCATTTTGTAGCACAAAATCGGTTTAAATAAGTCTGATTTTCAACGACATTAAAACAATTAAAATATCTTAGATAGTATGTACATCATACCTCAAAAATTTTGATTAATTTAATGTTAATAAAGATCTGCTCTATTTTGAACCATTTTGGGTTATCTATTTTGGGAACAATACTCTACCATTTTGGAATCCTTACTGTACCATTTCAGGAAAATTACTATACCCAGAAATCTTTCAACCCAATTTGGGTCTTCATTTTTTACTGTGTAGCTTTAAAATAGAGTCTACTAAAATTACAGCAATTTTATCTATATTAAGCTTTTATCTGTAACCCGAATTGCAGTTACATAAAAAAGTTCTAGGCATCCCAGTTACCTAAAAAATTCTTAGTAACCTTACATATTTTTTTACTTACAGTACAATCGTGTATCTGTAGCATGAATCTTTGTTGTTGCCGTTACATAAAAAGTTCTAGAAATCCCATTTTCCTAAAAAAAAAAAAAAAAAAAAAAAAAATTTAGTAACTTTAGTAACAAATTTTAATTTAGCAACAAATTTTTTTTATAGTGTAAGTATAATTATTGTGCCAGATTTTGACGTTCTGGGAAGAAGCTTCAGAGGAGATTATGTAAAATTAACTAAGCAAATCGAAAAGTAAAGATTTTCATTGCTTTTCCTTTCGGAATTAGATGACATACTTAATCCAATCAAAGATCTAATAAATAGAAGGTTTAAGTAACAGTCTAAATTAGCATCCCACAGTGGGAGAAATTTTTTTTTTCTTATCATCGCTTGTATTAATGATCGTTTCTAATAAAGTAAAAAATGTTAATCAAATATTTTATGTATTTTCTAATCCTTAAATCTCATGAAGCCGGGTGGTCGCTCAGCTTCGCCTCCTTTAAAGCCGTACCTGTTCTTAACAAGTGTCCCGCCGTGTTCGTTTTAAAAAAAAAAAATTGAAAGATTTCATCATAAATGCCAACATCTGTTTGATGGCCGATCGAACAAATCATTGCTTAGCGTTTTTTTCTTCGGAAGCATTGGCCAAAATAATACACATCTATGTTTTATCTCTCGTCTCTTAACACAGAGGTAAGATTCTTTATGCATTACTTAGATACGTTTCCTTTCATTATATGTTTTATATTATCCCATAGGTTTGAAATTTATAAGCCCCTTCAACGCTAATGTTCAATTTAAATATTTTTACGGCATGTAAATGGTATCACTTTTTTAGTAGTTTGGAATAGAGATGGGCAATATCGTTCCTTTTAAGGAACCGTTCCAGCCGGAACCGTTCACCAAAAGGAACGAGTTCTTTGGACTCGTTCCTATTAGAATCGCTCCGAAAAAAAGGAACGAGTTCTTTTGACTCGTTCCTTTTGGAATCGTTCCGAAAAAGGAACGATTCCGACAAAGGAACGATTTTGAGAAAAAAAGGAACGAATCCGTAAAAAAAAGGAACGATTCCGACAAAGGAACGGTTTTGAGAAAAAGGAACGAATTCGAAAAAAAAGGACGATTTCAAAAAAAGGAAGGATTCCGACAAAGGAACGGTTTTGAGAAAAAGGAACGAATTCGAAAAAAAAGGACGATTTCAAAAAAAGGAAGGATTCCGACAAAGGAACGATTTTGAGAAAAAGGAACGAATTCGAGAAAAAAGGACGATTTCAAGAAAAAAGGAACGAATCCGATAAAAATGGAACGAATCCGCGAAAAAAAGGAACGACTTCGAGATAAAAAGGAAGGAATCCGGTAAAATAGGATGGATTTTTTAAAAAAAGGTTCCAAGGGAAAAAAACGCGTCCGAAACTATTTTACGAAAAAAGGGAACGAATCCGGAAACAGGGATAACAGATCTCGGAGCGACATGCAATCCCTAATATTTATTATTTATAACTAACTTATTTTCTTACGTATTCATTTTTTTTCATATCATTTCTTATCGTTTGCTTTAATTTTTAAATATTTTGGACAGTTCATTTTGTTTTTTTTTGTTTTTCATTTTGTTTTTGTTTTTAAGTTTTGTTTTTATTCTATTAATTAGCATAGTTATTTCTAATCCCCATAATATTCCCTGACTTTATGATTTATTGTATTAAGCATAATTCCTCTTGAAATTTTGCATTTGGTTGACCTTTCATTTATCACTATAGTTTATTCATGAAATTTTACTGTAGCTTTGGTTTTGGTCATCAGGCTGTTGCGGCGGTCTATTAGATTTTCAATGTAATCATTGCTTTCCCCTCCAAAATCTGTCGTCAAATGACCCTCTATTTATTTTATTATTTTTGCGTAGGAAATTTCTTTATTGATCTAATATTTGATATCGGGGTCTATGATTTGTTTCCTCTTCAAAATTCACCCTAACGTAATCTTTAACTTATATATCGGCCTTCGTAACCGGCCGTTTTCCAAGTTGGTCCATTTCAGTACGATTCCTCAGGAATTGGGAATTTCGGAGTCTGCCCATTTCGAGAAAATTCCTAGAAGTCCATCTATTTAGGAATTAAGGGTGTATTTGAAAAAAATATTTTTCCACATTCAACAGCTCGAAAATATCCGATAGAGTTTCAGACACATTTTTAACCCTTCCCGGCACACTGTGCCTGGCCTGGGATACCTAATTTTAATTCCAAACTTGCAAACGGCACCAATAACATTTTAGTAAAATTTTGCTTTTGCAACAAAGGTTTAAATTAAGGAATTCAAAATATCTAAAAAAAAATCGTTTGTCAATTCCGGTGTCAGTCAACATTTTCTTATTTTACTAACAGATTTTGCCCGTGCCGGAAAGGGTTAAAGGTAGATACGTGAAACCTGCTGAGGTGATTTTTAAAGAGATGTATAAGAAGCCGCGTGATTTCTTTTTTTTTTTTTACGCTCAATTCGTTAGAATTTGATTTATAAACAATTATTTTCTCAGTATGACCATTTTTTTCGTTCGCAGATCTCCCTCTTCAGGAAATTCAGTTCAAAACGCCAACCTTGACAACAGTTTTTTTGCAATTGTAAAAAAAAAAAAAAAAAAAAAAAAAAAAAAAAAAAAAAAAAAAGGACAAGGACGGCGCATTGTGTACTTTCTAAGAAAGAGAATTGCCAGTTTGAAACGTTTGAGAGCAAAAATGAATTTAAGAATAAATCAGACAATAAGCAGTTTGGATTGGAATACACCCTTAACCCCTTCGTGACGGGAGTATTTTATGAAATTTTTAATGTATTGTCATCTTTTTTTAAAAACAGAAATTTGTGCCTTATGAAATCGAGAAAATGCTCCGATTAAATAAAGCTACTTTTGCAGTAAAATTTTACTGGTGGAAATAAACAAGGATTCTTAGGCTTTTTTGTGGCACGTATACGTGTCGCTCGTCCTCAAGGGTTAAGGCTAAATATAAATAGAATCTTTTACATAATCAAATTCAATATTTATCGATTTGGAGAGACATAATTGGTTAAATGGAGTGCATATACGCCTTAGTATGTATATAACAGTGTGCTTCCTAACTGAATCATCAATGCGGAGCCGAAACCGAAATGCCTACACCTAAAATTATAAAATTTTAGCTGTTACTACCTACTATAATATAAAAATCCATTAAAGAAACAGTTTCTGAAATTCAAAGCTTAGTGAGCTGAAAATGGGATTGTAAGTTTATGAAAAAGGATACAAATGAAAATCCAGGATATTTAAATTTAGAAATTGCACATAATTAAAACTGTGGTTTTATGTAGTAAGAAAGGAAATTATAACTATTTAGTTCAATAACGTAACTAATTTTCTTCAATTATATATTTTATGACAAATAAGTTTTGAAATACATAAAATAAGTAAAAAAATAAAAACTACAAAATACAATGTTGTTCAAAAGAATTTTATTTCAAAAATAGGAGCACACAAAATTTGCTGATTTAGTGAAATCATAAAATGATACGTTGCAATAAGAGCAAGGCTAAAATGGTAGTACAACAAACAATTCAACATTATTTTTTTATAGTAAAGAAATTTAACATATATAATATATAGCTGTCATGAATAGTAAATTACTTCTAAAATTTTCATTTATTGACGGTAATTAAAATATTTTAGAAACAACCAAATTTCTTTAATAATTTTTGTTTATGAAGTTAGGTTACAAAAGCTAAAACATTTAACAACGTTTAAACACGTAAATATGTACAGTATCATGACATTAAAAAAAAATAAATAAATAAATCCCACAATGGCCGTTTCGAGGATTGTGTGGATCCCCTTCCTCAGTGCGTAAAAAATAAGATAAAATAAAAGATTAAAATGGATTCAAAGAGCACCTCGGTTATAGCCCCGAGTAAAACTCTGAAAACCCCTGGTATAATCCCGAAAAACTCAGGACTATAACAGATGTTAGGGGGGTACTTCAGTCAAATGGGTTCACTCAAAGGAAGGTCAAATGGACCCGTTTGCTAATGCTAATCCTGTGCAAGAAATTTATAAAGATATCTCAGCTGTATTTTAATATTTTTATTTTATTTTTTATTTTTTTGCATTGGATAGCTGAGATCGATCTGCATTCAAGTCGTTGTTTGCTTTTTCGATTATATTTACAGATATTTTTTATGCGGGACTTTCATTTTCAGAACCGGTTTAGAAAGGGAAAGCACCCTTATAAAAATATCTGCAATCAAAATTGAAAAAATAAAAAACGGCCTGCATTTTGATCCATCTCAGCTATCCAATGAAAAAAAAATCATTTAAAAATATTGAAATGCAACCGAGTTATCTTTATAAATTTTTTCCATAGGATTAGCATTAGTAAGCGGGTCTTTTCATTTGACAGAAGTAGCCCCTTAACGGGGCTAAAAAACATCGTTCTATTTTAATCCTTTAATTTTTTTTCCATACTAAAAATGGAGTTCCAAGAATCCTCTAAATGGACGTATGTGATTTTTGTATCATGGTATTGTACTTATTTATGCGTTTAAACGTTGCTAAAAATTTTAGCTTGTGTATTGAAATTCACACAAAGTGATTGTTTTATGTGCTTGTTACGCTAAGGTTTTATCTGAGAAATTTGCTATAACCGAAATATTTTTCAAATAACTAGAAATGATCCAAAAAAATTTTGGAAAATTAAACATTTAATAATTTTAATGTTATACAATCATTTTCTGCTCTAATGATTTTGTTAATACATAATAAGTATTATTGAGACATGTGGAGAAAAAATAAGAATGTTAGGAATTATAATACGTAAAAATAAAAATATATGCTAAATTAGCAGACATTTGTAATAATAGAATTTTAATGCAATTGTGGGAAAAAAAACCTAAATTAACACTCTAAAACTGGGAGGAGTGAAAAGCTCACTTTTTGTAGGAGTGATTTGCATTTTCACTCTTTTTAGAGTGAACTTTATACAAATACACTCTTTAAAGAGTGGAATTTCCGACTCCCTAAAAAAATGTGAAATATCTCACTCCGTTCTCGAGAGTGAAATATCTCACTCCATGGTCGAGAGTGAAAAATCTCACTCCGTCAACGAGAGTGAAAGCCCGGCATTATACGCTTGAAAAAAATCCCCGCTCAACTTTGAACCAATATATGGAGTAAAACAATGAAAAGTACCAAAATATGTCAATTCTTACTTTTGAAAAATTACATTTTATAATACAACCTATAAAATTACGCTTATTTGCCATTAAAACGCACTCGTTTTCAAAAATGAGGGTCACTCCTTCGATAGAGTCAACGGTCACTCTTAAAAAGTGACTTAAAAATGTATTACGCATCAGCCAATCAGAAATCGTCTTCTCAGTTGTGATGATAAAAATGTTTCCGCCATTTTATCGTGTCCGTTATGTGTCTCACTTTCGTTTCCTCGGTCTACAAATGTGGATCTTTAATTTGTATTATTAATACTGAAAAGTAGTTTAAATTTCGATCTTTGAATGATATACTCCGATATCTTATGATTCAAAATAATCCACATAGATTAAGTTTCTTGATCTGGAGTCAAAATAGAGAACAAATAATTCAGTAAAAAGCAATAATACTCCATTAATACTCAGTGACGAAGATGTTGCACTGCACATATCTTATTTATCAAACAAAGGATTATTATTCATCAAACAAGGGATAAAAAAACCGGTAAGTCAATTTTAATTTCAACTTTTTATTTTCCGAATGTAACTTCTAGAATGTTGAGTTAAGGTTTTATTTTAACAGGAAGCTGTCTGCTTCTGCTATCTTTATGTGCGTGGAGGGGAAAAAAATCGCTGACGCAAAGATTTGTGTTTTATCCTTGATGTTTATAAATGAACGGCTATAGTAATTTTAAAAGTTTGCAGTATGACTTATATTAGATTTTATTTATTAGAGATAAATAACTCATTAAAATTGTTTTTCCAATAGTAAGAATAATACATATGTAGTCATTTCTTGTATTTTATATTTTCTTTATTTTTCTTTTTCGTACATGAGTATACTTTTATGAAACTTTAACTCACATTTATAGAATACTATAGGGTAGATGTAACAGTAATGTACACACCTGAATGTTTTTGGTTTATATAAAAAAAATAATAATAAATAATAAAAATTTAGCTTTTATTTATTTATTTTTTTTTTTCGTAACTCGCCCTTGCATATTTTATAATTTAGCACTTTTGTTGACACTCTTAATTAAACCAATCAGGAAGCACAAAATAATGTTTTTAAGTTTCACTGTTTTTCATTGAAAATCGTGTTTTCATTGAAAATCATACTAAGAGCTGGCTTCATTTAATAAATTTATGTATTCCTTATTTTATTGCAAAATTTCCAATTTTTTGTTTTTGTAGTTGAAGAAAGCTTTGAATTTTTTATGTATTTAACATCGTTTATAAAATTTCAATAATTTTTAAGGTTTTAGAAGAGTGTCCATTACTGGAATACTTAAGTAGTGATTTTCCAGTAACGTACACCTCATATAGGCACTGTTAAAAAATCTATTACGGTAATGTTTATAGTACATAAAATATTTTGATTTAATTAAAAACTTAAGTAATCAATTTTAATTTTTAAATTGCACTTACCAAAATGTAATGACACTAAAATATTTATAAATAGTTGTTTTTAAGTTATATTAATGTGACTTATAAAATTTCAATATCTTCTTCATTTTATTATTATTTTTTAAAAATGAATCTAACGATGTTTTGCCTATTTTATAATCTGGCAATCAAACCGCTCATGAAGCCGAAAAAAAATGTTTAAGGGCACAGTCAAAGAGGGGCTTATAGGGCTTAATCGTTCACCATTTAAATAAAAACACTTAAGTTACAGAAGTCGTCAAAAACACATTTTCTCTTAAATATTTGTTTATTTTTACTTTTTCAATTTTGTCTGCAGATATTTTTTTAAATAACACTTTCATTTTTGGTATCGGTTTTGAAAGTAAAAGAAACTTTATAAAAATATCTGAGACCGAAATCGAAAAAGTAAAAAAGATGCGATATAGAGACGAACCTCAGCTATTCAATGTAAAATAAATAAATAAAATGTCAAAATGCAAACGAGATATTAGAAAAATCTCTCCCCATAGAATTAGCATTAGCTCGTGAGTGTCTTCGCCGGCAGGTACTACATGCACATCTACTCTATATACGGAAATAAAAAATTGAAATTAAATATGACTTACCATGTCATTTTATAAATACGGCTTGTATTAATATATATTTTTCAGAAATAAGATTTTAATTATACATAAAAAAAAAAAAAAACGTAGATAACATGCATTATGGATTTATTATGTATAACTTAATAGTTTATCTGAAAAAAAAATGTATGTTTAATATTTTAAAACTGTTTAATAACTTGTGCTTATGGGCATTTTAAAACTATCATGTATTTATGGGACTACCAATGAAAGCAAACACAAGGAGAAAGATTGGAATAAAATAGTTTATTTCTGTCAATAATCTAATTCATGTGTAACTTTAATTACGTTTTCTCTTAAAAAGTTCAATTAATGTTACATACTTTGAAATAAATAAATATTGTCAATAAAGTATTTTATTCCAATCTTTACCACGTTTGTATTTATTTTCATTGTATGTTTTAAAAGACACGATTCTTTTAAAATGCCCATAATAGCAATAGAAAAAGGAATTCATTGCAAAAAAAAAAGAGCATTCACTCCTATGAAAAAGTGACTACTCACTCCTACTAGGAGTGAAAAAACGCACTCCTTTAGGAAAAGTGAATAGTCACTCCTCAGAAATAGTGATTATTGACCCCTGTGTAGAGTGAATATTCACTTCCTAGGAGTGAGTATTCACTCTTTCAAAGAGTCAATGATTCCACTTTTGCCCAAAGTGAATAGTCACTCTAAAGAGGTTCGGCATATTTTGAGTCTGCGATAGAGTGAGTATTCACTATTCTGGAGTGACTATTCACTCCTTTTTATTTAGAGTGAAAGTAGTTTAAAACACAAAAATAATACAAAATGCAACTACAATAATTTTTTCCCGAAATGTTTTAGAATATGTCAGGGCTTAATTTGCGCCGGAGCTCAGGTACGTCTCTGTTTTTAAAAAATATTTAAGTATTGGTTGGAATTCACCAGATCTCATAAATGTAGGGCTCCGGAGCCCAGTTCAATAGAGCTTTTTTTGTATCATGGATACTGCCCATTTTTTAACTCTGCACATTTCACTTTCTTTTCTGTCATTTTCATTTGCAAGTGGATCTAACTGTCATGTATTATTATTCTGATAGAAAGAAATCGAACAGTGTTTCCTCTTTTTTTTTAATAAAAGCATCGAATTTTTCCGATAGCGGTGTCAAGTTTTTTATTTTGTTTTTTAGTTTTTGGACTCGTTACAAAAGATTGATAAGCGGAAGGAATCGATTATAGTTTAAGATATGCACCTTTTAAAGAAAACTGAAAAATGTTGTTCCATTCTACAGTATATAAATATTAATTTCAGTGAATTTCAAGCATTTTTTATAAAAATGCATAGCTATGTGACTAATATTTTTTTTTTTTTTTTTTTGTGTGTGTGTGTGTGTGTTAATGCTATTTCTGAATCATAAATCTTACCATATTTAATACCAGAATTCTGCGATTAATTACATTAAAATTAGAAAATACTTCTATCGGAAGAAGTAATAAGTAAAAAGTGGAATAGTTGACAAATAAATATATGCTGATAAATATATTTAAAATTTTTATTTTGCTAAAAAAAAAAAAAAAAAAAAAAAAAAAAAAAAAAAATGCTTTTGCAAATAATATATGAAATCTAAATATGCAGATTGGAGTCAATATGGGGAGGGGGGAACGCTACAATTGTTAGTATTGCAGATTATTAGGATTCCGGTAATTTTTACTTTCTCATCATATGTGGTATATGGTAAGTCTTGCAATGGTTTTGAAAATCGAAAAAAGAAATTGACGGATAGTGAAGATTACGAAAAACATAATTTTAGAAAAAAAACATGCCGTCTGTCTGTAAATCTTCCGAACAAATTGAGATAGAGACTTAAATTTGCTATGTACTTAATATGAAGTAACCTCGATTATCCGGAAGTGTTTCTATCGGACTCTCGAAATATTCGTTCAGATGACAGATATTATTGAGATATTCGTAATCATATTTTCCAAATTCTACGACTTTTCACGACCCTGTATTTCATTGAAATTTCAATTCAAAGATTTATTTTAATTGGAAATGAAGCACTTAATCCAATGCAGTAAATTGTTAGCATAATTGTTTATTTAATCCGTCTGTCTGTGCGCGTGTCTGTCCGTCTGTCTGTAAATACTCTATCTCTCGAACAAATTGAGATAGATACTTAAAATTTTGTGTGTATTTAATATGTAGTAATGAGAAGAAGCCTATTGAATATCAGTAAACTCCATTATCCGGAACTATTTTTTAGGACTCTTAAAATATTCGTTCTGATGAAAATTTATAGAAATTTTCGAATTTTTTTATCTTAAAGAGTGGGTGAAAAATACAATGAAAAACATAAATTTTGTATAAAGATTAAAGTCACTCGGATAATTATTTGCCGGAATAATTGTATTAATATTTTCCACATTCGTCGATTTTTCATGATCATTCATTTCATTCAAATTTCAATTCAAAGGTATATTTTAATTGAAAATGAGACACTTAAACCAACGCAGTAAACTGTTAGTTAACATAACTATAATTTTTGAAGTTATTAGGATGCTTCTTTTACGCAATTCGGTATTATCCCGTCGATCAGAAAACTATTTCCAAACTGTAAGATTAAATGCCAATAATGACTTCATAAATGTCACATTCACTTAACATTAAACACGTTACATGTGTTTGTTACGCCATCAAGTGATTTTTAATTTCATATTTTATGTGTGGTACTATTAATCTTTTACTAATTTATTTGTTATTTCGTTATTTAAAGTAAAAATTATGCTAATTTGCATAATTTAATAATAGTTTGTCGATTATATGTCGAAATGGGTCGACGAGATAAACAATTATAGTATCCGTAATTCCGTAATAGAGCATTACGAAGCATTGGAAAAATTAAATATGCTTTAAATTTTATTTTGGAATTGTGATGCACTTGAAAAACATACATAAACGTTTTATAACTTTAAACATGCTTATAGTAAAGAAAAAAAAAACTGAGGAAAGTTATTTTTTAATTGAAGTGGATTGTGGCATTTAAATGGAGAGTGGTGTAATAAAATCACTTTAAACTGTATTTATAATACTCGAATCTTTATAAAAACTTAATCAGAATGCACTAGCGATAATAAAGCACAATTAAAACAAGAAATTATAAAATCGAAATTTTCGTTTTTTTCGCCGAATAAAGAGCCGGCGGAATCGTTTTAAATTCTCTAACGGACCGGGCTGGCAGATTTAGAATAGTTTTTTCAACGGGCCGGGCCGACAAACAACATAAACGGGCCGGGCCGGCAAAAAAATTGAACGGCCCAGGCGGGCCAGGCCGATTAAAAAAATTTTCGGGCCTATCGGTCCGTTCTGAAGATTTGAGCTGAAACGATAAAATATGAGCTATTTTATATGGTTTTAACGAGAATAAGTATAAATGTACGTCACGAGCCATACTAGTTTGACAGCATCAATATAAAAATGTACAATGTAGACATCAGCATCGGAGAATTACATTGTGTGCAACTCGTTTTAATATTTTTTTAGCTGACTCATGCCGGTCCGAGATCAAGCTCGCATTATTTTTCTACATATAGACTGGCCGGACCGGAATTACACTTAATTGTTCTCAAGATCTGTAGGGCAGAAAACATGATTTGTAAAATTATTAACAGCGATAAAGAACTTATGTTAGCTTTATCTTCGGATATATACATCTTGATGCTTTTTAAATTAATTTCTGATTAATTTTAAATTGTAAAAGTATAAAAGTGATAAGCTTAATTATTGAAGGGATTTAGAATCGAATAGCGTTTTTTATTTTTGGTAAATATGACCTTTGTATGACCTTTTTGTATGACCTTTTGAGTCTGACTTGTATGACCTTTTTGAGATGTAATAGTTTCTCAAATGATTGCAGGTTTTTCTCCCTTCCCATGCTATCGCTTCCGGAAATTCTATTCAAATCGCAGTGACATATGATTATGACAGTATTTTATTTACTTGTAGTATTCTTAAATTGCTTGTATCAAAAAATAGATAACGCCCCTCGATTATATAGTCTTTGAATAAAGATACCTGCTAATCTTATGCATTTCTGAGAAAAAAGTGAATTTAGAAATGTATCAGAAAGAAGTTTCTTTGAATTTAAGGGTGTTCTTAACTGATCCGCTCAACAAGCGAAAAACGTTTTGACACATTTACAAATTCATTTTTTAACAGAAAGTTATAAAATTTTAATGCCTGACTATGAAAGCGATTTCGAATTGAACTTATTTTTCCATTTTATGATAATTAAATTACTTATCGAGTTATAAGCTATTTCGATGACGCAATCACCCGTTTTTCTCCTCCTTTTCGACCGGTTTTTCTGCTTTCGTCGGGAAATAGGCTCAAAAGTGTCAACTTTGAAGGCTTGTTATGAAAAATCTGTTGTGTTTTTTAAAAAACAAAAGAATGAGTGCAATTAGAGAGTTTCTGAATAACAATGCCTGTTATTTTCATGCATTTCCGAACAAAAATAAATTAATGCATGTGTCACAAAGTTGCCGTTTTTGATTTAAGAACACCCTTAAGAATGAATTGGGATTTAAAACCTTTAATAAAATGATATAGAAATATTTTTATAAATTTTCTTTTATCAAACATCTTCAAAAGTAACGACGTTTTTAGCTTTCTTTCTTTTTTCTTTTATTCTAAGCCATATTAAATTTTTAATGAATCTTTATTCGAATGTTGATAGCCTAAGAGTCTAAGTAATCATTAATGTTGTTAATGTGTATTTCCTGTAAAATGTGTTGTAAAATCATTCCACAGATATGTATGCAGTATTCTTTAAAAAAATCTTAATTATACGATAAAAATCTGATTTTTTTTTTTTTTTTTTTTTAAGAAATTGTAGAAATTGTAATGGGCCAAAACGGGCCGGGCCTATTTTCACTGATTTCTGTACGGGCCGGGCCGGGCCTAAAATATAAAAATTTAAACGGGCCGGGCCCAGGCCGAACTTTTGAGCTTTACAACGGACCGGGCCGAAATAAATTACCTACGGGCCTGAAAATTCCGGCCCGTGCAGACTTCTAGATATAATGCACAGTTGTAGTTTATTAAACGTTTATCCCCTCCTACAACTTTAATTTCTTTTCTCTTTCTTTCGTTTTTCTTCGTCTCCCTTCCCCCCCCCAATTTTTTTTTTCATGCACATTTGAAGGATATTTGGGCAATACACTTTATTTTAATAAATCAAAATATATCTTATTTTAAAATAAAATCGGTCCTTTTCGGAATGGTTTCATTTCGGAACTAGTCCGAGGAATCGTTCCTTTTCGGAATGGTTTCATTCCGGAACTAGTCCGAGGAATCGTTCCTTTTCGGAACGAGTCCGATCAATCGTTCCTTTTCGGAATGGTTTCATTTCGGAACTAGTCCGAGGAATCGTTCCTTTTCGGAACGAGTGCGCGGAATCGTCCCTTTTTGGAATGATTTCATTTCGGAACTAGTCCGAGGAATCGTTCCTTTTCGGAATGGTTTCATTTCGGAACTAGTCCGAGGAATCATTCCTTTTCGGAACGAGTCCTATCAATCGTTCCTTTTCGGAAGGGTTTCATTTCAGAACTAGTCCGAAAAATCGTTCCTTTTCGGAACGAGTGCGAGGAATCGTTCCTTTTCGGAATGATTTCATTTCGGAACGAGTCCGATCAATCGTTCCTTTTCGGAATGGTTTCATTTCGGAACTAGTCCGAGGAACCGTTCCTTTTCGGAACTAGTCCGAGGAACCGTTCCTTTTCGGAACGAGTCCAAAGAACCGTTCCATTTCGGAATCGTTCCGAAAAGGAACGAATCCTTTTTACAGACAGGAACCGTTCGTTCAGTTCCACCATCGGAACCGTTCTTTTGGAATCGTTCCTCAACAAATGACACATCTCTAGTTTGGAATGAACTGTTAATCCGTTACCGTAGCGTATGGCTAGATATACGCTCTCCGTATATATATGCTATAAGCTATACGCTCTCCGATGCATAACGTGCACCCACGACATGATACTATCATTTTTATTTTATTTTATTTATTTTTTTTTTTTAGATATACAGGGTGTTCAAAAATTTGACGAAAAAATTAAAAGGGGTGATAGAAGGCATCAAGTGGATGAAAAATTGCCGCAGAGCATAGAGTCCCAAACCAATTATTTAGTTTACGGGATGTTTCATCCTGATAGAAACTGGATTGGATTTGCGAGAAGTAAAATAATTGCAATGAAAATGCAACGATGTGTATCTTGTTTTGTATGGAATGCGATAACATCATAAAAAATTCTTGAAAACAGGATCGATGATACTCTATGATCTGATAATCACATTAAAAAATGTGGAGCGTCAAGTGCTAGTGCGTACAATGGAAATTTCAACCCCTTTTTCATTATAATATATTTAATATATAATTTTTAAATATTAGCGTCAACCAATGCTGGTTTAGGATAGAACATCTTGTATTCTTGGTTAAATACGTGGTTTGCTGGCCCATGTTCTATGGAATATTTCATGGTGCCTTTTATTATCCTCCTTAATTTGTCTTTTAAATTTTATAACACCTTGTATACGTTGCATTCAGGGGCGTGCGAAGAGAAAACTGCGCCCGGGGCAAAGTTCCAATTTCGCGCCCCCCCCCCCAACCACACTTTTTGTTGTAGCAGGCCGAAAATGATGTTTGTAGTATAAATTTGGCGGCCCCTAAATTTGCGCGCCCGGGGCGACCGGCCCCTTCGTCCCCCCCCCCCTTTCGCACGGCGCTGGTTGCACTAGGCGCACCCCTTCTTTTCCTAAAATCAATTATGAAATATATAGCATCAAAATACAATGCCAGACATTAAACAAACATAAGTACAAATATTAAGAAATAATATCGGCAAATCTGTATCTAGGATACATAATATTACGAGCCTATCGGTCTACACTGTAGAAAAAAAAAAAAAAAAAAAAAAAAAAAACTAGTTGGATGTGTCAATCCCAAAACTTTCTTCTATCTCATAAGTACATTTTAATATTTAAAAAAAAAAAAAAAAAAAAAAAAAAAAAAACGTGGTGACCCCAAAGTTACCCACTATCGAATTTCCTCGAACATTTAACCTAGCCTAATGAGATTCTGGTATCCGGAAAGCCTAAAACGCACAATTTAATTAATATTCTGAGAAAATGAGCTTAGTAGTGCCTCATGTTGGGTAATTTCTACTAAAACCTAATAAGCATCTATTTATGTCAAGACCTAACAAAATCTGAAATTTGATGGATTTCGTCCATTAGTTCTTGAGATATAGTTATAACAAAAAAATTGCAAAACGTAGCACAGAAACACCATATCTTGGACAATTTATGCCAAAACGTAAAAAAGCGTCTAATTATGTTATGGTGTAAAAGAATCTGAAGTTTGATGAAATTCTGTGCATTAGTTCTTGAGAGCTAGTTTAAAAAAAACGTGTAAAATATAGCACAGCAGCACCATCAGTTGAAGGATTTATAACAAAACGTAATCATCGTGTAGTTATGTTATATGTCATTTTGTAACAAAATCTGAAGTTTGATGAAATTCTGTGCGTTGGTTGTTGAGATATAGCTATTGGAAAAATCGTGCAAAATGCAGCATAGGTCTACCACCTGTTGCAAGGTTAATACCAAAATGTAATCAGCGTCTAATTATGTTATATATTCTAGTGTAACAGAATCTAAAATTTGATGAAGTTCTCTGCATTAGTTCTTGAGATATAGCTATCGCAAAAATCGTGCAAAATGTTGCATAGCAGCGCCACCTATAGGGCAGTTCACACCAAAACCTAATCAGCGGCTATGTATCTTAAGGTATCGCGGAATCTGAAGTTTGGTGAAATTCTGTGCATTAGTTCTTGAGATATAGCTATCATGAAAATCATGAAAAAGTGGCATAGCAGTGCCACCTGCTGGCCAATTTACGCCAAAACTTAATCAGCGTCTATGTATATCAAGTGGTCACAGAATCTGAAGTTTGGTGAAATTCTGTGCATTAGTTCTTGAGATATAGCAATCTTGAAAATCATGAAAAACGTAGTATAGCAGCGCCACCTACAGGCCAATTTTCACCAAAAACCAATAGGCGCTAATTCATATCAAGGTCTAACTGAATATAAAATTTTATTAAATTTCGAGCATTAATTCTTGAGATAGAGCGCCCACAAATTTTTTGTCACATACAGACAGACTCACAGACAGACATTTTCTAAAAATAGTCAAAACGTGTTCAGGACCTTCTAAAACGTATAAATCCGTCGAAAACCGGAAGTCGAAAATTTTCATGAATCCAATACTTTCTTCTTGTAAAGACAGAAAAAAGTAAAAAAAAAAAAAACGGAAAAGTGGCTAAATTTTTCTAGGAAACTGAGATTTCAAGAATTTTTTTTATGTAAATGCAACAACAAAAATTCATGTAACAGGTAAAGATTTGCACTGAAAATCAAAAAATCTGCAAGGTTAGTAAGAACTTTTTAGGAAACTGGGACACCAAGAACTGTTTATGTAAATGCAATCCGGGTTAAGAAAAAAAATTATTAAATTCTTTTTTAAAGCTACAGATTTCTGTAGCTTTACAAAAACTAGTTTTGTAGATTTACATCTTTTTCTGTACAGAGCAAAATTAGTGTACAGATAAAATTTTAGTAAGATTGCAGATTTCTGTAAATTGACACTTGTAGAATTACAATTTTTTTTTTTTTTTTACTGTGCATCTAATTTGTACTACGGCTATGCGCAATTTTCTTGGAATCATACTCTGGTTCATACAACTAATTTTGGCTTCCTATCGTGTTGCTTCATGTTTAAATCTCACTTATTACACTTATTCTTTCTCAAACGTTTCGGGTGTGATTTTTTTTTTCAATATTTAGAAAAAAAAATACTTTTACGTTAATAACATAAACACTAGCCATCCAAATAGATTAATTAGAGTTTAACGAGCATTTCATTGTCTGAAAGATAATAAATGTTGTTGTTTGCTTACTATCCAATTCATATTCATATAACAATAGGCTAAGGAAGAGTTTTTGGAGATGTTTTAGAAAATATCGTATTGCAAGAAGATTTAACTGATATTACAACTTTTTAATACTTTTTGCACTTTATTTCGCATAATTCTTTCAGAAAAGTAACCATTATTTTAAATTTTAAGCATGATATACAGGGTGAAACATGAATATCCAAGCAATAGGCTAATTCATTAAAAATTGCTCCAAGACCAACGCATCCAATTTCAAAATTTCTTTTTAAAAAATTGCGTAATGTGATGATGTGAGATGCTACTCCATGAGGAGTCTACCCAGGCAGCACATCCATATGGGCCCGTAAGGGCAAAAGTGGGTCAGGGATATAGATCTATAAGGGCTATCCATATGGGCCCGCATAGAATGTCCACTTTTTTTTCTATATGGGCCCATATGGGCTATTTATATATATCTATATGGATGTCTATGTCGATATATAAAGATATCTATAAGGATCTATGTGGATGCCTATGTAGATCTATAATGATATCTATATGGACCCGCATAGAATGTCCACTTTTTTTTCCATATGGGCCCATAAGGGTTATCTTTATATATCTATATAGATGTCTATGACTATCTATAAAGATATATCTATATAGATCTATGTGGATGCACATGTAGATCTATAATGACATCTATATGGGCCCGCATAGAATGTCCACTTTTTTTTTCCATATGGGCCCATATGGGTTATTTTTAAATATCTATATGGGTGCATATGTCGATCTATAAAGGTACCTATATGGGTCTATTTGGATGCACATGTAGATCTATAATGATATCTATATGGGCCCGCATAGAATGTCCACTTTTTGTCCCATATAGGCCCATTTAAGCTGTTTACATAGATCATTAAGGATTTATAATGTGATCTTTATAAATTTCTAGGTCTCTGATTTAAGAAGGCACTTTACTTATTTGAAAACATCTGTTCCGTAATGTTAAACCTAAGTTTTTGAATTTCT
This sequence comes from Maratus speculifer, assembly GCA_964019185.1. Taxonomy (NCBI): domain Eukaryota; kingdom Metazoa; phylum Arthropoda; class Arachnida; order Araneae; family Salticidae; genus Maratus; species Maratus speculifer. The sequence continues at coordinate 116,939,486 of OZ025301.1, forward strand.
CATTTAAATTTGAATATTTTTTAATGTTTTCTTTCTGCATTGTATAATTGAACTCAATGTTAAACCTAGTTCTTGAATTTCCCATTAAAATTTGAATATTTTAAAATGTTTTCTTTCTGCATTGTATAGCTGAACTCAATCTCTAAAGGGACCATTTTGTATTTTTTCAATTTGTTTGTAATTTTTTAAAGGTACTTTCATCTTCGAAACCGGTTCCGAAAGTGTAAATACCTTTACTAAAAAAAATTTGGTACCAAAATCCAAGAAGTAAAACTAGTGATATGATATCGACGTCAGTTTCCTATGCAGAAAAAGTCATTTTGAAAATATTTAAATTTAAACGAGAAATTCAAAAATAACCTATCCATAACATTACAAAGCCCATGTTTTCAAGTAAATGAAGGGGATTCGTCACTCATTTGAAAACGTGTTTCATAATGTTAACTTTATGGACGCTATTTTTGAATTTCACTTAAATTTAAATATTTTTTTCTACATATAGGATAGCTGAACTTGTCTTCTAATTAAACAATTTTGTATTTTGTATTTTTTTTTTTTTTTTTTTTTTTTTTTTTTTTTGTTACAGATCTTCAGGTATTTTCATTTTCAAAACTGTTTTTGAAAATGAAGGTATTATCTAAGTATTATGGAATTAGCTGGAAAATAATCAAATTTTCTTTATCTACTTTATGTAGCTCAATAAATTTAATAAATGGAAATCATGTATGCACAGTACAGCCTGAGAATTTTGTCTACTGGATCATACAGTGTACATGCTATACACACTTCAGACAAATTTAAAATTTTACTTTTTTACTAAAATAAATTAATAAATCAACCAAGGTAGGTCACCAATGACCCATTATCTTTATTTCTCTTACCTGTTTTGTGAAAACCAAAAAAGAGACGTTCAACATCCTAGTGATCTTGAAAGCTTCACAAATGCTGTAATGAAAGAGACTGACAACCAGGGATGTAGTGGAGGGTGTATGTCACATACCCTCTGGATTTTTTTAAGGAACACCGTATACCCTCTCTTTCTCAAGAAAGCCATAGTAAATACACTCTAGGGTATACCCTCTGCCTTGAGCATATACCCTCTGCTTAAAGTATATGCCCCCCCCCCTTTTTTTTAACGACTACACCACTGCTGACTACTTGGGGCAAGTGATCATGGCTATCATCCTCCATGCACAAAATTTCTCTTCTGGGGGGGTCAAAAGCATCCCCAGATCTTGTGATTTTATGGTTAATGGAAGTACATTGTTACATATGAAATGTCTCATAATTTTAAACAATATATGTTTGCAATAAATTCATTTATATTTTTTCACAAATATGATTGTTTCTAAACAGTACATAATTTTTCAATCATCAAATTAAAAATAAAAAAATACTATCAAATTTAATTTGTTTAAAACCCATATTCCAATTTACTTTTTATTTAAGTTAAAATAATTTAAGCATAATGAAAAACATTTAATGCATATAATTCAATTCCCAGAAGATTAATTTACATGTACTTACAACAATATAAACTATTCAGCACCTCTGACTGATATTCCATCAATAAGGACTTTAATAAAATAAGAGCACAGTAATATCTTTGGCATGCAGCTAATATAAAAATATTGCTTTTCCATACTATACTTACTTTGCTAACCTTAATTTACCAATGACAGGATTCTCACTGATGATTTATTATTATTATTATTCAATATTTCTAAATAATAATTTACTTTGAAGATTAATTTGTTGAAATAGTGTCAGAGAGAAAATAATTACCAATGGCAGTCATGTAAATTTGAAATGAAAATGAAACAGCTAAATAAAATAGCAACACAATTCACTTGGTTTATGGTATGTCACTCCATTTATTGAAAATACAATTTATATATTCATATATATGTATTTCTATAGACTATATAAGAATAGTTATCTTGTAGCATAATTCTATTTTTCATACAGTTTTAGATGGGTGCTGCACCCTCTCTGTAGTTTCATTTAGCCTCTATAAAAGGAGAAAAATTCCTATAAGAATCTAAAATCCTATGAGCAAACACTCTGCTTTTCTTTACTTCTAGGAGAAAATCAATAGATATAGTTATTCGAATTTTTACAAACAATATGCATCATTGCAGAAGAAAGTTCATGAAGTATAAACAAACATTCTTTTCCCTCTTCAAATGCATAACTTTACATTCAAGATCATCAATGCAGGATTCTTCAGCTTCGTACAAATTTGAATCAAGATTCCATGTCAGGTACAAATGAATTGCTCCAAGCATCTGGTTAATGTCACCACCTATTTTTAAAATATAAGGATTAAATTTTTAAGATATAAAATTGTTTGTGCAGAAATAATTTTATCTAAAAATTAAGAAATATAATAATAATAACAATAATAAAAAACATTTTGCACAGTAGAAACAGTCAATTATAACAGTAACACTATCCATTTAATTCAGTTTTGCAAGGCAAAAGAAAGCTTCAATTTGTATTTTTTAAGTGGTTAAAAATCTTTTAAAAAGTGTAATCAAAATTGGAAAAATAAAAAGATACCCAGCAAAAGAGATCTATATGCAAAGAAAAAAAATATGTAAATATATGAAAAAGTATGTACCCAGAAACAATTTTAATTTACAAGTTAATAGTATTCTTATTTGACTACCATGGGATTTTATAACAAAAATATAATGTACCTAGATAGTTAAAAGTAATAGTTTTGGACTGTAATTCATCTTTTTTATTTATTATTTCCACTTTCATTTCACAGTTTATTTTTAAAATTAAGACGACAATGAATGATTTTTTTTTTTTTCATTTATAGATCAATTGCTATGAGGCACTGCACATTTAATGAATTTATAAATAAACAAGCTGATCTGCTTGACGTTGTCCAGTGTCAGTTCCTTAAATAAAACTTAAAACTTTGTATGATTTAATATTTAAAAAAAAAATCTTTAAACCTAGCTTCAGGGACCTTCTGCTGAGTCTAGTGCATTCGTAATAAACCTTTTTTCTGAACTAACCTGTGACATGGGTCCCCACTATGTAATGCAGCATGTACTGAAAATGTTCTGCATTTACCAGAGACTATCAAAAACAAAGTTGAATGAACCAAACCTCGTAGTAATCCATAGAATAAGAAAAACTAATGCCTCATTAAAGTTTTAAAAAAGTTGGTCACCAAAGTCTAAGATAAACTTTTATAATACAGAAAGCAGCTGAATTGTAATCTAAGTTGAATGAGCCAAATCTGTTTTAACATTATTGGATCCTTAGAAATGTGAGAAAGAATGTATCCTCCAGTGATGGAAAGTCCCCCCCCCCCTGTAAATTTAATGAATTACTATTAACATAATGTTTAATAAATGGATGAAATTTCTAATCTAAAGTTATGTGATTTTTTTAATTTTCAGCTGCAGTGAGTAAACATAACTTTTCGAAAACACTGGCAGTATTCAAAATGTACACAAAAAATGTGGCAGCTGAAGTATAAAGACGGACCAGACATAGGGGACAAAGGTGTATTAACAGGAATGTAGCTGGCTATAAGAAAAATTTTTAGTAACTTAAAAGCAGTTAAAGAATGCTAGAACTGTCAAAGAAAATTTCAATACAATTAGAGCATTGTTAAAGAAATTGCAATAAAGACCTAAAGAAGGAAATTAAAATTCAAACTTAGCAGTAGCTGAAATCTGGAAAATTGTTTTGTTATTCATATAATACCTGGGGGACCTAAGAAATTACTAGGTATGCACCGAATAGTGCTTTTGGCTGAATACCGAATATTCAGTCAACACATGAACCAAATATTGAATATTCGGCTACCCAAATAGTAATTGTCGGACCGAATACTGAATATTTGGCCAGCCGAATACCGAATATTTGGCTTTCCAAATACTTTTTATATTTCAAAGTTTAAAGGTATTAAAACCAGGGTTGGCACGGTTTAAACCAATTGGTTTTAACCATGGTTTAAACCAAATGGTTTTTTTCTCAAAAAAACCAATTGGTTTTTTTAGAAGAAATCTAATGACATTTTCTTTTTTTTTTTTTATAATTTACGTGTTTCAGATTATTGAACATAAATAATTTCTACTTTTAACACTTTATTTCAGTAATAAATATTATATATAGTGGATTTAAGTCTTTTTTTTATCCATAGGATTAAACCAATTAGTTTTTTCTAAAAAAAAAAGCAATGTTTTTTAGAAGAAATCTAATGACATTTTCTTTTTTTCTTTATAATTTACGAGTTTCAGATTATTGGATATAAATAATATCTACTTTTAACACTTTATTTCAGCAATAAGCATTAGATATATTGGGTTTACGTCATTTTTTTATGCATAGGATTAAAATCAGTACACATTGGTGAACATATCTATTGCTCTAAAGAAAAAACTTTAAACATGTGAATTGATCAAAGATAAAATAAATTCAATATTTAGTAGAAAATATTTTAATTTTTTTAATAATGCAGGTTATTTAATGCAATTAATATCACAATGATCTTTTAAGTTTTTGCACAAACTTTAAAAAAAATGTTTCTTTTTGGAGAATTTCTTGAAGAATTAAAAACAAAGACTCATTGCTAGTTATAGCATTTTAATAATAATTTTTTTCCCCTCTGCTATCTGCTGAATATGTTAACTTCAAATCGTCATTCAGAAAGAAAAAATCCTAAGAAGTATTTGTAATTTATTATTTGAATAATTGGGGGAAAAAATATTTATCAAACTACATCCAAATTTCCAAATTTTTATTATTAGTAATCAAAAGATTGTTTATAAAGATTTACAGGGCATCAATAGTTCACTGTGTAGAACAGTTAAAACTTTCAACATAATAAGACTGTTTGCTAAAACTGTTTAAATTGAAAAATGAATTTTTTCAATTTTCAGCATAAATTCACTATAATTATTAAATTTAAATTATTTTAAGTGAAGTTACACTGCTTATAAACCAATAATGTCTGTTTTTATTAGTAAATATGCATGTATGTGTAATAAGAAAGGATGTTTTAAAAAAACCTGGTTTAAGGCTGCGGGCACACACACAGTTTTTCGCACTAACTTCTTGCGCTATCTTTGATCTTTCGTTTCGGCGCTTTGATGTATAAATTGCACTTCTAGTGTACTGAATCTGAACTTCAAGAGAGGAATATCAGTTGACAGGTTTACGACCGAAGATGGAATAGATAAAAGTTCCCCTTCCTTTGTCAAATTGGTAGGGTCAGTCCTTCAAAAACCATTTAACGAGGTTTCACCCTTGTTCAGTTCGAAAACAATGAGTGATTGATTGCTCTTTTAGTGTAATAAAAACTAGTGCCGTTCGTCTAGACCTTAAACCAAAAAAACCGTTTTTTTTTCCAACCATGATTAAAACGTTACTTTTTAAACAATTTTACATAATATTTAATAAAAGAAACTTATATTTTGATAAACTAGAGCTTTTTATAGAGCATTTAGAGTTGAAAAAAAACCTGCTGTGAGTTTTTTAAGAAGCACAATTATGAGACTTTGTTAATTAATAAAATTTTAAATTTCATGGTTAATTCTATGAATTAAAACAAATATTTTGAAATCAAAGTGAAATAATGAAAAAATGGTCAATGAAAAAATTTAGTCTCATAATTGTCCTTTTTAAATAACTCAAGGCAATTTTTTTTCAATATAAAGTACAAATACTTTAAACTGAATTCTGATTAAAGGAGTGTCTAGCTCACAGATTTCTTTTCTTATGAATGGTGGCATTTTCCACCCTTCCTTACATATCATATTTTAAAGAAACCAAAGAGAGTGAGATGAAATATTACGTACTTATCAGACTTGTATAAAATCAAACTTTCTGTGCACGTAATATTGGTTCAAAAACTTTCTGCAAGTTAATATGTCTAATAAAATACGCATTATATTATTTTAGTATGGATGAAATTTGCTTTTATTATGCAATTCATGGAAGTAATTCACTTTTGTTATGCGATTCATAAATGTAGTTCACGTTTTTTATGCAATTCATGCATGTAATTTGCATTTTTGGATGTAATTCTTTTTTATGCGATTTATAGACATAATTCACTTTTTTATGTGATCGGTCGACGAAATTCGCATTTTTTTTAAGCAATCTGTCGGCGAAATTGACATTTCTTATGCGATTTATGGACATAATTCTCTATTTTTAAGCGATTCATGGATATAATGGGCTCTTTGAGCTTTATGTTGACAATATTCGTGTTTTTTGAGCTATCTTCTGATGAAATTTGCATTTTTTCAGCGATCTGTCGATGAAATTCACGATTTTTATGCAATCTGTCGACGTAATTCGCATCTTTTGTGATTTATGAACATAATTCGTGTTTTTTATGCAAATTGTGAACGTAGTTTAATTTGTGTTTTTTACATGAATTGTCAACATATTTCGTGTTTTTTACACGATTCATGAAATAATTTGTGTTTCTTGTGCGATTCATTGATGTAATTTGTGGTTTTTTTTAGATTCATGGACATAATTTGCAGTTTTTATGAGAACCACGCACAAAATTCGCGATTTTTACAACAATCACGCACGAAATTCATGTTTTCAATTCAGAGGTATATTTTAATTGAAAATGAGATGCTTAATCCGATGCAGCAAACTGTTAGTTAATATGATTATTATTTTTGGAGTTATAAAGATGTTTCTTTTACGTAGTTTGGTACTTCTTGAGTAGTTTGGCGTTTTATATAATTTGTTGAAATTGGTGCATCAGTAATTCATTAATAGAGTATTACTAAGTGTATTAACAACATTTAAATTTAGTTTTGGAATTGAAATACATTGTATAAATAGTTTTCACATATTTTATTTTCATATGCATATGATGGGTAAGTATTACGGTGGCCTCCAACGACTAGTTTTCCTGATATTTTGACAAAATTGGAGATTTTTTTTGTGAACAATTGATGAAATAGATTTTTTATGACAACCGACTGTCAATATTCGCAATTTTTAGTATCTGAAATTTTGGACCAGGGTTGGGTTTTTGACATGACAAAGGTTTAAACCGGTTAAAACTGTCAAAACCCATAGAGTTGGAATCTGCTGCAGTGTGTAAGAATTTGTTTAGGAAACAAATTTTAAAACTAGCAACAGTTGCCATACATTATGTTGAAATTTAATTATATTATGGGTAATTAGCAGGTCTTAAAATACTTTTAATTAATAAAAATTAAGGTAAAAATGTCAGATTTCAAATCTCAGAAATTTATCTCAAAATGGACATGTAGAAATATTTGCAGAAAAATTATGTTTAAATATCTTGTTTATTTATTATTATTATTATTTTAATACTTAAAAAATTTTAAAGTTATTTAGTGTGCATTTTGACATAGCTAATATTTATAACGAACAAGTTAAGTGTCACAAATACGGGATTTCTAAAAGTGTTGAACTTTATACACGTGTTTAATATATATATATTTTTAATGCTATACACATTATATACATAATATCCAGCAGGCTAATTTGAATTTAAATATAATGCATATTATTTATTATATTTATGATTATTGCACATCATTATAAACCATTTTTATCTCTATCCCCCCCCCCCCCTCAACACACACACATTAATAGTACTAAGAATATAAATAATGTTTACTTTCAAAGGAAGATAAGACAAGAAGTAATTATTCAACAACTGAATGCTTAAGATATTTAATAAAATTTTATAGTATTCAATGAAAAAAAAAAAAAAAGTATTTGCATAAACTATAATTTTTCAGCATAGTACATAAATAGGCTGAATATTGTAAACAGATATTCAGATTTTTTTTATTATCTTTATTTTAGTTAAAAATTTAAAAAAAGACTGACGATTTAAAATTTACCGATTTTTCTGAAAAACTAACAATTGTAAAAGTCAAAACAGAAAAAAATTACACTGATCTATGAAATACTTTTATAACAAAAAATATTATATGGTTTTTTTATTATTATCTAATTAAATACATAATTTTAACAAATAAAACATTGAATAAATATTTCCAATTAATTTGATTACATAATGAAAATCAATCAAAATGAAAACTATCAAATTAGAAATTTAGTACAATAATCCAATTCATTTGCTCACATAGCATAAGGTAGCAAATAACCAATTTTGAACCCTTTTCTGTTCCTAATCAATTACGGAGTTTTGAATGAATTAGTCCGAAATTGGAAAACACTCATTCTATTGCAGCAGCACTGGCAGGACATGATAAAAGTTGTTCGGCTACTGATACTAAATCAGAAGTTAGACCAGACTTGAAAAATTTGCATTTGTTTAAGTCTTCTAAGATTTTGTTTACTATTCAAAATATGTTTCTTCAAAAATTTAAATTTATTTTTTCTAGAACATATTTAGAAACATTTTCTTTATTAAAAGCAAATAAATTATGCTTATTAAATATAAATATATGAAGATTATATATATATATATATATATCAGGGTTGGCACGGTTTAAACCAATTGGTTTTAACCATGGTTTAAACCACGGTTAAAACCAAATGGTTTTTTTCTCAAAAAAGCCAATTGGTTTTTTTTAGAAGAAATCTAATGACGTTTTTTTTTTCTTTATAATTTACCTGTTTCAGATTATTGGACATAAATAATTTCTACTTTTAACACTTTATTTCAGTAATAAGTATTATATATAGTGGGTTTAGGTCTTTTTTATGCATAGGATTACACCAATTGTTTTTTTCTATTTAAAAAAAAGCAATTTGTTTTTTAGAAGAAATCTAATGACATTTTCTTTTTTTCTTTATAATTTACGAGTTTCAGATTATTAGATATAAATAATTTCTATCTTTTTTTGAAGAAATCTAATGACATTTTCATTCTTTCTTTATAATTTATCCAGATTATTGGATATAAATAATTTCTACTTTTAACATTTTATTTCAGCAATAAGCATTAGGTATATTGGGTTTACGTCATTTTTTTATGCATAGAATTCAAATCAGCACACATTGGTGAACATATTTATTACTCTAAAGAAAAAAATTCAAACATGTGAATTGATCAAAGATAAGATAGATTCAATATTTAGTATAAAATATTTTAATTTTTTTAATAATGCAGAATATTTAATGCAATTAATAATGTAACACAATGACCTTTTAAGATTTCGCACAAGCTGTAAAAGAAATTTTTCTTTTGGGAGATTATCTTGAAGAATTAAAAGCAAAGACTGGTTGCTAGTTATAGCATTTTAATAATAATTTTTTCCCCTCTGCTATTTGCTGAATCTAACGACTAAAAATGTTAACTTCAAATTGTCACTCAGAAAGAAAAAATCCTAAATAGTATTTGTAATTTATTATTTGAATAATTGTGGAAAAGAATATTTATCAAACTACATCCAAACATTTATTATTAGTAATCAAAAGATTGTTTATAAAGATTTACAGGGCATCAATGGTTCACTGTGTAGAACAGTTAAAACTTTCAACATAAGAGTGTTTGCCAAAACTGTTTAAATTGAAAAATGAATTTTTTCAATTTTCAGCATAAATTCCCTATAATTATTAAATTTAAATTATTTTAAATGAAATTATATTGCTTATAAACCAATAATATCTGTTTTTATCAGTAATTATGCATGTATATGTCATAAGAAAATATGTTTTTAAAAAAACCCGGTTTAAACCAAAAAAACCTGGTTTAAACCAAAAAAACCGGTTTTTTCCGAAAAAACCTGTTTTTTTTCCAACCCTGATATATATGTAAATAAATATTTTTATTTACATATAAATGTAGGTTTTTGATATGACGGTTTAAACCATCAAAAACTGTCGCATGTTAAAAACTTGCCAACCATGTTTTGAACTGATTAATTTTTAATGTTTTTGGCATAAAATGTCTTAAATTTTTGGAAAATTCGAAAATCGGCTCTGCTTTTAATTGTGCGGTAACGGTAAATAATTCTTACATAAAATTAGGTGAATATTTTTAATTTTCTGGTACTTAAAAAAAGTTACAAAAATAAAAATTGTTCCATTCATAAAATTTTTTGTGCACAGCTTGCGTCTATATTATACAACTGTGGATGCAACTATGATTTCTAAATGTAGTTGAACTTCGATTTAACAAATCTCAATTTATTAAATCTCTCAATTTAACGAATTTTTCTTATTCTTCTTTCAATTTAACAAAGTTATAATTTCGATTTATTAAATAACATTCAATTTAAAAAAATTAAAATTTGAAATTTTTTAATATGCATAAAAAAAATTTTCAATGTCCCTCGATTGTCAATTTTCTAAACTTTTGCTTTATAAAGCAGAATTACCTATATGCCAAGATACATGCTACAGAGAGATTTCATTTTAAATACATGTAAAATAAAGTTTTTTTTTTTTTGGGGGGGGGGGGGGTGAGAGGAATTAGCCAGATTTTATGGTAATAGCATTTAATTTATAAAACTTCAAATAAAAAAAATGTACTTACATAAATTAAATGTAGCTGAACATCCTTTTAAGAATAAACTGAGAATTACGATGGCTATGAGGCTAAGTGTCAAACTTGATAGTAAATCCTATGGAAATCAAAATGCATGTATAATAATATACAAAATTTGAATATTTAAATTTCATTTTTAATACATAATGTTCTGAATTTCTTTTGTGCAATAAACTGAAATTTTAAAGCATTTTAAAAAAATGTAGTTGAAAATGTTAGCAGTATTATTAAAGGAATTCTTATTTATTATCAGTTATAGAAGATCAGAAATCAACATTATGTTTAACTTTTTAGATTATTGCACAAGTAGAAATAATCTTCCATAAGAACTTTTGAGTTACCAAATTTATAAACACTTCAAAATTCTCAAAAAACAAAATAAGTCAGTTGACCTTTTATCCAGACTCTTCGGAACCTTTTATCCGAACACATAGGAGCCAACTTTGGTCCCAAAGCAGGGCCACAAGGGCAGTTGTTTGACGGGTGAACACGTGATGTGCCAGGCAAAAAAGCGAGTTCAATAAACTAGGGAGTCTATGTCATAGTGCCGGAAGCTGATGCAATTTGAGCATTTTAATACAAATTCAGAGCACTTTAGACTTCTTACCACTTTAAAACAAAATTCGAGATTTTCCTTTGCATGATCAACGAAATTTGCAATTCTTCTTAGCATGATCGCAAAATTCACGATTTTTTCCTCGCTTGATCAGCAAAACTTATGATTTTTCTGCACTTGATCGACGGAATTCACGATTTTTACGAAGCCGATCGACGAAATTTGCGATTTTTTTTTTTTTTTGCACCTGACCAAAAAAATTCACAATTTTTACGAAGCTGATTGACGAAATTTGTGATTTTTCAACGACTAATTGACGAAATTCGCAATTTTTACAAGACTTATTGATGAAATTTACGGTTTTTCTTCACATGAACGACAAAATTTAGGATTTCCCTTCGCATGATAGTTGAAATCTTTTATTCCCATTCAAAAGATTCAAAATTTTTACAAATCTGATCGTCGATATTTGCGATTTTTACAAAGCTTATCAACGAAGTTCGCAATTTTTACTCGCATAATCAATAAAATTCACATTTTTCCACATCTGATTGACAAAATTTGCGATTTTCCCACATCTGATCAATAAAATTTGCATTTTTTACAAAGCTGATCGACGAAATGTGCTTATTTTACATAGCTGATCCAGGAAATTTGCGATTTTTACAAAGCTAATCGACGAAATTTGTGACTTTTCCGTTTCAGATCGGTGAAATTCTTGATTTTTCCACGATTACTAATCGAAAAAATTCACAATTTTTACGAAGCGGATCGCCAATTTTTTCAATTTTTCTGCACCCGATCGATGAAATTTTGAATTTTTTTATAGCCTGATTGATACGTTTAGGGATTTTTCTATGTCTAATCAACAAAACTCGCAATATTCTCGTCACGAACTAACGAAATTTGCAATTTTTTGGAATCCAATCAACAGAATTCACGCCTTTTCCACCTTTAAGTGACGAAAGATGCAATTTTTCATGCCCGATCAACAAAATTCACGATTTTTGTACTAAATCTGAAGAAATCTGCATTTTTTATGCGACAAGATGAAATTCACGATTTTTTCTCTGGATAAATTGGCGAAATTCACGATGCTTTCGCAGCCGATCAAGGGAATATTAAAATTTTCAGGGGGACATCGTGAAGTTTGTGATTTTTCCGGGCCTTTATCAACGAAATTTGTGATTATTTTGTCCCAGATCGACAAATTTTGACATTTTTTGTGTCCGATCAACGAAAATTGCATTTTTTCTCGTGATAAATCGAGAAAACATGCCTTTTTTTGCAACCAATGAATTTAATTCGCAATTTTTTCGAGCATCATAAACTGAAGATTTTTATCTTGCACAATCAACGAAATGTGAGATTTTTCCGTGCCCGGTCGACAAAACTTGAGAATTTTCCGTTCCCGATCGTGGAAATTTATTTTTTTCCAAGCCTCATGGGCAAAATTCTTGATTTTTCCATATCTGATAAGCGAAACCTGTGATTTTTCAGAGCCATATCAACAAAGCTCGCTTTTTACGTCCATGATGAATAATGAGTTTCGCGTTTTAATTTGTGCCGATCAATGAAATTTGCGATTCTTAAGTGAAAAAATTTTATGTTTTCCCGCGATAAAGTAACGAAATTTATAATTTTTTTCCTACAACATATGCACAAAAATTGCAATTTTTTCCAGTTGTAAATTGACGAAATTCATGGGCCATACGTTAACCCATCGCAGGCTACAGGTTGCACATTCCTAGTTTAACACATAAATTGCAAAAAAATGGGTATGAGACAAAAAATTTGGTTAATTACACATGAAAATAACAGTTTGCTCTATCATCGCAGGAATAAATATCAAATCAAATAAAAGTATCTAAAAGAATATTTTTAAAAAATCAAAGAATAGTGCAATACAAACTACATTGAAGTGAAGATAGAAGTATAAATTACAGTAAATGAAATTATTCAAGTTTTATCATAATTTCATTTTATTTCTGCTTTTTTGCTGCTATCTTTGAGCAAAATTTGAGTTTTTTTTACTCTACTTTGCAAAAATGCATGATTTTTGAAATTTGCGTTTTTCCTCGCAATCCTTTGCCAAAATTCCCATTTTTCCCACTATCCTTTGACCAGTGATGCCGCTGGACTTGAAAAATCCTGGGTCCCGGGGATCCAGGACTTCTAAAATTCTGGGTCCCTTTTTCAAAAAAGCGGGTCCCCACTAATAAGTCATATTTTTAGACGCAAAAATTAAACTTGTTCATTTGCAAAAGAAAAGTTAAATGCAATAATTATTGTTTTAATTAATGTATAATTAATTAAAGCCAATATTATTTTTTTTAAACTATTAAGAGATATTTACTTCACTTTTAAAAAAAATAAATTTTCAAGATACAAATTATAAAATAATACTTATTTGAGAGTAGAAGTACAAGTATAACTATTGTTCACATTTCTTTTAAAAAGGGGTAAAACTGATTTATTGAAAAAGACATTTTTTCTAAAAAAAGAATACTTTTCAAAATAATCAGAACAATCAAAAACAGATTGTGAAGCAGGAAAATCTGTTTTTGAAAAAAAAAAAAAAACTATTTGGAAGCAGGGAAGTTAGTTTTTGAAAAAGAAAAATTCTATCCTGTCATTAACTTTTTTTTCGTACCCCTTTGACGAAAATTGCATTTTAAAGCTATTTTTTCACGAAAATTGCATTTTAAAGCTATTTTTTCACGAAATTTGCCGTTTTTTCACGACCTTTTGATGAAATTTGCTGTTTTTTCGCGATCTTTTAAGGAAATGAGCCGGTTTTTCACGATCTTTTGACGAAATATGCTATTTTATCACGATTTTTTGATGAAAGTTGCTGTTTTCGCGAATGTTTTGACAAAATTTGCCGTTTTATCACGATTTTTGGATGAAATTTGTCGTTTTTTCGCAATTTTTTTTTTAGGAAATCTGCTTTTTGTTCGAGATTTTGTAATAAAATTAGTCATTTTTGCGAATCTTTGACGAAATTCGCCGAAAATTATTCGTTATTTCGCGATTTTTTTTAAACGAAATTTGTGTTTTTTGCGATTTTTTGATGAAATGTGCCGTTTTTTTTTCGCGATTTTTTGATGAAATGTGCCGCTTTTTTGCGATCTTTAGACGAAATGTGCCATTTTATTGTGATTTTTTATGAAAATTGCCGTTTTTCGCGAATCTTTAGACAAAATTTGCCGTTTTATTACGATTTTTGGACGAAATATGTCGTTTTTTCGCGATTTTTTGAGAAAATCTGCTTTTTTTCGGTATTTTGTAACAAAATTAGCCATTTTTTCGCAAAATTTTTGACGAAATTTGCCGGAAATTATTCGTTTTTTCGCAATTTTTTAACGAAATTTGCCTTTTTTGCGAATCTTTGACGAAAATTACGCGTCTCGCGTAAGCTCCATTTTTTTGCGTCCCGTCGCCGATTTTTTGCGTATTTTACGCGCTATAGCGCGTCCGCGGCATCCCTGCCTTTGACAGAATTTTCTTTTTTCTGATATCTTAAAAAGAAATTAAAGTTTTTTTCATGATTATTTGCGTTTTCATCACTATTTTTTGGCGAAATTTGCGTCTTTACCATGATTTTGTTTAGACTTGCCAAAATCTGCAAATTCCTCGCGCTTTTTCGACAGAATATGCATTTTTTTTCAGTCATTCTTTGAATGAATCAGCTTTTCCCCCCACTATTATTTGCAAAATTCATAATTTTCTGCGAAAATCCGCGTTTATCTCTCAATTCTTTAACAGAATTTGCGTTTCCCCCCCCCCCCCTATCTTAGAATAAATTCATATTTTCTTTTTTGTGATTCTTTGACAGAATGTGTGTTTCTCAAACTACTTTCTGATGAAATTTTGCATGATCTTTTGATGATGTTCATGTTTTTTCCACAATCCTTTAACAAAATTGATCTTTTTTTGCGAACCTTTGACAAAACTGGTGTTTTTCCACGATCCTTTAACAAAATTGGTGTTTTTCGTGATCTTTTGATGAAATTGGCAATTTTTCCCCGCTATTTTTTGATACTGTTCTTGTTTATTACGTGATCTGTTGACAAAATTGAGTTTTTTTGTGATCTTATTTCCGATTTTCAGATTGATGACATTTTTTCTTAAATTTCAAAATAAATCACTCCCGCAAAAAGCGGCAAAAAAAAAAAAAAACCCAGAAAATCACGAATTTGCGGAAAAATCTCATGCCTGCATTTTTCAGAATCTGCCAAGATACTGCAAGGTCAGCAGAAATTTTAATGGGTCTGCGCGGCAAACCCGCAGACCCAGAATTCGGCGCCACTGTCCGGACATACATACAATTTCCTAAAATTTTATTAAAAGTTAGAATGACTAGAAAGAATTTAACGGTAAAATTAATGTCAGTCACATGACTACCAAAATAAAAACAAGTGGGTAAGTGTGAATGCAGATTGCACAGAGGGTTTTGTTTAATATTGCTTTAAAAGACTTTATCCTTAATTTATCAAACAAAAATTGTTAATAGAAAATTAATAATTGCTTGCATAAATAGGCACCTGATCTGGTAAGTAACGTGTGCATAATACGAATAATTCTTTATGGACCTGTCTAATGAGATGTTGCACATTGTGTATGCTTAAACTTTCTAAAAGTGCATATGGGACAAAGTGTGTGTGGAGGGAGAGGCATTGATTTGCAGAATAAGTTTTAATGGAGTTTTCTGACAATATATTACTTGGGGTCGGGGGTGCATTCAAATTGGGAGAAGGTATTCCCCTCTCACCCCCCCCCCCCCCAAAAAAAAAAAAATTGAGATTTTTTTTGTTTTCAATTATCAAAAAGTGCTATCCCCCCCCCCCACACACACACACACACCCTGAAGATACACAGAAATCTCTCCCAGAGAAAAGTGTTTGAATTAAACACTGGAAACAATTATTTACATACTGTAAATGTCATTTACTTAACAACAAAAAATATTACAAACAATATAAATAATCATAATCATGCCAGTATATTTTATGCTTTTTAAAAATTAAGCAAAAAGTTTATCAAAATGATATCATAATGAGTGAGAAAGCTTTTAGAAAAGCAAATTAACAAGACATTTAAATAACATTACAATAAATGATATGCATGCAATGTTTTTTAAACCAAATATTAGTTTTCCATATATAAAATTTACAAAAGACGCTCTGGAATATTTTTTACTAATCATAATGACATTTTATGAAAAAAGTTCTGGGATGTCTCAGAAAAATAAACATATAATAAGAACTGCACTTAGTAAATCCTTCTTTTTCAATATTATTTTAATGATTAAAGTATTTTTATCAGTCATAAATTATTTTTTCAATTAAACTTTTTAAAACATTAAACTACGTGTTAAACAAGGTGTCAAACAAAAATTTAACGTTTCATTACACTATTTAAAAAAATAATTAACTGACAAATGTCAACAAAAATTACTTTCTACCGCAACTTTTGTTTTTTATAGAATACTAGAATAACGTATTATCAAGTTTTTTAAGACAATATGGCATCTAATTATTAAATGTTTTCTTAGATATTACATCTTTAAAACGGTTACTTTTACCATTTTTCTAACATAATCGGAACTCTAACAATTTTAGGCTAACAGCTTACTTATGCATCTGATTAGATGCAGTTAAAATTAAAAAATCTCTACATACAAACACAAATTTGATGTAGAACGAGAAAAAACGATACAGTATACACAAAAGCATGCATATATTATATAGCTTACCTTGCTTTTCGGAAATGAAGAAGTAATAAAAATCCCGCCGATCGCCGCCATTAATTCCGAGAATGACAACAAACCAACGCCATCGCTCGTTTGGTTGGTTGGGGTTGATGTTTCACAAGTACAAGCGTCTCTCCAATTCGAATTTCCTCTCGAAGCGAAATCAAATTCCTTCGCGCAAATCTGTTTTGGCGCGTGTTCCGAGGAACTTTGTTGAAAGATAGAGGCAAGAAAAATTTTTATACTTACTACTGTCTTATCTATTGTAGAGGATTTTTTTTTTTTTTTTTTTTTTTTTTTATCGTTATTGAATTAGTTAATAAAGAATATTTATAAACATATAAAAATCAATTGCTTTGCATTTTTTTAAAAATTCTCAATTACATAATTAAATTAGATTTTACTAAAAAGTAAGGACATAAAATCAAATTAAAATTAGTTTAAAAAAATTAATATTTTTTTACATATTTTTAAAAATAATTTTTAATAATTAAAATATATTTTATAAATTCATGTCAGCTTTTTTTTTAAATAATTAAATAAAAATTTATTAAAATTCAAATTTTCCTACTCTTACATTAAAAATATTTTCCTAAAAATCGGAATAAAATATAGGATCGCTAAACTGTTGTCACCAAAGTCAGACAGACGTTTTTGAAGATCTACATAGGTGGCCCATATCGGTCCACACAAATCTACCAAGTGTTACTGAATGCTAATTCAACATTTATACGAATAATTTAATAGATTAATAAAATAATATACATGTGTCCTTAAATTAAATGTCCTTAAATGTGTCCTTAAATTATATAATAAGTATGCTTCAAAATGCATACTACAAAATTAATTTATATAGATATTTTATTAGCATTGTATATTAATAATAATAATTAATTATGGTATACATAATTACATATTAAGGATAAATTTTATTTAAATTAACTTTAAAAACGCTATGGTAACATAAAAAAGCTGTCCCTGGATTCTGATAGATTTTCTATCAAGATCTATATAGGTGGCCCATATCGATCTACAGAAATCTACATACATTTTCTGAATGCTGTACGGATATTACACTTCAACATTTTCACAATTAATTTACTAGTTGAATAAATAGTACACATGTATTATTAAAATAAACGCATAGTATATATGCCACGAAATGCATACTACAAAATTAATTTATATCGATATTTTATTATCATTATATAATAATAATAATAATAATAATAAATTGTACAATAAAAAATTCCGTATTATTTAAATTGATTAAATCTTACTTAAAATAACTTAAAAAACGCTGTAGTAACACTAAAAAGTTGTTTCCAGATTCTGATAGATTTTCTATCAAGTTCTATATAGATAACCCATATCGATTTATACAAATCTACACAGATTTTCTGAATGCTGTACATATATAACAATTTCAACATTTTCTTACTTTTTACGGTTAATTTAATTCAATGGTAAGCTGATATACTTCTAACATTAATATAAATGCAGAATAAATGCGCTTCGAACTATATGCTACAAAATTAATTTATATGGATGTATCTGGGTTTCTAATGGGCAAATGGGCCCAGCTAAAGCCCATCTGTCCATATTGGACCCATATGGAGCCCATATGGGCCCATAGTTCTGTGCTGCCTGGGTATTTGAGAAAATACAATTTTTTTTATACGGTCCCCGTAAGTTACAATTTTCAATTAGGAATTTTCTCCTTATCCATTCCTGAATTAAACAAACAAAAAACAACTTAAAAAACAAGTAAGAAAAATCATGCGTTAAGCATAGATTATGAAGCACTTTCCAACACTTAATGAAATCTTTAACAAAACTTTGTTATTTAGGGAAATAATAGTGTATAGCCAAATGTACCCAAATAAGTATTCCAGTACATTAGAACACCCCTGTATTTCGTATGTCAGTTCATATAATGGGAAAATTTAGCTTAGCAAGAAAATACCCAGTAGCTTGAAATTTCTTTTTTCAGCAATTCATACTATTAGATGGAAACATACTTGAATACTTTTGTTCAGCCCTGTAGTTTACATTGTACCTTTATTACACGTCAGCATTAGGCTAAAATTTATTGTAAACTAAAACACTTTTAAAACAACTGAAATCACATTCTCATAAATCATCATTCATAGGCGTCTGTTCCGCTTCTGTATTGTGATCTTGTAACATCGCCTTGGCGACAAACACAGCCCACGCCAATTATACGCCAATCGGCAATTTAGTGTAACCCTGTTCACTTGTTGTGTGACGCAGTGGATTGAGAGAAACGGTCTCTTAGCAACAAGCTCTGAATGCTGCAACAAGCGGCGACTCTAACAAAATAAACATTCCATTAAATTTACAGTCTACTTGCTTTTTCTTTTTAATTTAGTTTTTCCTTTTAATTTAGTACACCTCCGTACATTTTGATCCTAGCGACCCGGAGGTATGATCGAGCCAGCCTATTGAGTTAAATACTTGAATTTATCGAATTTCGTCAACAAGATGAATAATGTCGGAAACTGAAATAAAAGCGTTGAACAGAAGGCGAGGGAATATCAAGGCCCAAGTCACTAGAATATTTAACGCTACGGATGGAAAAACCTTCAATTTATCCGAATGGAAAGCCCACCTGGACTTACTGTCGAAAACAGAAGAGAAGTTTGAAGCTCTTAAACTAGAATATTATAGAATAATAGAGGAAGAAAAGTTGGAAGAAACTGAAAAAATACTGAGTCAACTGGACGAGGATATTCTAAAACTAGAGGTAAGCTTAAAATCCTCTATTAATGCTTATTATGAAAATACTGATTCAAATAAAAAATCTATTGAACAGGACCAAGCTAAAACGTCTAGCATTAAGCTACCTAGGGTCATATTGCCGGTTTTTAGTGGCAGAATTGAAGAATGGTCCGTATTTAAAAGTACTTTTAATGAGCTTATTAATGATAATTCAAATTTAAAAGATAATGAAAAATTATTTTATTTGCGTTCTGCTTTGACTGGTGAAGCGAGGAGTTTGCTTACACCAGATGAAAATTATGTTTCACTTTTCAATGCGTTAGAACAAAGATACGAGAATAAAAGAGTTATGGTAGATTGTCATATAAAGAATATTTTAAATCTTTGTGTAATTAAACAAGAATCCGCTAAGGATCTGCGCATTTTGTTAGATAGCGTAAAGAAGAATTTAAGGGCTCTAAAGATCTTAAAGTATGATAGAGATAATTTCTCGAACGCAATTTTGCTGAATATTATTCTAAATAAACTAGATAACGAAACTCGTAAACAATACGAACTAACATTAAAGGATAATGAAGTGCCTAATTTTGATGAATTTTTAGAATTTCTTGAGCGAAGATGTCAAATCTTAAATAGTATAAGTTCTAACGTATCCTCTAAATATACTGCAAAATCCTTATTCATAAAAACAAACAAACCTGAAAGTAAATGTTGCGTAATCTGTAAAACCGAAAACCACCCCTTATATCATTGTGTTAAATATAAAAACATGAAGTTAAGTGAGCGAATTAACCTTGTTAAGAAAAATAAACTTTGCTTCAATTGTTTAAGTTCAGCCCACCACATTAATTATTGTAATTCAAAACGCACTTGTCATGTTTGCAAGAGCGCAAGCCACCATTCATCATTACATAATTATACAACACCAGTAAACAATCCTATAAACAATCTCCCAATACATGAAACAATAAATAGCAATTTTGTTTCGGAAGATTTATCACAAAACGAAACTACTGCTCATTCATTTTTTTCGTATGAAAATGATAATAATAAATCTGTTTTAATTAGCACTGCAATAATTTATTTGACAGATGTAAATGGCATCAAAATTCCTTTCAGGGCAATATTAGATTCCGCATCGCAGAATTGTTTTTGTACATTTAAAGCAGCACAAATATTAGGCTTGAAAAAAGAGAAAATAAATATTCCTGTAAGTGGAATAAATAAATCGCCTATTTACATTAAATCTAGAATCAAATCAAAGTTGTCAAATAAAATGAATAGTACCAGTTATGATATTGAGCTATTAATCGTTCCAAACATATGTGACTTCACGCCCTCGAAAAAGATAAACATATCAGATTTAAGAATTCCAGCAAATATTTGTTTAGCGGATAAACAATTTAACATTCCAAGCAGTGTGGAAATAATTATCGGTGCTGAACTGTATTTTTCTCTTTTAAATGAAGAAAAAATAAAGTTAGGCAATAATTTATATTTGCAATCAAGTATTTTCGGTTATATTGTATCTGGTTGTATTTATGACAAAACAGTAAATAATAATAATACTAATTATTGTTTCTTAACAAAAAATCTTGAAATACTTAATGACACTTTGAAGTCTTTCTGGGAAATTGAAGAAGTACAAAATTTAAAACCCTGTAACAGTGAAGAATTAGAATATTGTAATGATCACTTCGATAAAACGCACTTCAGAAAACCGGAAGGTAGGTTTGTGGTCACGATGCCGTTTAAACCACAGGTTTTAGAACCCGATTTGGGAAATTCCAAAAATCTTGCTTTGAAAAGATTAAACTCTCTGTGGCAACGTTTAGATCGAGATCCTGTTATGAAAAATTTATACACAGAATTTATTAAAGAATATAGAGATTTAAATCACATGCATGGAATAAAAGAAAACACGAACTTTAATGATGGCTATTACTTACCACATCACGGCGTTTTACGACCCTCTAGTAAAACCACAAAACTACGCGTCGTTTTTGACGCTAGTGCCAAGTCAACCAATGGAAAATCTTTGAACGATTTATTATGTAAGGGTGGAGTTCTGCAAGATGATCTTTTTTCGATATTAATTAGATTTAGAAAGCATATTTATGCTTTTACTGCGGATATTAAACAAATGTTTAGGATGATAGAAATGAATCCATACCAGTACAAATATTTAACAATTTTGTGGAAAGACAGTATGTCATCCCCGGTTAAGGTATTTCAGCTAACAACAGTTTCGTATGGAACATCTTGTGCTCCCTACTTAGCCACCAAAGTATTACAACAATTAGCTCTAGATGAGAAAAAGGAATTCCCGTTAGCATCGAAAATTGTTTTGAAGGACTTTTATATGGATGATTGCCTATCGGGCTCATCCAATTTAGAAGAATTCAGATCAATGAAATCGCAATTAACAGAACTCCTCCTAAAGGGAGGGATGGTTTTACACAAATGGTGCACCAATGAGATCCAATCTACTGATAATCACGTGTTTCCCCTGGATAGAAATTCTGAAGAAATAACTGTTAAAACATTAGGGATGTTGTGGAACAGTTTCAATGTTACCTTTAGGTATAAAGTTAATATTAACACAAAAAGTGATTTCACAAAAAGAGATGTACTTTCGCAAATTGCCCGCATTTATGATCCTCTCGGTATCTTAGGGCCAGTGATTGCTAAAGCAAAAATATTCATGCAGGAGCTATGGCTTCTTAAAATAGAGTGGAATGAGAAGCTGCCCTCTCCTGTTGCCAAACAATGGGAAACCTTCCTCGAAAGTCTTAAAGAACTGGAATCCATTGAAGTGCCAAGATGCTTCCTAGCTGTGAACCAATCAGTGGTGCTAAATGTTTTCGCAGATGCGTCTTCCAAGGATTATGGCGCAGTGATATACATGCAAACATCTAATTCTAGTGAAACCATCAGTCACTTATCTATACTAATAAAATCCGTGCGCCTCTGTCTGCTTGAAGCCGATTAAACTTCGCAACGCGGGCGAGTTGGAAGTCGCGAGAGGTGTCTTCCGATTGGAAAAATTCCGGGGAAGTCATTTCGGGCATTTTCGAGACCGTGGGACCAAAATTAAAAAAGTTATGAATTAAAAACCCCTTGGGAATCGGAACGAAAAATGTCTCAAATCCCAAACGGCGCTCAAACGGAGCTCTGAGGCAGAACACTGCGCAACCTTGCGGTGAAGAACCTGAACTTTTCCCCTTTGGCTAAAAGAAGAAGCAGTCGAAAACCTCTTTTTCTCCCTTTTTTGCGCGTTTTTTCTTAAACCATCATGCAGACAGTTTTTAAAGTAGAAAAAAACTGATTACATATTCAGAATCTGCGTAAAAGTCTGCTTCTGATGAACCAAAAAATACGAGAAAATGTCTTATGGGCGCGCAGAGCCAACCGTACAAAACCAAATATTTTTAATGGGACGATGGCGACCATGGAGCGTAGAGCCCACTGTGCGAAATTACATATTTTTAACGGGATAATGGGCGCATAACAACCATGGCTCTTTAATTTACTTTTTTTGTGCTTGAGGATTCGAACACCAAGACTTGCTTATTAAATGAATTTTTTTGTTTATTATATATTGCTTAATATCGAGGTTCGTTTGGAAAAACTGGCCCAGCTAGCGGGCGTAGCTCGCTAGTTATGTAGTAAATCCCGCGTGTGTCCAACCAAAGTAATAACAGTGCCACGTCTCGAACTGTCAGCATGTCTTCTTCTGGCTAAACTCACTAACAAGGTCTTAAATTTATTAGACAAACAAGTAGCTTCAGTCAATTTGTTTTCTGATTCAACTATTGCTTTAGCTTGGATAGACACTGCTCCTCATCTCCTGAAAACGTTTGTGGGAAACCGCGTTGTGCAAATTAAGGAACAAACTAAGAACTTTCCATGGTCTCATATTCCGTCAGAACACAATCCAGCTGACTTGATATCAAGAGGTGCAAGTGTGGAAAACCTGTCTTCTAACCAGTTGTGGTGGCATGGCCCGCCTCTTTCAATTCTTGAAGAAACAATTGCAAAAACTGACTCTAATATAAGTGACATTAAAGATGAGCATTATTCTAGTCTATACTAATAAAATCTGTGCGCCTCTGTCTGTCTGCTTGAAGCCGATTACAGTTCGCAACGCGGGCGAGTTGGAAGTCGCGAGAGATGTCTTTCGATTGGAAATATTCCGGGGAAGTCATTTCGGGCATTTTCGAGACCGTGGGACCAAAATTAAAAAAGTTATGAATAAAAAACCCCTTGGGAATCGGAACGAAAAATGTCCCAAATCCCAAACGGCGCTCAAACGGAGCTCCGAGGCAGAACACTGCGCTACCTTGCGGTGAAGAACCTGAACTTTTCCCCTTTGGCTAAAAGAAGAAACAGCCGAAAATCGCTTTTTCTACCGGCGCTAATTGCGCTTTTTTTTGCGCGTTTTTTCTTAAACCATCATGCAGACAGTTTTTAAAGTAGAAAAAAACTGATTACATATTCATAATCTGCGTAAAAATCTGCTTCTGATGAACTAAAAAATACGGAAAAATGTCTTAAGGGCGCGTAGTGCCCACCGTGCAAAACCAAATATTTTTAACGGGACTATGGGCGCGAAGCGACCATAGTTCCGATCCACAATCTTTTTTTTTTCAAGTGCACGTGGCCCACAGTGCGAAATCACATATTTTTAACGGGACCATGGCTCTTTAATTTACTTTTTTTTGTGCTTGAGGATTCGAACACCAAGACTTGCTTATTAAATGAATTTTTTTGCTTATTATATACTGCTTAATACCGAGGTTCGTTTTGGAAAAAGTGGCCCAGCTAGCGGGCGTAGCTCGCTAGTCTATACTAATAAAATCCGTGCGCCTCTGTCTGCTTGAAGCCGATTAAACTTCGCAACGCGGGCGAGTTGGAAGTCGCGAGAGGTGTCTTTCGATTGGAAAAATTCCGGGGAAGTCATTTCGGGCATTTCCGAGACCGTGGGACCAAAATTAAAAAAGTTATGAATTAAAAACCCCTTGGGAATCGGAACGAAAATGTCTCAAATCCCAAACGGCGCTCAAACGGAGCTCTGAGGCAGAACACTGCGCCACCTTGCGGTGAAGAACCTGAACTTTTCCCCTTTGGCTAAAAGAAGAAGCAGTCGAAAACCTCTTTTTCTCCCTTTTTTGCGCGTTTTTTCTTAAACCATCATGCAGACAGTTTTTAAACTAGAAAAAAACTGATTACATATTCAGAATCTGCGTAAAAGTCTGCTTCTGATGAACCAAAAATACGAGAAAATGTCTTATGGGCGCGCAGAGCCAACCGTACAAAACCAAATATTTTTAATGGGACGATGGCGACCATGGAGCGTAGAGCCCACTGTGCGAAATCACATATTTTTAACTGGATAATGGGCGCATAACAACCATAGCTCTTTAATTTACTTTTTTTGTGCTTGAGGATTCGAACACCAAGACTTGCTTATTAAATGAATTTTTTTGTTTATTATATATTGCTTAATATCGAGGTTCGTTTGGAAAAACTGGCCCAGCTAGCGGGCGTAGCTCGCTAGTTATGTAGTAAATCCCGCGTGTGTCCAACCAAAGTAATAACAGTGCCACGTCTCGAAATGTCAGCATGTCTTCTTCTGGCTAAACTCACTAACAAGGTCTTAAATTCATTAGACAAACAAGTAGCTTCAGTCAATTTGTTTTCTGATTCAACTATTGCTTTAGCTTGGATAGACACTGCTCCTCATCTCTTGAAAACGTTTGTGGGAAACCGCGTTGTGCAAATTAAGGAACAAACTAAGAACTTTCCATGGTTTCATATTCCGTCAGAACACAATCCAGCTGACTTGATATCAAGAGGCGCAAGTGTGGAAAACCTGTCTTCTAACCAGTTGTGGTGGCATGGCCCGCCTCTTTCAATTCTTGAAGAAACAATTGCAAAAACTGACTCTAATATAAGTGACATTAAAGATGAACATTATTCTAGTGAACTTAAAGCTCCCAACAACTTGACATTCGCTATTCATACTGACTCTAATTTGTGTGATAATTTAATTAATCTCAGCAATAATTTCCAAAAATTAATTAGAATTTTAGCTTATATTTTCAGATTCATACATAAATGTAAAAAAGTAACATCTGCAACCGGTCCTCTGTTGCTAGAGGAATTAAGAAAGGCAGAGAATTTTTTAATAAAAGATATACAGGTAAAGTATTTCAAAATTGAAATTTCGGCCCTCCAAGCGGGATCTTCGGTTCATCGCGCAAGTAAGTTAAAATTCTTAAATCCATTTTTAGATGGAGATAGCTTATTGAGGGTGGGAGGAAGACTAGCAAAATCAAATTTGAATTTTGACCATAAACACCCCATTATACTTCCGGCGAGCTGCCGCTTGACGAAATTAATTTTTCAATATTATCATAAACGAGATTTTCATGTAGGACCCCAAGCTCTTTTGAACACTGTGCGTCAAAAATATTGGCCTCTCGGTGGCAGAAATATTGCGCGTAAAATTGTACATGAGTGTTTACAATGCTTTAAAATTAAACCTATAACGGCTAGTCAAATGATGGGGAATCTCCCTCCTGAAAGAATAGTGCCCAGTTCCCCATTTTCAAATGTGGGATTAGATTTAAGTGGGCCTTTTGAAATAAAATATAAAGGTCAAAGAAAGGGTACTTTTCAGAAAATCTATGTTGCCATATTTGTATGTATGGTCACTAAAGCTGTACACTTGGATTTTGTCTCAGATTTGACATCCGAGGCTATAATAGCAACTCTAAAAAGATTCTTCGCTCGTCGTGGGAAAAGCTCTGTAATCTTTAGCGACAATGCTACAAATTTCGTTGGGGCTTCAGCAGTACTGAAACGTTTACGCAGACTTGTTACGAGTGATGAAGTTTCGAACTTTTTAGCTTCTGAAGGTATTAACTGGAAGTTCTCCCCTCCTAGGGCGCCAAATTTTGGTGGCCTTTGGGAGGCAGGAGTCAAATCTTTCAAATACCACTTAAAAAGAGCTGTGGGCTCAGCTCATCTCACGATCGAAGAATTCCTGATAGTTATCACACAGATAGAGGCTATTTTAAATTTGCGACCACTTTGTCCTTTGTCAACAGATCCTGACGATCTTCAGGTGTTGACTCCTGGTCACTTCCTGATAGGAAAGCCTCTTAATTTAATTCCAGAGCCCAATTTAAGTGAGGTCAAAGATAATTTGCTAAATAAATGGCAAAGGACTCAAAAATTAACGCAGTTAATATGGAAACGTTGGCAGAATAATTATCTGAGCCAATTACAAGAAAGGAATAAGTGGCTATTTAAAAAGCCTAATATTCTGCCAGGAATGCTAGTTTTGCTTAAGGACTCACAACTGCCCATTTGCACTTGGTCACTAGGCCGCATTAATAAGGTTTTCCTAGGCGCGGACGGGATAGTCAGGGTAGTTGAAGTTCGTACCACTAAGGGTAATTTTAAACGACCTATTTCAAAAATAAGTATATTACCCATTGAGGACAACATCATAGATCCTAAACTTTAAATGTGCTTTATTATGTATTAATTTTTCATGTATTATTTGTGTTTATTTATTTATTTATTTATTTTTGCTTATAATTTGTATCATGTTCTGTTATTATTTGTATTGCATATGTATCTTGAAATATAAAAATATTTCAACGCCGGGCGGGATGTTCCGCTTCTGTATTGTGATCTTGTAACATCGCCTTGGCGACAAACACAGCCCACGCCAATTATACGCCAATCGGCAATTTAGTGTAACCCTGCTCACGTGCTGTGTGACGCAGTGGATTGAGAGAAACGGTCTCTTAGCAACAAGCTCTGAATGCTGCAACAAGCGGCGACTCTAACAAAATAAACATTCCATTAAATTTACAGTCTACTTGCTTTTTCTTTTTAATTTAGTTTTTCCTTTTAATTTAGTACACCTCCGTGCAGCGTCCATGTACCGAATTCTTTGCGTGGCCCTGTATATCCCTTTATCTATATTCTGCAAACATTTCTCAGTAAATTGAATGCAGCTCAGCGTAAAAATGCATAGCTTATTTAAGAACCACGTTTAAATAATTTACGCTCATATTCAGTAACGTTGGTGAGCTCTTTTGGGTAGCCCTGTATATCAACTATAACATTTATACACACCATATAATGTGCATATATTTAGCGAAATATAAACGCGAATATCATAATTAATATGCATTTCATCCCTCCATCAGCCATCATCGGACACATATACGGTACTTCGGAAAGAATATACTATTTGAAATCTTTTGTATGGCCCTGTAAATGCTATGTACTTCATATTATGCAAGACAGTAGTATATAATTTATATTAAGCTTCAGTGACATATATCAATTTTATTATACATGAAAAAGCTTAATATATTTAAAATATGTCACACACAATTCCCCCTTTTACCATTATCTAATGGAATTCTTTTGTGTGGCCCTGTAAATGAATAATAGCTACATTTTCACCTTATATTTTATAGAATGCATATTTTAATATGTTTGACAGGGTATAACATCTTTAAAATTCCTTTGAAACGATTTTTCCCAATCGGCCGTAATGTAATAGGAAACTTTTGATTCGCTCTGTAGATAAACTAATCATGGTAGAAACTTCATTTTCGATAGGACTTGTGCTAGGGTAAACGTCAATAACGTCCTAAAATTTCATGGCAATCCGAGTATATTAACGATTTTTCCCCATGGGCCGTAATGTAATGGAAAACTTTTGATTCGCCCTGTAGATAAACTAATCATGGTAGAAACTTCATTTTGAATAGGGTTCGTGCTAGGGTAAACGTCAATAACGTCCTAAAATTTCATGGCAATCCGAGTATATTAACGATTTTTCCCCATAGGCCGTAATGTAATGGGGAACTTTTGATTCTCTCTGTAGATAAACTAATCATGGTAGATACTTCATTTTCAATAGGGTTCGTGCTAGGGTAAACCTCAATAACGTATAAAAATTTCATAGCAATCCGATTATATTTACGGGAGTTAGAGCGCGAATAGATGGCCAGACGAACAGACGGACAGACGGCCAGACAAAGCGAATGCATAAGCACTTTTCAACTGTGTTGGAAAGAGCTAAAAAGAAAAGAAAAGAAATTAAAATTTAAACTTAATTGTCTGAGCGTAGCGAAGTCTTTATACTCAGAGATACGTAACGATATTAAAAGTCAAAAAATTTCTTTCGTCAAGCAAATCTCAAAAAGTACTTGTCGGATTTCGATTCTGTTTGTACCAGAAGGTACCTATGAAGGTAATCTGGTGAATGCACCTACTTTTAAAAATTAATTCCAAATAGTTTAAAAGTTATGTTAAAAAAACTGATAAAAAAGCACAATTTATTTGCACACATCACAGAAATTTGGTGCGCGTGATTTTCACAGGCTGGATATTTTCGTCGATAACCGAATCAGTACATGGAGTAAATAGTAATCATTTACACACTCAGAAATATTGAATGTAATAAAACATTTTAAAATTTAATCATGCAGGAAAATAAAACTGTTATTTTTTATATAAAAAAAAATGTCATAAAAACTTTGATTTTGAGATTTTGTGATAATCCCTTAATAGCATTTTTTGATAGCTAAAAGAATGTTTTAGATATTTCGCGTGTGAAAATTAGAAACAATTACGTTTTTAAATAAAAAGTTTCTTTTATGACATCATTTTCCCTTTATTTTTATATGTATGTATTCTTTTAACTTATATTTGGTTTGTGTGTAGAAGTCAATTCTGGTCACTAATTTTTCGGCACGGATACCACAAGCGCATCAGATTTGGCGCAATTTTTTTCAAAGCCGATATGGCGAAAACTCCGTTTTCAAATAACGCTTACATACACATTTTTAAATTATTTTCTGTTTTCAAAAAGACCTTACAGTAAATAAAATAATAATAATAATTAATAACTATAAAAAGAAATATTTTATATAATTAAAAAAAGAAAATGAAAGTAAATAAACATTTTATGAGTAAATAAACAAATAATAAATAAATAAAGCCGGGTATAATCTCAGGTAAAATATTGCCATTTTGACGCCAATGATGTTCCCTGGTGCATATATGACATCTTTTCCCATTTTTCATCCATTTCCTGTTGGCATACAACTTTGAAATTTGGATTATGTATGCATACCTGGAAGCAATACTGGAATTAGACATTGATTTTTTTTATTCGATCCAAAAAAGGGGCAACGGCGGCTATTTTTTAAAGATTTGTTACAATTTATACTGTATAAAAGATCCACTTAGCCATTTTTATATACAAGAAGAAGTAAGTGGCATGTAAAAACAATTATAGTATACATAAATAAAATACTTGAGATAATATACTAGAGATATAAGCACCGGGTTTGGCGAGATTTTTTACGCCAGTTAGGCGAAAACATCGTTTTGATTACCAGATATACAGGGTGTCCGAAAAGTCTGGAAACGGTCGAATAACTCGAGAAATACATATGAGATTGAAAAACGTAAATATACGTGTTAAATATTTTTAAATAAGCTACTCAGTGATATCAAATTTGACCTTCGTAACCGACCCCCTGGGGGTCAGAGGGGGGTCCAACTTTGAAATCTTAAATTATAACCCCCATTTTTTATTGCAGATTCGGATTCTACGGACAAAAATACGTAACTTTTGTATTTGATGTTTATTTCGAATCCTCGTTTATCACGGTGTAATTGAGCATATTAAATCGATACATATTTCGGCTTTTCCAACGGGATTTTCCCTAATCGAAACTAATTGGGGAGAATTTATGACATCAAATTCCTCGTCTTTTGTAATAATAGCGTTTCCTGAAAATCACCCGTGCCGATTATTTCGGTAGTGCTACACATTTAAAAATTTGATCCATTTGCTGTAGCGTCACTCCACAGCTTCTATAGAATATCTCTTTCATGACCAATGAGAATGTTCCATAACACAGTAAAGTACACTGTAAAAAAATTGACCCTTTTGCTGCATCGTCACTCCACCGCTGTTATAGAAAACGATTACTTTACTGTGTTATGGAGCATTCTCATTGGTCACAAAAGAGATATTCTATAATAGCTGTGGAGTGACGCTGCAGCAAATGGGTCAAATTTTTAACAGTGTAGCACTATTGAAATAATCGCCACGGGAGATTTTCAGGAAACGCTATTCCTACAAAAGACGAGGAATTTGACGTCAAAAATTCTGCCCAATCAGTTTCGATTAGGGAAAATCCCGTTGGAAAAACGGGAATATGTATGGATTTAATATGCTCGATTACGCCGTGATAAACGAAGATTTGAAATAAACATCAAATACAAAAGTTACGTATTTTTGTCCGTAGAATCCGAATCTGCAATAAAAAATGGGGGTTATAATTTAAGATTTCAAAGTTGGACCCCCTCTGACCCCCAGGGGGTCGGTTTCGAAGGTCAAATTTGGTATCACAGAGTAGCTTATTTAAAAATATTTAACATGTATATTTACGTTTTTCGATCTCATGTGTATTTCTCGAGTTATTCGGCCGTTTCCAGACTTTTCGGACACCCTGTATATAGCATGCTATAATAACACGTTATTTATTTATTTCAAAATGAAAAAAAACGAATAAACGAAACATTTTCTGTTATTAAAAAAAAAGAAATGAGAATCAATAAATGATAACATTTTTAGAACAAACAATTTATCATAACATTTATATGATAACCAGCATGTTAGGTAACTGAACGCCATTTTGGCACCAATTAGGTACCTCGGTGTGTATAGGGCATATATGTGCCATATTTATTTGTAAAATTGAGCATGAACGTTTACCATGTGTGTTTTCATAGTCGCTTATATCTTTTTGCAACATAGCGCACCTTTCGAAGCCAAAACTGCAAAAAATAAAAAAATAAATAAATATTTGCATTTTTTTTTTTAATGTAATGCACATTTTGTAAACAGCAGGCTCGATAATCAGACCTCGTTTTTTTGCTTTAAAACATGATATTTCATACGACGTCTTTTTTGGTTTCGTCATTTTTCCATATTTGATAGTATGCGTCTACTCGTTTTGTAACTTTGTTTTTTGTAACTTTCTTCTTTATTAACAGCGACATTTGGATTTCCTATTTAAATAAAAATTCTTATAAATACAAAGAATTGTGTTAAAATAAATAAATAAATGAAATGCGGACATCTATTGCTCAAAGCAAAAAATATTTCCTATTGAGTTAATAAAAATCAGTAAAAACATAATTTTTATGATAATAAAAAGGTGTTTTATGTAATAACAGATTCATATATTATGTACGTTATGGATTAAGTATGAATATTTCTCCACCATTTATAAATAATAATAACAATAAAATAAAATGCGGACAGACCAAAGTCTATATTTGACTGTAAACAACAACCATTTTCTAAATGCTTTAAAAAATGGCCAATGAAAAGTGATATTTCAAAAGTATTATGAAATTAGTTAAAAACCATTTATTTTAAACTAAATTAATAAAAGATTTATATTTTTAATGAAATAAATGGGATTTGAAAAATTATTGGAAATTTATCACCATAGATATATCAATATTACAATCAGTACTTTGTATGCAAAATGGAACAATTAGCAATACTTTTTGTACCCGGAAAATGGTCGTTGTTTTTTTTAAGGTTAAAAAGCAGATTACGAAATATTCCTATACAGAGATGCCAAGCCCTCGCTTATTGCATAGCAAAATTTTCTTATATGAAAAGTTATGTTTTAAATCCGCAGAATGTTCCAATTTAATAAAACATTTTTTGTATTAAAATACCGGTATCTAAAATGCTGGAGACTTGGCAGCAATGCCTATAACATTTTAATTAATCACGGTACTTTTTTAATCGGATTCAAATTTTGTGAAGACGACGTTTTTTGGCCAAAAGCAGCTTTTTTCCACATGTGTAACTACGATACAATTCCTTGATGCTGAAATAAAATGTTTTGAGTTATGCTATTATTGCTTCCTCTTATTTATTTATTTGGATTTTAAATAAGATGACTCAAAATCGTGTTTTTTAAATGTACGAGAAAAATGCATTTCGAGAGAGGGCGAAAAAAGCAATATTTGGCGATTTATTACCTGCGTTTGGCTAAGTGTCTTACTACCTTGTATTTAACCCTTTCCGGCGCGGTGTCCCTTAAAAAGGACACCTAATTTTAATTTTACTGGCACCAAGAATATTTAATTAAAATTTTCCTTTGATAAAATGCCTGAAAATAAGCAAGTTCGTATTCTCTAATAAATTCGTTTATAAATTCTGGTGGCAGATAATTATTTCAATTAAACTTACTCCGCGCCGGAAAGGGTTAATACTCTTCACAATACTTCGTTGTTATATGGACTTAGGCGCTTTTATAAAAAGTTTGACATAATTCGGGCTTAAGAAAGTGAGTTTTTTACTGAATAATACAAATAAATGAAAAATGAATACTGAGAAATACTAATAAAAGAAAAATGAAGCATTATATTGATCTATGTATATTTAAAAATGCATCTGCTAGCACTAATTAGATAATTTATGTGTATATAATAGGAGATAAATAGCTTTTGATTCTGTATTTCTATGCTATAAAGCATTAACGTTTGTGTGTTTTTCGTTATCATTGGGAGTACCTAGCCGATTTAAAAAATAATGTGGGCAAAAAATGTTGGTAACCATCTTTGCTGCAAAATATATTATATTTTGCGTAGGAACAATAATCACTATCAATGCACGAGCAAATAAAGTTCTAAAATTGAGAATTCTTTGATATTTATATGACTAAAAATTTAAAATCTATTTTTTTATGGCAATTTTCAAGATATAATATTCTCGTTTTGAACGATTTCTAAAACATTCGACGATTTAATTTCACAAATTAAACATTTTTTTTCTAGAAAAAGTTTTAAACCCAATTTATTCAGAATATTGCAATTTCTAGGATACTGTTGGGGTCAGAAACTATAAATTTGGCATCACAGTAACTTATAAGATGTAAGTGCTCGTTTAGGACAAATTTTAAAAAAAGGATGGCTTAACACTTATCGACAACGTCATTGCATCCGTGAAAAACAGATATTCAACATTATAAACTATTCAGACGGATTTCACACCATATAAAATACACTCCATTCTCTTCAAACATAATAGTTTATGTTATTTATAGTTTCTCAAATCGGTGCGAAGCTTCTGTTTATGCTCATGACATCATTTCAAAGAGTTATATTTCCAATATAGGAAAATTTGGTGTTTTATTTTCTGTATTACTTTTAACATTTTGCATATTTCCAATTTTATATCCATGCATGGTTTGCTTTTCTTTTATAAAAATAGTATATGCAACTTTATATATAAGATTTTGTAATTCTATGATTCAATATGCTTATTTTCATCATATTTTATCACAATGAATGACCAATTAAAGATAACATACCATTTTCTTTACTTATCGCAAGTTATTAAATGTGTATTCTCAGCAATATCGCTCAGACTAATCCCTCTGAGGGAAGTCCTAGTAAATATATTTTTTGCATGCCTCTTTGAACTCTTACAGTAACATTGTATCTTGAATTGCGCCTAATTTCGTCTAATCAATTTCGTCTAATCCCTTAAATTATTTAAACGGCTTAATTAAACAACGAATTATTTAAACGGCCATATATCTGTGAGTTTTGCAGATATGAAGATGCAATTTTTCGTGTTTAATTCTTGAATGGATAAGGAAAGTTTGGCTAGTTGGAAATTTACACTATGGGGGCCGTATAAAAATTTAATTTTTACACCAATTTTATTCGTGTAGCACTACATTCCATTAGAAAGACTTTTATTTGTACTTTGACAACATGTGCATACCGCAAAAATTATTTAAAAAATATAATATTGGGAACAGAATTTAAAAACAGAAAAAAGTATAAAATGTTAGATTTAAATTAATGTGAATGTGCATGGTGTCCGAATCGGTATATTAGTTTGAATTTTTATTTTATTCTCTTGAGTTTTTACGAGTGTTTGTAATGATCAGAATAAAAAACAGTCATTCTAATGAATTCAGGAAGGTTTAAAGAACGTTTTAAGCCAATTAAACAAAAATCATTTTTTTTTCAAAAAAATTCACTGATTTCTCTTTTTAATCGCAGAAAAAACTATAAATTCTGTGATTAAATGAGGCAATTAAAAAATTTCTCGCATTATATTCGATAATATTCGATAAAAAATTTCTAATCTGAAATAGTGGTATCATGCTCCCTGGAAATTCTAAGTGTAAGAATCTCGTATGTATTATTGCGGAAGAAATACATTTCACAATATTTGAATGCATAATAATTTTTTCCCATCTTTTAACTATTTGGAAAATAGTTGTATCCTCGGTAAAGAGCTGAGAATTCTGAAGTATATCTGAATCTTTTTATTCGTTGAATTTCACCTCTTATTTCATTTTATTCATTTTCTGATCTGTCCATGTTTATTGTCCAAAAATGGAATACTTCTGTCGCCACGATGACAAAAAACTAATAAAAATTCTAAAATAATAATTTGAAAACAAATTGTGATAAAGATTTCAAACAAATTTCATTTAAAAATGCATTTTTTTCTCTACGCAACGGTGTAAAAATTTTGAATGTGCGATTTTTAGAAGTTTTAAAAATTTGCAGTTCCGAAAATTGTAAAACTGAAATTTCATTTAAAATTTGTTCATGATGGGTCCAGAATTATTAATGCTTAAGGGGGTTCAAGGGTTGAAAACTTTTCAAGAGATCGATTTTTTTTATGATCTATTTTGATTATTCATTTAACTCTTAACTCAATGCAAAAAACCGCATAAAAATATTTGCATTTTTAACGGAGTTATAAGCATTTATGTATCAACACTTTCATAGCCGCATCCATATAATTTCAACTTTATGTCGCATTTTCTCAAAACTTGATTTTTGATGACTAACACCAAGATTAAAAGAAAACTATTTGATGGAATGGCTTGATTTTTTTTTTCATGCATACAACATCATTATCTAGATTATGAATTAATATATTTTAGATAGTTTAATATTTTGAGTATTTTTAATGGAAAAAAAGTTTTAGGGTTTTTTTAAATTTTCAACTTTGAGAGACTTTTTAATACTGTTTTTATTAAGTGATAGTTATATCCTTAATTCATAATCTAGATTATGATGTTATATGCATGCAAAAAAAAATTAAGCCATTCCATCAAATAGGTTTGGTCAAAAATCAAGTTTTGAGAAAACACGACTTAAAGTTGAAATTATACACTGTAAAACATTTGAGTAACGTTACACCATAAAATTGGTGGCAGCTTTGCTGCCTCCAGTTTTATGGTGTAACCTTGCTTCCTCCAATTTTAAGGAATAATTAAACCGATATAACAGGTGTAACACTGTAATGTTACACCAGTAATATCGGTTAAAATACTCCATAAAATTGGAGGAAGCAAGGTTACACCATAAAATTGGAGGCAGCAAAACTGCCACCAATTTTATAGCGTAAGGTTACACAAATGTTTTACAGTGTATGGATGCGGCTATGTAAGTATTGATACATAAATGCTTATAACTCCGTTAAAAATGATAATATTTTTATGCGGTTTTTTGCATTGAGTTAAGAATTAATTGAATAATCAAACTAGATCATAAAAAATCGATTTTTTGAAAAGTTTTCAACCTCTGAACCCCCTTAATCCATATGTAGTACGTGAAATGAGGCGTTCAGAAGTCAGTCTGATTAACCCCATCCAATAAAAATTAACATTTTAAACAGCTATATATCTATAAACGACAGTTTTTTCTTTTCTTCTTCTTCTTCTTCTTCTTATTATTATTATTATTATTGGTCTAGGAATATTAATGCTTAATGCATGGCGTACGTAATATATGACTCGTAGTGATAATCCTAAAAATGATGTTTATTATTATTAATAATTTAAATATAGAATTTATTTATAAGTCTTTAAAATTTTAGTCTTAATATCATGGAAAATATCATTTTCCAAATAGTCGTTGTAATTTGTCAAATTACAATTATGTTTTATTATTATTATTATTATTTTATTATTTAGATAGAAAACCAAGCAGTTCCACCTAAGAAAGAAACAAGTGAATTTCTAAATCAAAGTTGCTCGCATTTGCCTGGAAGTGATTGGGGTAAGTGATTAATAAAAGCATGATTATTGACTGCTGAATCTAATACGTGTAACAGACCGGGTAATCCCAGCATAGACAATCACCTCATCGATTTCACGGCTAAAATTCCAGAATTAAAATTTGAATCATGTATCAAAATGCAATTGGTCTGCCAAGTCACATCTTGGTGGAAAACACGTGATAACCCGATTTTAGCGGTTGACTCGTAAATTTATCAATCTATATTCCTACACCCAAAGATATGAAAATATGGAGGACTGGGATCAGCAAAACACAATGGTAAACATATAAAACGACTCGTGTTTTCAGGGTTTATCTGTGAAGATATGACTTGACAGACCGATTGCATTTTAATATGAGGATCGTGTTTTTGTAATTTCAGCCATGAACTCGATGAGGTGATTGTCTCTGCTGCCACCTCCTGATATATAACAAAACCTTGAAAAAAAAGTTGTATTTAATGAGATCATGTTATTTCAAATGTATTGAAATTAATATAAATCACTGAATTTCGTTACAAGATGATTATTGTAGAATTGATAATTCACAGCATTTATCTTTCATTTAATGCAGCACAAAAAATAAATCGATTACAATACTGTCTTTGAATAATAATTACTGAAAATGCGTTTTCAGTTTAACTAATTTTTTGTATATTAATCGTTTTGTATAAATTCTATACTTTGTATTGTATGTACCATTCTCTTTATGATCGGAAATTGTTGAAGGGAAATTTTCAACAATGATATTTTTGCATGCATGTATTTTATAGATATAAATATATAGATAATATGCCGGACTTTTCAAAGAATTCCAAAATTTTTCCAACTGTAGATTTTAAAATGTGTTATGCGTTTCAAAATGATTCAATTAGACATCATATTTCAACTTATTAATGGAAATTTTTTTATAATCTATGCTTGTCGTAAGATATTTTTCTTTTTTGTTTATTTAGTTTTTCACCGGATATATACATTTGTTCTTTTATAAAAGAATTAATAAACGATGGTTATTATTATTTTTTTTATGTTTATTATATATCATATGCCATATTTATTATCCTTGAAATTCTTTGGAAGTTATTTTTTATAGTTGATTATTTTAATACTAATCTTAATATACTAATTTTAATTGATAAAAAGCGTAAATTAAACTTTAAAAACAATAAAAATAGGTTTATTCAACTGTTTACATGTTGCGATTCTACCCGAATTATTTTCGAAACAAATAAAAATATTCTTAAATTGTACGGTCCTTAAAATATCATAATTAAAACTTTCACTAATTCTTTTATATTATGCACGTTATTTCTTTTCTTTTCTTTTTTTTTATTTACTTACATGTTTATTTTCGTAACCATTGAGTAACTCGAGCCATACTTTTGGTAAGTTTATTCAACTAGTTACATATTAAGATTCTATTCGAATCATTTTAAAAACAAGCAAATATAAATATTCTTCAGTTACACGGTCAATGCACGGTTTAATAGACCGTACAATTTAAGATTATCTTTGTTTATTTGTTTTGAAAATGTTTCGGGTAGAATTGAAACATATGAACCGTTAAATGAACCTACTTATATTATTTTTTAAGTTTATTTTTCTCCTTTTAACAATTAAAATTAATATATTCGTACAAGGTATTAATTTGTTATGCGTTTATTAATTTTGATATTAATTTTCGCAATCCACGACTCTCTTTAAACTGAATTTTTGTGTAATAATCTAGTTCCCGAATAAATATACCTTTTTTTTCTACAGATCCCGAAAACACTGGTAGTCTTCAGCGTTCCTCATCATTACCAAGCCATTTGTTCCCGACGGAAACAAGCAAAGCTGTACACTTTGACCTAAGTAATTTCATCCGAATAGATTATTCAAACCTCTTGTAACAATTTTTAACAAGTACAGTCTATGCATTAAATAATTAAAATATGCATTAAAATACCATTAAAAGTAGACAAGATTCACCAATGGATTTTATCAATAAAACAATAAACCAAAACGAAGAATTAGAATTGAATTGAATTATAATAAAAAAAAAAGAAAATAGAGAAACGAGTAAATCTGAATAAATAAATAAATAAAATGAATACAAATGTAATTTGTAGCCCCAAAGCAGAATCATCAGGCTTAAATGCTCTGGAACTACAAATGAAGAGTGCGGTTTCATCCACGTATTAGCCATGAAATAGCAAAATAATACGTATTTGGGGCTACCAGCACACAAAAACCAAATTATTAAACAAAGAACAGAGTAATAAATGGTTGAAAAAATGAATATATATATATATATATAAATGTTTCTTAACCTTTGGATGCGGGATATGTACGAAACTACAGAGTGTCCATAAAAGAGTGTCCCAGTTTCATTGGTTTATTATAACAGTTAGATTTAGACTATTTACAAGAAATATTACATCAAATTGAAGGTAAACAAGCCGGCTTTTCTTGTAAATGTTCAATATGTTCACCTTTAGTTATACGGACAACAAACATCCAACCTAAAGTCCAATTCTTTCTGCAAGACCTGAGTAATAGAAGCAATAGCCTCTTCCATTCTGTGTCTCAACTCTGGCGAATCATTAGGTCGCGGCGGAAACTAGACACGATCTTTTATAAAGCCATGAAAGGAAAAACCACATGGTTCTAACGGTTTTTAAATCTTCAGCCCAGAAATAGCGATTTAAGCTCAGGAGTCTCCATTTTACATATGTGGCACTGTAAATGTGTCAATGACAAAGCAGTATTCGCGCAAGCGTTTATCTAAAATCGTTTGAATTACTCTTTATTTGTGACGTTGAACAAACATTCTACAACGTCTATAGCTGATACTATTAAAACTTATAACTGGGACATTCTGTTACAGACCGAGAGGCGGAAGCGCAGACGATCACCTCATCGAGTTCATGGATGAAATCTAGTATTAGTTAAATCTCGATTCGCATATTGAAATGTAATCCGTCTGCCAAGTCATATCTTTATGGAAAATGCTTAAGAACTTGATTTCAGCGGTTGAGTCGTAGATTAACAATTATGTTTTCCTGTTCTCAGTCATATATGTTTTCATACTTCGATGTTCAACAAAAAGAATTGTTGTAAATTAATAAAAATTTGTTCTTAGTAGCTTTCCTGAACTCATCAATTCCATAAGGTTGTTCAAAGATTCAAAACAGACATATCCAGATTATGATCATTATGATAACTTTAATTAATTAAAACATTTTCAAATTAGTCTGAACCATTCAACAAACATAGTTGTCTTAGATTAAGAAACCTTTGCTCTTATTTGCTCTTCTGGACTCTAAAAAGTTGTCCAAAATTTTTAATATACGAAGACAAATTTTTATCCTATTATAAAATTTAATTTAGTAAGCGCATTTTCAGAACAGCCAGAACAGTTCAACAAATATAATTGTTCAACATTAACAAAATGTTGTTCTTTTTTTTCTGGGCTCATCAATTCCACAAATCTGTCTAAAGATTTGAAATAGGTTTAAATAAATTTTGACTGTTATGATAACCTTAATTTTGTAAGAACATCTTCCGAACAGCCTGAACCTCTCAATAAGTACACCATTTTAGACTAACAAATGCTTTGTTCTCATTTAGCTTTCCTGGATTCGTCAATTCTGCAAATCTGTCCAAAGATTTGAAATAGGCTTAAACAAATTTTCGCCGTTATGATAAGCTTATTTCAGAATATCCTGAACCTTTCAACAAATATAATGTGATAAATAAAAACTTTGTTCTTAATTAGCTTTCCGGGACTCATCAATTCTAGAAAGCTAGCCAAAAAATTGAAACGGACTTAAACAAATTTTGAAATTTTATGATAATTTTAATTTAGTAAGCACATCTTCAGAACAGCCTGAACATTGCCACAAACATAACTGTTTTAGATTAATAAAACTTAGCTCTTGTTAGCTTTACTAGAATCATCAATTCCACATAGATTTGAGACGCCCTTAAACTAATTTTGACCATCCACGCAATTCAAAATAAGCAAAATATAAGAAAATTAAATTTGATTTTCTTTAACCACAAATGGATTTTAAAAGTTACTCGACACAAAAAATACAGAGACTTTCAATGTAAAACTTCCAATACACAAAAAATGAAGATTAACAGTTTTTGCTTTTATCCTCTTTTAAAAGTTTCTCAGAATTCATACAGCTTAACACTTCAATGTTCATTGGTTTCGCCACGAAACCACAAAATTTTAATTCCGATATGCAACACTGACACCGGTATTTTTATTTAAAAATATCCCTTTTATTATGTATGTGAAAAATCACGTTTTCTTATTTAGAAATATATTTGTTCTTAATTACCGGTGTCATTCATTTATTTCGACATCTTAGCAATGAAAATGCTTTGATTGTTAAAGGGTTAAAGGCGATGCTAATCCCTGCATGAGGTTTCAAATGAAGGAGACAAAAAAAAAGTAATATTTTTGTGAAGCTTAACAGTGTATATATAAGTTTACAAGATAAATTAAGATACATATTTTTTAAACAACTATGGATATATGTTATATGAATGAAGCAAGAATATGTACTTCAATTATACAAAACGTGTTATTTGTCCCTTTTCTCATGCGATATCTTTACACTAAGATGATGTATATATATACTGAATAAATAACATAAATAATCAAAATAATTATATAATTATAAATAAAAGCTATTCTAAGCATTTATTTAAATCTTTTCATTAGAAAATTTTCCACAATTCATCTATATGGTATTCCTGCAAGTATATTCTTCATCTTTAGATGTGTTGGAACTTATATAAATACGTAGCATCTGTAGTCTTATTTTAGTCCGTTCGTCTGTCTGTCGGTACATCTGTCCGCATAATGCCTAGTATGAAATTTGTTACATATGATCATTGCAGAATTTTATTGTGTCATTTAATATTTTATGAAAATCAAATCAAAACTTAAAAACACATTAATGAAAGTTTTCTTCACCCTATTAAATCTTATCACATAACTAATTTAGTGATATACCATAATAGGTAGGAATGATTCTAGGTTGTCATAATTATGATGTCTTTTTTAAGTTGGAGTCTTATTATTTTTCTGTTACTAAATTTAATACTGGTAATCGTAATAAATTTTGTATTCATGCATTGTTGCATAAGAGTGCAATCGCTATTGAGTCAAGATCTGGATATTTTTAAAACTAGTTATAGTATGAACGGACCTAATTTGTTACATTTGACGTACGATTTGCAACTAATTTTTTTTATGATTTTAATCTTTGGTTTAAGCATATATATGTATTTCTTATTAAATTAAAATATATTTAAATGCATATCTATTTTAATGTACACTGTTGAGATAATTGAATTTAATAGCATTTTAAAACTAACTCTATTTCTTCATTATTTTCGTTTGAATACGTTTAGAAGAAAAACCAAACTTTTTGGACAGTCATAAAGTTCACTTACAAGATTCTGTTATCAGCAAATGTGAAGATTATGTTAATTCAATTCAAAGTAATATCTACCAGTCCATTCAGGCATGTAAGTTTAATTTTAATAGTTTTTTTTTTTTTGTGTGTGTGTGTGTGTGTGTTCCGATTGTTTAGCATAAAGAAGAATTCAACAACAAAAATTAAATGAATTTAAACACTGTGTAACGGTTGGGTGCTCGTATTGGGTGTTGAATGCAGACATAACTCAGAACATAAGATAAAAAACAGTTTATTTAAAACGATTAGGGCTCAAGGACCGTGGAGCGGTTCTGTAATTTTAACAACTGATAATAGTACTAAAAGGTTAAACTCCTACTCACAGCTCCGGCACTTACTCAATCAGGGCACTTCAGATTACTTCTCCTTTAACTTCAGCTA
The DNA here is from genome assembly GCA_964019185.1 of Maratus speculifer. Taxonomy (NCBI): domain Eukaryota; kingdom Metazoa; phylum Arthropoda; class Arachnida; order Araneae; family Salticidae; genus Maratus; species Maratus speculifer. The sequence goes on from OZ025301.1 coordinate 116,982,069, forward strand.
AGCTGCTAGATAAAACTTTGTTAGACAGCCCGTGGCTGTATATATATTCTTTATTAACTTTGAAATAGTCAACCTAATTACTATTAACTTCTTACCACCGGCCAACTTCTCGAGTCGAATTCCAAAACTCCTTGCCAACTCACTGAAGGCTCGCTAATACTTGATATCGCTTACTCTAGATCACTACTAGCTGGCCAAATGCCGCGAGACACACTCCTAGCTGGCTAATGCAGCTAGACACACTCAAACTCCAAGCTTTTATATGCTGCAAACTGAGATACTACAAATTTACATATTACTTCTAACCGCTACATAACTGTAGAATCCGAGAAAGACACACACGCTCTAGAAAGTTAAAGTAAAAGAGAGCATAGATGTCGCTTTCACGCTTACACATGTTAAATCATTGACGTCACGATCTCAAAAATGCTAGAGTGCCTTTATGACAAAGGTCACTCCCGCTCAACTGTAAATACGAGATGCTAGGGGACAATGAAATGGGTTATTTGACGCAAATGATTGTCCAAGAACCGACAGCATAAAACCCTATGTCATCGAGTACAAGAAAAAATCCTTTATTTTATGGAAGAGTAGTAATAGAGGAATCTAATGATCTATGTCTGCTGCCGGAAGTGAAGTGGTGCATAAGCCAAAAATTGATACCACTAGCGGTTGACTCGTAGGTTTAGCATTGTGTTTGTCCTACAATCAAAAACGTGAAAACACGGAAAACTGGGTGCAGGAAAACACAATGCTAAGCCTACGAGTCAACCACTAGTGGTATTCATTTTTGGCTTATGCACCACTTCGCTTCCGGCAGACATGGATCATTAGATTCGCCTATTACTACTCTTCCATAAAACAAAGGATTTTTCCTGATATTCTATAACAAAGGGTTTTGTGCTATCGGCTCTTGGACTATAAGTCAAAATGGTGAAACTGAAGGTCATTTAATTTTTTTCAACAGAAAAACCCAATATATCTTTTAAATATGCAGTTTAGACAAAGTTTTATTATATATATACTAGCTGACCCGCCCGGCGTTGCCCGGGTCCGTTATAATAATGTTAAACGAACTTGAAATTTTTATGATTTTATCTTCAACTCAAAATATGTGTTAATACACTGTTAAGAATTTGACCCTTTTGCTGCATCGTCACTCCACCGCTTTTATAGAAAATGATTACTTCAGCCTATTTTGGAGCATTGTCATAGGTCAAAAGAGATATATTCTATAAAAGCGGGGGAGTGATGATACAGCAAAAGGGTCAAATTTTTTACAGTGTACATTATATTAAATACGTGCCCCCTGACTGTGTCAAAAATTGGTTTTTTAAAAAACTAATATTTAGCTGCAAAAATACCTAAAATGACTGCAATGGGAAACGCAGGAGGGAATATGTGTCCAACGATTTCGTGTTGATATTTATCCTTAAAATTACTGTTAAGTGACTTAACTAAATACTTTTTTCACATAGATATCCCAAGTGAAATATTTTGAATTTCAAACTAATTATATATCACTCTTAAATCTGACTATACCGTGAATGAAATCGATTCTCGATGATTCGCTAAAAGGTTAGTATATAATATTATAAATTCAGAGCCATTTTACAAAAATAGGTGTATATTTTTTATCAAACATGCGTAATGTTCATTCTATGAACAAAATCCTAACCGTAACCTAATTGTATCGGAATCATAACTTGTCTGTAACTTAGCTGTATCTTAACAGTAACCTAACTGCAAGTTAAATATACCATAAATGTAACTTGGCCGTCACCTAATCATAACCTACCCATAATCTAACCACAACCTAACCGCAAATTAACCTTAACCTAACTGTAACTTAACCATGACCTAACTGTAACCTAACCGGAAAATAAAATAACAAAAGGGTCACCGGAACGTAATTGCAACCTAACTGTTATCTAACCGTAACCTAGTTCTAATTTAACATTAACTATAAACAAAATATTTTAACCATCTCGCGCTAAGTACTTAGTTTCACTTTCCACCGCTACGGAGCGCATTATGTTTTGTAGAACATCCGAATTTTAGGTTCGGATTGGATTCATGTTCATGGAAATTATTTTGTCTTCTTCGGATACGGTTATGATTGTGTGGAATATTTGTGTTCAGTTTAGATTCGGTTCAATTCAGATTTCGTGGGGGTTTTTTTTCCCTTCAAATGGGATTTTTAAGTTCGGGTCGGGTTGTACTTATATGGAAATTATTTTACCTAGTTCCAATGAGGTTATACTTCACTGAAATATTTTTGTTAGGTTCAGATTAAGTTTGGTTCAAATTTCGGGATTTTTTTTTTCTTTTTTTTACAAATTTTTTGGTTTGGAATGGGGATTATGTCCATGGAAATTATATTGTCTTGTTCGTATCTGGTTATAGTTATTTGGACTATTTTCGTCGGATTCAGATTTGGTTCGATTCAGATTTCAGGTATTTTTTTAAAAATTGATTTTTAAGGTTCTGGTTGGATTCATGTCCAGGGAAATTATTTTGTCTTGCTCGGATCGGGTTTTGGTTCTTTGGAATATTTTTTTCGGGTTCAGATGTCGTTCAATTCAGATTTCGGCTTTTTAATGGAATTTTTAGGTTCAGGTTGGGTTGCGCATCAACGGAAATTATTCTGCATTGTTCGAATAAGGATATGCTTCTCTGGAATATTTTTGTCAGATTCAGATTTAGTTCATTTTTTAGGTTCGGATTGGGTTCATGTTCATGGAAATTTTTTTGTCTTGTTCAGGTCCGGGTATGGTTCTGTGGAATATTTTTGTCGATTCAAATTTCAGGTATTTTTTTCAAATGGAATTTTAGGTTCCGATCGGTTTCATGTCCACGAAAATTATTTTCTCTTATTCGAATCCGGTTATGGTTCTTTCGAATATTTTGATCGGATTCAGATGTAGTTTGCATAAAACTTCAGGCTTTTTTTTCAAATGGAATTTTTTAGGTTCGAGTCAGGTTTATGTTCATGGAAGTTTTTTTGTCTTGCTCTTATCAGGTTATAGTTCTTTGGAATATTTTTATCGATTTCAGGTTTCGTTCTGGTCATTTTTTGGGTTTTTTCAGAGAAAAATTTTAGGTTCGGGTCGGGTTGCATATACACGAACATTATTTTTCTTTGATCGAATTGGGGTATGCTTCATTTGAATATTTTTGTGGGATTCAGATTTGATTCGGGTCAAATATCAAATCCATAGTTTTTTTTCAAATGGAATTTTTAGGTTCGGGTCGCGTTTATGCTCATGAAATTTTTGTCTTGCTTGGATCGGAGTATAGTCTGTTTTTTTCTGGTTGGGATCGGGTTATGTGTTAATAAGCCTAAACATTATGTTTTGCTACTATTCTTTTAGTGACTATTTTTTATATATAATTTATTTTGCTATTTGATAATTTATTACTGTGTATGAATCGTCTGCCTATTCGAAAAATTGTACGTCAAAGAGCCATTTCATTTTTGTTTTAAAAACAAATTAAAGTCTTAATAAAATTTTAACTTAAATAAATGCATTCAAATTTAATCAATGATTTAAAAAAACTGCTAAAAAAGCCTCATACATACATATACATATATTAACTGCAACATAGCCAACCACAAATACATTCTAATGTACGAAGTACCAACGATCTGACGTAATAGCTATGTTCAAAAATCCTAAGTCAAACTGACATTTTGCCAGTCTATGAATTTTAAAGGTCTTTGGGAAAAAAACAGTCACTTTTGAAATGTCAAAATCTCAAATTGGTTTCTTTCATAGAGTAAAAAGAAATTAATAGAGTGGAGGTATTATCTCTGGAGATGATGCTTAAGATGTAACCCTACATTAAGTCCAATTAAGTACCAACAAAAGCACGTGCTTTGACACGCCTATCAATTGGCGAAATTTTAAAATGAAGGGCCAAAATCACAGTCAAGTGAAATCCAGCCACCCCATTGGTCGAGTGGTAAGGGTGAAAATCACGAACTTGTTTCTCCATTTGAAAAAGGTGAGGGGGAAAGTATTTTTTAAGCGATTGTTACCGTCTGTTCTTATTTAAGATAAACCATCGAAATTAACTCAATTAAGATATTTTGATGCCATTTTATAAAATAAGAGTGAAAAATTTAGATTATAAATGAAAAGAGATAAGATTTACTTCAAAACTGCCGCTACGATTTTTTCTCGGAAAAAGGAGTATGACAACATTTACCCAACTGCTAAGAGATTGTTCCCTGAAAAGGACGCGGCTCAATGACCAATGAGGTGTTTGGATTTCACCGGACTGTGATTTTGGCCCTCCATTTTAAAATTTCGCTATCAATTGAAACAGGTTTAAACCTGTATTTTTTTTTCTCTCGTTTTTAAAAAAAGTACTAATTTATCGCTTCACCGGTAAAAATTTATTAATTATTTTATCATATGTGTTTTAAATATCAATATAGAAAATTATTTTAACGTTTTGCTTGAAAATATAACATTATTTTGTTAGTACATTAAAATCGTCTGCAGTCAGAAATTTATATTTTAGATTAATATTTATTACTTAAGTTTTCATACATGATTTTAAAAGAATGTTTTCATCATTATATTTTAAATATTTATTTACATGCAATTATTAAGTCATAAACATTTTTCATCTACGTTATAAAGTATTGAAAATTACACTAATGAAGGAAACTTTTAGTTATACAATTTTTAATTCGTATTAAATGTTTTCAATATCTTATTTAATTTTAATTTGATATTTAATTATTGCTAATTTTCCAATTTCCTTCATTTTAAAAGCGAATATTTATTCTAATAAATAATAATAGAACGAAGACCATTTTAAAAATTTGCTATTTCCTCTTGAAATATGCTTCAACTGTAATTCATTTCTTTCAATTCGTCTTATAATACAAAATCTCTTCCACGTCCTTTTGTTTGCCACATTAAATTTGAGCGATAAATGGTTTCATATCGCAAACCTTTTTTGAGCTTACTTCACCTCCACTTATCTTATTCCTCCATGGGTTTCTTTAATTCTGTCTCAGCTTTCTTATTACTTCTGCGAAAATTTTTACACAACCAACCAAACGTAAACAAATGAAAGAGAAAAAAATTGGGAAAAAGATGATTTTTTATGAGAGTGACCTCTTGATTTTAATTAATTACTCAGTTAATAATTGGAATTTTGAAATTCTGAAGCTCAGGTGCATCAGGAGAGATATTGGGCTACTCTCAAAAAAATTTTGAGCTTTGTACGTGCTGTAGATTTTGCTAGCCATCGCAGACACACACACAGACACACACACAGACAGAGCGTTTTGTTCTTTTATTAGTATAGATATTTTATTATTATATATATATAGTTTTATTATTATATATATTACTCGTGAAATAGCATTCCTTCACATATAACCCTTAACACACAAGCATACAAAAATTACTGCTTTCTTACAAATTTTGTATTCTGACTTTTTTTCTTTTAATATGAACACATAAAGTGTTATTTCTATTAATTATTATTATTATGGTCTTCCCATGCAATTTGTATTTGACAAAAAGGTTTGTAACTCATACTTCAGACTTTTGTCTTACTCGTTAATAACTCGTTATCCTTCAGACAGGGAAACTACTGTAGATTGAAACATTGCATATGTGCTGAGCACACGTTTTTACTCGTCTGTCATACAATTTTCAGCCATTCTTAAGAAATACTTCAGCATGTAAGAAAGAATTGAATAGGCGTAGGCAAGCGTTAAAATGACGTTACCGATCTCTCAATGAATTTTATAAAGTTAATTTATTTCCTAAATTTATTTATTGCTGTTATTTTTAAAAGCTAGAAAAAAATTTGTTTTCTATGTACACTTGTCATCAAAATTAAAGGACAATGAGAAAAATTATGCTCACTCATTTAACAGTTAATGTTGCAACCAATGTCCAGTGCTGCAATTATTTATGTTAATTAAATTCTATTGAATACAAAACTGCACTTCCGCACATACGTTAGCGTCGGAAATATTCAAATTAGATTATTGTCAATGTGGTATGCAACACACGTATGGTGTAATTCTGGTCTGTATTGCTGTTTAAAATAAGTGCAGTATTCATTAGTTATTGTTCAAAGGCATCATTTAAGTGAAGGTCAAAAGTAGCGAATTATTGGTAGAATCGAGGGACGTCAAATACAAAAGAAGGTCACCAAAATTTGAATGTCCCTCAAAGTGTCATATCAAGGGCTTCGAGCTGCTTTTTAAACACCGAATCCTTTGATAGACAGCTTGGTCAATCAAGAAGAAAAGCAACAACTGGATCTGAAAACTGTTTTCTGTCATTGTCGGCTCGCAGAACCCGCGAAGACATTTCAAGATATTTGGTTTCAGACCTTCAGGCTGCCACAGAAACTCCAATTAGCCGTTCCACTGCTATGCTACACGAAATTTTATCGAGAATGGGCAGTATACAAGAAAACCAATAGTTTGCGTCCCACTCACTCCAGCTTACAAAGAGGCCTGTTTAAATTGTTGCCGTCGTAATGTTCAACAGAGCCAAGAAGACTGGGCTTTAACAAGGATATTTCACATGGACAAGGGAAACCAATTTGCATATTCCTTCTTCTCTTCAGATCAAAACACGTCTAGAATCAGTGTTCAGACTATATCTGGACTCGTCAGTAAACAATATTTGAGCCCATTCATCTTCGCTCTGTTGAACATGACGAGGACAACAGTTTAAACGGGCCCCCTTGGAAGCTGGAGTGAGTGGAACACAAACTATTGATTTTCTTGCATACAGTCTACTCTTGTTAAGCCTTCGTGCAGCAGTAGAGAGGCTAATTCTGTTCCCGTGCAAATATGCAGGGGCGTGCGAAGAGAAAATTGCGCCCGGGTCGAAATTAGAATTTGGCATCCCCCCTTCTTACTTTCACGTGTGACAGGCCTAAAATGACGTTGGTAGTATACATTTGTCGCCCCCTTCGCCCGCCCCTCTTTCGCACGGCGCTGGCAACATGAATGTCTCAAACCAAATCTCTTGTAGCCACTACACGGTTTTTTCAAGCCACAATGACAGAAAACGATCTTCGAATCGAGTTGTTGCTCTTGGTCTCCCTTGACCAGGCTATCTATCAGTGGATCCAGTGCTTAAAAAGCGGCTCGAAGCTCTTGCTATGACTCTTAGTGTGATATTGGAATTTTAGGTTACCTCCATTTGTATTCGACTTTCCTGGATTCTATCAATTATTCGCCACTTTTGACCTTAATTTAAATGATTCCTTTAAAACATAGCTAATGATTATATATCACACTGAAACACCGCATCAACTTTAAACAACACTTCAGACCAGAATTCCAACAAACGCCCATTTTGCACCACATTGTGCACCTTTTGCACAAAAAAAATAAATATCATTCAGTTTTCATATTTTAGATGTTAATATTTGCACGAAAGAGAAATTTTGAGTTCAATAGCATCTAATTAGCGTAAATATTTGAAGCATTGGGCATTGGTTGTAACATTAACTTAGTGACCATATTTTTCTCATTATTGTTTAATTTTGATGACCAGTGTATTTGTAATTTTTTAAAGCAATTAGTGATTGACATGCTAAAATGTTGAATATACTAATAATTTGGACTATGTTCTCGAAGGAATTGGAGCATATATTTGTGTCAAATAATAGGAGAAAAGAATGTGTTACAATATGTAATCAACATTCTCCATACTAGACTTAAACTTAAGAAATTAATTGTTCCTCAGTGACTGATATTAATGGTAAAATGTGTTATGATCTAAACATATCAAACTGTTAGCGGAAAAAAATTCATACTTGCAAAATCTGCATACTGAAAGCTAATGATTTTGATAGCACATTTTTAAGCAGATGGCTGTATAGATATGTTAAGTAAATGTAAATAAAAGTTCACAAAGAAACCAGAAAAAGCAAGTTTAGAAATTTCATTGAAATAACTTCTGAAAAAAATTCAACAATCAGATATAAATTCTATAGATCATATACAGGGTTACATGAAAAACTTAGCAAATATTACCGAATTGGGAGAACAGTTGCTAAAAGTAGGTTTTTGTTGAATTGTGTGATTTTTAAGTTATTTATTTCGATACCTCATTTTATTCTAGAAAAAATAAATATTAAAAATATCCTGGTAGTGTTGGAAAGGATTTCATAATCTATACCTGTTACATTATTTTCCGTACTTCTTTAAATATATTTTGACTAGTTACTTCGCAAGCTTTTATTAAATTTCCCTAATAAATATCCACTTCTCTATTTTTTTGTAACAATAGACATCAGTATGCAGACTCAAAATGAATCTCTGCATGCACATAACTTGAGCGCAAGTCAACAAGAATTGCTCCAGATAATGAACGCTTTTAAGAAGGGGGAGAAGACGATATCTCAAGTCGAGCAGCAGTTCGAAGGATGGCACATGCGTCACATGGGTGCCCCTTCACGGAGGGACCAGCAATTGCTGCAGCTGAAAGATCAGTTTAAACAAGCGCAGAAATCTAGTGGATTCGGAATAAAGAAGTTCATTCTTGGAAAACCGAAGAACAAAAATTCGAAGGTGAGTACTAAATTCTCAGCTCCTAACACATCTGTCAGACTAGCAAATTTAAGTCACTTAAGGTTGCTGTTCACTCATTTTCTGAATTCTTGATCTATTTTCATATTCAAAATACAGTCGATTCTCGTTAATTCGAAATCGGATAATTCGAATCTTCGCTTAGTTCGAACTAAACATGAAATCCTGAAATTTTCAATGGCAGAATAACGTTAAAATTTTTTATTAATTCGAACTCATTTTCTCTTGAACTTCGTTTAATTCGAACTAACGAGAATTCCGATTTTTCATTTTTTTTTCTTTCTCGAGGATTTCAGATCATTTTAATAACTTTCTTCCTTTGATTTTTGTGAAAGTAGTTCTGAACGAGTATACATATATGTAGGAAAAGTTATGAAGTGCTTTGGAGCGGTGTCTAGGGGATAAAGAGATAGTCCAGGCGATTTTTTTAACGAAAATCTTGGCTATTTTAATATTTAAACTTTCTTGACCAAATATACACACATATATGTAGAAACTGCAGCACACTTATTTACATTTTACTTACCCATCATACGTAGTATAGGGTAAGTCTCGCAATCGTTTTGAAAATCGAAAATTTTTTTCGACGGATTTACACGTCTTAGATAGTGGAGATTCTGGAAAACATATTTTTAGAAAAAAATTTTGCCGTCTGTCTGTCTGTCTGTCTGAACGCTCTATCTCCCGAACAAATTGAGATAGAGACTTGAAATTTTGTATGTAGTTAGTATGTAAGAATGGGACGAACCCTATTTAATATCAGCAACCTCGATTATCCGGAACTATTTTTTTCGGACTCTCGAAAAATTCGTTCTGATGAAAGGTATAAAAAAATTTTCGAATTTTTTTGTTCTAAGGAATGGACGTAAAAGGCAATAAAATAACACCCATTTTGCATATAGAACGAAGTCGATCGGATTATTAGTTGCCGAGATATTTGTAATATTATTTTCCACATTCTTCGATTTTTCATGACCCTGTATTTCATTCAAATTTCAATTCAGAAGTATATTTTAATTGGAAATGAGACGCTTAATCCGACGCAGTTAATTGTTAGTTAATAGAATTAATATTTTTGGAGTTATAAGGATGTTTCTTTTACGCAGTTCGGTACTACTTGAGTAGTTTGGCGTTTTATATAATTTGTCGAAATCGGTACATCAGCAGTTCTTTAATATAGCATTACTATGTACATTAACAATATTTAAATTTTGTTTATGAGTTGCAATGCATTGTATAAATATTTTTACTTTTTTTATTTTCATATACATATCCATGATGAGTAAGTATTACGGTGGCCCCCAACGACTAGTTAGTAGGATGTGAAGCATACAGAAATAAAACAGGTGGTCTACCAATCAAAGTCCGTTTGAGTCCAAAGTAACTTGCCGGACATTTTCCGCTTATCACAGGCCCGTCTGACCTGGTTTCTCACTCCGAGATGTGCGGGCAGCTTTTAGACACGTCCTCTGCAGCCGAAATCCCGTTGGCGTCTGTGTTCCTTTCCTAAAAACTTGCCTAGCTCATCACAATTTTCCGTTAGTCGCGAATCTAGATTCGTCATCTCGAGCCTCAAGGTGCTTATTCAGCAGTGCAAAGTTCAACTGTTGTTTCAGGGTGCCTTGTGAATAGATCCCACATATAATACAATGCATTTGATATCCACTTTCTTAGAGCCCCGTCTGTCCATCAGTGACGCTTTAAATTTTTCTCCCATCGTGCTTGTTTCTAATCTTTTAATTAGGGTATATATTTATACATTCTAATTTAATATTAAGTCATATTCTAATGATAACAGACGAAATAAGTTAAAAAAACACTATAACATTCATTCCTTTTTAATAGTACCATATTAAGCATGTTTTCCATAATTCGAACATTTCTCGTGGTCCCGACGAGTTCGAATTAACGAGAGTCGACTGTATCTGCTCAGGAAATTAATATTTTTAACTTCTTTTTTTCTGTGTTCTATTCTTAAAGGATGTCCTTTTTTTTCTTAGTTCTCAAAATATTTCTAAAATCCTTGCTTTATTTAATATCCTATGTTTTAAAAGCTGGCGAACTATGAGTAAGATTTTAATACTTCATATAAAATTAAGTGTATCTTTTAAAGACAGTTTGGAAACAAGAAAATAATAGACATGCTTAAAGAAGAGAACACTGAAAAATGAATTAAAAATATTAAATTTCTGAGGAGATACAGGGTGCCCAGCAAATAACACCCTGCATTTCAAAATTAAATTTCTCAAAAACAAAGATCAATAGAATTATGCAGTAAACGGTTTGTTTATCAGGTAAACTGTAAAAATCTTATACAAAAGTTTCGAACGGTAAATATTTTGAAAAGATTGTGTTCTGATTGTAAAGAATGCTTTAATTTGACATTTTTCTTGCTTTAGATTTCTGCCAGAGAATGGGTTTTTCGGCTTAAAGTGCCATATTTCATAGTTTTTTTTTAATTAAATTTTAAAAAAAATTTTAAATTCTAAAAATTTACTTCTAAAAATCTTTAAAATATTGCACTGTAAGCTGGAAAGTTGTTTCTCTACAGGCAATCTAAAACAAGAAAAATGTCAAATCAAAGCATTCTAAGCAATCAGAACGCAATTTTTTCAAAATATTCACTGTTTGAAATTTCTGTATAAGATTTTTACAGCTTACCTAATGAAAAAACCGTTTACCGCATATTACTATCGATCTTTGTTTTTGAGAAATTTAATTTTGAAATCAGGGTTTTATTTGCTGGACACCCTGTATTTTGAATATAGAAATGCATCAAATGCTATACGGAGGGGACATTACAGAAAAAAATTCGGAAAATTCAGAAATGTGTTAATTTTAAGTTTCTTAAGTTAGCGTTCTAAAATATTGTAATAACAAATGGAGAAGTTGAGACTGGTTATCGCCATAAAAATGTAAACTAAAACTCTTAACTGCCTAAGTTTGAACCACATTAGTTAACCCGGTCGGGATCAGCATTTTTTACATGAATTTTATTCGGTTGACGCTGCATTTTGTAAAACAATTAATTTTAGTTTATCAATCAAGAAAATGTCTTAATTAAATCAGGCAAAATTTAATTCTCTTTTTTAGTGGTATCAAAAACAAGTATTTTAAATTGTTTTGGGGATGCATATATACACTCATGGTCCTACAGAGATTTAATCACTCAGATTAACTTTTACGAACCGGACAACTTGGAATTAGACTTCAATTGTTCACATTACCAATCTTTTTAAAGTCTTAACTAGATGTCAAGGCATGCGCATAAGTTACTAAATTTTCAACTTTTGATTATACATAGTTTATTTTTTTTATTTTTTTCATTCTTTGAGACGTATTACATAAATAAACGATTGAAAGATTCATTCGAAAAAAGTTAATTTCTGATCTCAACTCAAAATTCAAAAGAAATTATAAATGAGAAAATCAATTCAAAAGATTAAGAAAACTTCAGAAACTTGCTCAAGTTGAAGATTTTTCTTCTTAGTTATACGCTTCAAAAAACTTCTAATTAAGTGGCTTAACTATTAGAGAGTGAACACAATATTCACACATTCTTGAATAGTTCTCATTTTCGCTCAGTAATATTTTTTTTAATTTCTACCGAAAAATTAACGTCCAAATATTTTTATGTAAGTAAACATAAATAAACACTTTCATGCTTAACAAACATGTTTTAAAGGCAAATAAGGTACCTGTACCCAATATGGACACCCTAAGGAAAATGTATTTTTCTCACCCCCATGTACAAGTCATAGGACTCCAAAATTATGTGACCACTATCCTTGGACTATTGACTATCATTATTAAAATTAGCGACCTTGTAATTATTCTGGTTTAATTTAAATGATAAAAACAAAAAAATGTTTACCAGTGTCTATATAAGGAACTACCTGTCCCTATTATGGACAGGTGTTTCCTTATTGACTTTCTACACAGTGTGCATGGAAGAGCCACTTTTCCGAGGGATTTTAGAGAAAATGGAATTAAAAAAAATGTATCTTAAAGTATTCCTAGGAGGGGGGCGGGGACAATAAATATCTTCAAAATAAGCATTTTAGAAAGGGGGTGGGCATTCTCGGTTTTTACCCTTCGAAGACCCATGCAAAGCCCCATAGTTACTAATAAATATTATGAAGCAATATTGTTGGTTTTGCTTAGCTTTATTGCATCTGTCTGCGAATTTACATCTGTTATTACTCAGTGCTCACAACATGGACAAATAGAAACTTTTTCACCATGGGCAGTAAATCCCACATAATCCTCATGAACATATCTGCCACATGTGATGCATGGCCGCATGTTTGAAAAAGCATCAAAACTGCAAAAGAAGCAGTACCAGCTCTCCTTTGTTGAGCAAATCATACCATTGGTACCTACGATTTCGCCAACAGATATCCTAATGGGGGGGGGGGGGGCTTCTTTTTATTTTTCTGCAAGGGTTTTTGGAGGAAGGTTTTTGGGGGATTGTTTAAGTAGCATCTTGTTGAACAAAGATTTTACCACTTTGATGACTTTTCAAGTTATTGCTTGACAACGTTGAATTTTCTTCTTTCTTACAGTTGTAATCGATGGGGATATAAGTTGTCCATACTGGGAACCGGGCGTAGTTTTACTAAATCGTGTACCAAATGAATAAGGAAAATTATTTTAAGCAAAATATGCAATAGCAATCGAAAATATGTTTTATTAGCTTTCTAAAATACTCCACTTTTCAATATTTAATGTAATTTTACCATATCTAATAAGAATTTAAGCTTATAAGTAATTAAGATCAGCACATCTCGAAATAACAAGTTTCCTCCTAAATGGCGAACAGCGCGTTTTTTTACACTTTCCAGACTTAATTATCTTTTCAACTGCTTTTCTTCGCGAAAATGTTAAGCCATCTCTCGATCAAAATTATTACCTTTAAAAATATTAGGGGTGTCCATATTGAGATTATATAGGGTACAAATACCTTATAATAAATGAACAGCATGATCTTTAACATTGAAATTAATGTAGTGAAACCTCCAAATAAGGGGCACCTATGGGACAGGAACTTTTGTCTCTTAAATAGAAGTTCCCTTATCCGGAATGTCTCTTATTTGGAGGTTTCACTGTATTATTTTGTGACTCGTGACTAAATTCAGTTATATATTTGAAGATCTCAAATTGAAAAATCAATATTCCATGTTTCGAAAACTGATTAATACAGTATAAAAACTACTCAGAAACTTCCGAAACTCAGTGGCAGCAAATGAAACTTTGCTTTTATAAATGCTTCTCTAGATCTTGAAAATATATTGACTTCCGGAATTCTAAGAACACTTTTCGGAATCTTCGATAACACTTAAGAAATTATTGTATGTTTTCGTTCTTGATTATGTTATATTTTCATAGATTAAGAAACATTTCTCAGGGTTTCGTTTGTTAAAACACTATTATCATTTTTCTTGGTCTGTCACAGAGTTCATTCTCAGAAACTGTATAAGCTAGAAACTTGAAATTTTGCATACTTACAGCTGATTATCTCCGATAACACACAAATCATAAAATTAAAAAAAAAAAAAAAAAAAAAAAAAAAAACCTTCATTTGTTTTAATTAAATCAATTATGACATCCGCTTATGTTATCCTTTTTAGCGATTTAAATTTTAAATACAAACTTTAATTTCAGTCTTTTTTCTTTAGGTATATGGACCTGTGATAGCGTGTGATCAACAGGTTTGCTGATCAAAAGGTTCCCGGTTCGGTGCTCAGAGCCGGAGTTTGAAATTTTTTTAAAGGAATAGATTTTATTATCTAATATATTCAATTTTACAAAATTCTTGCATTTTTTTTTTTTTTTTTTTTTTTTTTTTTTTGAGAAATCGCGAAATTTTAAATTGATTACATTTCATTACTCGATGGATTTAATTAAAAGAACTTTTTTTTTATTTTATTTTAAAATATACATATATTGCCATTTTATGGGTTTTGTTTTTTTTAGCTGAAATTAAGTCATGTAGTTAAATATGCTTTTTTAGATAAATTGTCTGGAAAGCAGTTCTTGAATATTCGTCATTTCATAAAAAAAATGTCTTTCAATTGTAATAATTTAAAAGTTAAGTTTAATGGTGTCGCCATCTATTGTTTCTATCGAAAAAGAATTGAAAGTTTTAATATTCATGAATTAACGATATAGATTTATTAATTGAAGGATAAATTGTTTTGAAAAGAACAACCCTATGTGCGATCTTCGATCATATTTACCCACTTGTTTTTTTGTTTGTTTGTTTTGTTTTGTTTTCAGTGTATGGTAATTTTATGAGTCTTTTTTTCTTGTTTATTTTATTTTAGAGTTCAGTTACAAGCAGTAAGGTAATAATGCGGAATACAGATAAAAATAAAAGGGATTCCAGACCTTTAAGCAAATTATCTTATACCAGCACATCCAGTAAGTAACCTTGATGGTTTTCATTAATCTGTTTTGTATATTCCATAACACATGGATGAGGTATAAGGTAAAATACTAAGAGTTTGAAACTAGTCCAACTGAAATCCAAAATTACTCAATTTCAAATTTGATGCACATGGATTTGTCCACGAGAAAATGTTCCAAATGAATATATAAGCTAATTTGTAAGCTATTAGTTTTACAGATATGGTTATAGTTTAAAAAACATTTGAAATATTCACTGTGAGAAAATGTTTGATTTTTCTTACATTTAATGTTGTAATTTTTTAAGGAAGTTGTAATTTTGCTGCGAAAGAGGATTTATCCAGCAAGTGCATATCGAATGATTTCTATCACATGTCCATGCAGCCAACAGAAACGTGACTTTTGCCAGTCTTTAGAAATTTTACAGTCCGCTTAAAGATAGCAGCTTGTAAAATTTACTGCAGCTGTGTTGACAGCCAGGGTATCTGCACCTTTTTCTGTAAAATGCAGTGATTTTTTTCGGTACTACTAGGTTATCCCGTCGACTAAAAAACTATCGCCAAATTATAAGATTAAATGCCAATAATGGATGATTGTGAATGTCGCATTCAAAGACATTAAACTCGGTGCACATGTTTAAAACGTCACCAAATGGTTTTTAATACCATTTTTTATTTGTATTTTTATTTATGTTTTACAAATTTATCTGTTCTTTCGTTATTTAAAATAAAAATTATGTCAACATGTATAACTTGGCTATTAATTTGGCGATTTTTATAATGTGGCGAAAATGGTCGACGGGATAACAAAGTAGTACCATATTTTCTGTACCTTGTAATTTTTCAAACGTCGATGCTGTGAAGTAGAATTCAAGTACGATACTGTGAAATTGAATTTAAGCACCGATGCTGTGAAAGTGAATTTAACGCATTGACTGAAACGGCAATTTTCAGAAATCTGGCCTAAAATGACAATTTGATTTAGTCACATTATATTATTAGAAATTACCACCAGTATTTTTCTAATACAAATACTAAAGTTGATTTCTTTTTAAAATGTTGTTAAAGGATCTGCCAAGCATTTCTGTTTTTTAAAAGTGGTGTTGTTTAGAAAAAATAGAATTAACACATTGACTGCCGACTATGAGATAACTCGTAGTTCCTAGTAAAGAACGCAACCTAAGAGTTATCTCATGTTAAGACACAAGTGAAGTAAAAATCGAATTATTTTTGTCATGTGCACAACACAGCCAATAGCTATGCGAATCTCCCCAGACATAAGAAATTTTACAACACTGTTAAATCAGGAGCTTGTAAATTTTACAGTTGTGTTGGCAGGGTGCCAGCACAACAGTCCTTTTTTTTTTTTTTTTTTTTTTTTTTTTTACAGTGTCGTTCTTCATCTGATCAAAAGCCATTTACATCTAAAGAGTTATTAATATTATTTTTATTTCATTTAGAAAAACTTTCTCATACTCTAACACATAAAAAAATAAAAATTTCATTCTTTTAAATTTAAAATAAAATAAAAAATATAAATTATAAATTTAATGTATAAGTATTATATAAGTTTTCGGACTTTCCGGGCACTAAAAAAGCGCTTTTCCTTTTTTTCTCTTTTCCCCCTCTGTCTGTCTCTCTCTTTTTAAAAATTTTTAAACATTGTTTTTTGGGGGTATAACTTGTAAGTGTGTTTTGGATTATTTACTTGTAAACATACCCTTTCCTTATTGTTTTAAAGTCAAATACTGCATTTTGAGTGTTATTCGAGATGATCTGCATTTAAAGTATTCAGTTCATGACAAAATCTACTGATAGTAAAAATTGCTTTTGCAGAAATTATATGACCATCAAGTAATTTTAAATATGGTTGACGACTCTCTCTAATCTCTGACTACTCTTTACTTTATTGACGATTCCAAAACTAACAGTTTTTACAATTGACATTTTATTAATAATTAAGACTTTACATTGTTGAACCGAATACTAAACAAAATAGGGGGTGCTATGCAACGTACATTTCATTCATAAATTTAAAGATGATCTAAAAACTAAAACAAGAATAAAGTAAAATTTAAAGCAGTAATTTAATCATCAAAACCATCTTCAGAAGTTTTCTGGAATTTTCTAGAAACACAAATCGGCAGGAAAGAATCTGCATGCTACATCGTCATGATTCCGTTGCTTCGTGCAGTTTTAATATAATTTTTACCGATGTAACATGTGATAGATTCCTGGCGATTTGTATTTTTAGAAAATTTAACTCCTGATGATGGTTTTGGAGATTAAACCGAAATGTAGAATTTTATTTTATTCATATGCTTTTGTTTTTATGCCATCATTAAATTTATGTATAAAGTATACCTTGGATGGCAACCTTTATTTTGTTTAGTATTTGACATCTCATTTTTCAGATACTTTTATCGAATAACATAGAATAAATTCTTAAATGTATTTAAAGATTTGTCTATGCTACTTCTAAAAACATATGCATAAGCTCGAAAACCAAGCAAAATGGATAAATTATTTTTTCGCAATAATTCTTTATAAAATTTATTAAAACATAATACATATTTTTGTATCTGTAACTAAAAAGTATCTATACAGCGAAGAAAACTCAAAAAACACTAATATAATCATTTATTTATATTTTCAGGTGGTGTGTCGGATAATGGCGATGTGTTTAAAAACTTGTGTTACTTCAACCCTGCATATGGAGAAACCACTCAGGTAAACAACCATTCCTAACACAGTTGGAAAGCGGTTGTGGATTCAGTTTGTCTGTCGTTTACCTATCTGTGCTCTAAAGTTGCTATCAGGTTCACAAACTTTTCAGCCGATTTTAATCCCAACTTTTTCCCATTCAAAGGGGAAAAAAAGGTTACAATTGTCGTGGCTAAAGTCAGTTGTTGTTGTTGTTGTATGTATGTCGGCCGATTATCTACACTATGGGATATAGGCCCTAAGGGGTGGGATGCCCTCCGTGGGGGTCTTTCTAAGGGAACCTAACCCGTATTTACGCAAGGTTCGAAGAAAACCACGGAAAACTCCGAACGGTTAGGCCGACGGTCGCGATTGGGTTCGAACCCAGCACCTACCGTCTACCAGTTTGAGGTCAGAACCTCTCGGCCACTGGTGGGGCGTGGCTAAAGTCAGAGGAAAACTAGTACAGTAGAACCTCGCTAATTCGGGCCCCGTTAATCCGGGTCTCTGAATAATCCGGATCGGTTTGGTCATTTTTTTTCAAGTTTGAGAAGCGATTGGCTAATTTTGAAAAACATCAACTTGTTTCATCGTCGTATTCTGAATTAAAAAAAAATAATAAAACTTTTTTCTGAAACCTTTTCGGAAGAATTAAACAAAGTAAACATTTCTACTGACTGTAAATATTCAATACGTTTAAGAGGCTACTTCAGTCAAAAGAAAAGACCCGTTCGCTAATGCTAATCCTATTGAAGAAATTTACAAAGACATCTCGTTTGCTTTTTAATATTTTTAAATGATTTTTCTGCACTGGATTGCTGAGACCGATCTGTATGCAGGCCGTTTTTTATTTATTTTTTTTCTTTACAGATATTTTTTAGGGGTACGCTTTCACTTTTGGAACCGGTTTGGAAAGCGAAAGCACCCTCACCAAAAATATCTGCAACCCAAATCCAGTGCAAAAAGAATCATTTAAAAATATTGAAATGCAACCGAGATATCTTTCTAAATTTTTTCCATAGGATTAACATTAGAACGGGTCTTTTCATTTGAGTGAAGTAGCCTCTTGACATGAAGGTTATTTTCTGTAAGTATGTTTTACTTTATTTCATTTTTTTTCTAATTCTCCGGATAATCCGGATTTTCGTCAATCCAGATTGAGTCTGATCCGAATTATCGGGGTTTTACTGTACTACTAATAACAGCCGTTAATATTTATTGCCTATTCATGTCAATCGCTTATCCCTGATTGGTTGAAATTTTGAAAGCTGGAGAAAAAAGTCGCAGTTTGTGCAGACTTTTTTTTAGAGTTATGGATAAAAAGTTCGAGACATTGCTGTTTGTTATCACAGTGGTTGTTGAGACAATATTTGACGAAAAATTGGAGGAAATCGAGTGTTGGCTCAAAAAATTGCTCGAAAAGACAGGTCGCACAGTTAGATGACAAGTGAATGAAGTGCGACATACATTGTAAAAAAAGGAAGATGTTTCTTAAACTACAAAAAAAGTATCATACGAATTAGATATTTCCAACTGGGCGATAAATTGCCACAGGCCAGGGATCGAACCCAGATACTTGGCTTACAAGGCCAATGCTTTACCGTTTAAGCTAAGGCACGACAACCGGTGAGCATTTTTCGCTCAGATAACCTAGTAAGTCATAAATAACATCTGGTCTCTCATTTAGACAGCTCAACAGAATAGACCGCAGGTAAAGGAACTCCATATGACGATGGGAAAGTAGATAAATTACATTTTTAACACAATCAAACTGATTGGTAAAGTTATCATACGAATTAAATATTTCCAACTGAGTGGGGAAAAAATGCTCACCGGTTGTCGTGCCCAGTTAACTTAAACGGTAAAGCATTGGCCTTGTAAGCCAAGTATCTGGGTTCGATTCCCGGCCTGGGCAATTTTTCGCTCAGTTGGAAATATTTAATTCGTACGATAACTATACCAATCAGTTTGATTGTGTTAAAAATGTAATTTACAAAAAGGTACTAAAGTCAAGAGCGAAAATAAAATAACCTCTTCAGAGGTTCCGAAAAAAATTCTTCTACTTTAAAAAAAACCCCACAAACCTATTTATTTTCGAAATTTAAAGAAGAATTTGAAAAAAAAATAACTTTTATTAGCCACCCGCCATTTTCGGAAATGTCTCTGAGTAGCTTTCACTGTACAATAATCAGTTTTCTCAAATCGGAATATCACTTTTTTAGATACTATCAATTCACAGGTAAATATTTTGATATTCAAAAAACATATTTAACAAAAAAAGATACAAGATTAACAGCATTAACAGTAACCGCTTCCCTGATTTTACTGTGTGTCATATCGACAACGTAATTTTTGCCAATCATGATTTACCCGTACCATGTACGGGCATCCATATTCCAATCATAATTTATTATTCTTATCAGTAATTTTTTAATGTAAATTTTGTATTAATTAATCCGAGCATTTTTCTGATTCACTTAGGCAAAATTTTCTGTTTTGAAAAACCAGTGGTAAAATATTAAAAATTCTGTAAAAGACATGAAAAAAATAGGCATTATTTGAAAGTTTCTCCAAACATATCTTGGTTTACTAAATGTAGTTCGACGCAATTTCATCTTATGTGGAATAATTTAACATGATTAAAATACGCCAAAAATAATGTCCCCCTTGTAATAATAATTTACCATTATATAGGTAAATTATTTTGTGTGGCCCTGTAAACAATAATAATTTTTTGCATCGCATATAGTACAGAATGTGTATTTTAATGCATTTCATAAACGCATATCAATTTCATTCTGTTTGAATGGCTCTAACACTATTATAATGCACTAGAAACAATTTTTTCCACTGGCTGTATTGTAGCTGAAAGCTTTTGACGGTCCCTGTATTTGAACTATGCATCCAATTTTCATAAAATTTCGACAAAATTTTGCAATATTTATATACTTAAAATTTCAAAACTTTCGATTGGGTAATTTTTACTCTGTTATATGCAAACGGATGGACCAGACGACAACCACAGGTATTACGTAATATATAATTAAGGTACTACTTGGTTATTCCGTCGACCAAAAAACTATCGCCAAATTATAAGATTAAATGCCAATAATGGATGATTGTGAATGTCACATTCAATGACATTAAATACGGTATACATGTTTAAAACATCATCAAATGGTTTTTAATTCAACTTTTTATTTGTATATTTATTTATGTTTTACTAGTTTATTTGTTCATTTATTATTTAAAATAAAAAATACGTCAACATGTATAACTTGACTACTAGTTTGGCGATTTTTATAATTTGGCGAAAATGGTCGATGGAATAACCAAGTAGTACCATAATTACAAACATACCTAAAAAGTTTTTTTTTTTTTCAGCATATGAATCTATTTTATTGTTCTAAATTAAGACGTTCAAGTCAGACATATGATAAATTTTAAAGATCTTTCGTAAGAATAACAAGTTGAAAATTGCACGTGAAGCGTAGCAAATTAGGTGCGTTCGTACGATAACGAAGTTTTAAAAATATTACATTCATATATCAATCTCATAAAATTGTAAATAGTGAATTACAATTAAAACGCTCATCAAACAATGTTTCCATATATCATTATGTAATGGAATACTTCTGTGTGGCCTTGTAAATCAATAACAAATGTTCTTTGCACCACAAATTATGCAATATGTATATTATAATATGTACTTTATAGTTGCATATAAATTTTATTAAGTTCGCATGAGTGTAACACGATTAAAATGCATTTGAAACATTTTTTCCCATTGGCCGTAATGTAATGGAATACTTTTGATTGTCCGTGTAATTGATCTATTCATCCGATTTTCATAAAATTTGAAATAACTCGAAAAAATTATGTAATAATTATGTATTTTAAATTTCAAACGTATAGAATATATTTGAAACTTTTTCCCCATTGACCATAATGTAATTGAATACTTTTGATTGTCCCTGTAATTGATCTATGCACGCGATTATCAAAAAATTTGAAATAACTCGACAGAATTATGTAATAATTGCGTATTTTAAATTTCAAACTATTAAAATGCATTTGAAACTTTTTTCCCCATTGACCGTAATGTAATGGTATACTTTTGATTGCCCCTGTAATTGATCTATGCATCCGAGTTTCATAAAATTTGAAATGACTCGACAAAATTATGTAATAATTATGTATTTTAAATTTCAAACGATTCGGTTGGGTAGTTTTTGCGTTGTTATATGCGGACGGACGGACAGACGGACGGACGGACAGACAGACGGACGGACTGAACGACCACTATAGGTGCTATGTATTATATAATTACGAACGCACCTAAAAAGTGATATGCATTTCTTAAATTTTGCAAATGCATATAATATACGAATCGTGAATCAAGCTTTGAATAACAAAAGGCCGTTGATCATAATTTTAAATTTCTTCTTCTAATAATAAATGTAATATTATAGTTCATAAAAAAAGGAAGGAGGAGAATAAGAACAACAACAATAGAAAGAAAAGTAGAAAAAACATAAAAGTTTAACAATAAGGGTACCACTTAATAAGCATAAGGGGGCATAGTTAATAAGCATAATAAGGGAAGTAGTTAATAAACATAAGGGTAACAGTTTACTTTGTGCAATTTCAATTAGCAATTTTTTAGTTTATTTTGCATTTTTCTTAAAATAAACAGTGATTTGTGATACTTTTAAAATTTAATAAAAATTGAAATAATTTGCGTACAAGAGTACGATTTAAACATAATTTTCGAAAATCAATTCCTAAAATTCCCCCACACTGCATTTTCAAAACTGCAAAAAATCTGCTACAGACCATTTATTTTGTAAAATTTATTAGCTCGAACCACATCCAAATAGCGCCAAATTTCATTCGACATGGCTATAGGTGTTTAACTCAAGTTATTGATTGATATTTTTTTGGCAATTTGAATAGCGCCATCTATGGGGAAATTTTTCAGCTATTATTTTTTTAATTACTTAAAGAAAATTTTGATCATAAGACGCTACTTTACTCTTTTTTTATTAAATTTTAAATTCTGTAAAAGATTTTTGTTTCGCATCCTGTGTATTAAAAGTTTTTGCATTATTGTATAAAATAAAATGATTTTTTCAGAAAACATGTCGTCGAAACTATAATACGTCTAAGGTATCTTCCCCGTCTACTGAACCCTCTGTAGCACCACCTTTGCCTCCTAGACCTCCTCTGACTCCTGTTTCCATCCTAAAACATGGTTTTTCGAACTGCGACGTTTCTGAAGCTGAAAAGAGTCCAGTAAAGTCACAAGGTAGTTCGCCAGTGATGCCGGTAAGGAGGAAGCCCAGTCCACCACCAAAACCAGAAAATCTTTTCAAAAAAGTTAGTGGCAGCACTTTAGATGAACATGAAACCAATCGGGATAAAGATGAGGGTTAGTTTTTTAATCTTTCTAACTGAAGTATTAATTTTTTTTAATGAGGCATTTTAGAGCAAAGTGGTAAAAATTTATTTTCTTCAAAAACAAGGACTTTCAAGGCGTGTCAAAGCTATTTATTACGAGATAAAATATATTAAGGCTTGTTTATTGTCCAATTTCGTGGACTTATCATTTATGCTGTTAATCTTTCTTGGGTCGGTCGGATAACCCGAATTTCCTCGGATACGAACCAAACGACTGGGTTAGGTTAGTGCTAGTATTTTTAGCTATGGATCGGATTCAGTTCTATTTCAGCTAAAGATTCAATGCGCAGGTCGGGCTCGTGACGGGTTGATCGCAACTCTTTCGGGTTCAGGTCGATTTTGGATGATTTTTTGACACGTTTTAGTTGAATTCGGGCAGGTCATTCAGGATGGCCTGATTTTTTTTTTAGAAGAATGTCTAGAATAGTTATTTAGATGAAAAAAATATGTATATGAATAGTGATGAATATATATCTATAAAAATGATTTACTTAAAATAAATAATAATGCTAAAAAATATTTATTACATATTTTCATCTCCATTTTCTTTTTTCCCCCATCTTTTTTTAGGTCTGTTTTGGATTAAAGAGTGTCAAATTCTAAATCGATGATTTTTTTTTCAAGTTTCAAGACATATATTTCTTTTTCTTTTCTTTTAATTTGGCTGGGTTAAAATATATTTTTTTGTGTGTTCAAGTCTAATTGGGTATAATCCGACTTACGCTGGAGTCTAATTTTTATACAGTATAGACTGGTATGCCCAGATACCTTAAAGACATTTAAAATTTTGAAAATTAGTTACTTACACAATTCTGCTTTCAAATGTCTCACATCAATGTTAAATGAAAATTATATTTTTTCTATTTTTCTAGATAAAATTGGCGAGCAATTTAATCTTCGATCAATTTTTAACTCACAGGCTATCAAAGCCTGGGAGCTTATGTGTCCACAGGTTTTGTATGTACAGATTTATATAATGTATATTTTTATGTATGTATAGGGGAGACTGGGGTACAATGAACCACGGGGTACAATGGTCCAGCCCCTATTTTTGATATTAATTCTGTTTTTGAAAGCTTCATATTTTAGTATATAGATGGCAGCCATGCAGTAGTAAAAAGAAGTTTGAAACCATGTGCATAGCTGACATTTTAGCCATTTTATCCTTGATAGTTGATTTGACACAGGAGGAGTAAAGCAAAAGTAAATATTTTCAGTGAAACATATCTTCATTTATTTATTACAGATTTGTAATTTGAAAGACATTGTGTGGCAAAATAAAAAGGTAAGACAATACATTATTATATTTATTATAGCTAAAATAGTAGAATTCTAAATTTCTTTTTTTATAATCAAGTTTTTGTCAAACTTCCATATGGGGTACAATGGACCACCAGAAACTGGGGTACAATGGACCATGGTCCATTGTATTCCAGTTTTGTATCCCATGTTTTAAAAGCTAAATATTATATGTGAAATTCAGAATTAATTAATTATTTTACTTCTGTGTGTGAATTAACTAATGATTCATGTTGTGAAATGCATTTTTGAAATATTTATCTATATAATGTAAGCTTTCAAATTTAAAAATTAACCCAAATTGAAAACCAAAAATTAGTAAACAAAATATTTTGTGCATTTGAGGGTTTTTTTAAATTCATATAATTTATTAATTCAATATTCCTGCACTTATGCATACATGCATCCATAATAAGTTAGATTTAAAGAAAATAGTAGAATGAGAAAAACAAAAATATATCTACCTATTAGTTTGTATCTGGATATAATAATTAAATAAGGTAAAATTCATTAAAAAAATACAGATGATGTAAAGTAGACAGGAAAAATTTATTATATTTTTTCCTCAGTCATATATTTAGATATACAGTAGACTCCCTCAAATCCGCACAGCTTGGGACCAGAGGTTGTGCGGATTTCAGAATTTTGCGGATTTCTGGTCGTTGCTTTGTTTACATTTTTTAAACAGTAATTTGAGAGCAATTGGAACTATAATGAATGCTTACAATATAATAAAATATTGAAATAAGTAATAAACTAAAATAATAAAAATTTAGACAATTTTTTAAATGATTAGAGTACTAATAGCAAAGGTCAAGTTAATAACCAGTAGTGTATGATTAAATATTCATTATAAAGATTGAATGTATTTTTCTAAAATTATTCAACAAAACTTGCCTCATAAAAGTGCATTACTAATTCTCATCAAAATCATAAAATAAGGTTTTTTTTTTTTTTTTTTAAGTTTAGCCTGGCTTAATAACCAAAAAATCTTGATTAATGCATAAATATATTTGGTAAGAAGATTCTGATTACCAGTAATATCAGCAATATCTTGAATTTTTTCCAAAAAAATTTATTCTCCTTTATGAAAAAAAACATGAATAGAGTATTATTAAGAAAATTACAAATTAAAAAACATATGGAATTGATACAAAACTAAAAAAATCGAATTTTGTCCCAATATTTGAACTGAAAGTTTCATTGTTTACATCCATAAAATATGTGCGGATTTTAGAGAGTTGCGGATTTCTGGTTTGCGGATTTGAGGGAGTCTACTGTATATATTTCTTATTATAAAGGTTTATATTTAACTTTAAGTGGCATCATTGGACAAAATGGATATATATTATTTTTCATATTTCTTTTAGCAATGCCAAGAAACAAGCCTAGGAAAACCAATAGAGGTTCTGTGCCGCATGAAGTTATCGAACAGGCTGTAAAATGTATTGTGGAAGATAATAAACCTAATTGTTCAATCTGCGACCTGTATAATGACTTAATGATAAAAAAAAATGAAGAAAAAAAAATGTTACTTTAGTTAGAGCTAAAAGAGTGAATAAACAAATAGAAATGAATAATAAAATGTGAATAAACAAATAAAAATGAATAATAAAATGTGAATAAAGAAATAAAAATGAATAATAAAATGTGAATAAACAAATTATGATATAGTTTATATTTCTTATTGTTAAAAAGTGAACTACACTGATATATATTTATTCAAATTAGAAGTGGTCCATAGAGCCCCATGCTGTGGACCATTGTACCCCGGCATTGGGGTTCAATGGTCCGCTTTGTCACTTGCTATTTAAAAAAATATATAAAAAAAAGTATGCATAATTATTATTTTTGAGTGGATGCAGTATACTCTTTAATGTATAGGTAACACGCATGTACTTGATCAAAAGAAACAAATCAATACTTTAAGAGTAAACAGTGAAAATTTACAAAAGTGGACCATTGTACCCCAGTCTCCCCTATACAGTCGTGGGAAAAAAGTAAACACACCCTAATAACTCCTCAATAAGTAATCGTAGAAGAAAGTTACTAGTGCCGAACGATTGAAAATAAAGTCTACTTTTAAATGATGTATTTAAAGTTTGTTTAGGGTGCTATCTATATGTTAAAACAAACCCAAACTTTTTTTTTCAATAGCAATACGCAATTTTAACAAAGTAATTCAAATCTTCGGTTCAAACTAAGCTTAGATACCAAATTTCAAATCATTTGAATTATAAATATTCAAAGTTTAGTGTTTCTAATGTTAAATTTCATTTTCGTATTTTTATTGATGTCTCCTGAAATTATAATTCTAACGTGATAATTTTTTATTTAGAAATAATACTAAAATGCGCAAATACAAATATATGTTGAATTTATAATTTTTATAATTTTATGACATGAATTATTAAATTAATATTCGGAAAAATTATGAATTGCAACCTACATTTTTTTTTTGATAGATTTAGATTTATTAAGTCCTGTTTTTTGGAAATCCGAAATTTTAAACCCCTAAAATAGGCTCATTTTAAAATAATTAATTTCTCGAAAACTTATCGTAAGAATTGCGTGAAAACTTGTTTTTAGGCTAATTGAAGGGTTACAATTCATTTATGCTGTCAGAATTGGGTACTGCTATTGAAAAAAACAAAATTTGAGTTAGTTTTTACATGCAGATGATCTCCTAAGCAAATTTTATATACATCATTTAAAAGTAAACGTTATTTCCAATCATTTGGTAGCAGTAACTTTTATCTACAATAATTTTTTGCAGAGATAGTAGGAATATTTACTTTTTTCCCATGACTATACGTATGTAAGTAACTCGATATCTCTTGATAGAAATATCCGAATTGCTTCAAATTTAAAATATAGATTCATCTGATAAGGATCTTCTGTTTATTAGTTTTGGGAGTTCGTTGGTTAAGTATAAAGGGGGAGAAGAAGGATTAACCCCACCTTAATTTAGATAAATTTGTTTTTCATGCAGAATTATCCGATATTCTTCAATTTCGTGTACTAGTTTATCCTGATAAGGCACTTCCTGGATTAGATTTTGAAGTTCATTGGTTAAATATAAAGTAGTGGAACATGGGTTAACTCCACCTTAATTTAGATAAAATTGTTTTTCATGTAAAATTATCGGACATGCTTCAATTTCGTGTTTCAGTTTATTTTAATAAGGCATTACCTGATTAGATTTAGTGTTTCGTTGGTTAAGGCCCCTGTCCTCGCTCGAGGAAACGCTCGCGAGCTAATACTATTCCTATGGGGAAACATTTTTCTAATAACTCTTTCGCATTTTGACATTTTTGAATATTTTTTTTTTTTTTTTTGCATTGAATAGCTGAGGTGCATGTCGACAGCGCACTTTTTTTACTTTTTCGATTTTGGTTGCAGATATTTTTTACAAAGTTAGTTTCACTTGCAAAACCGGTTTCGAAATTGAAAGTGCTTTTTAAAAAATATATCTGCAGCCAAAATCGAAAAAGTAAAAAAGGTGCGCTGTCGGCATGCACCTCAGCTATCCAATGCAAAAAAAATTATTCAAAAATGTCAAAATGCGAAAGAGTTATTAGAAAAATGCTTCCCCATAGGAATAGCATTAGCTCGCGAGCGTTTCCTCGAGCGAGGACAGGGGCCTTAAATATAAAGGGGGAGCGGGGAATAATCCTCTCTTTATTTAGATAAATGGGTTTTCATGCAGAATTATAAAACTTGCTTTAAATTTTGTATGCCGATTTATTCTGATAAGGCACGCTACTGATTAGACTTGGAGGTGTATTTTTTAAATATAAAGGAAAGAAATGGCGCCTAATTTCTCCCTTAATTTAGATAAATGGGATTTTTGTGCAGAATTGCATGATTTGCTTCAAATGCGATATACCTGTTTATTCTGATAAAGTGTTTCCCTGATTAGATTTGATTAAGTGTAAAGGGGGGGGGTTGAAGAGAACCCCCTGACCGCCGAGCAACAGGGCAAAATTGTGATGTCTTTTCTCTGCAATTTATTTTAAATGTTAATAAAAGAGGGATTTTCTATCATGGTATAATTTTTTTGTAACGTATATGCTTATAAGCCTTGAAAGTATCAATCATAACTCAATTTCTTAAAAATGGATTATATTTGTAGAATTATATTAATTTAAATAAAGCTTCAACTGCAGTGAAACTTGCAGCTTAGTGAACGGATATATCCGGTCGCGACAGTGGGAAGGCTAGACCCAAACAACACGGTGGAAATAATCAAACTTTGTTTCAATTGAATGAATAATTCAGGCATTCGTTAAAGCATAGTTCTCAACATTTGTATTATTTTTAATTGATTGCCACTTGAAAAAAAAAAAAAATCATTATTTTTGAAAATATTTTTATTTTTATTTTTATGCGGCTTTTCAGTTAAAACATGTATACAGCTCATATGTTAAGGGGATACCCAGTGACATTGCAACGCCACTCTTTTGGATAAGTACTTGTATTACACGAGTTAGAAGAGCCATAAATTTTAAGTTATGGTTGAAAGTTACTACGTTAAATCTAGTTAAATTTTAAGTATTAGTATTTTTGATTTAGTAAGTTGTCTTTTTCTGTAAGATTTGTAGTCACATCATCGGTTGAGTGGTTTAGCACTTAATGGTTGTATTTACCATTTACCTCAACCTAGGAAACTTGGGTCGAACGCTAAAATTGAATTCATCGTTAATGGGATTTAATTTTCGTCGTTATCAGGTCCAATCAGGTTAATCGGGAGTATCATTTGAGCATTCAACCCAACTTTTTCTAGGTTGAGTTAGATGCTGAATACAAAGCATATATTTTAAAAATACGAGGTGCTGGGTTGTTTGAACTACTGAAGAGCAGACTGAATGATTTTGGAACTCCTCATTTAGACATCGTAAAAGCATAGCTGCGAACCTTTGTATTTTTTTAATCAATTATTACCAGAAAATTTGTTATAAAAAAAGAAATTTATATTAGTTGATTAAGTATAAAGTATGAATTTTATTTATTTATTTTGTTTTCCAAAAATGTTTGGTAGTATAGTAAAGCATCGATTATACGTCTTTCAAGGGACCGTTCTAAAACGACTTATCTAATCTTATATCGGTTGCACAGAATGCATTACACTTTTCTTATTCCATTATTAAATGTATTAACAGATTTTAAACAAACTAAACTTTAATCGTCGTCTGGCGTTCCGATTTACGTTGAGACTTAACCTTTTCATAAAGCATTTCCGCTCCAAAGATATTCAAATAATTAACCGCAATTTACAAACAAATTTATTTCAAAATAATTTAAAGCTCTGTTTCACGTTTATTATGAGATCCAAATTGTAGAAAAAAATTACTGTTGTCATTTGACAGTTTGGGCATTAAAATTATCAAATTTCAAACTGCAATCGGTGCCCTATAATAGGTTAAGTAGCGGATTATGTATGGAGTTAAGAAGTTGATGGAAAGTTTTCTCATTAGAATTGTGAGAGACAAAAAAAATTCTGTGTCAATGTAAATTCTGTCTACCGATTGTTTATTCATTCTGTCTTACCCCTTCCACAGCTTCTACGAACTTGAAATAACCTCTCTAGCAATGACACGCGTTCTTTGTCTTCATCTTTCCCGAAATGTTGCTGGCAGAAAAGAAAAAAAGCGACACTGGGAGAAAAAACTCTGCGAAAATCAGTAATGGCATGAACAAACAACTATAAACAACGTTATGCGTTGTATAAACGAAACGTCAAAGCATCAAAATACTCAGGAATGAACCGGGACTGTACTGAAACGACGTATAAATAAGAAATGTATAAACAGTGCTTTACTGTAATTGATTAAAAAATAGAACGCAGCAGCTGTGTTCTGGAAGAAGCATATGCCTAAATATTATGAAATTTTTATAAAATTCATTCAAAAATAAAAATCATTCATTGTACTCATTGCAAAATACCCAGTACCTACCTCTCAGCCGTTGATATAGCTAAAAATCTTACAGTAAAAAAAAAAATTAACTAAATCAAAAATATTAATGCCCAAAATTGCACAGGAACTTTCTACCATTCTATATATAGAACGGGAGGCGCAGCAGAGATAATCGCCTCATTAAGTTTATGGCTGAAATTCCAGAATTAATTAAAACTCGATTCGAGTATTATAGCGCAATCGGTCCGCCAAGTCACATCTTGATGGAAAACGCCTAAAAACCCGATTTTAGCGGTTGACTCATAGATTTAATATTGTGTTTTCTCGCACCTAAAGATATAAAAACATGAAGGAAAAGGAAGAAGAAAAACACAATGGTAAATATACAAGTCAACCGCTAAAATCGTTTTTTAGGTATTTTCCTTTACGATATGATTTGACAGACAGATTGCGTTTTAATATGTGAACTGAGTGTTAACCAATTCTGGAATTTCAGCCATGATCACGATGAGGCATTATCTGAGCCTACTCCTGGTCTGATATTATTCGTATTACATTTTTATTATATATTCATTTGTCTTTTTTGTATCTTTTTTTAGAGGTCCGTCCAGAATCTCCAACATATATTGTCCCAAACAAAATTATACCAGCTTCATCCAGAAAAAATCTTCAGCAAACAAAAAACAAACAGGCAAACGTCACCACTCCTAGACAATGTTCAGTTAAATTTGAGCATGCTTGTGCGAAAAAAACTGCCAAGTTTCCTTCAAGTGCATGCTTATCAACAAATAGAAATATGCAAGCATCGAAATCTAAAGAAAAAACTGTGAGTTCGAGTGCTAAAACAAAGCAAACTGAAAATGTTTCATCTAAACGTCAAATTTTAGCAATGCCATCCCCCTGGGCAAAGTCAAAGAAATCAGAAGAATCGATGTTTTATATTAAAAGAAGATGCAGTTCTGTTCCTGATCTGCCAAGTTTAGAAATGCATGCAGATCCCATTTACCTGGATCTACAAGAATTGTGGGATAATAAAAACAGATCGATCAGTGAAAGTAATTCACCCAAAGAATAAAAAATAAAATTGATTACACACCAAAACTACACACACCGCTTTTATGGCATGGTTTTTCTACCATTATTTCGCATCAATTGAAATGCCAGCAGCATTGAAACTTTGGCTTGAACTTGGCGATATTTTAAGTTAAGAACATAGAATATTGCACCAATATTGGAACTTTGTATTTCAAAAGTATTCAACTACAAAAAGACCGAAAACCTTTTATTTTTTTTTTACCTGATGAACCTATGTAAATTGATTTCTATAAACTAAATAATTTTGTAAAAATTAGTTGAATTCCTTCGAGTTTCCAAGAAAAGTTATTATTGATAATGTTTTGATTTTAGCTTAAATTTCATCTATTTCGTAAATATCTAGCAACTATCAATAATACAATATTAGTAATAATACATCCTGGCATAAGAAATATTTCAAATTCTCAAAAAAAAAGAATGATTTTTTTTATATCAATAGGTTGTTTTTTAACGTTAAACGAAAACTAATTAACGTAAATAAATTTAAAAGATATTTAAAAACAGCCTAATTACACCATAGAAAATTCATTCAGCTTCTTTTTCCCCCTTTAAATTGTAATAATTTTCTTAATAAAAATTATCATGTTTTTTTTTTTTTTTTTTTTTTTTTTTTTTTTTTCCAGTTTTTATCAAAAACGAAAACAGCAATGAGAATTCAATTACGCATCTTTAAAGCCTTATTTTCTCTAAATTTTTGTACATATATCCAATTTCAATGTTGCCTGAAATATTTATATGTAAGTTGTGAATTTATTAATAAAGTTGTAAAACGAATGTTTTTTAAAAGTGATTTTGTAATATTGTATTTATGTAATTAGACATACTGAAAGTACCTGCAACAAAAGAATCAAACAATTTTTGAATGGAATTACACATTCTCACAGATCATCTTATGAATTAGATTAAAACCATAAATCAGCGGTTCCCAACTTTTGTTGGTAAGAGACCCACCTTTGATTACAAAAATGTATCGTGACCAGTCTTCTCGCTGACATTTGACCAATGTTCGTAATTTGGCTAGTTGAAAATAAAAAACATTCGCCAAATGAAAAAAGTATTAGCCAAATAGATTCGCCGTGTAGCACACACAAAAAAATATCTTTAATTCTTTAATGTACCCCCTTTTTTTCAATATGTTCTAAAATAACCTAAGTTTTTATATTTACAACAGCGAATGTTATTAATCTAATTTCAACTATACGCTGCAAATATATTAAAAATATGTATATATGCATAGGTTTGAAAAACGAAAAAGAAAAGAAAAAAAAGTAAAAATTGAATACTAGCAATTTGGCGAATCTTATCGCTTACTTACTCGCCAAATGAAGATTTTAGTCGCAGTTTGGCGCAATGGCGAGCGACAGCGAAAACCCTAATCGTGACCCACCTAATATAAGAGTGTATATCAGTATGGAAATTATTATATGACCTCTATAAACTATTGGCTATCCTATCTTAGAAAAAGTTAGAAATTGCACGTCAAGCAGAGCAAGTTGTCGTACTATAAGAAAGTATTTAAAATATTCGTATACATTACTGTCAGGATACAGTAGAGTACCCGAAATCTTTTGTGTATTCCTGCAAATACTGTCTGCCTCTTATTATACCGAAAGTAACTTGTTGTAAACCTCAGCAACGTATATCTATTTCATAAAATGTGAAGCAGTTTAATACTATTAAAATGCGCCCCAAACAATTTTTCCCCCTATGCCATTGTGCAATGGAATACTTTTGTGTAGTCCTGTAAATTAATAACAAATGTTCTTTGCACCACAGATTATACAGAATATATAGTTTAGTATATACTTCATAGATGCACATAAATTGTACTATATTCGAATGATATTCCTAATATCGTTGAAATGCACTTGAAATTATTTTTTCCATGTAATGTTACGGGATATTTTTCATTGTCTCTGTAATTTGTCTGACAACTAATTTTCATAAAATTTGAAATGACTCGACAAAATTATGACATAATTGTACATTTTAAGTTTCAAATGATTCGGTTGAGTAGTTTAAGCTATATTGTATGCGGACAGACGGACGGGTGGACTGAATTTACGAAAAATGTGTTAATATTTGTTCTCTCTTGTGTATAGTGTGAAACTACACGTCTAGTGATAGAACGCAGCTACAACTTTCAGACCATTAAGTTTAGACTTTCAGTTTTCCTTTTTGGAGGCACATTCGTCGTATGACGTGCATTTTCTTTTTTGCAAAGCAGCTTTCATAAGGTGCTCAGCAATAATAATAATAATAATAATAAATAAGGATTATTCTTAAAATATTATTTTAAAGTACTGTTATTTTTCTAATTGTAATCCGATAGTAATTATACATATATATATATATATATAAAATATCATTTTCATTAGATTAGTCGTTATTTTACGATTTGTAATAAATAATAAAAAAAAAATTCTTTTAAGATGTAGTTCAAATATTGTACTTCATGACTCACGTCACGACTGAAAAGGACTAGAAAATTACGTAATTTTCATGTAATTTTTACAAATGAAAATGTGTGTTTTTATTTTAAAATGCTGTCATTACGTATAACTGAATTGCACTAAATGTTACGCCATGGTTTCTTTTCTTTTTCGAGAACAGAAAAATCTTACTCTGTTACGGGCTGTGCAAATATAACATTATTTTAGGAGGGGAGGGGGCGTGTCTGACATATGATATCGTAAAATATCTCTAGGGTGAGGGGGTTTGTCTTTTGATATCGATATCATTTTTGATCCAATGAAAATTTTCTCTTTTTATTTGTAACAAGTCCTTTGGTAGAAAATACTTTTACTTTTTTCAGCCTGTTATCAATTTTTATCAAAATACAATGTTATTATTAAAATCACTAAATATGTATAAAATTATTTAATTCTAAAATATGGAATACCCCAACTTTCGACATTCCTATCATTCTTCATATGTGTATGCATATACAGGGTGTTTCAAAAATGACCGGCATATTTGAAAAATCAATAAAAATTAAACAAGCAGCGATAGAAATACATCGTTTGTTGCAATATGCTTGTGACAACAGTAAATTTTCAGACAGACAAACTTTCGAAATTGGTTACAAATTTCAACAATAGATGGCGCTGCAGGCGATTTGAAAGATATAGAAGAAAACGCAATCTGTGAGTTCGCCATTCTGGGAATCGTCTTTCTGCTGTAAGCGTGTGCTGTTCACAGATTGCAAGTTTACTGTGAAAAATAGTTTATTCCTTCGAACAGAGGATTTTTGATTTGTAAAACCAGATGTACCGCCACAATCCAGAAACAATTGAACAACCGAAGCAGTACATCTGTTTTTGCATGGGAAGCCATCCTGCCTAACATATTTATAAAGGTTTCTGGTAATTTCGTTCAGAGACGTCGCAAAATTATCGCTGCGCATGGTGGATATGTAGAAAATATCGTACTTTAGATTTTTTCCAGATTGCAGCGCCATCTTTTGTTGAAAATTTTAACTAATTTCGAACGCTTGCTTGCCTGAAAATTTACTGTTGTCCCAAGTATATTGCAACAAATGGTGTATTTCTATCGCTGCTCGTTTAGTTTTTATTGATTTTTCAAATATACCGGTAATTTTTTAAACACCCTATATAATCACGCTAGAGAAATCTTATGCAAAGTATATTTGAAATGTAGCTTGTGTTTACTAATAAATGAGAGAGAAAGAGAAAGAATCTCCACTTGTTTTGTTGATAATAATTTCTATCTGCCTCCCCACTCCTCCACCGTTCATGATAAGTGCAACAGGACTTTATTACTGTTAAATGCATTATGCAACAAAAAGCTATTATAATATACCTTCAAATAGTTATTGTTTCTTTCAAGTGTTATTTGATATAAAGTTTTTCCATATGCAAAATGATATTTTATTGACTTATCTTCATTTTAATTATAAAAGTAAAAAAATAAAAATAAATGTAACCAGTTTAGTATATCATCTATACTAATAAAAGAACAAAACGCTCTGTCTGTGTGTGTGTCTGTGTGTCTGCGATGGCTAGCAAAATCTACAGCACGTACGAAGCTCAAAATTTTTTTGAGAGTAGCCCCAAATCTCTCCTGATGCACCTCAGCTTCAGAATTTTGAAATTCCAATTATTAACTGAGTAATTAATTAAAAGCGAGAGGTCACTCTCATAAAAAAATCATCTTTTTCCCATTTTTTTCTCTTTTGTCTGTTTACGGTTGGTTGGTTGTGTAAAAATTTTCGCAGAAGTAATAAGAAAGCTGAGACAGATTTAAAGAAACCCATGGAGGAATGAGATAAGTGGAGGTGAATTAAGCCTCAAAAAAAGTTTGCAATATGAAACCATTTATCGCTCAAATTTTAATGTGCCAAATAAAAGGACGTGGAAGGGATTTTGTATTATAAGACGAATTGAAAGAAATGAATTACAAGTGAAGCATATTTTAAGAGGAAATACAAAATTCTTAAAATGGTCTTTGTTCTATTATTATTTATTAAAATAAATGTTCGTTTTTAAAATGAAGGAAATTGGAAAATTAGCAATAATTAAATATCAAATTAAAACTAAATAAGATATTGAAAACATTTGATACGAACTAAAAATTGTATAACTAAAAGTTTCCTTCATTAATGTAATTTTAAATACTTTATAACGTAGATGAAAAATGTTTATGACTTAATAATTGCATGTAAATAAATATTTAAAATATAATGATGAAAACATTCTTTTAAAATCATGTATGAAAACTTAAGTAATAAATATTAATCTAAAATATAGATTTTTGACTGCAGACGATTTTTATGTATTAACAAAAGAATGTTATATTTTCAAGCAAAACGTTAAAATAATTCTCCATTTTGATATTTAAAACACATATGATAAAATAATTAATACATTTTTACCAGTAAAGCGACAGATTAGTTCTTTTTAAGAAACAAGAGCAAAAAATTACGGATTTAAACCTGTTTCAATTGATAGGCGTGTCAAATCACGTGCTTTTGTTGGTACTTAATTGGACTTAATGTAGGGTTACATTTTTAGCACCTCCAGAGATAATACTTCCACTCTATTAATTTTTTTTTTACTCTATGAAAGAAACCAATTTAGATTTTGACATTTCAAAAGTGACTGTTTTTTTTCCAAAGACCTTTAAAATTCATAGACTGGCAAAATGTCAGTTTAACTTGGGATTTTTTAATACAGCTGTTACGTCAGATCGTTGGTACTTCGCACATTAGAATCTATGCGTGGTTAGTTATGTTGCAGTAAATATGCGTATATGTATATATGCGGCTTTTTTAGCAGCTTTTCAAAATCATTGATTAAATTTGAATGCATTTTATTTAAGTTAATATTTTATTAAGACTTTAATTTGTTTTTAAAACAAAAATGAAATAGCTGTTTGACGTACAATTGTTCGAATAGGCAGACGATTCATACACAGTAATAAATTTATCAAATAGCAAAATAAATTATATACCAAAAATAGTCACAAAAGAATAATAGCAAAACATAATTTTTAGGCGTATTAACACATAACCCTATCCCAACCAGAAAAAAACAGACCATACTCCGATCCAAGCAAGACAAAAATTTCATGAGCATAAACCGACCCGAACCTAAAAATTCCATTTGAAAAAAAAAAAAAAAAAAAAAAAAAAAAAAAAAACTATGGATTTGATATCTGACCCGAATCAAATCTGAATCCCACAAGAATATTCAAATGAAGCATGCGCCAATCCGATCAAGGAAAAATAATGATCGTATATGCAACCCGACCCGAACCTAAACATTTTCTTTGAAAAAACCCGAAAAATAGCCAGAACGAAAACTGAAATCGATAAAAATATTCCAAAGAACTATAACCCGATAAGAGCAAGACAAAATAATTTCCGTGAACATAAACCTGACTCGAACCTAAAAAATTCCATTTGAAAAAAGACATGAAATTTTATGCAAACTACATCTGAATCCGATCAAAATATTCGAAAGAACTATAACCGGATACGAATAAGAGAAAATAATTTCCGTAGACATGAACGCGATCCGAACCTAAAATTCCATTTTAAAAAAATATCTGAAATTTGAATCGAACCAAATATGAACCTAACAAAAATATTCCACAGAACCATACCCGGCTCTGAACAAGACAAAAAATTTCCATGAAGATGAGCCTATTCCGAACCTAAAAAACTGAACTAAATCTGAATCTGACAAAAATATTCCAGAGAAGCATATCCTTATTCGAACAATGCAGAATAATTTCCGTTGATGCGCAACCCAACCTGAGCCTAAAAATTCCATTAAAAAACCGAAATCTGAATTGAACGACATCTGAACCCGAAAAAAATATTCCAAAAACCCAAAACCGGATCCGAACAAAACAAAATAATTTCCCTGGGCATGAATCCGACCAGAAGCTTAAAATTAAATATGAAAAAATATCTGAAATCTGATCGAACCAAATCTGAATCCGACGAAAATATTCCAAATAACTATAACCAGATACGAACAAGACAATATAATTTCCATGGACATAAACCCAATCCGAATCAAAAAATTTCTAAAAAAAGAAAATCCCGAAATTTGAACCAAACCTAATCTGAACCTAACAAAAATATTTCAGTTTAGTATAAGCTCATTGGAACTAGGTAAAATAATTTCCATGGAAGTACAATCCGACCCGAACTTAAAAATCCCACTTGAAGGGGAAAAAAAAAACTCACGAAATCTGAATTCAACCGAATCTAAACTGAACAAAAATATTCCAAACAACCATAACCGTATCCGAAGAAGTCAAAATAATTTCCATGAACATGAATCCAAACCGAACCTAAAATTCGGATGTTCTACAAAACATAATGCGCTCCGTAGCGGAGGAATGTGAAACTAAGTACTTAGCGCGAGATGGTTAAGATATTTCGTTTATAGTTAGAGTTAAATTATAACTTGGTTACTGTTAGGTAACAGTTAGGTTGCAATTACGTTCCGGTGAGCCTTATGTTATATTTAATTTCCGGTTAGGTTACAGTTAGGTCATGATTAAGTTACAGTTAGGTTAAGGTTAAGTTGCGGTTAGGTTGTGGTTAGATTATGGGTAGGTTATGATAAGGTGACGGCCAGGTTACATTTATGGTTTATTTAAGTTACAGTTAGGTTACTGTTAAGATACAGCTAGGTTACAGACAAGTTATGATTACAATACAATTAGGTTACGGTTAGGATTTTGTTCACAGAATGAACATTACGCATGTTTGATAAAAAATATACACCTATTTTTGTAAAATGGCTCTGAAATTATAATACTATATACTAACCTTTTAGCTAATCATCGAGAATCGATTTCATTCACGGTATAGTCGGATTTAAGAGTGATATAATTAGTGTGAAATTCAAAATATTTCACTTGGAATATCTGTGTGAAAAAAGTATTTAGTTAAGTCACTTAACAGTAATTTTAAGGAAAAATATCAACACTTTAACACGAAAATCACGCATTCGTTGCACACATATTCCCTCCTGCGTTTTCCATTGCAGTCATTTTGGGTATTTTTGGAGCTAAATATTAGTTTTTTTTTTTAAACCAATTTTTGACACAGTCAGGGGGTACATATTTAATATAATGTACACTGTAAAAATTTTTACCCTTTTGCTGCATCATCACTCCCCCGCTTTTATAGAATATCTCTCTTTTGATCTATGAGAATACTCCATAATAAGCTGAAGTAATCATTTTCTATAAAAGCGGTGGAGTGGCGATGCAGCAAAAGGGTCAAATTTTTAACAGTGTATTTACACGTATTTCGAGTTAAAGATAAAATCATAAAAATTTCAAGTTCCTTTAACATTATTATTACGGATCCGGGCAACGCCGGGCGGGTCAGCTAGTTTCGAATAAAAGAAATAAATTTTAGAAAAAAAAAAAAAGCATTTTGATAACGAAAGCATTACGAAGGGGGGGGGGAGGGCTTAGAGGGATGATAACGTATGATATCGGAAAGAGAGGGAGGAGGTTCAAAATTACCAAAAGGTTGATTATATTTGCACAGCCCCTTACACAGTCCAAATAAACAGTAATTTCTTGATTATAAAAGTCACAGGGATATTACTATGATTGTGACAAACTAATTAACATTTTCTATTGATCTTATTTTTCGGTAAATCTTGTATGAAATACTACCTTTTGCGGTCTCTCCTATGTTAGAATTTTTGAAAAAGTTTTGCAGATCTACACCGATCGTGACCGCTAGACCTCAAAACTACCATCTGTAAGAAAAATTATCTATCTATCTATGTATATAACTATTTATGGACCCGATAACTTCTATTATTCTGCTTAAATTTCTTCCAAAATAATGCATAAAATCAAAGGGCATAAAATTTGGATCAAGTTCGTTAATGAGCAAAATCGGAGCAAGGGTTTTAGGGAGGGGTTTTGTGAAAACAGAAAAAATCTATTAACTTCTTAATTAAAATAGATATCGAATCAATTTAAAGTTTATATTACATCAAAAAAATGGGCCAAAAGTTTATACATGATGACAGACTTTTGATAAAGTTAAAACTGGGCTAAAAAAATAGGGTTTTTGGGAGAAAAAAAATTCATAACTTCGTCAATTCTCAAGATATCAAATCCAATTAAATGTATTATAAATTTTCTTAATATTATCCAAAACTTTTGTATTTATAAATTTTTTATAGGACCAATACTTATAGCAAAAACAAATTAATCAAAAATAGGAGTTACAGGAAATATCGTATTATGAGTGCGCTCAAATCCAAACAGCTTATATTCTGACCCATTTTTTAATTCATTTTGCTCTCAAACGCATCTAGTTGGCAGGTCCTCTTATTTAGAAACTGTATAATGTGCAGTACTGGTCAGTTTTTTGATAAAAGCAGAACATCTTTCAAAAAAATGCTGTCAAAGTGGGAATTTTGAACAGAATTTCCCTAAGCGATTGGGATTTAAGAATTGAGGATGTATTCAAATAACAAACTGCTCATTTTAGGATTCTTTTTTACATTTTGCTCCCAAACACATTCAATTGGCAGTTTTTCATATTTATGAACTGTATAATTGGTCGATTTTTTTCATAAAGACAGAATACATTTCAGTAAATGCTGTCAAAGTGGGCATTTTGAGCCGAATTTTGTTTAAGATGATTCTGATAAAACCAGCTGTTACAGAAAAATGAAATTAAAAATTTTTCAAAAGCGGCCAAATAAAGTTATTGAACTGGGTTTATTTCTATTCATATTTTATTTTTTGTTGTTGAAATGAGCACTAAACTTCAAAATCTACCTGCGCCTCTAGGCTAAGCCGACAGGGATTTTCAAGATTTGAGGGCGCCAATGAAAAAAGCTCCATGATTGTGACTGCCCTCATTATCCTCTATATTGCTCTAAATATAAAAATGATTAAAATTCAAATGCGAACATCAACAGTATTCATGTCAACAATACTGATATGGATAAAAATCAACGATGATTTCGAGAGTCATTGCAAAATTTTTTCATAGACCTTCAAATTTGATATAAGTAGTTTGTTTATAAGTAGTCAAAACTACCCCCTGTATGAACTTAGAAAGAAGTGCAAGTTTAATAATTTGTTTTTGGAACCACAACTAATATTTTGCAGACTTATTCATGTTTGTGAGGTAGTGATTATAAAACATTACAACCTATTTCACTT
Organism: Maratus speculifer; assembly: GCA_964019185.1. Lineage (NCBI taxonomy): Eukaryota > Metazoa > Arthropoda > Arachnida > Araneae > Salticidae > Maratus > Maratus speculifer. The sequence continues at coordinate 117,023,228 of OZ025301.1, forward strand.
TTAAATTATAAAAATCTTGATTTAGTTTTCCTTTTTTAAAAAAAAAATTTTAAACTAGGAAACGAGAATAAAACTATTCAAATTTGGTAATTTGAAAACGCATTAATATATAACGCATTATATAACTTCACCATCTTTTAAAAAATTTTATGATGTATGCTGTATTTAGTCCATATATGTGGGTTATAATGTACATATTCACTGTAAAAAATGCCAATCACATTTTTTTTGCATTATCACAATTGTATAATATCACATTTGATAATCTGTATATGCATGTGAACTAAAGTAAAATCGTAACACATTTTATGTGAGTGAAATTGTTTTTCTGAAACTTTACATCAAGTTATTTATAATATGAATGCTAATATCAAACCGCTCCTTTTGGATACTCTGTGAATGGATTAATAAAGTTATAAATTTTTTCAGCGATTGATTCTCTTTGGATGAACTGAATATGAATATGAGTTTAATAAACTAAAAACATAATTTGTTTTTAAAATCGTGTATATGTTTGTGAGATCGTATTGTTAAGACTTTATGTCGCAGTTTATATCTCAGTTATAAACATGTTATATTATATTGCTTTCAGTATAAAAATGATTAGAATACAAATGGAAACATCAATATCGTACACATCAAAAGAACTGGTACGGATAAAAATCAATAATGATTTCGACAGCCATTGGAAGATTTTTTCATGGACCTTCAAATTTATATAATAATCGTCATTCTAAGAAGCCAATACGCTCCCCTGTAGAAATTCAGGAGGAAATCGATTTTTTAATAATTTATTTTTGAAACCACATATTACATTTTAAATATTTATTCATGTTTGTGAGGCAGGGATTGTAAAACATTATATCGTATTTCTCATTTTGAATTATAAACGTCTTTGATTTAATTGTCCTTTTTTATAAAAAAAAAAAAAAAAAAAAAAAAAAAAAAAAATGCAGAACAAGCGATGGAGCATCAAACTATTCACATTTGGTAGTCTGAAACGTATTAATGTATAACGCATTATAAAACTTCACCATTTAAAAAATAATTTTATGTTGTATGTTGTACTTACAAGGAAGGTCTCCATACTGGGCATACTCAGAATTTTTTGAAAAAAAAAATACTGATTAAACTACTCATGTATGTAATAAAGGTTCAGTCAAATTTAGCGGCGGAATTGTAGAAGAAACTGAGTAAAAAAAATAAAATGCTTTCGGGTATTTGGCGCGAAAAGACGAAAGTGTCACGCGATTTAGCGAGCAGCATTTTCCCTCGCCAAAAGCAAACGATTTTAATGCACCTGAAAATTTATTGTCAACTAAATTTTAGAATACGTGTAAATAGTATTTAATGAATTTAAATTTGAACAATGAGAGAGAAATACATATACATGTATTTTATATTGCATATTTCTGTTGCTTTTGCTGCAGTTATTTAATTTTATCAACTTAAAAATAATTTCTTATGAAAAAATTCTTTCATATTGAAAAGTATTTTTTCATATATTTAAGCGTATGACAAAATAAAGGCCAGATGAAGAATGCTGCAGTAATGTATTTCAATATTGGAGAAGTTTTTGTTCCCATAGCAACAAAATTGACTGAAATGAACAGAACTCAATTAGATTGGAGTTAATTTTGAGATTGAAACAGTTTTAATTTTGTTTTAATTCATAAAATTTCACAGTTAATTTTCATTCTAAATACATTATGGCAAAAATGTAGTTAAAACAAACTAAAGCTGACAAAACTATGTTATATAAATACAATTTCTTTAAACAAGTTCAAGATGAAACATTTTTAACTTAAAAAAAAATTTGACATAAAAAAAGTATTTTTTGAAATTTTTTTTTTCGCCAACCTATGATAAATTGCCAAATAAAAAAAATGTTCATTATTTTTTTACGAACGTTCTATCGGGGTTCCGCCAAAACTTTTTTTACAAACATATATATCCACATGAGAAGAACATTCTGTAATTTTTTCAGAATTTTCTGAGTATGCCCGTATAGAGACCTTCCTTGTTAGTTCATATATGTGGGTTATAATGTACACACTTTCTGTAAAAAAAAAAAATCACATTTTTTGTATTCTCACAATCGTATAATATCACATTTGATAATCTGTGTATACATGTGAAGTAGAGTAAAACGTTAACACATTTTATGTGAGTGAAATTGTTTTTATAAAACATTACATCAAGTTATTTATGCTAATATCAAACTGTTTACTTTAGATACTCTGTAAATGATTAATAAAACTATACAATTGTGCACAGCTGGATGGCCTTTAGATGAACTTCATATCAGAATGAATGAACTAAAATTATAATTTATTTTTAAAAACGTGTTTATGTTTGTGAAATCATGTTGTTAAGACTTTACGTCACAATTCATATCTCGGTTATAAACATGTACTATCATATTGCTCTCAATATAAACAAGTTGGAAATTGCACGTGAACGTAGCAAATGAGGTGCGTTCGTACGATAACGAAGTTTTAAAAATATTCAGATCTTGCTGATATAGTAGAGCGTACTCCGGATACAGTATAGTAGTCGAAATCTTTACGTTTCTGTAAATATGCAGGAAGTAATTTTTATTACACCTCAGTAACGCATATCTTATTCATAAAATGGGAAATAGTTGAATATATTTAAAACACGTACCAAACCATGTTTCCCCGTTTAGCATTATATAGTGGAATACTTTTGTGTGGCCCTGTAATTTAATAATAAAAATTCTTTGCATCACAGATTGTACAGAATGCATATTTTAGTATATATTTCATAGATTCATGCCAATTCTATTATGTTCGAATGAGTGTAACATCATTAAAATGCATTTGAAACTTTTTCCCCATTGACCGTAATGTAACGGAAACCTTTTGATTGTCCCTGTAATTGATCTATGCATCCGATTTTCATAACATTTGAAATGACTCGACAAAATTACGTAATAATTATATGTTTTAAATTTCAAACGATTCGGTTTGGTAGTTTTTGCGTTGTTATATGCGGACAGACGGACAGACGGACGGACTGAGCGACAACAATAGGTGCTACGTATTTACATAATTACGAACGTACCTAAAAATGATTAGAATACAAATGCGAACATCAACAGTATTCATGTCAACAACACTGATATGGATAAAAATCAATGATGATTTCGAGAGTCGTAGCAAAATTTTTTTCATAGACCTTCAAATTTGACAAGCCATTCTAAGTAGCCAACCTATACTCTCCCCTTTGGAAATTCAGGAAGAAATTGATTTTTTCATCATTTACTTTTGAAATCACAAATTACATTTTAAAAACTTACATTCATGTTTGTGAGGTAAAGATTGTAAAATATTACATTGTATTTCACACTTTAAATTATAAAGATCTTTGATTTCAATGTCTTCTTCAAGAAAAAAAAAAAGTAGAGCAAAGAAAGAAGAATCAAACTATTCACTTTTGGGGATCTATAAAATGCATTAATATGTAACTAACACTTTATAAAACATCACCACTTTATAAAACAATTTTATTATTTATACTGCATTTAGACTATGTATTTGATATATTGTAAAATGAGGATACTCATTGTGGAAAAATCACAATCACATCTTTTACACTCTTACAGATGTATAATATCACTTTGATAATCTGTATAGGAATCTGAAACCATAAGATATTTTAAAATGGATTAATATGAGTGAAATTGTGTTTATAAAACATTACGTCGAGTTAACGGTTATAACAAGAATGATAACACCAAGCTATTTCCCTTGGAATTCTGTAAAAGCTGTAAAATTCTTCACAGATTGAATCGCTTAGGATAAACTTCATATGAATATGAGTTTATTAGACTTAATAGACTAAAATCATAATTTATTTTTTTAAAAACATTTTTTTATGTTTGCAGATCATATTGTTAAGACTTAACGTCACAGTCCATATCTCAGGTATAAACATGTACTATAATATTATTTACAGTATCAAAATGATTAGAACATAACTGCCAACATCAACGCTGTTCACATGAAAAGGACTGGTATATGGATAAAAATGAATGATGATTTTGATTTCCATTGCAAGATTTTTTTTTTTCATGCACTGTAAAAAAAAAAATTCAAGAGGTTGCTAAAAATTTCTTAGTAAATTTGTATTCCACAGAATTTTTTAGTAACGATTACAAGCTTTTTTTTTGCAAGTGAAACAAACATTTCTTTTGTGAACTGAACAAAAAAATTTTTTGTATAACTAACTTAAAACTTTTTAGTATGAGCCACCAAGCAAATTTTAGTAATAGCTCCAAAATTATTTTTAGTAACCATTACGTGTGCCCGAAGGGCAGGAGCCTCCTTCAAGCGCATCCAGTGGGTAAAAAGACAGACTTCTGAAACGGAAGATTTTCATCAAAGCCGCAATAGATAGCAGCACCAAACATTCCTACCTACTCTATTTTGACATGTGTCTAAAGGGGAGGGGAAATTCAGAGATCATTACCCATAGTAACTGCTGCGACAGGATTTTCATAATCCCTTTATTTAACAAGTAATTACATTGCATACATTCGGTGCACATTTGGAGCCGGCCAGTATCGAACCCAGGTACTCTCAGCCTGGAGTTCGGTGCTATGACCACTAGGCTATGCCGGCCACACAAAGTGAGTTTTAGTAATAGCTATTAAAAATATAAAACTATTAACTCTTATTCGTTGCTAGCTTTTTTCTTGTAATTCTTACAGATTCCTTGTAACCGAGTAAGATTACTAAAAATTTTTTAGTAATTACAAGGATTACTAAAATTTTTTTAGTAGATCGACCCTTTTTTTTTTACAGTGTGGATCTTGAAGTTTGACGAGTATACCGTCCACTAAGTAGCCAACTTATTCTTTCCCCTGTGAAAATTCAGGAAGAAATCGACTTTTTAATCATTTATTTTTGAAACCACAAATTACATTTTAAAAATTTATCAATGTGTGTGAGGTAGTGAGTGTAAAATTATATTGTACCTCACATTTTAGATTATAAAGATCTTTGATTTACATGTCTTTTTTGCTAAAAAAAATATTGTCGATCAAAAAAAGAAGAATCAAAGTAGTTCTCTTCTAATCTATGAACGCATTAACGTATAACTAATGCGTTATAAAATAATTTTATGATTTATACTGCATTTAGTCTATATATTTGGGGTATAATGTGGATACTCATTGTGAAAAATCACAATCACATCTTTTACATTGTTACAGATGTATAATATCACTTTTGATAATCTGCATAGGTATGTGAAGTGGAATACAACCATAAAATGTTTTACAAATGTGTTGATATGAGTGAAATTGTGTTTATAAAACATTACATCATGTTAATGATTGCAACAAGAATGATGATACCAAACTATTTCCTTTGGATATTCTGTAAAAGCTGTAAAATTCTTCACAGATTGATTCCCTTAGGATAAACTTCATATGAATATGAGTTTAATAGACTTAATAGACTAAAATCATAATATATCTTTTAAAAACATTTTTATGTTTGGAGATCATATTGTTAAGACTTAACGTCACAGTTCATACCTCAGTTATAATCATGTGGTATCATATTGCTCTCAGTTTAAAAATGATTAGAATACAACTGCGAACATTGACGCTGTTCACAAGAAAAGCACTGGTTACAGATAAAAATCAATCATAATTTTGATAGCAATTGCAGATTTTTTTTTTTTTTTCGTGGATCTTCAAATTTGACGAAAATATCGTCCGTCTAAGTAGCCAACGTATACATTTTCCTGTGGAAATTGAGAAAAAAAAATCGATTTTTTAATCATTCGTTTTTGAAGCCACAAATTACATTAAAAATTTTTATTAATGTTTGTGAGATAGTAAGTGTAAAACATTGCATCGTATCTCACATTTTAAATTATAAAGATCTTTGATATAAATGTCTTCTTCACTAAAAAAAAATTGTCAAAAAAAAAAAAAAAAAAAAAAATCAAACTATTTACTTCAAATCTATAAAGGTATTAATATATAACTAACGTATTATAAAATTTCACAACATTATAAAATAATTTTATGATTTATACTGCATTTAGTCTATATATTTGGGGTATTATGTGCATACTCATTGTGAAAAATCACAATCTCATCTTTTACAGTCTTACAGATGTATAGTATCACATTTGATAATCTGTATAAACATGTAAAGTGGACCAGAACATATTTTAAAAATCGGTTGATATGAATGAAATTACGTTTATAAAACATTACATCAATGTATAAAAAGAAAGATGATATCAAACTTTGTTTTTATATATATATACTCTGTAAAAGTTGTAAAATCCTTCACAGACTGATTCCCTTAGGATGAACTTTATATGAACATAAGTTTAATACACTTAATAGACTAAAATCATAATTTATTTTTAAAAACATTTTTATGTATGGAGATCATATTGTTAAGACTTAACGTCACAGTTCATATCTCAGTTACAAACATATACTATAATATTGCTCTCAGTATAAAAATGATTAGAATACAAGTGCGAACATCAACGCTGTTCACATGAAAAAGCACTGGTGTGGCTAAAAATCAATGATGATTTTGACAGCCATTGCAGGATTTTTTTTTTTCTTTTTTCATGGTCCTCCAAATTTGACGAAGGGGTCGTCGTTCGGAGTCGCCAGCCTGTATTCATTCCTATAGTACGATTCGTGAAGAACTTCAAGAAGATCGTCGGGATCGTTCGTGATCATTCCATCTACGCCGATGTTTAAAGATAACCTCATGCGAAGTTTTAAGTCTATCGTCCAGTGGTAGACCTGAAAAATAAAGGTAAATTAAGTATAAAAGCGGGATATATTAAAAGTGCGTTGTAATGTATTTAGATTACAAATAAGTTTCTACCGGGTGTCCCAAAAATGACTGATGGATTTTAAAATTCAATAACTTGCAAACGGTGACAGCTATTTAAAATTTTTTTTGCAGGAGTGTTATGCATAATGTCAGGAGTTTTTTTACCGTAATTTTTTATTTTAGTTCGAATTTCAAACAATAGGTGGCGCTGACGGCGATTGAAGGCCAGGTGATCAATGATAAGTGAAGCGTCGACCTAGCCTTCAATCGCCGTCAGCGCCACCTATTGTTTGAAATTCGAACTAAAATAAAAAAATTGCGGTAAAAAAACTCCTGACATTATACATAACCCTCCTGCAAAAAAATTTTAAATAGCTGTCACCGTTTGCAAGTTATTGGATTTTAAAATCCATCAGTCATTTTTGGGACACCCGGTATATACATATAACGTATGTGGCAAAAAAATATCACGATTATTTGTTAATTGTTTGATGGCAACGTCCAAATGAAACGAATCTTATTGGTTACAGTGCAAAAGTCCTTTGGTAAAATTTAGGCTATGGTAAATTGGACTTATTTATGTTTTGTTCCTTCGCTGCAATTATGGAGCTTCAAAATATCATAATTTTTATTTTTTTCTATTCTTTTTACTTAAAAAAAATAAATTAAGTCATGAATTTTAAACTTTTCAGTTTCAAATTAAAGTTATGTACTATAAATGAAATGGGTGAAAGGATTATATTATTATATTTTAAATAATTAATGAAATACGAAAAAATGCCACGGGTACAATATTTGGCGGTTTATTATCTGCGTCGGGCTAGCATGAAAATACTGAGTTTTTGACTTATCAGGACAGATGTCATATGCACCACATTGGCGCATTATTTTTCTGACGCCAATTTGGTGAAAACTTCGTTTTCAAATACCAGTTACATACATGTTTTTAAACTAATTTCTATTACTTTTAAAAAGGAAATATTATTTTTTTTTTAAAGTTTAGTTAATAATTATAAAATAAAACAATTTATATCATTAAAAAAATAAAAGCAAACAAACAGTTTATTAATAAATAATAACTATAGACAGGTTACCATGTGAAGCACATATAATTGCCATTTTGTTGTAATCACACAAATGTGGTGCGTATATGACATATGTGTCTATTTCTCTAGCAGAATCTTCTAATTTGGCATAAAATTGAGCAATTAAAATAAATTATGAATAAAAGCAATATGATTAAATTCTTAGTAATATTCAAAGGAGACCAAACTGGTCGAATAGGGTGGATAGTAAAAATATAAATAGTTAAAAAACCGCTCTTTTATAAGCCTACATCTGATTTATAAATGCTTAACTTAAAAACCACGCCGATTTTTTTTTTTTTTTTTTTTTTTTTTTTTTTTAGTTGCATTTTATGTATTTTCCTAAATTTTGCTTTATAACGCTTTAATTTGGCGTAAGCTCTGAACTAGATTATAAAAAATCCAATTTTTTTTTTCTTAATGGTTGATAGAAAACCCAAGCAAATCAATTTATTTAAAAATATGCAGATTTTGCTCTGTTTCCAGGGGTCGATTCAGGCAAAGTTTGGGGCCTATTTAAATTTCTTTCACAAAAACCTATTTAATAACTTCGGCCTTTTCACAAAAATAAATTTAATAAAATGGAGCTCTTCAAAAAAAAAAAAAAAAAAAAAAAAAAAAAAAGAATTTAATAAAACAGGCCCTTTCACAAAATTCCTTTTAATAAAATAGGATCCTTTCAATTCCTCTTTTTATTTCCATTTTATTCCTTCAAAATTTATTTAAATAAAATCCCTTCGCATGATTGCTTTACATAAAAATTGGTTTAAAATGTATAAAACCAGGTCATGAAAAGCAAAAACTTTAGTAAGGATATTTAATGAAGTTTTTGTTAATAAATTCTTGGTTTTAATTTGAGTAACTGGATATTAACTTCCATTGCAAAATGTTATTTTTCACAAAACTTTAAATAAAATTCACAAAAATAACTTTTATTTTTTACAAAATGGACCCCAGAAATCAAAAAATGCATCGATTTCGTGTTTCGTTTCAAAAGAAAAGGAAAAGGGAAAAAATTATTTTAACTACCTTTTTTTGGATTTCTAAATTTATTTCTCATCATACTGTCGTAAATTAATTAATACTAAACTATGCAATTTATTTTTAAATGCTTTAAGTGATCAATTAAAAATAACACAAAAACATTATAGTTTTACATGTTTCATTGCTCTTACGGCAACTTTTTCAAAAATAAATAAAAGATAAAAAGAAATTTTTCGAAATAAACTGAAAAACATAAATCACCTGAACATGAGCATAGAAAAGTAAAACTGGAAATAAAAATGAATAAAAATAATTGTGAACGTGAAATATTACAAATTATTGTCTTAAAAACCATTGAAGCATTTCCTTCCAAATTTTAGGTAGTTCCATGGAGGCAAATTCATTGCAAATATTGTCTTTACGTATGAAGATTTCTATTGATTCTCTTATGATTGATGGAAAATATGATCTAGAAGGGTATATTATTCTGCTATTTTTAAAATCTATTTGTAATTTGTGCTAAACTATTCATTGATAAAAGCTTTTTTTAATATTTATTAACCTCTGTGGTTAAACATTTCGTGAAGGATATGGGCCGACAGCAGCACCCAGCCCAGTTTTCTTGTGTTCGACAATGCTCACCCTTGCGTTTGCAATAAACTATACCTAAATACTTATAAACTAATAATAATTAATTATTTTTTTAAGTTAACCTATTTTTAGTAGAGCGTGTGAAGAGGAAGGCATAAGACCTCATAACTACCTACAGAGCCTCAACTGAATTCAAGTAAATATTTTAAAATATCCAATTATTACTGATTTATAAGTATTTAGACATAGTTAAAGCCCACTAAGCCTAATCTCAATTCAGATAATGGTCAGATAATAGAAAAGTAAATGGACATTTATTTAAAATTCATCACTCCCTCATGACTCTTATTTTGGCCTATTTGGAGAGAATCACCCGTTTATATTTTGGGCTATATATTTTTGTTTCTAACTATCGTTAAGCCAAAATTAAGACATTTTAAATATACTAAATGTCATAGTCCAAGAGCCGACAGCACAAAAACCCAAGGTATCGAGCACAAAAAAAAAAACTTTATTTTATGCAAGAGTAGTAATAGGGGAATTTAATGATCTACGTCTTCCGGAAGTGAAGTAGTGTATAAGCCAAAAAATTAATACCACCAGTGGTTGACGCGTAGGTTTATCATTGTGTTTGCCGTATAATCATTTGATATTTTTGCTTGTGCGGCAAACACAATGTTAAACCTACGAGTAAGCTACCAGTGGTATGAATTTTTGCCTTATGCACCACTTCACTTCCGGGACACATGATCCATTAGATTCCCCTATTGCTACTCTTCCATGAAATAAAAGTATGTTTCTTGTGCTCGAAACCTTAGGTTTCTGTTCTGTCGGCTCTTGAACTATCAGAAGTTTAAAATAAAGATAAATTAAAATTTTTCGGGAAAAAAAAATTGCGTGTAAACACATACATTAAGAAGGCTGCATTTAAAGATAGAAAACCAACGATTAAAAATGCACAAATAATGTATGGAAAGGTGGCAAACAGCTGTTTCGAATCTACTATCGAGATTCTTCATCAGTACAAAAGTCAGCCAGCTAGAAAAAGCAAAACTGAGCAAAGAGACAGGGAAACGTAGGCTTATACATCCGTTACGGGAACGATCCTGCCAAAAGAAAAGGAACCAATCTTTGATTCCTTTGAACAATCTTTGGATATATAAGCCTGAATTTCTCTGTCTCTTTGCTCAGTTTTGCTTTTTCTAGCTCGCTGAGTTTTGCACTAATGAAGAATCTCGATAGTAGATTCGAAACCTCTGTTTTCTACCTTTTCATACATTATTTGTGCATTTATAATCGTTGGTTTTCTATCTTTAAACTTTTTTGCACAAAAGCTTTGTTTGCTATTTTACTGCTTTTAAACTTTACTTACTTTTTGCGGGTACCCGTTTCGAGATTCTCTGATGCTGACGGCTCTCCTCAGCCTGCCGTCAGGATATAAAGGACTGACGCAGTTGGACTTGCCGTCTCCTTGCCAGACGTTGCGGAAGTTGAGTCTGGCGAACATGCGTCGGATGTCCCCGAGATCGCCCGAACCACCGTCGAAGCCGACATCTCTCAGTCGGTCGGACACTCCCCGCGACTCGAACTCTTCCAAGAAGCCTTCTAAAGCCTCTTCGTCGCCGGTGTCGTCTATGTATATAAGAGCTCGAATCTGGAAGAAAGATAAAAAATTCAATCTAATGATTTGTTTCTAAGGCATATCCCTATGAGAAAGTTTCATAGTGTGAAAACACACATTGGATATTCAAGTCATTGAAAATATAGTGTCATGAAAAGTCAAAGATTGTAGAAAATATGATTACAAATATCTCAGCAACTAATTAACCGGTCGACTTCATTCTTTATGCAAAATTTATGAACTTTATTTATCTATTACGAAACGTTAAAATTCTAGTGCTAAATTCACCTTGACCTCTTGCGGTGCGGTGGGATATCTATGAAACCACTTAATTTTAAATGAATACACTTAATCTTAATTCCCAAACGCCACATTGGCACCAGAATTTCAGTTAAAATCTTTACGCTTTATTGAATGCGTGAAATATAGTTTTTTTTTCCTCATTTATAAATAAAGTTGCTTTCAAATTCCGTTGTCAGGCATTAATTTCAACACTTAAGCAATGAATTTGCCCTGTGCCGCGAAAGGTTAATTAAAGAAATAAAATTCACACAAAAAGAACAAATAAAATGTACTAAAATTATTTGCAAGTTTATACATATAATAAAAAAATATTTAAAATGCATTAAAAACATTAAAAATCGAATAAAAATCCGAAACGTTTTCGAAAAATTCAGCGGGCCATCTTCAGTGGCGTACCAGTGTTGTCAGTGAGCTACCTTTTTTACAATTCGGATTTCTTGATTGGCACCATTTTCCCGGAATGGTAAAATTCAACTTGTTTTCACCTAATTAATATGTCACTGTATATGACCAATTTTACTATTTCAAAAAACTGGTGTCATTTACAAAATATGAATTTTAGAAAAGTAGCCCACTGGCAACATTGTGGGGTGTATTTGGTATGATTTCCGACATCTCCCGTTAGTCCCTGTACTGTCTAAGAGAAAAGTAAATGGGGATGGATACACAGACAGACGTTTATCAATATTAAAAGCAAAGACTACCTTCATTTGTGCTTTTTAAATGAATTTTAAATAGCGATTACTTAGCCATCATACGTAGTATAGGATAAATCTTGCATTTGTTTTGAAAATCGAAAGAAAAATTTTTTGGCGGATTTACACGCTTCAGACATTGGAGTTTCCGAAAAACATATTTTTAGAAGAAAAAAAAGGCGTCCGTTTGTCTTTTAGTATGTCTGTCTGCAAACGCTCTATCTCGCGAAAAAAATTGAGATAGAGACTTAAAATTTGGTGTGTACTTAGTATATAACAATAGAAATAAGTTTGTTGACTATCAGTAACCTCGATTATGCAGAGCTATGTTTTTCGGACTCTCAAAATATTTGTTTTGTTGATAGGTACATAAATATTTTCGATTTTTTATTTTTTTTATTTTAAGAAGTGGCTGTAAAAGACAATAAAAAAATATATAAATTTTGCTTAAAGATTGAAATTGATCTTATATTAGTTTTCGAGATATTTATAATCCTATTTCCACAATCTTCGATTTTTCATGACTCTGTATTTCATTCAAATTTCAATTAAAATAATTTTAATTGGAAATGAAACACTGAATCCGAGTCAGTAAACTATTAATTAATAGGTTTACCATTTTTGGAGTTATAAAGATGTTTCTTTTACTACTTTATTATTACGTCGATCAAAATACAATCTCCAAACTGTAAGATACAATTCAAATAATGATTTATCATAAATGTCACATACACTTGACGTTAAATACGTTACATGTGTTTGTATATCATAACTGATCTTCAATTTGACGTTTTATTTGTGTTTTATTTAATCTTTTACTAATTTATTTGTTCTTCCGTTATTTAAAATAAAAATTATGCCAAATTCTATAATTTACGTGTAGTTTGGCGAAAGTCTGGTGATTTATATAATTTGCGGAAACGGGTCGATGGCATAATTAAATTGTACCCGCAAAATTCCTTAACAGAGCATGATTATATATTAAAATTATTTAAACATACGTTTACATTTTATTTTGGAATTGCAATGCTCTTTATAAATAGCTTATACGTGTTTTATTTTCATATTTTATAGTATGCACATCCATGATAGATAAGTATTACGGTGGCCCCCAACGACTAGTTTTTAATAGGCACAAGTGGTAAAGTGTTATTAACCCTTTCGGGTGTGGTGTACTATTAATAGTACATGTCTTGTGATGGAACTTTGTTTTAAGAAGTAATTTTGCTACTATTTTCATATAGTAATATTGGTATATGTCTATGCATTTACCTTATGACTTTATTTATGTATAGGCATTTAGTAGTAATAATAACTATTATTATTTGTAAACATATACAGGACAGTTGCACCATAAAATTTAACTAATAATAACACATTGCTCAGTGATGCACAAAACAGGAATTTTAATATACATTTGTACAATTAAAATAAAATAAAACTTTCAACGTTTCGCGCCGTCTTCAGGAAAATATGATAATGGAAGGACTACGTTTGCATCTTGATCGAGAGATAATATTTCTATTAAATTAAATTTAGTAGAAATATTATCTCTCGATCAAGATGCAAACGTAGTCCTTCCATTATCATATTTTCCTGAAGACGCCCGCAGAAGACGGCACGAAACGTTGAAAGTTTTATTTTATTTTAATTGTACAAATGTATATTAAAATTCCTGTTTTGTGCACCACTGAACAATGTGTTATTATTAGTATTATTATTTGCTTCATTCTCTTTGCACCGTTTGCGATTCTTTTATTTTAAACATATATTTCACTCTTTAAATTTAAAATAAAAGTTACTTTCCTGAAAGAATCATGTCCAATAAAGCTCAAAAAGTATTAGAAAGGTGTAATATAAGTTAAATTTTATTTTCTAAACATTTCCAACAATTCTTCCTTAGCCTATTGTCATATGAATAAGAATTGAAAAGTACGCAAAAACAACAACATTCGTTGTTTTCAGACAATAAAATATTCGTTAAAAATTAATTAACCTATTTGCATGGCTAGTGTTAATGTTATTTGCGTAAAGGTAATTTTTTCTGAAAATTAAAAAAAAAAAATTCACACCGAAAGGGTTATATAAATTAATAAATAAAAATCTCGATTTTTTTTAAAGATATGTTTTATGAAGTATTCACATAACTACTAAAAGATGAGTTTGGGCTATTTTTTTTTTTTTTTTTCCTTCCTCTGGCCCGCCCAAGACCAAATAATTTTGTGTTATCAGTGCTAGAATCCAATTCTGAAAGCACGCTGTAGAAAGTGCTAACAATATTTTAAACTGTTTCAAAATTAATTTTTATTTTAAAACAAGTTTTTTTACATAGAAATATCTCTAAATATGACGTTTGATGTCTCATGATAACGTTTCGTGATTTTCATGACTCTAGAAATCTTTGTAAAATAGCAAATTCGTTTTTTATACCTAATCACTGGCAGAAATCCTTATAAATCACATTTTTTTCCTTCTAGTAAAACTGGAAAAAGACTTTTAACAAAAAGCAAAAATAGATAAGACAGATCAAGCAGTTTTTTTTTTTTTTTTTTTTTTTTTTAAGTTACTAATAGTGATCCTGTAAAGGTCTCAGAATCAGATATACTTCTTTTTATATCTTATCAATAACAATGCCCTTTCAAACTGATTTTTAAAATATTGCAGAGAATTTTCACTCTTCAGTCGAAAATGCAACTGGTATAAAAGTCAAATCCGAGACCGAATTGGCACGGACTAACGGGCTCGGGTCGTGCCCCGGTCCTGACTAAAGAAGGGCCTGGGGCAATTGCCCCTCTCCTTCCCAAGAACAGATATAAGTTTTCTGTTAAAGAAGTGTCAAATGATATAAAATGACTAAAAGTGACTAAAATTCTTTTTTTAAAGTTTTATGGGGCTCTCTTCTCCTACTCCCTTTGTTTCCATACCCCATGTCCCCTTGAGGCCTCACATTTATTCTTATATATTATTCTCTTATACCGAAAAAGAAATTGAATTCTGTAGTTTCTTAAAGTTTTCTTTCTTCTACTATTATGTATATACATAAGAATAGTACTAGGTACAAAATTTATGTACACATACAATAGGTATGAATCTTAGTTTTAGTCACTTCAGTATAATTTACAAAAAAATTTAAGATAGAAAAGGGGCCCCCTAATAAGGTTTGCCCCAGGGACGCCAACCCTATAAGTCGGGCTCGGGCCGTGCCAGTCTTATCTTTGTATGTCTATATTATAAATCACAAGTATGTGAGTCAATAATGCTGACGCCTGGACGATGCTAAAAACAATAAGATTTCAACTGTTGGAGGGTTATAATATAAGGGTGAAGGACAGATGTTAGTTGCTTTGGCATAATTTTCCAGATGTTTTAAACTAGGTTAATTGCTTTAACTTCAAATAAATTAGTTGCCCTGCCAAAAAAGGCTATGAAGTTAAATCTGGCGAGGGGAATGTTGAGATACCGCGTTAAAAATTTAATAGTAATATTTATCTGTAATTTAAGAGGTAATATTATAAAAAATGTTTTCGCAACGGATTGATGGTTTCAATTAAGGGGGTAAAAAAAGGTATTTCTTCTTTGTCATGGACAAAGCGGTAATTTAAGGCCCTACCAGTGGCCGAGAAGTTCTGACTTCTCAACTGGTAGACGGCAGGTGGTAGGTTCGAACCCAATCGTGGCCGTCAGCCTAACCGTTCGGAGTTTTCGTGGTTTTCTTCGAACTTTGCGTAAATACGGGTTAGGTTCCCTTAGAAAGACCCCCACGAAGAGCACTTCTCCCCCTGGGATTATATCCCTCGAGTAGATAATCTGCCGAAACAAAATAAACCAAACCGGTAATCTAAATCACATAATGTCGCCCTAGTGGCGCCGAGGGTCCTGGTTCGAATCCAGGTAAGACATGAATGGTGTGTCGTCCCTTTGTGTAGTGTAATGGATATGTGAAATAAAAATAGTTCTGAGTTGTCGTTGTATTTGTGTGTAATGGATCATTCGAGGCGATAGCTGCTATAGGCCTCAAAGCAAATCAAACCATTCAATCTGAAACACATAAAATTCGGTAATGCTGGGGTCAGTCTTAATGTCTAAGTAATTAAAACAATGCACAACATCGTTAACTATTTTTATTTCCGAAACAATTTAATAAATGCGATATTTGAAAATTCAAGCAAAATTGGTAGACAATTTTGTTCAGGCAGAAATAAAAAAGTTGAAATAATTTAAACATTCAGTTTTCAAATCATTGTTTTTATTTATTTATTTATGTTGTATTCGTAATCTGAGCAAATTTTAATCGCTACTTAATCACTCAGGCATTCAACTTTTAGTGCTGCCATCTATAATTAACAATAAAACTAATTTTCAAATAAAATTTTCCATTTTTAGTCTCGTGTAACATATTTTTAAGAAATTATTTAACAAAACTGATATTTATCTCATTTTATATTCTGATGAAATGTACCTAACGAATCAAATCCTAATACAATAAACTAGATTAATTTAATTGAAGGCTCCCGCATTAGAGAAAAAGTTCTATATAATTTGAAGTTTCGAGCGAATAAGAGTTAGTTGATATGATGTAGAGAAAACAGGTATAAAAATAATTTTAGGACATTTATTAAATTATGTTACTTTATAATGTTAATTTAATGAAATATTTGTTCTGAAACTTATTGGTAATACATGAAGTTTAAAACAGAATCCATATATAACATTTTTCATAAACAGGCTCTAGTGCTGCTATCTAGTGCCAATATGTTGAAAAGGATTCTCAATTGAAAACACCCATCTAATTTTTTCTTATTCGGGAACTAAAATAAACTGTCGTCAAGCCCTTATTACCGCATGGGGCAAATCGGGACTTTGACCATGGGGCCCAGACCTTAAGGGGCCCCAAATCCAAACATTAAATTATAAAAGATTTACTTTCTTTTTCCAATTTCAATTCTTCCATAAGCTGAAGTTATTAAATTCCTCTTAAAATAAATACAACAAATTGCTAAAGTTAAAAGGAGTTTTAATCTGTACAAAGGAAAGTAAAAGTGTTCTTTTATTTATTAAGGTATTTAATTTAGAATTGACGGAGATAAGAATTTTTTTCTATTTATATCCAAGGTCCGAAAATATGTTTATCCATTACATATACACATAAGAGTGACCATCATTTCTATTTGAATAACGTTGCAATGATTAGAAAGGGGCCCCCCTAATTTATCTTTGCCCAGGGCCCCAATCAGTCATAATCGGGCCCTGACTGTCGTCAGTGTCAGATTTATGGCAGGACATTCGGGAACAGGCCCAAAGCCCCTGACTTTCAGGGGTCCCCAAATGCTGCTTAACTTTTTTTAGTTATTGTCTAATATAGTTTTAATATCCAATGAAAATTTACATTTCATTCTACACTTTATTATTTTTATATTGTATTTTCATAACGTTGCATATTTTGTCTGAAACATCATTCGTTACTTTATTGTAATGAATACTTTCTTTTATCTTTATCACTTTAAAAATAAATTGCATTTTTAATTCCTGTTTCATCTTTTTCTTGTTATCATCTGATTATTTGAGTGTTGGCAAGCGTAGCTTGCAGGCAGTAGAGCCCCCTAATATGTTAAATAATTGTATCGGGGCGTTGTCGAAAATTTATTATTAGTTGTCGCATATTTTATCATTCCGGATACATACACTTGCATAGGAAGAGGTTATTAGCCCATACAGTTTATTATAAAACGTCTACTCGGGTGATTCTCAAAATAGGGGACAATTTATGCCTTTCACCATACAAAAAAAATTGAGAGGTTTTCTGTCATGTTTTTATATTTAGATATGTTTGTCTTAATATTATTCATTATTTGCACTCAAGAATTACTCACTTTTTAGTTATTTTAGTTAAAAACACCTTAAAATAACAGAATAAATGTTCAAAATGTCATTAGCATGGATGTCCACAGCAGCTGTGCCTTGTGTATACTAGCATTTTTCAAGAGTTAATATCATGTTTATAAAATAAAACAAATGTTATTCTTTCTTTAAATTAATCAAGGAGAGGATTTATCCAATAAATTTCTTTTTAAAAATAAAATTATAGTATATAAAAAAAGAATTAAAGTTTGTCCTCCATATTCTATTTTCAAAACAAGGTCATACTATAACAGCTGGTTATTAATCAAAATTTCATTTTCACATAAGACAATAGTTTGAAAATATAAAGTTTCTCCGTGGCAACAAATAGCCATTTTATGCGAGCCTGAAAATAGAAGCATGTACTGTATTTTAAGAACAGAAGTTGAATATTAGGGGCGTACATCAATTGTATGTCATTAGAATGGATAATAATTTTCATGTTTATTTTATAATTAAAATTTTTATTTTACTTATTTGGATAGGACATTTGTGTTTTAAAAAGCCCCAGAAAGGACTATTGCATTGTGATTATATTATGACTCATATTCTTATTTAAATTAAAATTTGTCATTAGCATGGACAAATACCAGTGTCATTAGCATGGATTTTCTGTCCATGCTAAAAACTCCTATGTGCATAAATGTAACCATTGCTTATATCGTATCTTTTATAAAGTTTAATTTTACATATAAATTTAGGTATTACATTTATTATCCCTAAAATATGCATTAAATCTGTCAGAAAATCACTAAGACAGCTTCTTACATTGTTAGTGTCAGAAAGTTGCTCATGTAAACAAAGTTTGCTCTTTAGTAATTTTTTTATTCTCCTTATATGTATATATGTAAAAATGGAAACCATTTGCTGAAAAGGAAGGCTAATAAATATAGAAAAAAATATTTAAACAGGAAGAAAATAAAAATTTCTTAATATATTTATTCCATGCAATTTGTTTTGTCATTAGCATGGCTCAAAAAATACTAATTATTTTTTTAAAGTTAAATTTTAAATATTTAGCTCTGCTGACTACATGTAAAGTATACCTAATACTATATTAACAACACCTATTTTTTTCAGAAATTTTGCGAACAGTAATTTTTTTAAGATTTCACTTTTGAAATTGTCCCCTATTTTGAGAATCACCCACTCATTTAAATTTCATAATTATGAAATAATTAATTTAAAAATAAGGTATTATTTATCATATTTAAATTTTTAATGAATATTTTAAAGTCAATAATGGTTAACCTTTAGCAACTATCTTTTTCATTTTTTTAATCAATACCCCTGTAAGTGTCGGTGTTGGGGGCCCCATAAACATCTGAGCTCCGGACTACCAAATTTGTAAATTGGTCCCTGATTGTCGTATTGGTACTTTTTTATTATAGGGACCTTGGCATAGCCCAGGGTGCGAAAGTGGTATTTCATGCTAAATATAGTAAACATTCAGAAAGTGAAATAGTGGACAATGAAAATTTTTCTAATGTTATATGGTCTATTTATGTCATAGAGTTTGAATTAGATTAATAAATGATTTATTTCTGAATGTATTTAACAAATTGCTTTCTAATATATATATATTAAATGATGTAAATATAAAACAATTATTTATACATATGATTCATGGATAGTTATTTTATAAAACTATAACAATCTCTTTGCGTTTTTAAAATATAAATAAAGATTTCTATAAAGAGCTTTGAAATATTTTGCTTTTCTCCCAAAATTCAACCTTTCTTATTATTATTCTCGCGCCGAAGCCCTTGTAATAAATAAATACCCATTCTGCAATTTATTTATTATATTATAAAGGCCAAACGTATCTGTGCGTAATGCATACGTCATTTTGCGAATGGCAACACTTCTCCATTGCAATTTCGGTTTTGCAATTTTTGGCTACTGTAATTTTTACACTCCTAAACATCACATATTTTAACTTTTTACACCGTCGTATAGAGAAAAAAATGTTCTTTCAAATGCAATTTGTTTGAAAACTGTATTTATTAATTAATTAATTTATTTATTTATTTTTGTTTTAATACCAATTTTGTAATTGTGGCATTAGAATCACTCAATTCCCTCTTAAAATTGAAAAAAAAAAAAAAAAAAAAAAAATAGAAATTAAAATACACAACATTTTTTCCATGCAATTTCGGTTTTGCAATTTTCAGTACGGCCACTTTTACACTTCTAAATATCGTACATTTTAAATTTTTACACCGTCGTATAGAGAAAAAATGTACTTTTAAATGCAATTAGTTTGAAAGCTGTATCTCAATTTATTTTTGAGATATTATTTTTTTTTTATAGTTTTTAGTACCAATTTTGTAATTGTGGCATCAGAATCACTCCTTTTTATCTTAAAATTGAAAAAAAAAAATAAATAAATAGAAATTAAAGTGTACAACACTTTTTCATGAAATTTTCGTTTTGCAATTTTCGGTACTGCAAATTTTACACTTCTAAACATCGTACATTTTAAATTTTCCCACCGTCGCACAGTGGGGCAAAAACCCAAAAAGCTGGCCAAAAGTCGAAAAATGAAGTTACAATTTAGGGAATTTCGATTGTATAGTTGGCTAGAATAATGTTTGGAGAGTTAGAATCTGTATTTAAAAAAAGATTTTTGCTTTGCCCTTACAAGCAGCATCATTTCAAAAATGATGCTTGAAGGAATATCATTTAGAGCGAACAAAAACAGCAAAACAACAGTTCCTCTAAACGCGTGCTATATTTTATAATATTATCCGATTTTAATGATTTGAAATGGATTCATACTATGATAGTATGTACTTTATTTGTATGTATTACAATATTTATATTAAGCACGTAAAAATTAATAAATTCATTGTCATTTTTGATAAAAAATTTTAGAAATTTTTTTATTTTATTTATTTATTTATTTATTTATTTATTTTTTTGCTTTTAAACATCAAAAAGTTTAAATGTTCCACAGTGTTCCGCAACGAAATTTAATGGAAATAATAACCTGGGCTATTGTCTAGTGATTCATAAAAAACCAGCTGCCTAAAACTGCCTTTCTGCATTTCACGCATATTTTAGTAACCGCAAGTAAAAATGCCACTTTTTCGGCCGCCTCAAAAATTTTGAAATTGACTACTTTTCACATAATTTAGCTGATAAATATTTTTCAAATTTTTGAATTATTCAATTTTTTAATAGTTTATTTCTTATTATATTGTAAATAAATACTATAATCATAAGATTACATTAATTTGATAAGTAAGCTTAGTAATGAAAAAATGAAAATAATTCTCTATTACTGATCCGGTAGAATAACATTTTCTTATCTGTATAGGTAGTAATTTTGTTTGTTCTATTATAATTAGAAGAATTTTTTTGTCAATGGCTATATTTGCTGATAAAAACTACTGAGCGTATTTCATTAATGCGAGTGAAAATCTTTATGAATATGACTTTCGCCTACATTAGCAATTTGCATTTGGTTTACAAGTGAGGATGTGATGACACATCTATTCTAAGTACATTTAAACAAATATTTAGCTATGAAGATGGTAGGAGGTTCTAATATATTTTTCACTTCTTCCGTGCTACTAGAATACATAAATATTGCGAATAATTCATGAATCGTTAATTTGAAAATTCCGAGATCTTCATTTCACTATCGGGCCAATCAAGATCCATTTTATTTTCAAGAAATACGGAAGCTACTGTCAATGAATGGTATTGTATTAAACACAGGAGAATTAACTTATTTCTTTTAATACAATCATTGATACAGAAGAAATAGTCGTTAATAACGAATTAGTGTAATACTCGACGTTGCTACCTATGTCAGACAACATCAAAACAGCTTCTTACCGATATGACATTTTAATTAGAAAAGGATAGAGATAATTTAGAACAGAATATCTACGTTACATGCTAAGATGCTTAGAGAGGGCTTACACCACGCAGACAAACTGGATAGAAAAAATGGAAAGCTCGTACTCTGCATGAAAAGAACACTGAAATTGCAAAATAAAATATGCAAAAAATATTTCGTTTACAATTAAGATTTCTTGTCAAGAAACCAAATCTCAGATTTGGAAGCACAAATGATGGCAATACAATTCAACGATTCCTTGAAAACGCAACTATTTGTGCTTCTATAACGAGCGTATACGAAGATTTGATAAAACGATTCTATGTCATAAGTAATTTCTTGTATCCATGTTATTTATTTGATCAATTTCGAAGATTTTTCCTAACAAACAGCTCATAGATTTAAACTACATCCCTGGTTCTATATGCCTATTTCAGTGCACAAACTATTTATTAATGACAAAGAAATAACATTATCTTCATTACTGCCAGTTTGCCAAATGCCATAAGATACTCAAGATTCATGCAACAAACTGATCAAAAGGCATCGAGAAGATTTATCGCAAACATGCAGTAGCGCAAGAAAATGAAAGGTATTTTTATGTCTTTTAATGTCATCAGATTATTTCATTTCAAGTTTAGGTAAATTATTGTAGAATAAATTAAAAATAATTGATCCTAAGAGTCACAGGATCTTCTAATACTGCAAACAAGCTCTGCTAATTATTTCGACACCTTGACGTCTAAAGAATCTTTTTATTATAATACAATTGATTTTAAAGGTGAATTTCTGGAATATATTTTCTTTTTATTTTAATAATATAAAAAATAAATAGTCTAGTATTTTACTTTCCTTTAATGTACTTAAATTTCGATTAAATGTCTCTTGGTTCTTTGAAAATTCCTTTTTAAGTTTAGCCTCGAAATTTTAAATTTTATTTAAATCAAATTGTTTTTACTTTTAATCTGTCATTTTATTTATTTATTTATTTTTAAAGTTTAACTTTTGAATCCTAATTAGCATCTTGAAAAGTTTACGAAATTTCATACAAATGGAATAACTTTCGAGACATTGTAGTTTTTGTTCCACCATATTGTAACCGCCATTTTTTTTTAATTTTAATTTTGTATTCTTACTTAGAATCCTCAAAAACACCTGTATACGAATTTTCGTGCAATTCGAATAACATTTTCATATTTTGGCCAGCTTTTCCGGATTTTGCCCCACTGTGCGTCGTATAGAGAAAACAATTTACTTTTGAATGCAATTTGTTTCAAAGCGGTACCTCAATTTATTTTTGAGATATTAATTTTTTTATAAATTTTAGTACCAATTTTGTAATTGTGGCAACAGAATTACTCCATTTTCTCTTAAAATTGAAAGAAAAAAGTAGAAATTAAAATGCGTATATTATTTCAAAACTATCGTCTGTTATAAAATAAGGTGATTTTAATCCGGTAAATTTCGGTTTTATTTCGTTTATTAAATTGGATAATTGAGTTTTATAACATTTTGTTAATTTTAGCTTAAAATAATATTTGTTTGAGATTTAGACTGACCAATATAAAATGTATTTTTTGCTGCAAGTAATTTTGTAGATTTATTATAAATCAATGCAACAGTTCTTTCTTAAAGATTTTTTTTTTTTTTTTTTTTTTTTTTTTTTTGTGGAATTTTGACGGGTTCCACCTCGTATATTTAAATTCAGAAACTACATTTTCATATTTCTTATAAAAGTTAAATATTGAAAATATCCTGCCGTAATGTAATTTCTTCTAACAAATTTTGCGCAGTTTATCTAAAACGTAACCTGCCTAAAGCGGAATTTCGGTATTTTTTCTGGTCCTTTAGAATTAAATATTTTCCAGTTTTACTGTACTTAACAAGAATTTTGTTTTATCAAATACAGTAAAACCTACTTCAACAAAATCTCAAAGGATAATATTTTTTTTTTTTTTTTTTTTTTTTTTTAGAAGGTAGTGCATGTATTTAAATTATATACTTTTCAAGAAGACCATAAGATTCTTTTTGTTTAAAGCAGAATATTATTTTATTTATTTTTTATTTTTTATTTTTTTCAAAATTCAAAATATAAATTAAATTTTTAAATATATCTGTATAATTACCGATTTTTCCAGATATTATTTCACTTAAAATTGAAGTTTTTTAAGCATGTCTGTTTTCACTGATAGATTTTGATGAGTCTTGGAATTTTTTCTTTAAACTTTTCAATTCATCACGTAAAAATACAATTTCATATGCTTTGTAAAAAAATTTGTTTTCATTTTTTATCGGTAAAAATAGTACTTTGTACTGATATACTCAAAATAATAATTATAATAAAGTTTCCAAAAAAACATTTTCTTCCTTTAAAACGTCTAAAAAGTTCCCGTTAAAAAGTTTTTAATGATTTCTCTTATAGAAATCCACATTTTAACCCATTGTCTACCAAATTATGAATTCATGAAAATTTTAAATTTCATTCATTTTGCGTAAATTCCTTAAACTAAATTAAAAGATTTACATAATCATTTAATAAATTTTTGAAGGATTTTAGAAGAATTGAGGGATTTAGATGGATTATTTAAATTTGTTTTTACAGAGACACTCAAATCTTATATTTTAAATTGTTTTCTTAGTATTTTGTAGAATTCTAAACTGTACTAATATGATGTTCTTATAATATAAATATAGAAATATTTCCGCGTTGAAAAATCCCCATCCCCCTTCCCTAGCGCCAAAAAAGCTGAAAAGTATACAAAGGACAAAAGAAATCATCCTTTTAAAAATATATATTAGAGGTCTGCACGGGCCCGGGCCTGGCCCGTGGCCCGTACCCGGGCCGGCGGAATGGTTTCAAATTTTCTAACGGGCCGGGCCGGGCCGGCAGAATCAGAATAGTTTTCTCAACCGGCCGGGCCGGGCCGACAAACAAAATAAACGGGCCGGGCCGGGCCGGCAAAAAAATTGAACGGGCCATACGGGCCGGGCCGGGCCGATAAAAAAAATTTTCGGGCCTGCCGGCCCGTTCTGAAGATTTAAGCAGAAACGATAAAATATGATCTATTTTCAACGCAAATGGTTTTAACGAGAATAAATATAAATGTGCGTCACGAGCCATACTAGTTTGACAGCATCAATATAAAAATGTAACTTGTACAGTGTGAGATCGGCATCGGACAGTTAAATTGTGTGTAACCCGTTTTAATATTTTTTTTTAGCTGACTCATACCGGGCCGAGATCAAGCTTGCATCATTTTTCTACATATAGACTTATCGGACCGGAACAAGACTTAATTGTTTTCAAGATCTGTAGGGCAGACAACATGATTTGTAAAATTACTAACAGCGATAAAGAACTTATGTTAGATTAATCTTTGGATGTATACTTCTTGAAGGTTTTAAATTAACTTCTCAATAACGCGAAAGTTTGATGGTTTTTAAATTAATTTCTCAATAACGCGAAAGTTTGACACATTTTCAGATTAATTTTTAATTGTGAAAACATAAAAGTGATAAGCCTGACTATTGAAGGCATTTGGAATCGAATAGCATTTTTCATTTTTGATGAATAAAATATTTGCATAAATTTGTTCAAGTACAATAATTTCTCAAATGGTTGCAGGTTTTTCTCCCCTCCCATGCTATCGCTTCCGGAAATTCTATTGAAAATGCTGACTATAACAATAATTTATTTCCTTTCAGTATTCTTAAATTGATTACATCAAAAAACGGTTAATGCCACTTGATTATATAGTTTCTGAATAAAGATACCTGCAGTGCGTTACTGAGAAAAAAAATGAACTTAGAAATGTATCAGAAAGGCGTATATTTGAGTTAACGAAGGAATTTGGATTTAAAATCTTTAATAAAATAATATAGAAATATTTTTATAAATCTTCTTTTATTAAACAGCTTCAAAAGTTACGGTGTTTTTAACTTTCTTTCTTTTTTCTTTTATTCTAAGCCATATTAATTTTTTGATGAATCTTTATTTGATTGTTGAAAGCCTAAGAATCTTAGTAATCACTAATGTTGCTAATGTGTATTTCCTGTAAAATATACTGTAAAATCATTACGTAGATATGTATGCAGTATTCTTTAAAGAAATCTTAATTATATTAAAAAAATCTGAATTTTCTAGAAATCGTAGAAATTGTAACGGGCCAAAACGGGCCGGGCCGGGCCTGTTTTCACTGATTTCTGTACGGGCCGGGCCGGGCCTAAAATATAAAAATTTAAACGGGCCGGGCCGGGCCCGGGCCAAACTTTTAAGTTTTACAACGGGCCGGGTCGGGCCGAAAATTTTTTCCTACGGGCCGGGCCGGGCCGGGCCTGGAAATTCCGGCCCGTGCAGACCTCTAATATATATATATTTTTTTTTGTGTGTGTGTGTGCAACGAATAATTCTTCTGGAACAATATAAAGTAATTATTATAACTCCTTCTAGTGAAGTGTAGTAGTAACTCATTCTAAACAGTATTACCACTAATTGACGTATTAAAAGAATTTTAGAAATTTGAGCATCCATTTTTCCCATCCGACCCGACCCACTATTTGAATCGTTTCAGGTTGGGGCTAATTTATTTATCTACGGATGGTGTTTGTATCTGTTTGACATCTATTTAATATTATTCATTATTTATTTTATTTTATTTTATTTATTATTATATTTATTTGTTTACTTGTTGTTGTTATTGCATGGTGGATTCGGTTATGGTTAACTGTAATTCTTTCGGTGTTGGTAGGTTTCGGGCTCGGTTTTGACTCTTGTGGGTCAAGTTCGCGTTAAAAATATTTTTCAAAAGAAAGTCCTGAATATTTTTTACATGAAAAAAAAAACTATGCATTCAAATATTAATGAGTATACAAAAATTTTTCATTTTTCTGCAGAAAATACAACATTGATATTTTTGTATTCAAAGGAAAAGAAATTAATACTGCCACCATTGCCCTAAATAGTTTTTTTTTTTTTGTGACCGGAGGAATTTTTTCGTTGATAGTACGAAAAGTATTGCGTACCAAAATAAAATTCGTTGTATTTTAGAGAAATGTTTGGTAAACACGTTGAAACAGACAATTTTTATATTTAAGAGTTATTTTAAGAGCTATCAATTTTTAAAGTTAGTCAAAAACGTTCCATTGAAAAATGTTATAGGAACTAAAACTATGTATAGAAGTTACTCATTTTTAGGTGCTTTCGTAATTATATAATTCGTAGCACATATAGTCGCCATTCAGTCCGTCTGTGTGTCTGTCCGCATGTAATTGAGAAAAAACTACCCAATCGAATTATTCGAAATTTAAAATATATAATTGTTGCATAGTTTTGTCGAGTCATTTCAAATTTTATGAAAATAGGCTGCATTGTTTAACTACTGTAACAATCAACAGTATCCGCTTACATTACGTCCAAAGGGAAAAGAAATTCTTTCTCAGTAAAAGATAAATGAAAGAAACTCCGTTTACATGTGATTGCCATTGACTTTTAAATTATAATTCAATCTTCTCTAATCTTTTTAAAGCCGATGTAAATTGTTCTGTTGGGTTTGGATCAATCTTCGATTCAATGAAAAATATTTTGTAGCGTTTGGAACGGGTTTCGGGCTGGCTTGAAATAGAGTTTTTCCGCTTCTGCTCAATTATAACAAGACCCGTTCAGTTCTTTTATTCTGAAACTACATTTAAATTTGTCTTTTTGTGGAAGTAATTAAGATAAACAAGAAATCATCCGACTAACACAATGATTTCCTTGTATTCTTATCAATAATATGAATACTTAAATTAAATACTTTGTGAGTTTAAGAAAGGAAAATCACATTTATACGGTTTAATGCACTGCTCATCATGCATGAGTTTCAGAGTCTGATTGAATTTTAAAGTGCTGTGTGCATTTGAAACTTTTTCATTTGTTTGGAGGATATGTTTACAAATAGAGAATGTGTGGGAACCGTATTTGCAATGAACTAAGACTCTTATAACAGTTCTAGCCATACTCTGAGAAAAATGCCTGAGTTCAACACTGCTATAAACAATTTTTGGAAGTTAAGAAAAGCTTCATTGTAGTTTATCCAATTATTTTACACTATTAGATGGTTTAATTTTGAATTAAATACATAAACAGCATTACATTCTGCTTCTTATTTTACGCTTCAAATTGCATTATATTATATCGCATGCATTTGCTATCATTTATTTTCATTTGGCGGATACTATAAATAATAAATGAATATGCCAACTGTATTGGCACTAAAAATGTCATTTCCTGATACATATTAAAAGCACTTTCCCTTGTAAACTTTTTTTTTTTTTAATAGAAGTTCATTTATTTATTCCCTTATTACGATTAAGGAGATAAAAATTGATCTAGTGCCAGAAATATTTATTTTTATTGAATAGTGAGTAATTTCTTTTTAGGGGTGTTCATAATTATGTAAATACATAGCACATATAATCGTAGTTCAGCCCGTCTATCCGCATATAACAGAGCAAAAACCACCCAACAGAATTGTTTGAAATTTAAAATTTATAATAGTTGCATAATTTTGCCGAGTGATTTCAAATTTTATGAAAATCGGATATATAGTTTAATTACAGGGACAATCACAAATATTCCGTTACATTACGGGCATTGAGAAAAAATAGTTTCAAGTGCATTTTATTGATGACATACTCTTCCGAACATAATAAAATTGATATGAATCTATGAAATATATACTAAAATATACATTCTGTACAATCGTGGTTAAAGAATATTTATTATCAATTTACAGGTCCACACAAAAATATTCCAACACATAATGGCATAGGGGGAAACATGACGATATAATGTGTTTAAATGATAATATAAACATTGTTTGGGGGATGTTTTACTATTTCACATTTTATGAAATAGATATACGTTGCTGGGGTATACTACAAGTTACTTACTGCATAAAAGAAAACAGATAGTATTTACAAGTGAACGCTAAAAGTTTCGGAAACATTACTGTAACCCAAGTACTATTTAGTTTACACAACTGTATGGTTTAATTTTCAGTTTAATTTTTTAACAGCGAAATTCTGACACACTTTCTATTTTAATGCTTCGAATTGTAGATCGTTGCATTGCATACACAACAATTTATTTTCAGTTAAATTTTTTAACAGTATAAATTTAGCATACTTTCTATTTTTTGCTTCGAATTGTAGATCATTTCATTGCTTGTATACAGAATAATTTATCTTTATTTGGATGATAATTTAATTGATAAATGTGTGCGTCAATAGTATTGGCACTAAACATGTTATTTCTTTTTTACACACCAAAAGAATTATTTTAGTTATAAGTCTTTTGTTAGATAAAAGTAAATTTATTTATTTCCATATTGCGATTTCGGCAAAACAGGAAAAATATCGATTGAATTCAAGATTAAGTTGCGTTTAAAGATTGGCGTGCCGTTATCGAATAAAAATAAAAATCAAATGTTATGTATAAATTCTGAGGCAAATCTTATGCTTATAATCAGTTGTCTGACAAAGATACAGTTTGGATATTAGCACCCGGGCGCTAATTTTTTAGGAGCCTCAAATTTATCTTATAATAGCTGCTAGAAACCATATACACTGGGTCATATAAAAATCTCGAAACATTTTTAAAGACAATAATTCACATACAACTAATAAAATTTAAAAATTATAAATATTTCTAATTTTCCTATGCACACATTTTTCCTTCAAGCAATCTTTTGTTACAACTATAAATTGGAAAATAAAGGCGGATATTTTCTAACTAGCAAAATTTTAATATATACCCATTAATTTTTGTTTTCTGCAGCATTTATATATTGCTGGTACTTAGTCAATTACTGTAGTACTTACCTTTTTAATGGCGGAAAAAAAACCCAAGAAGAGAAAGTGTTGAAACTAAATAAAAACTTTCAACTGATGTCATTTTTCCTTAATTGTTGTATAGAAATGAGATCATAATGTTGACATTATGTTTTTACGTACACAAATGGTTTTAGAATTATGTGTCTGTTGTCTTAAAATATAAAAGCAAAACAGTGTTCACGCAATTTTAACGCTTTATCTGCCAAGCATAAAAATAGCAGGTTGTATATTGGCTTTTGATGGTTCTGATTTCTTGATGATGTCTCGGCAATATTATGATTAATAAATATAATGAGCATATTTCTTCAAAAATGTCCAGCGATACTTTTGTTAGATGTTATCACTTAATTCTTCCTTAATGTTTTGCTAAAACAGCGTTTAAATTTACATAAATGCTAGGCTTTTTGAAGAGTTAATTCAAGAATGGGTACCCATTAAGGACCAACAAACAAAATGTACAATCGAAAAAAAAGTCCCATAAGTTTTATCTACAAAATTTCCGAAAAAAAAAAAAATATATCCTATATCCTATAACCATAAAATTTTCAAAGAGAGAGAGAGAGCAGTCTCCCATATGCTTTAGTCACGAAATTGTTGCGGGAAAAAATCCCATATTTTTTAACCACAAAATTTTAGGAAAATATATTTTGAAAGGCTCAGAGGACTTTCTTCATAGAGAAATTGTAAAAAACTTTAAAATTGTCTGTATGAACACCCTGTTATGACACTATATTTTGGTTTTAAAAGTGAAAACATTTTCATAAACAAATATGTAACCGAAATTGAAAAAAGTACAAAAATACAATGTTAGACATCAACCTGAAACACTGTATGCGAAAAAAAAATCTTTTTAAAATATTGAAATGCAAAAGAGAAATTTGTATAAAACGCTGCCAATGGTTAAACACTGGCTTTCAAGTGTTTTTGTATCATTAATATAGGCTATCCTCCTCAGTCCTAATGTCGGCTGTAGGAGACACTATGGAACACCTTTTAAATTAATTTAAATTTTTCTAGAATTGTTAAAATTACTTCTACACATTTTTAATAAATGTGTGCATATCATAAGCATTCATATATAAGCCAATACGTCTTGGAAAATATTTTATAGTAATTTTAAACAGATTTTTGTGGTCACTCATAATATTTATCTCAGGATTGAGGAGGCTATTAAGTGAATTCAGAATTATCAAGAAAGTATGTTTTTGCTCTTCATTACATCATGAATTAGGAGAAATTACTCAAAAAATTATCTTATTCGGAATATTTTCAAAGTTTTATTGGCTATTGTGTCTTGTATGCATTGAATAAAAATGAAAAATTTAAACTCTTCAATTCCTTCAAAAAGCAGTAATTCTTGGGACTCTAACTAGGGAACTGCAAAAAGTGTAAGTCACCGATTTTGACGAAAGTGTTATCGTCACACTGCTGGGAAACTGCATTAAGTGACATAAATTGTCGGATATCAGGAAAACGGCTCATTTCAGATGGGCAGTTCCATTGAGTTTTTTACTTCTCACAATGATATCTTTGCAACGACACCATTTTTATCAAAATCGAGAAAACAATTTTTTGCGGTCCCCCATTAAGTGTGCACTAGAACAGTATGCATTAGCTACGTGACATAAATTATAGGATATTTCGAAAATGGCTCTTTTCCGACGGGTAGTTCTATTGAGTTTTTCTCTCTCATGATGATCGTTTTAACGATACCACTTTCGTTAAAATCGAGACTAAAATTTTTTGCGGTCTCCTATTAAGTATGCTCTAGTTATGTGACATAAATTGTCGGATATCTCGAAATCGGCTGATTTGCGACGGGTAGTTCCATTGAGTTTTTTACTGCTCTCAATGAGATCTTTCCAACGATATCACTTTCATCAAAATCGGTGACTTACACTTTTTGCAGTTGCCTAGTAAGTATATAGAATAGGTTCGGGTATTATGGAATACTATCTATAGTTATATTTGTAAGACAACATAGGGGCTATAAATGATGTCATGCATTGAAAAAGTGAGGGGTGGGGGATCGTAAAATCGTGAAGGTTTGTGACAAGAGGATGGGAAGGAGTAAGAAAGAATGTGACATCACACTTTTTGATTAGAATTTTGCTTTGCACCTCTTTTTTTTTTTTTTCGAAATAAGACGTACAAAGCAGTTACCATTCGTTTCCAAGACCACGCAAAAGAAGTACAATTAAAGTAAAGTACATTTCCTGTACTGTGCACTAATTGTTGAAATCTGATTTTTCAAACGTATTATATTTTTCCTAAAATTTTAACTTATTGACCGAGAGACGGCAGCACAAGTAATAATCTCATCGAGTTCACTGATGAAAATCTAGAATTAGTTAAATCTCGATTCCCATATTAAAACCCAACCGGTCTGTCAAATCGTATCTTGGTGGAAGACCTCGAAAGATATGATTTTAGTGGTTGACTCATAGGTTTACCATTATATTTTCCTGCTCTCAATCCTCCATGTATTCATACTTTTGGGGTCAAATGCTAAAATCAGATTTTTAGGTGGTTTCAACCAAGATATGACTTGGCAGATCGATTGAGTTTTAATATGCGAATCAAGATTTGACTAATCCTAAATTTTCATCCGTGAATTCGATGAGGTGAATAACTGTGCTGCCTCTTCTCGGTCCATTAGGCATATGTTGTAGCTTATTAAACGACGAGATAATTTAAAAATATTCTGTAAATGTTGAAAAGTGTTTTATAATCTATGCTTGACGCATGAGGTTTCTTTTTTGTTTCGCTTAAAGATGCAATTGAAAAAAGGATAATTAAAACAAATATTATTCTAATAAGTTATCGTCCTTCAAAAATAAAACTACTAAAGAGCTTTTTATCTATAAATCAGCTAAAAAAATATGAAGAGGAAAATTTCTTTTTTGATAACAGAAAAATAGACGAAACAAAAAATACGGTAAATAAAAAGGAAAAAAGTATTTCCGTTTCTGAAAACACTAAACCCCTTAGGAGCGAACGTTCTGTATACGTGCCGCATAAGGTGCTCAGAATCCTCGATTATTCTTATCAATAAAATTTTACTGAAAATATTACCTTATTTAGTTCGTGCATTTTCCCGATTCAACTAGCCAAAAATTTATGTTTTTAAAAATCGGTGATTAAAGATTAAAAATTCCGTAAAAGACTTTTGTGCATAAGGGGTTAAGAATTAATTTTTTTAACATAATATTTAACATAAAATTTCTTTCTTCGTACATTTTTATCTCAAGAAGAAATGTAATAGCTGCGTAAAATACCACATAACTTTAAAATTACCGAGCAAAGTAAGTAGACCAAATGTAAATTATTTTACTCGTTATCTATAACCATGTCAAATGATTCAGAACTGAAGGAGGAAAATGAATTTACATATGCAATATCAAGTGGTTGTAAAAACATCTAAAAATAGAAAACTTATCTTATTGTATATATAATTTTTAAGACTATTTTATCATTTATAATTTCATACTAATACTTTGTTTTCAAGAGTTTTTAACTCATAGGCTATGAAAACCTGAGAGATTATGTGCCCGTCCGTTCTGTATGTATGTAAGTTTGCATGTATGTAACGCGATAACTCGTGATAAAAATATCCAATTTACATCAAATTTTGAATATAGGCTTTTTTTCTGATAAGGTGCTTTCCTGATTATTTTTGGGAGTTCATTCGATAAGTATAAGAAGGGGAACGGGGGCTAATATCCCTTCCCTTATTTTATATAAATAGGTTTTTCGTACAGAATAAACAGATTTCATTCAAATTTTAGATATAGGATCGTTCTGATGAGGCACTTCCATGATTAGTATTGGGTGTTCATTGGATAACTATAAAGGGGGAAATGGGGGTAACCTCCCTTATTTTAGGTTAATGGGTTTTTCACGCAGAATTTAGCGATTTGCTTCAATTTTGGATATAGGTTCATTCTGATAATGCACTCCCTGATTCGTTTTGGGAATTAATTGGATAAATATACAGGGGGGAATCCGGCGAACTACCCCCCTTAAATTATATACATAGGTTGTTATGCAGAATTATCCGTTCTGCTATAAATTTTGGTTGTAGGTTTTTTTTCTGTTAAAGCTAATCTCTGTACAGTTTTGAGTTTTAATGGAAGGGAATAACCCCTCTTAAATTATGCAAATGGATTTTTATGCAGAATATCCAATTTGCTTAGATTTTAGACATAGGTTTATTATGCGATAAAGCGTATCCCGGATTAGTTTTGAGGGTTCAATGATTAAGTATAATAAGAGGAGTAATGAGGGGGCTGTTTCCCCCTTAATATATTTTTGAAGAGTATTATTCCGTGAAAATATAAGGCTGCAATATACAATTAGTATGCGTAGAATATGAGCTCAATGGCATCAGTTTAATTGGGCAATATTCTTTTTTATTAATTTAAATGTAAATTATGAAATAAAAAAATTGCAATAGTTACTGTTTCTAAACTCTCATTAATACTCCGTCTGCACTCTAACTCTCGCAAATATACTCGAATTCTCATGTAATTAATAAACGTTATTTGGTGTCACCATAGCTTGTTTGCTATCGTATATGAAGTATGTGGGATTATAGTTCATTTACAGAGGCACTCAAAAGAATTCCATTACAATATGGAATATGTGGGAAATAGTGTGCAGAATATTTTAAAGAAATTACGCTATTTCAAATGAATTTAAACTTGTATAAATCCCTTAATTTCACTAAAAGATGGTTACGGTAGAATAGCACATTTACATTTGTCGTTTATTCAAAGGGACACACAAAGGGAACCGGTTACAGTACTGTCTTTGAGTAATAATTTCTGGATGTGCATTTTAAAATTCGTATATGCTCTCATATTTAAATAATTTTTTGAATGTTACTCGTTGCACATAAATTTTATATCTCATATACAGGGCTGAACAAAAAAAAAATCATGTTACAGTTTCCTTATTAAATACGGAAATAGCTGAAGGGGAATTTCTAACAAAAGTATATGTATTTCTTAACTGAACTAAATTTTGGCATGGATATAGTTAATAGATATAAATCTAGATGGCCTATACACGGCTACTCAAAGAATTCGGATAGTTTTCTGATTGTAGATGGATACAGTTGAAATTAGTTTTTCAAATATGTTATGCGTTTCCATATAGTTGAATTAGACATAATATTTTAGCTTTATAAACGTTACAGTTCTGTTTCTTTATTCTGAATGTGTTGTAAAATGTTTCATAATCTATGCTTTACACAAGGTTTTTTTTTTCTTTAGAATTTCGTCTTTAGAAGTTCATTAGAATTTCGATTCTTTATCGTTGGTAAATTCATATTAATGCTTTCTTGTGGGATGCTTTACATTTTAAAAGTAGCTTTAAAATTTAGCTAAAATTTGCATCATTTATCATTCATAAACTCACATAATGCCATGTCTTAGTGTGTTTTTAATTAAAGTATAACATTTAAAATCTTACATTAATGCTTCGTCTGGGTATGTGTTTTTAGCTCACAGGCTATCATAGCCTGAGAGCTTATGTGCCCGTCCGTTCTGTATGTATGTTCGTATGTACGTAACGCGATAACTCATGATAAAAATATCGGATCCACTTGAAATTTTGTATGTAGGTATATCCTGACAAGGCGCTTCCCTGATTAGTTTTTGGAGTTCATTCGATATGTATAAGAGGGGGAACGGGGGGCTCATGCCCCCCGTTAGTTGATATAAATGGGATTTTCATGCAGAATTAAGTTTTCAAAATTTAGATTAGGATCATTCTGATGAGGCGATTCCGTGACTGTTATTAGGTGTTCATTGAATAAGTATAAATAGGGGGAACAGGGGTTCTAATGCCCCCCCCCCCCGTTAGTTGATATAAATGGGATTTTCATGCAGAATTAAGTTTTCGTTCAAAATTTAGATTAAGATCATTCTGATGAGGCGATTCCGTGACTGTTATTAGGTGTTCATTGAATAAGTATAAATAGGGGGAACAGGGGTTCTAATCCCCCCCCCCGTTAGTTGATATAAATGGGATTTTCATGCAGAATTAAGTTTTCGTTCAAAATTTAGATTAGGATCATTCTGATGAGGCGATTCCGTGACTGTTATTAGGTGTTCATTGAATAAGTATAAATAGGAGGAAGAGGGGTTCTAATGCCCCCCCCCCTTAATTTATATAAATGGTTTTTTCAAGCAGAATTTTCAGATTTCGTTCAAATTTCTGAATAGTTTTGGAAGTTTAATGGTTAAGTATAAAAGAGGGGAATAACTCCTTTTAAATTATATAAATGCTAAATGGGTTTTTATTAAGAATTATCTAATTTGCTCTGACTTTTGGATATAGATTTTTTATATGATAAAGCATGTCTTTGATAGTATAGGAGGTTCAATGATTAAGTATAAAAAAAGAGGAAAGGGGAGTGCTGTTTCCCCTTCTTAATTTTTTTTTTTTTCGAACGGAATTAACCCTTGAAAATATAAGGCTTTAATGTACAATTAGTATTTGTAGCCTGTGAGCTCAATGCCATCAGTTTAACTGGGCAGTATTCTTTTTTAATTACAGATATATATATAATTACAAATGTAAAGTTATAGAAATCTTTTGTGTTTACTAAAATTTTATCTGTACACTGTACGAAAAAAGATGTAACTCTATAAAATTAGTTTTTTTTAAAGTTACAGAAACCTGCAGTTTTACAAAAGAATCCACACTAAAATTACAGTAATCTTGCTAAAATTTTACCTATAGTTAGCTTGTAGTAGCATAAAAAGTTCTAGGCAGTCTAGCTTCCTAAAAGAAATTCTTAATAATCCTACAGATTTTTTTATTTACAGAGCAAGCATATATCTGTTATATGATTTTTTTTCAATTGCCTTTATATAAAAAGTTCTAGGCATTCCAGCTTTCTAGAAAAATTTTAGTAGCTTTATAGATTTTTTGTTACATACAGTGTATGTACCATACATCTTTGATTTTTCATCATTTTTAAACTCACATTAATATTTTGCTTTTTTTTAATTTAACGTGAATTAAAAAAGTAAAAGTAATTAAAATCTGCACCATTTATCTTTCATAACATCAAACTATTTTTCCGCCATGATTTTATTATTATTATTATTATTATTTTAGATATAATTTTAAAAATTGGATGCAAAACGATGAACCATTTAAATTAATTTTTTAAATTATAAATATTTCAAAACTGACATTAATACTTTGTCTCGGTATAAATTTTTAGTGCTAATTTTAAAAGCAAATTAAAAATTTAGAAAGGATTTTTTCTTTAATTTTAAAACAATTTGAAATCTGCATCATTTACTATCCATCATTAATATTTTTTGGCGTTAATATATTTTTATGGTTTGTTTTTAATTTAAAGCAATTTTAAAAGAAAATAATCTGCATCATTTATCATTCATAAATATACATTGCATAATATTACATCAAGATCTGAACACATTTATAACTTTGTTATAATACCAATGCATCTTATTCGCTAAGCTTGAAGCGCAATTTTTAGATTTGTTAAATATAAAAGTATCCCTTAATATTAGCCACTCAGAAAAACTATCAAAAAGTAACTATTATTTAGTACTATATTATTATACAATATTAGATTATTAGTTTTTACTTACTTTTTAATTATTATTTTAAGTATTACACTAACATAAAAAATAATACATCTCTTCTGAAAATAATTTTTTTTTCCGTTATAACGATTTGCTTTCATTATATGTTATTTATTAAATTTTAATTTTGATCTGAATGCGTATAACATGTTGATATTGCATAAAATATTATTTCTTCAACTTTTATCGCTGAAATACTTTAATTCATAAAATAACCTTTGTGTTATTCTCATAAAATTTTATTTATGCAACGGGTTAGATTTCTTCATATCTTTGAATAAAAATGCGATGAAAGAGATATCTTCAGATTAGATAAATTGATTGAATGATGAATTTCTTGTATCATTTGCACAATAATTGTCTTTCATCGTATTGTACTTAGACTTTGATTAGTGCTAGAAAATTTGGTTCGGTTAAATATTAATACAGCATATATCTTGGAAATGTCTGCATAGATAAAACTATGTAAGATACTACAGCTTATCATAAAAATTATTCACATCATTTGCCAAACAATAAACGAAATACTAAAATAATAGAATAAAAATAAAACTAAAGGTATACAGTCGGCATTCGTTAATTCGAACTCGTCGGAACCACAAGAAATGTTCGAATTATCCGAAGTTCGAACTAAGGAAAATATGAAATAAAAACATGCTTAATATGGTACTATTACAAAGGAATTAATGTTATAGTGTTTTTTAAATTTATTTCTTCTGTTATCATTAGAATGTGACTTAATAATAAATTAGAATGTATAAATACATAAACTAAATAAATGATTAGAAACAAGTACAATGGAAGAAAAATTTAAGGTGTCACTGCTGGACAGATGGGGTACTATAAAATGCATTGTATTACAGTAAAATCTCCATAACGGACACTCCCGAATAGCGGACACCTCTATTTAACGGACAGTTTTCCAATCTCCACTCCCAAAACCTAAATTTTTGTATGTTTAACCTCTGAATAACGGACATTCCGAATACCGGACACTTTATTCGGCGAAAAAGGATGAGAAAGTATTTTTTTAAAAGAAAAAAAAAATGAGAAAAGAGCAAAAAGGCTTCTGAATTTATCAGGACAATGTGTCGCAAATTTTGTAATAATAGATAAATGTTGATAAAGAGCTAGGGAAAATCCGCCCCCCTATGTTCAGTGCTAAATTCATTGAGTTGCCCGCGAGGAACTGAATGGCCCAGAGCATTGAAATGTCACCCAAGATTATTTTGAGATTTTATGCTTTTAAAGGTCAAAAAGTGCAATTCTTCCCTCCCCGCCCGGAAATCTACAATATCCAAAACGCCACATAGAAAAACAAATTGCATTTAATCGCAAGAAAAACAAAACTTTTGTAACAGATATTTTTCACAATAGTATAATAAACAGTGGCTTCACAATTTTATTCAATTTTATTGTTTAAAAAATAATTTTAATTTCTGATTAGTTATATAATAAAGATTTTAAGACATATAAGAGTCAATTAGTGAAACATTAAACATTTCTTAGCGATTTTTGAGTGTCTGAGGTTTTTCCAATAGCGGACAATTTCTGCGTTCCCGAGGTGTCCGTTATTTAGAGGTTTTACTCTATTACCTTGTCATTCGCGAAAGTTAGGTTCGCAAAAATCGTCTCGAATGTCAAAATCGCGAGTGTTGAGACTATCTTCCAGGACTGTTAGGAGTAGGAGTCAAATTCGGATCCATTTTTGAGCAAAAGAGTTGGACTCGTAGTCACTAAAAAACAAACAAACTCCGACTCCGGCTTTTTTTTTTTTTTTTTTTTTTTTTTTTTTTTTTTTTTTTTTTTTTTGTTAGACAGTTTGAAATGAAATTAAACCAATTATATGCAATTTTGACTTTATAAAAAGAAATTATGATTGTTATTTTTGGATTTTATCGGGCTATCCAAATTATAGGTTTCCAGTATGCTGCCCGGCATACATTGTAGATGAAAACTGATTTTAATAAATAACTTTAGTAGATCCCAGATTATTTCCAAACTAGTAAAATTTTCGTCTTTATTTTTTTTTTCCATTGAAATTTTTTTACTCTTGGGTATACGAATTATCATCAAAATTTTAATGATTTCTACTTTTCAAGTCCTAAATAGTAAACTCTATGCGAGACTTTTATATCCGAATTCGATTTCGGGTTCAACGTGAAAATATGAATTATTTACAAATTGAAAAAATTCTATTCGATAAACAAGAGTATTTTTTAGTTTCTTAAAGTGTTTTATTTTATTGTAAAAATCATTCAGAAAAGGAATTGAGTTGTTATGGATAGGGTATACAAAGAAGTATCTTATATCATTATAATGTTTTGGTACGATCAGTGTTAGTAACAAAAAGCAGCCTTGGGATTTCGCTTATCAATCCTCGCTTTCTGTTTGAAGTTATTTTCCAGATTTATTGGAAAACAGAACTCATCTCTTTTTGCTACAGTTGTACAATGAGGTTTTTAAAAAATGAGAATATTGCACAGGGCCGTAGCTAGAAATGATCTATAGGGGGGGAGCTCAAAATACTCTAGGGGGGAGGGGACTCATAATTCTGACACAGAAAGATATATTAGTGCATATTAACACTGTAGGTAGTATGTTTCTTATTAAACTGTTGTAATAACTTCATTTTATACTAAGAAAAGTAAGTGATGATGAAAATTTTGAGTGTATAACTGGTGCAAAATTAAACATCATGTTAGCTTCATACGTACAAATAGGATGAGGGATTGTTGAAAGACTTATTTTAGATACAATTGAGTAATTCTGAAAAACTGTAAAAGGATCTCAAAACTAAATTAGATTTTTGAACAGAATTTCATTTGAATTTTCAGAACAGAAATTCATTGAGTGACCTTGAAATCTTTTCCAGGGGGGGGGGGGCTCAAATTATTTTAGGGGGGGCCTGAGCCGCTCATAGCGCCCCCTTAGCTATGGCCCTGATATTGCATATATTTCCAAGAAGCTACGTATAAACAGTAAATATGCCTTTTAAACAGATTTTCAGAGTTATTAAAATCACGAAACATTGTCATGAGAAAATATTTAGGAAAATGAGTTATTTAGCTAAATGAGGAAATAAATTGAATCCGGCTCAGAGCCGGTTTGGAAAGTGAAAGTATATTAATAGGTAAAAAAAAAAAAAAAAAAAAAAAAAAAAAAAAAAAAGATCTGCAAACATAACCGGAAATAGCAAAAAGGTTCATTGTAGTAATAGACCTCGGAAATCCAATACAGACAAAAAATATGGAAAAATATTGAAATGCAAATGAGATAGTTTAAAAGAACTTTTCCACAGGATTAACATTAGTATACAAGTGTCTTCGCGTGAGTGAAGTAGTCCCTTAAAGACACATGGGTCATCTTGATAAGTAAAATGAAACAGTTCCTGCGAAATATTTAACACCATGCATTTTACTTAAAAATAGAGATAGAAATTAAACATTTTTTTACAGTAAATATACGCGCTATAAAATAAATATATACACAAATAATTCAAAAGAAATTACGTTCATGCTTAAATTAATTTTCAAGAGCTAATTAACTTTTTATATAACTTTTTGAAGAATATGTCTGTTCGGTACACTTTTCTAAGCAAACTGTTGAAAATAACACCTTATAATGTGTTGTGGTGTCAGAAAACATGCTATTTGAAAATAACAAGAAGCCATTATCATTTTGGTTTAAAAGAAATAATATAAAAAAATATTTTATTAAAAAACTTTGAAAATCCCAAAAAAGTTTAAAGACATATATTTTTTCTTCTTCACTCGGAGATATATAAATGTTAGAAATTTTTAAAGGAGAAAGTTAGTTACACAGTTTTGGAAAGTTTTAATTGTTTACCTAAGATAGAATTTTACAAATGAGTACCAAAGCATAAAAAGACACATTTTGAAAAAAGGTCAAATATATATATATTTATATATATACACCCGCAGGGCTTACTTATTTAAATAATATTATTTAAAACCTTCCAGTGCTTTCTTTTAAAACCTTCCAGTACCATAATCTTTTAGCTCTAATTTTTAAGCCGATATATACCGTGAGATGACAGCACAGATAATCACCTGATCGAGTCCATGGATGAATTTCTAGGATTAGTTACATCTTGATTAGCATATTAAAACGCAATCGGCCTGCCAAGTCATATCTTGGTGTAAAACACTTAAAAAGCTAATATTAGTGGTTTACCGATTTTAGTGATATTTAGTGGACTCGTAGGTTTACCATTGTGTTGTCCTGAACCCAAAAGTATGAAAACATGGAGGACTGGGAGCAGGAAAACATAAGAGTCAACCATTAAAATCGGGCTTTAGGTGTTTTCCACCAAGAGATGACTTAGCAGATAGATTGCATTTTAATATGTCAATCGAGATTAACTAATACAAGATTTTTATCCGTGAACCTGATGAGGTGAATGTCTGTGCTGTCACCTCCCGGTCTAATTATTATAAAGTTAAAAATTTGAACCATTGTGCCTTTAACAAAGAAATATATGTTTTTTAACTGAACAAAACTCACCTCTTGCTTCCTACTCCCGTCTTTTGTCCATAAATAATCCAAAACATGTCTTGCAATCTCTCTTCCGGATAT
This sequence comes from Maratus speculifer, assembly GCA_964019185.1. Classification (NCBI taxonomy): domain Eukaryota; kingdom Metazoa; phylum Arthropoda; class Arachnida; order Araneae; family Salticidae; genus Maratus; species Maratus speculifer. Next base: position 117,065,202 of record OZ025301.1, read on the forward strand.
CCTCTTGTAGCCTGAAGTACTGAGCTTCAGATCAAAGAACTGCATTACCATTTTTTCCGCGTACGAACCCGGGACGTTCGGATCCGTAATGTTCCTCACATACGTCAAAAAGTCTTTCAAGTTTGCACTTCGTGTACACGTGCGAAAACAGTCACAGGGAAAACCGTGATAGGCTTCCCTCACAGATCCATTTGGATAAAATTGTATGTCAGTTTCGATGACATTAGCACCATTGTCGAGATATCTTCTCACCTGTTCTATGCTGTTCACCATATGTCCTATGATGTAGAAAGGGCGCCTTCCATCACAGGCGCAGGAAGTGAATAATAAAAAGAAAATGAAAGTTCTAATTTGCGAAGAAGCCATCATCATAATGCTTAGAAAAGATTGTGGTAAATCTTTGGTAATATTTGAACGGATTGGTGAAAAACTTGGCTCTTTGAAGCAACTTTATTGTTGTTTCAATAGTGGAAGACTAGATATATAAATTTCTATTCAAATTTATAATTTAGTAAATGTTTATTTGAAACTTTTGTATCAGTTTATTAAAACATTTCGTTGGATACATATTGTTAAAACATGGAAGCAAATATAGTCAACATGTTCTAAAAGTTTCAAGTCTGCTCCATTTTTCCCAAAACAGTTATGTACATCAGTCGAAACATTACTTTTTCTTGTGAAATAAATAAGAAAAGAAAAGAAAATATCGAATTTTTCATATTTATGTGGAATTCCAATTATAATAATGTGAACTAAATATTAGTTTTCTTCTGGTATACTTTACCATTTTTTAAAAGAATTCTGCTATTCGAAAAACAATTTTTCTTACATAACCTATTATAACCCTTTTTTATTTTTTTTTATATGTCTTTTAAAAGAATTAACAAAAACACCTAACTTTGAGGGAAATCTGCTTTATATAAAACTGATTGGAGATTTATTTTAATAATGTAATCAGGTTTTCTCGCAAAATTCAGATACACAAATGCAAGAACTTTTCATTCTTCTGCTTCTGATTTTCCTGAAAGGAAAAAATATATAAAATGAGAAAAACAATTAAAATACTAACATATATAAATTAAAATTCTAATATATCACAGGTAATGATTCAAAAATCGATTCTAAAATTCTATCCTTACAACCAAAAACAAATTGATTTTAATAAAAAAAATCTAATTACAACACTTTTCTGCTTAACAGCTCTTATTAATATTTATACCCATAATAATAAAGAAAAAAACAGACAAAACTTTTTCTACCAACAACACATTTTTCTTAGAAAAGCGATAAAATCGTCGAAAAAAAAAAAAACCTTTGCACGTGCATTTGTACACATTTTTTTTAATCGATAGTGAAATCCCACGTGTTTCTTTATGGCTTATTTTTTGATGTATTATTCATGAGTTTCGCAGACTAAAAATCAGCGGGTAAGAAGGAAAGCTGAAGGAATTTCCCTAATTTCATGTTTCCTTAAATAGCTTACTTATTTATTTTCCAAAGAGGAAAAAATATTTTTCGTTTGTGTATCACTTCCCCAAGTCATTTTTCATGTCTTGCAATTTCTTGAATTCATAATTTTTTTGTTTTGTGGCATTCTAATATTTAATTTTAATATAAATTAACGCAAAGTTTTAATATACAGTTCTGTATGTATGTAAATACTTATTTATACAGTTAGATTTTTTTTACTCGTTCATGTTTGTCTTTAGTACAGTACCAGCCCAAAAAGAAAAAAAAATCTTGACACCTGCGATGAACGAAAATTATCGCCGACAGAAAAAAGCTTAAAATCCGTTATTCCCAAAATGAAGCAAAAAAATGAGGGGCTGTATCCATATTCCATTGTTTAGTGTCTGCACAATATTGCACGTACTATATTTGGATAAAGCTCCTCATCTTTTTGCTTCATTTTGGGAATAACAAACTTTGATCTTATTCTATCGACGATAACTTTCAAAATTTTCAAGCTATATTTTTGAGATTTTCACACAAGTTGCTCTATATATTTAGCTATCACATTATGCAAATTATATTTTGATTAAGTCCCCGCATACGCACTAAAACCTTATTTTGTAAACCTGCTCATTTTTCATACAATTATCAATAGTTTTTATGTTTGACAACAGGGTGTTAATTATAATGTTGTTTCTCCTATTTTCTGAAAAAAAAAAAAAAAAAAAAACATTGTTTTTTTACTAAGAAATCTGCAAATTATAAACAAAAAACTTGGTAAAATTTTGGACATTTTTTATAAAATCCTTCAATTCTCTTCGAGTATACATGCTATATTCATAAAAATGAACACAATTAATTACAATAAGCCAATTAATCATAATCTGCAGATTGAACGATCTTGCTACATTAGTTTTGACAGGGTCATCCAAAAAATATTCATTCTTTTTCAATTTTTTGACGGTCCCCTATGGAGTTTGAGGAAAACATCCCCACGGAAATGTATGACCTGCTCTATTATGTTTACACACTTAGAGTTTCGGGATAATTCCTGATGTTTTTTTCTAGATATTTAACAAAACGTCTAAAATCGCAAATGTCAAGATTTTTTTTTCTAACACTGTAGATAATGATGACGATTATGATGGTGATGGTGATAGTTAAACTATAATAATTATTGGGGACAACAGAAACCAAGGGGTATTAGTGACAAAATTTTTAAAAAATGGACTAAGTGCACAAACGACTTGCAAATATGCTTCTTTCTTTTCCGGTAATGAAATAGAAGCGATTTTCTAATTATGGGCTACGTTAGAGAAATCAACCACTTTTGCCGAATAATAATCAATAATGATTAATTATCAATTTAACTGAATTTGTACCTTGAAATAAAAGTTAAAAGACCACAATAAAATAAGCTGCAGTTTCCTATTTCAATTCAGTCTATTATTATTGATGTTCAAATTTTATTATCTTTGACCTCAATTTACTCCAAATCAATTTTTTTGTCACTTGCACCCGCTTGGATTCTGAGGTGCTCAATTATAATTATTATTATTATTGATAATATCTTTAAAAAAATAATTTAAATAATGCAAAAAAAAAAAAAAAAAAAAAAAAAAAAACATAAAAATGGCATATAACTAGGTTTTCTAGTTTGGAAGTACTAACTCGTTAAACAATAAGAATTTACATGTTGGATATGGCATTCCAAAACTTTCTCCTATCGCTTTCATGTTGATACTTCCTGAAAAATTTAGCATATCAACACCACCGGTTAGTTGATTTACACCGAATTTTAATACTTACTAGATACAATACCCTAGATACAATATACTTACTAGATACATATACACGGATACTCAAAGAATTGAGATAATTTTGGACTGTAGATAGAAATTACTGAAATTAAGTTCTCAAATATGTTATGAGTTTTCAAATGCTTCAATTAGGCATCCTATTTCAACTTATTAAACAGTGAAGTTTTTTACATTATTCTGAATGTGCTGGAAGGTGTTTTATAATCTATGCTTAACACGTGATTTTTTATTCTTGTTTAAGTTAAGAAACATTTGCCTTTTTGTACAAAGTATAGCAATATCGTTCAAAAGAGAACATAAAATCAACTTTCAGACCATTTAAATAAGCGGAGAAATCGGCTCACAAAAAAAGTATACGTTTAGTGGATTTTAATGCTTTTTTATGTTCATAATCACTTATGCACAAAATATGTATTCGATTGAAGCATGGACCCTATTAGCAACATATCCGAATAAGTAATGCCTGCCTCTTCAGAGATTAAAAATTTTCTGGTCAACTAATAAACCAAGAGGTGGTAGAACACCCCATCGAGTTCACGAATGAAATTTCAGTATTAGTTAAGCGTGTTCTTAATTCAAAAAAGGCAACTTTGTAACATAAGTTTTAATTTATTTTTGTTCGGAAATGAAAAAAAATAGCAGGTGTTGTTCAGAAACTATCTAACAGCAATCATTTTTCTGGGTTTTTTTTTCCAAACACAATATATATTTCAAAAAAAGCCGTCAAAGTTGGCCTTTTCAACCGTATTTCTCGATAAAAGCCGAAAAAACAGTCTTACAAAGGAAGAAAACGTATGATCACATCATTGAAATCGCCTAAAACTCTTTAGGTAATTTAATTATCATAAAAAGAGAAATAGAGCTCGATTTAAAATCGCTTCCATAGTCAAGCCTTCCAATTTCATATCTTTCTGTAAAAAATAAATTCGTAAATTTGTCAAAAAGTTTTATGTTTTTTGAGCAGAGCAGTTGAGAACAGCCTTAAAACGCGATTCTCGTATTAAAACGATTTCGGTCTACCGAGTCAAATCTTGGTGCAAAACACCTGGTAACTCAATCTATATAATAAGTTTATGATTGTGTTTTCCTGTACCCAAAAACGAAAATATGGAGGATTGGAAGCAGGAAAACATAACGGTAAACATACGAATCACTCGCTTAAATCGGGGTTTCAGATGTTTTCCACCAAGGTAAGACCTGAAAGATAAATTGCGTTTTAATTTGCGAATTGAGTTTTAACTAATTCTGGAAATTCAGCAGTGAACAGGGTGAGGTGAGTATCTGTGCTACCGTCTGCAGGTCTATAACTTTCCTTTAAAAATTGTGCAACAAACATTAAGTTTTCTTTCTATGACCAAAAACAATCGCTTAAAACAGTTATAAAGTGCAGAAACAAAAATTGGGGAGTATGGATTAAACAGTCTTCTGGCCAGATAATCGAACTTAAAAGTCAAATTAGTTTGTCGTTTTTACTAAGACTTTGGGGTTTAAAAAAAAATATTTTTACACTTCAGTGTTTGAGTTTTTATCATCTTTTGCAGTGTAATAATAAAAATAAATCCCACAGCTTTAGAGAGAAAAACATATCTGTAAAAATAAAGTTATTTTACTAGCAATCCATAGATTTTTTTTCCTTTTTTTTTTTCTTTTCTTTTTATAATGAAGTCGCACAGTATCAATGATGAATTACAATCTTTTCTCCCAACGGGGATTTCTACGCTTCCGGGAGAGAATTTTCCCATCAGGCAATTAACACAATAAAAATTTCGGAACCTTCCGGGTGAAATTCCCAGTAACAGGTTGTTTTAAAAATATCAAATCGAGAGGCATTCAAAAGTGCGACTCTATATCCACAGCTGAGAGTAAAATAAATAAAAGAGAATGACACAACTCTGAAAAATTATTGGATAGTTGAAAGCGGTTATGTCATTGTTAGCCAGAAGGATTTGTTAAAAGAGACAAGTAATTGGACCCCGCCTTTTTTTTCCAGAGAAATATATGCCGGAAATATGAGATGAAATAGAATGGTAAAAATAAAATAAATAAGTTAAATAGAAAAGTTAAAGGTTATTCTATATTATAATGCTCCAAGTCATGTGACTGTCACTAACAATTATAGGCAGACTGCTTCGCTTTTCACATGGAAAGCAGCCCTTTTTTGTCAAAATAATGTTTCTGAATAAAACTACATTAAAGTTGTCATAATCGTAAAGAATACTGTCATAAACAATTATAGGTTGATTACGTCTCTTTTCACATGCAAAGCGGCCCTTTTGTATCAAAATTACGTTTCTGAATAAAACCAGATTAAAGTTGTCATGATCTTAAAGATTTCTTGGTACTTTTATGTTAGCCGAGAGCAAATCTCAAAAATCACATTTTTTTCCCTCACGTTGAAAATTAAAGCAATGCTTTGATGTTGAAGTTAAATGTCTTGGTTTATGGTATATCTGTATATTTTTATCTTTCACTTGCGGACACCTCCGAATAGCAGATAAATTATGCGCTCCCTTAGTATCCGCTATTCAGAGGTTTTATTATATTAGTTTTGTCTTGAGATCTACCAAAATAAATCTTAAGCAATGCATCAAATAAGCAAGTTAATACTATTTTCTTCTAGAATACACAATAATAAATTGCAATAATAGTTATTTGAGCCAATATTAGTTACTTTTGAGCACTCGCCAAGATGAATCGTTATAATTCAAGTAATGCGCCAAATATTTGAAACAATATTAATTTGTGATTAAAATCCATTATAATGAACTGTTATGACGCAAACAGCCCATTAAATAATCAAGTTCATTAATTTCTGCCAAGAGTCTGCATAATGAATCGTAAACAATATATCAAATATTCAAGTTAATGTCAGTTTCTGCTAGGGATTTAAAGGAGTCTTCTCGGCGCAATCACAATGGATTGTTACATTCGTAACAGTACATCAAATGTTCTATCCAATATTATTTTTTGTTTACAATAGAATGAATTTCGTAACTCAACTAATGCACCAAATATCCAAGACAATAATAATTTCGACTGATTATCCCCGTAATGAATTTTTATAGCATAAAGAATATTTCACTATTAACTCCTTGGGGGACGAGCGACACACATACGTGCCGCAAAAAGGCTTAAGAATCCTTGTTTATCCCTATCAGTAAAATTTTACTGTAAAATTTACCTTACTTAATCGAAGCATTTTCTCGATTTAATAAGACACAAATTTCTATTTTTAAAAACCGGTGACAAAATATTAATGATTTCGTAAAAAGCTCCCGTCGCGAAGGGGTTAAAGCCAATATTAGTTTATCCGGGGGGTTTCCCACCTCTGACTATGTTTCACTACGGTGAATTATCATAACACAAACAAACGATATAGTATTTTAGCCTACAATAGTTTCTGCCAATTATCCTTATAACAAATTGATATAACACAAACAATGCATTAACTATTAGAGCCATTATTACTTCTATTGAGAATCTACTACAAAGAATTATTCCGACATTATTTACACAAACAAAACATAAATATTCGAGTCAATATTAGTTTTTACTCATTATTCCCCTAACGATATAGCACAACACAGATAATGCATAAAATAAGAACCAATATCAGTTTTTACTAACGAGCGAACTTATGAATTATTATTAGACAAATAAGTGATAAATTATTCGAAACAATATTAGTGCTTGCTAAGGGTCTACTATAATGAATTGTTATAAACCACGAAAGACACCAAATATTCGTGCCAATATTAGTTTCTACTAAGTAAAATTGATGAGCTGTTTTATAACACAAACATGCATTAAATACGAGAGCCAATATTAGTTTTTAGTAAGGATCCACAATAAAGAATTAGTATAACACAAACAAAACATAAAATTTCGAATCAATATTAGTTTCTGCGATTATCACCATAACAAATTTGTATAACACAAGCAATGGATCAAATATTAGAGTCAATGTTAATTTCTACTGGATATCCACCATAATAAATTATTATAAAACACACAAGATATAAAATAATTTAATATCAGTTTTCGTTAAGAATTCAGCATAAATACAAACACTGTAAAAATAAATAATAATAATAATAAATAAAATAAAATAAACGGACGATTTTACGGAAATTGCACTGGTAATCGGGACATTAGTACAACTTACTGTTTTTTAACAGAAATATGGCTGTAAATTCCAGAAAAAAAAACCCAGCAAAAAACGGACAAATTCTGGAATTTACAGAAAATTTTCCGTCAAAAAAGAGTACATTGTATTGGCGTCCCGATTACCAGCACAATTTCCGTAAAATCGTTTTTTTTTTTTTTTTTTTTACAGTGAACTATACATAAAAACTTTTATTTCATAGCGATAATTTTCACTTACTGTTCGCGGAAACGTTATTCTCTTTCGAAATACATATTGAAGTTACGGAAATATAAAAATCAGTGATCACAATCACATCAGAAGCCTACTATATAATCAGAAGCTGTTGAAGTGTTAACTTTACGGCTGTTGTGTCTCAAAATATGTTTTTACAAATAGTACAGACAATCATTTCACAATCAATTATATCAGTCTTTTATTGTTTGTTTTTGCCGACTTGCATATGTCAAGAGATTAAAACTTGTAGGTTTTCGCCTCAAATCACGTGCAGCGTTTTAACATATTCCTTCCTTCCTTAGTGACCGTTTATGCTAATTTTCAGCATTTAGGTTTTGTCCATTTAGAATTTTCATCAATTTTTAATCAGTTTATGAAAATACATTAACATATTTTATCACTGTTTTATGTGTGCTCTAATTCTTAAAAATTGCCTGAAGAGTACATTGTAAAAAATGTCAGATGTTTCTGAATATATAAAAATGTACTGTAATCAAAAACGAAAATATATACAGTAACCTCTTCTAACTCACCTAAGGTTTCGAAAACCGTTCCTTTACCTTTTAAAATCCCAGAAAAGTATTTGTTTTCGAAATTTAAAGAAGAATTTATAAAAATTAATTTTTATTAGCTGCCCGTCCTTTTCGGAAACGTTTCTAAGTAGCTTTTACAGTACAATAATCACTTTTCTCAAATCAAAATATCACTTTTTCGGATGCTACCAATGCATGCGAAAATATTTTGATATTCAGAGAACAAGTTTAATAGAAAAACATACAATATTAACAGTATTAATATTAACATGAAAATTAACATTATTTTGCTACAATTGCATGCACAAAATCAGTTATGTAGCTGAAAATGTTTACTTGAGAATTGATAGACTCCGAAAAAGTGATATTTTGATGTGAGAAAAGTGATTATTGTACTGTAAAAGCTACTTAGAAACGTTTCCGAAAAGAACGGGCAGCTAATAAAAATTAATTTTTATAAATTCTTCTTTAAATTTTGAAAACACTTTTCTGGGATTTTTAAAAGTAAAGGAACGGTTTTCGAAACTTTAAGTAAGTTAGAAGAGGTTACTGTATATTTTCGTTTTTGATTACATTACATTTTTATATAGTATTCAGAAACATCTAAAATTTTTTACAGTGTATGCTACTTTCAATTTTATGTTTCCTATATTTATTATTTTCCGTTTTTTTTTTCCATCAAGTTTATGGAAATACCTTTCTTATTGGTGCATTATTCTGCTTTCAATTATATAAAAAAAAATAGTCTGACTAAAGACAAATTTACGGGTACTTATTAGATGTAAACTCGAGCCTAAGCCCGGGCCGAGCTAAGACTCTGCACAAGTCTTTCGGTTCGGGATGACTGAGAACCAAAGTAAAAATTTTATTTATTTACAAATTAAACAAGTCGAAAATTGCACGTCAAGCGTAGCAAGTGAGGTGTATTCGTACTATAACGAAGTTTTAAAAATGTTCAGATTTGATCTAATAGTATACAGTACTTCGGATACAGCATAGTATCCGAAGTCTTTTGTGTGTCACTGTAAATATTATATGCTTTCTATTATAAAGAAAGTAGCTTGTAGTAAACTTCAGTAACTTATATCAATTTTGTAAAATGTGAAATAGTTTTATATAACTAAAGCGCACCCCCAAACAATGCTTTCCCCTTTACATATATGTAATAGAAAATTTTTGTGCGGCCCTGTAAATTATTATCAAATATTCTTTGTTCCAAGATTGTACAGAATATATACTGTAGAATATCAAGGTTCGCACACTCCTTGAAATTTCCAAGGACTCTGGCACCACTATTAAAAATAAGAAAATTTTCATTTAATTTTTAAACCACAACATTCGTAATCCCCACCTTCATTGACAGATTTTACGATAGTTTTCTGCAGTGAAACACTTCGAAAATATTCTTAAAATTTAGTGGTAGAACTGTGCGAACCCTGTATATACTTTATACATACATATCAATTTTATCATGTACGAAAAAGATGTTCAGTAAAAAGTTTCAGATTTCTAATCTAATTTCCCAATTCTCTACCGAGGATAACAACTATTTTCCAAATAGTTAATAATAATAATAATAATAATAAAAAAAAAAAAAAAAAAAATTACATATGTAGCCATGGGTGGGAAGAAATTAATGCATAAAGATTCATTAGTGTAGCTATTTTTAATAGTGTATGTCAAATAAACCATGTTTTAGAGAGACTCGTTTAAAAAGTCTTTCATTAATAAGATTAATAATTTTAGCATGTTACTGCAAAATCATTTCAGTTTACCTCTAAGATAAATTATATGCGATAAGCTTTATTGGAGCGGAGGGACTGCAACGTTTTTAATGATTTCATTCAAGCATATAAGCTATTTTTTAACCGTCTCTACTGAATCAGTTACGGCTAAAAGTGAAATTAAAATGTGAAACTTTCTTATTAAAGTTTTTTTTCAACAACGTAAATTGATACAAAATATGCTTTATTTAAAAAAAAAAAACATAATTTCAGAGAAATAGATTTTCACCATAAACTAGTTAACTAGGTTATCGTCCTTGGATTTCATCCTATTGTTGAAAATAATACTAAGACATTTTAAAAAAATGCTAAAGGTGAAGAAACTCAGAGAAAAGAAACTTTGATACCTTGACTTTCTTAAAGATAAAACTCGTTCCTTAAATCGTGACTACTAGAAATCAAATTTGATATCAAACCCTTTAAAATTACCTAACAAATGTACTATATAAATTTTGGTTTCTTGCATTGAAATAGAAATTCTATATTGTTCTTTAGAATAAGCTGATATATTTTATTTAACTAATTTAATAACGCACACACACACACACACACACACACAAAAAAAAAAAGAAGAAGAAGAAGAAAAGAAAAAAAGAAGAAGAAGAAAAGAAGAAGAAGAAAAGAAAAAAAGAAACGTAATTTAACAAATTATAACAATTATTTGGAAAATTATTTTCAAAGATTACAATTTAAGACTTATAAATGAACTCTTAAAAAAAATAATAATAAGCATCATTTTTATGTTGATGAAAACATGGCTTACGTAATAACCGAGTCCTACAGTATGTACGCCATATATTAATCATTAATATTCCTAGACCAATCATAAACAAATTTTAAACGAAATTTCAGTTTTACAATTTTCGGTACAGCAAATTTTTAAACTTCTAAACGTCGCACATTTACAATTTTACACCGTCGTATAAAGAAGAAAAAAAATATTTTTAAATGCAATTTATTAGAAAGCTATATTTTAATTTGTTTTGGAGTTATTAATTTTTTGTAATCTTTTACACTTTTTTCGTCATCGTGGCAACAAAGGTATTCGATTTCTGGACAGTAAACACGAACCAATCATAAAACGAATAAAAACCGTCAAATATCACAAACTTTCAGATAGGCTACACATATCTCTAGTCTTGACTGACAGAAACGACCAGACCATTTTCCAAATGGTTAAAAAGTGTAACACAGTTTACAACAAGTTGGAAATTGCACGTGAAGCGTAGCAAATAAGCTGCGTTCGTACGATAACGAAGTTTTAAAATATTTAGATCTTGCCGATATAGTAGAGCGTACTTCGGATACAGTATAGTAGTCGAAATCTTTGTGTTTCTGTAAATATTCAGAAAGTAATTTTTATTATATCTCAGCAACGTATATCTTATTCATAAAATGTGAAATAGTTGAATATAATTAAAACACGCCCCAAACAATGTTTCCCCGTGTAGCATTATGTAGTGGAATACTTTTGTGTGACCCTGTAATTTAATAATAAAAATTCTTTGCATCACAGATTGTACAGAATGCATATTTTAGTATATATTTCATAGATTCATGCCAATTCATTATGTTCGAATGAGTGTAACATCATAAAAATGCACTTGAAACTTTTTTCCCATTAACCGTAATGTAATGGAGTACCTTTCATTGTCCCTGTAAATGATCTATGCATCCGACTTTCATAACATATGAAATGACTCGACAAATTATGTAATAATCATACATTTTAAATTTCAAACGATTAAAATGCATTTGAAAGTTTTTCCCCATTGACCATAATGTAACGGAATATTTTTTATTGTCCCTGTAATTGATCTTTTCATCCGATTTTCATAAAATTTGAAATGACTCGACAAAATTATGTGAAAATTATGTGTTTTAAATTTCAAGCGATTCGGTTGGGTAGTTTTTACGTTGTTATATGCGGACGGACAGACGGGCAGACAGACAGACAGAGAGACGGACGGGCTGAGCGACAACAATAGGTGCTACGCATTTACATAATTACAAACGCATCTAAAAATGAAATGGAGATGACTGGTATTTAGATCCTGATTTACTGTAAGGCAAACCGTGCAGCTGCCCTGAATGGGAAAACTCCAAAAAGATTCAAACTAAAACATACTTATCATTTTTCTTTTAAATAAAAAAAAATGCAAATTGAGTTGAAAATGTTATTTTCTGCTTCTCAAGTAAATTTTTGCCTTAAGTTCGAAGCGCGGTTACTCAGATCATATGCTTTTTCACTGATCATAAGGGTGTATTTCGATTCAAACTGCTTATTTTCCGATTAATTTTTGAATTTATTTTTGCTCTCAAATACACCAAAGTTTCAAAATCTCTTATTTGGAAAGTGCACAAGGTACCGTGATTGTCGATTCTCTAATAGATGCAGAAAATATTGCAAAAAAAGCAATCAAAAACGGCATTTCGAACGATTTTTCCCCAGCGGGAGATCTGGGAACGAAAAAAAGGGGTCATACTGATAAGGTAATTGTTTATAACTCAAATTCTAATGAATTGAGCGTAAAGAGACATCACACGGCACCTCATACGTCCCTTCAAGAATCCCCTCAGCAAGTTTCATGTTTCTACTTTTAAAAATGTGCCTGAAATTGTATCGGAAAATTTCGAGTTGTTGAAGGTGGAAAAGCGTTTTTTTGAATACACCCATAAGTAAAATATGTGAAACGGGAAAGTTAAGTGGAACAAGCCGTAAAAGAGTGTCCCTATACATGGTGTTTAAGAATGTGTTCAAATCCAAATTGCGAATTTTCTGATTTATTTTAAAATCCCTTTTTGTTATGAAACATATGAAATTAGCAGTTTCTCTTATTCAAAAGCGATATAGTGAACCATGCTTATCAATTTTTTGATAAAGACATAATGTATTGCAAATAATGCAATCAAAGTTTGAATTTTGAGCCAAATTTCCCAAAGGAAGAGCGCTGGAAACAACAACAAAAAAAAATGATTATGCTGTGAAAATCTTTGTTTATAAATAAAGTTCTAATTATTTGTCCAATGCACCTTAGACCACGCAACTTTGGAATAACATTTTTAATTTATTTTGAAAATGACTCCGTGATGAGTTGAAACATGTCAACAAAATAAAATATTTTTTCTCTGTTTAAAATCTTCATTACACCTTTCAAAAAATTAGGTATAACATATTAAATACAATTTTCCAAACAAATGGCATTTAAAGGAACATTATATATACAGTAGAACCCCATTAATTGGGACCAGACCCAATCCGGATTATCCGGAGAATTAGAAAAATGAAATAAAATAAAACATACTTACAGAAAATCGCATTTATGTTAAACTTATTGAATATTTACAGACAGTAAAAATGTTTACTTTGTTTAATTCTTCCAAAAAGATTTCAGAAAAAGTTTTTTTTTAATTCAGAAAACGACGGTGAAACAAGTTAATGTTATGGAAATTAGCTAATTGTTTCTCAAACTTGAAAAAAAGATTGACCAAACCGATCCGGATAACGGGGTCCGAATTAGCGGGGTTCTACTGTATATATGTATTTATATATATATATATATATATATATATATATATATATATATATATATATATATATATATATATTCTACGGCATAAAAATTAGAATTGTGTAATGTTTAGAAGTTGCAAAAAGTTCAATGGAAGTGAAATTTGTTGGTCAGATATTCACACCATCAATATGAAGGCAGATTTACTTTAAAATGTCCGGGACACAAAAAATTTTCAAATTTTTTAAAAATATTTTATTGCATTAAAACTTTCTTTGTTTTTTTCCTGTTCAAAATGACGTTTAAATCATGTTTCTATCTTAATTGGAGCAATAAATATTCTTTTTTTCGTTTTGGTTAGTTTTCAAAATCTAGCTTTCAAGGAATAATTGCCATAAAATGATTTCATGCGAAAATATTTTTTTCTTCATTATGGGTTTTTTCACCATCTCTCCAGTTTAAATTGTTATAAGTCAAGAATCGTTATTGATAAATGGTTCAAGTTTGAAACATGTCTTTTTCAATTGTTTTACTTTAATTATGATTCAGTAAAATTGAAAAAAAAATATTTACTTTTGAAAAAATATTTTTTTTTTAAGTTGCATTATTTATTTTTAAATTTTTACTTTAAAAATTTTTAATTTTTATATAAATTAATATTTTTTAAATGCTGAATCAAGATTAAAGCTTATATATTTCTGTTTATATAAATGACAAAAAAAATATTAAATTCTACAAATTATATCGAGACATAATAATTTTAAATTATCCAACTTTTTCAATAAATTTTAAATTTTAAATTAAAAAAAATATATAACAAGTTTTATCATGTAATTTTGTAAACAAATGATATGGTTGACCATCACAAAAAAAATTTAAAAATTTAACTCAATAAAGAAAAATTATTTTAAAATGTGTTCAGGATCGCCTTAAGAACATATTTTTGCTTTAAAATATGAATATATGGAACATAACATATCATTAATCATATTTGAATCTGAAAAGGCAGTTCTTTGAAAGAGGGTTGTCATTTTTTAGGTGCGTTCGTAATTATGTAAATACGTACACTCTAAAAAATAAATGTGTAAATTTACACTCAAAAATGTGTAAATCGATGATACAAAAACGACATGTCTATGTGTGTAAATTGGTGTGTAAATTGCGCCAAACGTGTAAATTTCAAAATACACACTTTAATGTGTAAAAAAAAAAAAAAAAAAAAAATGCCGTTAAAGTCAACATTTTGAGCCGAATTTTCCGAAGCGGGAGATCTGGGAACAAAAAAAAAAAGATCATACTGAGGAAATAATAGTTTATAAATCAAATTCTAATGAATTTAATAAAAAATAAAATCACACGACATCTTATAGATCTCTTTGAAAGTCACCTCAGCAAGTTTCGTGTTTTTACTTCTAAAAGTGAGTCTTAAATTGTATCAGAAAATTTCGAGCTGTTGAAGGTGAAAAAAAATTTTTCGAATGCACCCTTAATGCTCACTGGTCATTTTGACTTTAGTGTATATCGCAGTTATATAACACGTTGATACAAAGGTGTAATTCACTTTGCATTATGGTTTGATTGAAGCAAAATTCATACTTAAAAAAATTAGTTATTAAAAAATAATTTTAATAATTCATTGCGGAAATTACATTTTTATTTAAAAATTATACATTAAAAAATAATTACTCTTGCTATCTATGATTATTATTTTTTAAAACAAAGCTCATTTTTCAGGTCTTATATGAAAGTTTTTGCACGATTTTCTAAGGATCTATGTTGCCAGGGCCAAAATCACTCTGATATCGTCATAAAATAATACAAGCGAATTTATAAGAATTTACTATAGTGGCTTTAAATGAAAAGTGATAAATTTCCCATATAATTGTCTGTTACAAATCCATATAATCGTACTTATTTTTACCAGACAGAGCTAAAAACAAAGTAGGAATACACAGTTAATAACTTTTTTTTATGTGAATGAAGTATAAAATTGCAGACTATACACAAAATAAAGTCACACTTTGGTATATTATCATTAATATTTTATTTACAAGATTAGAGGATAGTTATAAATTACAAAACTTATTTTAACACTCCATCTACCAGACAGTTCCGTCGGATCGGCCAACAAAAATTAGTTAAAAATTCCGCAAAATTAGAATGTAAAAAAATCTTGATTTAAAAAGTAATATTAATAAAAATCGGATTTTTGTATTTAAATCATATTTATTGTTATTATTTAAATCGGATTTTTTTTTCTCCAGCATTGAAATATTCAATAGATGTAGGTTTAGGCTATAGGTTTCTAAGATTAATAGATTCTAGGTTTCTAAAAAATTAGACCTTTATTTACTAACATAATCTATGTTTTTACACTTTAATTAATAAAATTTAATTATTAGTCAGTAATTACAAAAATTATAAAAGCTGTAAATTAGTAATTTCATTAATTAATATAATACTATAAAGTTATGTACATTAATATTTTGCAATAATTATGTAAAACTACATTAAAAAATAATTATTTTACATTTATTAAAATTATCAGTAGAGGCATTTAATTTTAAATTGATTACAATCTTTAATTAGGTATATAATGCATATTGTAATGCTTAAATTACTAAAACGATAATTCAGTTGTTACTATTTATTCTAAAAAGACAAAGGGCAGTATGCTTGTTCTAAAAAAAGACACTATTACATAAGAAAATATATTACTAATGTGCTTAGTAGCAATAAAAATAGGTGCATAATTTTTTAGTATGATAAATAAAAAAATCATTAATTTTCAATACTTCTATAAATTATAAATTGAAAAATACATTTACATAACATGTTTTAATAATATCCTGCTTTTTCTCAAGAAACAAAGTTCTATCATTTTTGTAAAGTCTTGGGTACACATATTTATAAGTACACTGCGATATGGAGAGATTTATTATAAAAAATAATTCTGGCAACAATTGCAAATAAATTTCACTGTATTTTAAAAGGTAGGGTGCATTTTGCTAATTTCATAAGGGGCAAGGTGGGGCAACCTTAAAAAATAGCCAAAATGAAACAGTAATCAACAGAATTAATAAAAACTGCAAGTAAGTAGTTTCATTAGTGGCATAAACAACATAACTAACAAGTATTATTTGCATTTGTAGTAAAATAAATTATTGTTAATTGCATAAATTATAACTTACACAATGTATGTGCATGCTAATACATGTATGTGTGTGTGAAAAAGAGTTATAACGATTTATACACACATACAGAATAAATATATGAATATCCAAGTTATATCTGAAATCTTTATAATATTTAGCAACAGTATTGCACTATTGACACATTGCTGTACTTAAATAAATATGTATACTATATTAATTAAGCTGTGTTTAGCATTTTTGTACCAATTAGTTCTTTTTCTGTTACACATTTTTTTACAACATTTGTCGAACAGTTGTTATTATTCCATTCTTCCTTAGTTCTAGTATTTGGTATAAGTTCATAATTGCAAAAGTAGAATAGAAAAATAATATTCTGCTTCTTTATTCTTTTATTTAGCAGAAATTTATCATACTTGAAATGCTTATTTCATATAAAAGAATGAATAATGTAATTACTTAAAGGAAATTATGACATCACAAATTATATTAGATTTAGATTTAGATATAATTCTTAAATAAAAGGGTTTTTTTATGCCTTTACAAACTTATTGTATTTAATGTTTTGCAAGACTCAGGAATTAAGCTTAGAAACAATTATTTAAAGCTTTTTTTTTCTTTATTAGTAAGGAAAAATACATGCAGAACCTTTCCAAATTACATTAATCATAGATTAATACGTTTATGTCGTTTAAAACACTTACAAGGGGACCACCAAACATGGTGCTCACAGATTTTGATGAATTCAAAGTATATTGTAGGGGTCATATCATTAACTATTCGGCTAAAAGGATTCTTTCAAATTGGCCTTGGTTTTTGAGAAATTGGGGGTCAAAGTTCAGCGTATATTTTAAGTACTTATTAGTAGAGCGGTCTGTCAACAGCTTCGTGGCTCCGTGGTAAAGCACGAGATTCCAGACCCGGAGGTGGCAGGTTCAACTCCAAGTTGGAGCTTTTTTTTTCTTCTTTATATGTTTCGTATATGTTAAAATTTTTTAAGCAGAATTGGAAATTCTACAGCTTTCAACTTATTAATATTTTCTTATGTGGATAGTTTACTTTTTTCATTTTTTTTTTTTTCTTATTTAAAAAAATATGATTCAAATGATAAACTTTACACTTCAAAATTCATGAAATAAATAAAAATAAATAAAAAATGCATATATAATTAAAATTTTCAAAAGTATAAAAATTTTGAATGTTTTAAAATCCCTTCTACTTTAAATATTAATAATTTTGCTCAATTACATTTATATACAGTGTCTCACAAAAGTGATGGGACACTTGTGCTTTATAAAAAGAAACTGCAATAAAATAAATAAACAAACATGTGCAAAAATTTTTTGGGTGTGTTTCATATTTAAAGTTAGTAACAATTATTAAATAACATATATTTTGTCAAAATATGAAAATATTAATTTAGTAAAAATACAATTGTTCAGAACGGAGCAAAAAATGGCTCACATAAGTGATGGGTACTTACTTTTCCATCAAATATTTATCCAAAAATTTTACTTTTTAAAAGGTTTTAATATTTTGTTGGATTTCCTTTTACTTTTAAAACATGATTTAATCTTTTTGGGATGGATTCGACTAATTTTTTTGTGATTTTTGGAGTGATTTTACCCAGGGCCGTGCTTAGGACTTTGGCGGCCCTGGGCGAAATATATTTTGGCGGCTCTTTTTCCCGAAATTTTTTAAACGGATATAAAATATTATAAACTGTACAAAATGTATCCCAAGAGTGAAATTAGTATGAACTTTTTAACACAAAAAATTTAAAAAAAGAGATCGTAAAAATTATTACCAAAATAATCAAATTTCCCTTACAAAAAAAAAAAAAAAAAAAAAAAAAAGAAGTTGTTATTTATTTACAAGGCCACGCAAAAGAATTCCATTACATAGTGGTAAAGAGGGAAATTGTGTGCGACATATTTTAATTGTATTAAATTATTTCATACATATAAAATTGATGTATGTCGCTGAGACTTAACATATGTTATACGATATAATTATGTATAATACGAAGTGCACAGCATTTACAGGGACACACAAAAGATTTTAAATAGTATATTCTTTCCGACGTACTGTATATGTATCCGATGATGGCCGATGGATGGATAAAATGCTTTTTATTATGATATGTGCTTTTAAGTTTCTCAAGATCTATGCATATTATGTATAGTGTATAAATGCTATAGTTGATACACGAGGCAGATCGCAAACGTTACTGAATATGAACGTAAATTACTTAAAGATGCTTTTTAAATAGGTTATGCATTTTTATGCTAAACTGCATTCAGTTTACTAAGAAATAGTTGTAGAATATGGATAAAATGATATACAGGGCCACGCAAAGAATTGAATACATGACGCCTATGAATGATAATTTCTGAGAATGTGATTTCAGTAATTTAACCCTTTCAAATGTACAGTGATTACAGAGACGAAATCTTTTCTTCACTAAAAGAAACTAATCGTCCGTGCTTTAATACAGTCTTTTTAGAGCATCCCAATAGACCAGATTTAATCACCTACAAAAATTTTGAAAACTTCTGACATTATAAATATTCTTTACAAAATTGTATTAGTGAAAATTTCGACAAAGTCTGTAAAAAATTTAATGTTTCGCCGCGGTTTCTCCCTTTTATAGTGCAGTTTTAGAGTTTCCAAGAAACCAAAAAGTATACTATGCGTTTAAGTAAAGTTTTGAAACGCATTAAAGGTTTTTTATATATTTTCATATAGGATGAAATCTTATAATCTATAGTGCAACTAGTTGTAAAATGTATGAATTTTACGATAATTCTTTTAAAACACACTGATGAACGCAAGTCACTTCGCGCCTAACAGAAACGATATTTCCTGCGTTAAAAGTAACTAAAGTCCGCAGTTTAACAAAATAAAACGTTAGATATGTATTTTTTACAAAATGAAACATGGTATATTTTGACAAAATTGGTAAAAATCTGAGTGTTTTGTCGCGGTTTCCCTCACTTTCGGTATGCAAGTACTCTAATAATAAAATTAAGCAGAAAATAAAATGCAAAATAGCAGATACTTTCAATCCAATAGTTTTTCACTTAAAAATATAAATTTAGATAGAATGGTGTCATAAGACATAAAATCCTACATATTTGAACTCAATTTAAAGGTCATTCATCACGGACTCGGGTTACGCCTGTCAAGTCAACATAGATTCTTCATAAAAACTGGTGAAATGTAGAAAGAACAACTTTTTTGCGGCCCCAAATTTTGGCGGCCCTGGGCAAATGTCCGGCTCGCCCCCCCTTAAGCACGGCCCTGATTTTACCCCATTCTTCTTGAAGCACCGATTTTAGTTGTTGTTTTGAAGAAATGGTGTGTTTGCGAATTCTTGATTCCAATTCTTGCCAAATATTCTCTATGGGATTTAAGTCTGGAGATTGTGGTGGTGTTTTTATTATTTTAGGACAGTTATATAGCGGCCAGAGTCTAACGTTCAGAGCAGTATGCTTGGGGTCATTGTCCTGGTAGAATTTAAAATCATTATGAAGGTTCAATTTTCGTGTTGAAGATTTCAAATTTTGCTTTAAAATATCAATATACTTGTACTGATCCATTATACTGTCAATAAAAACAAGAATACCAACCCCAGCGGACGACATACACCCCCATACCATAGCTCCTCCTCCACCATGTTTTACTGTTGGTACCAAGTTCTGTTTGCGAAATTCTTCCCTGGGTTTTCTCCACACCAAGATTCTACCGTCAGAACCAAATATATTAAATTTACTCTCATCAGCAACTACAACTTTATTCCAGTAATCAGAATTCTTATTTATGTTGGATTTTGCGAAAGCTAGTCTGAGTTTTCTATTCTTTTCACTTACGAAGAATTTTTTCCTGGCTACTCTACCGTGATATCCAGCAGATCGAATTACCCTTCTAATAGTCTCAGGATTAACAATTATTCCATATAATGCTTGTAAATCAGCAGCAACTTTTGAAGCACTATTTCTTGGATTTTTTTAAATATTTCGAACGCTAATTCGCTTTATTCCATTGGATAGCTTTGATGGTCGGCCAGGCCTTCTTTTATCCTGAATCATATGATTCTTTTTATATCGTTTAATGATTTTGAAAACTGTTGAACGACTCAAGTTAACTGTTTCAGCAGTTTTTCTAATAGATTTTCCACGTTCAATATGCAAATTAATAACTAATTTTCGAATTCCAGGCGAAGTTTCTTTTCGTTTAGCATTCATGGCTACACAGAGCTAAAAAACACAAAAATTCCAAAACAAACTGTAGAGAAATACTGCAGACGATTTTATAAATTATTGCCAATTGCTTTTAAGTAAAAATAAAACCCCCAAAAATATTTTTATTGCTTATTTCAGACGATTTTTGTTGCATATATAATGGTGTCCCATCACTTATGTGAGCTATTTTTTGCTCCGTTCTAAACATTTGTATTTTTATTAAATTAATATTTTAATATTTTGACAAAATGTATGTTATGTAATAATCTTTACTAAATTTAAGTATGAAACACGCCCACAAAAAAAAAGGGTACATGTTTTTTTTAATTTATTTGATTAGTTTCCTTTTGTAAAGCACAAGTGTCCCATCACTTATGTGAGACACTGTATATTGCTAAGTTTAAAAAAAAAAAAAAAAAAAAAAAAAAAAAAAAAAAACAAGTTGGCGCTTTTTTTTCTTCTTTCTTTATATATTTTTTACATGCTATATATTTTAAGCACAATTGGGAACTCTACAGTTTTGAACTTTTTGATATTTTCTTAATAAAGTAAATTTATATTTTCGAATGTATTTCATGAAAATTTCTTTTTATCTGCAATTTTTAAATTAATATTTTTATTGACGAAACTGCATAAGGAATTTAGGTCTTTAACCTTTTTTTATTAATTATTATGTAATTTCTTTTCTAAGCACAATTCGGAAATAATAATTTTTCTTTTTTCTATCGCATTTTTTTTTTTGCGGAATATTTTAAATGAAAATTTATCCTTTTTTCTATAAATTATACAAAATAATTTTCAGGTGCAATTTCTCAAACATTTATAGGATTAGTTAATTCAAATAATGCATACCTTCGAAAGTGTAATAAAATATTAATGCGGTAGTGCTAAAATATTATCCAAATTTTTACTGATCTTTAAATACATTTATCTCTAACGTTTAATAAAAAAATCAACTAGATTGGAAAGTCGTCTGCTAATGAAATTAGAATTTAGGATACATAAAATGATATATATTTATTTTATTCGTCTGCTTTTATTTTCTCGGTAAAATCAAGAAAAAATAGAAATTGTTTTTGCTGTTGTCATTTTGTTTCTTTTGCAGATAAAT
This sequence comes from Maratus speculifer, assembly GCA_964019185.1. Lineage (NCBI taxonomy): Eukaryota > Metazoa > Arthropoda > Arachnida > Araneae > Salticidae > Maratus > Maratus speculifer. The sequence goes on from OZ025301.1 coordinate 117,087,191, forward strand.
AAAATATTTGAAATATTGGTATGTATATGTATAGCTGAAATTATGGTATGAAAATTGAGTATGCAATTGGTAGATTTGTATCGAATGCTAAAAATGGGTTGAATGCTAAAAATACTGTAATAGAAGGAAGCAGCACTAGTACAGTTGGTTGATTTTTGTCGTCCGATTATCTACGCTAATGGGATATAGGACCAGGGGGAGTGCCCTCCGTGGGGGTCTTTCTAAGGGAACCTAACCCGTATTTACGCAAGGTTCGAAGAAAACCACGGAAAACTCCGAACGGTTAGGCCGACAGCCGCGATTGGGTTCGAACCCAGCACCTGCCGTCTACCAGTTGAGAGGTCCGAACCTCTCGGCCACTGGTGGGGCCAGCACTAGTACAGAAAACTTTCGTTTGGAAAAGGAACAAAAAGGCGAAATTACGAATGCATTAAAATATTGCGAGATGTTGTTACGAAATGATAATCTGCTTACAAATTCCCAACCGGATGATATTTCCTTTTCTTCTATTGCTTATAGCTGAAGAATTTCATAATTCAATATTAGAAATATGAGATAATCGACAATTTATTGAGGCAGATGAGCGGATATTGGATGAAGAATGTGAATTTAATGAATTTACAAAGGTATGATTTTTTTTTTTTTTTTTACTTAGCAATATATATAAATGTAATTGAGCAAAATTATTAATATTTAAAGTAGAAGGGATTTTAAAACATTCAAAATTTTTATACTTTTGAAAATTTTAATTATATATGCATTTTTTATATATTTTTATTTATTTCATGAATTTTGAAGTGTAATTAGTTTATCATTTGAGCCATATTCTTTTAAATAAGAAAAAAAAATGAAAAAAGTAAACTATTAGCCCAGTCATTTTAGCAAAAATAGGGGAAAAAATTAGAACAAAGCTGGATTTTTGCATAGGTGCTAGTTAGGTTATGTAGTTAAACATACTAAAAGTCCCCATCGATCCGATGTGAGCTTTCGCCACCAGGGGGCGCTAAAGAGCTTGAAAATCCGTTTTTTGTGACAACAAAATTGTGACACAATGCACAAACAATGGCATTTAGAGAAAAAAGTTGAATTACAAAGTTGTAGATAATTTAATTTCCAATAAAAAGTGTCATTAACATTTGTTTGTCACATTAACCCTTCCCTGTCAAAAATGCAAAAAAGTGAACATATTTGAAAGTAAAATTATAAAAATACAAAAAATCTGCTGCTACTTTAAAAAAAAATATGTAAACAGATCTATAATTCTCATTTCTGAATGGGGAAAGTGAATATATAATATACATTTATGCTTATTTCCACACCACCCTTGAGGTAAAGCACTTAGTGCGTTTTTTTATTATTATTATTGTGGGTTCCCCCGTAGGCATATTCCACTTATAGTGACTGGCTTAATCCAATTTCAGTCATTTAACTGCTTTAGTAGTTCTTTGCACAGCTTCAATTTCTACACTCGATTCACATCTGTCCTTATCTATATTTATTTCTTTCGTTGTTGTGTTGCTTTCAGTATTTTTTGCTTGCCTTTCGATATCATGACTGATTTCAGAAGTAGCGCTGTCCTCCTCCCTTGCAGTATACAGGATACTGTCAATATTTTTCTCGTCTTATTCAATTTTACTTGCATAATGAAATGAAACTCCGTAGCAATTTATGCAAATATCAGAACATTTCAATCCATTTTTTCAGCATTCACATGTTTTTCCACATCCTTTGGAGCAAGTACAAAAAATAGATTCAATAATATTTGTTGGTGTGGGCGGTAAGGTAGCAGGAATTGGGAACAAATTAGGTGGATTTTGCCAGACCCAGTTCTCTGGAAGTAGTTTACTGCTCAAGCAATATTGTACTCGATGATAAGTACGTAAACTGTACAATTTAGCTGCATCTTTGGTAGGGGGCAACAATAAAAAGCTTTTTTTACCAACAGCAACTCTTTTCTTGAAACATACATAACGGTACTTGTTCAGAGAAATTTCTGCTTTACTACCGCATAAAGCAAGAAAAATAGTTTTTCCTGCCTTTAAATTAAGATACTTGATCACCTTTAAAAATGCTGGCAGCTTGTATGTAATGATCTTCTTCCTTTTTCAAAAAATTTGCTATTGATATTTTACCTTTCCTAAACATTGCTGATGTCGAGTCACAACCTGAAAAAGTGTGAAGGAACAATATATGATCTTTCAAAACAGCATCATTGTTAAAACTGTGCGATGAATACAGGGTGATGATAATTCGTCCTCTTCCAGGCTTAATAAAAAATATCTCCATCTCTGGAAGTGCTAAAGCAGTCAACAATACGAGCAAGTCAACATCATCGCCAATAACACCAGTAAGCGCACCAGACTTTACTACTTCAATAGCTGTATTAACAATTAGTGTGGCTGCATCATCTTCTGTTTGTTTCGCTTCGAAACCATTCTCCATAAATTCCTCCATAAGCATAGATATGAGACGTGTCTTATTTTAATGATTAGATTAAAAAAAAAATCTTTTTCGCGATGCTTTAGAGTTTTCTTTTTTCCCTTCTGTAAAAAATCTTCGTCTAATGTATCAGAACATAGCAAACATTTTCCCTTAAATTCAAACAACGGACTGTTACTTCTCAATTTTTCCTTCAATGGATAATTAATTTGTGTGGGCGTTGGTCGTTTTTCTGCAATAGATTTATTCTATGGTTTAATAGAATTCTTTCGTGTATAATTTTTCTTACTCTTTGAATGAACTGTAAATTCATTATTGTTTTAACCATTTCTTCAAATATTTTCCACTTATGGTCAATTCTTTCCGAACTTGCTGTCACAAGGGTCTTCAGTCGCTTTTTTTCTATTTGTACATAATATTTCGAAACGCAGTCCTCTCATGCAAGATGAGCTATTTTGCCAATCTCCATTTTTCGCTCAGAATCAGCAATTAAGAAAGAGTCATTTTAAACTGTCATAACTAATTTAAAACTTTCTAGAGCATGCGTTGAAAATAAAATTATTCCCTTCCTAAAATCTCACAAAGAATAAATACTTCGTTCAATAAATTAGGGTGATTTCATAGAAGCGAAATGAGCACCAAATGAAAATAAAATATTGGAAAGTACTTGCACCGTGATACATTTCGACAAATGCAAAGAGAGATAGCGTATAGGGCAATGACTATTCGTAACATGAGAATAATAAAGTTCTGTGTTTTTGAAAATATTGACTTATCTATATAGAAAGGTTCTATTTGCATCTATGAAGGCATTTTTGCATCAAAATGATGTTATATTTAATTTACATATAACCTTACAATTATATTACGACATTATTTTAATCCAGAAATGCCTTTATAGATACAAATTGAACATTTCTATATCGATAGTTCAATGCTTTCAAGAAAACACAGATAGAACCTTATTATTCTCAGATGACGTATTACACAAGCGCGCGAAAACAACACAGACAATGGGGGAGGAAATCGGAAGTTGTTTAGTATTTGTTTTGCATCTTCGCCGCGTTATGATTGTGTTTGGTGTTTTTTTTCAATAATGTTTACTTTATCTTAATTTTTGGCAGGGAAGGGTTGGTGTGACAAAAAAATGTTAATGACACTTTTTGTAGGAAATTAAATTATCTACATCTTTGTAATTGAATTTTTTTGTCTAGACGCCATTGTTCGTGAGATATTCACAGAAAACCGATTTTCAAGCTCTTTAGCGCCCCCTGGAGGCGAAAGCTCACATCGGATCGATGGGGACTTTTAATATGTTAAACTACATACCCTAACTAGCACCTATGCAAAAATCCAGCTTTGTTCTAATTTTTTCCGCTATTTGCAAAAAAAGGTGCTAAAATGACTGGACTATATCCCCATAAGAGAATATTAATAAGTTGAAAGCTGTAGAATTTCCAATTCTGCTTAAAAAATTTGACATATACGAAACATATAAAGAAGAAGAAGAAAAAAAAAAAAAAAAAAGCTGCAACTTGTAGTTGAACCCGCCACCTCCGGGTCTGGAATCTCGTGCTTTACCACGGAGCCACGAAGCTGTTGACAGACCGCTTTACTAATAAGTACTTAAAATATACGCTGAACTTTGACCCCCAATTTCTCAAAAACCAAGGCCCATTTGAAAGAACCCTTTGAGCTGAATAATTAATGGTATGACCCCTACAATATACTTTGAATTCATCAAAATCTGTGAGCACCATGTTTGGTGGTCCCCTTGTTAGATTTAAATCAATTTTGAATTAAATCAATGATTTTTTTTTAAATTGTTAATTAAAATCACGATTTAATCCCTAACTTAAATCAACTAGTTAAAATAGTTGACACCCTAAGTAAAATCCAAATGAATGTGATAAAATTAAGAAATTGGTTTGTAAACTTATTTTATTAGACCTAAATTCGAAAAAATCTCGAAAAATTAAAAAAAATATATTGAATAAAAACTAATGAATTTTACCTGTGGTTATATGTATTATTGTAATTTTTGTACACTGTTTACCTTTTTTTTTCTTTTCTTTTTCCTTGGGTTAATCATATTATTTTCATATAGTGTATATCGTATAGATATTTTGAAATTCCTCTCATTAAAATGATTCACAAAATAAAATAATAAAAACTTCTAGAATAAAAAAATAAATAGACAATAGAATTATGACATTTTAGCCTCATTCTTTCAATTATATGGATTATTCATAGACTTTTATTTATTTCAACAAAATGATTGAAATTTAAAGAAAAACAAACAGAAATTTTTTTTTTGTCATACCTTTTTTTCATCTACGTATTTCTTTATTTTTTCACGTAATCCTTAGAATTAATTGTAGAAAAACATATCCCAATATTAATTACAAAAGCAATGGCATGAATCATTTACACATGTCAAAGCACTTGTAAACTTTCTTAGACATATTTAATATTGTACATACAGAATACTGAAACACTCTTGTAATATATTTTGCTTGTATTCGCACTCTTGTAATATATTTTACTTTGTAATAAGTTTTTAAACTTTCACGCACTAAACGTACATAAATGGCTATTTTTACAAAGAAAATGTTCTCATTCTCTGTGTATTCCAAAGATCAACAAATGAACTATACTGTCTGTAATTTAAAAATCGTCTGCGTTTTCCTCTATTGCACATGACATATGCACAAGTAAAATTATAAAGCAAATAATGCATATATTACTAAACTTTGAAAGTTTATCACCTGCAAAATCAAAACAGCAGGCTTAAGATTTTTTTTTTCTTTTGAAACCGCAGATGTAATTGTCACAGAAGTGCGTTTTGTTAAAGACAGCTGATCGTTAACAAAAAATCACAATAAACATAAATTGGAATATGTATACCTGAAACATTTTTACACTCTTCTATTTTTAAAAGAAGAAAATAATGGATTCGTGAAAATATTCGAATTCCTGTTTTTAAAGGATTTTACACGTTTTATGAGGTCAAAAATACAAAAAATAAATATATATATAAATAAATAAATAAACATGTTTTTATAAAATGTTTGTTTGTAAGTCTGTGACTCTGTCTGTCTGTCTCTATGTGATATAAATTTTGTGGACGTTCTATCTCAAGAAGCATGGAATTTGATTAAAAAAAATATTCAGATAGTATCTGATATTAATTGTTACTGATTAGTTTTTGCTGGAAATCACTCAACAAGTGAAGCTGCTATGCTGCATTTTTTACGAAACGCAACAGCTATATATCGCAATAACTAACGCACGTATTTCTATCAAAAATCAGATTCAGTTTTTCCTCGACATGAATTGATGCTGTTTGCATTTTGGAGCAAATCACTCATCAAGTGGGGTTGCTATTCTGCATTTTTCACGATCTTTGCAATAGTTCTATCTCAAGAGCTAATGCACGGAATTTAATAAAAATTTATATTCAGGGGCTCCATGATATAGATTGATACCGATTAGTTTTTGGTGTAAATCCCTCAATAGGTGGCGCTGATGTACTGCATTCTTAGGACTTACGCAACAGCTCTATCTGAATAAATAATGCAGAGATTTCTGTGAAACATCAGATTCAGTTAATCCTTGACATGAATTGATGTTGTTTACATTTTGCTGTAAATCGCTCAACAGGTGGCACTTATATGCTGCATTTTTCACGATATCCACAAAAGCAAGAATCAATGCATGGATTTTGATCAAACTTCAAATTCAATAAATCATGATATGAACTAGTTATGTTTAAATTTTGGTGTCAATCGCTCAACAGGTGACGCTGCTATATTGTTTTTTTCCTGATCCCTGCAATAGCTCTATCTCAAGAACTATTACACGAATTATTTCATCAAACTTCAGATTCTGTTATAGCTTGATTATTGCTGCTTATGTTTTGGTATAAATTGTTCAAAAAGTGGCGCTTTTATGGTGCAATTTTCCTGATATTCACAATAGTCCTAATTTAAGAACTAATGCACGGAATTGCATGCCTTTCGAATCCTCAAAAGGATCATAGATTGTCATTTAATTTTGGCACTGTGGTAGGGAATTTTAAGTATTAACATGCATGAAACAGAAGAAAATTTTGAGATTGCCACATCCGACTTGTTTAATTATATGAAATTCATATAATTGAAAATCATTCTGTTTTGTGCATGAATTAATTACATTTTATTTACATCAAAATGTTTTTTTTCTTAGAGGTACAGATAGCGAATCGGGCACGGGAGATGAAAATTTCAAACCTTCTTTGGGATTTGGAAGGGAAAGTGTTGGGGAAGGTGGGGAGAGTACATTTTGATTTTATTTGAACTTTATACATACACGTGCATATATATGTATGTCTATTTGTGTATTAGAAATATGATTCTACATGCCAATAATTATTTTATAACAAGCTGGAAATTGCACGTCAAGCGTAGCAAATGAGATGCGTTCGTGCTATTAAAAATATTCAGATTTTGGTGTTTTGTATATAGTATTTGGATATAATATAGTGGCCGAAATCTTCCGTGTGTCCCTGTAAATATTATCTGCTTTCTATTATACAGGAAGTAACTTGTAATAAACCTCAACAACGTATATCAATTTCATGAAATGTGAAACAGTTTAATAGTATTAAAACGCTCCCCAAAAGTATTTCCCCCTTTAATATTATGTAATAGAATGTTCGTATGTGGCCCTGTAAATTAATAAAGTAGATAATGTAAGTATTATTACTTTGTTACTATGGAATTTTTAAAAGTTATCGAACAAATGTTGAAATTTTATTTCTAATAACGTTGAATTGCAATTGGAAAAAATATGGTGGATTTTTTCTTTCTTTCTTTTTTTTTTTTTGAGGGGGGGGGGGAGGGGGGGAGTGTGACACCATTTATATCGTCCACCAAGCCCGGATGCGTGCATATTTCTTCTTTGACCAAAACTTTTTATTTTCATATAAAGTAAAATGTAATTAATTCATCAATCACATAGGATCTTAGAACTTTTAAAAAATAGCATTCGAAACACCTGCGGTTACTGTTAAGCTTGCACCTTTTAATAAGCAGGTGAAAAACGGCTTATGTGCGAGCATGTTTGTTAAATTTGACTTCACGACATGAATCAGCCATGGTCGATAATTGTAAACAATAAAGTTCATTCAAAGCATTAAATAAAGTGTTTTCTCATCTGAGCGGAAACAGCTCAAATCAACAAGTAATGTTAAAAATTTCCAACGGAAGAAAGACGATTTCCGGAATTCAGATAGTTTCCGCCAAATTTCGGTCCGGCCGAATTTTTAACAGCATTGTCGCCGATAACGAATTTACGGCAAAACTCAAATTTTTGTCCGAAAACGAAAACGAATTTTCGGCGAAACTTCAATTTTGGGCCAAAAACGAAAACAAAACCGAATTTTGGGCGAAAACGAAAACGAAATCGAATTTTCGGCGAAACTCAGATTTAAAACCGAAAATGAAACCGAAACCGAATTTTCGAACGTTCTCTACTTGTACTTATGTGTAACACGCATAGTTCCAGACATTTTTCAACATTTACACATTTGTTTGAGTTTATAAAGAGATAACAAATTGTACATATGATTTCACAAGTTAGATGCACAAAAAAACAGGTAAATTTTTGTCCAAAATGTGTAAATTTTATAACAAGTATGCATTTTTAAAAAATTACACACTTATCTGTGTATATATAATTATGTTAAATTTAGAATAACTCACAAATTCGTGTAAATAATGGCATTTTTCAACATTTACACAATTGTCTGAGTTTTTCAAGTGATAACAAATTACACACTTATTTCATAAGATAAATACACAGAAAAATAGGTAAATTTCAGAGAAAAAATGTGTAAACTTTACTACAGGTGTGTAGTTTTAGAAATTTACACATATCCATGGGTAAAATCAGCCAATTTACACATTTATTTTTTAGAGTGTAGCACCTATTGCTGTCGCTCAGTCCGTCCGTCTGTCTGTCCGCATATAACAACGCAAAAACTACCCAACCGAATCGTTTGAAATTTAAAATACATAGTTATTACATAATTTTGTCGAGTCATTTCAAATTTTATGAAAATCGGATGCATAAATCAATTACAGGGACAATCAAAAGTATTCCGTTACATTACAGTCAATGGGGAAAAAAGTTTCAAATGCATTTTAATCGTTTGAAATTTAAAACGTATAATTATTACATAATTTTGTGGAGTCGTTTCAAATGTTATGAAAATCGGATGCATAGATCAATTACAGGGACAATCAAAAGTATTCCGTTACAATATGATCAATGGGGAAAAAGTTTCAAATGCATTTTATGGTGTTACACTCATTTAAACATAATAGAATTAACATGAATCTATGAAGTATGTACTAAAATATACATTCTGTACAATCTGTGATGTAAAGAATATTTATTATTAAATTACAGGGCCACACAAATGTATTCCACTAAATAATGTTATACGTTGAAACATTGTTTGGGGCGGGCTTTAATTATATTAAACTACTTCATATTTTATGAATAAGATATACGTTAATGAAGTATAATAAAATTTACTCCCTGCATATTTACAGGAACACAAAGATTTCGACCACTATACTGTATCCAAAGTACGCTCTATTATATCAGCAAGATCTGAATATTTTAAAACTTTGTTATCGTACGAACGCACCTCATTTGCTACGATTCACGTGCAATTTTCAACTTGTTTAAAATAAGTATTTTTTTAAGAAAGAAGAAGCCACTACTTACTCATTTTTTACATGAAGATAGTAAACCGAACAATGAATAGAGATAAACACATGTTATCCAAGATTTAAAAGATACAATAGTTTTACATGCAAACTCCATTCAAACAGCAGTCGGAAGTCCGACTGAAAAGATACGCTCTGTAAGATTACGAAAAGCTTTTTGTATAAAAGAAAAGGAAACTCCAAACATAATAAGCATATAAAAAGCCTTCATCTGCATAAATCTTGTTTACAACATGCTGAATTCAGCAGAATTACTCTGAGTTACACTCTTCCATGCAAAAACTGATATAACTCTATAAAAACGACCGCTTGGCCATTGAATGTTCAGTCAAACGTAACCTCAATGCCAACTACGTCATGAAAGAGTTTTTGTTCAAAGAACCCTCAAACAAAGCGATGATATATATACCGATTTTATGTGATACAGAGAATAATTTATTCGGCTTTATGCACACATATATGTATCCCATTTCATTACTTATTCGAGAATCAACCATTATTTTCATTTCCTCGTCCCTCAGTTGAAAGACATTATTATTTTTGTGTTAGGATGACTTGATATTGTAATTGTGTGGATAGATGTCCAAACAATTGCTTGAATGAAAGAATGGCTTTTTATTTCCCCCAATCATAGATCTTCAGCAATTATGTGGCTGGCTTTCAACCTTGACCATGAAATGCGAATAATGAATGTATAGGTATAAATCTAGAAAATGCCCTAAAAATTCGTAGCAAAATATCAAATACGGTGTTAAAAAAAAAAAAAAAAAAAAAAAAAAAATCGATAATGAAAAACAGAATTTAATCCTTGTGAGTTTATTCTACTACCTTACTTTAAATTTTTGTTGCCTGGAATTGGTTCTTATATAAACCAGTTCGTATAGCAACCCAGTATGTTTATTAAAATTACATTAAATCTTAAGATCCTTTGGTGGAAATGTAAATCTAATTTTATCATACATTTAGTTGGTTGTGTTTATGACGGCTAGTTATCAGCACGAGAGATATAGGCCCTAAGGGGAGGGAGTGCCCTCTGTGAAGGTCTTTCTAAGGGAATCTAACCCGCATTTGCACAAGGAAATCCAAGACTCGAAGAAAACCACGGAAAATTCCGAACGATTTGCCCGGAGGTGCGATTAGGTTCGAATCCAGCACCTCATGTTTACCAGTTTCGAAACCTACGGGTGGGACCTATGATGACATGCCCTTGACCATGAATTGTGAATGCTGAATGTATCAGTATTAAATCTAGAAAAGGCCTTTATTACTCGCAGCATAATTTTTAATGCAACTATGCACATATACAGAATACGGCTGTGTAAAATTTAAAGAAATCGATAATAGGGTAGGTGGAGGTATCTTGGGAACTTGGGATGTTTATTAATTAATCCTTTTTTAAGCCTTTTTTGTGCAATTTTTATTCAATGAAAATTAAGTATTATTTTATCCGTTAGCTTAGTAAAAAATAATTAATCAAGTGACTAAAATATGTGCCTCAAAAAAAGTTTACTTAAATATCAAACTTTCAACTGACTAAGCTGAATATATTTTGTTGAACATCAAATTAGTCAGAAGAGAAAATTATCAATTGGTTCTATCAATATTTCTATATCATTCTAATATGCATTTTGAAGAATATTAAAGCAATCCGAAAATAATGTTATAAACTGAAAAAAACAACGATTCTAATGACATTTCCAAATAGTAGTTTGATGAGTATTAAATCCATCTGAAGAGAAAATTATTTATTCAATAATCAGAGGTTTTGAGAATATTTGCAAATTATTCTGAAACATTCATATTAATATCATAATTAATTTCAAATCTGTCTGAAGAGAACGCTATAAATTGAATAAACAGATTTATCCGCAAACAAGATACAGTTATATTCAGCAATACTTACACTGGACATACGTAGAAAAAACGTTTTTTGGAGAAAATGTAAGTTTGTTTGTTTAATCATCAAAATAAACGGACCCATTTCAAAATTATGCTTGAACATATTTAATTAAATACTAAATTTGTCTGAAGAGAAAATTATTTTTAAATAAAAAATAAATCTATACAGACAGGATATAATTAGATTCTAACATCATTAATACATAACAATCTAGAAATATGCTTTATAAAAATAGTTCTTTAAAAGTCAAAATCAGAGTTGGGCAGTATCGAAAATACATGTATTTGAAATACATTTTCAAAATACATTTGTATTTTGTATTTTAACCCGAAGAAACGAAAGTATTTTAGTAATGTATTTTGCAATGTTTTTTCCAAGTATTTTGTATTTTGAAAATACATTTTTATAGAAAATACATTTTTATAGATTTCAAACTTTGCGGTCTTCTAAACCGCAAATGAAAGATTCGTAACAAGGAAATATCTTCCACTTTGTTTAGTCTTGGAATTCGTTTCTGCGTGTTAATGTAAACACATTTTTTCAATTAGTGGTACGATATAGATTATTAATGAACATGATGTATAGTTTCTCCAAAAGCATTTATGCTGACTGGTTACAAAACTAATTTTATAAATCTTACTGTTGCTTCGAGAATTACAAAACAAAATGTTACGTGATTGACTGGAAGAACAAATACAAAGTTTTGCTTTTTATTTTTTTTTCAGTACATTAGAAATGTAATGCTTTTATGTTCTATCTATTATAAAGGTTATTTTCATCAAAAAAATTTCAGATTATTATTTTTTTTAAACTTCTACTCGTCAAAATGCTTCGAAATTGTTCTGAGTGAGTCTGATAAAATCTAGTCTGATGAGAATCTTAAACTAGTTGTATGTGCCAATCCCAAAACTTTCTTCTATCTCATTCGTACATTTTAATATTTAAAAATGTAATTACACAAGTTAATGTTTAATAATTTTAATTCAATACTATACCAACTTTGATTTTCATCTTAAATTTCTGCTTCAGTCAATTAATCGAAGTAAAAACGAATTTCCGTCTCTGCACGAGCCGATGGACAATAGAATTATAGGCAGATTTTTTTTCAAATTCAGGGAGAACCTACTTGCAAAACCCAAAAATAATCATACACAAAAATTTTAGTTTAGTTCTATGCTTAACTTCATACACTTTTTGATTTTAAAATAACGTAAATGGCACAGACATCATGATTATTGTGCCCCCTTCCAGCGGATATTTTTCAAATTCAGTGCAGACCTACTAGTCATAGCGAAACAGTAACACAAAAAGTTTCGTTTAATTCTATGCATAATTTCATACACCTTTAGGTGATACAATATTCAAAATGGCACAAAAATAGGTATTGCAGCGCCCCCTTCCGGCGGTTTTTTTTCAAATTGAGGGAGGACCAACTAGCCATAGCCGCACACTTACACGAAAAATTTGGTTCAATTCGATGCATAACTTCATAAACTTTTGGTCGGTACAATAATAAAAATGGCGTAAAAATTACAATTGCAGCGCCGGCGGATTTTTTTCAAATTCAGGGAGGACCAACTAGCCATAGCCACACACTTACACAAAAAATTTGGTTCAATTCGATGCATAACTTCATACACTTTTGGTCGGTACAATATTAAAAATGGCACAATAATCGCAAGTGCAGCGTCCCCTTCCGGCGGAATGTTTCAAAATTGAAGGAGGACCTGCTTGCCAGAGCCAAAAAAATTCACAAAAAATTTTGTTCGATTCTATGCATAACTTCCTAAACTTTTGGTCGGTACAATAATAAAAATGGCACAAAAATTGCGATTGCAGCGCCGGCGGAATTTTTTTCAAATTCAGGGAGGACCAACTAGCCATAGCCACACACTTACACAAAAAATTTGGTTCAGTTCGATGCATAACTTCATACACTTTTGGTCGATACAATATTAAAAATGGCACAATAATCGCAAGTGCAGCGTCCCCTTCCGGCGGAATGTTTCAAAATTGAAGGAGGACCTGCTTGCCAGAGCCAAAAAAATTCACAAAAAATTTTGTTCGATTCTATGCATAACTTCCTAAACTTTTGGTCGGTACAATAATAAAAATGGCACAAAAATTGCGATTGCAGCGCCGGCGGAATTTTTTTCAAATTCAGGGAGGACCAACTAGCCATAGCCACACACTTACACAAAAAATTTGGTTCAGTTCGATGCATAACTTCATACACTTTTGGTCGATACAATATTAAAAATGGCACAATAATCGCAAGTGCAGCGTCCCCTACCGGCGGAATGTTTCAAAATCGAAGGAGGACCTGCTTGCCAGAGCCAAAAAAATTCACAAAAAATTTGGTTCGATTCTATGCACACCTTCATACACTTTAAAATGGTAGAATGGCGATATACGGACACACAGACACATGGACAGACAGACATTTTGTAAAAACATGTTTTTTGGAATCTCTAACTCCTAAAACGTGTAAATCCATCGAAAATCGGAAGTCGAAAAAAACCTTGATTAAAATACTTTCTTCTATTGAAGATAAAAGAAAGTAAAACTATTACTGGTATGTTGAAATACATACGTTTAGTTACTTTTAGCGTAGGAAAAAAATCGTCTTCAATATGCGCAAAGTGTTTGAAAGTGTTTAAATTCGTAATTTTTAAAAAAGGACTGCACCGTCAAAAAAAGAAACGTTTTTAGCTGTAAATATACCATTTTTGATTTTCGATACCCGCGAAATTGAGCCACATATGTACGTTGCCGAAAGAGAATAAAAGTCAAAAATTTAAACGATCCTTTTTGAAAATATATTTGTTTACTGTATGAAATGAGTTTTGATTTAGAATTTAGACCGATTTATTTCTTTTTTATTTCATTTTAACATTTATTTATTTCATTTTTAACACTTTATAACAAATTCAAAAGTGTTCATGAATTCGGTTTGTTTATCTGTCTTTTCGTGCTTTAACTCGTGTAAGTATAGTCCGATTTCCATAAAATTCTATGAAATTTATAGATGTTATTGGACTTTACTATAGCATGTTCGGTATTGAAAATGAAGAGTGTAGCATCAACAGTTCATTTATAGATACGCACAAAAAACTTTTGTTACATTATAGTCTATGGGAAAAAAATCATTTGCAGTGTATTTTAATGATAGTATACTAATTCAAATATGCAGAAATTTATATATAACACTGCATGACGATTATTGTTAAATATGATGTCCATACAATTTATCATTCATTTACATGCAAGCATAAAAGAATTTGGCTACAGAAGAAACTGAACAATAATTGAATTATTAAAGGCTAAGAACAATAATTGCTGAAAGTACGCTTTTTCTTATGGTAACGCGTTTTTAAAGGGCGGTGCATATATAACGTTATAATATTTGGCGGGAGGGGGGGGGGTCTGCCAAATGATATCATAAGATATTTCTAGGGGTGGGAGGGGGGTTGTCTTTTGATATCGATATCATTTTTTATCCAATCAAAATGTTATCTTATTTCATGAAAATACAAAATTATAAATTAAAATCACTAAATTATTAATAAATTATTTAATTCTAAAATATTGAATAATCTAGCGTTTGAATTTCCTATTCTCCATATGTGTATGCAAAAAATCACAGTTCAAGAAACTATATGTGAAGTACCTTTGAAAAGAAGCTTGTGTTTATCTATATCTATAGTACTAATAAAATAACAAATCGCTCTGTCTGCGTGTGTGTGTGTGTGTGTGTGTGTGTGTGTGTGTGTGTCTGCGATGGCTAGCAAAATCTATGGGACGTACGAAGCTCAAAATTTTTATGAGAGTAGCCCAATATCTCTCCTGATGCACCTGAGCTTCAGAATTTCGAAATTCTATTTATTAACTGAGTAATTAATTAAATTCCAAAGATCACTCTCATAAAAAATCGCCTTTTTTCTTCTTTTTTTCTCTTCATTCAGTTATGGTTGGTTGGTTGCATAAAATTTTCGCATAAATAATTAAAAAAGCTGGGAATAGACCTTTAAAATTCATAGACTGGCAAACTGTCAGTTTAAATGATGATTTTTTATCACAGCGGTTGTAAACCATGGAGGAAAAAGATAGGTGGTGGTGAAGTGAACCGAAAAAAGGGTTGCAATATTAAATCATTTATCGCTCAAATTTTAATGTCCCAAACAAAAGCATGTGGAAGTGATTTTGTATTAATAAGACGAATTGAAAGAAATGAATTACAGCCGAAGCGTATTTTATGAAGAAATAGTAATTTTTTAAAATGGTCTTTTTTCTATTATATTATTTATTTTTAAAAAAATGTTTGCTTTTAAAATAATTGAAATTGATAAATTCGAAATAATTAAATGTCAAAATAAAATAAAATAAAATATTGAAAACATTTGATTTGAACTAAAAATTGTATTACTAAAAGGTTTCTTTTTTTTTCAGAACTTTTTAATACTTTATAACGTAGATGAAAATATGGTTTTAATATAACAACATATTAACCCTCTAAGCGTTTGTCCCGTAATATTCCGTACACTAAGCTCCAGGTTTCACTGCAATATGAGCAATGTTTAAGATATTATAATTCTATAAATTTAATAAATTTTCAAAGCATTGAAGAATGATTAAGACTCTCAAGGATTACATTTATATATCTAAATAAGATTTTTTATGTAATATTGAAAGAATCATATTTTATTTGCATTTAAAATAAAATGCAGAGAAAACAACATTACAATTTTACCCATTTGCAAGACGCTTGGAGGGTTAATAACTCTATATCAATATATAAAATATATTTATGAAAACATTCTTTTAAAATCATGCGCGAAAACTTAAATAACAAATATTAGTCTAAAATCTAGATTTCAGAGTGCAGACGATTTTAAGGCATTAACGAAAGAATGCTAACTTTTCAAGCAAAATCTTAAATGATGCTTTATATTGATATTTCAAAGTGACGGCTAGGTTACATTTATGTTATATTTAAGTTACGGTAGGGTAATGTTAAGTCGCAGTTAGGTTACAGACAGATTATGGTTATGGTACAAAAGTTTACGGTTAGGAATTTGTCCACAGAGTCAACATTACGCATGCTTTGATTAAAAATATACACTTTTGTTAAATGGCTCTGAAATTATAATACTATATACCAATCTTTTATCATCGCGTATCGATTCATTCAAGGTATAGTCGGATTTAAGAATGATATAATTAGTTTGAAATTCAAAATATTTCACTTGGGATTTCAATGTGAAAAAAATAATTAGTTACGTGATTTAACAGTGATTTTTACGGGTAAATATCAACACTTTAACACGAAACTAACGCAATCGTTGGATACATGTTCCCTCCCGTGTTTCTCATTGCTCATTTTAAGTATTTTTAGAGCTTAATATTAGTTGTTGTTTTTAAAACCGATTTTTCACAAAGTCAGCTGCAACGTATTTCAGACAATGCATTTCTGCATGCTTCCAGTTATTGATAAAATCATACAAATTTCAAGTTCGTTTAATATTGTTAATACGGACCCGGGCAACGCCGGGCGGGTCAGCTAGTTAATAAATAAAAGAGAAAAAATGTTCTTCACTTGCTTTGTTGATAAAAATTTCTATCTACCCCCAACCTTTCCTCCGTTCGGGGCAAGTACAACAAGACTTTATTACTGTTGAATGCATTATGTAATATAACGCTATTATAAAATACTTTTAAATATTAACTATTAATTTTAAGAGTTATTTGATATAAAGAAATATTTTATTGACTCATTTTTGTTTGAATCAATAAAGTCTGTTCGAAAAATAAATGTAACCATTTTTGTATATCACTTCAAATAAAATAAATAAGTTATAAAAATAACAATAAAAAAATTACACTTTGATAACGATATCATTACCCGGGAGAGGGGGGGGGGGGGTCAAAGAATGATAACGCACGATATAGGAAGGGGAGGAGGGGATCCAAAATTATCAAAATTGTATAACGTTATATTTGCACAGCTCCTATATTGAACTATTTTTTAACACTTTCTAGGAAATTTAAAAGTGTTTATGCATTCGGTTTATCTGCCGGTCTGTTCAAGATCTAACTCCCATATTTATACTCCGATTTTCATGCAATTGATAAAGATTATTGGGGTCCCCAAAGTATGTTTGGTATTGTAATACAGTATATAGGACTAACAGTTCATTTACAGAGACACTCAAAATAATTTCTTTCCATTATGGTATATGGGAAAATATCGTTTGAAAACTATTTTAATGAAATTACGCTATTTCAAAGATATCGAAATTGATTGATATAAATCACTGGATTTCATTGCTATTATGTTTTAACAGAGCAATCATGGCATTTTTTATTGATTTACAGAGGCACTCAAAAGAATCCCATTAAATTGTGATAGATGACGAAAAATCATTTGAAGAGTATTTTAATGCAATTACTCTATTTCACATATAATGAAACTAATTTAAATCACTGATATTTGCTATAATTACGTTGTAACAGCGCATTCATAGCATTTTTTATTCATTTACAGGGACACACAAAAGAAACCGATTACAGTACTGTTTTTGAGTAGTATTTGCTGGCAAATGTTTTAAAATTCGGTACGCGCTTTGAAATTTAATTACTTCTTACATGTTATTCGTTATATGTAAACTATCCATCTCATATGCAGTGCTGCACAAAAGTATTCACGTATCATACTCTTCATTATTGGAAATTACTGAAGGGGAAATTTCAACTGAGGTATACATATATCTTAAGCGAATTAAATTTTGGCCTGCATGTAGTTAATAAATAAAAAATTATGTATCATATACATAGTGCTGCAAAAATTCAAGTAATTTTCCGAATGTAGATGAAAATAGCTGAAATTGGAATTTCAAATTGTTATGCGTTTCCATATGCTTGAATTAGTGAAATTATTTTAATTTTGTAAGCAGATTTGTTACATTATTCTGAATGTGTTAGAAAATGTTTCATAATCTAAGCTTGGCGCATTATTTTTCCTTTTTATTTAATATGACTTGGGGTGTCTTAATTCTATAGATCCTATAGTGGGCTGTAGAAAAGTTCTCAAACGCATTTCATTTATTCACGGTAAAAGCTGAATGGGAAATATTCGTTTAACTGAAAAAAACTTTTAGCCTACTATGTAGCATACATACAAATCCATACATCATGCACAGGTCTGCACACACAAAAAATATCCGATATCTTCTTTTTATTATTGACACCAATAGTGGATATTGGGTTTTCAAATGCATTATGCCTTTTCAAATTTTTTGTTTAGACTTAATCGTTCTCTTTAATAAACAGTAAAGTTTTATTAAGGTATTGTGGATGTGTTGGAAAATGTTTCAGAACATATGCTGGATAAATGATTTTTCGTTCTTGTTTTCCTTATTTTGGAAATTATGTTATAATTTCAAAAACTTAATCATTTTTGAAAAAGCACTTTGCATTTATATAGTGCAACACTCAGCTGTTTTCGAAATTTGAAAATGTATTTTGTATTTTGAATGTATTTTGAAAATACATGTATTTTGTATTTTGAATATTTTCCTTTTGTAAAGTATTTTATATTTTGTATTTTAGGTTCTAAAACCAATGTATTTTGTATTTTGTATCGAAAATGATTTTTCGATGTATTTTGCCCAACTCTGGTCAAAATGAACGGATAAATTTCAAAATTATAATATACTAGCGGACCCGACAGACGTTGTCCTGTCACCGACCGACGTTGCCCTTCTTGGCACCGACTCCAGGAAATCAAATAAATGTACGTAAATATGGTAATACGCACGATATACACTACGCTCTTAATTTAATTTCTTATTACAATTACGTAACGAAATTATTTTTCACTCTTCAGTATTTTTTGAAGTCAATTCAATTTTTGATAGAAAAGTTTATTTTTCTCTTTTTAGTTAAAAATTAACGATTTTCTGAAGTCGGTTAATTTGCTTAGTACCATTCGATTCAGAATAAAAAATTCACTAAAATATGTTATCAGTTGAAAAATATCTACAAAAGTCGATTTTAAAGGAATTTTTTAAAAGTTCGTTCTTTTTTCTTACCCTCCTTAGGGAGGGAATTTTCCAAAACCCTTTCTTAGATGCACTCGATGTTATAAGAAGTATTTTTACCCAAATTTTCAAGATTTTGGTTCGGTATATTTTTTTTTTGTGCTGTGATTAATACGAAATCCAGACTTTCTTTTATATATATAGCACTTTTAATTAGCGAAAAATCACTAACTATTAGTTTTTGCCTAATTACTAAAAAAGTACTGAATCAATTTCGATGAAATGTGAATCTAAACCATTCTCGAATCCACTGGAACACACACACAAAATTTCATTAAAATCGGCCCAGTCGTTTAGGAGGAGTTCAGTGACATACACACGCACGGAAGATTTTTATATATAAAGATAAGCATTGAAAATTTCAGGTTTTTGCGCCGAAGACATCGCCAAATTAGGAAAATGTAAATTATCTCACGAACTACTGAATTTAAACAAATTTGCTTAGTACCATTCGATGCAGAATGAAACAATACACTAAAATATGTTATCAGTCGAAAAAATAACTACAAAAGCCGATTTTTAAGGAATTTTTAAAAAGTTCGTTCTTTGTTCTACTCCTCTTAGGGGCGGAATCTTCGGAAATCGCTTCTTAGCGGCATTCGATGTTATAAGAGGTATTTTTACCCCAATTTTCAAGGTTTTTGGTTCGGTATATTTTTTTGTGCTGTGATTAATACGAAATCCAGATTTTCTTTTATATATAGAGATAAGGATTTAAAATTTCAAGTTTTTGCGCCGAAGACATCGCCAAATTAGGAAAATGTGAATTATCTCACGAACTACTGGATTTAAATGAATTTGCTTAGTACCATTCGATTCAGAATGAAAAAATACACTAAAATATGTTATCAGTTGAAAAATAGCTACAAAAGCCGATTTTAAAGGAATTTTTTTAAAGTTCGTTCTTTTTTTCTACTCATCTTAGGGGTGGAATTTCCGAAAATCCCTTCTTAGCGGCACTCGATGTTATAAGAAGTATTTTTTCCCCAATTTTGAAGATTTTTGGATCGGTATATTTTTTTGTGCTGTGATTAATAAGAAATCTTGACATTCTTTTATATATATGGATAAGGATTGAAAATTTCAGGTTTTTGCGCCGAAGAAATCGCCAAATTAAGAAAATGTGAATTACCTCACACGAACTACTGGATTTTAACGAATTTGCTTAGTACCATTCGATTCAGAATGAAAAAATGCACTAAAATATGTTATCAGTTGAAAAATAGCTACAAAAGCCGATTTTAAAGGAATTTTTTTAAAGTTCGTTCTTTTTTTCACCCTCCTGAGGGGCGGGGGGGATTTTCGAAAATTCCTTCTTAGCGGCACTCGATGTAATAAGAAGTATTTTTACCCCAATTTTCAAGATTTTTGGTTCGGTAGATTTTTTTGTGCTGTGATTAATACGAAATCCAGACTTTCTTTTATATATATAGCACTTTTAATTAGCGAAAAATCACTAACTATTAGTTTTTGCCTAATTACTAAAAAAGTACTGAATCAATTTCGATGAAATGTGAATCTAAACCATTCTCGAATCCACTGGAACACACACACAAAATTTCATTAAAATCGGTCCAGTCGTTTAGGAGGAGTTCAGTTACATACACACGCACAGAAGATTTTTATATATAAAGATTATATTCTCATAAATATAAAATATTTGCTTGTATTACATTGATTTGAATAGCATTTATCTGAAACAATAAAAAATATTTTTTTTTTTTTTAAATAAGAAGCGTCTTTTTCAATTGGCACTTTCCAACAACGTTGAAAAGTGCTTATGCATTCGGTTTGTCTGTCCATCTGGGCCGTTTGTCCACGCTCTAACTCCTATAAATATGCTCGGATTTTCATACAATTATATAAAGCTTGTGTATTATCACAAAAGCATGTTTATTATTGCATATGAAGCATGTAAGATCAATGGTTCATTTACAGGAAGATTCAAAAGAATTGTATTATATTGTGATATATGAGACAAAATCGTTTCGAGAGTACTTTAATGGCATCACGCTGTTTTGAATTTATTGAAAGTGATAAAAATCACTCAATTTTACTACGATCACTTCAAAATAGAGCATTCATGGCATTTTTTATTAATTTACATTGACACACAAAAGGAATCGATTACAGTAGGGGTGCACAACCTGTGGCCCGCGGGCCAAACTCATACCAGTAATTTTATGCAGAATAATTTTCCTTAGAATAATGACGGAAACTTTGCTATGAAAGAAAACAAACGTCACTTTTGAAATATTCTGGTGTCAAACGTTTTTCTGGCAAAAATGTTGTGCATCGCTAGGTTACAGTACTGTCTTTGCGTAATAATTGCTGGAGAATAAGTTTTAAAATTCGTTATGCGCTTTTAAATTTAATTAATTTTTGCATATTATTTTTTTATATATAAATTCTATACCTCATACAGAGGGCTGCACAAAAGTATTCCCATACCATTCTCTTTATTATAGGAAATTGCTGAAGGGGAATTTTCAACTGAAATATATGTATCTCTTAATAGAAGGATTATACAGACAAATATATTCAATTACCTATACATGCACAACTAATGCAGCAAAATTTAAACAGAAAAATATATAATATGAACTTTAAAACATTCAATTTTACAAAAAACGATTAAATAATCAAATAGAGATGCGCTTTTTCTAAATATTTATCTGAGCATACTTTAAAAGCTTGACTAATGTAAAATTTATAAGCTGCAATTTTATGTACAAAACAAACAAAAATACGAAAGTAATTACCAAAAAAAAAAAAAAAAAAAAAAAAAAAAAAAATTCACGTATTTGTGTAAATAAACAAAATTAGCTGTAAAAACATTCTCTGATGAAGAGCCTGATTAAGGCTTGAAAGTACTAGGATATTTTAAATAAAATGAGCTATTAACATCTCTATTTGATTATTTTAATTGCCTTTTAAGTAAAGCTGAACGTTTTAAAGTTAGTATGTGTTTTAAAGTTAGTAAATATTTTGTGTTTAAAACAAGGTTTAGAACAAGGCGTTCCGTCATATGTTTTTATTTGAATAGGAATTTAACAGTAAAATTAACTTACTCACATGTTTTAATGGTTGACATAATAAAAGAATACATCTCAACAGAACTTATTGCTTACCAATTTTTAGAACTTAAAATTCTATTCAAAATAAACGTCTGGTTTACAGAGATTAAGATCAGTTTTGTTTGTTTATAAGTTTGATAAGTTTTTCTATTACGCAACTCGCAGCCTTTCCCCTCTTTTTTTCCCTGTTATGTGTCTCAAAGATCAATAATACTAACTTTTTATTCGCTTACAGTATTTTCTTTTCCTTCCAGTTACCTTTTTTTTATCATTGTATGAAAAAAATTATATTAGATTTAACTACCATCCTTGACTTACTTGACATTGCACTTGTCCGACCATAAATATTAAAATCTGTGCTGAATTCAAATATTTTTGGGGGGACAGAGACTTCTGGATTAATAGGCATAATAATTAATAGGCATAAAATCCCAATTCACTACTTTCTCCATGCTTTAAAAAAATTAAAAATAAACCACTATGTACGTCGTCATAGTAATAATTTTTGGTAAAAAAAAAGGGGGGGGGGTATTATTTAGGAAATCAACGTTGGACTTTTAATGGTTTTCTCCGTCACGTTTATTGAAAAAAATAATGGCACTGTTTTAATAAATAACTAGCTGCACCCGCCGAAACTCGACGGAAAAGAATATATATTAGGTATGATATGTATGAATCTTATATAGACAGTAAAATACTGAGCGAAATAATTGCCACCTCTTAAAATAGGGATAACATAGCTTTTCATGATAAAAATACACAAACTTCAGAATATAACAAAAAATAAGGAAAACAACTCATAAATTATTATGTTGGACTTAACTTCAGCTACAAATCTTTTTTTAATGCGGTTTCTAATCCTTAAATATTATTTAAATGCCAAATTATTTAGAAAGTTAATATTATACCCCGGAAGACGAATTCAAAAATATCTGCATAGTTTATTTTTTCTCCGTTTAAATATCGCTTGATAACTGTACAATAATTATAATATCAATGAAACATTTTAATTATAATGGGAACAGGGACTTACTAAACTGCCTAACCAACCCACTACATATTTACAGCAGTTGCAGTAAATTTAATTTATTTATTGGTTTGTATCCTCCATGAACTTGTAAAAGTTAATTTTATTGTTATGGCAACGAAAAAAAAAACGATATCTCTGTTATTAAAAAGAATAAAATTTTTGTATTTGTTGCTGAAATGCAGATTTTTTTTAAAATAATAACGTAATACAATGAAATTATTTTAATTTTTTTTATATTATGTAAGATAGAAATACAGTAATACCGGCATATCACAGGTTTTATTCTTTTTTTTTTTCTAAAATGACATCATTTACACCTTCAGAAATACTCATCTTTTCTTAAATAAAAGCGTGATTTATGCAGTTATTTAAGACTTCTTTAGTTTCATAAAATATTCATTATAATTAAATAGAAATGGCGCAGTTTATAGAAATATTTTCATTTGTGCACACCACGGAGCTTTAAATTAATAGATGTTCACTTTATTTAGATGCAGGAATTAAAGTCAGTGAATATGACATCATCACTGACACAGCTATAACAATGTATATTATATTCATGGAATAAATTTATCTGGTTTCTGTATGACGACATTTTCTCCATCGACAAAATTTCACTTTAGATATTATATTTAAAGTTTATCTTCTGTTATTTTACTTACATAATACTTAATAATATTACTCAGTAAATAATATGTGTATTGCAGGGAATAACTATGTGCAATCATTTTATTATGAAAACCTTTTACGAACACCTTTATTTTATTTTATTTTTATTTATTTATTTATTTTATTTTATTTTTTTATTTTTATTATTATTATTATTTTTTTTTTTTTTTTTTTTTTGAAATGCGATTATACATTCACCGATGAGATCAAGCTCCTGATTGGTGGAAAATAATGAAATAAAATAAATTTTGAGAAAAGTTTAACCTGTTGCCACTGTTTTGAAGAAATGTCATGAAAAAGCTTTTAAAATTAAAAATAAAATGTAAAAATTGAAATAAATTAAAAATTAGCCAGAATGGGCACATCTACACATAAACAGCTTTCATTTAAAAAAATAATTTTCTAAATCGGGCCAGTAGAAAGCTCAGGGCTGATGACCAAAAAAACAGCCAGGTGGTTTAAATATACAGATTAAAAAAATAACTATTTCACATATATTTTAATTGATTTCTGAATACTTTATACAAGGATATAAAATATAAGATTGGATATATCAAATAGAATATCTAACAGAAATTAGGTAATAATAATAAAAAAAACATACTTCGCTTTTTCAATAAAATACTTTTTTCTAAAAAATCGCAAAAGATATAAAAATGTCTGAACAAATTCCAAATAACTGTATAACAAAATCTAAAATTTTACTACATCGGACAAATATATTGAAATTTAATTGTTTTTTATCAAAATGCTGGCCCATGAACTTAGAAAATCAGAAAATAAATTAACCTTTTTGTTCAATACAGAATTTTTAAAAAAATGATCAAAAAAAGTGAAATCTTCAGCTGCAATTTAGGGCTTTGTCCGAAATCAAATTTACAGACGTGTATGTGCGATTTATTTTCTTAGGCATCGCTAACATGCAAACAAACAGACACACAGACAAGGACTAACTTTCTTTTATTAATCTAAATTCTTTCAGTATTTTACTTACCCATCATACGTAGTATAGGGTAAGTCTTGCAATCGTTTTGAAAATCGAAAATTTTTTTGACAAATTTACACGTTTTCGACACTGGAGATTTCGAAAAACATATTTTTAGAAAAAAAAATTGCCGTCCGTCTGTCTGTCTGTCTGTAAACTCTCTATCTCACGAACAAATTGAGATAGAGACTTGAAATTTTGTATATACTTAGTACGTAAGAATGGAACGAAGCCTATTGAATATCAGCAACCTCGATTATCCGGAACTATTTTTTCCGGATTCTCGAAAAATTCGTTCTGATGAAAGGTGTATAAAAATTTTCGATTTTTTTTTTTTTTTATTTTAAGGAATGCATATAAAAGGCAATAAAAAAACACAAATTTTGCATAAAAAACGAAGTCGATCGGATTATTAGTTGTCGAGATATTTGTAATCCTGTTTTCCACATTCTTCGATTTTTCATGACTCTGTATTTCATTCAAATTTCAATTCAGAGGTATATTTTAATTGAAAATGAGACGCTTATTCCGACGCAGTAAACTGTTAGTTAATATGATTATTATTTTTGGAGTTATAAGATTGTTTCTTTTACGCAGTTTGGTACTTCTTGAGTAGTTTGGCGTTTTATATTATTTGTTGAAATTGGTGCATCAGCAATTCATTAATAGAGTATTACTATGTGTATTAACAATATTTAAATTTAGCTTTGGAATTGAAATACATTGTATAAATAGTTTTCACATGTTTTATTTTCATATGCATATAAATGATGGGTAAGTATTGCGGTGGCCTCCAACGACTAGTTTTACACCCTGACTGATATACAAGTTAGCCCATTAACCACTTAAAAAATCAATATTTTGAAGAAAAAATTTTTTCAGATAACGCCCCCCCCCCCCTTTTTTTTTCATGTCTTTTACAGAATTTTTAATCTTTTCTCAACAGGTTTTCAAAACAAAAATTTCTGCTTAATTCAATCAGAGAAATGCTATGATTAAATAATACAAAATTTACAATAAAAATTTTCTGGTGAGAGTAATAAATCATGATCGTAATTTGGATGCCCGTACGTGGTAAGGGCAAGTCATGATTGGCAAAAAACACATTGCCCCGTAAGACGTACGGGCAAAGCCGGGAAGCAGTTAACGACCAAAGTCATATTTTTAGATCACTAGTTTTAGTGGCAAGAAAGCGCTTTTTACACCAGTAAATATGAAGATAAATGTATATTTTTTTTCCAGGAAATATATTTCATCATTAAAAAATAGGATAAAAATAACTTTTCTATTTAAAAAAAAAGTGGTGGGAAATTCAAAATTTAATTTTTAACGAAGAAAACAGTTCGGGCATTAATGGGTTAGATCTGAGTCTATGCCTTCTCTAACATTATTTAATAATCATTGCCCAAAATATACACTCCGAGCATTAACCTATTGATACGTAATCTGAAGTCGCTCGTTACTCATTTACAAATATGCCATTAGATCAGATATTGCTCATGATAAATTCGAAGAAGCTGTTACTCACAGTTTTTGCCTTAATCTCTAATCATCCAATAATCAATTCCCAAAATATATATTTTGGGTATATTTTCTTTTTTTACTTAATTAATCTATATCGCATGCTAAATATTAATTGATTTAGGTATTTTATTTTATTTTATTTTATTTTATTTTATTTTATTTTATTATTATTTTTTTTTTAACCTTCACTGTTTTAATCATTGCCATCTGTAAAATTATGTTAATAAATTTAAAACGCATTTATTATACGTGTTTTTTGAAAGAAAATTAAAAAAGCAAACCTAACGAAAAAATATATAAATTTTATTCAATTTATTTAGAATAGAAAATAAATCTTCTTTATCAAAGTAACAAATTTGAAAAGATGTTGATATTTTTCATGGCCTGCTGTACTTTCTAAGTGTGTATATGTGCGAACGTGTACCTTTTCTATATCCAAAATGCATATATTGAAAAATTTTTAATTTATTTTTGTCTTTGCTCTTCCCTTCTTTTTAAAAGTCTAGGCAAACAAGTTATTTGAAATGAGTTTTTTCCTTTAATTAATTACCTGGCATATTCGATTGAGTGTGGTTTGGCGTATCAATAAGTTGTTGCAATTTGAATACAGTTGAATACCTATTCTTGGCTAACGGAAACATGTCTAAAAATTAACATTTTAAAATTTATTTTTGTGTTTGTTCTTTCTCTCTCTCTCTCTCTCTCTCTCTCTTTTTTTTTTTTTTTTTTTTTTTTTTTTTTTTTTTTTTAAGTTTGTGCACTCAAATTATTTGAAACGAATAATGCGTTTAGAGTTAAACACCTACATCCCGGCTAATGAAAAAATGCCTAAAAATTAATTTTTTTTTCTCTTTGCTCTTTCTTTCTTTTTTAAAGCCTTTGAATTCAAATTATATGAAAAAAATATTGTTTATTATTATTATTATTATTATTATTATTATTATTATTATTATTATTATTATTATTATTATATTTATTTTAACCAGTCATATGGATTATTCTAGCGAGCGTGGTCTGCACATCATTATGTTGTTGTTACGTATATACAATTATAAGCATAAAGAATATTGGCGATTTAGCATTTGCACCCAATGAAAATTTGCCAATGAAAAATTACCTACGTTATTACTTAAAAATTAATTTAT
Organism: Maratus speculifer; assembly: GCA_964019185.1. Lineage (NCBI taxonomy): Eukaryota > Metazoa > Arthropoda > Arachnida > Araneae > Salticidae > Maratus > Maratus speculifer. The sequence goes on from OZ025301.1 coordinate 117,114,838, forward strand.
AAACTTTTAATTAAGTTCAAAAATTATCAAACACATTTTATCATCCGAAATACATCTGTGAGCATAATTCTTATAATTTTATTATATCAGGAAGTAAATAAAAAATCAGTTACAATATTCACCTTAGAGAATGAAATACATTTTTGTACATTTTGTGTAGCTATTGTTTTCTCTTTCATTTCAATACAAAATAACGTTACATTATTTAAGGAAGTGCAAGGGGAAAAAAAGAAGGTTTTTACGGAGATTTTTCTTAAACAATATCTACTTAGTAGTATTACTGAAATTTATGCTTGATAAATATAATAAAAGAATAGGAATTGGGTGGTTTAAATGAAAAGACAATGGGTTACCTTGATATAAAGTTCCACCCCTCCAAAGAAAAAAAAAATCTTACTTTACTTTTCTTTAAATGTAATCAATACCAACTTGGGATTTAAAACAGTAAGTATTTTGACTTTTTTCAATTATTTCTGTTAGTATATTGTCGGTATTTTTTTTACAAGAAACAAAATAACAAAATCACTTACGCTTCAATGAAAGTTAATTCTTATACATGCATTAAAAAGAAAGAAAAAAATCATGCATCAAAAATAGATTATGAAGCACTTTCCAACACATTCAGAATAATGGATACTACTAGGTTATCCCGTCGACCAAAAAACTATCGCCAAAAAATAAAATTAAATGCCAATAATGGAAAATCGTGAATGTAACATTCAATGATATTAAATACGATACACGTATTTAAAACATCATAAGTCATTTTTATTTCGACTTTTTATTTATATTTTTATCAATATTCTACTAATTATTTATTTTTTCATTATTTAAAATAAAAAATATGTCGATATGTATAATTTGGCTATTAGTTTGGCGATTTGTATAATTTGGCGAAATTGGTTGACGGGATAACCTAGTAGTACCGAATAATGTTACAAAACTGCACAGCTCAGAAAATTAAAATATTAGGTCTCATTTCACCATATGGAAATGTGCAACGCATTTCAAAACCGAATTTAATATGTTCCCATCATCTACAATCGGAAAATTATCCGAATTTTTTAGCAGCCCTATATATGATACAGAGATTTGTATCTATTAACAACATACATTCCAAAATTTAGTTCATTTAAAAGATACATATGTTTCAGTTGAAAATTCCCGTTCAGCAATTTCCTCTCATTAGGAGAATGGTATGCGAATACTTTTGTGCAGGTCTGTATACGAGGCATAGAATTTATATATAAAGAGTAACAAGAGTAACATGTAAAAAAAAAAAGAACTATTTAAATGTAAAAGCACTTATCGAATTTTAAAACGTACTTTCCAGAAATTATCATGCAAAGACAGTACCGTAATCAATTTCATTTGTGTGTCTCTGTAATATACAAGTGTAATGTATAAACGGTTGAAATTCGCAAACCTATAAATAGCTTATTTACCCTGCCGACAAATGGTGGAGAAGTGATAATAAACATTTATGCGGATAATTTGCGAACCCAAATTATCAGTAATCAAATAATAAAGAAACGACTTAATCATTAGAATCAAATGTTTGTTTTATTTTTGAGAAAGAAAAATAGAGCAATTTCGATGCATTTTTGGAGCATATACAAATTTATATTGATTGCAAAGCATCAGAATAAACGGCTGATAGACATTGGTCCGGACATTGTGTATCGGTATCTGCGTAAGGTCATCACATCACATAAGATTTGACTTCCTTAAGGCCCCTGTCCGTGTCCGCGAAGACACTCGCGAGCTAATGCTATTCTATGGGGAGGCGTTTTTCTAATAACTCTTTCGCATTTTGACTTTTTTTTTTTTTTCGCATTTGATAGTTGAGGTCCTTCTCAAGATCTCTCTTTGACTACTTTTTCGATTTTGATTGCAGATATTTTTTATAAAATTAGTTTCACTTCCAGAACCGATTCTGAAAGTGAAATTAACTTTATAGAAAATACTAGCGACCAAAAGCGAAAAAGTAATCATAGAGCGATCTTGAGAGGGGCCTCAGCTATCCAATGCAAAAAAAATTATTTAAAAATGTCAAAACGCGAAAGAGTTATTAGAAAAATGCCTCCGCATAGGAATAGCATTAGCTCGCGAGTATCTTCGCGGACATGGACAGGGGCCTTAAAAGAAGAAAAGAGAAGCCATCTACAAAAAAGCCTGATGTTCGAGATATTTTTAAAGATGGCTTCTACAAGTGGGCCCATTCTTCAGACCTATATTGCATGTTTTCATTTTATATCCATGTACATATCGCTCACCCGCAAGAAAAGTGACACATCTCACAAAAATTCATTTTGCGTTTTACTCCATTAATAGTTTAATCTTAGGTATGTCTTGCTATACAAATGTTTCATAAGTGTAGTTATACGAAAAATCACGTTATTACACTATTTGTCCATTCGTGACCATAGAAGAGGGGTGAATTGTGTGGAGAGGTAAATTTATCCAATCCTTCAAACCTTATCATATGTCTTCACTCTTAAGAGTTTCACACTTTTATGCACGTTTTTACTCCTGTATAAAGAGCTAAGTGTTAGAATTTCAAATTCGAGTAAAATCATGCATTTTCTCTTTTCTGAAATTTACTGTTGTCGAAATGTGTCACTTTTTTTGCGGATGAGCGATATGTTCACTTTACACTGTAACTATTTCTTTTATTTTATTCAAACTATTTAAAGAAAAAAAAATTACTGTAGTATTTTGTTTAATTCTAACTTCTTCACGTTTTTATGGATATTCATCCTAATCTAGTAATACGGAAAATTTCGTAATCCAGTATCTCTAAAGTCCCGAATGTGCCGGATTAGAGGATGTTTACTGTAATAAAGGCTATTGACCCACGTATTAATAAGTTATATCCATTCACAAATATATTTATATTGTAGAAGGACTTATAATTTACTGAATAAAACAGTCTTTTCTCTGTATGTCGTAGAAAGTATCGTGGGAAGTTTTCGTAACGTCGAAATCAAAGATGCATTTCTTTAAATTTTAGTTATTTTATTTTCAGAGGTATCTGCGAAAATGTAATGAAAAAGTATGTCCCGTCTATTTCTGAATCTACAGAAACACGGGTGGTTATTTTGTTAACACATTATTTAATTCGCTTAAAGCCTAAATAACAACAAACTACTTATGTGATTCTTTTTTTATATACAATAAGTCGAAAATACGCGACAAACGTCACTTTTTTAAAACTAAAATATTTGGTATAGTTAGTCTAAAATTTTTTGTCATTAAATAGTATTTAATTGCAATAAAAAAATAGTTGTATCAAAAAGCTTTAAATGGTGTGTTAAGCAAACTCTTCTTGCCCATATCACGGATAAATCAGTTAAGTGGTTAGTAGTGGTGTGTTTGTGTAATGCAATGTCCAGTTACTGATTCATCTGTATGTTGTACTGATCCCTCCATGTGCGATTAATACTCACTCTTGACCAATTATTTAACTGTATAGTAACTTGTTCGTAAGAAAAATTATTCTAGAAAACTTTATTCATCTAAAAGAATTCTTGCGTAATTTTTTAGAGGAAAAAGCATGGTACAGCAGAATAAAAAAAAAAATGGTACAAAAGCCGTTTTTCATGTAGACAGAAAAGAGTGAAAAGAGGTAAACTAGCTCTACTTTTTTATTTTATCCAGTTGTCGTGACATGTGTTTCCTTTAACATTCTCCCATATGGAATACACGTGAAATATATTTACACAAGCTTTTTACACGTGGAGTCATTTATTGCGTGAAAGCAGATAAATTCAGGAAGATTCTATAACAACAAAAAATTAAACGTAACAGAGTTACACGCTATTGTATTCTCTACTCGTTTGATAAATATTTGCGATTAATTTTGCCCATTCTTCTGTAAAATGTGTTTTTTTCCTGTGATGATGAATAAAAATAAATGCAATGTGGAAAATATTACATTGTGAAACTTTCCAGAAAAATATCCGAATAAGAGAAACGTTTGAGAAAAATTTAATGAAACCTTGACGTTATCTAGAATCCTGGATTTCCGATTTTTCCTATCTTTCCGATATGCCTTTTTTACGCAAGGTTTGCAGAAACGTTTATTAAATAAAAGGATCCTCTTGGTATCTATAAATTTCGAAAAACACTTTTTTTACATTGGAAAATCATTAGTTTCAAATCAAATATTTTTAATTGGTTCACTTTCTAAAAGTCTCTAAAATAAAAGCTGTTCTCAAATCCGAAACCTCTACTTTCTTACACATTGTTTAGTTCATTTTTATTTGTAAACTAGATACTAATTTCCATTACTTGCACTTTTGTCTTTGAATAAATTTTCATTTTTAGTTATACAGGATGGAGGCTGTATGAACCTCATGACATCTTCGAGGTGACTGCTGAATTAGTATAATTCCAGGATTAGTAAAAATTAAAGTCGCTTATTAAAATGCTACTGTTCTGCTAAGTCTTAGCTTAGCGGAAAATACCTGCAAACACAGTTTTAGTGATTGATTATACCGCCGCGGTGAGAAGCCAATCTTTGTCGGCGACCCCTACCTGCGACCCGAACAGTTCTAGTCTGTTGCGCGATAGCGCTGTCGCCTATAGGCGACCACAGATAGCGCCAAAATCCTTTACTTACGACCCGAATGCCTTGGACTCTAAATAGAAAAGGAAAAAAAAAAGAGAGAGAAATTGAAACCGGATTAGTTTAACAGAAAAAATAGACAAATTAAAGATATTGAAATACAGTTAGTGGGCGAGCGGGGCGACGAAGCTAGCGATTTCCCCTGCCTTCATCCCGAATATATTGGTGTAGCAGGACAACCATAGCGAAATGGCCCCCGCGGTCGAATTTTGAAATAACACGTGTGGTAATAAGGCTCACCACGAGAATACAATGTAGTGCGTTTTTAGCTCCTGACACTGAACTCTCTTTGAGAGAATCGGGGAAGAAAGTGCCGGCGCTACTGTTTTTTAAATACATTTTGCTCCAAAAGTACAAAAGTTTAAAAAAAATGAAACCAACGTTAGTTATTGAAGAATATATTAGTTCACATTATATATATACTTTTTTTCACATTTTGTACACAAATTTTAACATACAAAAATTAACATAAATATATTTTATAAAAATTATTAATCTAGTAATGTTACTTTTAAACCAAAAAATTAAAGAATAATACTCAAAATATGAACTTTTAACAAACAAATTTTAGTTAAAATTGGGGATTTTCTTTTTCAGTTATAACAAAAATAATGCTGGCAACTTTTTAAAATATTCATAACTTTGGGGTGGTGGTTTTTGTCATTTGATAGCGGTATCATTTTTTGATAAAACCAAAATTTACTTTTTTTATAACTTTTTTTTTACATTTGTCATTTCATAATTTTGGTCTCTTTTCTTTTTTTTTTCTAAAAATACGAAATTATTATTAAAATCATTGAATAATTATAAAATCGGATGTAATGTAAACGTATAAAATGAAGAATAAAAAAAATGTAAAATGTAAAAGAAAAAAAAAAGAATTTTTAGACACTGGTAAAGATATTATTAAGAGGATGAAGGGCCAGGGAATGATAACGAATAATATTGAAACATTGGGAGAGGTTCCAAAATTGCCAAAAAGTTGATAACCTTAAATATTGACAGTCCATATTCAGTTTTACCTGCACTATAGACTACTAGACCATCGATTTTATATTATTACGTGAGAAGGATGCGCAGAACGCCAAAATGACATAATGTTTACAACTACGACACAAACCAATAGGGAATAGTATTTATGGAAAAGTTACCTTATTTTGACATACTGTGCATCCTGCCCAAGTGTAAATCTACTAAGTGACCAATGCATTGATTTTAGCGTATTTCTGTAAATACAAGTAGGGAAAGTAACGAATATTTTAGTAAGTTTCTAGTATTATTTATGTTATAACTAAAAAAACCGAATTTCGATTTTAAGGAGTTTTTTGTTTTGTTTTGTTGTTGTTATTAAAAGTGATGCCTTTCATATTATTCTCTAATTTTCTGATTGGCGTAAAAGTAAAGTTACTACATTAATAAATTTTAAAAAAGTATTTTTGTTTACTTTTATACGTTAATTGTTTTGTGAAAATGTGAAAAAATATATAATGTGAACCAATATATTCTTCAATAATTAATGTTGGTTTCAATTTTTTTTTTTTTTTTTTTTTTTTTTTACTTTTGTTCGTTTGGAGAAAAATGTACTTGAAAAATAGTAGCACCGGAGCATATTTTCCCGAATGTCTCAAGGATAGTTTAAGGTCAGGAGCTATAAACACTTTATCATACAGCACGATAGTACTGCATAGTAGAGCTCAGATGCATCTCTAATGTTAAAGTCCAAAGTTTGCCCCTTAATAACTTTGGACCCAGTCATCGGGTTGCGACGAAATTGAAAAGGCGAAGTGTCCTACTCTAGATCTCAAAGTTTATCAAATTTCATTCAGTTCCAACGATTAGTTAATGGAAATAAAGAACCCCTGTTTTCTCACTTTTTCTACCTGAAACAAGATAAAAAGGCAAACAACTCGATTATGACCCGAACCAAGAAATATTCAGCGACATGTAATAGCTTGTTCGTAAGCTTTTAATTTAGATATGTGTCTTTCGAAAGTCCTGTCAAAAATATCCAATATTAAAGAAATGGCATCCATTTAAAATTTATATAGCGCTATATCTTCCATAATTTAACAATATAGAAATCTCTCCTTTTTAATTGCTAATTTAATCATTTTTTTTCAAGTTGCCACCAACTAAAAAACAGTACAATAATTTAAAAAAGAAATGATAACATGTGTTCTTTTTTTATAGGTCAATAAAAATTCAGATTCTCCTGATAGATTTTTGCATTTTTGATGTGAACGTCATTCATAACAAAAAATGCATATTTTTCATAAACAAATTTATAAACTGTTACTAAATTTATGTTAAAACAACAGCACACTTTTATTTTAATATTTCCGAAGTAAAAACAATTATATAATACAGATATTTCCATCATAAATGGATAATTTAGAAAAAAAAATCCTTCTATAAATAAAAAAAATAACTATTTGGAAATAGATCTATGAAAATCTGTGTAGATACCAATGGACAAAAGAAAATCTGCATAGATACCGCGAAACTGTAGAGGGGACTACCAGGGGGGACGTTTCTGTCGCCAAATGCCGCTAACTTGGCGGTATATCACCAAATCCAGCGACCAAAATTATTTGCCAAAAGTGACGCCGACTTGGCGCTATTTCCGGTATTTTCCAAACTAATATGTCTACTAATAGCATTAACCTAATACTAATATTAGTTTAAATTTGTTAGTTGATGTTGGTTGATCAAGTTCCTGAAAGGATCAGAAAAAGTTGTGAAATCATACAAAAAAATGGAGGAACCAGAGAGAAAAATAGAGCTAAATCTATAAAATGATACAGTAACAAATTGAGAAATATTTTCGGTACTACTAGATTATCCCGTTGACCAAAAATTTATCTCCAAACTATTAGATTAAATGCCAATAATGGATGATCGTGAATGTCACATTCAATGTCATTAAATACGATTCACGTGTTTAAAATGTCATTAAGTAATTTTATTTCGACTTTTTATTTGTATTATTATTATTATTCCACTAATTATTTCTTTTTTCGTTATTTAAAATAAAAATTATGTCAATATGTATAATTTGGTTATTAGTTTGGCGATTTGTATAATTTGGCGAAATTGGTCGACGGGATAACAGAATAATACCATATTTTCAATATAAAAAAATTGCGTAGAAAAGAATGGAATTAGATTATCTGTAAAGCTCATTAAATTACCCAAATTTTTGTTAGCTGAAAATGCGGACTGAGCTTTACTGGTGCTTTATATCAGAATCATACTACTATCCAGTCAAAATGATTACTAGATAACATAGTTAGAAAAATGTATAATTGTGTTTATCTCAAACCAGCTAAAATCCACAACGCTAAATGAATATAAACCATGAAGTAATAATTAACGTATAACATTAATATAGTCAAATTATTCAGGAATTGATGTAGAAAAATATTTCTGAACAGAAATATTTAGTATATGGTTGAATCGCATATGTTTAAGATTTTGGGTTTACTTAGAGCTTTCATCTCCCACTTTTCAAAAACCCTTGTAATGGAATTTTGTCCACATTTTGTACTGAATGAACCGTTTAGGTTCTCATTCTTTATTACATCAGCATGTAACTTATAGTTATGATGTTATGAACCCAAATTTTTAAATTGGTTATGGATTGTTGGGATATGGAGTGCGTTAAAAATGCCTCTTTTTCCATGATTGAGTTTAACTTCCTCAGTCCTGAGACAAATATTACGTGGCACTACAGAAGGCAGTTTAAAATTATTATGAAACATCCCCAAAGATGCATCAATCTCTATATCGATTATTCTACCGTGCACGTACCTATCTATAAAGTTTAGATGTAATTTTAAAAATTTTAGAAGGATTTAATTTAATTTAAAAGGTGTTTTCTAGTGTCGCCCCTAGGCGACATCAGGACTGAGGAGGTTAAGGCACTAGTAAATCTCAGTCCTCATTTTCAGCTAATAAAAATTTGGGTAGTTTCATGACGTTTACAGATAATCTGATTCTATTTCTTTTCTACGCAATTTTTTGTATTGAAAATATTTGACAATTTGTTACTGTATCATTTTATGGATCTATCTCTACTTTTCTCTCTGGTTCCACCAGTTTTTTGTATGATATTGTATTCTCATGGTGAGCTTTATTACCACACATTCATACACCGACCGCAAGGGATATTTCGCTATTCGTTTATCCAGCTAAATCCTTTACCATTGTCTTGTACTGCTTCCAGTCCTCAATGTTTTCTTAACTTTGGGTGCTGGAAAACGCACTGATAAACCTACAAATCAACCAGTAAAAATTTAGATATGCAGGTCATTTCCACCAAAATATAACTTGGCAAATTTGTTGCATTTTAATATTTTAATCAAGTTCTATCTTATCACGGAATTTCGACTATCAACTCGATAAGATTATGGTCTGTATAGCCGCCTTGCATGGCCTAACCCAAATTTAGGAATAAGGACTTCTTCCTTTTCATTAGTTGTTTTAAGTCTTTGTCTTTGTAACTATTTCATTTTTGAGTCTGTAATTCTCTTTCTGTGCTACTAACAAAAGCATATATTGAAAATATCATGGGGTTTCATTCTAAGAATACAAAAGTGTGCAAAGTGTTTTACTGTACTAATAGATACATATTTTCTATATTTGTTTCTGGTATTATTTTTGCCAAAATATGAACAATTTCCTCTTATTTTATGTTACTTGGTAGTTTGAAGTTTAAAGTTCCATAATAAATGCGAAATATTTATTCAATAAATTTTATTTCTGTTTATTTCTTTCTTTCTTTCTTTCTTTTTTTTTTTTTTTTTTTTTTTTTTTCAGTTTTATGATACATTTCACAAAGAATAAAAGTGTGTGTGTGAGGAGGGAAGGGGCGCCAGATTGAAATTTTGTCCCAGATGCAGTTTTCTCTTCGCACGGTGCTGCATACATTAGAATATGATAACAATTTTTTTCCATAAATTAAAAGATAGACTTGATAAATATTTCACATTCAACTGAATGATAACTACTAAATTAAGAGTTAATTGGTGGAATTCTATTTTTTTCTCCGAAATGAATTAGATACAAAAAAAAAAAAAAAAAAAATCTTATTAAGTCTTTTGCCATTTTATAAAAATTGAAGAAAACAAAACAAAAAAAATTAAATATCATAAAATTTCTTATTTACTTATTCCTTCTTAAAAAATTCTCCATATTCCACTGAGTTACTCATTGTTTTATTGAATATGTCAAAGATTTCTTTTTAAATTATTGGATTTCTTTTTTAATTATTTTAGCAATTCTAAACACGATGCAAAATTGAATTCGTTAATTTTTTAAACCATTAAAAATATTATTTTTATTTTATTGTAATTTTTTTTGTTATTATTCTTAAATTTGACGTAAAGAGTTAAAGAACAATAGAATGCTAAAAAAAAAAAAAAAAAAAAAAAAAAATTGTTTTGGAAAAAAAGAAGAAGAAGAAAAAGAAGAATCATTATATCAAAAAAAAGGTCTTTTTGAAAAGAATAACATTAGTCATGCAGGTAAAAAAACTGTAAAAAAAAAGTTTGAAAAAAAAGAAGATATACATTAATATTTACATAAAGAGTAAATTTGAATTTATGTAAATATCGTCATAAACAAAGAGAAATCATATTTATGATTCCACATGTTGAAATACTCCAGTTTCCAAATACATACACACGGATGTAAAATAAATAAATGATAGAAGTTACATCATAATAAAAATTATTTCTTTTTTCCCCTGTACAGATTACCAATATACCACTGCGATATTGTAATATAATTCATTATTTTAGTTGAATAAGTCAAACATTACTTTTTAAATTATTGGATTTCTTTTAAAATTAATGCATAAATTCTAAAATACAATGTATAATGACAGATCTCGAAACTAAATAATTAAAAAATAATAAGAAGAAGAAAAGAAAAGAACGAAGAAAAAAATGAATTTGTGCATATGTAAATATCATAACAATTAAGACGTTATAATTCCATATTACAGTAATTCAAGATGAAAATCTCGAGTTTCAAACTAAACTACAAAGCAGTAAAAGGAAAATAAATGATCGACGTCACATATGCCTCAAAAATAATCCACCCCCTCTCTTAAACTATTGATTTTAAATGTATGGCTCAAAACAATGAAAAAGAAACACCCAAGATAAATAATAAAAATTCCATTTCAAAAAAAAATAAAATAACACAATAAATAAAAAGAATAGAAAGACTAAAAAGTTCAATAAAAGAAAAAAAACGCAACCGTTAACGGTTACGTAAATATCCTCGTAACCCTGGGATCTCATGTTATGATTCCGTATCTTGAGGTTCTCAAAGATGAGAATCTCGAGTTTCCGAAACACAAAACAACACAAGAAAACAAAAATAAATTAAATGATTAAAATTACATATGCCTCGAAAATCCCTTGTTCCCCATTAAAAGTATTAATTTCAAATATATAGTACAAAACAATGAATAAGAAAACACAGAAGATAAATAAAAGTTTTCCATTTGAAAAAAAAAAATTAAATAAATAAATAAATAAAATAAATATAAAGCAGAAAAAATTCCACAAAAGAAAAAAAAAGAAACCGTTTACACTTACGTAAATATCCTCGTAACCCTGGGATCTCATGTTATGATTCCGTATCGTGAGGTTCTCAAGATGAGAATCTCGAGTTTCCGAAACACAAGAAAACAAAAACAAATTAAATGATAGAAAGTCACACACGTCATAAAAATCCACCTTTTTCTGAGAATCTTCGACAGGTCAGTGCCCCAATCATTTCCTATAGCTGAATTTTCTACCCCAATAGTAACGTAGCAGACCACTCTCAGGAAACCACTTTCACCAGATTATAACAGAAACGAGTTTTTGTCTTTCAAAATCGCTTTCCTCCTTCTCTCCGTCTTATATTAAGACTGCAAAAATGTGTTTATTTTTGGTCTAATAAAAAGGAGGTCGTGATACGAAATCTCCTTTCTGTAGATCAGATGGTTTCGGTTATTTTTTTTTAGTTTTCGCCGATACTTCGCGGTTGAAGGTTAGAACGGGAGGAGGAACCGGTTTGGATTGCGTGGAAGTGCCGACGTTACCACGGTAATTGAGAAATTAAGAAGGGGGGAATTCGAATTAAATTTCCTTCTATTGTTCTGACGAGTTACAATAAGTGTGACTAAATGTGTATGCTAATCTTTCAAATGAAGGTATCGATGTCACTCTGAGTAATTCTAATGGCCAATGGTGTAGTCGTAAAAAAAACAAAGGGTACCCGCTCTAAGAAGAGAGGATACTCTCAAAACAGAGGATATACCCTAAAGTATACATACTGTAGCTTTCTTGAAAAACAGAGGATATACGGCCTGTACCCCCGCATACCCTTCACTACATCCCTGGTAATGGTACACTATTAGAAAGCTTGTGTACCGGAAAACACACGAGTGACCGTGATACATCTTGTTTCGTCTTTTTTTGCTCCTAGAAGTATTTATCCATAATTATCCATAATGTGGGATTGTTGCCCCCAATCCCACATGCTAATATTTTCATTACCAACAAACCGATAAACTTAATCATCCGTGTTTCATCTTGTCCCGTTCAATGTCCCTCTATCGAGTTTCGTCCTTTGAGGAGAGCAGTCAGCCAGGGCCGTAGCTAGAAGTGAACGATGAGGGGGGCTCATATTTTTTTTTTTTCTCTCTCTCTGTAGCAGAAAGATAAATTTGTGCATATTCACATTGTAGGTACTATGTTTCTTATTAAACTGTTGTTAGGATGAGCGAAGCTCAAACTAATCACTCAAATTACAATTTGTCGTACGCTTTACAAAAAAACTATTCAATATTTTAACTTCAAATTAAACACAAAAATAAATTATGATCTGTAGATTTGCAGAATATAATTTTTTTTACAGTAAAACGTTAAAAAATAATTATTTTAATTAATTTATTTTACATGCATTTCCAATACGGACGCATTTTAGCAAATAAATAAAAAATGAAACGCGTATATTTTCAGAAAAAAAAAAGTTTAAATCATGGAGTAAATAATTATAGGTAGAATCATGATTAATTTATTAAATAAAACATGTTTTCATTATCCCGCAAAATCGTTTGCACAGATGACACTTAAACATTTTAAAAGAATTGCATTATGGATTTTTTTTTTTTTTTTTTTTTTTTTTTGTAAACTGGCAACAAAATAATTGTAAACAAATAAAATTAATTCTTAAATTTGTTATATAAATGAAAAATTAAAAGATCTGCGTGAAGTTGTTGGTTCAAGCTCTTTATAAATATTTTTGCGAAGGTCGTATTGTGGCTAAATAATATCGACTCATTAATCAGAAGGATTTTATAGAAAAATAAGACTTTAATAAGTTCGCAAACACAACAATAATTATTCGTGAAAACGTCACTGCGAGAATGAGAGAGCGCTTCGTTAAAAGGTAATTCCCATGGAGGAAGAATATACTGGAGGTGAACTATAATGATTTGGGTGATGCCAAAAATGTAACCCTACATTAAGTCACATTAAGTCCAAACAAAACCACGTGCTTTGATTCGCCTATGAATTCAAACCGGTTAAAACCCGTATTTGATTGCTCTTGTTTTTTATCGTCGAATTTTTTATTAGACAGCGCTTCACAGGTAAAATTTTCTTTGATTATTTAATTATATGTGTTTTAAATATCAAAATAGAAAATCTTTTAACATTTTTCTTGAAAAGATAATATTATTTTGCTAATATCTGAAAATCGTTTGCAATCAGAAATCTGTATTTTAGATTAATATTTATTACTTATGTTTTCATACATGATTTTAAAAGAATGTTTTCATTATTATATTTTAAATATTATTTAAATGCAATTATTAATATGTAACAAAACAAATTTCTTTTTATATATTCATCTTGATTTTTTTTTATCCCTGAATTATTTATTTAGAATAAATCTATTTGTAATATTGAAACCCTGTATTTATGCTTCATTTTTCGCATTTAAATGCGATTAATCTTAAAATATGTGTAATTTATTTTCTGATAATTTTAAAAAACATGATAAGAATCGAAATTTTTACCGCGTGAAAATCAGCTCATTTATTTTACAGCTCTCAAATTTTATTATGCTTTATATCTGTTGTTACTTTCTTCTATCTTTACAAGAAGAAAGTATTGGATTCATGAAAATTTTCGACTTCCGGTTTTCGACGGATTTATACGTTTTAGAAGTTTGACTAATACGTTTTGACTATTTTTAGAAAATGTCTGTCTCTGAGTCTGTCCGTCTGTCTGTCTGTCTGTATGTATGTATGTCTGTCTGTCTGTATGTGACAAAAAATTTGTGGGCGCTCTATCTTAAGAACTAATGCTCGAAATTTAATAAAATTTTATATTCAGTTAGACCTTGATATGAATTAGTGCCTATTGGTTTTTGATGAAAATTGGCCTGCAGGTGGCGCTGCTATACTACGTTTTTCATGATTTTCAAGATTGGTATATCTCAAGAACTAATGCACAGAATTTCACCAAACTTCAGATTCTGTGACCCCTTGATATAAATAGACGCTGATTACGTTTTGGTGTAAATTGGCCAGCAGGTGGCGCTGCTGTGCCACATTTTTCATGATTTTCATGATAGCTATATCTCAAGAACTAATGCACAGAATTTCACCAAACTTCAGATTCTGCGATACCTTCAGATACATAGCCGCTGATAAGGTTTTGGTGTGAACTGCCCTATAGGTGGCGCTACTATGCTACATTTTGCACGATTTTTGCCATAGCTATATCTCAAGAACTAATGCAGAGAACTTTATCAAATTTTAGATTCTGTTACGCTAGAATATATAACATAATTAGACGTTGATTACATTTTGGTATTAACCTTGCAACAGGTGGTGCAGCTATGCTGCATTTTGCACGATTTTTCCGATAGCTATATCTCAACAACCAACGCACAGAATTTCATCAAACTTCAGATTTTGTTACAAAATGACATATAACATAATTACACCATGATTACGTTTTGTTATAAATCCTTCAATTGATGGTGCAACTGTGCTATATTTTACACGTTTTTTTTTTTTAACTAGCTATATCTCAAGAACTAATGCACAGAATTTCATCAAACTTCAGATTCTTTTACACCATAATATAATTAGACGTTTTTTTACGTTTTGGCACAAATTGTCCGAGATATGGTGTTGCTTTGCTACGTTTTGCAAATTTTTTGTTATAACTATATCTCAAGTACTAATGAACGAAATTCCATCAAATTTCAGATTCTGTTAGGTTTTGACATAAATAGATGCTTATTAGGTTTTAGTATAAATTACCCAACATGAGGCACTACTAAGCTCATTTTCTCAGAATATTAATAAAATTTTGCGTTATAGGCTTTTCGAATACCAGAATCTCAATAGGCTAGGTCAAATGTTCGAGGAAATTCGATAATGGGTAACTTTGGGGTCACCACGTTTTTTTTAAATATTAAAATGTACTTATGAGATAGAAGAAAGTTTTGGGATTGACATATCCAACTAGTTTTTAGGTGCTTTCGTAATTATGTAAATACGTAGCACCTATAGTTGTCGTTCAGTCCATCCGTCTGTCTGTCCATTCGCATTTAACAACGCAAAAACTACCCAACCGAATCGTTTGAAGTTTAAAAAACATAATTAATACATAATTTTGTCAAGTTATTTCAAATTTAAGATAGATCAATTATGCATAGATGAATTACAGGGACAATCAAAAGTATCCCGTTACATTACGGTCAAGGGGGGTTTCAAATGCATTTTAATCATTTGAAATTTAAAACAAATAATTATTACATAATTTTGTCGTGTCATTTTAAATTTTATAGAAATTGGATGCATAAATCAATTACAGGAACAATAAAAAATATTTCATGACATTACGGTCAATGGGAAAAAAAGTTTCAAATGCATTTTAATGGTGTTAAACTAATTCAAACATAATAAAACTGACATGAACCTATGAAGTATATATATACTAAAATATACCTTCTGTACAATCTGTGATGCAAAGAATATTTGTTTTTAAATTACAGGAGCACACAAAAGTATTTCATTACATAAAGCTATACGGAGAAACATTGTTTGTGGGGCGTGTTTTAATTACATTAAACTATTTAGCATTTTATGAATATGATATACGTTGCTGAGGTGTAATAAAAATTACTTCCTGTATATTTACAGGAACACAAAGATTTCTACTACTATAATGTAACCGAAGTACTGTCTACTATATCAGCAAGATCTGAATATTTTAAAAACTTCGTTATCGTACGAACGCACCTCATTTGTTACGCTTCACGTGTAATTTCCAACTTGTTTATTAATTGTTTCTCAAAATTTTTTATTGATAATGCTGTTATTTTGAAGAAGTAAAATTTTTATATTTGTCAAAAATTGTTCTTATTAATGTAAAGCATGACTATATGCTAACAATATTTGTTTTAAAACATGTTTTGGAATTTTTTAATAACGTTGTAAATATTAAAATTAGCTCTGTTTCAGGCGGAATACTTTTTATGTGTCGGATTCGAATTCAAATATTAGCGGTTCAGATCGATAAAAAAACATTTATGTTGGATTCCGATTTGAATAGAATTTTCGCGTTCAGGTAAAATACACAACCCGACCCATTCAAGAATCTAGTCTCGCTGCAAATTTAACATACATTTTTATTTGTGCAGCTTTAAGCGTTGAGCAAATAAGCAAAATTATAATATCACTTTTTTTATAATGTTGCAATATTATAATTTTTCAACATTACAGTTTAAGCAACATTATATCATTTTAAACACTCTTACTTTCCTTTGCGTGAAATTTTATATCATCACGAAAAATATTGAAAAAGCCCGGTTTCAAACTATATTGAGCTACACTCTTCACATTTTGAATATGCCTATATACAGGGTGTTTCAAAGTTATGCATCAGAAATGTAAAGGCAATTAGAGGGAACATTTATGAGCAGATTTGTAAAGGAATGTGGGTGCGGAAATGTAGCGTTGAGGAGAATCAGTGAATAATTTATGTCTATTTCACTATAATTTAGTAACATATTTTGGCCGCTAAAAGCTCCCAACCATATATCATTATCCCCATAAACGGAATTCTTTTGTGTGGTTCTTTAAATAAATAATAAATGTTTAACAAACCCCATATTCTACAAAATGCTTGTTATACTGCCGTTCCTTTATTTAAAACATAAAGAAATGCATATCAATTTCTTTATGTTTTAAATGGTCTAACGTCATTGAAATGAACTTGAAACGATTTTTCCCATTGACCATAATGTAACAGAATACTTTAGACTGTCTATGCAAATGAACTATAAATTCTACACATTTCCTTTTCAATCAAGGGCGGCGCCAGAGGGGGGGGGGCGGGGGGGGGCATATGCCCCCCCGTCGGGCACACCTGGCCCCCCCATCGGGGCCAAAATTCAATGTCGTCGGGGAAAATATTTTGACTTTGGCCCCGTCAAGTTGGGCAAAAATATGAAGCTTTTTTTTTTTTTAAACTCAGATTGATTAAACTAATTCTTTTGTATACGAGTCGGTTTCTGACTGAATTTTGATTCTTGCTGATTGAATTCATATACCCCCCCCCCCCCCCCACACACACACACATAAAAAAAAAGTCCTAATTTCTTTAAATAAAAATTTACATAGATGACTACACATGATGATACATGAATGACTCTGTAGATGTTTATTTTTTAACAAAAAAAGATAAGATTTATACTGAAGTTTTGTCGGGGCTGTCTTGGATGACAAGTAGATGCTGCATCGGGTCGGGCAAACTGAACCAAACATGGCTCGCAGTCTGGATTGGATCGGATTGAGCCTAATCTTTAGTCGTTGTGGATCGGATTCCTGTGGGGTTAACTTTGTTTTAGGTTCGGGTTGGAGGGTTTTTTTTATGGACACTTATGGTTCGTGATTCAAAATTAATCGATCTCTCACAAGAATTTACAAAATTTATTTTAAAGTGAATAACTATATGTTGAATGTTAATGAATTCATATATACTGATTTTTTGCTTAAAAGTTAAAATTTATATTGAAGGTATAGTTGTAGATAGAATTTTACATAACTGCATTATAGTATGGATATATTTTTTCATCAGTTGCGGTTGGGATCTAGTTGAGGTTGAAATATTTCGGGTTCAGATCAAAATGTGGAGATGTCGGTCGGGCTCAGATCGCGTTTCGGGCAGAGTCCTGCATCACCTTGAGAAATTAACCCAACTCGACTGGCGATTTGAGTCGCATTTGTCTAATGTTCGGAGGGTTTGGGATTGACTTCTATTTTTCGAGTCGGGTATGGTTCCTATTTTATTTCATTTCTCAAAAGTATTGCCGAAATATATTTTAAAATGTATAATTATATTATTTGAATGTCAATGAGTACATATACAGATACATTAATTTTTCTACATAAAAATATAATTGATATTGAAGATATTATTGTAAACTATTTTTGCATTATTGCTTTACAAGAGGGAATTTTCTTTTTCATTCCGAGTTGGTATTGGATTCAAATTGAATACTTTTAGGTAAAAGTCTGCGAGTTCGGATCATTTACTTTTTTTAAACTG
This sequence comes from Maratus speculifer, assembly GCA_964019185.1. NCBI lineage: Eukaryota > Metazoa > Arthropoda > Arachnida > Araneae > Salticidae > Maratus > Maratus speculifer. The sequence goes on from OZ025301.1 coordinate 117,133,102, forward strand.
GTTCAGGTTGAATGGATATAGAAATAACTAGTCCAGATCGGGTATAACCCAATCCGCGGAGGACTATATGCTGTCAAAATAATCCGTGAATTGAATTATTTTTTCCCTTGATTATATACCGTTAAAACAGAAAAAAATGCTTTAAATTTTGTTTTCACGCGCTTTAACTTTCCCATTTCTACCCCCCCCCCCCCCCGCAAAAAATTGCAGAAAAAACACCAATTACCTGAAATATTCACACCTAAAGCAACATATTCGTTGGCAGCTGTGCTGCTTAGTACTTTTTCATAATAGAAACGGAATCTATAAATCTCTTTTATTTAAATATATGTAAAAACCAGAAAATTAAGATCAAAATTTTCGAAAAATGTCCAATCATAAAGCAGAAATTGCTTAAAATAATAGAAGTCTCTTCAAATCAGAGGGATATTTCGGCATTGTCGCGACGGACTCAGCGAAAAATTTTAGCCCACGCAGACCTTCTAACCAGTGTTGAATTCAGGGGGGTGGCCCGGGGGGGGACATTCCACCCCCCGGAACAATGAAATGTCACTCCCGGAAAATTTAAATTTTGCATTTTCAACGGTCAAAAAGTACAATTTCCCCCCCCCCCCGTGCTCCATAATGTGCCCCCCGGAGCTACTGAAGTCCCTCCCGGGGAAAAGTGTCTGAATTCAACACTGCTTCTATCCGGCGGTTAGACCTCCTGTATAACCCGTGGTTCGGATCGATGATATATTTTTAATTGCGGGTCGCTTTTCGCTGATATTAAAATAAAGCACTTTTAGATTTCCAACTATTTTACAAATTTTCACTTCATTTACATTTATCTTTTGTTTAACTATGGGAATTTTGTATTTGAGTTTGTGTTAATATTTGTATTTAAATTTTTTATCTTATCAAAATTTGAAACACCGCACTTTCTGCATTCGATCAACATACATTCTTAAACAAAATGGACATTGAAGATATTTTTCCCATTGTTATTATTATTACTACTATAGCTAAAAAAAATTCTGCTTTAATTTACACATTTTCACGAAAATACAGAAAATTCATCAATCTAATGCTAAAACTACATGAAATCCTCCAATATCTAAAGTTGCATTTCTCTTGAATCAAAGGACTGTTCACTTTAGTGAGCAGCATCGCTGTGTACTAGATTTTTCTATTAGAAACTGATTGTTTACGTATCTCTATTTTCTCTCAAAATAATGAAAATTCTGTAAACCGAATCAAAATTTTTGGAAATTCTACAATCAAAACACCAAAATTTCTTGAAGAAATAGAAAAATCCGTTCCAATAACATGTGCGTTCCGGCAACTTATTGCTTGTTATATTTTATTTTTGGCGAAATGGTTTTGAGAGTGTATGAAATACTAATTACAATTTCTCAATAATGCTAAAAATAGAAAATAATGAAAAGAGTAAAACGCTGTATTTATAAAGTAATATACGGTACGTATTTCAAAAATTGTAGTTCGACTAATTAATTTCACTCCGTGCAAATACATTCAATTCAAATAAAGAAAACTAATATTCAATACAGCAATGTGTTCAGATGGAACGAAAAGGGATATGAAGAAATTTCAATTTTATACACTTTTGTTCTTATCAAGTATGCTGTTTCTTTATACTTGTATTCTTACTTTTAGATTTCAGTCTACCCATGTTTATCCGGCAAAAACCAGCTGCGATTCACTAAAAGGAAATAAATGCCTGTCTGTTTTGACTAGTTTTCAAATTCTGTTATGCAAGTTAATATAAAATAAACTTTTCGACTGTTGGAAGGATAAATAGATGATGAATAATATTGTTTAGCTTCTGCAGACGTATTCTTGCTGATTGGTTGTAAAATAATCTTTATATACCTTAATGTTGCTATGGAAATTACAAAACACTTATATTGTTATAGACAGTAGTGTTCACTCTAGAAATAAAAAGGGCATGGTGCTATTCGCTAAAAAGGGCACTACTGCAGTAAAAAAGGGCACTTTTGCAAGAAAAAAATTGTTATTGCCTTTAGAAGGGAAAAAAAGAAAGCGGGAAAATTCATTATTTTTAAGTAAGATAAATCAAATAATATTAATTTTGAATGATTTTATGATATAAAAATTAAAAATACAATTAAATTAAACCATGATTGAATAGTTTCATGTTCTTTTTCTTAAAGAAATTTAAAAAAAAATCTATAATTTTTGGACACACAAATTTAGAAATACTACGGAATAAAATAAATATTTATTAAAAATCTCTGGGTAAAACCAGTGGTGCATTTTGCTACATTTAAAAAGGTCAGGGTGCATTTTGCAAATTTGAAAAAGAGCAGGGTAAAGAAGGATATTTCAGAGTTACATAGATGCAGTACATTATTTTCGACAATTATTCATTGACCACAGACAGAATATCTTGTGTAGGGGGGGGGGGATTAAACACACGTGCATTATATAAAAGAGAAAAAGTAGATTTAAATAACAATTTTATTAGGTTTAATTATACATATCAGATTATTATAAAATGTGCCCTTTTGTAGATATATATACTTTTAAAAAATGCACTGAAAAGACTGATATTAGACTGAGTTAGTTTTACATTATTCTAATACATAAGAAAAAAATATTGGAATCATGAAAATTTTCGATTTTAATTTTTTTTTTTTTATAGAAATGTGTGCATTTCTGTTAGTCTGTGTAAGACAATTTTCGTGATCACATTGCCTCAAGAAATAATGTATGGAGTTTAATAATAAAATTTCAGAGTAAATTTGATGTAGGTATAACTTAGCTTTGGGTTAATATCACCCAACAGGTGGTGTTGCTATGCTTAATATTTTGTTCCATAGACCATTCCATAGATTTTTAGACCTTCAAATAAATTAATGCTGCTAAAATTTGTTATGCATCACTCAACAGTGTTTTTGTTTTGCTTTGTTTTTAATAATTACCGTGACATGCACGCAAAACTTTTTTTTTCCCCAAAAATCAAAATGATCATATTTTTAAATCGAATTGAAATGAAATAAGTACCACGAAGGTTACCTTTCTATCTGTTATAATACATTTATTTGATTATTAAAAATCTAAAGTTGGCAAGTGTGCCGTGAGACCGTGAGAGTTATTTCTCAAGAAGTTAAAGACTGAATTTTATCAAACTTCATTATATTCAATTAGTACGGATGACATTTTGGTGTATATCGCCCTACAGATGGTGGGGTTTTTTTTCTTTTTTTTAAATCTCTGCACCTATTGAATATAAAATTGCACAAATTTTATGCTTAAAAAAAAGAAAGAAAGAAAGCAATACTGCTTCTATTTTGGCTTCGAACACTCAATAGGCTGCGTTGTTATTCTATGCCAAATAAAAGAGATTCCTTATCGGATCCAGAATGAATTGATGTGGATTAGCGAGCGTGGTTTCCATACTATTTATTCCTAGCGAATAACCCAAATTTAATGAAAGAAAATTTCACTGAGCTCTGCTCTAGCTTCTGGATAAACCTCGATAGCGGTCTGCATTGGCCGGATCCGGGCCTATTTTCTTTTACGACACTGGGGCCGGTCCATAATTTGTCTTCACTCTTTTCACGGCTTAACTAAATTTTCCGATGCCGAGCCGGGACTGACTTCATTTTTCCTAGGACTGAGCGGGTTGAAATTTTCAATCAAGGAGCGCGATTCTGGCCTTAGCGGAACAAGCCTATTCGGAACCGACCGATCCGAGAACTGGTAACGATATTCGTCTGTTCGCGATTCTGCCCTTTAAGCGGAATTTGGAAGCAACCTTTAACCCCTCCCTTTCAAGGTTAACCAGTTTCGACCAAGGACACACGTAGTTTGTTTATTTACAGGGGATCTAAACACGTGTGTTTGCAAGTAGCAAGCCCTTTAAAAAAAGACCGCAGTATTATTAAATACTTGTAAGGGAATGATATAATACCGCTATAAACAGTATAAAAAGTTTTAACAGGTGGGATGAGTTATAAGTAATTTTCGAAGTTTTAAGATACAATTATAAAACTTTTATTGTTATTTAGAGAAATAATTAAAAAATATTAAAAATAAAACATCTTGCAATAACAATTTTAGATTAGCTCAATTTTTAATATTCTAAAAAATATATTTTAATATGAATTTTTTTTATTTTTCTAATATAAGCTTCAACATACAAACTATATGTCAGCGAAAAAGTTTCAAACTTACTTCACTCATTTACAATTATAAAATTTTTATTAATATTAAAATTAAAATCAAGGAATTATTTAATTGAAAACTATTTGTAATTATTCTTTTGAACTAATACAGTGGTTTTTAATCTTCTCAAATATACATAAAAAAAAGAGTATACTTTATTAAAATTACAATTTTAATTCAAACTTTTTTTTTCAAGTTTTTTAATACAAGCTATAATAGTTCAATAATTGAAAAATCATGCTTCATCATATGTTGTACTTATAATTACAAAATTCTTACATTTATTTAACCCTTTATCTAACGACGGTACTTATAAATACCATTGAAATTACTTATTATAAAATTCTTTTAATATGTCAATTAGTTAGTAATACTCTTTAGGATGAGTAACAGATACATTACTTTATTTTGTTCCAAAAGCATTATTGATTACACAAAAGAAAAATATTTTTAAAGGGATGATTTCTTTTGCCTTTGAGTTCTTTTGGCACAGAGGGAGGGGGATGGGTATTTTTCAATTCGGAAATATTTCTATATTTATATTGTAAGAACATCATGTTTGTACATTTTCTAGAAAATGCTAAGAAAACAATTTAAAATAAAAAAGATTTGAGTGGGGTTATAAATATTGCACAAAACCCCTGTAAATTCAAATTTAATTAATCCTTTTAAATCCTTCAATCCTTCTACAATCCTCTAAAAATTTATTAAATGACTATGTAAATCTCTTAATTTAGTTTAAACATTTTGCGTAAAATGCTTTAGAATGTAAAATTTTCATGGATTCATAATGCGGTAGATAAAGGGTAAAAAGGACACAGTATTTTGAAATTGGTTAAAATATAGATTTTCTTTTTTTAACATTAACTGAAAGCTTCTTTAGTTGTGATTATCTTGACACCTCATTTTTATATATACGACAGTTATGTCATGAGATATTGTAAATATTGTTAATAGATCCAGCGCAATTACCCATACTTAATAAAAACTTTAGACTGATTTTTCTCCCTGTCTATATTTTTATAACATGCTTGTTCGATAAACACTAAGGCTTTTTTGCTAATGCAGATAGAGGTTTCATTTTTTTATTTTTTCCATGTTTTCCATGGGGTATTTAATATTTTTGTTTATGGATTTAGCATTCAAATTTATAGTTATTCTTTAAAAAAATATTTAAATTAAGATTTTGTTGAATTTCCTTCATTTTTTGATATGCATGAGAGAAAAAAACATATTAAATGTAAAATCCCATACATCTAAAAATCCATACATAGCTGCATGTAGTATGTTCTAATAAATTCGGGAAAAAAAATCGAAGCCAAAATGTTCTTATTTATAAAAATAGTAAAGATTTTTAAAAAGTTGTATTTTTTTTAGTAAAATATGCTTTTTCACATAATAATAATAATTTTATTGGATTTTTAGTATTAAGTATTGTGACACCACACAGAAGAGATGGTTTCAAAGGTATTCCCCTTAAAGTAAAATCAAGGAATTACTCGTATTTAAACAATATATATTTGTAAATACTCTTTTAGATTAGTAAAGTAAGTCTTAATCTTATCAAAAATATATTTTAGCATGGTTTCCCCCCCCCCCCTTAAATACAAGTTGTGCCAGTCAAAATATAATTGTTTTATTATTTAGAGTATAATCAAGATATTATTTAAACAAAAACTATTTGTAACTATACTTTTTGATTTCAATAAATTTTAATTTTCTCAATAATATATTTTAGCATTTTTTTTTTCTTTTCTTAAATACAAGTTGTGCCAGTCAAATAATAATGGTTTTTCTATATTTAGAGTAAAATCAAGGTATTATTAAAAAAAAAAAAAAAAAAAAAAAACTATTTATAAGCACTCTTTTGATTTAGTGCAATCAGTTATAATCTTCTCAAAAATATATTTTAGCTGAAAGTTTTTTAACTTTAAAATATGATTTATAAAATACGAGCTATATCAGTCAAATATAATTGAAAAATTAGACTTGTTATAATTATTTTACATTTACAATTATATATTTTTTTACTGTTTCGATCAAAATAAAGGAATGTTTTAAGCACAAAACTTTTGTAATTACGCTTTTGTTTTACCCCACAGTAGCCGAGAGGTTCTGAGTACGAAACTTGTCAACATGAGATGCTGGGTTCGAACCCAATAGCGCCCGTCGGCTTAATCGCTCGGGATTTTTCGTGATTTTCTTCGAACCTTGGTTTTCCATGCGTAATTAGGGTTTGATTCCCTGAGAAAGACCTCCAGAGAGGGCACCCCTCCACTTAGGGCACATATTCCTAGTGAAAAATCTCCGCCCCACCTAATTGATTTAATTTGTTTATTTCTTTAATTATTCAATCGCTGAAATGATATTTGTTTTTATTAATGTTCTCAAATGTTCTCAAATGTAATGGTCTCAAAATGTTTTTCTTTGAAAAATAGTAAGGATACAAATTAGACTTACAGGAGCGCTGAAAAATGTATAGTTAAATTTCTCGCGAAAAAGAATGTCCTTCATATTTTGCCATCTGGCTTAATGTCTTGATTTGATAAAACACCTTTATTAAAGTGTGTGCTTTTCTTTAAATTGTTTTATGCACTTTGAATAATTAGCAATTCCAATGTTATTTATAGTAAATACAACAAGAACATAGAAGAATATATTTTAATAAAATTATTTATAAAATATAATTCTAATAATTTGAAAATTTTGCTTAGAAAAACATAATTTAATTTTGAATTATCTTTAATCATTTCCTCCACCCCCCCCCTCTCTCTCTCTCTCTCTTATTCTTCCCACACGTACACACTAAAAAAAGAAAATTATATGCGTTATTTTACTAAAAAAATTTTGAGACCACTCAATATTTTTGAAAAGTTGGCGCTACTGTTTTGATACCTCATTTTTACCTTACTACATTTATATCGCGAGATATTGTTAATTAGGTTAATAGATCTAGCGCAATTACCCATACTTAATAAAAACTTTAAACTGATTTTATTGCCCTGTTCATATTTTTATAGCTTGCTTGTTTGATAAACACTAATGCTTTTTTTCTAATGTAGATAGTGTTTTTATTTTTTTATTTTTTTTTTCACTTTATGAGGTATTTAATATTTTTGTGTAAGTACTCTTTTTGATTTAGTGCAATAAGTTATATTCTTCTCAAAAATATTTTTTAACATTTTTTTTTAATATATATATATATATATATAAATACAAGTTGCGCCAGTCAAATAATAAAGATTTTTATTATTTAGAGTAAAATCAAGGAATTATTTAAAGAAAAACTATGTGTAAGTACTCTTTTTCATTTAGTGCAATAAGTTATATTCTTCTCAGAAATATATTTTAGCATTCTTTTTTTTTAAATGTAAATACAAGTTTTTTTTTTTTTTTTTTTTTTTTTTAATACAAGCTTTAAATTATTATTTTTAAAATACGAGCTATATCAGACAAACATAATTTGAAAATTATGTTTGACTTTTTATTATTTTACATTCACAATTATATATTTTTTATTGTTTAGATCAAAATATAGGAGATTTTTAAGCACAAACTATTTGTAATTACACTTATATATTCCCTCATCAGCGGCCGAGAGGTTCTAAAAACGAAACTGGTAGACGGGAGGTGCTAGGTTCGAACCCAATCGCGCCCGTCGGCCTATGGTTCGGAATTTTTAGAACCTTGGTTTACCATGCGTAAATACGGCTTAGGCTTCCAAAGAAAGACTCCCACAGAGGGCACTCCTCCACTTAATGTCTATATTCTTCGTGAAAAAACACCGAAAACACAGGCGATAATGAATAAATAAAATAATGCACTTTGTAAAAATCATCATAAATAAAAAATAAAGGAGTTGCTTTATTTTTATTTATGGTGATTCTTACAAATTATATTATTTTATCTATATTCTCCGTGTTGATAAATGGCCGTAATAAACACAATCAACTAACTTACACTTTTGTATTACTCCGATAAGTTTTAATCTCAAAATATATATTATTATATTTTAGCATAAATAAATAAATAAATATATACATATTTAAATACACGTTTTAAAATACAAACAGCTTTAACTCAAATAATTAAAAAAATATGCTACAATCACAATTAGTTTATATTAAATAGAAGCTAAAATTACTTTTACTGATGAACATAACAAAACTAAACACACACACACACACACACAAAAAAAAAAAAAAAAAAAAAAAAAAAAAACTAATAATAGAATGCGAATATAAATTTAATAAAAAATAAGTCTCTATCTTCACATAGAAGATCTGCTAATATAAACGCCGCCATCTTAAACCGACATAGATAGTGGGTTTCCGGCTGGCTATAGCAGTCGGAGGAATAACGAGAAAACAAGCCCGTCAAACCGGAGAGGATTCCGAGACGATAGGGGCAGAATTAGAAATTATCACTTCGTCGGAGGATTTCGAGAAAGTCGTCCGATCCGACAGGGGCAGAATTCGCCCGCTGGTTTCTATCCATCCCGAATGAAAATCCCGCTCTCGGAACGACTTGGGGCGTGCAAAAATCAGTAAAATTTGGCCCGTTCCAAACATTTTTACAAAAAAATATGTATTTTTATAAGTTTATATCGCCATTATTCTACAATTAAACTTTAAAATTTATTATTTTTAAAGAATAGTAGATTTTTAGGTAATAAAATTTAAATACAGTAAAACTGTGAAATAAAACCTGCCTATGACGTAAACCTGTCTTAAGGGGACTCTCCACTCACTTGAAAACAGCCACTCCGTAATGTTAACATTAAACTTTAATATTTTTTAACGATTTTTTTTGCATAAGATAGTGAGTTCAATATTCAATATGGATATTTTTTACTCTTTCGATTTTGGCTCCAGATGTTTAAAAAAAAGTATTTTCAGTTTCAAAACCTTTTTCAAAAATGAAAAAATCTTTAAAAAAATAAAAATAAAAAAAAATAAAATAAAAAAAATCTGCAATTGAAATCGAAAAAGCGAAAAAAAGTAATATTAAAGAGCAAGTTCAGCTGCCCTATGTAAGAAAAAAAATTGTTTAAAAATATTCTAATTAACATGAGAAATTCTAAAATAGCCTGTGTTTAACATGACGGAACGGGTGTTTCCAAGTGAGTGAAGAGTCCCCTTAAACGCAAAACATGTTGATTCAATTCTTTCTCTCTCTCTCTCTTTTTAGGTGCGTTCGTAATTATATAATACGTAGCACCTATAGTGGTCGCTCAGTCCGTCCGTCTGTCCGTCCGCATATAACAACGCAAAAACTACCCAACCGAATCGTTTGAAATTTAAAATACATCATTATTACATAATTTTGTCGAGTCATTTCAAATTTTACGAGAATCGGATGGATAGATCAATTACAGAGACGATCAAAAGTATTCCATTACATTACGGTCAATGGAAAAAAAAGTTTCAAATGCACTTTAATCGTTTGAAATTTAAAATACGCAATTATTACATAATTCTATCGAGTTATTTCAAATTTTTTGATAATCGTGTGCATAGATCAATTACAGGGGCAATCAAAAGTATTCAATTACATTATGGTCAATGGGGAAAAAGTTTCAAATATATTCTATACGTTTGAAATTTAAAATACATAATTATTACATAATTTTTTCGAGTTATTTCAAATTTTATGAAACTCGGATGCATAGATCAATTACAGGGGCAATCAAAAGTATTCCATTACATTACGGTCAATGGGGAAAAATGTTTCAAATGCATTTTAATCATTTGAAATTTAAAATACGCAATTATTACATAATTCTGTCGAGTTATTTCAAATTTTTTTGATAATCGTGTGCATAGATCAATTAGGGGCAATCAAAATTATTCAATCACATTATGATCAATGGGGAAAAAGTTTCAAATATATTCTATACGTTTGAAATTTAAAATACATAATTATTACATAATTTATTCGAGTTATTTCAAATTTTATGAAAATCGGATGCATAGATCAATAACAGGGATAATCAAAAGTATTCCATTACATTACGGTCAATGGGAAAAAATGTTTCAAATGCATTTTAATCGTGTTACACTCATGCGAACTTAATAAAATTTATATGCAACTATAAAGTACATATTAAAATATACATCTTACATAATTTGTGATGCAAAGAACATTTGTTATTGATTTACAAGGCCACACAAAAGTATTCCATTACATAAAGGTATAGGGAGAACATTGTTTGATGAGCGTTTTAATTGTAATTCACTATTTACAATTTTATGAGATTGATATATGAAAGTAATATTTTTAAAACTTCGTTATCGTTTGAACGCACCTAATTTGCTACGCTTCACGTGCAATTTCCAACTTGTCTGTTTATTTGTTTGTTTCTATGCGTTTCTCTCTTAGAACATTTTACTGTGTGGCATTTTTTTCTGATTTTTAAGTCTCCAATACACTAAATAAGGATTAACGATAACTGAATGAAAACTGAAACATTTACATGCAAATAAATATTCATTAAAATAAATAAATATTGCCGCCTTGAACACTTCTTAAAAATATATATATATATATATATTTTTTTTTTAATCAGAATTTTTCGTGCAAAACACTTTATAACCATATCAAAGTAAAAATACACGTTTTTAGAAATAGAGTCGGGTCGGGCCGAGATTTTAACTCTTTTTTTTATTGTGCTAATATTATATATATATATACGTATTTATATTCTCTAGACCGTATAATCAGGCCGACTTTTTTAATTTTATGCCGACTGGAACATTAGTCTATTTAGTACAAACTGAGTCGGATCCGGGCCTAATATATTTTCCCACGCAGTTTTTTAGGCCCCTTGACCAGTACGCGGGGACCTCTAATATATATTATGAACTTGGCCCCCCTGTCGGGGATACAGTGCCCCCCCCCCCCGTCGGGCAAATTCTGGCGCCGCCCTTGTTTTCAATAGCGATCACGGTGTAGTACACGTCAATAACATATAAAAAATGCTACGAGCATCAGTGTTTATTTACAAGAGTTAGAACTCGGCCACACAAACCGGAGTCATAAACATTTTTCATCTACGTTACAAAGTATTAACCAGTAAAAAAAAAATCCCGCGTTAAGCATAGATTATAAAACACTATCCAAATTTCCTTAATTCTTTAACAAAACTTCGTTATTCAGGGAAATAGGTGTTACTGCCCATAACCAAATATGTATTCCAATACTTCTGAATGGCTCTGTATTTGATTTGTCGGTTGACATATATACTATATCATGGAGAAATTTAGTTTAGCCAAAAAAAAAAAAAAAAAAAAAAAAAAAAAAAATGCCTAGCTGGATGAAATTTTTCTTTTGGCAGTTTATACGAATAGATGTAAAACATACTTCAATACTTTTGTTCAGCCTTGCAGTTTACCTAGTACCTTTATTACACGAAAGTATTTTGCTAAAATTAATTTTATAAAAAAAAAAAAAATAAAAAATGTTAATCAAACAACAATATTCTTTAAACTATTTAAATCATATTTTCAGAAGTTATCATCCTTAAACAAATCTGTATCCAGTTCTTTGCGTGACCCTGTATATCATTTAATCAATATTCTACAAACATTTCACGATAAACTAAATGCGAATCGACGTAAAAATGCAAAACTTTTTTAAAAACAAACCTTTAAGTAAATTACACTCACATTCAGTAACTTTTCCGAGTTCTTTTGACTAACCCTGTATATCTTAATTGTGTAACTATTATAGCATTTATGCACACCATATAATGTGAATACATTTAGTGACACTTAAAAGCGCATATCATAATTAAAAATGTCTTTCATCCATGGAACAGTTACCATGCGTAATATACAGTACTTCGAATAGAATATGCTTTTTGAAGTCTTTTGTGTGTCTCTGTAAATGCTATGCACTTCGTATTATGCGTGAAATAACTCGTATTAAGTCTCAGCGACGTATATCAATTTGATTACACATGATACCGTTTACGATCGTTAAAATATGTCGCAAACAATTTCCTCCTTTATTATCATGTATTAGAATTATTTTGTGTGGCCCTGTAAATGAATATCTATTCTTTTAGCTGCATATTTTAGTGTGCTTTTCGTAGATGCAAATAAATGTGAATACGTTTGTCCGGCCGCAACATCTTTAAAATTAATTTGAAACGATTTTTCCCCATTGGCCCTAATATAATCGAAAACTTTTGACTGTCCCTGTAAATGAACTAATCGTGGTAAAAACCTCATTTTTAATAGGGCTTGTGCTTGTGTAAACTTCAATAACATGGTAAAATTTCTTTGCATTCCGAGTATATTTACGAGAGTTAGAGCGCGGACAGACGGACAGACAAAACGAATGCATAAACAATTTTCAATTTTGTTGAAAAAGTGTTAATAAAAATTACTGTAAAAAGAAAACTTTTAATAATACAATTTTTAGTTCGTATCAAACATTTTCAATTTCTTATTTAATTTTAACTTGAAATTTAATAATAATAATAATGACATTTAATAATAATAATAATTTCCCTATTTCAATTATTTTAAAAGTAAACATTTCTTTTAATAAATAATAATAGAACAAAGACCATTTTAAAAATTTCCTATTTCTTCTTAAAAAATGCTCCAGCTGTAATTCATTTCTTTCAATTCGTCTTATTAATATAAAATCCCTTCCTTTTTTTGGAAGCTTTCCAATTTTGCACGTGCTGTTGTTTGGTGCACTAAAATTTGAGCGATAAATGGATTCACATTGCAAACCTTTTTTAAGGCTTAGTTCACCTCCACCTATCTTCTTCCTCCATGGGTAATTCCATTAATTGAGTTGCCATTCTCAGAAAGTAAAAAGTTCTCCCACGCAGAGAGAATTACAGCAATTCTCATATGCTAACATGTATAAAAACGAAGAAATTAAAATAAAATGTTTTACAGTTAAAAATTCATAGTATCAACGAAAGCAGATTTCAAATGTTTTTTCCAGAAAATAGGATTTTGAAGAACTAACTTTCTTCAAGCTTTCTTCAAATATATTATTCTAAAATAGCTATCAAAGATTATCGGATGTTGATTACAAAGATTGGAAACATGCATATTTCAAACAATTAAAAACACCAGTGACTACTTGAAATTGTAAAAACATCTTTAAAAGAGCTTTTAGTTGAAAATTTAAAAAAAATTGTAAAAGTTTGCTTCGAAAATATCATATTATGCCAGTTTTACATCATAAATAAAAAATTAAAATGCACCAAAACATAAAATAACAATTTTGTTTAATAAAGATGCAAAAATAATAATAAAAAAAAAATATTGTTACTTTCAAATATCTGTTTTATAAAATAATGCTTCGCGAATCCAAACAAAGCATGGCTTTTGCTAGTAATAACTTCATTTTATGCTAAGAAAAATACATGATGATGAAATTTTTGAGTGTATAACTGGTGTAAAATTAAACATCATGTTAGCTTCATATGTACAAATAAGATGAGGGAGAGTTGAAACACTTATTTTAGATACAATTTAGTAACTCTGCAAAATTGTGAAAAGATCTCGAAACTAAATTAGATTTTTGAACAGCATTTCATTTGAATTTTCGGAACAAAAATTCCTTTAGTGACCGTGGAATCTTTTCTAGGAGAAACTGAGCCGCCCATAGCGCCCCCTTAGCTACGGCCCTGCAGTCAGCCCATATTTTATGCAGTATTGAATTCAGGGGGTTGTCCAAGAGGGACATCTCCTCTAAAGCATTGAAATGTCGCGCCGGAAGTTTTGAGGTTTTATGCTTTTAATGGTCAAAAAATTCAGTTTCTCCCCCTCCCCCGGAATTTTATAATTTCTCGCGGAGAAAAAGTCTGAATTCAACACTGATTGTAATTCCAATTGGCTTCACAAGGACATCCGTCCTCTTCACTTCATTTCTTCGTCATCATATGACACTATAAGACGCGAGAATCTTATTCCATTCTACCCGCTTCTATAATAGAAAAAAAGATGAAGTTTTTACTGATGTCAAGTAAGAGTGGTACAAAAATGAACGGTCAGTCAACTAAACGTAGTGTTACCATAATTACTCACTAATGATAAGGACCGGAACACTGAACTTAAGAAGTTTGGTGGCCTCTAAATGAGAGACTTAAGTGGACTCGAGTATTCGATATAATTGCAATATGGTACCATCCATTAAACCAGTAGTTCCCAACCTTTTTCATGACGGCCTACGCCTATCCAAACATCTATAAAGTCATAATGCCTCATCCCCTTTGGGCATATACTTTGTGTTATTTAAAAGTTAATTTTTATTCACAAACATCATGGGCCTGTAACTACATTAATAAAGAAAAGCCCTTTCATAAAACTGAAACTTTCTTGAAAAATATAATAAAAATAATAATAATAATTAAAATGCAAAGGAAAGAACAATGAAAAGTTAAAAAATAATAGGAAAAGGATGCAAGTCTGTTTCCTTAATTTTCATGTTTTCATCTTCATTTTGTATTTTTATTTTTTTTTAATATTGCTAATTACAATTATTACTCTATTATTATTATCTTAAAAACACATTCCATATTGTTATTTTATGATCTATTTAATTTTCCTTATTATTTGAATACTGTTTCTTCCTGATTAGATTGATAAATTTTCGATAGGAATATAATCGATACTGCATTGTATAGGTATAACTTTTGTAATTCTGTAAAAATTAGCATATTGTTGTTACAAATGCTTAGGAATATGTAGATGCAAGTAAGCGGAAGCAAATTCAGAGTCTAGGTAGGTGTGGCTGTGATTAAACGTAGCTCAATCCAGATTTTAGAAGTGAATTATCAGAGTTTGGTAGTTGCGTACTGTAAAGATTTAAAATAACAAAATATGCTTTAAAAAAAAAATACTAACCGACTTCAAAAAAGGAATCAAGCTTGGCGACAACTTGGCGCTAAAGCATATGAATGCATAGTTTTAATATGCTTATGATTTGAAAACGGTTGCAACAATGAAAAATGATTTGCTACAAATCATTATTTTTTTTAATCAAATCCATGTTTTTTCATTAAAAAAATTCTAATCATCAGAATTTAATGAAATTAAAATGGGACCACATGGGTATCTTATACTTTCAAAAAAAAAAAAAAAAAAAAAAAAAAAAAAAAAAAAAAGAATTATCAAAATCGGTTCATATTTAAAGAAGTTATGAGTGAACAATAAATACATACAGGTCGAAATCATAACCTGCTCCTTAAAGTCGGTTAAAAAGGGATATTACGGGAGGTTTAGGGGAGCAGAACATCAATGAAGAAATGTACTTTGTTATCTAAATATTTATCATAATATGCAGTAGAGATCCGCACGAGCCGGCTCGCGGACCACGGGCCGCGCTCAGACCGAACTTTTTTCCGAATGTTCGGGCTGGGTCGGGCCTAACTCTTTTTTTTTCTGCACTGAGCTGGGGACTTGTTTCACTCGTAGTTTTCACGGTCCAAAATTTTCATTTCTATTTTTGACACTGCCAATAATCAAAATCATTCTTTCCGCGTGGCCTGGTCCGTTTAAAGGTCAGTGGAACAAAGCCTGGTCCAAAAAATTTTTGAAAAAAATGCATATATTTTTAAATCGCCATTATTCGATATTTTAAAATTATTTTTTTTTTCTTTTTAAATAATTGTAGATTTCTGCGTTTACTAAAATATAACTAAGTTCAAATATTGTAAAAAGATTGAAAAAGAACCTACCTGTGTGAATCTTGTTTTAAACAAAAAACATATTGATCATGCAAAATTGATATACTAATACACAAGAAAAGATATGCAATACATTTACACTTGCTAAGAAGAGAATTCGTCTATGGATTTTTTTTTTTTTTTTTTTTTTTTTTTTTTTTTTTTTTTTTTTTTTCATTTTTCTATGCAATTCCGTCTTAGAGGGTTTTACTGTGTACCATTTTTCAGATTTTTAACCCTTCAATACATGGAATATGGATAACAATATTAATAATAACTGAAAATTTTGCATACAAAAGATATAAATTCATTAAAAAAATAAATATCGCATCCTGCGGCACTTTTATGGAGATTATAAACATGAAAAAAAAAAAAAAAGTTAAGATAAATATTTTTGATCAGAAATCAGAACGCCTAGTACGAAGCAAATTTTTAGCCAAATGGATGTAAAAATCAATGCTTTCTAGAAATTCAGTCCGGTCGGGCCAAGCTCGGGTCAAGATTTTAATTTTTTTCCGGGTCGGGTCGGGCTCGGGCAAACTTTTAACTTTTTTTATCAGGGCCGGGCCAATATTTTTTTGTACAAGTTGGGTCGAGCTCAGACCGAACTTTTAAATTTTGTATCGGGCCGGTCCTAATTTTTATTTCTATGATTCGGGCCGGGCCCGGGCTTGAAAATTTCGGCCCGTGGAGACCTCTAATATACAATTCATCGGAATTTTAGAATATCGTTACATAACAACAGGATCAATTTAATACATCTAATTTCTGAAATTTTCTACGTATTTGTTATTCGTATAAATATTTAGGTTTGAAAACTTTCTCTTGCTCTTTGTATAAAGTTAAGTATTTCGCAAAGTGTGGTAAAAAAAAACAGTGATTTGCAGAGCCGACGTAAGAGGCTCCTGATCTGCAGATTTAGTAATATTAATTCAGATTGAGGGTGGGGGGGGGGTTATCAAGCGTATTATTAATACATAATTTTTAAGTCAATATTAATTGAGAATGGAATTAAATCACTAAACATATAGTCCATGCATTAGGATTTAAGGGAAAAAATACAGAACTCGAAAAAAAAAATTCATTTTAATTGTTAGTGAGGTTAAATTTTAATTTTTATTAACCTTAAAAAATTTCGACAAGATTAGTATTACGATCACTTAATAATTATTGCAAAATATTAACCGACAAAATGAATAACCCAGAATAATCTATATGTCTACCAATATTTTAATCATGCAACCCTTTCCGCCAGAATAAAGTTTAATATTTTTCAAATACTTTTTAAAAATTTCTGAGTTAATTCAACCTTTATTCACAGCGCCTGTATGCGCCTCACACTTCTTTAGTTTGAAAATCCTTTTTTAATCATTCCTTTACCAAATACTACCAAGGACAATGCTTCATAAAGAAAAAAAATACATTATTCCGAATGATTTCCATTTTAACACATAAAAATTCATGATCAAGACAGGAATAATCTGATAACTTATCAGCATCTTCGCATTCTTTTTTTATCAAATTCATTCAAATCCATTTTCGAAATGGATAAAATTACAAAAAATGAGGTCAAATATAATACAGCATCCGGAGAAATTGTAAAGTGTATATCTTGTATAAGTGTCAGTACTGAGATTAGAACTTTCTGCTTTTCTATTCTTCCAAGATTCATGAAAGACTTGTATAAAAACCAAAAACTTTCTGCGCACGTAATATTGGTTCAAAAACTTTCTGCAAATTAATTTAATGTTGGGTGTGATTCGCGTTTTTTTTTTTGCGCGATTTTTGGTCGTAATTCGCGTTTTTTAGGCGATTTATGGATGTAATTTGCGTTTTTTTTTTTTTTTTTTTTTTTTTTGAGCGATTTATGGACATAATTCGTTTTTTTTTTTTTTTTTTATGCTATTCATGAACTTAATTCGCATTTGTTATGCAATTTATGGACGCAATTTGCTATTTTCATGCGATTCACGGACGTAATTTGCATTTTTTTATCTTTTTGCCGACGAAATTCGCATGTTTTGAGCGATTTATAGATGTAATTCGCATTTTTTATGCGATTTATGAACGTAATATGCGGTTTTTTTTACACGATTCATTGACGTAATTTGCGTTTTTTATGCAATTTATAGATGTAATTCTCGTTTTTTATGCGATTTACGAACGTAATATGCGTTTTTTTTACACGATTCATATACGTAATTTGCATTTTCTGAGCGATTTATGCACGTAATTTACGTTTTTACGCGATTCATGCACGTAATTCGCATTTTTTGAGCGATTCATGGATGTAATTCGCGTTTTTTTTTCGTGATTTATGAATGTAATTCGCGTTTTTATGCGATTCAAGGACGTAATTTGCGTTTTTTGAGCTTTCTGTCGACGAAATTCACGTTTTTTGAACGATTTGTGGGCGTAATACACGTTTTTATATAATTTATGAACGTAATTTGCGTTTTTTTACACGATTCATGGACGTAATTCGCGTTTTTTGAACGATTTATAGATGTAATTCGCAATTTTATGCTATTCATGCACGAAATTCGCGTTTTTTACGCAATTTATGTATGGAATTTATGCTTTCGACGCGGTCTTTGAACGAAATTCGCATTTTTTACACAGCTTTTGGGCAAAAATTCATGTTTTTCGCGCGGTATTTTATCGAAATGTTGATTTTTTTACACGATTCGTTGTTGAAATGCACGTTTTTTACGCGATTCTTTGTCGAAATGCATGTTTTTTACGCGATTTTTTGTTGAAACTCGCGTTTTTTTCGAGGTCTTTTGACGACATTCTTGTTAACAGTAAAGAATTCGTTCATAAAACTGAAGGAATATTTTTATTTTTTGGTGCTAAAAAAAGTTTCAAAAATAAAAATTGTTTCTTTATTCAAATTTTCTGTGAACTTCATAAAATTTTCTGGGCACGGCGTGCGCGCGTGCGTCTATGTTATACAACTCTCATGACTATTCTATCACTTGAATATTGTCTTTTAAATGTGTTAAAATTGTTTTAACGTTATATTTTTTGAAGAAGCTTTAACTGCTTTCGTGATTTGTCCGTACATCATACGGGCAACGTGTTTATGCCTTTAATGATTTCTCTGTACAACGTACGGACATCTATTTTCCAATCATCATTTATTATTCTCACCAGTAAATTTTTACTGTAATTTTTCTATTACTTAATCCGAGCATTTTTCTGATTCAATTAGGCAAAAATATCTGTTTTGTAAAACCGGTGATAAAAGATTAAAAATTCTGTAAAAGGCATGAAAAAACAGGCATTATTTAAATTTATATATATATACCGGGTGATCCAGAAGTTTCGGGAGTTTTGAAAAGTTAATAATTAGGAAACTATGTATAATACAAAGGTTCTGTTTTCAGATATATGCTCAGAAACATGTGGGATTTTTGTTTAGAATGAAATTTTTTAAATATATATAGTTACCATTTTTAGCAACAGGTGGCGCTGTTGTATAAGACTGAATGTACCTATACCATGCGTTATATAGACACATGAGTACATTGCGAAACTTCTTTTCTATGATACTGATGAGATTTCGTTTTAAGGGTGGTTTATGTTCAAACATTTTTTGTAAGGTAAATAAAATTGCATTGTAAGGGAAATTTGATACAAAATTTCATGAGCAACTGCAGTGTTTAGACATTTTCTAGACTATGTTTAGACACATCTTTGCATGTCGCGTTGTTTTCAAATCGTACAACACGTCAAGTTAAAACTGCAAAAGAATCGATGGCCATTGCAAATGTGAAATGCTATGGTAAGCAAGGTTTGAGAAAAAGGCTCATTGGAAGATCGTAATAAAAACAAGAGATCCCAAATGTCTGTTACAATCGTAAATTAGGTAGGTTTCTATGCCAATACTCTGTAGAAATCACCAGTTCATGGTGAGTGCAGTAAACTTGTGATATCACGATGAACTGAAATTTCTTCTGGAATTTCTTTCTGCTCTGAGGATACTGTGCACGCTGTTTTGCATCGGCTCACGGCGGTACTTTTAAGCCATGAGTATCATGATTAAACTTTGTAACCCTTGGACACTAATTCGTTCTTTTAAATGAGCTGTATCATACTATAAAAACAATACTATCAATTTTAGCGCCACCTGCTGTCAAAAAATGCAACTAACATAATATGTTTTTTTTCACCGAAAAAACAAATCCCACAAGTTTCTCAGCATTTCTGTGAAAACCGCATACTTCTATTGTTTATGGTTTTCTAATTATTAGCATTTCAAAAGTCCCGGGACTTCTGGATCACCCGGTATATATATATATATATATATATATGAGTGCTTTTGGGAAGAACAGTATTATTCTGAAGAGTAATATGCCTCTTTGTTTGAAAAGAAAAGTGTTTAATCAGTGTATTTTACCTGCATTAACTTATGCAGCAGAAACATGGACACTAACAAAACGGATGATACAAAGACTACAAACAAAACAGAGAAGTATGGAAAGATGTATGCTAGGCATAACTAGAAGAGACAGAAAGAGGATAACCTGGATAAGAAATCAGACAAAAGTTTTTGACATCCTTGAAAGAATCAAACAGCTAAAATGGAAATGGGCTGGGCACATTGCAAGAAGACAAGATAATAGATGGAGCACAAATTTACTACAGTGGTATCCCAGAGATATAAAACGACCAAGAAGACGACCACAAATAAGATGGAGTGACGAAATTAGAAAAGTTGATGATATATATATATATATATATATTGATCAGTTAAGTCAACCGTCATAGTATAAATGATAAATTTTATTGTTCTTACCAGTATCTTTTATGAATGATCTTCATGATATATTCTTATTGAATATCGCGTAGACATATATCTTTAAAAATATTGATAAAAATAACTGGTAAAATGAATAATATGCGTCCTGTATGCTCTGACCCCTGGTTAACTGGCTAACAACTTTATTGCAAAATAGATTACGATAATGTGTCCTTTATATCAGCTACACAGGGTAATTCAAAATAACTAGCCAATAATTTGCCGAGCGGGGTTGCCGTCTTCTTACTGTAAAATACTGCGTGTAACACACCAACTCTTTAAGGTCTTTAGTATAAATTAAAAGTCTGTGAATAATTCTAATTAGAATCATATTTGCGTGGAAAAAAACTACCTCCCCCCGACGCCACCCGCTATTAAGGTAGATTAAAAAAAAAAAAAAAAAAAAAAAAAAGTAAATAAACATAATTGTAATTTACAACGACTATTAGGAAATTGATATTTTCAAAGACTATAATTTTAATGACTTATAAATAAATTCTATTATTATTAATAATAAACATCATTTTTAGGATGATCATAACGAGTCCTTACGTACGCCATGCATTAAAAATTAATATCCCTATACCAATGATAAAAAACAGTAGTTTATAAATATACTACTTTAACTATATAAAATGTGCATTTCTATTTGATGGAGTTAATCAGACTGACTTCTGAACGCCTCACATTACGTACGACATGGATTAAACATTAATATTCCTGGTCACATCATGACAAGTTTTAAACGAAATTTCAGTTTTACAATTTTTGGAACTGCAAATTTTCAAACTTCTAAAAATCGCACATTTTAAATTTATACACCATCGAGTAGAGAAAAAAATGAACTTTTAAAATTATCTTATCGTGTTTGAAAACAGCATTGTAGGAAATTTTGTTGAAATCGTTTGATCCGTTTTTTAGATAGAATTAGCTTGACCCTGATCAATTGTGACCCAAAATGAGCCACTAATGGAATTCCTTCAATATGTATGCGACCTAGCTCAATAGCATTATTCATGTATCTAAAAACTATAGAATACAAAATGTAATCAAGATCACTTGAGCTATTTTATAGATAAAATTAGCGTGACCTACAGCAACCCAAAATTAACACACTAATCGAATTTTCTTTTTAAAAAATTCTGTTTGTAAACATGTCCAATGGTCTTTAGGCAAGCAAACTGTAAAATACAAAATTGTTAGAACCGTATTTCAGATAAAATTTGTTTGACCCAAAATAACCTAAAAATGACCCACTAATTGAAATTTCTTGAGCATGTAACCTAGCCCAATAGTTTTCTCGAGATAAAAAACGGTTGGATGTAAGATTTCGTTAAATTCATTGAGCCGTTTTCTAGGTATAATTAGCTTGACGTGACCATTTATGACCCAAAATGACCAACTAATCGAACTTTCTTGAACATGTGACCTAACCTGATGATCTTCTCTTACTCGTAAATGGTAAAATACAAAGTTTTGTCAAATTCGTCATAGCCATTTTTAAGATAAAATTTACACTCACACCCACACAAATTTTGCTCGTGTAGTAGTTTAAGATGTAGTAAAGATTCTAAAGTTTTACAAAAATCCCCTAAAACTCCGCACAGTCACTGCAATACATATGATTCTCGTGCTAATAAGTTATTTTTAAATATTCTAACGAAAATTTATGAGTTATATGTTAAAAAATATAACAGTCAAGGGGACAAGGGACCTTTAAAATAATTTTTTTATATATTTTTTAAATTGCACTTTAAATATTATTCAAGGGTACATTATATGCTTTATAACATGTATTTATCACAAAAAAAAATTATTAAAAAATTTTCTTTTTGAAAAAAATAGGGAAATTTGTGTCATATTTTAGATTTAACGAGAACTTTTCAAAATGTCCCATGCGCATTCCACATCAATGAAAATCTCCAATATTATTTATACAAGTTTGATTTACATATATAAATAAAACTGTGCATTGAATTTTATGCATCTGAATATAAAGATGAGGAACAAAATATTTTCTACATTTTTCTGAAATTTTGAGCGTTTATGAACCTATTTTTACAATTAACTACCTGTAAAGTTCACAATTATTTTTATTTTCAAAAAACCATGCACAGTTTTATGACATATATTATGATAAATAACTATAAAAAAGTTTCAAAGCATTCAGGGAAAAAATAATGCGCATGGAGCATTTTGAAAAGTTCTCATTAAATCTAAAATATTACAAAATTTTCCCTATTTTTCTCAAAAAAAGATTTTTTTTTTTTTAAACTTTTTGTGATAACTATATGATATAATGCATATAATGTACCTTTCAATAATATTTAAAGTGCAATTTTAAAAATATAAAAATAATGATTTTAAAGGTCCCTTGTCCCCTTAAAAACAGCTTTGAATCGCTGGATAAAATAAACCCGCTAACAAACGTCAACAATGTTATTACATTAAACTAGCAGGTGTTTTTTATTTAAAAAAACTATGTAATCAAACTGTTTTTTCTTTTTTTTTTTTTTTTTTTTTTTTTTTTTTTTTTTTTCAAACACAATAGATTTTTTAGAAAATATTATCAAAGTGGACTTTTTGAAACAAATTTCCGCGCAAAAAAATAACCATTCAAGCAGGGTTAAAAACGTTATTGTTACGTGATCAGAATCGCTTATAACTTAATTCGGTAATTTATTTATCAAAAAAAAAAATGGAAGAAACAGTTCGATTGCAAATCGCTTCCAATTTCATATCTTCTCATTAAAAAAATAAATTTTAAAATATGTCAAAACGTTTTGCACTTGTTGAGAAGAGCAGTTGAGAACAGCCTTGATTGCAAACGGATTTATTATCATCTACACGTGATAGAAGTAGATTTGAATAAATTCATGCTTAAAAGTTATTTTAAAAACAATAAAAATTGAGGTAGTTACGACACGGTTTTCAAACAAATTGTATTCGAAAATACATTTTTTTTCTGTATTCAGGGCTCCAAAATGGTACGTGAACTGAACATCAGTATTTTTTAACAGAAAATTTCATAATGCGTTTGAGCTAGAATCAACTTCCAAACGTGGTTTCTTGACAATTTTCAAGAAAAATCTAAAAAGAAAATTTCTTTAAAAAAATTCTGATGTTCAGTTCGCGGACCATTTGGGAGCCCTGTGTATTCGACGATGCAAAAATATAAAATGTGCTACGATTCAAAGTTTTAAAAATATAAAAAATTACAGAAAAAAAAAATATTTGATCGTCTATTCGCAAAATGATGTCATCATTACGCACGAACGCGTTTGTCTTTTATAATGCAGAGATATTAGATAGTTGAGTTGATAAATTGATTTATTAAATATATCGATTCGGCGGAAATCGAATTTCGTGTTTTTAGATTAACTCTTTGACTTTGTGCCGGAACATATACGTTCGAGAGGACTATTTTTTATTCATTCATATAAGTTTTTGAAAATTAATCTGTGTCATGGTACTTATATTATGATATTTTCAAAATAAACCTATAAGAAAAAAAATGCAGTTTGTGGTTATATTTGGTGATTAAGAACAAAAATAACCGCCTGGAGTGGTCATTATCGCAGGGTCGCTGGAATATTCGTTTGAATTGCCCTAATATTTTTTAAATAAAGAGGGTAATTTTAATTTATTCAAAAGTTCTAAAACACTTTTTTTGGAGGGAAGGGGGCAGGTATCTTCTATTTCACTTAAGATTAAATACGACTGTTAATTAAACAGAAATCGACTTTTTCTTAAAAGCATGATTAAAAGAACAAAAATTTCTGAACATAAATAAATTGCAAATATAAAATATAACAAAATAAATTGCAGAAAAATGCTATAATTATGCTTATAATATCAAATATGCCAGAATTTTTTTTTTTTTTAAACAATGATTAATAGTATATTTTCGAATAGTTTATCAATAAATATTAAAAATACTTTTTTTAAGTGCTGACAAAATTTCTTATGAATCGTTCAATATATTTTTACATATCATTTTGTATAACACAGATTATAGATTTATCTGCATCTTAAGATTGAACCTAAATTAATATAAATTTACCTTTTTTAGCAAGAACTTTTAGCAAGATTTGTTGCTTTTGAATTCCAAAATTTTCGATTTAGTTGATTTACATTGGAAGAATACGATAATTTTAATTAGAAGAAAATATCAGTTTGTATTCACAGAAAAATAAGAAAAAAAAATTATATCTAGGTACTAATAACATAAACAATTATGCCGAACTAGAGATTTATTTGGTCACCGAATACAGCATAAGTTTGAAGTTACAGTCTGCAGAGGGTATAATTTTGAACAAATATAAGATATAATACAAGGCTGTAAAGTCTTTGAATTTAGATAAACCTCCGTCCGGCTGGGAAGGTGCCATTTGTGCTATTGTCAAGATGGTTCTATTGATTGCTGTAACGTCTATTGAATCGCCACTGGTAATTAGCTATTGCGCAGTTAGGCTTTAGGTGAGAAGTTTAGGATGTTGATATATTTGTATCTTCATTTAAAAATTCTGTTGAACTTTTTACTGAACCATTTTTTAACATTCTTTCCGAAAGTCTTTCTTTTTTCCTTATTTTTGACGGAATCCTTTTGTACTTCACAAGGTATTGTGCCAGAATTCTTAGTTTCTTCTTGAACTATATCTTGTTGGACGAATGGAAGTGACTTAGAATTTGTCGAAAAAACTGGAGTAGCTGCAATTTGAATTAGCTTTGTAGATTCTGCTTTGATTTTCGTTGATTGAATGTCACCTTGACTCTTCAGATCGAACTGATGTTCTACTTTTTTAAAAGGATTCACATTTTTGATGCAACATTCATTCAGAATTTTGTAGAACGGGTTCGTTTCGATCTTTAAGAACGGGTGTTTCATGACTCTGGATGCATCAGGTCTTTCTTCAGGCCGGAACTTCAGGATGAACTTTATGAAATGTAAAGCTTGGTGGACATCGCTCTCGGACAAACCAACATTTGGAATTGCTCTTCTCATCAAGTATTTGAAATTAACTTCTTTCAGCATTTCCTCCAAAACCGGCCACATTTGCGTCAACCAGCCTGGGTGTATCTTTCTAATGCGATTCATCTTTTTTAGAAAGTGATGTCCTGCCAATATATTCAAACATAAGACACCGAATGTCCAAAGATCATAATTCTGGCCTCTTACGTTACTGGCACCATCCGGTATAAAACATTCTGGAGGGCGATAAATCTCAGGAGAGCAAAATCGATCGATGGGATACTTGGTGAAATTCAGCCCTGAGTAATCACATAACTTTGCATGATCCTCGGCATCAAAGAGTACATTATCACTTTTAATGTCCATGTGACACAAACCGGATCTATGAAGATAATCCTGTGCATATAAGACTTGCCGAAGCCACTTTTTGATTCTATTTAATGCATTAGGATCTCTTCTGAATGTTTTGCCGCGAACTGTAAATTCAAGAACTTTAGGCATTATTGGCATAAAATATAATTTGATGTTCAATGATTCTATTGAATGAACTTTAACTACTTCAAGCAAATGTGGATGTTTGATAGTTGGCCAAATTTTATCTTCTATTTCCCAAATTTTCTCTTTTTCTACAACTTTTACAGCTACTTCTTCTTTAGATGGAGTAAGAACGGAAATAACATCCGCATAACCTCCTGATCCGAGCTCTTTCAGAAACTTGAAACCGTTTTCTTCAAGATAGTGTATGACCGTTTCTTTATTGTTATTTTTTGACATTGTAATTTATTTTGATGCTCAATGATTATCTTTTGACAAGAATGTTCAACAGAAGTTAATAATATCAACTAAATTGCTTTTTCTATCGTTATAAAGGTTTTTTTTAGCTCACATGAAAAAAACTCCCACACAAAATCGTAGTAATTTTTTAATGTAGTAAAATTAATGTCGATTATATTGTTGCAGGTTAAAGATCAAAAGCATTGTTGAAAAAATCGCTTTGTTTCTGTACCCATCATTGTTGAATTTCTGCGGATTCAACAATGACAAAACAACGACTATAGATGTATTATATTGTTGCTATAGAAGAAAATATTATTATGGAATATTAATTCCAAGTAATGGTTTATAAATCCAGTTAATATTAAAGTACTAAACAATTACCAACAATAGCAATTTTCACTTACAGAAAATGACGTCATAAACATCCCTTTTCATTCTTAAAACTTTAAAGAAAGACTATAATCGCATCAAAATGGCATGATTTTTTACTGACTTTTTATATTTTGCTATGATACTTTTAAAGCCCCATAACTTCTGATTCAGTAACAGAGAAATTAATAAAATTGTTGGAAATCATTTCGACACAGTTATACTGAACGTAACTTTTTTACGAAAGAAAATGTATGTTTCCTCTTAAATATGACATGTCATTTTCATACACTGAATCATATCTCTTTTCTGTGATTAGGACATTTATAATATAAGAGGAATACTTAAGAGCCTTTAGTACTAATTTTAGTACAGTAGACTCCCTCAAATCCGCAACCCTAAATTCCGCACATAATTTACAGATATAAACAATGAAACATTCAATTCAGATATAAGGACAAAATTTGACTTTTTTAGCTTTATACCAATGTCATATACATTTTTAATTTGTAATTTTCGTTAATATTAATTAATTCATGTTTTTTCCTGATGGTAGAATAAATTTATCTCTGAAAAAATTCAAGATTTTGCTGATATTATTGGTAATCACAATCTTCTTACCAAATATATTTATGTATTAATCAAGTTTTTCTGGTTATTAAGTCTAATTAAACCTGAAATAAAACTTCCTTATTTTATGATGTGAATAAACAATGTACTTTTATGAGACAAGTTTCATTGAATAATTTAAGAAAAGTACATTTTATCTTTATAATGCATACTTAATCATACATTATTGATTATTAACTTGACTTTTGCTTTTAATATTTTAATCATTTTAAAAATTACCTTTATTATTTTAGTTTATTACCTGTTATAATATTTTATTACATTGTAAGCATTCATCGTGGTTTCGACTGCATGATTAATTTCAAATTAAGGTTTAAATAATATAAACAAAGCAATGACCCGAAATCTGCAAAATTCTAAAATCCGTACAACCTCTGGTCCCAAGCTGTGCGGATTTGAGGGAGTATACTGTAGTTCAGAAATTAAATAATGTTTGATAAACATGAAAATGTTTATTTGATAATTGATAGCGTCCGAGAAAAGTACATTTTGGGTTAAGAAAACTGATTGAGGCATTCTAAAAACCATTCGTAAATGTTTTTGAAAATAACTGGCTAAAAAAAAAAAGAAAAAGAAAACAAAAAAAAAAGAAAAGAAAAAAAAGAAAAAAAAGAAAGAAAGAAAGGAAAAGAAACTTTGTTTTTGTAAATTCTTGTTTAAATCTCAAAAATAATATAATTTTTTGTTGAACATGGAAATATTTACTTGATAATAGGTAGAATCCGACAAAACTGTATTTCGGGTTAAAAAAAAAATGATTGATATATTATAAAAACCACTTGTAAACGTTTCCGAAAATTTATGACAAAAAGGAAAACTTTGTTTTTATTTTTTATTTTTTATTTATTTATTTTTTTTTTAGTCTCAAAAATAAAAAAATGTTTGCTGAACATGAAAATATTTACTTGTTAATAGATAGCATTCAACAAAACTACATTCCGGGTTGAGAAAACTGATTGATGCATTGTAAAAACCACTTGTAAACGTTTCCGAAAATAAGTGACGATAACCGAAGCTTTTTTAAAAAAAATTCTCTTTTAAATGTCAAAAATAATATAATGTTTATTGAACATGAAAATATTTACTTGAAAACATATACCATACGTAGAAATTATAATCCGCGTTAAGAAAACTGATTGATGCATTATAAAAAAAAAAAAAAAAAAAAAATCATAAATGTTTTTAGAAATAAGTGACAAGTAAAAGAAACTTTGTTTTTTTACTTACCAATCATACGTAGTACATGGTAAATCTCACAAGCGTTTTGAAAATCGAAAAAAAAATTTGGCGTATTTACACATTTCAGACACTGGAGATTCCAAAAAACACATTTTTTAAAAAAAAATTGCCATTCGTCTGTATGTGTATCTGTCTGTTAGTGTCTGTTTATCTGTGTGGCTGTCTATGTGTCTGTAAACGCTCTATTTCCCGAACAAATTGAAACAGAGACTTAAAATTTGGTAGGTATTTATTATGAAAGAATGGAAAGAAGCCTTTTTAATATCAGTAACCTCGGTTATCCGGAACATTTTTTATCGGACTCTCGAAATATTCATTCTGATGAAAGGTATATAAAAAATTTCAATTTTCTTTTTATTTCGAAGGGTTAATGTAAAAGACAATAAAATAAGATAATTTTTAATCCTATTTTCCACATTTGTAGGTTTTTCTTGACCCTGTATTTCATTCAAATTTCAATTCAAAGATATATTTTAATTGGAAATGAGACGCTTAATTTAACGCAATAAATCATTAGTTAATATAATTATCCTTTTTAGAGTTATAAGGATGCTTCTTTTACGCAATTCGGTATTACTTAATTATCCGGCGATCAAAAAATTGTCATCGAAAATCAAGTAGTCCCCACAATTCCGTAATACAACATTACTGTGTATTTAAAATATTTAAATATAAGTTTAAATTTTATTTTGGAAGTATAATATATTTTATAAATAGTTTTCACATGTTTTATTTTCATATTTTTTACTATACATATCCATAATGGGTAGGTATTACGGTGGCCCACGACGACTAGTTTTATTCCCTTTTAAATCTCAAAAAAACCTAAAAAAATGTCGAACATGAAAATATTTATTTGATAATAGGTAGCATCCGAAAAAGCTATATTCCGGGTTAAGAAAATTGATTTATGCATTCTAAATACTATTCGTAAACATATCGGAAAATCAGCAACAAAAAAAGAAGTTTTGTTTTTATAATTTTTTTTTTAAGGGTGCATTCGAAAAAAACGCTTTTCCACCTTCAACAGCCCGAAATTTTCCGATACATTTTCAGACACATTTTTAAAGGTAGAAACATGAAACTTGCAGAGGGGATTTTTGAAGAGATGTATAAGGTGCCGTGTGATGTCATTTTACGCTCAATTCATTAGAATTTGATTTATAAACAATTGTCTTCTCAGTATGACCCTTTTTTTCGTTCCCAGATCTCCCGCTTCGGAAAAATCGGTTCAAAATACCGTTTTTGATTGCTATTTTTGCAATATTTTCTGCATTTATCAAAGAATCGACAATCACGGCACCTTGTGTACTTTCTCAATAAGACGATTTGCCTGTTTGATGCATGTGAGAACAAAAATGAATTTAAAAGTAAATCGGAAAATAAGCATTTTGAATCGAAATACACCCAATCTCCAAAATAAAATAATATTTGTAAACATGAAAATATTTACTTGATAACGGATGTTATTCGAAAAATCTACATTCTGGGAAAACTGATTGATACAATATAAAAAAACACTCGTAAACGTCCCCGAAAACAAATGACAAAAAGAGAAACTTTGTTTTTATAAATTCTCTTTCAAGTCTCAAAAATAATATAATGATTGTTGAACATGGAAATATTTTCTTGAAACTATTTTCTAAGATAACTGATTGATGCATTATAAAAATCACTCGTACGCGTTTCCGAAAACTAGAGACAAGAAAAAAAGCTTTGTTTTCAATAAATTCTCTTTTAAATCTCAATAATAATATAAAAAAAATAAGTAAAATATTTTTTGTCGAACATGAAAATATTTATTTTATAATAGATAGCATCCGAAAAAACTATATTTCGGGTTAAGAAAACTTATTTATATGTTATCAAAACTCCTCTTAAATATTTCCGAAAATCAGTGTCAAAAAAAGATATTTTGTTTTTATAAATTCCTTTTTTAAATCTTAAAAGTAATCTAACAGATAAAATAATGTTTGTTGAACATGAAAATGTTTATAGTGGATAGCATCCTAAAAAACTAATACACACGTGTCCAAAATTAAGGTCACAAACATAAAATCTATGAAAACTGATGAACTATTCACTGTGTTGCCATAAAATTTGGCATAGATGAGGTATGTTACAATAAAAGAAAGAATGCAGCAGCATAACAATATGGAAAAGATTTTAATTGTAAATAAAAATACAGGTTATATCAAAAAATGTTAAATCATGAATCAGATATAAAGCATATTTATCTCGAGAAAAGTCTGTCTAATATGGAGTGCGACCCCTGTGCACTCCATATAAAAGGAATATTTTTTGTCGACAATTACTTTTCTATTGCAAGATTTCCACGTGAAAAAATAAAATAAAAGCAAAATTCATAATGAAAATCATGCAAATCATACAAAGTATAATAAAAATTACACAAATTTCAGGTTCTTTTAACGTTATTATCACGGAACCGGGCAACGCTGCGCCGGTCAGCTAGTTTAAGAATAATTTAAATTTCTTTTAATAATTTTCTTTTAATAATTTAAATTAAAAAACTACTCGCCTGCTCGGCCTACAGGCGGAGGTATATTTCGAAGTTAAGTACTAATTTTAGTAATTAAAACTAAATAAGAATTTGAGATAAACCCAGTTTCTTCACTAAGATTGACCACTAGAGACCTAAACTTTTCGTGAAAGTTCTAACATACACACAATACACATCACACCCATATACATGGAATAGATTTTGAAATATCGGAAAAAAAATTCAAAAATATTAAAATAATGCCAATATTTCCATAATCGAGTTTTTATCATGTTTCATTAAGCTTCTTCAGACTTTAATGAATTTACATATTCGGTTCGTGACATTTATTATATTTTCAATATGACGTAATATTTACATTTTTTAAAATTTGTTAAAATATTTGTTTCATTTTCAATTTTTACGTGGAAATCTTGCTATAAAAGAGTTATAACGAATTTTTTTTCTTCAAATTTATTAAAATATTTCTTTTATTTTGATTTTTCACGTGGAAATCTTGCAATGGAAAAGTAATTGTCGGTAAAATCGGTTATTTTTAATTGTTGGCAACTGCTATATAAAAAATGCTTTTTTTCCCCCTTTCATTTTTCTGCAAGAGTTGGTTTTATGAGAGCCATGTTAAGGCGGTATTCAAAAATTTTAGCCCTCCCTTTTTGCACCCCCCCCCCCCTCTTTTGGTCGATTTTGCCTATTTGCAATCACCACCAAGATATTATCCGTAAAAATCACTGTTAAGCCACGTTAAGATTCAACATTTTAATACGAAAATCACGCAATCGTTAAACACATATTTCCTCTCACGTTTCCAATTGTAGTCATTTTGAGTATTTTTAAAGCTAAGTATTATTTTTATTTTCTTATCTTTTAGCCGATTATTTGCACAGTCAGCGGCTATATATTTTAAAGTATTTCCAGGTTTTCCAAATTAGAGATAAAATCATACAAATTTTAGTTCTTTTAATATTATTATCATATCACGGAACCGTGTGAACCATTTTTGCAACAACAGAAGTATTTCATTTTTGGACATTAATCATGGACCAATCAGAAAACGAATAAAATAAAATAAGTTGCGGAATTCAACCAATATAAAGATTCAGATATACTTCAGATTTCCCATTTCTCTACCGAGAACAACAACTATTTTCCAAATAGTTAAAAAAAAATAAATTGAAAAATACATACCTCAATGGAAAACACACTTCCAGCAATTATTGTTCGTGTCCTTCAACACTGTTAAAACTACAGGTGACACATTGCACCTTTTACAGGTGAAAGGCTTGTCTCACTGGTGACACCCCTAAAGGAGCCAGAATGGCACCCTTAATTAGGGTGAAAAGATAGCACCCGTAATCCAGAGTGCCCAATAATAAAAAGAAATTACAGACCGACATTTGGCCTGGGAAGGATACGAACCCACAACCTCTGATTGCAAGCTCAACGCTCTAACCATTTGGCCACGGAGCTCCCCTTCAAAGTCTCTCTGAAATGTTCAAATGTCCCAAAATTCAAAGGTTGCTTTATATAAAAAGCTCGCCAAAAGTTAGCCATTCGAAGCTCTAAACGAAATTGGGATAACGCTGCGCAGTGATAGTCTTCGTAGGGAGAAATTGATATTTTGATCCACCAGAGACGGCTACTGTAAGCGGAAGGACGCACGTCACAGAGCATGCGCAAATGACTATGGGGTGAAAATCTTCCAAAGGTATGCATTGCACGGCACCCTAATTAGCGTGAATCACCCAGTGAAGGATCAAACGGCACCCCAAACACATTTTCAAGCCCGCGGGTGTCAAATGGTAACACCATTTCACTCCTGAGCGCCAAATGCAACTGGTTTGTCACCTTAATTTTTAACAGTGAATAGTTCAATTATTGGTCATTTTCTTCTGTGTGTCCCTGAAAATGAAGGATAAGTTCTATACACCTTATTACGTAATAAGAACCTTGTAGTAAATTTCAGTGATATACATATACTAATATTTTTAAAATACTGTAATATCATTAAAATGTGGGGCAAACGATTTTCCTCGTTGACCGTAATGAAACAGAATTCTTTGAAGTGGCCCTGAAAATGAACCGATAATGATACACTTCATCTTCAATACCGAACATGCCATAGAGATACCCAATAACATCTATCAATTCCAAATTTTAGAAAATCCGAAAAAAAATAAATAAACGGAGGCATAAATAAAATTTTAAATTTCTAAAAATGAAAAAAAAATTGTTTAAACGAAATTTTAAATCCTGAATCCTTAATAAATCGCAATAGTTTTTAGGTGCGTTCGTAATTATGTAAATACGGAACACATATAGTTGTCGTTCAGTCCGTCCGTCTGTCCGTCTGTCTGACTGTCCGCATATAACAACGCAGAAACTATCCAACCGAATCGTTTGAAATTTCAAATATATATTCATTACATAATTTTGTCGAGTCATTTCAAATTTTATCAAAATCGGATGCATAGTTTAATTACAGGGACAATCAAAAGAATTCCTTTACATTACGGTCAATAGGGAAAAATGTTTCAAATACATTTTAATGGTGTTACATCCATTCGAACATAAAAAGAAATTAATATCCATCTATAAAGTACATATTATAATATCAATTTTGTATAATATGTGGTGCAAAGAACATTTGTTATAGATTTACAAGGCCACACAAAAGTATTCCATTATATAATGGTATAAGAAGAACATTGTTTGGTGCGCATTTTAAATGTAATTAACTATTTACAATTTTATGAGACTGATATTTTTAAAACTTCGTTATCATACGAACGCACCTGATTTGCTACGCTTCACGTACAATTTCCAACTTGTTAAAATAGAAGTAAAATGAATTCCAAAAAATATTATGAATGTCAGATGAACAAAACATTAAGAGTATAAACCCTTAAATTGACAAAAAGCACGAAATTTTTTTTAACTAAATCCATCTTAATATGAAAATTTAAAGTTGAAACACCGGGGATCAAACTAACAATTATTTTAATATTTTATTAGAAATACGCTTTACCTCCAAACTGTGATATCTACTTGCGAAAAGTTCAAAATAAAGTTATCTTTTAAAATGTAAATCGCAAAAATGAACGGATGAAATTGATAAAATTAATTTAATTAAAATAATAGACTTTTTAAAAATTTTATGATTTGTCATGTGACATGAGGTATTCAGCTGTACATAAAATATGAAGTCTCTGACTTACACAGTTTTTGTGTTCGGACTCTGTTACAGGTGGACAGAAAGAGGATAGAGATAAATAGGATTTCGTCAAATGAACGAGACCCTTAAAAGAAAAAACTAGTCGTTGGGGGTCACCGTAATACTTACCCATCATGGATAGGCATAATATAATATGTGAAAATAAAATATGTCTAAACTATTTACAAAATGCATTGCAATTCCAAAACAAAATTTAAGAATATATTTAAATATTTTTAATACGCATAGTAATGCTCTATTCATGAATTGCTGATGAGCCAATTTCGACAAATACATGAAATGCCAAACTACTCAAGTAGTACCGAATTGCATAAAAGAAACATCCTTATAACTCCAAAAATAATAACCTTATTAACTAAAAGTTTACTGCGTCGGATTAAGTATTTTATTTCGAATTAAAATATATTTTTGAATTGAAATTTGAATGAAATACAGGGTCATGAAAAATCTAAGACTGGGGAAAACAGGATTACAATTATCTCAGTAACTAATAATCCGAACGACTTCGTTCTTAATGTAAAATTTGTGTTATTTTATTGTCTTTTACATCCATTCTTTAAAATAAAAAAAATCGAAAATTTTTATACACCTTCCATCATAACGAATTTTTCGAGAGTTCGAAAAAAATAGTTCCGGATAATCGAGGTTACTGATATTCAATAAGCTTCGTCCCATTCTTACATACTACGTACATACAGAATTTCAAGTCTCTATCTCAATTTTTTCGAAATATAGAGCGTTTACAGACACACACACACACACAGACAGACAGACGGACGGCATTTTTTTTTTTTTTTAAATACGTTTTTAGGAATCTCCAGTGTCTGAAATGTGTAAATCCCTCAAAAAAATTTCGATTTTCAAAAAGATTGCAAGACTTACCCTATACTACGTATGATGGGTGAGTAAAAATCACAAAAAAATTCTTAATGGGAAAAAAAAAAGATGTAACCACGAACAAAAATATACAATAACCTCTTCCGAGATACCCACAACTTCGAAAAACATTATTTATCTTCAGAAATCTCAAAAATCTTTTTTTTTTTTTTTTTTTTTTTTTTTTTTTTGAGATTCAAAAAGCATTTATAAAAAATAAAGTTTTTTTTTGCTGTCTCTGATTTTTGGAAACGAAACACGTTACCGAATATACACTGCTCAAAACAGTTAAAGGATATTTGAAGTTTTATATAAAATAAAGATATAAACGATTTTTTTTTTTTTTGCCGAAAATAGAAGAAGAGAATCACAAATGCAAATTTTTCTGGTTTTCAAACTGTGGAGTATGCAAATTTTGAGTTCGACGTCAAAAACGTCGCTTCAGCGGCAGCAAATGAAATTTGACTTTCAACTGGATAAAAGAGAATGAAGACAAGGATGATCGGCATTCAGTGATTGCTTTGTTTCGATGAGTACGATGTCTCAGCGAAGTCATTTGACAGATTCAGAAACTTGGAGAATTGTTGGTAGGTTAGAAAGGGGGCCAAACTCAAGCCGAAGTAGAGCAAGCCATTGGAGTGTCACAAAGTGTCATTTCCAGGATCTGGAACCGTTTTTTTTAGAGTGAATGTGCAGGCCGAAGACCAGGGCAAGGTCGTAGACGGGCAACAACGCCCAATGAAGATCGTTATTTAGCGTTAACAGCTCGGAGACACCGAAACATGAACGCTATTCTTCTCCAACAACACCTTCGCTGGGCTACAGGCACCACGATTTCAACTCAGACTGTCCGGAACCGGATCCATGCTGTAGGTCTGTATGCTCGCCGACCGATGGTATGTGTTAGATTAACATCAAGGCATCGTCGCGACCGCAGGGAGTGGGCAACCGAGCATGTCAACTGGAGGAGAAATGAGTGGAGCAATATTCAGTTTTCTGACGAGTCCCGCTTTTCTGTGCATCCGGATAATAGGCGTATTTTCATCTGGAGGGACCGTGGCAGTAGGAATAATCCTGCGTTCGTGCACGAAAGTGTCAGATTTGGCGGTGGAGGAGTGTTGGTGTATGGTGGCATCTCCATTGACGGGCGCACTGACCTCTACATCATTCGAGATGGAGCTCTGACAGGTCGCCGATATAGGGATGAGATCCTCAGACCTATTGTAGTCCCTTACGCTGCAGCAATCGGAGATAACTTCATTTTAATGGACTATAACTGCAGGCCACATCGTGCAAACCTGGTGGAGGATTTCCTTTTCGAGGAAGGAATCGTTCGAATGGAATGGCCAGCGTGTTCTCCAGACATGAATCCAATCGAGCACGTTTGGGACGCTCTAGGAAGACGAATTTCTGGCCGCCAACAACCCCCACAAACTCTCCAAGAACTGGAAAGAGCTCTTCTGGAAGAGTGGGGCAGAATACCCCAACTCGTCATTAATAGCCTCATTGAGTCCATGCCTCAAAGGTGTTCAACGTTGCTGGCCGCCCGTGGAAACCATACCCCCTACTGAAAATGATTTTCTTTGAAGAAAACACCTTTTCTTATTCTTTTTTTCTCATATGCACAAATTGTGTTTTTTTCCTTTTGTACACAAATGCGCAATAAAATGCATTTTTTTCTGTCAAACATGTGTAATTTATTCTCATATAACCTACTATGTCTGTCGACCATGTATCAATCAGCTAAAAAGTTTGCCAGATACAAAATCCACCTAAAACTGCAATATCCTATAATTGTTTTGAGCAGTGTATTTTAAAGTACATTAATAAGTTTTCTCGAGCCTAATTATCGGTTTTAAAGATGATATTAGTCCTCATTTAAATCTTTTCTGTTGCGTAAATCAGTGTACATGTTAATATTGTTTATTTATCATCTTTGTCTGTAAACATGTTTGTTGAACATGAAAACCTGTAATTGAAAAGTGACAGAGTACTAAAAAATGATATTCCGGTTTGAGAAAACTCATTAATGACCTGACGTATCCGAAAGTCAGTAGTGGTAAAAGAAACTTTGTTTTCATAAGTGATTCGTTAAATCTTGAAACTATATTGGTTTCTGAGACATTTAAAGATAAAGAACAATTTTAGATATCAAACTTGGAAGAGTATATATTTATTTATGGCTATATTGCAATTTCCTGGATTCAGAAACTCTTGTGTTTTTACTTTCTTCTACCTTTACAAGAAGAAAGTATTAGATTCGTGAGAAAATTTGACTTCTGGTTTTCAATGGATTTATACATGATGATAGAAAATGTGTGTCTGGGAGTTTGTGTGTCACTCTGTCTATATGTGACAAAAATTTTGTGGTTGCTCTATCTCATGAACTAATGCACGGAATTTCACAAAACTTTAGATTTAGTTAGACCGACCTTGATAGAAACTGGAGCTGTTTAGTTTTTGGTGCATATCACTCAACAGGTGGCGCTGGTATGCCGCCTTATTCACATTTTCCACAATAGCTCTATCTCAAGAAATAATGCACGGATTTTCATAAAATTTTAGATTTAGTTAGTCCTTGATACAATTTGGTGCTTACTACTTTTTCGTTCAAATCGTCTAATAGGTGGCGCTGCCATTATTCATGATTATCGCAACAGATTATCATGATTATCATTATTCATGATTATAGCAACAGCTATATCTCAAGAGCGAATGCAAGAATTTTCATCCAACTTCAGATTCAGTTATTCCGTGATATAGATTATGTTGTTTAGTTTTTGGTGTAAATCCTCCTACAGGTGGCGCTGCTATACTGCTTTTTTCGCGATTTCCACAATAGCTCTATCTCAGAAACTAATGCATGGATTTTCATCTAACTTCAGATACAGTTAGAAGTCGACATAAGTTGTTGTTTGTGTTGATTTGGGTGTAAGCAACCTAATCGATGGCGCTGCTATGCTACATTATTCAGGAAGTATTAACAAGCATACGATAAAAGAAAGTTTTGAAATTGCCAATCTGACTAGATTACAGTGTAGAGAGTCAAACAAAATGCATCTTTAATAAATAAATAAATTAAAATAGTTATATAATTAAAATTTCCACAGTCGAAAAGTTTTTATGAATTCGGTTTGTCTGCCTGTCTTTCCGTTCTCTAAATCGCGTAAATATAGTCCGATTATTCTTTGAATCTCGAAAATAAATTTCTGAGACTTCTGAAGATAAATAATGTTTTTCGAAATAATGGGTAACTCGGAAGAAGTTATTGCATATTTTTGTTCGTGCTTATATATTTTTTTCCCATTAAGAATTTTTTTGTGTTATTTATTTTTATTTTTATTTTTTTTTATTTTATTTTTTTTTTTTTCGTTTAAGGGTTTCGTTTATTTGACGAAATCCTGTTTATCTCTGTCTTCTTTCTGTCCATCTGTCACAGAGTACGAACACAAATTCTGTATAAGTCAGAGCAGTTTTCTCGCTGACATTTGACCAATGTTAGTAATTTGGCTAATCTATATTAATAAAATAACAAATCGCTCTGTCTGCGTGTGTGTGTGTGTCTGCGGTGGCTAGAAAAATCTACGGCACGTACGACGCTCAAAATTTTTATTAGAGTAGCCCAATATCTCTCCTGATGCACCTGAAACTCAGAATTTTAATTTTTTGATTAGTTTCATAGATATTAATTATGAAGCGGAACTCACTCTCTTCAAAATGTCATTTTTTTTAATGTTCGGGGAAAGAAAACGTTTGCACATGCGCAGAAACTCAATTACGCACCTAAACGAAGGAAGAAACTTTCCCCCCCGTTTATTTCTGATTTTGGATCATTTTGTTTAAATCCAAATCAACCAAACTACTCGATGCAGTTAAATTTAAGAGACATATTTCGAAAAATCATATTTTTAGGTCTCAAATGCAAAAATCAATTCGGAAAAATGTTGAAGTTAACCCTTTGAAAATAAATATTCAAAAATGGTCGTTTTTTCCAAAACTATTTTCTCTCTTTTGTTAATGCCCCTCCAGGGCGTAATTTTTAAGATATAAACAAACCAAAAAATAGATCTTAAAGTTGAAACTGTCTTCTAACCGATGGTGTAATCGGTTTAAATATATATATATTTTAACCCTTGCAAATACACTGGCAAAAGAAGAACATTTTGCGAATCGCAGATGATATTTTTTCGACGCTAAAATTATATTATCTTACATATTTCAAATCAATCTTTTAAAAGCTTCTCAATAGACCAAATTTATATTCCCTACAAAAATTTCGAAACGTTCGGACGGATAGAAATATTTTTTACAGAATAAAATGTGCGAAAAAATTAATGAAAGCAATAAAAACAGATCGTTTTCATTGCGGTTTTGCATCAGCAGAGCGTAATCCTATAGGTACCAGCAAACAAAAAACATATTCTTAAAGCTTAAAAACATTCTTATAATCTATGATGCAATCGGCTTTTAAAATATAAGATTTAACCCTCTTAAATACACCGGCAAAAGGTAGTCACTTTGTGACTCATGGATAGAATTTTTTTCTACGCTAAAAGTATCTAAGCATGTGTATTGCAGCACAATCTTTTAAAAGCATCTCAATAAACCAGATTTAAACCCTCTACAAAAATTTTGAAATGTTCGGACGTGTTGAAATATTTAAAAAAAATAAATAAATAAAATGTGCGAAAACTTTAACGAAATAAATAAAAACCAAATCGTTTCATTGCGATTTTGCTTTTGCAGGGCGCAATTTTATACGTCCCGACAAAATGAAAATATTTTCTTAAAGTTAATACATTCTTATAATCTATGTGCAACTGTTTTTTTTTTTTTTCTTTAAGTGAGATTTAAGCCATTTAAATACACCGATAAACAAGAATCACATCCCGGCTCATGGAGAATACAGTTTTTCTACGCTAAAAGTAACTAAATGCCCGCATTTTAGCACAATCATTTTAAAGACTTTCAATAAACCAGATTTACATTACTTATAAAAATTTTTAAACTTTCGCATGGCTAGAATTACTTTTTACAAATTAAAATGAGTGAAAATTTTTACGAATTCAGTAAAAACCTGAGTGTTTCGTCGCAGTTTCGTTTCATTTCTGCACGCATAATTTCCAAAAATCAAATTATGTAGAAAATTAAATTCCAAACAGCATGTGCTTTCAATTCAAAATCTTTTCACGCTTTTTCCATTTAAAAATATAAATTTTAACAAAATGGACTTAAGGATATAAAATCATAGAAATTTCAGTTTAATTTAATGATCATTTAGAAAACAGATAACACATATGAAAATTGAATAACATCACGGGCCCGGGCAACGCCGGGCAGGTCAGCTAGTTAAAAATAAAAAACATTCGCCAAGTGAAAAAAGTAGTAGCAAAATAGATTCTCCGTGTAGCACACACACAAAAAAAAATTATCTTTAATCCTTTAATGTAACCCCTTTTTTTCAATATGATTTAAAATAACCTAAGTTTTTAAAATTACGACAATGATTGTTATTAATCTAATTCCAACTATCCGCTACAAATATATTAAAAATATGCATAAATTAAAAATATGTATATATGCATACGTATGAAAAACGAAAAAGAAAAGACAGAAAAAGCAAAAATTGAGCACTAGCAATTTGGCGAATCTAATCGCTTATTTTCTGGCCAAATGAAGAATTTAGTCGCAATTTGGCGCAATGGCGAGTGACAGCGAGAACTCTGAGTCAGAGACTTCATGTTTTATTTACAGCTGAATACCTCATGTCACATGACAAATCATAAAATTTTAAAAAAGTCTATTATTTTAATTAAATTAATTTTATCAATTTCATTCGTTCATTTTTGCGATTTACATTTGGAGATCTTTAATTTGAACTTTCAGCATGCAGATCTCATAGCTTGGAGATAAAGCGTCTTGCTAATAAACAGGAGATTGTTAGCTTGATCCCCGGTGTTTCAAGTTTAAATTTTCATATTAAGATGGATTTAGTTAAAAGAAATTTCGTATTTTTTGTCAGTTTAATGATTTACATTATTAATGTTTTGTTCATCTGACATTCGTAATAGTTTTTGGAATTCATTTTACTGCTATTTAAAAAAAACTATTGCGATTTATTAATGATTCAGGATTTAAAATTTAGTAAATAATTTTTTTCATTTTTAAAAGTTTAAAATTTTATCTATGCCTCTGCTTATTTTCTTCGGATTTTCTAAAATTTGGAATTTTAGATTTTATTTAAATAGTTTGTATTTAATATTTTTTATTTCATTAAAACATTTCTTTATATAATTATTTAAAAATTAAATTTATTTATGCTACCATCTATGTAAAAATTTAATAATCATAAATTAACAATTTGGATTTATTAGTTAAAGCACAAGCTGTTTTGAACGAAATATTTAAACGAAACCCTGTGTGCAATCTTCGATCATACTTACCCACTATGTACACTGTTAAAAATCTGCTGCATTTTGCTGCAACGCATTCCCCTGCTTGTATAGAAAACGATTACTTGGCCGTGAAATGGACCTTTCTCATTGGTTGGAATAGAGATATTATATACAAGCGGTGGAGTGCGTTGCAGCAAAATGCAGCAGATTTTTAACAGTGTAGCATAGTCACAGCATATGTAGTACGAGGCTTACGAAAAAGACAGTCTACAGCGGTGCATCCCAAGTATCTTTTTTTACAGACCGCTAGAATGACGTAGACGAATGACTATTCGTGCACCCGCATTGGTGTATTCGAGCATCACATGACTCCAGCGGTCTGTAAAAAAAGGTACTTGGAATAGACAGCGGTGCCCTGTCTTTTTTGTTAGCCTCGTATGTAGTATATGTCGTGGCGTAAAGGAACCCTACCCTGATCATGATAAATAAAGCAATCCTCATTATGAAAAAGAAATAAAGAATGCAAAAAGAAAAAAGAATTAGACAAGTTGGAAATTGCCCGTGAAGCGTAGCAAATGAGGTGCGTTCGTACGATAATGAAGTTTTAAAAATATCAATCTCATAAAATTGTAAATAGTTAATTACAATTAAAATGCGCAACAAACAATGTTCTCTCTATACTCTTTATGTAATGGAATACTCTTGTGTGGCCTTGTAAATCAATAGTAAAAATTCTTTGCACGACAGATTATGCAAAATCTATATTATAATATGTACTTTATGATGCATATCAATATTATTATGTTCGAATGAGTGTAATATTATTATAATTCATTTGAATCTTTTTTTTTTCCATTGACTGTAATGTAACGGAATA
Organism: Maratus speculifer; assembly: GCA_964019185.1. Lineage (NCBI taxonomy): Eukaryota > Metazoa > Arthropoda > Arachnida > Araneae > Salticidae > Maratus > Maratus speculifer. The sequence goes on from OZ025301.1 coordinate 117,175,683, forward strand.
CTTTTGATTGTCCCTGTATTTGATCTATGCATCCTATTTTCAAAAAATTGAAATGACTTGACAAGATTATGTAATAAGTATGTAATTTAAATTTCAAACGATTAAAATGCATTTGCAACATTTTTCTCCATTAACCGTAATGTAACAGAATGCTTTTGATCGTCCCTGTAATTGATCTATCCATCCGATTCTCATAAAATTTGAAATGACTCGACAAAATTATGTAATAATTATATATTTTAAATTTCAAAAGATTCGGTTGGGTAGTTTTTGCGTTGTTATATGCGGACAGGCAGACAGACGGACGGACTGAACGAACACTATAGGTGCTACGTATTTACATAATTACGAACGCGTCAAGTGTGAGTATTACTGCGCTCAGAGGATTCCATAAAATAAACATACAGTGAGAAAAAAAAGTATTTGCAAGCAGACGATTTTTTGCATAGGTAACCATAGAAAGCAAATTTGATACTATTCTCTTAGTTATTCATTTATTTAAAAAGGAAGAAAATAAAAATAACTACCCATTTTCCTGAAACAGTAATATTACACATTTTAAAAAATAAATTAATATTTTCTCATACCTAAAAAGTATTTGCACACGAAGCATTGACTGTTAGCATATCAGTCCCGCAGTACATCAGCCCCGCACTTTAAAGTCACGTAATATATTAACTGGAGTAGGGATTCTTCGGAGTTTTTGTTCTAGTGGCGCCGAAAACGTGTGAACTGTCTGTTGCTACCCGTGAGAAGATTATATTTCTTAGCAATTCTGGATTAAGTTACCGAGGTATATGTGAAAAATTAAATGTAAACTTTTCTAGTGTTCGTTATGTAATTAAGAAGAAAAAAGAAACTGGTTCGACAATAAATAAGCCGCTAACTGGACGTCCAAGAAAGCTAAATACCAGGCAAAGGAGAGCCATCATAAAATAATTTTCAAAAAACCCTTTTCTAAGGGCTCGAGAATTGGCTGTTGATGTCGCTTCACTGTCGGGAACAATAATTACACCGCAATCAATTAGGAATATTCTTCATGATGCAAATATTCGAGGAAGAGTCCCCGAAAAAAAAAACATTTTTTAGTGAAACAAATAGGGTGAAAAGACTTGAATTTGCAAAAGCTTATGTGAGCAAACCACTAGAGTTTTGAAAAAACTGTTATTTTTTCCTATGAAAGCAAGTTCAATATTTTTGGCTTAGATGGCAAGAAAACTGTATGGTGAAAGCCAAATACTTCTCTTCAAATTAAAAGCTTGAAACCAACTGTAAAACATGGCGGTGGTAATGTAATGATTTGGAGATGCATGCCTTTTAACGGAGTTGGCGAAATGACCTTAATTGAAGGCAATGTGAATGCTAAACAATATATTAATATATTGCAAGATCATTTATCTAATAGTGCTCTGAAATTAGGAATTCCTAATTCGTATTATTTCCAACAGGATAATGATCCGAAACACACTGCATATACGAGGTTATGGTTGCTTTAGAACGTAAAAAAATCAATTGAAAACGTCACCACAATCACCAGACCTCAATCCGATTGAAAATTTATGGCATATTTTGGATGTGAAAATAAGAAAAAAATATTCTATTAAATCAGAACTTAAGCAAGCTCTTAGGGAAGAATGGCTACAAATCAGCAGTGAAACATGTCACAAATTAATAGAATCAAAGCCCAGGCGATTACAAGCTGTAATTGAAGCAAAGAGCATGCATACTAAATATTAGCATTGTTTTTAACTTATAAATATTTCCTCTAGTTCTATTTTTATTGCTAGTGTGCAAATATTCTTTTGGCAGTACAAATGCTACTTTTTTATGTTTTAAATATAATTATTAAGTCAGATATTAAATATGTTTATTTGTTTTGTAAAAGTGTTGGTATTTTTAATTCTTAGTTACTTTTTATTATTTATTTATACATATGCTACAACAAATTTACCTGGTGTGCAAAGACTTTTTTTTTTTTTTTGGCTCACTGTATGTATTATTAATCTATATTGGGAACAAGCAATTGGTATACGTGCCAGTCAAAATTCAATTCTCAGAATCCTTCACTATTCCAATCAGTTATTTTTTACTGTAAATTTTACTTTATTTAATTGACGTATTTTCGCTATTCAATTACAAAAAATTATCTTTTTTGAAAAACCGGTGTTTAAAGATTAAAAATTAAGCAAGGGTTCTCATCGCGAAGAAGTTAATTGTATTATTAAAGTAAAATCGTTGCTGAAAGAATAATAAGACTTTGTAAAACACTATGTAAATTAGGGTTGGTTATAGCTATATATACCAGAAAAGAAAGAATGGGTATACCATAAAAGTTCAAAGAGATATGAAGACTAAATAATATCAAGCATTGCTTTTCTGTATAACTCTTTTAATTTTTTTATCTTATCTTTATCTACCGTATTTACTCGTGTATAAGGCGCACTTTTTTTTTCAAAAAATTAGAGCAAAACTCCTAGGTGCGCCTTATACACGGAATAATTTTTTACTGTTGGATGCAGTCGAACGATATACATATGAAACAAGAAATTATTCAAAGAACATATTAAAACTCGGAAAATGTTACTTAATTGAAGTATTAATGCATATTTATGTCATTCCTTGCAGTTTTTTATACAACAGAACTAGTGACATTATCTAAACGCTAATTAACAATTCTCTTTACCGTCACTCATTCCTATTTCCCGTCATTCTCTTACAACCCTAAGTCTAAAAATGCGTTTTCGTCTTGTTTTCTGGTCTGGGTAATGTTTGTTTCGACTGTTTTTTTCACTGAAATTCATTTAGTCATTCTTCATTAGCGTATCAAATTTATAGTGCGCGTTATATACGAAATTTTAAGAAATCGCCATTTTTACTTGTAAAGTAAGGGTGCGCCTTATACACGAATAAATACGGTATTTATAAGGAACTTAACTCGGTACTAAAAATAAAAGGTAGTGCATATTTAAACTTCATTTGGCATTTCATAAAACTAAAGGCAGAGTAATAACAATCTTTTCTTTTTCCAGTGTAACTAACACAAAACCCTTGTTCAAAGTTCAAACTTCGCATCGTGCTAAAGAAGCTTGCAAATTTGCTAAGCTGCTTTGGACAACGAAGTGTTTTTTCAGATAGGTTTTTAATTAACTTTTAAATACGCAAGTGTCGTAATGAGAGATTCACTCAATACAGACTAGTCGCGAATCCCATAATATTTATGAAGAAATTTTAAAAAAATAGAGACATTTTAATGCCAAAAATTTCATAACGTAGTGGCAGGTATATTCGAAGTAAGGAGCGTTTTGCTCTAAATAAACCAAATAATACTTTTAAATAATCCTGGTACTAAATGAGCATATGTATTTATGCGTACGAGCCTTGATTTATGTGTTTAATTCTAGTTAAATTAGTATGTTTGCGATGTTTATTGCTTTTATACTGTTATTAGATATTGCATTATACAAATATATTATTAAAAGTTGTTAACTAGGATTTAAAAGCCGATGGTATGCAGAGTAAACCGTCCCCGTCATTATTTATGTCCAAACCTCCCTGTCTTTAAGGTTTAATATATCGGCTAATTACCGACAATTTTTTAAAAAAATCTTTATCAACACTGCTTTTAAACTTCTGCTACGATACGTACCTCCAACGCTTCTCAACACTTTTACTCAATGCCCACAAATCGAAATTTGTGTACAACAGAAATATGTGCTTTTCTGAAAACCTATGTGATCTAAAGTAATCGCTATAGTTTTTCTACAAGGTATTAAGTAACATCTATAACCTCTATTTTTTTCATAATTTTGGTTTCCGTAGATTTGAAATTAGATGGAGCGGAACATATTTTTGCACTACATTTGCGACGATATCTCTGAAAATATAATGCCTAAAATTAAAAGAAATTTATTTTTGAGTTCAACGTAACAAAACTTTTACAAGATATTTCACACGATATACAAAGAAAAGACTTTCTTTCTCCAAGCAACTTAATTAGCCCCCTAACCTCTCCCCTTTCTATATATATTTCAATGTTTAATAATTTGTAAATATGTGGGTCATTAGTCTTCACTACTTCCCCAAATTTGAGCTTAAATAAATTCGTCAATTAAGCGGAGTTTTTTTATTTACTTACTTATTATGACATTCGGTATTTTTTCTCTCGAGGGTACCTAAATTATAATAATTTAATTCATAAACTTTAAATTTTCATTTTAAATGTTAAATTCAACTAAAAATCATCCCACAGTAAATTATTGGATCGCAATTATTGGTCTAAACTCTGAAGAAGACTCAAAATCCCTTATACGTATTTATTTATTCTTAAAAAACATAAATATCAAAAATTTATGTCTAAATATCATATAAATATAATCCCTTAAATCAAAGTACATTACTATACCAGATGAAAGTAAGATAAGGAAAGGAAATTATAAAAGAAAAAGAAGCTTACTCTATTTATTTATTTACTTATTATAACATTCAGAATTTTTTTTCTCGATGATATTTAAATCATAATAATTCAACTGATAAACTTTATATTTTTATTGTAAACGTTTAATTCAACTAAAATCATCCCACAGTCAATTAGTATATCACAATTATTGCTCTAAATTCTGAAGAAAGTTCAACATTTCTTGTTTATTTATTCTTTAACTCTTTCCGGCACACTGTGCCTAGTCTGGGATACCTAATTTTATTTTCAACCTTGCAAAAGGCACCAATAATATTTTAATGAAATTTTGGCTTTACAATGAAAGCTTTAATTAAGGGATTCTTAATTTGTAAAAAAAAAGTTCTTTGTAAATTCCGGCGGCAGTCGATAATTTCTCATTTCACAGGATTTGCCCGTGTCGGAAAGGGTCAAAAAAGCATAAATATTTAAAATATATGTCTAAAATGTCATATAATCAGTTAAATCAAAGTACACTGTTATGATACCAGGCGGAAGTAGGACAAGGAAGGGAAATTATAAAAGAAAAAGAAACTTACTCTATTTAATTATTTATTATAACATTCGGGATTTTTTCTTTCGAAGAACCTAAATCATAATAATTAATTGATAAACTTTAAATTTTAATTTTAAACGAAATTTAAAAGAAACGAAATGGGATGATTTTCAACTAAAATCACCCCACACGTAAATTTATGCACTGTAAAAAAAAATCCGTTAAATTTACTGCAAAAATTGCTGGCAACATTGCTACACCGTAAATTTAACGGATGTTTATTTAAAGTTTGGATAGCAGTTATTGCTCTAAATTCTGAAGAAGGCTCAAAATTTTTTATTTACTTATTCTTAAAAAAAACATAAATATTAATTTTTTTTATGTCTAAAATAACCACTAAAATCAAAGTACAGTCGACTCTCGTTAATTCGAAATCGGATAATTCGAATTTTCGCTTAATTCGAACTAAACATGAAGTCCCGAAATTTTTAATAGAAGAATAACGTTAAAATTTTTCCTTAATTCGAACTTATTTTTTCTTGACTCCGTTTAATTCGAACTAACGAGAATTCCAATTTTTCATTTTTATTTTCTTTCTCACGGATTTCAGTTCATTTGAATAACTTTCTTTCTTTGATTTTTGTGAAAATGGTTCCAAACAAGTGTAAATATATTCCAATGCATTTGATATCCACTTTTTTAGTGCCCTGTCTGTCCATCAATGACGCTTTAAAATTTTCTTCAATTGTGCTTGTTTCTAATCTTTTAATTAGTTTATGTATTTACACATTCTAATTTAATATTAATATTAAATCATATTCTAACGATTACAGACGAAATAAATTTTAAAAACACTATAACATTAATTCCTTTATAATAGTACCATATTAAGCATGTTTTCATTTCATATTTTCCATAATTCGAACTTCGGATGATTCGAACATTTCTTGTGGTCCCGACGAGTTCGAATTAACGAAAGCCCACTGTACATTGTTATGATACCAGGCGGAAGTAAGACAAGGAAGGGATATTGTAAAAAGAAAAAAGAAACTTACTCTACTTTGAAAAAAAACTGTCTGCTAGAGAACAACAGAAGGAGGAAATTTGCGAGGAAGACTCCTTATTGAAGATTCTAAATTAAGCAGCGTGATATCAAGATGAAAATATACTCACTCGGTTATATGGATGTGACCTTGCCTGCAATCTCCGATGGTGTGTGGAAGTCGATTGCCGGCGAACCAGTTTTGTGGAACAAAATTGACATGAGGTTTTTCTCTAGTAATTTCCTTTTTTTCTACTCAATTCCCAGTTGATGGTTCTGTTTTACTTGGTTTCGCTTTTTTTCCTCTCTCTCTCCTTGATCACATGTTATCCTACAACAGGAAACGAATGTTCTTTCAGGTTCACGTGACAATACCTGACCCGACATTCGAACATGTTTCAAGTGTTTGAAGAACATGAGAAAAGGCCATCACCCATTCGATCTAATTGGTATTTAACAGTTTTTTATTTAATTTGAAAATATTTTAGCAAAAGAATAGTCGCTATTTCATTTATAATAACATGTGACAAAACTAGACTCGACATTCTAACGTGTTTCAATTCTTAGAGTTGCATGATTTGAGGTTTTTCTCTAGCCCTGCATCGGATCGGCTTACCTGCTTTTACCCTCACGTGGCCTACAGTTCATGTCAGGTTGATTTTCTTTTTTTTTTTTCTTTTCTTTTCTTTTTTCTTTTTTCTTTTTTCTTTTTTTTTTTTTTAAGTGGATTGGGTTGATTTTCATTGTTTCTGATTCAGGTTGGTTTCGGTTTCGATTTTGACAGTAGCGGCTTGGTTTCAGGTTTACCCGAAATTTTAAAGTAATGTCTAAAATATTTTTTCATGCTACTAATCCATACAGCGGAAAGTCCGGTAACCGTGGACGGCGGGTAACCTCGGACACTTCAGTTTCTAAGAAATTCTAAGTGCTGCGTAAATAAAGAGTTATAAATGAATTCCCTCTGACTAGGGAACCTTCCCAGATGTAACTTGTGGATTTTGACGAATGTGGTATCAAAAGAAAGATCTCGTCATGTACGTTAATAATGCAATGGAACTACCCATCTGAATCCAACCGTTTTCGAGATATCAGTACTCGAAATGTGAATGAATAAATAAATAAATTGACAGGCAGGTATATAGGCTTGTTCGCAAGTTAAAAAATTTATTTGCAATGTTTTAATCCTCCTGCCAATACCTTTTCCCGAGCTACAAGCAAAATCCTTTATACCCACACATAGCCACTTATTTACCCTCTTTTAGACAGGCACTTCGCATTTTACGAAGTTTTTGCGAAAGGCTGCATTCTAAGAATTTTTCCATCTATTTTGTTATTTCCAACACCTTGTTTTATGCAAAATTTTCTTATATGTATAAAAATGTGTATATAGTGTATATGTGTATATAATGTGTAAAATAGAATGTTTTCCTCAGGCTGGCTTAACTTGAAAACAATTTATATACCTGAATATCAATTTTTTTATTTATTCATTCACACTTCAAGGGCTGATATCTCGAAAATGGTTCGATTCGGATGAATAGTAGCTCTATTGCACTTTTTAACGTGCATGACAAGATTTTTCTTTTGATAACACACTCGTTCAAATCCACGACTTATATCTTGGAACGGTCCCTAGTGAGTCTAAACAAATACAGTTTAATTGCAATGTGGGCGCCGTGTAAGTTAGTCGTTAGTTGTGAGTGAGTGTTTTGTTTTCGTCAATAAATTCGTCATAAAACGAGACAAAATGCATCATATGTGAAGAAACATTTGAAGAAGACTGGATGCAGAGTCAGAAATGCAAAGACTAGGCCCATGAACTCTCTTAAAATGTCAGCCAAAAAATAACTCAAGTTGAGCCGAAATTCGCTCATCTCACGTTTTGAAAGGCAGCTTCTCAAAAAGAGTTGAAACAACTCGAGTAGCGAGTTATTTGTAAGCAATTTAAATCAAGATGAATGGTTCAAAAAAGCGATTTAAATCAAGAGGAGTGAAACATTTTAAAAACAACTCATTCACGATCCAATAAATTACAGCTCTTTCCTGAGAAGCCAAATCCACTCTTTCGTTTTAAGAGTGAAGATTGTCTTTATATAGTTTCATCGTATTTTTATCATAATTGCGATGTTTGTAAGTCCAAAATACAGTTGGGATACCCATTGATTAATATAGACGGGGGCTAGCCCAAGGCCAAAATAAGGCCAAACTATTTTCAGTATATTTGGTTAAATAATTCGATTAGCAATGTTTAATTAAAATAATTAAAGAAGTTCGTTATTTTACTTTAAGTATAAAATAAAGACAGAAATTTAATTCATTTGTATTTTATTTGCATTTTATTCAAGTGCCCGGAGTTACCCGATCTTTCCCTACAATAAGACCTCCAAAATGGCTTTTCTCCCGAAAAGAAGACACATCTGTTTTGCGAACTCTCTTTCAGTACCTAAAATTTATATATTTAAACACTTATACCTCTGAACAGCCGCACTCTAAAAAATAAATGTGTAAATTAGTCAAATTTACACACATTTATGTGCAAATTTGTAAATTTACACACTTGCCATGTACTTTACACATTTTTTTGCAGAATTTTACCTGTTTTTATGTGTATTTAGCTTTTGAAACTAAGTGTGTAACTTGTTATCACTTGAAAAACACAAATAAGTGTGTAAAAGTAAAAAAATACCTAAATTGACACCGATTGGTGTGTTATTGTAATTTACGCATAGTTCTTATATACACTGATAAGTGTGTAAATTTCTAAAATCACCCACTTGTCATGAAAATTACACATTTTGTAAAAAGAATTACCTGTTTTTATGTGCATTTATTTTGTGATATTAAGACTGCAAGTTGGTGTCGGTTGGTTACCCAGACAAATGTGTAAAATTAGAAAAATGCCTGGATTTACATGAACTTTTGTGTTATTTTAAATGTTCGTCTGCATTTTGTATAATAGCAAGTACGCAGGTGAAAAATGAAAATTGAAAACATCTGCTGTATCGTAGTTTCGCCATTTTAGAATAGAACATGTTAAAAGAGGAAAGTTTGTTCTTCTCTGTTAACTCAAAAAATAAGAATAAATAATAATGCAATTACAAATAATCGAGGAATGTTAATTATCACAGAATGTTTGTCTTTATATTTAGAAAAAATTGAACTATCTTTTGTTTTCTATTGTGATTTTACCGGCATGAAAAAGTTGGATATTATATAACAAAGGTATGTAAATGTTTTTTTTTTTTTTTTTTTTTCTAATGAAAATAAAGCTTTTCAATTGACAACTAATTTAATAGATTTTCATGGTTCAGTTTTTCATATTTAAACTGTAAGTTTTTTGACATACAACCAAAAATTAAGGAATTTAAATGTCATTATAATATTTAAGAAAATGATAAAATTTCGGTGCTTTATTTTCTAATATTGTTCGTTTCTTTTCTATTTGAATATATCTAATCTTTTTCTAGCTCAGATTCCTTTTATTATGCAAAAATGTAAAATAATGTTTATGATTTCTGTGTGTTATGAAAGCTTTATCATAAAAAATGCTATCATATTTCAACTAAATTATGATTATTTTATTGAATTAGTAAAATTTAGATTAGAAAATCTTAATCATTGTCTGAGTTCCAAAGGTGTCGCAAAAGTGACTGCGTTCCTTCATATTAAGCATACTTATGACCATTCTATGAAAGCTATAATTATGAAGAAAGAGAAGTATACATATATGTATTAATTATTGAATTGACTTTTGAATTTAAACACTAATTTAACACATTTAGTGAAATACTTTTTACACTTATTCTAAAAAGAATTATATACATGATATGCATATGTATATATATATATATATATATATGTATTTGTAAAATGTCTCATTTTTGAAAAAATGAGATTATTTGTAAAATGATACATTTTTGCAAGAATGAGATTATTTTTGGTTAGAAATTGAATTAACTGTATAAATGAACTTTCTTAAAACTGAGTCCAATATTTTTATTAAATTAGTTAGTGTTTTTAATTTCATTATTTGTGAATTTATTATTAATTATATAATTGTGAATTTATTATTATTTATTATTAATTATATAATTAATTAATTTGTGTACATCAATATAATAATAATAAAATTAAATAGATTGCATTTTTTTAGTTCATTTATGCTTTTTTGTGTGTTTCTGTATTTATAAAAAAATTTTTATACTTCTTAAGATGTATTATATAAACCTGTAATAAATAAATATATATATAGGAATGTAAATAAATAAATAAAAGTTATGCGCGCATTTGGTTTTTTTTTTTTTTTTTTTTTTTTTTTGGGGGGGGGGGGCGTTTTTTGAAGCAAGCTATTTTAAAGTATTACATATTACACTTCAGTACAGGTAGATGTGCCAGTAATGGACACCCTTCTAGTAATGTATCAACAATAAATCACAATAATGTAATTACAATAAATAAATAAATAAATGCAAACTAAGCTTTTATTATTTTTTCATAGGGAGCGAACGATTTTAATCAGCTGACTTAAACCGGTAATTAAATCGTAATTTCAATCAACTTTTTTTTATTCATTGACTAAAATCATAAATTTTATAAAGATTTAAAATGACAGAAAAAAGTATTAAAATCTAAAGTTACCATAATTTGGCAAGTTTCTACAGGTATTGACTTTTGAATACACAAAAAAGCTTTAAATAATTATTTCTAAGCTTAATTTCTGAGTATTGTCAAAGACTTAAGCATGATAATTTTGTAAAAAGCATAGTTTTTATCGTATAAGTATAAAAATCATTTAATTTAAAAATGATATTCAAATCTGGTATAAATTACAATGTCATAATTTCCTTTTAATAATCAAAATATTGATTCTTTTATATAACATAGGCATAGCAAGTATAATAATTTTCTGCAAATAAACGAATAAAGCAGCCAAATCTTATTTTCTCATTCTGCTTTTGCAGTAATAAATTTATAGCAAATATTGGAACTAAAAATAGAATGAAATAATGACATCGGCTGAATCGCTATTGTAAAAGAAGGCATGAGAAAATTTTTTTTATAAAATATTAAACATAGCAAGAGCTTATTCAGTAAAAATTGAATGTTTTTACTTTTTCAACTCAAATACACCAAATAAAAATTTTCATGATTAATTAAGGCAGCAAAACTGTCTGAAACAGTAAATGCTGAGAACTTCCAATAAGTGCTAATAATGGTGCTGTTTAATGTTTTGAGGATTTCATAAATAATTGGCTATTCCTTATATTTACTTTGTATGTGTGTATGAATGTGCTGACATATTTTGGGGGGTTAATATATGCAAACGTGGATGTAAATTTAGATTCTGGCTATTGACAGATTGCAAAATGAGATACAAATAAATTTGTTAATTTTGTTAATTGTGTTACTAATTGATGAAATTACTTATTTTCAGTTGTTATTAATTCTGTAACTATTTGCTGTTTCCTCTAAGCACTTTTTTAGGGTGGAAAAACTTTCTTCTTATGAAATTGGCAAAATGCACCCTACTTTATTAAAATATAAATAAATTCACTTACAGTAAACACAGATTTCTTGTAATACAACTTCCAAATTACACATTATTTCTTAATCTAAGTTCCCAAGATCTTATGAAAGTGATAGAGAATTATTTCTTTAGAAAAAAATTAAAACATGGTATTATTTAATTGTATTTTTCAATTTGTAATTCATAAAATTATTAAAATTAATGGCACTTTGTTTATCATAATGAGAAACTGAATGCTTTTTATAATTACTAAACAAATTAGGAAGTTTATTTCCCCATGAAATAGTGTATTTTTTGGAACTAGCATCTTCCCTTTTTTTTCTTTCTAGAATGAGCACAAAATTGTTAATAATCATTTTAGTAATTAAAATATGTTATATACTAATTAAAAATTATATTATTACTAATTTTATGCTAATTAAAAATGTATATTATGTTCCTAAATGCAGAGATTTTTGTTTAATAATTATTAATTTTAAATAGTGTTAATATTTTATGTTAAATGCAGTTATTAATAATTGGAATAAATGTAGATATCACTAGTATTTAATATAGTTTTGCATAATATTGCATAATATTATTTCAATGTATATAATGTTATTATATGCTATAAAGGAAACTACAACTAAAAATAGCTCATAGTTACAGACATTATAAAACTACTTTGTAGTTTTTATAATGTCTGTAACTATGAACTATTAGTTATGTTAGTTAAAGGATAAAGACACAGATTATGTTAGCAATTAGAGGGGTTTTTTTGTTTTTGTTTTGGTAGACTAAAATCCTTGGTAGACATTCAGTATTTGAACATTGGGGACAAAAATCATAAAATTCCAATTTATATCAAAATAATTTGATTTAGTCCTTTCAGGTATGATGTACTACTCATAGTACGTGTCTTTTAATGGGGTATTATTTTGTTTTAAGAAATATTTTTGCTGATATTTACATGCAGTAATGTTATTATATGTCTATGCATTCACTATATGACTTCATTTTATGCTTAAGCATTTAATAATAATAATTATTATTATTATTATTTGGTTAATTTTCTCTGCGCTGTTTGCGATTCTTTTATTTCAAACATCATATTTCACTCTTTAAATTTAAAATAAAAGTTACTTTCTTGAAAGAATCATGTCTAATAATGCGCAGAATGTAGGAGAAAGTTCTAATATCAGTTAAATCTTATTGCAATGCAATATTTTCTAAACATCTCCCAAAATTCTTTTTTAGCCTATGGCCATATGAATATTGAATAATACGCAAAATAACAACATTCAGAGTCTTTCAAATTATGAAATATTGGTGAAACACAAATTAATGTACTTGGATAGCTAGTATTAATATTATTAATGTAAAAGTATGTATTATTAATACTATTAATATTACTAATATTAAAATGTATTATTAATATTATTAATAATAATAAATATTTCTGAAAAAATTGCTCTTTAAAATATTAAAAATAATATGAGTTGTTATAGCTGTAAATATGAGCGAGAGAATTTCTTTTTAATTTTAATTTAAAAGACAGAAATTGTAAGGAATAGAAATTATGCACAGTCTGCACATAAACTGTGATCTCACGATTGTAGAACTATAAACCAACTCTGAAAGAAATTACAAATTGGTAATTAAAATTTCAGTTTATCATGCTTTATATAAAAACGGGTATATCGGTGATAAGAAAATGATTTGTCTTTTATTTAGTGTGGTGTGAAAATTGCCAAAATGCATTGCCGGTATACTATTTTCTGGGCATCAAACAGAGCTACCAGAAAATATAATCTCAATCAGTAAATGATATTGTTCTTTGTACAATTTTTTTAATCATTAAAATTATCATTATTAATCATTGGGAATTAATTCCCAATTTAAACGTACTAAAACATATAATATTAACGCTAAATACATAAAAATATGTCTGCTTGGAATATTACACAAATATCTAAGTATTTTGATTATTACACACAAATCTGTGTTTTCCATGTTCAGCAGAAATATTTATATGAAGAGAATGCTACACAAAAATCTGTGTATTTTGCATATTATACAAAAACCTGTGTAATTTACATACTACACAAAAAATTGAGTATTTTACATAAAACACAAAAGTATGTGTTTCTTGCATTATACACAAAAATACATTTAATCACAGAAAATTACACATATGAATGTGTGAGAATATTACACATAAATCTGTGTATTCTTCTGCAATTTACACATTAAAGTATGTATTTCAAGACTTATCAGATAACATTTACACATTTGGACTTATCATCAAATTACACTTTAAAATGTGTATTTTCAAATTTACACATTAGGCGTGTATTTTGGCAATTTACACACACAGACATGTCGTTTTTGTATCATCGATATACCTGTTTTTATGTGTAATTTACACATTTTTTTTTTTTTTTTTTTTTTTTTTTTTTTTTTTTAGAGTGCGACATCTCTCAAACTACACACACGTAACATGTATATGCGTACATAAATCATCAAAAATACGATACATCTGTTTTTACGTGCTTCAGAAATGAAATATTGATAATATTTTTCGTTCAGCATTTTTTAAATTCTCTTTTCTGTTACACAGCACCACATATTCTCCTAGTGGGGACTTTTGGAACCTTTTTTTATTCGTGGTATCTTTTGTCTTCTATCGTGTTTAATCTTCTTACGATATTTGGTGTCATTCTTCGAATTAGATCGCGCTACAGAATATTACTCTGAGTACAGTCGGTTTAATTATGGCTACTTTGTACACTTTATTTCTTAGGCAGTAAATTGAATATACACTTATATACATATTCAATTATACGCATTTATTTTCATCAGAAACATAGTTCTGCTCAAACTTTTTCTGGAAATCCAAACGACTTGAGTGGCAAAAAACCTATACACTGTTCAAAATATTCCTGTAAAATTACGGGCAGCAGAGATTCCAGTCATATCACGTTAAAAAAATAAATAAATACCATCATTTTGTGCAGTTCATAAAACTGGATATAATGCACTTTAAAACACAATAACACTTTATTTACACGTTAGATAATCATCACACTATCAATTTTTTTGGCAGGTTAAAAAATATATTACGGTTAAGTGATATTATATTTCGAAACACGACTAAAATGAAGGACTAGACTCTGAAGGAGGAAAATAAATGGGGTTGCACCGAAATTTTGCAAACTGATGGGCTAGAACTGTAAGAATATGTGGATTGCCCTTAATTTTCTAAGTATCTAAGAGATAAAACCGCTTAATGGATCATACCGTTTTTCATCAAATAAGGTTGTGGTCCATGAAAATTGAAAGGCAAACGCTCAAATTACAGTTTTTTGCTCTCAAACTGCAGTAAATTTACAATTTTTTCTGAGAACGTATATGACCCGCAAATATTCTTCTAGCGTGTAACCGACCTGCAGAAATTTGAATTAGATTCACTTTTTTCCAAAAAGTCAAATTCGGGATAGCCCGACACTCTAATTTACGTTTCCGAGGTATCAACTAATTAGGTGTTTTACTATTTTTCAAAATTAAAGAATATAGATTTGTTCATGCTTCTATGTGAAACAGAAAAAATGGCATAAGAGATACAATTGTAGTTTATTACGTACCCATCATAAGTAGTATAGTGTAAGTCTTGTAATCATTTTGTAAATAATAATTTTAAAAAATGATGCATTTAGCCGTTTCAGACACTACAGGTTCCGAAAAATATATTTTTAGGTAAAAAAATTGCTTTCTGTCTGTGTCTGTAAATGCTCTATTTCTCGAACAAATTGAGATAAAGACTTGAAATTTGGTGGGTACTTATTATGTAATAATAGAAAGAAGCCTATTGAATGTCAATAACCTCCATTATGCGAAACTATTTTTTTCGGGCACTCGAAAAACTCGTTCTGATGTATCCATCTGAATGAATTTTGATACATAAGATACATAAAAATTTCGAAATTGTTTATTTTAAGGAGTGAATATAAAACATAATAAAAAAATATAAATTTTGCATAAATTCGATCGGATAATTAATCTTCAAGATATTTGCAATCATATTTTCCACACTCTTAGATTTTTTATGACCCTGTATTGCATTCAAATTTCAATTCAAAGATATATTTTAATTGGAAATGAGACGCTTAATCCGATGCAGAAAACTTTTAATTAATATAATTATCATTTTTGGAGTTATAAGGATATTTCTTTTACGCAGTTCGGTACTACTTTATTAATCCGCCGACAAAAAAAAACTATCGCCAAACTATAAGATTAAATGCCAATAATGGTTTACCGTGAATGTCACATTCACTTGACATTAAACACAACGTCATCAAGAGATTTTTAATTCGACTTTTTATTCATATTTTTATTAATATTTTACTAATTTTTTTTGTTTTTTCGTTATTTAAAATAAAAATTATGCCAATTTGTATGATTTTCATGTAGTTTGGCGATTTTCATAATTTGTCGAAATGCGCCGATGGAATAATCAAGTATCCGCAATTCAATAATAGAGCATTACTATGCATTAAAAATATTTAAATATGTCTTTAAATTTTATTTTGGAATTGCAATGCATTTTATAAATAGTTAACACATTTTATTTTTATATTTTATATTTTATGTTATATTTATTTTTATATTTTCTACTTGATTATACCATGCATATTCAAGATGGGTAAGTATTATGGTGACCCTCAATGACTGATTTTTCCAAGTGACATTAAAACATGATTTACTTTACTTTCATTGCAGGTTCGGCTCGGGTTGTAGGTTGCCGAAAATTTTATGCGGGCTCTATATGGGTTCCAAAACTTTTTTTAAAGTCATATTTTGTCTATTTTTTTTATATATATATATAATAAATAAATTATTTTATTTAAAATTTTATGCGTATAAAAGAGAAACATTTAATCAATATTTTATAAAACTAGACAACTCAGCCAGTGGGACTTGTTGAAGCCTTTCAAAAAAAGCGTCCTCGTAGTGTCCGAAATATCTCATGACAACTTTATATGAAATTAAAGGGAAAAAAACTATTAATATATATGTATAGCTAGAATAGATATAGATATGCATAAATAAAAAAAAAAGATTTAGATAAAAATAAAAATTTGAAATTTTAACAGAATTACATCGAAAACAGTATGGTTTTTTATAAAATTTATATTGCGTATTTAAAATTAGCTGTAATCGAAAAAACTCTCATTCAATCACTAGTCCATCCTATTTTTAAAAGGTGTGCATAATTTCGATGAGATCGATGCATTAGTTTTTAAGAAATCGCATCCACCAAAAAACATTAAAAATTACGATTTTTACTATACTACAGAGTCTAGAAATTTTAAATAAACCATTGTAGTTATTTATAAAATATAAATGTCCTCTAAGAACAGTCGGAAGTAAGTGCGAAATTTAAAAGTTGCGAAATTAAGAGAAGGAGCGAAAAACATTATAAAATATCCTAAATTACATATTCTATGCAAGCTCAGGAAGTAATAAACCGATTATCAAAGTAATAGCTGCTAATCATTGGTGACACTCTCTGATCCTACAAATTGTATATTGTAAGTCGTACCACAACCACTGGGGTACGCAGAAACAACAAATGTTCTAAAAAATCCTTTGCAAACTTTTTAAATTATGTTTCTATGGAATATTAGGAAATACCGAATTGATTTCAAAATTAATTTTAGCAAATTAGTGGTGACAATCCCTTTTTCAACATAGGCATTTTATGTTAGTATCACTATCTCTAGAGAGATGGTAGATCATTAAAAAAGAAATTTCAAAAAGAAAAAAGGGGTCAAGATATACCAAACAACATTTTTGACATTATGATTTATTTTAAGATGTAATTGCATACTAAGAAAATTCTTTCTAAAAAAATAAGTACTTCAAATGAATGCTGAAAGAAACGTATAAATTGAGCTTAAAAGTTTCAAAATATTTTCTAAATTATTATTTATTTAGAATTAGCTTTAGTTCTTTTTTATTATTTTAAGTCTCATATGAGAATACTGAATATGAAATTTAGTCAAACTGTTAAATTTGGTTTAAATAGAAATTTTTGAATTATTTCTTAATATATTATTATTTCTAATAAAAACTAGTCGTTGGGGGCCACCGTAATATTTACTCATCATATATATGCATATATAATATATGAAAATAATACATTTGAAAACTATTTATAAAATGGAATGCAATTCCAAAACAAAATTTAAATGTGTATTTATATTTTTATTGTGCATAGTAATGCTGTGTTAATGAGTTGCTGATGAATCTCTTTCGATAAATTATACAACACGCCTAATTACTCAAGTAGTACTGAATTGCGAAAAAGAAACATCCTTATAACTCCAAAAATAATAATCTTATTAACTAACAGTTTATTGCGTCGGATTAAGCGTCTCATTTCCAATTAAAATATAACTTTGAATTGAAATTTGAATGAAATACAGGGTCATGAAAAATCGAAGAATGTGGAAAACAGGATTACAGATATCTCGGCAACTAATAATTCGATCGACTTCGTTCTTTATGCAAAATGTGTGTTATTTTATTGCCTTTTACGATCACTCCTTAAAATAAAAAATTTCGAAAAATTTTATGTACCTTTCATCAGAACGAATTTTTTGAGAGTCCGAAAAAAATAGTTCCGGATAATCGATGTTACTGATATTAAATAGGCTTCGTCCCATTCTTACATACTAACTACATACAAAATTTAAAGTCTCTATCTCAATTCGTTCGGGAGATAGAGCGTGTACAGACTGACAGACAGACGGACGACAAACGTCCTTGACATGAATTAATGTTTTCTACATGTTTGTGAAAATCGTTATGTAGACGGCGCTGATATGCTGCATATTTTGAGATTTCCGCAATAACTCTATATTAAGAATTAATACACGGATTTTCTTCGAATTTCAGATTTAGTTTGTTCTTAATATGCCTTGGAGTTGTTTCCATTTTGGCGTAAATCGTCATACAGGTGTCTCTTCTATGCTTCATTTTGTACGATTTCCGCAATAGCTCTATTTTAAGAAGTGATGCACGGATTTTCATCATTCTTCAGACTCTGTTAAATATTGACACAAACTGTTGAAGATTATGTTTTGGTGTAAATCACCAAACAAGTGGCGCTGCTATGCTGTATTTTGCATGATTTACGTCATTTTAGCAATAGTCATACCTCAAGAACTAATTCATTGAATTTCATATCATTAAAATCATCATGATGGGCATAGATTGAAAGTTAATTTTGGCACTGTAATGGCAAATTTTGAAGCTTTAAATACATATCAGATTGAAGAAAGTTTTGGGATTGGTATATCCGACTAGTTTCAAAATGGTCTAAATTAGAATTCGCTTTCCAAAAAAAATTTGTTTTATTTTATTTATTTATTTATTTTAGGCTATGTTTAACAGATCTTGGGAGAAAAATGAATGTCTCAGACGTTAAATTCACGAATTCTTTATGCTCTTTTTTCAAAACGTGAATCAAATTTGACTCAAAACTCACAAAAAGTGAGTCAAAATCGCCAGTTTCAACTAGTTTCAATCAATTTTGATGTTGCTTGCCCCTAACATCGAGATATGATGCATTTTGTAGCCCTATATATAAAAATTAGAGAGCCGATAAAAATTCTGCGTTGAAATCACATTTTAGGTGTGTTTTTATACTTTAATTATTTTATTTTTGGATTTTTACTTATTTATTTCACACCAAAAGTGAGTCATGTCACCAAATATGGCGCTACGAAATTTTCGTTTGCCTTATTTTGGACATGGCCAACTATATCTATACGGTCCATTTATTTGAGATTAAAGTATGAAGTCTGCCACCAGAGGACTCTAATACCTTGCGAAAATTATTCTGACTAATCGTGCAAATCCTGAACCAAAACAATGACCATGTGCTCCGAACAGAAATCAGTTCATACAATGCTAATTTGGGCAGGGTTTGTGCCACGTGGTCCAATTAAATGGTTCAGGGTTTGAAGCTGAATCCAGCTTCACTTTTTCGGCAGTCTTTAGCGAAATGTGCAGGCCGTTATATCTAGTTGGCAATGCTTTGGAGCTACTGCAGTCGCAGGGCCGTAACTACCGCCGGGGCAGACGGGGCACTGCCCCGGGTCCCCAAACTGGCAGTTAAAAAAACTATTAATTTAAGTTTCTCGTCTAACTTCCTATTAAATGCCCAGCACCTAGCTAAAAATTAATAATGATAATAAAAAAAAAATCAAAGTGCTGGAGTAAATGTTTCTGAGTGTCCGTTGGTATACTTCATACGCTTCGCATGCAAAAGCAGCTCTAGAGCAGACAGCAGAATGTCGAGTCGAACAGGGTCTCCAGCGCCTCGGCCCTTAGCCCAACGATTTCAAGGACCCACAAATTATTTGGCTGATTTTTTTTCGTTAATCAAATACTTTTCAAATAATATTGTTTTATAAAATGTGAAACGTAAAATTTAAATATTCTGAATGACTTAATAAATTTTTTAGAAGCTTTTAACCTAGGCACTTTTTACCAAACAACTTTGTCAACTCATCAAATATTTTTTTTCCTGAAAGTGTCGCCGAAAATAGGTAAGTAAGGGGCCCAACTTTTTAACAGGCCCAAGGCCCAACTTTAGCTTCATCAGGCTCTGGAGCCGAATGTGTCATGTCGTGCCAGCATGTTTGCCGATCCCACCGAAGCTAGTATAAGGAAGAAAATATGGGTTTCTGATTGGCTGAATAATATAAAAAGCATCTAAAAATTCTGGAAAATTTTTCTTTTTATATATTAACTAGCAGGCTAATCCCGCTGCGCTGATCTATTTTTCAAAACAAATCATGAATCAAACAAAATATTGAATATGATTGTGTTTTTTTAAGCAACTTCGCGCTCTTTCACATTTCTGAAAATCATACAAAACGCCATTGTATTTAAAGATAGAAAACCAACGATTATAAATGCATTAAAAGTTAGCAAACAGCTGTTTCGAATCTACTGTCGAGATTCTTCATCAGTTCAAAACTCAGCTAGCTAGAAAAAACAAAACTGAGCCAAAAATAAAAACAACAACAATGGAATCAAGGCCCGTTGACGCCAAAATATATTAAAATAATAATAAAATATTATGTTGTTGTATCAGCTTATGCATTCGATAAAATTCGGGCTTTTAAGAAAAAATATTTCAGTTGACCATTTATTGTAGAGTTTGATAGATAAATGAGGCAATTATGAAAAGAGCAATTTAAATATTGTCTATTCACCATACTTCTAAAATAGCGAGCATTATGTTCGCAGAGACTGACCATTGAATTTAAATAATTTTCAAGTGATTCATTTTCATTTGATAGTTTTTGAACTCTAAACCTCTCAACTTGAGAATATGGGTATCTGTGGAAACCTTAATACATCCTCTATCAATATTATATTATGTTTCGCAACGTACATCTGCTCTTGACAAATCTATTACAGTGTTCCGTTTTTGGAATGCAGCAGAATAAATAAAGTTAAATAAAGTTTTCCTTAGAAAAATAAGGTAAATGTTTTTTGAATGTGTGGAATTCATTTTTTGATACAGATGTCATATCCGCATTACGTTGGCGTGATTGAAACAAAATGAACATTTTATGCCTCTTATGGTAATACTACATTGTTTTTAATTTATTAATGAACTATTTATTTACTTTCATTTGCATTTTAAAAGGATACAAAATGTTATGCTCTATACATAGAAAAGTAAAATAGAAAATAAAAATGTATCTGTCATTTGAAAACGAAGTTTCCGTTAAAGGGGCGACAGAAATGTATCACCCCAACGTGGTGCATATATGACATTTGTGCCTCTTTGCACCTAAATTTAATTATTTAGCTCTATTTTTGTAATATTAACTGGAGTTTGTACAGTGTACGGTACTACTTGATTATTCTATCGAGAAAAAAATTAATAGCAGAATATAGGAATAAATGTCAATAATCGATGATCGTAAGTATGATAGCAATTGATATTACACGTGATACACGTATTTTTTTACGTCATAAGTGCTTTTTAATTCGACTTTTAATTTATATTTTTTATTTATGTTTATTGTTCTTTCGTTATTTAAAATGAATTTATGTAAATTTGAATAGTTTGGCGAAACTGGCCGACGTGTTAATCAAGTTGCACTCAATTTACATTTGAAAATATCATATTTCACAAAAAACTCCGGCACAAACCCGGATTTGCAAGATTTCCTTCCAATACCAATGCGGCAAAATCCTCGTTTTAGAATAGCAAAGAAATGTGCATTTAAAAAAATTATTTTCGTTATTTTAAAACGAAAATATTAATACAGTTAATATAGCACAAAACAATTTATAGAATTTCTAAAAAGAAATTGAAAGTAAATAAACAATTTATTAATACAGAAACAACTATTGCTGGGTTACCATATCAGGCAAAATAACACAGTTTTGGCGACAGTCAGATACCTCAATGTGTATAAAATATCTGTGCCAAACATGTTTGGAAAAAACAATAATCGTTATTTATACAGCATGTTTAAATACTGTAGTATAGTGAAAAAAATTTATACATGACATATGCGCACCACATTGGCGAGTTTTTCTTCTTCTTCTTCTTCTGATACCGATTCGGAGAATTTTTTTTTTTTTTTTCAAATACCAGTTACATATAGAGTTTACAATTATTTTATGTTATTTTAAATAGAAAATAACAATAAATTTCAAAAAGTTTAGTTAATAATTATAAAACAAAACTATTTGTATCCCTTAAAAAATAAAATTAAATTAAAAAAATTTATTAATAAATAAACAACAGCCAGGTTACCAAGTGAGGCATAAAATTGCCATTTTATTGCAGTCGCGCAAATGTGGTGCATGTATGACAAATGTGCCTAGATTAAAATAGTTTATATAATTGGAAAAAAAATTGTAAATAGACAATTTATTAATAAATAGACAATAACATCCGGGTTGCCATATCAAGCAAAATAATGACACTTTGGCGTCAGTTAATTACCCAGATGTATATATGGTATAGGCGTAAGAGACAAATCGCACCAACGTAGTGCGTATAAGATATCCGTGCCAAAAAAAAAAAAATAAATAAATAAATAAATAAAAAAATAAAAAAAAATAAAGTTGCAGTTAAATTATTTTACAATATCTATGTATGTGGAAAAACATTTACCCTAAAATTTAAATACTATTCATTTTTGTGGTATTAACTGCTATATTAAATCTAAAATGTTTTCCTAAAAATGCTCTCACTCATTAAAAAAGAGAGAGAGAGAATAGTTTTTTCTCCGTCTTGTGCTTTTTTTTGGTTTAGAATCGCACTGATTGGCGACAAAAGTAGATTGGAACAAACAACATACAAATTACAATTAGAGCCTTTTTTTAAAAAATTAATTCTGCAAGTTTCTTCTGTAAAACACATAACGGGAAAATTAGATTTAAAAATATTTTTAAAAAAAAGAAAGAAAAAAAAATACTTATGTTTTACCTAATGAAATTTTTGATGCGTTGTTTTCTTTTAATCTGGCTCGAAAGAAATAAATAGCCAAATATTGTGCCACTTCAAAACTTTCTTTCACATTGAGTTACTTACACTTAATTATCATAAATATTCTTTTTTTTTTTTTCGTTAAAGATAAATTTTTTCCTTTCATAATATTATTTTGCATTAAACGGATTTTTTTCTTTTTATCATTATTTATTTTAAATCAATGAATTAACAGAGTTTTTTTTTTTTTTTTCGAAATGTTTATATTATTTTCCATTAGAGAAAGCATTTCATTTCTTTTTTGAAATATAATTATCGCCAAAAAATTAGTTGTTGCAACCCTTCCGTCAAAAATAACCGAAAAATACGAAATTTAGTACGAAAAATCACAGTTATCCCTGTATATTTGTATCATAAACCTCCGCAAAAATATTTCCTATCGAATGATATAATCTACAAAAAGATCCATCGGGTAGTTTTTGAAAACACTCGTTTGGAAAGTTCAGAACTTCTGCTTTATAATATACTAGCAGGCTATGCCCGCTACGCAGGTCAATATTTCAAAATCAACCATGGATGAAACGAACTGGTGAATTTAAATTTGCATTTTAAATTATTTGGACCTCCAGCAGCACCTTCCTCATTGCTGAAAACGATTTAGATACCATTGTGATATTAAATTATCTTAAACGTTGCGCAAAAACCAGCTATTTAGAAGTAACTATTTTAGTTTATTACTAACAGTGCACATTTGGAAGCGAAATGAGACCATTATGGCAACAGGATTTAAAATTTTCCCTTATCTGAAGAAATATTAATTATTACAGTCGATACCACGGTACAACTTCTGAAAAATTTCTTCACAACTTTTCATTATGTGAAGCCAGGAACCCAAAGCTACTTCCACGGAAAAACTTTATATATATAATTAATTTTGTCCGCGCGATAAAAGGCACAATTATGCAAGAATCATCTTCAAACTCGTCAAGTACATTGAGATGGTTAATATCTCAGTGGGAATTGCAAATGAGCAAAATTGGCCCAAGGGGGTGGTAATTGGGAAGGATTCAAAAATTTGAATACCACCTTAACATGGCTTTCACAAAACCAGCTCTTACAAAACAATAGCAGGAAAAAAAATAAACATTTTTCGTTACAGAAAGTTGCCAACGATTAAAAAAAACACACATTAAAATTATCACTACAACAATTACTTTATTATTGCAAAATTTCCTCCTGAAAAATGAAACCAAAATTATTTGCTGTTTCGTATTTAAGCATTTTCTCTTTGTTATTTAAGATAAAATTATGTAAATTTGTATAATTTGGCGAACGATTTGGTGAAATTGGTTGACGTGATAATCAAGTAGTAGCCAATTTACGCTTTTCCTATTTCACAAAAGATTCCTACACAGACATAATATACGCAATAGGTTTAGCACGATTATCTTGCAACTACAATGTAGCAAAATCCTCGTTTTAGAATACCAAAGAAATTTATATATACTTTATAATTTTCTATCATGTAAAACAGCAATTAACAATAAATAAAAAAGTAACTGTAGAACAAAACAACTAATATCATTTCAAAAAAGAAAATGAAAGTAAATAAACAGCTTATGATCAGATAAACAACTATAGCTGGGTTACCATATAAGGCAAATAATGCCATTTTGGCGCCAGTGAGATACCTCGATGAGTATATGACCAAATCTGTGACAAAATTTCCATATTTGGAAAAAACTTTAATCGGTATCTATACTGCATTTCCCCTACTTATGTATAAGAAAAAACTTTGACACAGATGTCATGTATGCACCACATTGGCGCAATTTTTTTCTGGCGCCAATTTGGAGAACTTGGTATTTAATTACCAATTTCATAAATATTTTTTAATTATTTTGTATTTGAAAAAAAATAATAAATAAAAAAGTTTAATTAATAGCTATAGAACAAAATGATTTATATTATTTTAAAAAACAAAATGAAAGTTAATAAATAGTTTATTAATAAATAAACAACCATACTCGGTTTACCATGAGTGGCATAAAATCGTTATTATGTTGCAATCGTGCGAATATGGTGCGTATATGACATCTGCGTCAAAACTTTAAAAAGTTGCAATTAAATTATTTTATAGTTTGGATGAGGAAGACATTTAACTAAAATTTAAACATTATACGCATTTTTTTTGCTATAACAGCTATTTACATATTTACAATTAAACATAAAAAAATATCCTAAAAATGCTCTCACACATTTAAAAGAGAGTGAGAGAATTTAGTAATTGTGAACATCGCTCCGGCTTATGCCATCTTGGTATAAAATCGTATTGTTTGATGACAAAAGTAAATTCAAACACCCAAATAAATAAATAACATACAATTAACAGATAAAACCATTTTTAAAAGTAATTCTGCTATTTTGTCCTGTAAGACACATAATGGTAGAATTAAATTTTAAAAATAATTTTTAAAAAATAGAAAAAATTTTATTTACGTTTTACCTAACAAAATATTTAAAATATTTTTTTTTTTAGCCTGGCGCGAAAGAGATAAATAGCGTAATATTGATTGAAGAAATATTGAAGGGGAAATGGTTAATAAAAAAAGACTTGTAAATTTTATTCAACAGAAATTTTTTATTTCAAAATGTTGAATTTATCAATAGTAATAACGCATAATTGCATAAATTTACTTTGAATTGCAAAATTTTCCCTTCAGTACTACTTGGTTATACCGTCGACCAATTTCGCCAAATTATACAAATCGCCAAACTATTAGCCAGATTATATAGATTAGCATAAATTTTCATTTAAATAATGAAAAACAAATTAGCAGAACATATATAAAAGTAGAATTAAAATGTCGAATTAAAAATCACCCGATGGCATAATTAGTATTTATATTATGCTTAATGTCAAGTGAATGTGACATTTACGATCATCCATTATTGACATTTAATCTTGGAATTTGGGGGTAGATTTCTAATCAATGGGGTAATCTTTCCCTCTTCAGTTTTTAAATTTTAAAACTGAAATTTTTCCTGTAAGTGAAATTGACGAAATGGCGCAAGAAAAATTAAATTAACAATGAAAACATTTGCAAAAAGAAATAAAAGAGTTATAATCATATCTATATAATTTACGATTGAATATTAAAATATACTCTAAAAATTATCTTCACTTAAAAAAAAAAAAAAAAAAAAAAAAAAAAAAAAAAAACATTATTGCGACCATTAAGAACCTAAGTAAGGCATTAAGTCAGTAGTGCATTTCCGGCTTAAAAACACATTCTTTGGCGGCAAAAGCAAGATGAAAATGGTATAGAAACGAATAGTAACTTTGTGTGTCTTTTACAATCAGATCTGCTTTTTTCTGCTGTAAGTTATATTATACGGAAATTCGATAAAAAAAGAGAAAGAAAATAATAAAAAGGGAAATAACTATCATTCAAAATTCGTTTAATCAATTTCTGAAATTCATGTTTTTATTCTAACACCAGGGATAAGTCGCCAAAAGGTGAACCAATTGTTATATTTTGCGTTAATTTATTTTTTAAGCATTACAAATATTTTTTTCATTTTCAAGATAAATATATTTTTATAATATTACACCTCATTTAAGCGGTCTTTTTTTATTATCATTAATATTGTCATAGTAGTTATTTTCTGCTATTATTTGCAAGATATTTGTAATATTTCTAATAGATATAGCCATTTTAATTGTTTTAGCAATTATAATTTTCGCCAAAAACAGCTACTGGCAACCCTTTTGTCAAAAATAACCGAAAAATACGAAATTTTCTACGAAAAATCAGAGTTATCCCTGTAAATTTGAATCATAAACCTCCGGAAAAATATTTCCTATCGAATGATACAATCGGCAAAAAAATCCATCGGGTAGTTTTTGAAAACACTCGTTTGGAAGTTTCAGAATTTCTGCTTTATAATATATATGATATGATATGATAAATACATAAAATTGAAAAAAAAAATCAAAATCGATATTTTATCTTTTTAGGCTTATCATATTGCGTACGTTTAAATAGCGGCGTACGAAAAAAAAAAAACTGCGCCCGGGCAAAGTTTTAATTTGCCCCGGCAGGAGGGGCCTCACTAGTTTGTCCCGGGGCCCCCAAGTTTATAGCTACGGCCCTGTGCAGTCGGCTAGGGTTGCGGAAAACTCTATTTTTTGAAAATACGCCAACTTTTTCCCCGCTAAAAATGTGAATATAATGTAAATTTTCAAAACCAAACTCGTAGGTTTGTGAAAGAATTTGTAAATTTTTTTCAATATTATATATTTATTATTAATTAATTTATGTTTTTAAATGCTTTTCTTTAAAATAAATTTTAAAAAAAAAACTATGTTAATATGTAGATAAGTGGTTTCGAAAATAGCATTTTCAGAAATAGAGCTGCTACAAAATCAAAAAAATATGACTTTAACGGATTTTTTTTTTTTTTCACTTTTCAACCTTCCTTATATTAAGCTTTAAAATGCACCAGTCTCTGTGTTAGGTGCAAGCAACATCAAAAGTCGTTCCTTCGTTAGAAACTTCGCTCCAGCGCAACAATGGGAAAAGTGTACGCTCAACTCAGAATGTATTTTCCTTCAATTAAATAGTTAATTAGGTCCCGGCTATCACTACTTGTTTGTTTATTATGATAAAAATCGATATAAGTAATATCTTTTCGTCTTTCAATACATGTCTGTTTCCTTAACGCGATGCAACAAGCCATTAAATCGTAAAATCTTTCTTTACAACGAGACACAATGCTATTATCATGTACTTTTATTTTCCATTCTGCATATCCAATGAAGTCTTTTTTTAGAGCTTCCTACTCCCGTTTTAGAAATTTAAGTGTGGGAAATAACACTTATCTTACTAAGAGGATAATAGAGATAGTAATTAATAAATAAGTGTGGGAAAAACTTCAGCTTTTTAAACCAAGTTATCTTCAATTATGATTTTTTTAATTTATCGTATTTAAGCTCTTGTTTACTTTATTTCTCGCTTTTTTTTAATTCTTCTTATTTGTTTTCTATATTGTGTTTCACAATGTTATTTATATAAAAATATTAAAATCATTTTCGTATGGATAGTATATGTACTCATAGAGAAATTCAGATTTTTATTTTAAAAAATTCCAAATTTTTGCAAGTTTTTTTTTCTTATAATTTTCAA
Organism: Maratus speculifer; assembly: GCA_964019185.1. NCBI lineage: Eukaryota > Metazoa > Arthropoda > Arachnida > Araneae > Salticidae > Maratus > Maratus speculifer. Next base: position 117,203,905 of record OZ025301.1, read on the forward strand.
AATTCTTAATATAAAATAATGTTCTTTTTCGAAAATATAACAAACAATATTATACATAAAATTATGTAATCAAGATTAAAAAATAATAAAAATTGTATGAAAAATGAGCAGGTTTACTAAATAATTTTTTACTACACATGCGTGATCGCTATCAAAATTTCATTTGCATATTGTGTTAGCTAAATGTATAGAGCAACTTTTATGAAAGTCTCAAAAACATAGCTTAAAAATTCTAAAAGTGATGGTCGATAGAATATGCTCAAAATCAATGCTCAATGTTCCCAAAATGAAGGGAAAAAATGAGGAGTTTTATCTAAATTTAGCAGTTCGTGTCATAGTGTATATTCTACATTGACACTAATCAATGGCTATATGGATACAGCCCCTCATCTTTTTTTGCTTTATTTTTGGAATAATGGATTTTGAACTTATTCTATCGACGATCACTTTCAGAATTTTCAAGCTATGTTCTTGAGAATTTCATAAAAGTTGCTCTATACATTTAGTTAACACAATATACAAATGAATTTTTGATAGCATTCACGCATGCGCAATAAAAAAATATTTAGCACACCTGCTCGTTTTTCATATAATTTTTATTATTTTTTAATTTTGATTAAGGGTATTGTGTACAATTTATTTGCCATATTTTAGAAAAAACATGTTATTTTATATTAAGAACCCTGCAAATTATAAGCAAAAAAATTTAGACTGTTTTTATAAAAATCTTAATTTCTTTACGCGTATACATGCTATCCACATAAAAAATAAACACAGTTAATTACAATAAGCCATTTAATCATAAGCTAGAGTTTGAATGCTTTTGCTACATTAGTTTTGAGAGGGTTATCCAAAACATATTCGTTTCTCTTTTTTTTTCAATTTGTTGACGGTCCCTTATGTAGTTTTGGGGGGAAAATTTCACGGAAATGTATGTCCTATAGTATTATCTTTACACATTTAGAGTTTTAGGTAATTCCTTGTGCATTTTTTTAAATATTTAACAAAATGTCTAAAATCGCAAGCGGCTGGTCAGCTTTCCTTTGGCTATATGGTGTATATGTACTCTAAAAAAATTCCGTATCTATTTTAATTTTTAAGTAAAATACATTATTAGGATGAGCGAAGCGAATCCTCTACTACACTGTAAAAAAAATCTGTAACCTTAGTAATCTAAATTATCCGAAATCTCTTATGCTTACTAAAATTTTATGTGTACACTGTACAAGAAAATGATGTCAATCTACAAAACTTGTAAGCAAAACTAAAACCATCTGTAACTTTACAAAAGAATTTACTAAAATTTTGGTAACTTTACTAAAATTTTATCTATAATGCTTGTTATCGTTACTCAAAAAGTTCTTGGAATACGATTTCCCAAAAAAATTCTTAGTAACCTTAAAATTTGTTTGATTCAAAGTGCAAATCTGTATCTGTTACATGAATTTTTATTGTTGCCGTTACATAAAAAGTTCTTGGAATACAATTCTACTAGAAAAATTTTTGTAATTGCCCAAATTTTTTTTTACAGTGTAGTCCACTCAAATTACAATTTGTCGTACGCTTTACAAAAAAACTATTCAATATTTTAACTTCAAATTAAACACAAAAATAAATTATGATCTGTAGATTTGCAGAATATAATTTTTTTTACAGTAAAACGTTAAAAAAATTATTATTTTAATTAATTTATTTTACATGCATTTCCAATACGGACGCATTTTAGCAAATAAATAAAAAATGAAACGCGTATATTTTCAGAAAAAAAAAGTTTAAATCATGGAGTAAATAATTATAGATAGAATCATGATTAATTTATTAAATAAACCATGTTTTCATTATCCCGCAAAATCGTTTGCACAGATGACACTTAAACATTTTAAAAGAATTGTATTATGGATTTTTTTTTTTTTTTTTTTTTGTAAACTGGCAACAAAATAATTGTAAACAAATAAATTAATTCTTAAATTTGTTATATAAATGAAAAATTAAAAAAATGTGTGCCACTCGGGGACTGCCGCGGTAAAGCTATTGCATAGCATTTTTTATCAACTTATGCAAAAATACCGCGTCAATGTCTGCTGAAGTCTATCGAAGGATACCTTCCCGAAGTCTGCCAAACTGAAACTTCGTTAGCCGGATTGTTAGGAATTTTTCTCGTTGCGGAATTCTTAAATTCGGTCGCCGCGCTCAAAGCCCGCGATAAAAGCTATGCAATAGCTTAATAAATTACCAAACAAAATTTGGTCGCTCTACGAAAATTAGATCGCGAGTTATAAGCATTTTAAATTTTTCGACCCTCACGGTGGGGGGGGGGGTCTCCTGTCACCAAAAATTAACACTGTCTCATAAAAAATTACCAAACAAAATTTGGCCACGCTACGAAAATTAGATCGCGAGTTATAAACATTTTAAATTTTTCGACCCTCACCGTGGGGGTCTCCTGTCACCAAAAATTAACAAAATCTCATAATAAATTACCAAACAAAATTTGGCCGCGCTACGAAAATTAGATCGCGAGTTATAAGCATTTTAAATTTTTAGATTCTCACCGTGGTGGGGGTCTCCTGTCACCAAAAATTAACACTGTCTTATAATAAATTACCAAACAATATTTTGCCAAGCTACCAAAATTAGATCGCGAGTTATAAGCATTTTTAATTTTTCGACCCTCGCCGTGGGGTGTCTTCTGTCACCAACAATTAACAATGTCTCATAATAAATTACCAAACAAAATTTGGCCGCGCTACGAAAATTAGATCGCGAGTTATGAGCATTTTAAATTTTTCGATCCTCACCGTGGGGTGTCTCCTGTCACCAGAAATTAACAATGTCTCATAATAAATTACCAAACAAAATTTGGCCGCGATACGAAAATTAGATCGCGAGTTATAAGCATTTCAAATTTTTCGACCCTCACAGGGGGGGTCTCCTGTCACCAAAAATTAACAGTCTCATATTAAATTACCAAACAAAATTTGGCCGCGCTACGAAAATTAGATCGTGAGTTATAAGCATTTTAAATTTTTCGACCCTCATCGTGGGGGTCTCCTGTCACCAAATATTAACAGTCTCAAAATAAATTACCAAACAAAATTTGGCCGCGCTACGAAAAGTAAATCGCGAATTATAAGCATTTTAAATTTTTCGACCCTCACCGTGAGGGTCTCCTGTCACCAAAACTTAACACTGACTCATAATAAATGAATAAACAAAATTTGGCCGCGCTACGAAAATTAGATCGTGAGTTATAAGCATTTTAAATTTTTCGACCCTCACCGTGGGGGTCTCCTGTCACCAAAATTTAACAGTCTCAAAATAAATTACCAAACAATATTTGGCCGCGCTACGAAAATTAGATCGCGAGTTATAAGCATTTTAAATTTTTCGACCCTCACCGTGAGGGTCTCCTGTCACCAAAACTTAACACTGACTCATAATAAATGAATAAACAAAATTTGGCCGCGCTACGAAAATTAGATCGTGAGTTATAAGCATTTTAAATTTTTCGACCCTCACCGTGGGGGTCTCCTGTCACCAAAATTTAACAGTCTCAAAATAAATTACCAAACAAAATTTGGCCGCGCTACGAAAATTAGATCGCGAGTTATAAGCATTTTAAATTTTTCGACCCTCACCGTGGGGGTCTCCTGTCACCAAAATTTAACAGTCTCAAAATAAATTACCAAACAAAATTTGGCCGCGCTACGAAAATTAGATCGCGAGTTATAAGCATTTTAAATTTTTCGACCCTCACCGTGGGGGGTCTCCTGTCACCAAAAATTAACACTGCCTTATAATAAATTACCAAACAATATTTTGCCAAGCTACCAAAATTAGATCGCGAGTTATAAGCATTTTTAATTTTTCGACCCTCACCGTAGGGTGTCTTCTGTCACCAACAATTAACAATGTCTCATAATAAATTACCAAACAAAATTTGGCCGCGCTACGAAAATTAGATCGCGAGTTATGAGCATTTAAAATTTTTCGACCGTCACCGTGTGGGTGTCTCCTGTCACTAGAAATTAACAATGTCTCATAATAAATTACCAAACAAAATTTGGCCGCGCTACGAAAATTAGATCGCGAGTTATAAGCATTTTAAATTTTTCGACCCTCACCATGGGGGGGGGGGGTCTTCTGTCACCAACAATTAACAATGTCTCATAAAAAATTACCAAACAAAATTTGCCCGCGCTACGAAAATTAGATCGCGAGTTATAAGCATTTTAAATTTTTCGACCCTCACCGTGAGGGTCTCCTGTCACCAAAACTTAACACTGACTCATAATAAATGAATAAACAAAATTTGGCCGCGCTACGAAAATTAGATCGTGAGTTATAAGCATTTTAAATTTTTCGACCCTCACCATGGGGGGTCTCCTGTCACCAAAAATTAACACTGTCTCATAATAAATTAGCAAACAAAATTTGGCCGCGCTACGAAAATTAGATCGTGAGTTACAAGCATTTTAAATTTTTCGACCCTCACCGTGGGGGCTCTCCTGTCACCAAAAATGAACAGTCTCATATTAAATTACCAAACAAAATTTGGCCGCGCTACGAAAATTAGATCGTGAGTTATAAGCATTTAAAATTTTTCGACCCTCATCGTGGGGGGGTCTAATGTCCCCAAAAATTAACACTGCCTCATAATAGATTACCAAACAAAATTTGGCCGCGCTTCAAAAATTAGATCGCGAGTTATAAGCATTTTAAATTTTTCGACCTCACCTTGGAGGATCTGTCACCAAAAATCAACACTGTCCCATAATAAATTACCAAACAAAATTTGGCCGCGCTACGAAAATTAGATCGCGAGTTATAAGCATTTTAAATTTTTCGACCCTCACCGTGGGGGGTCTCCTGTCTCCAAAAATTAACACTGTCTTATAATAAATTACCAAACAATATTTTGCCAAGCTACCAAAATTAGATCGCGAGTTATAAGCATTTTTAATTTTTCGACCCTCACCGTGGGGTGTCTTCTGTCACCAACAATCAACACTGTCCCATAATAAATAACCAAACAAAATTTGGCCGCGCTACGAAAATTAGATCACGAGTTATGAGCATTTTAAATTTTTCGATCCTCACCGTCTGGGGTCTCCTGTCACCAAAAATTAACACTGTCTCCTAATAAATTACCAAACATGTTTGGCCGCGCTACGAAGATTAGATCGCGAGTTATAAGCATTTTAAATTTTTCGACCCTCACCGTGGGGTGTATCCTGTCACCAGAAATTAACAATGTCTCATAATAAATTACCAAACAAAGTTTGGCCGCGCTACGAAAGTTAGATCGCGAGTTATAAGCATTTTAAATTTTTCGACCCTCACGGTGGGGGGGTCTCTTGTCACCAAAATAAATAAGACCACCAAAATAAACACTGTCTCATAATAAATTACCAAACAAAATTTGGCCGCGCTATGAAAATTAGATCATAAGAAACATAAGTTTGAGACTTGATATTCTAATATCTGAAAAATACCGCGTCAATGTCTGCCGAAGTCTACCGAAGGATACCGTTCCGAAGTTTTCCGAAAGGAAACGACGTTAGCCGAGTGTTAGGTTTTTTCGTTACCGATGTGTTAGGATTTTTCGCGTTACGGAATTTTTGGATTCGGTCACCGCGCTCAAAGCCCGCGATAAAATCTATGCAATAGCTTAAAAGATCTGCGTGAAGTTGTTGGTTCAAGCTCTTTATGAATATTTTTGCGAAGGTCGTATTGTGGCTAAATAATATCGACTCATTAATCAGAAGGATTTTATAGAAAAATAAGACTTTAATAAGTTCGCAAACACAACAATAATTATCCGTGAAAACGTCACTGCGAGAATGAGAGAGCGCTTCGTTAAAAGGTAATTCCATTAATTGAGTTGCCATTCGCAGAAAGTAAAAAGTTCTCCCACGCGGAGAGAATTACAGCAATTCTCATACGCTAACATGTATAAAAACGAAGAAATTAAAATAAAATGTTTTACAGTTAAAAATTCATAGTATCAACGAAAGCAGCTTTCAAATGTTTTTTCCAGAAAATAGGATTTTGAAGAAGTAACTTTCTTCAAACTTTCTTCAAATATATTATTCTAAAATAGCTATCAAAGATTATCGGATGTTGATTACAAAGATTGGAAACATACATATTTCAAACAATTAAAAAACACCAGTGGCTACTTGAAATTGTAAAAACATCTTTAAAAGAGCTTTTAGTTGAAAATTAAAAAAAAATTTGTAAAAGTTTGCTTCGAAAATATCTTATTATGCCAGTTTTACATCATAAATAAAAAATTAAAATGCGCCAAAACATAAAATAACGTTTTTGTTTAATAAAGATGCAAAAATAATTAAAAAAAAAAAATATTGTTACTTTCAAATATCTGTTTTATAAAATAATGCTTCGCGAATCCAAACAAAGCATGGCTTTTGCTAGTGTTAAATATTTTTCAAAAATTGCTCCATTTTACTTGTCAAGAGCTGCTCCATGTACCCTTAAGGTGTCAGTTACTGCGGTTTTCAGTCTTTGTGAAAATTAAAATAAATTTCATCGATAAAAGTGCATAAAAATTTTACAATATATCAATTTTGGGTATTACTAGGTTATCCTGTCGACCAAAAAATTATGGCCAAACTATAAGATTAAATGTCAATAATGGATGATCGTGAATGTCACATTCAATGACATATTAAATACGATTCACGTGTTTAAAATGTCATTAAGTGATTTTTATTTCGACTTTTTAATAATATTTTTATTAATATTCTACTAAATATTTGTTTTTTCGTTATTTAAAATAAAAATTATGTCAAAATGTATAATTTGGCTATTAGATTGGAGATTTGTATAATTTGGCGAAATTGGTCGACGAGATAACAGTGTAGTACCCAATTTTGTGATGTTTCACTATAATAGAGAAAGCAAAATAAAAATAAAAATCTATAAATAAAATGATACGGTATGCTAAAAAATACTATAGTTTAATGACATTATCTCTCAAACTTCCAAGAACATTTACATATATTAAAAACGGCGTTATCTAATACCGTTACTTCTAAAAAATCAAACACATTCAAAACAGAAATCAAACATTGACCTTGCCAATTTTACAGAGTTTGTTCAAGTTCACTGAACATTCGGTGGAGCATAATATAAGAAGTGGTAGTATTCAACCCCTGCAATAAGTCTTAAATCGTTATTAAGCTGTCTGATCCAGCTATTACACCAAAAAATACTCAGTTTAACTCAATACCAAAATAAATTTTTATTCAGAAAGTAAACAGAAAGCTATTTTACTTTACAAAAATTATTTTATTTCTTAATATAAAGCCTATAAAATTAATTTATTCAAAATTTTAATGAGAAAATTTAAAGAAAGAAGCGCATTTCTTGGGACATGATGCAGTTCTTGGTAGAAAAACAGTAAATGGTCAAAATGTTCATATTATCGGCCATTTTCAACATAGTGTCAAGTCCGCTACCAAATGTCAAGTCTGTTACCGCATGGTATTTTAATGATTATCATTTTTTTCACCATTCTACTTTTATTTTTCATTCAACTAAGAAACAAATATGCAATATCCTTTAAAATTTAATAATTTACATGAAAAAGTTCTGGTATAATTTCTATGTGATCAAAATCTTTTGGCTAAAACTTTCTCCCATTTCAATTTAATTTAAGTATTATTGATAAATATCATGTTTTGAAATTTAAGGACATAAGTCACTTTAAAGTAAGTTGATTTTAGGAAATTTAATAAATTTAAAGCTGAGTATTTTTAGTAATTTTGTATGGTGACGGACTTGACAATTTGCCTTACAAGCCAACTTTAAATAGCATTTACATATTATATTATAAGGCAAAAATGCACAACCAATTTTTTGTCATTTACCTTAAACATTTACTTTAACACCTGTCTCCACTTTTAAAAGAAATTATTAAGTTTGAAAAAATAAAATAAAATTCTGAAATGTAAGCGAATGGTGAAAATGGCCCTTAAGGACCAGGGACATAGTACTAACTTCTTGTGGTCAGGCGTCGCTATTTTTGATCTTTCGTGTCGGCGCTTTGATGTAAAATTGTTTTTTCAGTGCACTGAATTTGATTTCAAGAGAGAAATCGAACTCGAAATCAGTTGACAGTTTTACGACTGAAGATAGGGGAAATAAACTTTTCCTTCTTTTGTCAATTCGGTAGGGTTCTTTTCTCAAAAATCATTTAAAGAGGTTCGAAAACTACAAACTTTTTTTAGCGACCTTTAGTTCCATCAAACCGATAATCGGAAACACTGCTTCTTCAAAGATAGATTTATTGCTTTTTTAGTGTACGTGAAAGTAGTGCTGTTTGCCCGCAGCCTTATACTTCATTTTTTTTTTTTTTTTCATTCATTGTGGATTAAAGGAGTGTACTGTATTTTCAGCAAGATTAATCGAATCAAATAAACAAAAGTTAATGAAAAGTTAATGTAAATAAGAACCCCAAAGTATGAAAACATGAGGATTGAGAGCAGAAAAACATAATGGTAAACCTATTAATCAAACGCTAAAATCGGGTTTTTAAGGGTTTTCTACCACGATAAGACTTGTATAAAGTAGCAAGATTAATCGAATCAAATAAACAAAAGTTAATGAAAAGTTAATGTAAATAAGAACCCCAAAGTATAAAAACATGGAGAATTGAGAGCAGAAAAACATAATGGTAAATCTACAAGTCTACCTCTAAAATCGGTTTTTAGGTGACTTGACAGACCGACTGCGTTTTAATATGCGAATCGAGGTTTAACTAATCCTAGATTTTCATCTGTGAATTCGATGAAGTGATTGTCTGTGCTGCCGCCTTCCGATCTCCGTATGAGTAAAAATAAGGTTGTCAAAATATCCACAATTAAACGGGCTTTCATTTAATATGAAAAATTAATATTTTGACCAATTTTGAGGTAAATTGCTTTAAGTTTACCTCAAAATTTAAATTTAAGATTTTGTTTAATTTTCTGTCAAGGAATTTATTTATCATAAATTCATTTTATAAAAATTAGACCAATGGTAATTTTAACATACGCTTTATGTTTATATAGACTGGAAGGCGACAGCACAGGCAATTGCTTCATCGAGTTCACGAATGAAAATGAAGGATTAGTTAAATCTTGATTCGCATATTAAAACGCAATCGGTCTATCGAGTCACCTAAAAACCCAATTTTAGAGGCTGACTTGTAGATTTACCATTAAGTTTTCCTGCTCCGAATCCTCCATGTTTTCATACTTTTGAGTACAAGAAAGCACAATGTAAACTTATGAATCAACTGCTAAAATCGGGTTTTTAGGTATTTTCCACCAAGATATGACTTGACAGACCGATTGCGTTTTAATATGGGAACAGAGATTTAACTAATCCTAGATTATCATCCGTCAACTCGATGAGGAAATTGTCTGTGCTGCCGCCTCCCGGTCTATATCTATGCTAAGTTATCTATAAGTTATCATGTGGATCGTGATATACCACGTGAAACACTACAATATTAACTGAACTAAATCCTGAAATAAATTTTAATTACACTACAGAAGTTTACGTAATTTCAATAAGTATTTAAAACTTTGTAAGAACTAAAAAACACATCGCATTTCATTGGCGGTGGAGATTTTCAGGATTTATGAGATCCCCTTAAGGGTGTATTTCGAATCAAACTGCTTATTTTCCGATTTATTTTTTAATTCACTTTTCCTCTCAAACTCATCAAACTCGCAGATTCTCTTATTTAGAAACTACTCAAGATGCCTTATCTGTCAACCTTTTCATAAATGCAAAAAATATTACAAAAAATGCAGTCAAAGTTAGCCTTTTGATCCGAATTTTCCGAAGCGGGAGATCTGTGAACGAAAAAAAGGGTCACACTGAGAAGATATTTGTTTATAAATCAAATTTTAAAGAATTGAGCTCAAAATGACATCACACGGCAACTTATACGTCTCTTCAAAAATCACCCCAACAAGTTTCATGTTTCTACTTTAAAAAATGCGTCTGAAATTGTATCAGAAAATTTCGAGCTGTTGAAGGTAGAAAAGAATTCTTTCGAATGCACCCTTAAATAAAAAAAATATCTCATATTTGAATTATTGCAATGTAAAGTATAATATTCTACACTTACTTCTATTAACTCTTTGATTTCCCCTAAAAGAGATATTTGTTGTTTTCTCATTAATTTCAGCGGAAGTTGTTCCTCATCCGTTTTCCTTTAAAGGTAAAAAGAATACTTTCGAAACTTCACTATAAAACTATGAAAGGAGCAAATATAAATGAAAACATCCGCTGCCAACTTCCAAATATGTTAAAGGAAAATGAAACATATAGGTCAACGATTTAATTATTTTAACTACAGAAAATGTGTAATGTTCAGTAAAATAATATTAAATATAGTTTTTTGAGCAAAATGTCTTCTAGAAATACAGAGAGTGCTGACACAGTTTTGTAACGATTCTTATTTTCCCCATAATTTAAGTTTAAATGAAAAAAAAACTATGTATGGCATCAATTCTGAACAGGATTTAATTATCGTCTGCATCATTAAAAATTATATTCTTAAAAAATCGTTGAAAAATAAACTATACATTGAAGAGTAAGTGTATGCGCTTTCCAAAGAGAAATACTGTAATTTGCACTTGCCAACCAACCAACCAACCAATACTGTTATTCAACTATTTTTTAAAAGATGTGAAAAACCTAGTTTTAATATTTTTACACGTAAAATAAATTAACATAAATAACATGATTAATAAAGAATAAATGTCAATGTTTAGATTTGACTTGAAGAAGAAAAGTAAAAAAATGCACATACGACATAACATTCACCGCTTATTACATATAAAATCAGTTTTCATATTTCAAAAAGAAAACCAGACCCGCAATGAACTATCGCAAAATGTTTAAACATATCTTTAAGAATTGTAAACAAATTTATAAAATCTTACCTAAAACTAATCAAAAAAAAAAAAAGAAAAGAAAAAAGAAAAATTCTGTCGGCTTGGTCTACAGTCGCATGTAGATTTCAAAATTAAATGTTAATTTCACCAACAAAAAGCTAAATATGATTAGAGATAAACCTAGTTTAACAATATTATTTGGCCGCTTTTGAAGAGTTTTTAATTTCATTTTCCTGTAAGAGCTGGTTTTATCAGAATAATCTTAAGGTAATATTAAAAAAAAATCTATTTTTCCGCGCTTAACCACTCAAAATTTTCTGATACTGTTTCAGACCCATTTTTAAAATAAAATTATAAAAGTTTCTGACATCACTTTTGCAGATATTTATGAACGACCATGTGTGTTTAATTTTATTCTACTATTTAGAATTTGATTTATAAACAATTATTTTCTCGATCACACTTTTCATTTCCAGCACTATTGCTTTGAGAAACTCGGTTCAAAATGTCCCTTATGACAGCATTTAAAAAATATATAGTCTACCTTTATTTAAAGAAAAAAAAATCAACTAATACGGCACATTGCATAGTTTATAAATATGAAAATCTGCCAATTGGATGCGTTTGAGAGCAAAAAACGAATTTAAAAGAGATTAATAAAATAAGCAGTTTGAATTTGAGTACATGCTTAATTCCACTTGCACTAATCGCTTCGGAAAATTCGGTTCAAAATGCCTAATTTGACAGCATTTTTTAAAACTTATTCTGCCTTTATCAAAAAGTTGATCAATACGTCACATTATATAGTTTTTAAATAAGACAACTTTAAAATTGGAAGCGTTTAAGAGCAAAAAATTTTTAAAATGAGTCAGATAATAAGCAGTTTGGATTTGAGTACGCCCTTAATTTTTCCAGCACTATCGTTTCGAGAAATTTGGATTTAAAATGATCACTTTGACAACATTCTTTGAAATATATTCTGCTTTTATGAAAAAATCGACCAATAGGGCACATGATATAGTTTCGAAATATGGGGAAACTGCGAATTGCATACATTTGAGAGAAAAAATTAATTAAAAAAATGAAAATAAGCAATTTGTTATTTGAATACACCCTCGATTCTTTAATCATGATCACTTTGAGAAAAATGACGTTCAAAATGCCCAACTTGACATCATTTTTTTAAATATATTTTGCCTTTATCAAAAAACTGACTAATACGGCACATTATGCAGTTCCTAAATAAGAGAACTGCATTTGGGTGCGTTTAAGAGAAAATAAATTTAAAAATGAATTAGAATATATACAGTTTGGATTTGAATACAGCCTAATATGATTTTTTCTTCAACTCCTATTTCTATTTAATTTATTTTTGCCACAAAAATTGGTCAAATCAAAAAATTGTGAATATAAAAGTTGTAGATATTATTAAGAAAATGTAAAATTAATTTAATCGGATTTGCTATCTTAAGAATAGACGAAGGCATGGATTTTTTTTTCTTTTCTCAATCATCTTTTTGTTTTATTTTTTATTTTTCGGTAAGAGTTGGTCCTATCAAAAACTTGTAAATACAAAAGTTTTAGATAATATTAAGGACATTTATGAAAAAAATTAATTGGATTTGATATCTTCAAAAATTGTGATGAATTTTTCTCCTAAAAACCCTATTATTTTCGCCCGTTGAGCACATTTTTTATTTTATTAAAATCTGTCATTCATAAATTTTTGTCCTGTTTTTTAGAAGTAATGAAACTTTATCCTGATTCGATATCTATTTTAATTAAGAAGTTATGGATTTATTTCTGTTTTCACACAAAATCTCCCTATTTCCACCCCCTTGGCTTGATTTTGCCCATTAACGAAACTGACTGAGATTTTATGCCTCTTGATTTTATATATCAGTTTGGAAGAGATCTGAGTAGAATTAAGGAAGTTATCGTGTCCATGAAAAGTGATATACTAATCTATTAATCTTTATGGCAACTTTATAAATTCTTATTTTGCCTTAAAAATCATGTATTCCAATATGCGTAAATTTAAAAAGATGGCTCTAAATTAAAAATATTCTTAATTAAACTTTATTTCTTAATATTCCAAATAAAACTCATTTTTTCCCTGTTTTTATCAACCCTTTTTTAAGAAAGTCTTATTAAATTTATTCCAAAACCATACCTTTCAAAAATATCATTTTTTTTATTTATTTTTATTTTTCCTTCGTTTTTGATATTATTGTGTATCAATGAATTTATTTATTTTCTTTTTAGTTTAAAATTAATCGTCTGTAATTAAATATCGTCAGCAGAATATTAATTCTGATTTTGATTATAAATTAGTTAAATAATAATCTTTTAAAATAAAAATTATCGTCTGAAAGATTCGAGAATGATATCTTTAATCTCGACGATGTTCATGAATTCTGTTTACATGTGAAAATCATGGTTAGAGATTAGATAATTTGCTAGAAGTTTGTTTTCAGATTTAGAAAGGAAGCCGGCAGATGATGATAGATATTCTTTGCTTTTTCTTCGATGAGTCCGTTAAAGACGGCTTGCGGAAGTAATGATGGAATATTCTTTTCGATGATTCGGTTCAAGACGGCTTGCAAAGGGAGCATTTCCTCTCTATATGACTACAGTTTAATAAACTAAGTTGCAGCAGCCAATGTGTAATTTAATGAATCTTCTACATTTATTTTTCCCCTCGCTTGCCACGACTCTGTGTTTAAAAAAGAGGAACCAGTGAAGATATTTCGAGTTTCCCCTTAAAATGTCACATATATATATATATATATAGAGAGAGAGAGAGAGAGAAAGTTTTTTACTTGCGGCTGTTTTGGGATCTAGTGTCATTATCGGTGTGGATCTGCAAAAATTTTTCAGAAATTCCAACATAGGAGAGAACGCAATAGGTAGTATTTCATACGAAATCAATCTGAAAACATGATGTGTTAAGAGGTTTCTTTCTCTCACTCTCTCTGGATAATGTGTACGTTTGTCAACCAAACTGGCTTGTTGTGTGACAACTACTTAATACAAGCAAAAATTCGAATTAAATTGCATTAAATTAGGCTAAAATGCTGTTAATTTTCACATAGTTATAATATATTGTACTATATGTAGGCAATAACATATTACAAATTACTACCCATGCGGGAGTTATTTTCTGCCTACATCAAGTTGAAAAGTATGGCTTTTTTTTGGGGGGGGGGGGGGGATGTGAGATGTCACATGCACATTATCCATTAAGGCCTCTGTCCTCGCTCGAGGAAACTATCGCAAGCTAATGTTATTCCTATGGGGAAGCATTTTTCTAATAACTCTTTCGCATTTTGACATTTTTGAAATTTTTTTTTTTTTTTTTTTTTTTTTTTTTTTTTTGCATTTGATAGCTGAGGTGCATGCCGACAGCGCACCTTTTTTACTTTTTCGATTTTGGTTGCAGATATTTTTTACAAAGTTAGTTTCACTTTCAAAACCGGTTTCGAAACTGAAAGTGCTTTTTAAAAAATATATCTGCAACCAAAATGAGTGTAACAAAATGAGTTTTGATACTTTAAGTTAATCGCTTTTTTTCTTGAAAATCAATGTGTAATATAATAGTTCAACAAAGAGACTATCAGATTTAACATCAGAAAATGAAATTCTTATTTTTTTTCATATATTGTGTAATAGCAAAAGTTCATGCCCTATTTCATGGGGGTAGAAACTTGCAGTTTTGACAGTGCTGATGTTTATTTTATAGCCATACTAGTTGATCTACCCGCTGTTTCCCGTCCCGTGATGAATGGCTTTTAAATAAACTTCAAGTTCGTACAATTTTATATCTTTAAACCCTTGAAAAAGAGCGTCCGGTATAAGGTGCTCAGAATCCTTCATTACTCTCATCAGTATTTTTTTATTTATTTATTTATTTATTTATTTATTTATTTATTTTTTTTTGTAAAATTTAGCTTATTCAGTCAGACCATTTTCGCGATTTAACTACAAAGAATTTTCTGTTTTGAAAAACAGGTGGTAAAAGAATAAAAATTTAGTAAAGTGCTCTCGCTCTGAAGGGCTTAACTCCATTTTATCTGAATTTATATTTTGAAACGAAAAAATATTGAATATGAAGTATATGCTATTTGCTGTTTTGTATTCTGCGTAATAATTTGTTTTTTTGAGTTTGTGCGTACTGGAAGCGAGAGAAACTGCGACGAAATGCTCTTATTTTTAATGATTTTGTTAAAGTTTTCCCACTTTTTATTTTGTATATCTATTTCTACTTGTCTAAACGTTTAAAAATATTTTCTAGGTGATGTAAATCTTATTAATTTAACTTGAACTTATAACCTTCTGCTTCTCATCAATAAAGAGCAAAATAATAATAATAATGTAATCTGTCCTACCTTGGTTGATACATAAGATATACGAAATCGGGTATCCGTACTTGTCATGCGTTTTGTGTATCCATTATGTTTATCCGTAATTGAAAAAGGCACTACACAAGAAAGTAAATCCTAAAACACTGAGGAAAACTGATGATAAAATCCATATGTTGGAATAACTAAATTTAATGAAAAATTAAATAAAGATTAGTAAAAGTTACATTTAAAATTGCAGAAAAATATTTAGCTTTTAAGCTTAGAGAGAAAACTAGAAGACTGACAAAAAAATGTACTTGCAGATCCATGTTACATCGATTGCGTCATTAAGATAAAATGCATAATTACTGGGGAAAGAACAGTTATTATTATGGAGAGAAAAAACACGATTACATATTGAAAATGAAAGTCTCTTGATTAAATAAAATAAGATTTATGATTATAGTTTCAGAAAATCATTATATGTCTATCAAATCTGATCTATTGAGATGCTCTAAAAAATATTGTATTAAAATACGGGCGTTACTCTTAGCGTAGAAAAAAATCATCTCTGTGCGGCGCGAAGTGACCTGAGTTTGATGTAAGTAGGGATAGGACGAATAGTGATTTGGCCGAATAGCCGAATACAAAATATTCGGCCAAATTTTAGGACGAATACCAATTTTTTTTTCAATAAAGAAAATGACTTTTCATTATATATAATTTAAAAAATAGTAGATCATTAAAAAAAATTATGATTATAGTTTCAGAAAATCATTATATGTCTATCAAGTCTGATCTATTGAGATGCTCTAAAAAAGATTGTATTAAAATTAGGGCGTTACTCTTAGCGTAGAAAAAATATCAAATACCAAATATCGAATACCAAATATTCGGCCAAATTTTCAGTCGAATACCATTTTTTTTTTTTTTTTTTTTTTTTTTTTTTTAATAAAGAAAATAACTTTTGATTACATATAATTTAAAAAATAGTAGCTCATTAATCATTACTTCTCTTAAATATGCTTTTAAGTTCTATCTACACTGTAAAAAATATGGCTATTTTACTGCATCGTCACTCCACCGCTTTTATAGAAAACGACTACTTCAAGCTATCATGGAGCATTCTCATTTGTCAAAAGAGTGACATTCTATAAAAGCGGGGGAGTGACAATGCAGCAAAATAGTCATATTTTTTACAGTGTATATTATAATGGTCTAACGTGTCTGTGCGCAACGCATACGTCATTTTACGAATGGCAATACTTTGAAATTTGAAATGAAGTTTCGGTTTTGTATTTTACACTACTACAAATTTTTAAACTTTTAAACATTACACATTTTCAATTTTTAGACCATTGTATGAGAAAAAAATTCACTTTTAAATGCAATTTGTTTAACAACTGTATCTTAATTTGTTTTTGAGAATTTTTTTTTATAGTTTTTAATACCATTTTTGTGATTGTGGCAATAGAAGTATACCATTTCTATTAGAACTAAGGGTAAAAAAGCCGGAGATTATTGTACCTTTTTGTTGCCATTTTCTCATAAAAAGGGAAAAATTTTGAAATTAAAATACGTGCTTTGTTAAAAATATATGAGAGCTGCATATGTAAATTTTGAAATGATGAAAATAAAGATGGGTTTAGATTCCATGGGGAAAAAAATCTATGATTGAATCAAAGTGGAATAAATTTTGCTGTTTTTCCTTTTGGAATACCAAACATAGGAGCATTAATTGATAATTGTATTATAATAAATTATCTTTATTATATTTTTCTGCTTACATATATGATTAAAGTTTAATTTTATTAATTTCTACAACTGAGTTTTATAGAAATAGTGTTTTATTAATTTTAAGTTAAATATCATTTGTTTAAGAGTTAGACTTACCAATATAAGGTGCATTTTTTTATTGCAACTAATTTCATTGATTTATTATAAATCAATGAAATAGTTCCTTTTTAAACATTTCCTTTCGTCGAAACTCGACGGGTTCTACGTTATATTTTTTAATTTGAAAAACACACTTATTTTAACACACTTATTTACTTATTACACTTATTTACCTATTACTTTAAGGCACTTATTTTAACACAAAAAAATTCTGAAACTGCATTACATCCTTTTATCTTAATGTACATCAAATTGATTTTCAGTAAATCAAGATGGTAAGATATTTCCATTAAAATATGAAGAATGTACTTCACTTTTACTATCAAATGATACTTTTACCCTTTCTTGCATTCAAAATCAATAATATTCTTAATCTCTCTCTCTCTCTCAGAACTCACGAGGAGATATTTTCTAAAATAACCTTTAATGAAGTAAATTTTATCATTGAGAATTTGTGTTCCTATTGATAAAAAAATTTGTAAGGATGAGAGTATTCTGAAATCAGTTGCTAAGCTTTAAATTACAAATTACATTAAAGCAAAAGGTATGCTTAAAGTAGAATGCATATGTTAAAATCTTTGGCATTTGAATCGGCGCTTTCAATATTCAACTTCAATATTCCACTTATTCAATAAGCATTAAAAGGATAAACAGAAATTGATAACAACACGAATGAAGGAAGATGTAAATTAAAAATATATACATAATAATGTTACATATTTAAGTCATTAATTACACAAATAATTATTTAAAAGTGTAAACTATAGAATAAAATAATTATTACTTTCTTCTATCTTCAATAGAAGAAAGTATTGTAATCGAAAATTTTTTCGACTTCCGGTTTTAGCCGGGTTTTTTCAGCTTATTTACTCGTTTTAGGGATCAAAGATTCCAAAAAACATGTTTTTACAAAATGAAGATATGCATAGAATTGAATCAAATTTTTTGAGAATGTTTTTGGTTTTGGTAAGCAGGTCCTCGTTCAATTTTGAAATATTCCGCCGAAAGGGGGCGCTGCAATGGCAATTTTTGCGTCATTTTCAAAATTGTACCGACTAAAGATGTATGAAGTTATGTATCAAATTGAACCAAACTTTTTGAGTAAATGTATGGCTGTGGCTAGTTGGTCCTCCCTGAATTTGAAAAGAGTCCGCCAGAAGGAGGCGCTGCAATAGCGACTTCTGTGCTATTTTCAATATTGTACCGACTAAAAATGTATGAAGTTATGCATCGAATTGAACCAAATTCTTTTGTGTAAGTGTTTGGCTATAGCTACTTGGTCATTCCTCAATTTGAAAAAGTATCCGCCGGAAGAAAGAGCGCTGCAATAAAAAATTTTGTGCCATTTTCAATATTATACCGACTAAAAGTTTATGAAGTTATGCGTCGAATTGGAAAAAATTTTTGTATATGTGTTTGACAATGGTTAGTCGGTCCTCCCTGAATTAAAAAAAAAAAAAAAAAAAAAAAAAAAAAACGCCGGAAGAGGATGCTGCAATGTAATGTATCTGGCAGCAGTTTTAAAAATACTTGCCGGGAACTCTGGGTTCGAGGCTAGCTATGTTTATGTAGATGTTCTAAGCTTGTAACTTTTATGCTGTACATATCGCGCGCTTGAGTTCCTATTTAATAAAACAATTTAAGTTCTTCCGAGTACTATTTACATAGCTAATACATGGTGGTAGTTTAAAAGAAATATGTATCAAATACATGCGCCGGAGTAATTTTCCTTTCGTCCAGATGATTGGCAAAAATGGATCGACAGATTCGAACGTTTCAGATGTGCATCAGGTTTGAAAACGAAACCACCGGAAGAACAGGTAATTTTTTTTAGTTTATTTAATGGGATCTCAAGCTGAGGAAATATTGTCATCTTTCAATTTAAGTGCAGACGATATTAAAAGCTTTGATATTGTAAAGAATAAATTTGAAACACATTTTATTCCTACACGTAATGTTATATACGAAAGATATAAATTCTATAAGAGAACACAAGAAGAAGGAGAATCGGTAAGAAAGTTTATCACATCGTTATATGCATTAGTGCATTTCCATCCTCTTTTCAGGAAGAAATGATTACAGATAGAATTGTTTGCGGTATTCGCGATAAGAAGGTTTCTGAAAATCTGCAACTCGATATGAAACTTACACTTGAAAAAGCGATTACAATAGCTCGTCAGGCTGAAACAATTAAAAGTCAACAACAAGTTTTGAGTAGTGATACTACATATTTTAAAGTAGCTAACAGAGTAGCGTTACCATAGAATAAGAAAAACAAACAAAATAAAAATTTTGTTTTTTTTCAATTCGGATAAGAAAAAAGAAATATGTTTTTGGTGCGGGAAGCAAAATAAACATACGAAAATAGAATGCCCTTCTCGTATAACAATTTGTAACCGGTGTAAAAAGGTTGGTCACTACATTAAAGTTGTAAATTAAAAATGCGTATTAACGAAGTTGAAAAAACAAAATCGACGAACGCTTCTGAATTTTTAGTTTACATAATGAATACATCGGATAAAAATAACCCAGTAAGAATATCGAATAACCGTTGAAGTGCTAAAGTATTGATTGAAAAGACTCCTTTGCAATTCAAAATTGATACAGGCGCAGATGTGACAGTTATTCCAAAGTGCATTTATGATTCGAAATGGAAACACGTAAAACTAAAGGGATCAAGTAAAGTCATTTGCGGTCTCGTTGGGAATAATCTGAAGATAGCTGGGATAATTCGTGTTAAATAAAAGAACAAAAATTTTAGTTTTGAAGATGACGTGTATATAATAAATAATTTACAGCACCTATTGTTAATCTGTACAGCTAGTGAGAATTTGAATCTTATCCAAAGAATATATGAATTGAAATCAAAATTAGACCCTGTCAAGAAATTTCCAAAATTATTTCATGGAATTGGAAAGGTTAAAAAGCCGTATCAAATAAAATTGAAGAAAGATGCCAAGCCTTAAGCAATTTCCGTACCACGGTGAGTTCCATTAGCTTTAGGGGGTAAATTAAAAAAACTGTTGGATTATATGACAAAGAATGGAATTACTGAACCAGTAGATGAAGCCACAGAATGTTGTGCGCCTATGGTTATTGTTCCAAAGAAGTCAGATGATATAAGAATTTGTGTTGATTTATCAGTTCTAAATGAGAATATTGAAAGAGAATATTTCCCCATGGCCTCGATTGACTACACTTTGAGTCAATTTAGTAATGCTAAAGCTTTTAGTATTATAGATGCTAATGCAGGTTTTTGGCAAATATGTCTAAATCCGGTTTCTGCAAATGAATGAATTTTTATTGCACCTTTTGGGAGACTTAAATTCAATCGGTTATCGTTTGGAATTAAAACCGCTCCTGAAGTGTTCCAAAAAAGAATTCGTGAAACTATTCAAGAAGGTCCTGATATAGTGGGTCTTATGGATAAATTTATAATTTTTGGTTCGATTGAGGAAGGGCATAATCAACGATTAAACGAAGTTCTTTCAAAACTTCAAGCAGCTGGATGGACTTTGAACGCTGAAAAATGCCAATTTGCAAAAGATTCCATACATTTTCTAGGTCATATAATTTCTGAAAAGGGGATAAAACCGGATCCAGAAAAAACAAAAGCTATTTCTAGAGTTCCAACACCTAGGAATGTGACAGAATTAAAGAGATTTTTAGGAATGGCTGGATTTTTAAACAAATTCGCTCCCAATTTTGCTGATGTTGCAAAACCTCTTTAGGAGTTATTGAAGAATGATGTTGAATGGATTTGGGAAAAATCTCAAATTATGGCATTTGAAGATATCAAACAGAAACTTTGTCGTACTCCTGAATAGAGATGGGAATGCTCCGGAAAAACCGGAAAAATTGGGAAAAAAACCGGGTTTTTTCGGTTTTTTTCCGAAGGCTTATTTTTCAATTTTTCTGAATTGGAAAAATTGAAATTTCATTCATGAAATAATGTAGTGAAAATTTTGTAATAGCTACATTCTCATACTTTTTATTTTATTTATTTTTATGTTGAGTGTCCCACATGAAAACTTTAATGTGAGTAATCTGATCTCTGAGCAGAAATCTGTTTGAGAAGACTTGAAGGGATCCTTCACATTTTTTTCTTATTTGAAACACAAGACCCTTCGCAAAATTTTTCTTGAAAATAGACATTTCAGAAAAAAGTTTAATCTATAAATTGAATCTTTCGCAAATGCAGTGATTAAAGAAAAAAAAAATCTCATGCCATATAACGGCTGAATCTTATCAAGTTGTATATGTGCATAAATAACCCTTTTAAAAATGTCTAAATAGGACTCTAAAAATATTAAAAATTTCTTATTCACAAATTCTGAATATATTTTGTATAAGTATATATACAAGAAATTTACAATTTCACAAAAACAGGATTACATGAAAAAAATCTAGATATATAATTAAATGCAACTTCTCTTTTTAAAAATTAATTCATGTGCAAAATTATTTCAATAATATGCCGATTAATAGAAATCATAAAATTAAAAATTTAACATAAAATTTGAAGCATGCATTTATTACTTTTTTTTATCTCTTCAAAAAGTAAGTATTGAATTCGTGAAAAATTTGACTTCCAGTTTTTGGTGTGTTTAAACGTTTTAGAAGGTCCTGAACACGATTTGATAGTTTTTGGAAAATATTTGTCACTCTGTGAGTCTGTATGGGACAAAAATTTTATGGGCACTCGATCTCAAGAACTGATGCACATAATTTCACAAAACTTCAGATTCAGTTACACCTTGATAGAAACTCGAGATGTTTAGTTATTAGTATATATCGCCCAACTGATGGAGCTGCTATGCTGCATTATTCATAATTTCCACAACAGTTCTATCTCAAGAATTAATGTATGTATTTTCATAAAACTTCAGATTAAGTTAACCTTTGATATAACTTTGTGCACATTACTTTTTGGTGTAAATTGCTCAACAGATGACGCTGCTACGCTGCATTATTCATGATTATTGCAACAGCTCTATCTCAAGGACTAAAGGACGATTTTTTATCAAACTACAGATTCAGACAGTTCCTGATATATATTAATGTTTAGTTTTTGGTGTATATTGCCCTATAGGTGGCACTACTATGCTGCATTTTTCAAGATTTCCTTATAGCTGATTAATTGAATGTTTTTTTTCAAGGTATTGAATCTAAAATTGACCTCCATTTTACCTCCATAATGTACAGTAGTGTTGCAAAAATATGGGCAGTTTGCATTAGAAAAATACAACTGCAATGAAAAAAAAAAACCCATATTTTATTACAAGTAACTATGTTCCAAATTATACATTCCCTCTTGATTAAACTTTGAATTTTTGTAGTTTTTTAAAGCACACTAGAAGTTTATCTCTGTATGTAACTGCTTTTGTTAATTCCTCAAATAGCGAGCATTTTCTATTTGTAGTGTTCTGTTTTCATAACTTTTGAGTTCCATTCTTAGAAATATGAAATTACCATATGGAAACATTATTGAATATGGTTCTTACTCAAGAATAGAATACCAGATTTCAGGATAAAAAGAAAAAAATTTCGTTTAATTAAACTTAAAAAAAAATATTTTTCTGGTTTCAGTGAGTAAAAATCTAAGTCAATATCAATCAATCCTATGCTTTTTTTTAGTTGCAGATTTGAGTAAGCCAAACTAAAACTTAGTTTTGTTTGACTTTAGATTATAAAACTAAATCAAAACTTTGAGTTGAGATTGGAAAGCTATACCAAAACTAAACATATTTTTTAAAGAAAATAAAATTATAATTGTAAGAAAAAAGTAATAATGTAAAAATATACATCTTTTTAAACAAACAATGGCATTTTTTGAATACTGATATTGATAATAATGACAAAACTGCAACAATTTCTTTAAACTAGTATCATTTACTTAAAAATTATACTTATGTAAATGGAATGCATAATTTATTTCATTCCAAACTGCAGACATATTGGCTCATGTTTTTACATTAGGTCAATTGGTAGTTAAACATGTAACTGAAAAATCATTTCAACAGAGATATGATATAACAAACAATAGTGTTTTAAAAATTCTTAAGCTGTGGAAAAAAAAAACTTTTAAAAGCAGGCTTTCCTACTTTATTTTTACTTTGTAGTATAAAGTGAAAATAATTTTCATTTAATACAAATAAATGGGAAAAAATGTTTATTTTTTAATATTCTCTAAGAAAATATAATTTATTTGGGAGAAACAGTCATGAAAAATCAATTTTTCCAATTTTTCCGTTTTTTCCGAAAAAAACCGGTAAAAAACCAGTTTTTTTCCGCCACTTATATTTTTCCGGAAAATTTACATCTCTACTCCTGAATTAGCGTTATATGATCCGAAAAAGTAACCTTTATATCAACCGACGCATTATCATATGGTATCGGTTTAATTTTATGCCAGAAAGATAATGGTCATTTACGTCCAGCTTTCTATGCATATCGGACATTGTCTGAAACAGAGAAAAAATACACACAAATAGAAAAAGAAGCGTTGGCTATTGTGTGGGCCTGTGAAAGATTTCACGATTTTATTGTTGGCCTAGAAGTTCACATAGAAACAGATCATAAACCTCTTGTGCCTATTTTTATGTCCAAACCTTTAGATAATCTAACACATAGACTCCAACGCATGAAATTTCGAATGATGAGATATTCATACACTATGAAATATACTCCTGGAAACAAGCTTGCCATTGTTAATACATTATCCCGTAGCCCTTTGTCAGAAAGAGGAAAAGAAGAATTAAGTGAAGAAATTACGGCTTATGTGCAAATGATTATTGAAAATTTTCCTTCATCATATTCAGATTGGCTGAAATATGGGCGTTGCAAAAAGAAGATCCAATCTGCAAATTACTAATTAAATTTTCTAGAGATGGTTGGCCAAACAGAAAGGAAGTGCCAGAAGAATGTTTAAAATATTGGGAACACCGGCATTCAATTTCTATACAAAATGATTTGTTGATGAAAGACGCTAGACTAATTATACCTTTGAAACTACGAAAAGAAATACTTAACAGAATACACGATGGTCATCTTGGAATAACAAAGTGCAGAGCCAGAGTTCGTGAGTCTGTTTGATGACCAGGACTATCGGCAGAAAGTAATGGTTTCATAGAATCGATGGTTAAAAAATGTAAGCTACATTACCTGAAAGCTGAAAATGATGATCCACCCCACTTGAAAATGGATTTAGTCCAGCAGAACTCCTGATGGGAAGACGCTTACGAACGCCTATTCCTACAGTGAATGATAAGTTAAAGTCTAAAGTGTTAGACGAAAGATCCTTATTCAAAAAGGAACAAGATAGGATTGAGAAACAAAAGTATTACTTCAATCGTCATCATCGAGCTAGACAACTACCACAATTAGATGTCGGTCAGCAGGTATGGATATCAGACATGAGGACGTATGGAAAGGTAAAAAGTGCCTATGAAGCTCCAAGATCTTACATGGTTTAGACTCCTCGAGGTATTCTAAGAAGAAATCGTATACATCTGCATCCTTCTACGATTCCAAAATCCTTCAGATGGAAAGATAATGATATACCAGTAAAAGAGAATGGCGTTCCTGATGATACATCCAAAAAAGACACCTTTCAGGATATAACGCCTGTGAGCGATCCTGTTAGCATCACTCATTCTCCTAATGCTGTAGTCCATGCAAACAGGCCAATCCATTTAAGACTCGTAGCGGCAGAACTGTTCGTGCTCCTTCAAGACTTATTGAAGAGGACATTTAAAGGGAGAGATGTAATGCAATGTATCTGGCAACAGTTTTAAAAGAACTTATCAGGAACTCTGGGTTCGAGGCTAGCTATGTCTATGTTGATGTTGTAAGCTTGTAACTTTTATGCTGTACATATCGCGCGCTTGAGTTCCTATTTAATAAAGCAGTTTAAGGTTCTCCCTAGTACTATTTATGTAGATAATACAAAAACATTAATGATGACGTAGACTATTAGACGTCTCAAAATTTGAATTAAGATCCATTAAAAAGCATAGTTTCAAATAAAAGACAAAAAAAAAAAAAAAAAAAAAAAAGAGGGTTAAAAACATTACATTTTTTGAAGCAGAATAATAAAAATATATAATAAAAAATAGAATTTTGAAAAAAGATTCTGTAATTTAATAAGGTATATCATTTTGACAGATTTTGCTAAAATGTATTTATATTGTGAGGGAGTGACCTTTGTCATAAAGGCAGTCTAGTATTTCTGAGATCGTGACGTCAATAATTTAACATGTGTAAGCGTGAAAGCGACATCTATCCTCTCTTTTACTTTAATTTTCTAAAGCGTGTGTGTCTCTTTCGGATTCTACAGTTAGGTCGCGGTTAGTAGTAATATGTAAATTTGAAGTATCTCAGTTTGCAACATATAAAAGCTTGGAGTATGAGTGTGTGTGGTGTGTCTCTGGCGACGTTAGCCAGCAGAGTGTCTCTAGCGGCGATTTCCCGCTGGTGTCTAGCAGAGTGTGTCTAGCTGCGTAAATTGATCCAGAGCAAGCGATATCGAGTGTTAGCGAGCCCCCAGTGAGTTGCTAAGGAGTTTTGGTATTTGACTCGAGAAGTTGGCCAGTGGTAAGAATTTAATAGTAATTACGTGATCATCCCAAAGTTAATAAAGAAATATATACAGCCACGGGCTGTCTAATAAGATTTTATCTAGCAGCTTAGCCGAAAGATAGCTGAGAAGTAGTCTGAGGTGCCCCGGTTGAGCTAGTTCCGGAGCTGTGAGTATGAGTTTAATCTTTTAGTAGTGTTCTCAGTTGTGAAAATTACAGACTTGCTCCACTCCCCTTGAGCCCTTATCGTTTTTAATAAACTGTTTTTTATCTCATGTACTGAGTTATGTCTGCATTTAACACCCAGTACGAGCACCCAACCGTTACAATATAAATGCAGCAAAGCTTGTAAAAAGTGAACTTTCCTATAACAAGAATGCTGTCTTAAACGGGAAAATTCTATATTATTATTGAAAAGAATCTTGCTATTACGAAATCCTGTTTAAAACGGAACTTTCTCCACTCACTGCAATTTCATCTTGACAGATTTTGCTATATATATATATATATATATATAGCTTGAAAGAAAATTCTAGGCCCCCCTCCGAAAAGAAATCCTGGCTATAGAAAACTGTCCGTTTATCTTGAATTGTGCTTTTATTTGGAAAAACCATATTTCAGAACGATCAATCCAAAAAGCAGGTGTTTTGATACTCACCTTACACAATTCTGGCGCTGAAACTTTTGAATTTTTATCGTTTTTATCCGTAATTACTCAGAAATGCGGCTCCCCAATTTCTTGGGACGGCTTTTATATCTTAACTTCAATTCGTCTAGTTTGCGGATATTATAAATATCACGATTAAAGATACCTAATATCCTTGACAACTTCACAACTCTTTACTCATAGAGCACACTTTTTAAAATAGAAAACAAAAACTTTGAATTAAAAAATAAAATAAAATTTTGCTGCATAAATTTAAGACGCAACATGCTGCATCTTTCGGTCCGCTGAAAAAAAAAAAGTCCTGACTCAAATACGATATAACTGTCCAATGTGATCTCTTCGCTGGACATGTTACATTTCTTTACTGATGCTGTCTAACTAGCATCGACTGATGCAGCATGTTGTGTCTTAAATTTATGCAGCATTTTTTTAACTCAAAAATTTTGTTTTCTATTTTTGTAAGTATGCTCCATGAATAAATAGTTGTGAAATTTTGATGATTTTAGATATGTTTAATCGTAATATTTATAATATCCGCAGACTATACTAGTTGAAATTATGATACAAAAGCCGTCCCAAGAAACTGGTGAGCCGCATTTGTAAATAAATATGGTTGGAGACGATAAAAATTCAAAAGTTTCAGTGTACCAAAAATCTACTTTTGGGCTGGTCGTCCTGAAATATGGATTTTCCAAAGAAAAGCCCAGTTTAAGATAAACGGACAGTGGCGTAGCCAGGCTTTTTTTTTTTCGGAGGGGGGGACCTAGAGTTTTCTTTCAGTTTATATATATATATATATATAGTAAAGTCTTTCAAGAAGAAATTACAAACAGTGGAGAAAATTTCATTTTAAATAGGCTTTCGTACTTGCAAATATTCTTTTCGGTAATAATATGGAATGTTTCCGTTTAAGACAGCATTCTGTTATAAGTAAGATCACTTTTTACAAGTTTTGCTGCATTTATATAAATATATTTTAATAAAACCTGTCAAAATGGTCAGGACCTGATTACCGAATAGGCACGAGAACCACGAGCTTCTCTTAGGGAATTATGAAGGGGCCCAAAATTGAGAAAACATGAAACCTTAAATTTTATATCATATTAATTCCAATCTAAAATTCTATCTAATTTATTTTCAAATTATTAATACCTATATATATTATATGTATTAAAAGTGTTTAATAAAAATACCTTTCATAATAAATTATTTTTTCATGTAATAGACCAGTTTCAACCACATGATCACAATTTCTCAGTTTGTCCAATAAACTAAAATCATCAATTTATCAGACAATATTATTGTCCTACAAATCAAGATCGCAAAAATCCAATAATATAATATTTATAGCAATTTGAATAATATTGTATCACTGGGCAAATTTCTAGGTATGTCGAATTTAGGAGAAATCTCAGACCCTCTCGGGGCCCTCTTCTCGAATGAAAGAGGGCCCCGAAATAACATGGTGCTTCCCGTAGCTTTAGAAGTTAATCGGGCACTGGAAATGGCTGGAAATTTTATAACAAAATTTTGCCCCCTCCCCCTGGAACTGAATTCTGTCTCAGCCATTGAGCATCACTGTTAAAAATTTGACCCTTTTGCTGCATCGTCACTCCACCGCTTTTATAGAAAACGGCCTATTATGGAGCATTCTCATGGGTCAAAAGAGAAATATCACATCAAGAGCAGCTCACATCACGTGACTTTTAACGGAGAACAATGAAGAAAGCTGGCGATAGTTGTCCTACACTGTAAAAAATATGACTATTTTGCTGCATCGTCACTCCCCCGCTTTTATAGAATGTCACTCTTTTGGCCAATGAGAAAGCTCCATGATAGCCTGAAGTAGTCGTTTTCTACAAAAGCGGTGGAGTGACGATGCAGTAAAATAGTCATATTTTTTACAGTGTACACTGTAAAAAATATGACTATTTTGCTGCATCATCACTCCACCGCTTTTATAGAAAACGACTACATCAGGCTATCATGGAGCATTCTCATTGGCCAAAAGAGTGATATTCTATAAAAGCTGGGGAGTGACGATGCAGCAAAAGTTTCAATTTTTTAACAGTGTACAGCACACAGGCTTCTAGTATGCGTAGATGCCACATTCCATTGTTCTCTCGGCATGGTTTCGAATCCAACATCTTTGGCAAAAAGATGCCGTTTTTTGGCGGTGATCGCTTTATTGTCAACTTTCAGATTTCACAAAGAGAAAAGCAGAAGTGCGGTCAATTCAAACCGGCTCGGCGCGCTAAATCTGCCCTCCGTCACATGACGGAAGGAAAAGATGCTTGATCATTCCTTTCATGACGTCACAAAAGGTGGCTGAATGACATCCAGCGATTGGTGCAAACAGGGCTCAAGTGACGCACCCATCGTTTTGTACCAATCGCTGGATGTCATTCAGCCACCTTTTGTGACGTCATGAAAGGAATGAGCAAGCCCGGTATCTAGTGTTGCCTTGTTTATATTCTTTGTTCCATGGCCGAGGCAAGCCGAGAATTCTGGGACAAGTGTGACCCTGAACTGCCGGCAACCTTGGCGATTTTTTTCGACTGGCGATAACTTGGCATGTGTTTTAACCCTCGCCGCCGTAGAAATCAGCACCCACCCGTCTCTGGCCTAATAAGTGATAAATGCGCCAAACAGTTGTCATTCCTCAGGGAATGCTGGGATATGGGTGAACCTCACAGAAATCCGGTGGCATCGACGATCACCCTGCTCCTAAGGGGAAAGAGGCTTCGTTTTCCTTCCCGGTTTATATTCTTTGTTCCATGTTTGAGGTAGCTTCTAGTAATTATAACATCCATGATTAAAATTTTCGATATATTTGAATTCGAATAACGTTCGATTATTTTTATTCTGCAAAAGTTATGGTTTCGATTTGTAATTTGACTGTCATATGTCATGTGAAATAAATTCGAACATGCGAGCCCAAGTTCGTGGTTTAAATTTAAAAGTAAAATATTTGGTGACAACATATAAAAACATTCGAAATACGTACTTTCCTAAAAATGAAAACAATAAGAGTTTCAATGTGATGACAGTGATAATTTTTTTGCAGTTCTTGTTTAGCGTATCTCGTGTAAGTATGCTGAGTATCTTGCTGCTAAAAATTTTACTATACAGTTTTAGGATGTTGGTTTTGTTTACATTGCATTTGCATCGTCAGGTATTTTAAAGGCGAAATCTTGATGAAAGCGAAAATATTCTATTGCTGGTAAACTAAAGTCACTTTATGGAACTCAGCTTGGCGCAATTTAATTTCATTATTGTTTTTTTTCTTCTTTATATGAATTGCAAAATATTGCAAGTAGTAAATGCAAATATTACAATTATTTCCAATATGTTTATTATATTGGTGTATATATAGTATTGTTAATTTGAAGATTTAAAATTTAATTTTTTTTATCATGCATATAAAAGTTTGTGATTTAAATCTGATAAGTACTATTGATTTAACAAATAAGAATTATATGTAATATCTTATTTTTATACTAATGTTTAAATTAAGTAATTTATTCTGTACTTTCAAAGCTGATTTAGCAAGAAATTCAAAATTTTTTGGTTTCAACTTGTTAGATTTGCAAAAAAGTTTAGAAACTTGCATCACTCAGGGAAAAAAAAAAATGTATCCTTGTTTCCCATTAATTCATGTACAGGGTGAGTCAAAATAATTTCTCTCATTAAAAATTGCAGAAATTCTTTGTGAATAATGATCAGAAAATAAGCTTTAAACAAACACATTGACATTACAGAAAATTTATTTCAAATTTATCATGGGAAGGATTTTTATAGCAAACCAAGCAAAACATTATGTTTTGCTATTTACACAAAGAGAGTAAGTCTTTTTTTTTTTTAATATTTATTACTCTTACTTAATCATATTCGAATGTTAATGCTAAGAGAAATTTACAATATCAATATCATGCCTGTAGTTTAATTTTATTACTTTATTTTATAATATTGATTTGTTTCTTTATTTTAAGCATACACAGGGTTCATACAGACTCCTTGGATTCCTTAGAAACTACTTAGAAATGAAAACATTCCTAAGTAGTACTTAGAACTACTTAGATAAACAAAATACTCTTTAGAAACTCCTTAAATTGTATTACAGAACCAAACTGCAGTTGCGCATGCACCGCTTCGTGTGCATATTGCACACGAGCAATGTTGCTTCCGAGAAAAAAAAAAAAAAAAAAAAGAAAGAAACGGGATTGTAAAGCGCACGGCAAACCCTTTATGCACATCATTCATCAGAAGCACAGCAGTGACTGGTTGGGATCATTCTAATAGTGACCAAAGTGATTTATTTTTCACGGCTATAAGGGAAAGAAAATTGAAAAGAATAATCCAGACACACGTCTAAGCTTCTAATTTCAAAAAGTGATTACACTGTTTAACTCCTTCACAGCTAGTTATATACAACTTTGATTTCTTCTTCATAATACAATTCATCATGCTCAATTTTGCTGGTAACGGTGGATTCAGGTGTGATTCTCGTCCGAAAATTTAAGGCATCCTTTGCCGAAAATTTGAAATTGGGTTATCAGTTCCGCTTAGTTGCCAGCTTGTACGGTTTTACGTACAGAAAAAACAATCGTGGAGAAATGCAAATTTCGTGAAAGGTTTGTCAAAAAAGCACACATTTTGTGAATGTTTTTGTCAACGATCTTTGTCAAAAGATGGCTGAAAAACACGAATTTCCTGTGCGGATCGTGGTTAAAATGGCAATTTCACCAAATATCGCAGATAAAACGTTAATTTCACGCATAGGACCAGGGAATTGTATAAAAATTTAATTTAAAAAAAAAAAATTGACCTAAATCACTTAAAAAATATTTCTTTACCCTTTTAAAGGCATTTTTGCAATTGGAACTATATGTCTATGACTAATGGTTTAGAAATTAGCCATTGGCCACAGTTGAGTTTGGACACCCTATGTACACTTTGCCTCAGAAACACGAGTTTGCAAATTATGTTGGTCTTGCTGCTTCTTTTAGAACATTTTAAGCAGGAACACATATGCAAACTAAATTTTTAGAATTTATTTTTGATATTTTTAATTATTTTATTTCATAACTTATTTTTTATTTAGAGCATGGGTTCCCAACGGGGGCAGTACTGCCCCCCCCCCCAGTGGGGGCTATCGAGTCCAGAGCCAAATAAGGGGCATTAAGACAATCAAGGGGGGGGGGCGCTGACGTGGTGTACCTAGCAATTTAATATATATGTAGCAAAACTAGCTTCCCTCCCACAGTCTTGTTTAGGACAGAGATAAAAATTTAAAATACACCTTTAAATGAAAATCTATGCAATAGAACCTAGAGCTGGGTCCCAAAAATCTAATTTCTTTTACGAATGTCAAAACATTTGTCCACAGTTATTGGTGGTTCTCCAGCAATTACGGAGCATCATAAGGCGTGCATGTGAAACAAGCACTGTCATTTATACTTGATGTACATTATTCATCTTCCGCCATTGGCTACAAATAAAAAAATGTGTGAAATATCAGTATTTTGTTAACCACTTAATCGTCGTGCCCGAGACATTCACAGGCTGCAAGCTTGATGGCATTTATTCAGAATTGTTTGATTCCCGCCAGTTTTATAAAATAGTGTAGTTTGTTTTATTCTAGTATCATTCTTACTTGTCGTTAAACACGATGAATATATATATTTTTTTTTCTAAAAAGTGGTGGCAAAAATGAATTTTGATTTTTAAACCATAATTTAATGCGACCATTAAGGAGTTAAAGAGAAATTCACATTCTTTAATCCATTTATATTATTGGAAGTATTTTCTCTCCATAAGTAAATATGCCGCAGCAGAAGTTTCGCTAATGTGCCAATAAAGAGAAATCCTGTTGTTCGCACGCGCACACAGTTATCTTTTGGATTCCTTGTTTTTTGATGATTTTTAACGCCATTTTTTAGTGCTACGAAAATACGTATTTCGGATTTGTCAAAAAGAGACTGTTTTGAATCTATGTTAAACTCTATATCGGCCCATTTTCCATCAAAATCCGATTGACTACTTTGTTTTTAAATAAAGTGTTTTGAATTTTGAAAGTGTTTTTATTTTAAATAAAGTATTTTATTTTATGGTTTGTTGCAAAAATTTTAGGTGTGGATCGGTGGTATTTAAAAACCGCCAAATCTATAGCTGCAGTGGCGTTAATACATAAGTACCGAAAATACTGTAAGCTTCCTATTTTTTTACAGTGTTTTTCGTTTATCATTTCCCATCCTATTAATATATTTTGATGAAGTTACCTAAATCATTAACTGGTGGTGTTTTGTTTTATTATATGTTGCAATATATTTTATTTTTATTTGTATATTATTATCTTTTATTTTTAAATAATGTAATAGTAAATAGAAAAACAAAATGTTCATAAAAGTGTTTTATTTATGTATGTCCATTTCAACCCCACAAGCTCTCCTCTTCATTCCCTACAATGGGGTTAATAAGGACATTTCCCCCAATTCTCATAAATGTGTACAGATTTTTAACTGCTGCAGTTGGTGATGCAGTTACTAGTATCAAGCCATGGTTTTAAACGAGAATTAGGCACAGGTATGAGGATGATATCTTTTAAGGGAGACCCGAACCCCATTTTCGGCCAAAAATCATCAAAAGTTCAAAAAATTTTTTATCTCAGAAAACGATAAAATACATATTTGCGAATATCCATGCAAAATTTCAGAACTCGGGGACACTTAGAACAAGTAGCAAATGAGCTTTTTTTTAATTGTAGTCACTAGAGTTTAAAGGATTAGCAGCCATTTAAAATGTGTTTTACTGAAAATGACTTTTTCCATATTTTGCCTAAGTTCAAAGTACTAAGGCTCAGTGGTAAAATGGTTTAGAAATAAAGTGTTTGTTTTTAGAATCTTAAAAAAAAATTGCAACAAAAGTAAGGAGAGATAATTTTTTTAACTATTTCTGAAAATTTTACAAAAATTGGTAAACATGGAAATTATAACGAATTTAAGGAAATTTACCATGCATGATTTCTTTTTTTTTAGCTGATTAAAATAGAAAATTAAAAATATCTCTCCCTAGGTCGTTTCCATGTACTATAACATTATTTAAGAAATTTTAGTAATACCAAAATATTAAAAATTGTATAAGGAGTAGTAATTTAAAAAAGTGTATTTTTCCACATAAAAAATATACTTTTTAATAAAAAGTGAATTTTTTTGCTAATTATTCCTTACAAAAAGATTCTTAAATAGTACACCAAAATTCATTACTTTAAAATCAATAATAAAAATTTTGGGTTTTTTCTTACGGGTCTCCCTTAATTTCATTATTTATATCAGCTTATAAAGACAAAATGTACCTTTCATTTCCATTTTTCCCTATTAAGAATATTTAATGATGTTGATTTAAATAAAACAAATGAACAAACAAAAGCCATCATAATGCTTTTCTGGGAAAACTTTTGTTCAAATGAAATGTAAGTAGAGGTAAATACAAGCACCATCCTACATTTTTAGCAGTTTCTGCAAAACAGGGATATTTATTTGCATGCTGCTAACATTTGGACCCCTTCATGCTGAATTTCCGGACGATTCCAGGATATTTCAAACATGAATATTCAGAGTTGGCTTTTCGATCCTTTCGCAAATGCCAATACAGCAAAATAATTAAATTTAGTGGAGGAACTTGTAGAACTCACAATTAACGAAATGGTTATCAAGAGTTCTGTCTACAAATATCAATATTTTCCAGCTTTCTACTCTGAATTATGGGAAAGTGTACACTCATTTTTTATCGCCAGAAAGTTTTCCTTCATCATATTTGGCTGAATATGGATTCATTGAGGTAACTAATTTACTGCCTAAGAAAGTGAATAGACTGCATTTGAATAAACATGTCAATTTGCGACTGATTTTAACGAAATCGGAACCCAATATTAACAAATTATTAAAAGCCTACCAGCCTTATCCATCTTAATTTATTTCTTAATAATTTTGTGTTTGTTTGTAAATGGGTCATTCCACGTGAAATCAACCAATTTAAAGAAAACTTGTTGCATCATAGTCACAGATTTTTTTAAAATTCTTATCATAGACAGACATAGTACTGAAACCCTCAAATCTGAAATTTAAAAGCAATTTTCACAATATTGGCTTAGATATGGCCATTTGAAAACTGGCCATTTTTACGAAATGGCGGCCATCTTGGAATTGTGTCACTGTCTAAATATGGCCATAACTTGACAACTAATGGCTCAAATGTTATATATCTGGTACCAATTTGAAGCTATTTGTACAAAGAATGAATATTTCACATCAAAACAATAATAAATTTTCATTTTTTTACTTTTTATTATGTGCAAAGTGAAAATTTCACCCGAAAAAAGGGCAGATTGTAATGGCTCATAAAAAAAATGAATCATCATGAATTTTTCTGAAACTTGGTAAAAACATTGCTCCATCTGTGTGCTTTAAATAAAAAAAAAATTGGAAAGGTAAAATTTGTTGTTTTAAAATAAATGGTTTTTTACACATAAGGTGTCATTAACCAAATAATGATCTTTTTAGAATCTGTAAGCATTCCTTATTCAAAAAATAATGGTTAAAATAAAATTTTCTAACATCCAAATTAATGTAAAAGTATATTCAAAACCTCATTTGTACTATTTTTGTAGGAATCTGCCCCCCAGCCCCCCTCCCACCCCCCCCCCCAAAAAAAATTATACAATTCAAAAAATTTTACACTGAAAAAGATAAGAAAATAATTAAGGAATATAATGTATAATTATAAAATACGTATAAATGCAATGCATACATATGGTGATTTACTTCACATATGGGGGCGAGTGGGGTAGAATGGGACAGTAGGTTTTTCTCTTTATATATCATTCTAAATATTTCATCAATCACATATTAGATGAAGTAATGGTACCCCAATCTTCAATTGAAAAAAGTAGCTAATTTACACAAGCTTGCAATTATATAAAGAAAAAGATTATTTCAAGAATCAAAACATGAATTCAAAATTTTAAATTTTGAATTCAAAACATGATGTAAAAATTTTATTATGTTTCTATAAGCTGATGTAATATTGCATCATGTTCTATATAAGATGATGCAATTTAAAGATTGCCCTGGATTTGTATTATATTATTGTTATTTATTTTTTTGTCTCATCATATCTAGATTTTTGTTCATATAAATTTTAACTCAATGTGAACAAAAAATAACAAATGTCAACTCAATTAACTCATTTATATATATTTATTTTATTTAAATTACACAATTGAATAATTTAACTCTGTAATTTACAGCTAGTATTTCTCCAACATTTCTGGAGAAAATATTATGTGCCTTTTTTTTTTTTTTTTTTTTCATCCATTCCATAGTAAGGTATTTAAAATATTTATGTAAATATGTTTTGAGAATTATATTATCATATTTTGAATGAAATGAAATAAAAAGTACTGTAAAAATGAATATTTAGTGTAAATAACTGCAAATTGATATTTCTTTATTGAATTATATAATATAAACACAATACTTTAATTTAGATCCTAGAAAATTTCATTTTAACCAATATTTCTTAAATTAAGAATACTTACAGATTTTAAAATAATCATTTTTTCGGTCAATGACATCTTATATGTAGAAAACCATTTTTAAAACAACAAATTTTACCTCTCTAATTTTACAGTATAATGTTCCATATATAGAGAAACTGTTACATCTATGCATAATCAAATCATTATACAGAAAGCGTAAAAAGTATATGAACTAAATTTACTTTTCATTTTTGAAATAATCTTTTTCTTTAATTGCAAGCTTATGTAAATTAGCTACTTTTTTCAATTGAAGATTGGGGTACCATTACTTCATCTAATATGTGATTGATGAAATATTTAGAATGATACATAAAGAGAAAAACCTACTGTCCCGTTCCACCCCACTTGCCCCTTATATGTGAAGTAAATTATCATATATATATATGCACTGCATTTATAGGTATTTTATAATTATACATTATATTCCTTAATTATTTTCTTATCTTTTTCAGTGTAAAAATTTTTCAATTGTCTAATTTTTTTTTTTGGGGGGGAGGGGGGCTGGGGGGGCAGATTCCTACAAAATTAGTACAAATGAGGTTTTGAATATACTTTTACATTAATTTAGATGTTAGAAAATTTTATTTTAACCATTATTTTTTTAATCAGAAATGCTTACAGATTTTAAAAAGATCATTATTTGGTTAATGACACCTTATGTGTAAAAAACCATTTATTTTAAAACAACAAATTTTACCTTTCCAATTTTTTTTTTATTTAAAGCACACAGATGGAGCAATGTTTTTACCAAGTTTCAGAAAAATTCATGATGATTCATTTTTTTTATGAGCCATTACAATCTGCCCTTTTTTGGGGTGAAATTTTCACTTTGCACATAATAAAAAGTAAAAAAATGAAAATTTATTATTGTTTTGATGTGAAATATTCATTCTTTGTACAAATAGCTTCAAATTGGTACCAGATATATAACATTTGAGCCATTAGTTGTCAAGTTATGGCAATATTTAGACAGTGATACAATTCCAAGATGGCCGCCATTTCGTAAAAATGGTCAGTTTTCAAATGGCTATATCTCAACCAATATTGTGAAAATTACTTTTAAATTTCAGATCTGAGGGTTTCACTACTATGTCTATCTATGATAAAATTAAAAAAAAAATCTGTGACTATGATGCAACACCCATTGGTTGAATTCATGTGGAATGACCCAAATATTTAAAAAAAAAAAATTACTAAATTTGACTCTGAGTTAATTCCTACTTAATTTCTACATTGTGATTCTTAATATAAAAAGATAAAATTTGGTATTGATAATTATAATAATTTCATATTTTTATAATTAATTATTACAGAAGAGGGGGGGGAGCATTGGAATATTTTCTCTTGTAAAAGGGGGCGGTGGTCGTGAAAAAGTTGGGAAACTATGATTTAGAGCACAAGGAGTATTTTCCTAAAGAGATCAAAATGGCCCCCATCCATCGTTCTAGGAATACATGCCAATTTTTCAAAAACTAACGTATCTAGAATGTTGATTTTTAGAAATATGTGTTATCTATTTAGGAAAAGTGAAAAAATTTCAAACTATTTCTTTCAACCAAACAAAATTGTCTAGGTGTCAAAATGAACCCTATTGCTGTTCTAGTGTTAAATACATTTAAAAATATTTTTACTGATCATAAGAATTGTTAAAGTTTTAGATATCTAATTTTTTTCTTTGTCTTTCTCTCTTTTGCAGGACTACTTGATGATGTTAAAAATTCTGTATATGTGAAATAAATATAGCAGATGTGAATTCTTTGATTCAAAATGGATAAAATGTCTACAGAAGAAAGACATTTATATACTCGATATTTTTATAATTCTGTGGTTGAATTCATTTGTTTTATAATTTTATATCTGGAAACATTTGGAACAGCTTCTTTAACTAATATTAATAAATATGTAAAATTTTTCAAACCTGAAGTTGCTGATTTAATTTCCTCGTTTAAAGGAGAAGTTTCTACAGATAAATTGATCCAAATGTTGCAAACTCTGGATTGTTTTATAATTTATGAAAATGAAATAAAACTCAATAAGAACATAAAATGGAAAGATGTAATTTTTGAAGATTTTATCATGAGCAAATGTGTGGATTTATTTTTAAGAGGGCAAAATAATATGGATGAAATATGCAAAAATTTAAATTTGAACCGCATTGTTAAGATAAATGGACAAAATCTTATGCATATAATTGAAAAGTCTTCTTATATTTCTGTCTGTAGTGACCAAACTTTTACATTACATCATTTCCATGGATTGATAGGATTTGAAGATCACATATGCAATTCTGTAATTAATTATTTTCATGATATTTTATACCACAGCAATGTCTTGTCATATGAAGACATTGGAAATCACAGCAAGTCGCTGTCAATTTGTGGATTAAATAACATGATTGAGATTCTATCTATACTTTATTGTAGTCATCAGTTTAGCTGTCAAGATGGTTACATATGTGTGAGCAAGAAATCTAAAAAATATCTGAAACAAAAGCCTATAAATATAGAAAAAATGGAAATTAACTTTTCATCAAGATCCATGCATCTAGGACAGGTTGTATTTGGGGTATATGGGCCTTTTTTGCATCAGTGGTCTGGAGAAATCGGTTTTATAAAGAAAAATTATGGTGTGATATACTGTGTTGTAGATTTTTCAAATGGTAGCCAAGGAATATTTACTATCTTTTTTTCTAAAGCTGCACTAAAAATCATTTCAGAGTTGGATGATTTGCAGAAATATATCAATGTCCGTGATGCTGTTGAATTTGATGCCGAATATTATACAGGTAAAATGCTAGACAGGTGTTGGAAAGCTACAACAGTAAAATTATGTAGTGAAAAATTTCAGCATGATGAATCTCTTAGTGATAAATTGAATAAGAACACTGAATTAGAAAGGCATAAATGTGCAAATAATAAATGTTGCTCAAAAATGAATCCTAAAGTGAGTGCCTTTGATTCCAATTCCCAAAATATTAAGAATAAGAATTGTGAAAATAAACAGACTGTACGGAAAAAATTAAAAACGTCTGATTATGAATCATGGTCATCAAGTGATTCAAATAGTGGATTAGAAATTGATAGAAATAATATGTCAAATGCTTCTCCTAATCAAATACCTTCAACTAATTTTTGTTTTAACTCATCACATGAACAGGGTTTAGATTATTTGTTTGTGTTTGGACACATTTATCTGTTAATGGAAGATAAAGGAATAGCTATTGCTAAATATGGAAGTAAATTTTATAATATATTATTTATGAGAGATTCAATATATGCACCAAATGCATCTGGACGTTTTTTCGTGAAAGGTCAGAAAATTTTAGCTGTTATTCCTTATTTAAAAAGTTTTCCAAA
The DNA here is from genome assembly GCA_964019185.1 of Maratus speculifer. NCBI lineage: Eukaryota > Metazoa > Arthropoda > Arachnida > Araneae > Salticidae > Maratus > Maratus speculifer. The sequence continues at coordinate 117,243,263 of OZ025301.1, forward strand.
ATTTGATTCAGTTTGTACTTCAATTCTAGTTTATGGTTTAAATGAAAGTGAAACTGGTGAGACTGAAAGTTTGAATGTTTCACCCAAAGAATTTGCAGTTAGAATGCTAATTAGTAAGTTGAGCAACTATTGTAGTAATTGTTATAATTTTTTCTGTCCTTTCAATAGTTTACCTCAAGAGTTTCTGGACTCAGATCTAAGTTATAAAGCACAGTTTATTAAATCCTACGATTTTATTAAATCACAGTATAGGTTACCTTTCACTGATGACAAGATGTTGCTTTTGTTACATGACATAGAGAAAGCTAATTCAAATGATGGAAATTTTGATCTTAAAGTATTTAAGTTCTTCATGGAGATGGGTAAATGCTTACAGAGAAATGGTGATAGAGAGAAGGCTAAAAGAAAGAAAAATAAAATTCTCAATCCAGAAGCTGATTGTAGATGTAATACTCCTCCAAATACACTACAGCAAGACTTGTGTGTTAAAACATTCAAACAAAGGTTTTGTAGTGAAAATAATGTACAAAATTTACATAGCAAAACATCTGGAAGAAGAGTGACTAGTGAAAATGACATATCTAATTTACATTTAACATTAAAACCTGATTCATTTAATAGTCTAACTAGCTTTGGTTCATATAAAACATGCTCAACAGATTCCTCTGAAGTTTTCTACTCTTGTGAATCAGCCTCAGATTCTCCAAAGAATGTTAATTTTGATAAGGATGTTTTAGACCTGCCTGATTGTGAAGGTTCACCTACTAAGATAAAAACAGTGCCTGAAATCAATGTCACAAAACCTCTGCCCACAGTATTCAATGAATTGTGCACAATTTTATCAATGAAGTCTAGTCAATGTCTTGAAATGGAAGAACAGAAACATCATCAGAAGAAATATAAAAATGTTACTAACTTAGCAGACAATAAATATTTGTCCCTTCAATCAGTGCCCTCTCTAAAGTGCTCTTTTAAGAATCAGAAAAGGGCTATTTCATTACGCTCCTTTAAAAGAACTGCCAATAAAAGTTGTGTTAGAAAACCTCTAACATTAAAAGCACAAGTATCTGTGGTATCTAAGTCATTCATCTTCGTTGCTGCAGATATGAATGGCCAAAATATTCTGTTGCCATTTCCTAAAAAAGACATTCCTTCTAATTTGCTGGGAAATATCAAACTGAATTCATCTTGTGAAATCACCATTATTCCAAATGTTATTTCAAATTTATCTCACGTTTCAACATTTCGTATGTTCATTTGAATGATGCTTTAGACCTGCCTAACTGTAAAACTTCATCTACTAAGTAAAGTCTACCAATAAAAAAGTGCCTAAAATTGCTGTTACAAAACTTCTCTTTACAATATTTAATAAAAAATGCACAGTTTTGTCAATACCTTAAAATAAAAGAACAGAAACACCTTTGTGTGAAATATAAAAATGTTATTAACTTAGCAAGCAATAAATTTTTATTCCTTCAACCAGTGCCATTTGATAAGTGCTAAGAATTAGAAAAAGACTTTTCACTATGCTCCTTTAAAACTGCCAATAAAAACTGTGTTAAAATTCCTCAAACATTAAAAGCATCTTTGATATCATCTTTTTTACATACCGTAATTTCTGGGAGATAAGCCGTTATACGTGTTTCAAAGTTAATTTTTTCCAACTGCGGCTTATACGCTGGTGCGGCCTATACAATTATTTTTTTTATTTCCAACCCAGTGTTGCAAGCAAAATATTGCATAAAGCTGCAAATTAGAAAAATTGTAAATATTCTGAAATCAACAAGGAAAAAGTTAGTGCATTTTCAAAAACTTAAAAATAACATTTGATTTTTAAAATGTGAATAGAAAAATGAAGTATTAATTTTTTAAATAAATTTCGACAAACAAAAAATTTAAACAAGATTTTAAAGAAGAAAAAAGGAAAAGGTATTTTTGTTAAGCATAGTCTCTTTTTGCATTTTATCGCCCAACATGTTGTTTAAGTTCTATTTATTAATTTATTTTGTACATTCATTTTCGTTTGAAGTCAGGATTATGGCTCCATGGAAATTTTCTATTAATACTTTTCAGCTTGTTGCAATTTAAAAAGCTTGTTAAATATACTTTTTGTAATTTATTTCGATTTTCTTTTTCAATTTTACTCTGGGGCATATCTAAAAAGAAAGCGTATTAATTCAGCATAAGTAAAAAAATTACAATATAAATAAATACTGACGAGTTATATTTCTTTTTATTATTTACTAAAAATATTTGTTTTTTTTTTAATTTCTTTAAAAAATGCATTTTTTTTAGCATTAAATTAATTAGCAAAATTTTTCTATTAATTAGATTATGCATTTTTTGTTTGTGCGGCGTATAAGCTGCGGCCTATACACCGGTGCGGCCTATCTGATGAAAATTAAAATTTTATCTCTCATTTTTCATTGGTGCGGCCTATACAACGGTGCGACTTATCTACCGGAAATTATGGTACATCAATTGCTAAATATTGTATTGACATTTCCTAAAACAACATGGCTTCTAGTTTGTTTAGAAATGTCAAACTGAATTCATCTGGTGAATCGCAATTCATTATAAATCTGTTTCATATTCAGACATTTTATATGTATTCATTTAAATGAAGTGAAAATACTTTGATTCATGTCAGAATCAATATGTTATATTTAAAATGAAAAAAAAAAAAAAAAAAAAAAAAAAGTGAATGCTTTTATTCAGAGATCTGTTTAGGAAAGTTTTAGGTCCTTTCACAAAATAATTTATCTTATAACAGGACCCTTCAGAAAACTTTTTATCCCCAAATAGGACCCTTCACAAAACATTTTATCCCAAAACAGGACCCTTCAAAAAATATTTATCTCTTAAATAGACCTTTTACAGAAGTTTTTTACCTTTAAATTGAACTTTTTACAAATATAATCATTTAATAATAAAATCTGGCTTCTAAATAAGCAGCTGAACTCCTCAAAGAGTACATTATTTAGCTTTTTATGTATGAAAAATAGAACCTGAAGGGCATCGATAATTTAAAATTCACGAAATTCTGACTAGAATTTTCACAAATATAAGGACAGACCCTTGCTTTATTATTATTATCCTTTATTATTCCCTATAAAGAAATTGTGTAAATTCTTCTTTAGGATAAGAATAATTCATTTTAATTTTAAAATTTTCATTAAACTAAAGTTCTAAAATTGTATAAAATAAATTTTCATTGTAGTTCCTAGTAAATGCTATTCTCATTTTTTCACATGAGGTTAGCAGCATACTGAAAATTTTTTGGTACTTCTTTGTTATAGTGATTCCAAGAATAAATCGCCAAGTAACCAAGGTTTATTTTGTATTTTAATCATTTATAATGTATATGACATTCCATGATGTAATAACAAAGTTATGTATTACATATGGCTTATACGATGCAGATGTTAATCATATATTGAGGTATATGGCACATATATCATATGAACATTTGAATTAATATATTTTGCATCCATCAGTAGCAGAAAATTCTCCAGTATCTGCGACAGATATTTTATAGGTAAAAAAGAATCTGCAGGTAAAATGTTACAATTGAACCATTAATATTAATCAATCATTTACTTGTAACATTTATAATGCTTTTTATTCAATTTAATTTATTATTTGTATTAAGTATTAAAAAACTAAACAGCAATATAATGCTTATAAAAGATCTGATGGAGAAAAAAAAAAAAATCTGGAATGTTTGTCCCTTGTTTCAGACTTTCTGCTACTGGGTATTTGCATGTATGAACTTGGCAAAATTTTAATTGTGGAGGCTGCTGTAATAACAAAGAAATTCCAAACATTATTTTATTGTATATTTTGTTAAATAAAATTATCATTAAAAGATGTTAAATTGCATATCTGATTTGATTCAAATATCAGTTCCTTTCAACTAGTGTGGTTAATTGATTTCAAAATAATCAAAACATACATTTAATGAAAAAAAACTACAGTGGATCCACAGCCAACTTTTTAAAAACTCAGTATATACATAAACAATGTAATTAACAAAATTTTATTATTTTGATGGTATTAAGTCTTTTTAGAAAATGTTTTGTTAATTTTTCCAGATGAGATTACTGACATACTAAGTATTGTTTTAAATATATGACACATTATATTAACATGAATGATAATTTTGATTTAATACAGATCTGTTGGTTTGTAATATTTTATTCCAATGTGCAAAAAATAATATAATTCATTATATTATTGAGTCTTTTTATGTTTAACTTATTATAAATAGTCAGAATGTGCCAAATATTCAACAGGTGAATATTTATATGATCTCAATTGATAGAAAGCTGTATTGCCTTTGTTCATAATTTATTAATCTTTGTTCATTGATAATGACACTTTATTTAGCTGTATGGAAGAGTGTTAAGTTTGATTGATTGCTAAGCAAGACTGCTGTTAATTTAAATACATCATACTGTGATAACTATTGTATCCAAGTCAGGCCATCTAATGCTATTTGTATTGCTGATTGACAAAAGTAGGACTAATCAAAGTCAGGCCAAGAAATGAAAATTGCTAATTGCCAAAAATAATACAAGTGATTTATTTTTTTTTAACCTGATGTCATAGTCACAAAATATGTGCTATTTTTGAACCAATTTGAAACTTATTTTGAAATAGGTTTTTTGAATATATGTAGTTTAAAACTAACCAGATATTATTTATCATGGGTACTGACGTATTAACGCCACCACAGCTACAAATTTGGCGATTTTCAAGTACCGCCAATCTACACCTAAACTTTTTGGGACAAATCATAAAATAAAACCCATTATTAAAAATCAAAACAATTTTTAAATTTAAAACACTTTATTTAAAAACAAAGTAGTCAATCGGATTTCGGTGGAAAATGGTCCGATATAGAGTTTAACATAAATTTGAAATAAAATTGCATCTTGTTCTGTTTCTGTCAAATCCCAAATATGCATTTTCGTTGCACAAAAAAATGGCGTCGAAAATCAGCAAAGAACAAGGCAAGAAGGAAGCCAAAAGTTAACTGCGTGCGTGTGAGAACAAGATTTCTCTTTAAAAACAGTGTGCCTTCAAAACAAATGCTTAGAAGTGCCGCATTAGCACAATTTCTGCTGCAGTGGCATTAATACGTAAGTACCTATTTACGCAGTGAAATATCAGCTAAAGATTTGCTTAATGTGAAAGACCTTGTCAAAGTACATTTTTATTTAATTACTCCTTGTATTGGTAGACAGAAAAAATTTATTTAGTCTTGTTATTTTTGGTGCTTCTTTATTAAAGGGTCCTTGTCACGAGAGAAATAATAGTGAGGTTTAATTTGATGAGGAAAGCAAAATTTTCGAAAGTATTTCCTGGCAACTTTTATTTACCATATATACTCATGTATAAGTTGATCCCCTAGGTTTTGAATGCAAATTCTGCAAAAAATTAAACACCCATGTGTAAGTTGACCCCCTAATTTTTTACAATTTTGCACAAAATCAAACCAAAGATGTCATTTGCCAATGCAAAAAAAGTAGTAAATAAACAAAACAAATGATTGAAATAAATTTTTAATGATAAGCCACTACTATTTGTATGTTTTATATATTATTTCATTATACAAACATATAAAAAACTAGAATTTTGCAGTACAGTAATCCTTTAACCCTTTAACGATCATAGCATTTTCATTGCTAAGATGTCGAAATAAATGAATGACACCGGTAATTAAGAACAAATATATTTCTAAATAAGAAAACATGATTTTTCACATACAAAATAAAAGGGATATTTTTAGATAAAAATACTGGTGTCAGTGTTGCGTATCGGAATTAAAATTTTGTGGTTTCGTGGCGAAACCAATAAACGTTAAAGGGTTAACATTCACGAGGACTAGATTCTCGAAAACATCCGTGAATGTTAAGACTATCTTCCTGTACATATAAGGGGGTTAGATTGTAATTTTTTTTAAATGTAAAAGAGCAATTGAAGTTCAAAAAATATATTTATTAAGTATTATACATTTAAAGTATATGCTTTAAATAAATTTGAATAATTATCAACATATTGTACAAAATTTATTTGCTAGTATAAGATGAAAAAAATTTAGTGATGTGGCGATTGTTTGACTGAACAGATTTTATATTTATGAATTTCCAAGTTGCAGCCATTTTTTTCTATTTTAAATTAAAGACTCCTCACCAGTAATGAATCTTATTCTATTGTGTTTATAACAAGTTGTTGTTGAAAAAGCAATGTTTTAAAAATTTCCTGTCAATTTTTGCAGAAAATATTTCACCTGCAATAAAACTCTTTTATTTTAGAAAATTGAAAAAAATCTCCATAAAAAAAATAAATGAAATTACTGATCTATATTTTCCCTCAACACAAAGCTGAAGTTCTTGCAATTTAGGCTATACAATACATAAGTGTCCAGTGTAATGTAGTTCATAGAATTGGTAAAACAAAGTGAGTTTACTTTGAAAAACAAATTTTTCAAATAACCAAATTCAGTCTTCACGAATGTTGAAATATTCCACAATTTCTATTTCCCAAATAATCATAACTCGCGAATATTTAGGGATTACTGTATTCAAAGTTTTTTCTTTTTTAATTGACTTGTGTATAAGTCGACTCTCCCAATTGCTTGCCAGAAATTCCTCAACTTATACAGTTATACAACTTATGCATGAGTATATATGGTACATTTTAAATTGTCATCAGATTGTTATATCTTTATCAAATAGCTGTCAATGTATCAAATGCACAAACAATTTGTTTTATATTAATACTATTTAATACACACACTGAAAAATAATCTGTATGGGTCGTTTTCGAAAAAAAGGTTTGATTAGCTTTAAAAAAAAATTGTTTTAAACGGTTGAATTTACAGAATGCAATTTTCTCAAAAACAATGTGCATCAGGATTTCATTACTTTTCAAATTTCTGTCTAAGTTTGAGACATTATATTGCACACAATGCTTGAAAAACTTGACAATATGTGTGAAAATAGATGTCAAGATGTCCACAATGGGACATTTTGTTCTCTTGAATGCAATGATAAACATGTTTCAAACTTGTATTAGACTTTTAAATTAAAATTTTCTCACCTTATTTGTGTTAATTACAGTTTGGTGCTAGCATGTTTGCCAAACTCTCAAGTAGAATTAATAAATTAGAAAAGATTCGCTAACTTTGCAAGAGAACAAACAGTTACAAAATGATTTCCTTTTTCTCAAATCACCCAATGATAATTTGGCATGTACTGCCATCTATTGTATTTTTTAAGTTGTTTTCATTGACTACAAAGAGAGAATATTTGGCTTGAGATGTTTACAAAGTAATTCCTTTGTAAAAATAAAACCACTTTTTAAAAAATAATATGTTTGAACTTAACTAAAGACTTTAAATTAGTTATTATTAGGGAAAAAAACATATTTAAATTGTTCAAATGCCAGTGAAAAACATTTTGTGTTTTAGATGTAGCGATGTTAACAGATGAGAATTTCGACTTGCATTTATTAAAAAAATTAAAGTTAAATATTAAAACTATTGTCAGAAATTACATATTATTTTAAGCTTACTTAAAACTTAAATATATAATATGAATAAAAATGTTAGGATACTTGTTATATTTTCTAAAGATTTGTCATATTTGTCCCTTTGCAAGTGTAAAAAAAAGAAAAAAAATATTCATGAGAATGACCCAAATATAATAATATATGATCCAAATATAAGCCATGTAATAATGCAATACAAAATATATAAATAAGGTACTACTTAGTTATCCCGTTGACCAGTTTCGCCAAATTATATAAATTTATATAATTTTTAATTTTAAATAACGGAAAAACAAATTTTTAAAACATAATTAAAAAGTTGACTTAAAAATCACTAGATGATGTAACAAACATGTGTATCTTAGTTAATGTCAAGTGAATATGACAGTTACTGTAATCCATTATTGACATGTAATCTTTTAGTTTGGCGAGTCTTTTGGTCGACGGGGTAACAAAGTAGCACCAAATGAACCATACAAGATTAAAAGTGTTATCATTGCTTATCATTTCATTTTTGTGATTGTTTACCATATTTAATGTAAAAAAATACTTTCTTCAGACAGAGTTATGTCAAGGTTTCTTTGTCAAAGAAGTACCTTACTTTTTAAAAAATAGATTATTATTAAGCTGTTATCAGATTCATGGACTTTAGGCGAGACAAACTTTTCAGCTGATTTTAACCCCAACATTTTCTGTCAAAGAGAGAAAAGGGTTACAATTGTCTTTGAAAAAGTTGGAGGAAAAGCCGGACAACCAGTCCTACTAGTACCAGGCGTTAATATTTATCTCCTATTCGTATCAATCACTTATCTCTGATTCGTTGAAATGTTCGATGTTGGATGAAAAATCTAGGCTAGCCCAGACTTTTTTGGAACTGTTGAAAAAAGTTGGGGAGACATTGCAGTTTGCTATCACACTGGGTGTTGGGAGGATATTTCGCGAAAAGTTGGAGGAAATCAAGTGTTGGCTCAAAAGTCTTACGAAATGTTGGTGAATCTGATAGCAGCTTTAGATGTTTCAGTTTACAGAATTTATAAAGAAATGTTATTTTTTCCTGAATGTGTGACCCTTATAAAAAACTGTTTATTATTCTCGTATTTTTTTATTATTTTTTTTTAACTTCTATTATGTGTTTAGTTGACAGAAATTTTTACTAGATCTGAGATAAAAATCTTCAATGAATTTACAATTTTGTCTCGAATCATTTGTGTATGTATGTATGCTTTCAAGCACCATTTCATACTGTTCTCACATTTTCTGCAAATGTACAATTTATCAACTTTCTGAACAACTAACGCTTTGAGCTGATTTTAACTTCAGTTTCCTCACAGCTTTTTCAATTTTGAGTTTTTATTTATATTGCTGCAAATGTTAATTCACATTATTGTAGCAAGCAAATGTGTATTATTGAGTCTTGTAATAACAACTTTTAAAAAATTCATGCTTGAAAGTTGTTTTAAAAATCAATAAACAAAATTAAAAAGTTTCCAAGCAAAGTTTTATTTTAAAGTACATTTTTTCTTCTATTCAATGGTGTAAAAATTTAAGCTATGTGATATTTAGAAGAGAATATATGTGCAGCATAATTAATTCCATTGCTATAATTCTCATATTGTAAAAACATTGTTACAGTTATTGTTTCCTATTTTCTTTGCAGAGATCTTTTCTATAGACAAAATCACAGTACTAAAATCAAAACCTCTAAATGACTACTTGTATAAGTTAAAAGTTGTTCTAATCGTTTCCTTTTTCTTCCAGAAAAACTGGACCAATTCTGAAATGTTTCAGCTATTTATTTATTTGTATATATATATATATATATACAGTAGACTCCCTTAAATCCGCACAACTTGGGACCAGCGGTTGTGCGGACTTTAGAATTTTGTGGATTTCTGGTCATTGTTTTGTTTATACTTTTTAAAAAGTAATTTGAATCTAATTAATAATGAAATCAAAAGTATAATGAATGCTTTCAATATACTAAAACATTAAAATAAGTAATAAACTACAATAATAAAAATTTAGCTATTTTTTTAAATGATTAAATATTAAAAGCAATGGTCAAGTTAATAATGTACAATTAAATTAATGTACAATAATATTCATTATAAAGATGAAATGTGTTTTTCCTAAATTATTCAATGAAACTTTCCTCATAAAGGTATCAGCATTATCTTGATTTTTTCAGAAATAAACAATTCTTTCCACATGAATAAACATAAATTCAGTAGTAGCAACAAAAATTACAAATTAAAAAATATATGGAATTGATATGGAGCTAAAAAAGTCAAATTTTGCACCTATATCTGATCTGAATGTTTCATTGTTTACATCCGTAAATTATGTGCGGATTTGAGGGAGTCTACTGTATATATATTCACTTTAATACTGTTGGAATAAGAAGCATGAAAAATCTGGTTCAATTGTCCCAAAGTCTGTATTAATTAAAAAAAAAAAAAGTTTCTTTTTTTTTCTGTAACTTGCTTATGCTTTCAAAGAGGCAGTATTTGAAACAACCTTATCTATTTCTTTTAAGACATTTCTTTGCATTTTCTTGTGTGTGTGTAGTATCTTGAGAGTTGAAATTATTTATGATAAAATAATAAATTACATTTTCGCATATTGTTGTGAAGAAGAAATATTATTGACAGTGTTTGTTTTAATGTAGAAATTTCGTTGACAGTGTTTGTTATAACGTAGAAATTTTGTTGATAGAGAACAGTGTTTGATAGAAAAAGGAATTCCTTTCTTAATTTCACCTTACTTTTCACCACATTAAAATAAACACATGTTTTGCTTATATTAGTTGTGATTCTACTTTTGTAGCTCATAAAAAGCATTCAGAGCCCACTAGTTACAAAAGGAAACATTCAAGTTAAAGTTAATCCTATGGGAGTGTTATTTACAGATTTATTGCTCACTCTCTAATACATGTATTATTTAGGTGAGGTTGATAACTTTAAGTGTTTTTATTTTTTCATTTTCGGACTGAAATTGAGAGTATCTTTATATAAAAAAAACTAACCAAAATCGAAAAAATACAAATGAGCAATAAAAGTTATTAACCTCAGAGTACCCTATGCAAACAAGTAATTTAAAAATATTAAAATGCAAGCAAGAAATTTAAACAATGCTCCTATTGGATTAATATTAGCTTGAAAATTTGTTACTGTGACAAGTGTAGGCTTTTAATATAGTAAATGATGAAACATTCTCAACTTACAAATTGCTAAATTTTAACCATGTTCTTGTTTTAACAATGTTTCTATTTAAAAAGTTTGACTGTGTATATACATGAGGTGTGGATTATCTGTGTTTACAAATTAGTGATACTTTACTGTAATAGTTTTAATGCAATTATATATAACTAACTTAAATGCTATAATGAATATTAACAATATGTAGGACATATAAGTATTGCAATATTAAAATATTTTTCACTAAAGTTAAAAATTTGGCAAGATGAGAGAAAAAAATATATATATATATATATGGGTATACACAAACAATAGTGCTGTCCTAATAAAATACCTTTTTTTTTACCTTAATGATGAAATTTTTTTCATTGAAAAATGTATAATATCAATAAAATAGATTTTCTACTTTAATGTTTTTTGTACAGTTTTAAACACTTTATGTACACAAAATTTTGAAATTGTAAGTTGGAAACCAGATATGGCTTTATATGTATCTTTTGTAAAATAAATGTACATAAAACAAACTAGATATTTTCTCCTTTTATATATTACTTTTCTTATTTTACACAATAATTAAGCATAGCTGATAATAATGTGTTTGAATTCTTTGTTGTATTTTGTATTAAGGGTGTATTTCGATTCAAACTGCTTATTTTTTCAGATTTATTTTTAAATTCATTTTTGCTCTCAAACGCATCAAATTGGCAAATTACCTTATTTAGAAAGTACACAAGGTGTTGTGATTGTCGATTCTTTGATAAATGCAGAAAATATTGCAAAAAAAGCAACCAAAAGTGGCATTTTGAACTGATTTTTCCAAAGCGGGAGATCTGTTAACAAAAAAAAAAGGATCATACTGAGAAAATAATTGTTTATAAATCAAAATCTAATGAATTGAACGTAAAATGACATTCCACGGCATTTGATATGTCTCTTTAAAAATCAGCTCAGCAAGTTTCATGTTTCTATTTTTAAAAATGCGTCTGAAATTGTATCAGAAAATTTTGAGCTGCTGAAGGTGGAAAAAAGTTTTTTCGAATACTCTCTTAAGAATCACATATGCTACACATACATGGTAGCATGCTGAAACTTTCAATTAAAACTGTAAAACATTAATAAAAGATTTTTAGCACTAATTGCCAACAGAGGATAGTAAAATCTTTATAAGGTTCTGTTTAAAAACTACAGATGAAACACATAGGATTTTTAACAAAGATAACTTCCAACCTAATAACAAAAATGAGCATGTTCTTATGTATGAAAGGTAAAAAATGTGCAACACAAAATTTTCAGTAGAAAACATGCAATGGACTTAACATTAAAATCATGTGATAATCCCACAGATATAGCAATATAACTAGATTAAGCACTCAGTGTTATTTTCTCATTATTTCTTGATCCAGCAGTTCATTGGTGGCAACATCCATGACAATGGAACTTGTGATACAGTAGACTCCCTTAAATCTGCACATAATTTATGGGTGTAAACAATGAAACATCCAGTTCAGATATAGGGACAAAATTTATCTTTTTTAGTTTAATATCAATTCCATATGTATTTTAATTTGCAATTTTTGTTAATATTGCTAAATTCATTTTTTTTTTTTTTTTTTTTTTTTTTTTATGAAGGAAAAATAAATAATATTGCTAATATCATTGGTAATCACAATCTTCTTACCAAATATATTTGTGTATTAATCAAGCTTTTTTGGTAATTAAATCTGGCTAAATCTGAAATAAAACTTCTTTAGTTTATAATTTTCTAGTGAATTAGTAATTACCTTTATGAAACAAGAATAATATAGGAAAACTAAATTTTATCTTTATAATTAGGATGAGCGAAGCGAATCCTCTACTAGGCTACACAAATTACATTTTGTCGTACACTTTACAAAAATACTATGCAATATTTTGACTTGAAATTAAGCATAAAATTAAATTATGATCTGCAGATTTGCACAATATAATTTTTTTACAGAATAACCTTAAAAAATATATTATTTTAATTTATTTTATATGTTTTTCCATTATGGATGCATTTTAGCAAATGAAACATGTGCATTTTCAGAAGAAAATATAAATCATGGAGTCGGTAATTATAGATAGAATCATGATTAATTAAATAAAAAGGTATATTTTCATTATTCAGCCAAAATATCGCAAAAACTGCTTTCAGATTTTCAAACTATGCTCATTCCTTTTATAAAATTTTTAAAATAACTTTTAAAGTATTTTTCAGTGTTAAAAATTCAAATACACAATTTATTCTTATTTTGTGAAATCATTTATGCAGACGATAATTACGTATATTTTAAAAGAATTATATTATGATTTTTTTGTGTGTGTGAAGGGGCATTAAGAGAATTGTAAACAAATAAAATTAATTTATATTTTGTATAATTTTGCTTCGAAAATATTTTTATTTATACCAATCTTATAGCATAAATAAAAAAAATCCCGAAGAATTTCTTAGGTATTTGGCACAATTTACATTGTTAAAATTAAAATGTGCCGAAACACAAAAAATAACATTTTAGCTTAATGAAGATGCCAAAGTAATTAAAAAAAATATTGTTACTTTCAAATATTTATATTATGAAATAATGCTTCGCGAATCCAAACAAAGCATATCTTTTGCTAGTGAATATTTAATCACACATTATTGATCATTAACTTGAGCTTTTCTTTTAATATTTTAAAAATTATCTAATTTTTTATTACTTTATTTTATTACTTATTTTAATATTTTATTATATTGTAAGCATTCATTATAGTTTCGATTGCATTATTAATTATGTTCAAATTACTGTATAAAATATGTAAACAAAGCAATGACCAGAAATCTGTAAAATTCTAAAATTACACAACCTCTGGTCCCAAGCTGTACAGATTTGAGGGAATCTAATGTACTACAATATCAATTGATAGCAGATTTTCAAGTATTGCTATGTTTTCATTCTATTTGTTTTAATTAAATTTATGCATATGATTGCTTAAAATTGCCTGGAAAGACAGTGCAATACGTATATGGATTACACTCTTATTTGTAATTTGTTAGGTACTTTTAAAACTATATAGCACAACTTCAATGGAACATTTAGTTCAGTTAGTAAAGATTTTCTTTTCTAGTATTTGTGCTTTATTAAATGTCGAGCACATATTCTTATGGAAATTATATTGAAAAAAAAAATTTCAAGATTTGTTCAAAAGAATTTTTAAGCATTTTACATTCATTAATACTTTGAAATTGTCAAATAAATGAATATTTATTTAAAATATTGATCTTGTAGGGATATGTTTAAGAAAATTTTGGGTCCTTTAAAGGACCCTTCATAAATTTTTTTTGTCTCTTAAATAGACCTTTCACAGATATTTTTCATCTTCAAATTGAACCTTTCACTCATTTAATAATAAAATCTGGCTTGTAAATAAGCAGTTGGACTCACCAAAGAGCATATTACTTAGCTTTTTATATATGAAAAATAGGGCCTGAAGACATCGATAATCTAAAATTCACAAAATTCTGACTAGAATTTTCAAAAATATAGGGAAAAAATTCACAATTTCACAAAAACAGGGACCTGTGACAAAAGTCTGGACAGAACCCTGCCATGGAGGGCTAATGGGGCCCTCCATGGCAGAGTGGTTAAGGCACCACGACACTAATTGCTTGAGAGGCTCCACTGCACACTCTTTGTGGAGCTCCCGGATGCAATTCTCTGGTGTTGCAATTTCTTTGTGCTATTTTGTACATAGATAATGACTTACAAGCAGACTTTGAAGTCAAGCACACAAGTCAGATGTGGGTGTTCAATTAATAAGCAAATTGATTGCATTTATTTATGCATTGCATTATTATTATTATTAATTAATGTTTTATTTTAAATAAAGTTTTGAAAGTTTAATGCAATTTTTTTTAAAGATTATTAAAGCAGTTAAAATAGAAATTTTTGCATTATTTCTACATATTCCTCATTTTTTGGTGGGGGTAGTGTGAGATAATATAAAAGATTTGAAATAACAAATAGAATGCAATATAAATAAATGTTGTATGTAAAAATGTTGGGACTTTTTAGGTAGGGGGATGGGAGTATATGAGGTACTTGTTTGTGTGTGGAAGAGGTGGTAAAAAAATTATATATTAACTTTTCCTACAAGTTAACAATTAAGACAAAATGAAAATTTAAGTGTTTTAAGTTGTGTTGGTAAGGAAATTTTAACATGAATTTTTATTTTAATTGCAAAGAAACAAATGGTCAAGAATTATTTATATATGATTGTAAGATATATTTTTTAGGGGGAGGCAGTGTTAGAAATTAACAGTTGTTAGTTGTCAAATCCAACTAAAGAATTGAATTTGACGACTAAAAAATTATTCTCGGTCATCAAGTTTCAAAATTAAAAAAAGGGGTCTAGTGTGAAAATTAGGAACTAAAAACCATTGCGAATTTCGACAAATGGGCAAAAAAAAAAAAAAAATGCATTTCATCAATTGTTTGCATTTAAAAAAAAATCTCCAATTTCAGCAAAGGATCGCAAAAAAAAGCATTTTCAAAAAATACCAAAAAAGCAATTTTTCATATAAGGAAAAAAACACAAATTTCTACAAAGGATTGCGAACAGAAATGTAAATTTCGTCAAAGAATCGCTGGAAACATGCGAATTCCGTTAAAGAATTGCGAAAAAAAATTCTAATTTTGTCAAAAATCCCAGGAAAAATGCAAGCCATAGTATTGCGAAAGAAAGACGAAAATTTCTACAAAGGATCGCGAAAACAAATCTTAATTTCATCACAGAATCTTTTTAAAAAACGCAAATTTTGTCAAAGAATTACAGAAAAAATGATAATTTTGTCATAGGATCACGATAAAATACGTTAATTCCATCAAAAGTTTGCAAAAAAAATGCAAATTTCTTCAAGGAATCCCCCAAAAAAACCCTGCAATTTTCACCAAAGGATTGTGAAAAATTGCATAATTAATGAGGAAGAGGGCAATTCCCAGCCCATCTGAATTTCAGAATTTTTTTATTATTCAGAATTCTTCCTTGATTCAAATGTAGATGCATTATCTTTTTATTATTATTTTACTAAATTCAACTGTAATTACCAATATTAAAAGCCCATTTTTTTTTACAGATTAAGTGCTTTTTTCTATATTACTTTCTAAATATAGCAATAATTAGAAAAGCTTTACACCAGTTTTACAGTTGCTTCAATTATTATAATCTTGGAAATTAATTTCTATAATTTTAAATAAAAATAAGTATTTGTGCTTTTCTAAAAAGTAGTGTCAATGAGATTATGCTCCGCATTTTCTGATAAATTAAGGTAATTATTTCTGAAAACTGCAAATAATAGGTCATAAATCCGAAAATTCGGACATAAATTGCCGAAAAAAATCAATTTAGACAATCGTTCTAAGAAAAATTGCCAATTTTTTCAAGGGATCGTGCAAAAAAAAATCTGAATTTTGACAAAGGATAAAAAAAAAAAAAAAAAAAAAAGGAAAAACGGTAAATTTTGTCAACAAATTGCAGAAAGCAGCAAATCTTGTCAAAAGATTGCAAAAAAAAAAAAAAAAGGCCAGTTTCATCAACAGATTACGAAAAACATGGAAAAACTTGTCAAAAGATTTTTTAAAAATGACAAGTTTTGTCAAAAAAAATCGATAAAAACGGCAAGTTTCGTCAAAAAAATTTGATAAAAATGACATGTTTTGTCAAAAAATCATGAATAAACCAGCAGTTTTATCAAAAAATCGCGAGAAAACCGGCAAGTTTCTTCAAAAAATCACAAAACAACTGGCAAGTTTTGCCAAAAGATTTCGAAAAAATGGCAAGTTTCGTCAATAGATCACAAAAAACTGGCAGGTTTTGTCAAAAGATCGCGAAAAAATGGCATATCGTCAAAAGATTGTGAAAAAAACATGCCCAATTTCGTCAACAGATCGTGAAAAAAACATGGCAAATCTTGCCAAAAGATCGAAAAAATGGCAAGTTTCATCATAAGATCGTGAAAAAAATGGCAAGCTAAAGGTAGCAAAAAATGCAAATTTTGTAAAAGGGGTGCCAAAAAAAAAAAAAAAAAAAAAAACTGGGAGTGGATTTTTTCTCCCGTCTGTTGTAACCTTTCAGAAAATTTGATGTGAATTTCAAAAAAAAATTTTGTCAGAATTACTCTTTAATTATATACAGTATTACAGTAATATTAATATGAATTTTAGAAATTGCAACTAAAAATTTGACGCCTAAGATTTTTACAGTAGTTGTCATTTGACGCCTGCCTTTTATCTCTCAATTTCCATCACTGGGGAGGGGGGGGGGGATAAAATATGCAACTACTTTGTTGCACCTTAATTAGAACTAAAAAAAAATTTTTTTGAATTTGAAGATCTGGAAATTGATTATTTGTTGCCATCAGAAAGTAATGTGCAGAAAAGAAAAAATATATCAAGGATTTTAAATATTCTAATTGATTTTAATTTATTGTTCTTTTTTTTATGACGGGAGATTGACTGATGAACTAAGTTATAAATTTACTTTTGCTTGGAGATTTAAATTTTTCAGAAAAATATAAATGTCGGAAAAAAACTTTTTTTTACAGTTTTTTTTTTCGGAAAAATCGATTTTTCATGACTGTTTCTCCCAAATAAATTATATTTTCTTAGAGAATATTAAATAATAAACATTTTTTTCCATTTATATGTATTAAATGAAAATTATTTTCATTTTACATTACAAAATAAAAAGAAAGTAGCAAAGCCTGCTTTTAAGAGTTTATTTTTTTTTTTCCACAGCCTAAGAATTTTTATTAAGTTCTATTGTTTATTATATCATACCTCTGTTGAAATGATTTTTCAGTTACATGTTTAACTACCAATTGACCTAATGTAAAAATCTGAGCCATTATGTCTGCAGTTTGGAATGAAATAAATTATGCATTCCATTTACATAAGTATAGTTTTTAAGTAAATGATACTAGTTTAAATAAATTATGGCAGTTTTGTCATTATTATGAATATCAGTATTCAAAAATTCCATTGTTTTACTTTTTTTTCTTGGAATTCTAATTTTATTTCCTTTATAAAATATGTTTAGTTTTGGTATAGCTTTCCAATCTAAACTCAAAAGTTTTGATTTAGTTTTATAATCTAAATTCAAACAAAACTAAGTTTTACTTTGGCTTACTCAAGTCTACAACTAAAAAATAGCATAGGATTTATTGACTGTTAATTTTTTACTCACTGAAATCAGAATTTTTAAGCTTAATTAAATATAATTTTTTTCTTTTTATCCTGAAATCTGGTATTCTATTCTTGAGTAAGAAACCATATTCAATAATGTTTCCACATGGTAATTTTATATTTCTAAGAGTGGAACTCAAAAGTTATGAAAACAGAACACTACAAATAGAAAATGCTCACTATTTGAGGAATTAACAAAAGCAGTTACATACAGAGATAAACTTCTACTGTGCTTTAGAAAACAAAATTCAAAGTTTAATCAAGAGGGAAAGTATAATTTGGAACATAGTTACTTGTAATAAAATATGGGGTTTTTTTTTTCATCGCAGTTGTACTTTTCTAATGCAAACTGTCCATGTTTTTGCAACATTACTGTACATTATGGAGGTAAAATGGAGGTCAATTTTAGATTCAACACCTTGAAAAAAAATTCAATTAATCAACTATAACGAAATCGTGAAAAATGCAGCTAGTGCCACCTATAGAGGATTTACACCAAAAACTAAACAACATTAATATATATCAGAAACTGTAGTTTGATTTTTTTTTTAAATCGTCTTTGAGGTAAAGCTATTGCGATAATCATGAATAATGCAGCATAGCAGCGTCATCTGTTGAGCAATTTACACCAAAAAGTAATGAGCACGAAGTTATGTCAAAGATTAACTTAATCTGAAATTTTATAAAAATACATACATTAGTTTGAGATAGAACTATTGTGGAAATTATGAATAATGCAGCATAGCAGCGCCATCAGTTTGGCGATATATACTAATAACTAAACATCTCGAGTTTATATCAAGGTGTAACTGAATCTAAAGTTTTGTGAAATTATGTGCATCAGTTCTTGAGATAGAGTGCCCATAAAATTTGTCACATACAGACTCACAGAGTGACAGATATTTTCCAAAAACCATCAAAACGTGTTCAGGACCTTCTAAAAGTTTTAAATACACCAAAAACTGGAAGTCAAATTTTTCATGAATTCAATACTTATTTCTTGAAAATATAAATTAAATTAATAAATGCATACTTCAAAATTTTATGTTGAATTTTTAATTTTATCATTTCCATTAATCGGCATATTATTGCAATAATTTTACACATGAATTAATTTTTAAAAAGAGAAGTTGCATTTAATTACATATCTAGATTTTTTTTATGTAATCAAGTTTTTGTGAAAGTGTAAACTTTTTGTATATACTTGTACAAAATATATTCAGAATTTTTGAATAAGAAATTACTATATTTAGGTTTCTATTTAGACATTTTTAATAAGGTTATTTACATACATATATGCAACTTAATAAGATTCAGCTGCTGTATGGCATGAGATTTTTTTTTTCTTCAAATCACTGCACTTGCGAAAGATTCAATTTGTTGATTAAACTTTTTTTTGAAAAGTCTATTTTCAAGAGAAATTTTGCAAAGGATCTTGTGTTTCAAACAAGAAGAAAATGTGAAGAATCCTTTCAAGTCTTCTCAAATATATTTCTGCTCACAGATCAGATAAAATTTTCATGTGAGACACTCAACATAAAAATAAAATAAATAAAAAGTATTAGAATGTAGCTATTACAAAATTTTCACTATATTATTTCATAAATGAAATTTCAATTTTTCCAGTTCGGAAAAATTTAAAAATAAGCCTTTGGAAAAAAAACGTTTTTTTTTTCCCAATTTTTCCGGTTTTTTCCCGAGCATTCCCATCTCTACTTTTGCTACAACTGAAGAATAGCAAAGTCAGTAAAAAAAATTACATGTTTTAAATTTTGTGGGTAAGGAAAATTTTGTAGAATTATTAGCAAGAAATTGATGGGCAGAAAAAAATTGAAAATTTTAAAATGTGTATGTGCATATGAGTAGGTGAGGAAGGGGATGAAAAGAAGACAAAAACTTTCAAGGGGTTTCATTTTTATCAAAAATTTTTTAATGCTGTGTGTGTAATTTAGTTGTTTCTAAATCCATAGGTAATAAAAATGAAGTTACTAAGAACACAGGAGAACAGATAGATTGAATGTCAGCAATATGCAAGAAAGGAAGAAATTGATAGTAAACAAAAATTATCAGTCTTATCTGAAATAGAATTGTTCTTTTGATAATTCAGGACAAAATAAATTTTACATTGAGTAAAATAATGCATAAAAGATATGTACAGTAGAACTTTGCTTTTGACGTTTCAAACTTGCCTTTTCCCTACTTTTAATTTAGAATACAATATATAAAACTTTGACACAAAACTATCTTTTATTTTATCAAAATTTATCTTTTTTCCAATGTTTGCATTTTTGTACCTAACAAAAAAATTGACACCAGTTAATACAAAAATAAGTAATAAAAATATAAATATCAAAAGTTTTATTTTTCACATTTAAATGTTACATAAAGCAATAAAATAGTTGCAACATTTATTTTTTTAACCAGATGATGAATAAAAATTAGAAAAAAAAAACTAATATTTAAGCATAGACTAAATCAAAATAATGCACTAATGACACAATGCCAGAATAAGTCTTCAGTCAAGTGTAGATAAAAGATACACAAATAAAGTTAATTGTATGAAGGTGCTGAAGGAACATGACGGGAGGCATACCATTCATTGTCGTTCATATTCACCAGTTCAGCAACAACTAAAGCAACATCATTCTTATGTTTTTTCAATAGCTCTTCATTTTGCTGTCGATTAGAGAAACCCATCTCAACTAACTGATCAATTGGATTTATTGTACTGCTTGTTGTACCAGTGGCTCCATCTTGATTATTTTGTGCCTAAGAAATACAGGAAATATATCAAACAAGCATTTTGATATTTATTAAGATTTGTCAATAGTTCAGCAAAGTGATAGCTATGAAGGCTATAAAGAATTGCTTGTAATTTTTTTTTTTTAAGCAGTTTATAAATTACAAAAACGCTTTAATTAAATAAGGCAAATAATACTTTTCTTTTTTACTAGTATCAAAAACAAATTATGTACAACTTTTGAAGATTCATATATGCACCCATGGTCCCGAAGGGGTTCAGTATGCAAAAAACAGAAACATTGAATTGCATTGTTCCATTAAAATATAGTTTATGAAAGTACAAAATCTTTTAGACAGCCAAAAATATTTCTATGATGTATATTCATAAATGTGAGATACAAAAAGCCTTAAGAAACATTTGACAATAATGAACTTTCATGAACAATTTCAAATGCAAAATATACCAATTTAAAGGTCACATTCACTCAAAAACAAAATTTGGAACAGCAAAAAAACAATTTTGGAGCAGAAAAAACACTTTTTCAAGAAAGCAAAGGATTTAAAAAAAATAAAAAAACAAAAGTTGCAAAAAATCAGCAAAATAGTTTTTGGAACAGAAAGTTCCACTTCAGCAATAACTTTGATGACAAAATTGATCGTTTTTTCGAGATTTTTTGACAAACTTTTTTTTTTTTTTTTTTTTCATGATTTTTCAAGGCGATTTTTTTTTGCACAATTTTTTTGACGAAACTTTTTTTTTTTACAATTTTTATATGAAATTAATCATTTTTTCACTAAATTTACAGTTTTTTTTTTTTTTTTTTTTAACGAAATTCACGTTTTTACCCTGCTATTCAATAAAAAATTAGTTTTTTTGCATGATTCTTTAAAAAAATTCATGTTTTATCTTAATATCATGTTTTATCATGTTCAATCTTAGACAAAATTTATGTTTTACCCACAAGTTTTTTGAAATTTGGGATATTTTTTAATGTCTGAATTTTCCACTAAACATAACGATATCATAAACCTGGAAGGATCGATTGAAAAACCTGGAAGGATCAATTGAAAAACCTGGAAGTCTGGGGTACACCTGGAACACAATCACCCCTGAACAAAGCTTAAAAAGGAGTTCTAATTGTTCAAGGCTTTTTTTTTTTTTTTCATTCTATTTTTAAGTGTGTAGAATGTTGCCCAAAACTAACTTTGTAATATTCCAATTTCTTAAATTCTCTTTTAGCTTGTCAAACGTAACTAAGAAACTGCATTATATGCACAGCTCTATGCTCAAAGTTTATTGCATGTCAAAATATTGTTTTTCAAACTGGGAAACCAGTTTTATCAAGAATTATTCAACTAATTTCCTTTTCTATCTTCAAGGGCTTTTTTTCTTTCCCCCTGGAGCTTGTACCATTGAAAGGAATAACTTCCATAGATTATTTCTTTCAAGCTCACAAATGGTTAAAAGAGGTAAAAAAATGAATTTCGTTCAAATGATTGCCATGTTATCAAAAATAATTTTTTAAAACTAAATGTTTCTATAAGCTCCAGAAAATTTAAAGTGCTTTCATAATTTGGTAACTTATTTGTTTCTGATGCTTGTGAATGAAGAAAAATGGTTTCCTGATTGGAGGTTCACAGCACTTACCTGCAGTTAAATATGTAAGTAAAATATCTATAAATACAGTTTGAGCTATTTTTGTAAACTTAAATTATTTAATAAGAGTTTTCAACCATTTAGAATGGTTAAAACCCTTTTTGACCAAATTTTGAAAAGTGAAACATGTTTTGGTATTCCCTCATTCAAACTGATTTAAACCAATCTAAATTACAAATCTCTTTTAGTAGCAAACAGCAGCTTAAATGATAAGGATACACAGGAACTGAACCACTGGAAGTTTCACCTAGTTCATAGCAAATCATTAATAAAGATTTTTCACGCTATGACACTAAAAATTCTCTATCGCTTTTCTGCAACTCTTCAATGCCACATTCTTTCTTTTCTCTGTTCTCTTGATTGAAGATAACAAAGTTTTTAATATTTTTCAAAACTTTAGAGATTGCCTTGAAAATTAGAAATTTTCTGAATTTTTAATAAACTATGTCACATGCACCAAACTCGCAAAATATTCAAATTCTGTAACTAAAAACACTGACATAATTCTGAACAATTTCTAAAAACTTGCAAAAGTAATTAACAGTCAGGAATCAATAATGAAAATGTACCCAATTGCAGAAAAATAATTAAATTAAATGGAATCTTATTACTGAGTGTTTTGTGTATGTTATAATCATCACTAAAGCACAAAATTATAAAAATGCATTTTCAGTTGAAAGAAATAATTGCCCCCCCCCCCCCCCCAAAAAAAAAAAACATTATTAAATCTATTATTTATCAAAAAGAGAAGTTATGTTCTTACATCAGCATATTGCCGCCTTAAATTTGTCAGTACTTGCATGGTTGAGTTGTACACAGTTGATGCAACATTTAATGGTACAGTCACCATTCTTTCAGGTAACACTTGGACAGTTCTTTTGAAAACAGGAGGAAAAAAAAAACATCAATGAAGCATTAGACTGATCATAGTTAAAATAAATGCAAGAAATATCAATGATTATTTTTAGAAAAGTTTAAATCAACTTAATTATCAGTCAAAATTTAAAACTAGGTTAATAATAAAATATTGCACAATTCATAAAATTGATTATCTCACTAAGAATTAAATAACTACATATTATATGGTCACAGATTTGGTCAATGAAATTTTATCAACACAACCAAGAAAACACAAATACTGTGGTCATCACTAAATTTTTTTTTAAAACATTGTAATGTATTCATTTAAATAGTGCAGTTTACACACAAACAATAATGAAGTATGCTGCATTTCTTTAAATTTAACAATTACATTAATCTGTGATTTTTTTTAAAGGTATTTTATACTTGGTATTAAAATTAAAAATTAAATCAACTTAAAAAAAAAAAAAATAACCAACAGCATAAAATTTGATGTACTTAACCAAGATAATGCAGCAATAATGTTCATCACAAAACAAATAGATGGCAAAGCAACAAGCACCACAGGATGAGTGATCAGAGGCAAAATTGGATCAACAAACTTTTTTATAAGCATCTTGCACATAAAATGTTATGCAATTCCACTTTAACACATTGAAATACAAAATTTGTGAGAAAACATAGAATAGAAGCATCCCTTGTTAGTCACATGAAACGTTTATGTATATGAAGTTTAATTAAATAAAAAATTCTATGCATGTGACAAAAATTTGTGTAGCATAAAGACACAAAACAAATTTTTCAAAAATAGTCAAAATTTATACCAAGGACATCAAAAAAGAAAAAAACAAGTCAACATTTTTTCCGAACCCAATATTTTTTTTTTCTTATGAATATAGAAAAGTAAAAACAGAAATTAAAAAAGATAAATATATTTTTATTCAGAATATTATAACTTAAAATGAATTGATATTCAAATTCTGTACCCCTCCTTCATTCAAAAAAACCTTTTAGAAGTGTTAATTGATACAAAACAGAAATTAAAATTCTTAGGCAAATTTACCTTTCCTCACTATGTGATGAGGATGCAGGTTCATATATACTTTTAGTAATGTCTTCAACAGGAAATTTAGGAAATGTTGCACTGGCAGTAGGAATGTCAGAAGATTGATCCTAGGAAAAGAAAATTACAGGTTATTTACATAAATGTAAATATTATTTCAATAAATTTCAAATAACATATAAAATAAAAACAAAAAATAATTAAACACTTTTTAATAAAATTCTTTTGAGAGAAGGTGAAGATTTCCTTTTGCAATTTAAGACAGTTTATGTAAAAGGCAAAAATCAACAGAATTCTGCATTTAATCATGAACAATTTGAAAATTACTGACTGTCAATTTAACTACACAGACAACACCCAGCCTGCCACTCCTCATTCTTATATGTTGGTAAAGCTGAATCAAGAGATCGATGCTGGACTAATTTCCTCTCACATTTGTCACAGTGTCAAATCTTATGCTGTATTATCCAATCTTGTGCTGCAGTTCCAAACTTCACCAAGATATAAGACTGAGAGGTAGCAGGTCAGGTATTATCTGGATAACTCAATAGACAGAGATTGGTGTGTTAAACCAATGACATAAATTCAAACATTGGACTGGATACTTTTTAACTCTGTTGATTTTAGGCCTTGTTAGCAATATGAATAAAAACTTCTGTAACTAAAAAATTTTTAATGATTTTAATACCAGCACTTTTTTAATTTTGGTAATATATCAAATAACTATTGTTCTTTGCATACAGTGAGTTTGCCTTTCTAAAAATAATTATGAAAATTAATCATTTCTCCTTTTTACGTATGTAGTATATTTTAGTTTATGTTTTCTAAAGATTAACAAAGATTTTGTTTTATTGATTTTTTTTAATTTGGCAGTGAGTACTACATAAAGGCATTTTAATTTGTTTATTGCACAAATGTTGACTCAATAAGATTTTAAAGAAAAATAAAGTTGTTCTTTATTTTTAAATCAAACTAAAATTTTCTAAAATATCTAAAAATTGATAGAAACGGGTAAAACGACAGTTTTAAATGCCCAAAGTACATTAATAACAATGAGCACTGACTTACACAGGGATTTATGAAATACAGAAAAGATAAGAACTTTCAAGATACAAAATGCTCTCAATCCTTTGATTCATATCAAACAAGTTTCACTGAATAAAAAAAGATTAAATAAATAATTTTCTTTCTATCATTAAAAGGAAAAATGCACAAACATGATTTTTCATTATTTTAACCCTTTATGGCACAATGTACCCGGTCTGGGATATCTAATTTTAATTCCAAACTTGCAAACGGCACCAATAATATTTTAGTAAAATTTTGCTTTTACAATAAAAGCTTAAATTAAGGAATTCAAAGAATCTAAAAAATTCGTTTGTGAATTCTGGTGTCAGTCGATAATTTCTCACTTTACTAACAAATTTAGCCCGTGCCAGGAAGGGTTAAAAATACCTTGACACACCTATTTTTAGATTCCAAAACTTTTTTTTTTCTTTTTGATAAACTAATAAAAATTTTGATTTGCATACAAAAAAAAATATATATATATATATACCAATAGATAATCTTACTTTTTCTGGAATTTCCTGACTTAGACTACTCCTCCTTTCTTCAGGTGTTGTATTATCACCAGTTTTTGATCCAGTGTCACTAGTGACAGAAATATGGATAGAACTGATTTCTGGCATTGGATTTTCACTAGTTGGACTGTTTTCACCACTTTCTATGATGCTGATTTCAGAAGAGGATCCATCAGCGCAAACATTATGAGAAATGTGTATCTTCTGCTCTGTATCTTTTTCTTCGCTTTGTGAAGGTCGTCGCTCAGACAGTTCAGGAACACCAGTTTCTTGAGATACTGTCTCAGCTTTGAAGATTTGTTTAGGAAGAGGCTTAGTTGACTTGAGACCTGAAGATTTTGATTCCTTATGATCACCAACTGAAAAAAATAGCAAGTTTTTTATTCTCTTCTCTTTTACCTATTATAAGATTCTTATATGTTAAATCTAAAAATTAAACAGGGATTCTGCAGACGCACTATAGCGCATTAAATCCGCAAAAGGTTGGTGACGGGATACATAGCTTTCATTAAGATATCACAAAATAACGAATAATTTTTGGCAAATTCCGTCAAAAAATTCACGAAAAAAGGGATAATTTTGTTAAATCGCAAAAAAGGCAAATTTTGTTAAAAAATCACGAAATAACGAATAATTTTGGCAGATATCATCAAAAGATTTGAGAAAAATGGCTAATTTTGTTACAAAATCACGAAAAAAGGCAAATTTCCTCAAAAAAATCGCGAAAAAATGACAACTTTCATGCAAATACCACAATAAAATGGTAAATTTTGTCCAAAAATTGTGATAAAACGACAAACTTTATCAAAAGATTCACAAAAAATGGCAATTTTCATCAAAAAATCTTGATAAAATGGCGATTTACATCAAAAGATCGGGAAAAACAAGCACATTTTGTCAAAAGATCTGAACAAAAAAAAAAAAAAAAAGGCAAATTATGCCAAAAGATCGCGAAAAAACAGCAAATTTCGTCAAAAAATCGCTTTAAAACGCAATTTTCATCTAAGGGGCATGAAAAAAAAGTTAACGCAAGGATAGAATTTTTCTTTTCCAAAAAATAACTTTTAAAAATAAATTATTATATTTTTTTTTGCTGCTCCAAAAACAGATTTTCCTGCTTCACAATGCTTTTTGATTGTTCCAAATCTTTGAGTGAATGTAACTTCTGAAAACACCCATTCATTATAAACAAAAAGTACCCCTTTTGCTCAACAAAACTATTATTTTTTCAGGAAAAATGTCATTTTCAATAAATCAGTTTTGCCTCTTTTTAAAAGAAATGCAAACAATAAGTGATACTTGTTATCTTCTACATTCAAAACAAGCATTATTTTATAATTTAATTTGTATCTTGCACACTTATTTTTAAAAAAGTAAAGAAAATTTCTCTTAATAGTTTTAAAAAAATTAATATTGGCTTTAATTATTTATACATTATTATTAAAACAATAATTATAGTATTTAATTTTTCTTTTGCAAATGAACAAGTTCAATTTTTGTGTCCAAAAATATGACCTATTATTAGTGGGGACCCGCTTTTGTAAAAAAAGGACCCAGAATTTTAGAAGTCCTGGGTCCCAGGAATTTTCAAATCCAGAGGCATCACTGAAACATTTACAAAGAATGTTTTAACAATTGTGAAATTTTTTTGTACAGCAGACCAACCATAAATTCAACATGTGAGCAAAATAAATCATTTTGACAATACTACAGGGCTCCCAACAGATTTTAGGTCGCAAAAAGGGGGAAAGGGGACCATTTTTCTTTAAAAAGGGGAATTTGGGGGACCATTTTTCTTTAAAAAGGGGACTTTGGGGGACCATTTTTTTAAAAAAGAGGGGACTTTGGGGGACCATTTTTTTTAAAAAGAGGGGACTTTGGGGGACCTTTTTTAAAAAAAGGACATTTTTTTTTGGGGGGGGGGGCATTTATTTTTACTAAATATGTTAGCAATTTTTTTTAACATTACAGTAAACATGTTAGTTAACTTTATAAGGATATCATTAAATAATTTCAAATATTGTTGCAGAAATTGTACAATTATATTTGAATACAATTAAATATTCTACTGCAAGAAGTGAAAAAGTAGTTTAACATTTACCTTGAAAATTTTCTTTTAAAAGAGCCTGTATTTGTAATTCAAAGTCTTGATTTTTTTAATATTTACAATAGCAAACCGATTTTCATTAAAATAAAAAGTAATCTTAGCTAAAATGTATCTAACAAATTCATTATCAGAATATATTTGGCCATTAAGTATTTAAGGCAAAAATTTCTTGAAATGCTTGAAATAAAAAACAATCTGTTCTAAAATGTCACAATTTTGTAAAAATCAAATATTTACAAAAAAAAAAAAAAAAAAAAAAAAAAAAAAAAAAAAATGAAAAATGAAAAAAAGAGAAGAGTTTATAAAATAACTATATACAAAACACCAAGCAATTCCAAAATGTTACTGAAAATCTGATTCTTCTGACAAAAATACAGAGAGGAAGAGAAAAAAAAATAGTGTGTTTTGTCAGTCTGTCACGAAAAAAATATTAAAAATTTCGATAAATAATCGCCCTTCCCCCACCAAAATAAATAAATAAATAAATAAATAAATAATAATCACAAGAAAAAAATATCTAATTCTGTTAAAAGATCCTGAACTGAAAGGGGGGGGGGGAAGCAAATTTTGCAAAAAATTGTGAAGAGAAGGAAAAAAAATCTGGAAATTTCAAGATCGAAAAAAAAAAAAAAAAAAAAAAAAAAAAAACTATCTCGTTTTCCTATTGCATTCAAAGGTTCTTCTCAAAGAAACAAAACAAACATATCAACCTCGTCAAATGTGCGCGTTAAGGTTAAAGAGCAATGTGCCACTAGATTGATCATTCTGTTGGAGAAAGAGCAGGTGTTAATAGACTGATTATCAAGTGTGTTTATCTTTTACTTCAATCAAAAGAAAACCAAGTTTCATGTTTGCTTCTTTTGTTATAAACAGTGGCGTAGCTAAGGGGGGGGGGCTTCCGCCCCGGGCGCCAAATTGAGAGAAATTGTTATATATCTATATTGGGATGGGGGCGCAAAATTTCTTGCTGGCCCCGGGCGCCAAAAAACATAGCTACGCTACTGGTTATAAATATGTACTTGAGTGATTTTATTAGAATTAAAATATATGAAGCTTCAAGTCATAAACATATCACGCCAACTTTTTTTTTCTTTGTTTTAATGCCGTTTTTTAACTTTCCAGTTTTTGTAATAATTAAAATCTTTAATTAACCGTCAATCATTATGTAAAATTACAAGAATATATCGATATACATAATGTCTAGTTAGTTAAAAGAATTTAACTGCATTTGATAAAATTTAAAGTTACTAAAATTGAAATTGACAAAATGTCCGGATTTTAGAGATTTCCGGAATTTGAATACCCGGAGTTTTGAGGTTCAAATGCACAGGACAAAGTCTTAAAAATCCGACATCCGAAATTCGGAAATCAAACAAAGTCCGGACGTTTTGCTAACTATTATTATTATTATTATTTTAATATACATTTTAAAAAAGCATTTTTAAATTAGGAATTTTTAAAACCGGATCTAAAACCTCTCTACTCTTAAAATTATTTTTAAAGAATAAAGATATTTATACTTTTTTCATACTACACGTCTGGTTTCGGCAAAATGATCTTACGATCTGTTCTTCCGTAATGCCCGCGATCCAGAGTTGAATTCATGGGAGGAGGAGGGGGGGGGGTATTCCTACTCAGAGCAATGAAATTTCCCCACTGGCAGAATTTGAGTTTATGTTTTGAATAGTCAAAAAGTACACCCCCCCCCCCCCCAGAGTCGCAGAAATTCCTGCAAAAAAAGTCTGAATTCAACACTGCGCGACACCCGCATCAATGCGGCTGCGATGATTCACAACCATTATTTTTTTTTCTTATTTAACTATTCAAATTTTATTCTTTTAAATATATAAAAGAATGTGTTAACAAATTTACATTGCTTAGGCGCGGAAAAAAAAATCTGTTAAGGTAGTTGAAAGCAAACAAAACAAGAAATGGAATGAAAAACCAACATCCCCCCCGCCCACACACACACACTTAGAGCTTAAAAAAAAAAAAAAAAAAAAAATCTATATTTCTTAAGTAAATTGACAGATTTCTTTCAAATTTTCAACAGGTTGTAATAATAGTAAATTAGGCAGTTTCATAAAATTCTATTAAAATATATGTTATATCTGTTATGATGTGCACTAGATGGCGCCATCAGCGCCAGCCAAAATGCAGTTTAGCCGCGAACGATGTTCGGCGGCTCGTTCGTTGTCAGCCACGATGTAAGACGGTCGGATCTTGGATCCAGGAATAAATTCTTATATCTTAATGCATCCAGCTCTAGTGATCATTTAGTATTTCCATACACCTTTAGAAATGTTTCAGTGGCGACGAGGAAAATCACTATCGATGTTTTTTCAATAAAAAAAATAATGCTTTTTGACGCGATTTTGAAGAAAGAGCGTCAGCGGTGGATGGCCGCGTGTTCCTACTAGGCCTAAGCGCCGATCGGCGGACAGACGTTACGGCGTTAGCGAAGCAGGCTTAATCGGCGACCGGCGACCCCAGAGTTGTTTATTCAAGTTCCGGCATGGCTTCTTTTGGCTGTATTGCAGAATTCAATCAATCGGTCGAATCCTGGAGCGAATACTCCGAAAGACTGGAACAGTTCTTCATCGCCAACGCCATAGTCGAAGACAATAGAAAACGTGCTGTTTTCTTAACGGTGGTAGGACCTGCCACTTACGGATTGCTTCGGAATCTGCTATCGCCGGCTGCACCCACATCTAAGACATTAGCGGAACTCATCGGCATCCTCAACGGACATTATGATCCAGTGCCTTCAGAGATCGTGGAGCGATTCAAGTTCAACAGCCGCGTACGGCGCGCGGACGAATCAGTGGCCGATTATATCGCAGAGCTTCGGAAATTAGCGAAGTATTGCAATTACGGCGAATCTCTGGATATGATGCTCCGTGATCGGATAGTTTGTGGTATACAAGACGAAGGAATACAACGAAAATTGTTATCAGAAAGCAATTTAACCCTTTTGCGAGCGTCGGAAATTGCCGTTTCAATGGAAGCAGCTGCGAGGGATGCTGTTGATCTGAAGATATCTGCCGTTCCTGAAGTGAAAAAATTACAAGTTACGGCGCAACGGCCGCGAAAAAACGAGATCGTTAAATCGGCGTCCAATTCAAATAACGGCCGTACAGGGAAGAAGTGTTATCGTTGTGGCGACTCCAAACACCATCCTTCTGATTGCAAACACAAAAATAGCACGTGCTATAGTTGTAAAAAATTGGGGCACCTGTCAAAAGTGTGTTTATCAAAGAATAAACAAGGTTACAAACCTAAAGTTAACTTAGTTGCTGAATCTAAAGAAGATTTAGGCAGTAAGGAGTATACAATTTTTAATTTAAGAGATAACAAGAGAGATTACCCTCCGGTGAAAATTACTTGTGAGATCCAAGGCCAGCCTGTTATTTTTGAAATTGACTCAGGGGCTCCATTTTCCATAATGCCTGTAAAACTGTTTGATAAAATTAGAAGATTTTGCCCTCCTTTGGAAAAAACGAACATTAAGCTTCAGTCTTACACCAACAATACCATTGATATTTTGGGAGTTACAAATGTGAATGTGGTGTTCCAAGCAAGAACAGAGACTTTACCTCTACTAGTGGTTTCTCAGGGAAGCACTAATTTAGCTGGGCGAAACTGGATTGTTCCATTAAGCCTAATGAATGCATTTGATGCCAACATGAACCACACATTACATTGTGTAAGGACTGAGCAGCTCAAGCTAGATGGACTTTTAAAAGAATTCCAG
Source organism: Maratus speculifer (assembly GCA_964019185.1). NCBI lineage: Eukaryota > Metazoa > Arthropoda > Arachnida > Araneae > Salticidae > Maratus > Maratus speculifer. Next base: position 117,275,028 of record OZ025301.1, read on the forward strand.
AATATTTTCTCACCAGGCTTGGGATTAGTGAAAGGAATTAAAGTTCATCTTACCTGTAAAACTGGTGAACCTCCGAAATTTTTCAAGGCTCGTCCTGTACCATATGCATACAAGGAAAAAATCAACAAGGAAATAGACCGCCTTCTTGCAGATGGCATTTTAGAGCCAGTTAAAACTTCTGATTGGGCAGCTCCTATTGTTCCTGTGCTGAAGCAAGACGGCAGAATTAGAATATGTGGTGACTTTAAGCTAACAGTCAATAAAGTAACAGAATTAGAGCAGTACCCTCTGCCAAATATCGAAGATTTGTTTGCTGAAATGTCTGGGGGTACAGCATTCACTACATTAGATCTGCGGGATGCATACTGTCAACTAGAGCTCGATGAAGAGTCAAGACGCCTGGTAGTGATAAATACGCACAGAGGTCTCTTCCGGTACACACGCCTGGCTTTTGGCATTGCTTCCGCCCCGGCTATTTTTCAACGTGAAATTGACAAGATTTTACAAGGGGTAAAAGGAGCCTCTAAATACTTGGATGACCTTCTAGTAACTGGTAAAACCGAAGCAGAACATCTACAGAACTTACAAGAAGTTCTCTCTCGTCTGCAAGCAGCAGGTGTAAAGTTACATCCAGAAAAATGTGAATTTCTCAGACCATCTGTGGAATATCTTGGTCATCGTCTGGACAAAGATGGATTGCATCCAGTTGAATCGAAGGTCAAAGCGATTACGGATGCTCCGGAACCAACAAATGTAGACGAGCTACGTTCTTTTATTGGCCTAATCACATACTATGCGAAATTTTTACCTAACATGTCAACACTATTAGCACCCTTATACCAGTTGTTGGAAAACAAACGGCCATGGAGATGGGGTTCATCACAACAAGAAGCTTTTAAAAAAGCTAAAGATGTCCTGCAGACCTCATCATTACTAGTGCATTTTGACCAAGACAAGGAAGTGATCCTGGCTTGTGATGCAAGTCCTTACGGGCTTGGTGCTGTTCTGTCACATAAAACTCCAGATGGTGATAGACCAATCGCTTTTGCTTCTCGCTCCCTGACGAAAGCAGAAAAAAATTACAGTCACATTGAGAAGGAGACTTTAGCCTTAGTGTTTGGAGTGACTCGATTCCGGAACTATCTCTTGGGACGTAAATTTACGTTACTTACAGACCATCGTCCTTTGGTAACTTTATTATCAGAAGAAAAACCAGTTCCATCAGTTGCTGCAGCCCGTATCCAGCGATGGGCATTGACTTTATCTGCCTACGTTTACAAGATAGAGTACCGAAAAGGGAAGTTGCACGGAAATGCTGATGCTTGCAGCAGACTTCCACTGAAATCTGAAATGGCGGAGCCTCCAGTACCTGTCGAGTCGGTTTTGCTTATCCGACAGTTAAATGATAGTCCACTGACAGCACATCTAATCCAAAGGGAGATAGACAAGTGTCCTGCACTGAGCCGTCTACGATCTCATATTCAAAATGGGTGGCCAAAGAAAGTGACAGAAAATTTACAAGCCTTTTGGCATATCCGACATGAACTGTCAGTTGAGGAAAACATCATTCTCAGAGGTTCCCGTGTTTTTGTTCCAGGAAAGTTTCGTCAATTTGTTTTGGATGAACTGCACAGTGCTCATCAAGGGATTTCTGCTATTAAATCTCTGGCTCGTTCCCATGTCTGGTGGCCTGGTATTGATCGGGACTTAGAAGCAAAAGTTCGAAACTGCCTCGACTGTCAAGAAAATGCTGCAGCTCCTCCTTCGACACAAATCCCTTGGCTCACACCTAAAAAACCTTGGGAGAGAATCCATATCGACCATGCGGGTCCTGTAGAAGGCCATTGGCTATTAATTATAGTTGATGCCAAAACAAAATGGCTTGAAGTGATTCCAGTGCCCAACACCACAGCAACTTCAACAATAATAGCTCTGCGTAATCTGTTTGCACGCTTTGGCTTACCAGAGAGCTTAGTCAGTGATAACGGACCTGGCTTCCGTAGTGACGAATTCACAAATTTCTTGAAAAGAAATGGCATTACACCAATTAAAACCGCACCATACCATCCGAATTCAAATGGTTTAGCGGAAAGAGCAGTGCGTACAGTAAAAACTGCATTGAAGAAAGCTAAAGAAGGCACTTTCACTGAAAGACTGACCAGATTTCTTCTGAATTTTCGAAATACCCCATCAAAGGCAACGGGTATATCTCCAGCTGTGGCAATGTTCGGACGACCTCTTCGCATGCGTTTGGATCTTATCCGCAGTGCTAAAGTTAAAACATCTGAGAGGGGAGATACCCATAATAGCAAGTTTACAGAAGGCACTCCTGTCTGGGTGCGCTCTTTTACCCGGGGCCCATCTTGGGTTGCTGGAAAGGTTACAGGAACAATGGGGAATACAATGTGCAAAGTCAAGACAACTTGGGGTATTTGGACACGACACATTGATCAAATTCGTTACAGGCAAGAGGACACTCTACAGGAAATTCCTCCAGCTCCAGAACTACCAGATTCTGTTTCTTCAGGATCAGATGTGTCAGTGCCTACAGTGCAACCGAGAGATGTAGTAGAGTTACCAGCTGATCAGGTGACAGACACCCTTCTACCTCCTACGCTGTCTCCGCAGGTAAGTGTCCAAGAACACAGTTCTCAGGCAGATCCTCCAGCACTCTCGCCGCAAGCAGTTTTGCAGAATCCAGGAGCGCCACTTCCTAGACGTTCCACTCGTCCAAAAGCAAAACCTGAACGTTTGCAATATTAGACTTTTTAAATTGGACTGTTAAATTTTGAACTGTGTCAAGGACTTTATTTTTTATTGTATTGTGCATGTCTAACAACTTGAATATTTCCTTTAAGAAGGAAGAGAATGTTATATCTGTTATGATGTGCACTAGATGGCGCCATCAGCGCCAGCCAAAATGCAGTTTAGCCGCGAACGATGTTCGGCGGCTCGTTCGTTGTCAGCCACGATGTAAGACGGTCGGATCTTGGATCCAGGAATAAATTCTTATATCTTAATGCATCCAGCTCTAGTGATCATTTAGTATTTCCATACACCTTTAGAAATGTTTCAATATAACTAGTTAATAAAAGTTTTAACGCCTGCTGAAATGCCCAATTAACAGAAGCTGCCAAGAAAAAAATAACCATCTGTGGTTTGTTTACTTTTTTTTTTTTTCCCCGCACCTCATTAAGTGAAATCCGAAGTCGAATATTAATGCAATCAGATCATTTTCTTTAGGTGGATAATATGTTTTGCCATGCAAAGTAATCAAGGATAGATTTATTATTGCTTTTTAGCTAATGATTTAGGGGGGAAAAAAAACTACAGGACAGGAACTGAAGTCCGTTTATATAATAAAAGAGAAAGATTATCGCCGAAAAATCGAAAATGATGAAGCAGCGCAAAATAACTGACATGTTCAGTGTAAAATGCACAAAGAAAAATTAAGTTTGTTATCTAAAATTTGACGCATTGGCTAGTTTTTATTTACTTTATATATATAAACCCTGAAATACCTACTTTTGTTTTATTATTTTTAAGTGGGGATATTGATTTTTGATTGGTTGCCGAGTTTAAAACCTAATAGCAGACAGCTATAACTTAGCGAACATTCCATTTTTGGAGAGAAAATGTGAATGTTTTTCCACATCCCCTAAAGAAAAACAGATGAACGCAACTCCAATGTTTTTTTTTTTTTTTTTTTTTTTTTCAGATAGGATAAAATTAATATTAATTAAAATAAATCTGAAAGCAATGCATCTTTAAAAGTTTAATTTACTACTCTTGTGGAATTATTATAGTTAGAAAATAATATATTTTTTTAAATCATGAAATTAATAAATCTTGATCATAATTTTAAAAGAATGAAAACGGAATTTCCGAAAGTAAAAAAGTTATTTCGCAAAAATTAAAAAGGTATCCTTTTGTCTCTCTCCAGAAGGGTATCTACATCTTACGATGCAAATATGGAAAAAGAAAGTGCGATCTGCATAGTTTATTTCGTTAATGTAAGAAGCATGCTTGTCTTAAATAAAGAAAAACAATACTTACTTTGATCACGCTTTTTCTTCTGGTTTTTTTCCTTTCTTTTTCATCAACATTAAGAATCCATGAGATTAATTAATCCAATTGCAGCCTATTGTTACTGAAATAAGGTACTTAAAAAAGTAAAAGCACCTGCGAACGGGTCACGTGAACACATTGGGATGAAACGGTAACGATTCCAATCACAAGAAAAGGAGGATTAATGAAACCACAATATGATGAGTGGCCGGTTCCATTTGACTTCAAAACGCTAATTGATTGCTTACTAGGGAGGGGGTGGAAGTGTTCTTTAATTTATTTTCATGCCTTAAAGAAAGTGTGAATTTAGATATTGAAGGAACATAAAACATCAGCATGCAGTACAATTTTGCCGTTTTCTAAAAAAAAAAAAAAAAAAAAAAAAAAAATATTGTTTTTTAAATGATTTTTTCGTTTTTTAGTCATTAAAAGCGGACTAAGCGGACCAAAACAGATAAAAGCGGACCAAAGCGGACCTTTTTCTAAAAAGCGGACTTTTGCGGGAAAAAGGGGACCATTTGGGAGCCCTGTACTATAACACACCAGACACTGACACACTTGTCATCACAGTTTTCTAAACTTTGTTAACCTATAACTGAAAAGTGTCTGATTTAGTAGCTGTAGTAACCCAGGTTTTTTGAAGCATTTAATTTTGTTTTTACCATCCCTTATCCATGAACATTACTATTATTCCTACTACTACTATTAAATAAAATTACTTAAGATCAGAAAACTATTTTTACAGCATTATATAACTACAGTATGAAACCATTTATTTGGAAACCAGTTAATCGGAAAACCAGTTGTCCAGAATGATATTTCTAACAGACTGATGTTAGAATCTTTGTAGAAAAAAGTGTCATACACTGCCAATTTGACATATACATAGCTTGAAACAATTGTATAGTTTGATAACAGCATCTAGTATTTGAAATAGAAGCGTATATAGTTATATTGTAGATGTTTTCATTTTTATGCAGAAAAAAAAGAAAAATTTTTGTTTTCAAGGAATTCTCATTACCTTCTTTCAAACTCTAACATTTGATTTTACTTGCAGCTGATTTTTTAGCTCAAGCAATCTAATAATTAATTTAAAATTAGAAGTAATACCACAGCCCACATATATTCCATAAAACTTATCGAATGGATGCTGTTTTAATACCCAACCAGTTAACCAGAAAAACCAGTTATCCAAAATACATCTGACCCCAACTATTCCTGATAAATGGTTCTGTACTGTATACTAAAATTAAACATACCATTTTCTGACTGTAAATACTGGCTCAAGTGGGAAATGCTGCGGGATGCAAATGATTCACTTAAATTAAAACAATTAGGCATTGGAATGACAACAAATTCTGCATCTGAATCTGAACTGCTCAAACTAACAACACTTCCTTCTTCCTCAGCATCATATTCTGGAAAATAGAAAAACAATAAAAACATTTTTTGATTTAAGTTATAAATAAATTTATCATTCATATCAGTTTCACTCAATCTCTCCAGGTTGACTAACATACATTTTTGTTTATGAAGAAATCTGCAATAGCTTTTTTAACTTTAAATTACCACAATACACAAGCATACAAGGAATTTTATTACAGAAGTAATATGACAAATAAATAATGAAACCACTTTTCAACATTTAATTTTTAAATAAAATTTACCTAAAACTTATAATTAGTAAATTTATATCTAATCCTATTAGTGAAATTTTTCACTAAATACAAGATTAGATTCAAATAAAATAAAAATTCTGTTTTATATTCGCAAAAATAATTTACTCTCATGATATAAATATTTTGTTTTCATCTTTATATGTGAGTTCTGGTAAGGTGCCAAGAAAAGGAATAAAATATAAAATGTTTAGTTATTGAGTATTACGATTCTAATTTTATCGTAAATATATTCCTTCGTGTTTCAATAGTAGGGTGCTAATAAAGAGATTATGTACATTCAATTTTTCAATAACAGAGAAAAGACTGAAAATTTAATAACATTGAATATATTAAAATTTTTAAAATACATCTTAATACCTCCCATGGCCATTCAGAGAACACAAATATTACTCTAAGATATGGCGAGACTATCTTGCATGGACAGTAAAATTAGTTTCTAGAACCAGGATTGGTATGATTTAAACCAACATTTTTTTTTTCCTTTCTCTTTTTACGAAAAAATAATATTTTTTCATTTTTTTATTTTGTGTGTTTCAATTACTGGACATAAATAGTTTCTACGTTTAATAGTATCTCAGCAGTTAGAACAAACCACAGGAAATCTAGATCATATTTGTATGCATGCAGAATGGAAATTGCATTTGTTAATAAACATATTTGGGGCTCTAAACAGAAAACTTCAAACATGTGAATCTAGCAAAGATAAAATAGTTTAAAAATATTCAATACTTAACATAAAACATTTTTATTAGAAAAAAAATTACAGATTATTAACAACAATTAATACAATAAAATGATCTTTAAGATTCCAGTCAAAGTGTAAAAGAAGATTTTCTTGATTGGGGAGAATTTAAGGGGGAAAAAAATCCTTCAAGATATGAAGTCAAATAATGGTACATTAAAAATTAAATTCTAACTATACACCTGTTTACTTTCGACTAAAATATAACAAGCTACATTTAAATCCTCTATTACATAATCAAACAGCTCTTTGGATCCGAAAGATAATGGGAGGAAAATTGAGACTGTTCGCTTCAGACTTGAAACATAACATAAAACAGTCTCATACAAATATGTTTTATATATTACTAGACGGTTGCCCGCCCTCAGTAGCCCGAAGACTATCTGAATGCCAGTTCTACAACCCCACACATTCACGTTTCTGTGCCATGTCTCGTCAGTTTCCGGCAGATATGTTTGATCGGTGTTCTGGGGTTTCGTTTGCATATCTTTTTTTATTGTTAATGAAGAGGTCTTCCATTTGTTCTTCCATCTGTTCTTCTTTCTGTTCTTCCATCTGTTCTTCCATTTGTTCTTCCATTTGTTCTTCCATTTGTTCTTCCATTTGTTCTTCAATTATATTCGACGATTCACTGTTTGAGAGCCTATCTGTCCTTTTATTTATAGAAGTTCAAAATGAAAAAAGATTTTCTTAGCAGACGATTTTTTGTGATAAATACATTATCTGTTTTATATTTCTTCTGCTTTATTCCTTTTATTTATAGAGTTCAAAATGAAAAAAGATTTTCTTAGCAGACGATTTTTTGTGATAAATACATTATCTGTTTTATATTTCTTCTGCGTTTACCTAAGCTGTGTAAAATCTCTATAAATAAAAGGTATAGAGGATGAGAGCCTATCTGTGCCTCAATTATCCTCAGAATTCCTTTTATATATATAGATTAATTTTTAGTTAGGCACTTAAAAGTAATGTGTAATATAACATAGTTTAGAAAAAAAAAAAAACCTTCGTATTAAGTCTGATGGTTGTTTAAATGTTTTAGTGATTGGGAATTTATGAAATGACTGTCCATTTTAAGATAAACATTTTCAGTAATCTAAAAAGCTGGTAAATAGATATTTCTGCTTATTCTATGGATGCTTTTCTTTAAAAACTTGGTAGTTTCAAAGAAAAAGTGTCAAATGACATGATACTTCTTTAAACATGTAAAGACTCCACTGTTAAGTGTGAAATCATTCCAAGAATTCTGTATAAAAAGCTTTTTCAGTAACAAATAATTGCTCAAAATTGAACAAAACAATTGATTGCTTCCCTGCATCTGCTTTTTGTCAAAAGTCTGCATTAATACAAATCAGATGTTGCATACAAACTGCCCAATGAGGGGATTAAAGGCATGTGTGAAGCCTATGTCATGTCCAATGGGAGTAATTCTGTAAAGAATCGTGTCAATTTGGAAGCAGAAGGATTTTGAAATAAAAAATATAGCAGCATGCAAAAATATGCTTGAAATAAAATAAGTAAAAAAAAAAAAAAGAAATGGCTCTTTTAAAAACATTTGTTTTAAATAATAGAAATGATAAAAAAGGATGATATAATTTAGGAAAAACTAAAAGCTTTATATTAAACTAAATTGAATAAGATAATTTAAGAAGAATTTAACAGGATTAATGATAGATATTATTAAAGAATAGGAAATTAGTGACTATGGTAGGTAATTAGCATGATAAAAGGAAATATTGTGAAGGAAAAGATAATATAACATGTGTGTATGTAAACAAAACATTGATTTATAATGTTCTTAATTCTATAATCTGACAAACTTTTACTATTAAGCATCATAAATGATTTGACAGAGATGATCATATTTGTAACAAAACATTGTTTCCTTCAATTACGCATACATAAATTGTTAAAATATAACATGTATAATACATACCTACAACTGAAACTGCAGAAACTGATTCTTTATCTTCGACAACCACCTTCAATTCACTCATTGCCTGATGATCGGGAGACTTAGGAGGTGTCAGATCTTAAAATAAGTAATAAAACAAGTGAGACTTGGTCAACAAATGAATAAAAATAAATATAAAATTAGTCAAACTGAAATTATTTTTCTAGACCTGGCAAACCTTTGTTTTACATGACGTACATTTGTGACACCATACCAACAATTGAGATTGAAAAACATTTAAAAGATTTTTACAAAAGATCAAAATGCAACTATGGTAGATATTTTCAGAATTTTTTTTCTTTTTTACTGTTTTAAAATACAATTTTAACCCTTTAACTGCCTTGGCCTGGATTTTTCCATTTCTATATATCATGTTAAAATGGCTGCAGACAAAAATATTTTTAATGAAATTCTATTTTGAACCATATATAGAAAAAAGTGATATTAAAGATATTACAGCATCAAATTGCAATTAAAAAAATACATATCCTGGGATCTACAGGTATTATTATAAAAGTATAGGAAAATCCTTGGATGGTGAAAAGATTAAATAATTATTTGATGTTTTAAAATGTACTAAAACCTGCGAAAATAGAATCCTCATATTACTGCATATTAAATGAAAAATGTTTAGTCTAGAAGTAGAGATTACAATAGAATTGAGATAGTTTAATTGCTAAGATGAAATTCTCTGGAATTTCTTACAGGTGTTGTCTTGACATTTCATTTGACAGATTGTACTACATTAATAAAGATTTGTTCTTTTCTTTAAATACACTTCTTTGTTTTTAAAAATAACTATTTTTAACAACTTATTTTACTTGCAGTCTTTATTATTTCACCTATATCCAAAATATACCTATAAAATTATACCTATTTTTAACAACTTATTTTACTTGCAGTCTTTATTATTTCACCTATATCCAAAATTACCTTTAAAAATAAATTACCTACATAACACCAAACTTCTCAGACATTATAAATTCAAAAAACCTTAATTTTTTTTTTTTAATGTTCATTTCAAAAGCTGATTCAAAAGCTGTTGCTATGACTAACAACATGAACTGTGACTGGATTCTAATTAAAAGCTATAAACCTAACAACATGAAATGTGACTGGATTCTAATTAAAAACTATAAACCTAACAACATGAATTGTGACTGGATTCTAATTAAAAACTATGAACCTATCTTTATTAACAGACATTTTAAAATTTTAATTTTTTTCTCCATCAAAAGAGAAATTAATCACCATTGTATGAATAAACAAGAAAGGAAAAATCATGCGTCAAGCATATATTATGAAACATTTTCCAACACATTCAGGATAATGTAACCAAACTGCACTGTTTAAAAAATTAAAATATTCTATCTAATTCAACCATATAGAAATGCATAATACGTTTGAAAACCCAATCACCATGCATTTAATAAACAACATGCATGTATAGAAAACAAACAGCACATTAAGAAAATAACTCAGTATATAGAAACAAAAACATTGCATAGAGATTGTGACCTTGGTACTATATTGTTCTAATTTTCTATGTCGTTAAAATATCACAACTCGCAAAAGGCATTATATCTTTTTAACAAATCCATTCGAAGTCACATTACGATTACACAGGACAACAAAAACAAAATTTTTTTAAATGGTCTGACATGTTTTAATGAATTTAAGATATTTCGACCTCCAGGAACCCGAATATGGCATCCGTTTCGGTACATCAGGTAAGCTTTTGCTGTGAAGTTGAATTGAAAAAAACAAATATATACTACAGAAATGTAATTAACTGAACCGAAAAAATGTACGTATGTTAACAGAAAACATGTTTAATTAATTACATAGTTAATTAACAACTAATAGACAGGAAAACATTCGGTTACTTCACTGTTTCGTCATTGTGCAACACTTATGGTAGGAATTTTGCTCTTCGTTGAGGTCTGAGCATGGACGGCAGCAGGAATGTCTCTATGGAGATTCCAACAGTAATCCGCCATCATTACTGCATCCCAGCGACCTTGGTATCTGTTCTCCATCTCCTTGATCTCCTGATGAAAATGCTCTCCCTGTTCATCACTCATGGAGCCCAGGTTGTTAGGAAAGCGATCCAAATAGGTAATGCACTTTGATGCTCATGTTACATCCGAGGTTTCTGAATGCTGTTATCATATTGTTCACCAGTTCAACGTAGTTAGTGGCCTTCGTGTTGCCGAGAAAGTTTTTCACAACTAGAACAAAAGCCTTCCATGCTTTCAGTTCCACTTCACTCATATGTGTTTCGAATTGCATATCTCTCATTAGCTGACGGATCTGTGGACCATCAAAGATGCCAGCTTTCAGCTTCTCAATGCTCAATCTGGGAAAAACCTGGCATAAGTACATGAAGCAGTCACCATTTTTGTCGAGCTTAGGTGAATTGCTTCATCAACCCCAGCTTAATGTGCAATGGAGGAAATATGATCTTCTCTCTGTTGACAAGAGGAGTGTTGATGATGTTCGCATGGCTTCAGAATGGGCTACAGGACAACGTGCTGACTGCAGATCTGGATCAACCAGGCTACTCCGGTTATTTCTGTTTATACCAGTCAGATCTACAGCCCAGAAGTAACAATCTGTGACAATCTGTGGTTGGTAGGCTCCCTCCAGACCATAAGAATTCCAAATTTCAGAGCCGTCTTCTGGTCTTTGGTCCACGCACGAAGATACTCGGTGCATTTCTTGCATACTATATGTGGTACCCAACCTTTATCTTGGTCACCTAGGCCTTGGTCACCCTTGGTCACCTTTGGAAGTAAGCAAGGTAGGTGCGCTTTATAAAACTGGTGATTGGCTTCCTGTTTGGTACAAGGGTGTATTCGCCACAGATATAACAAAATACATCCGGCTTATTCCTACATGATCTTTTTGAAGACGCCTTTTACTTCACATAGATCCTGTAATGAAAGAAAATCTATCATTAGTAATCCAGGGCAACGAAATACGACTTCTTGGAATGCAACACACACAAGTACTGCAATGAAGTATAGGCATTTATGCCGGAAATCACTTAGCTTAAAATGGACATTTGCACAAAAAATTGACCTGATAGAGCGAAACCGTTTTGGGTTTTGGATTCAGGGTATAAAAATGAACATATATCAGCTGGAAAAAGTTAGACCATTTTTTGGCTGTTGACCAGTGTTATCAACTATTTATTATTGAGCATTTGATTTGCTGAAAAGAGTTGTTTTAAAGTGCAAATACACCTCAATTAATGGATTTTGGAAAGTAATGAAAAAATGATAATTTCAAACAATAAACCGAGAAATTTTATGTAAAGTATTCCATTCCATCATGAAAAGCATGATGCAAACTTCTAATCTAGAAACAAGATTATAGCACAGAACATTTGAATAATTATCTTCAACATTTAAAATATTGTCTCAAAATTGTTCTGAAAATATGTAAGCACCCTTCGTGTCACTTTAAAAAATATATAAAAAATTACCGAAAGGTGTATTGGTTGGTGTAGCTGTATGTGAATTGACTGCAAGTTTTCGTGGGATCATGTTACCCTTCTCATGCTCTTCTTTAACTGCAGTCAGAACTTTGGCAATAGAAGCAACTTCTTCCTACGCAAATAAAAATACAAGTGAATACCCACATAGCAAAATTTTTCTATCACATTTATAGATTTCTGAAAATATAAAATACTAGAAAATTTCACACAAAATTTCATATATACTGATTACAATCTTCTTTAACAAAAAAAAAAAAAAAAAAAAAAAAAAAAAAAAAAAACTTTTTTTTTTCTTTTTCCTTCTCTTTTTATAAATGTCAAATCTAAAATATATTTTTTTTTAATTTATTTTTTAAAAACATAAGATTTTAAAATTTATCATATGAGGCAATAAAGCATAGAATATATGTTATAAAAAATACAGATGCAAGTCATTAAAGTCATATTTTCTTAATCAATATTTTTTTAAATGGTAAAATACTTATGCATCACCACATTCTTAATATAGAGAAAAGTTAAAACTGACACATTTAAAAGTAAATTTTAATTGATTGTGGGGAAAAATTGCATTTTAAAATCAATGCTTCAAGAAGAAAGCAGGAGTATTTATAAAATTCTTCTACTCTCATAAAAGTTCCAAGATCAAATACATTAGCTCCCAACACAAATTTTGAGACAAATAGTAAAGTACGGCATTTTTCTTTATTCTGTACCTATGCCTTGAAACCCAACATTCTATGATGTTTCTTGTTTTACGTATGTATAGATTCATACACCTGTTTTGAGGTCGATTTCAATGCGATTTTATTGAGGCAGACCAATAGCAGAATTTTCTTTGTTAATCATTATTACAAACCGAAATTTATCTGAAATTCCAATAATGGCAAAATTTATTGCTGTAGATAATGACAGTATTGCTGCTGAACTTGAAAAATCCTGGATCCCTGAAACCCAGGACTTCTAAAATTCTGAGTCCCCTTTTCACAAAACCGGGTCCCTACTAATAATAAGTCATATTTTTAGATGCAAAAATTGAACTTGTTCATTTGTAAAAGAAAAATGAAATGCAATTATTGTTTTAATAATAGTAAATATATAAAACCATTTTTTTTTTAAAACTTTGAAGAGTAATTTTCTTTACTTTTTAAAATTAAATATGCAAGATACAAATTTAATTATAAAAAAAATGCTTATTTGTAATAGAAGATAACAAGTATCACTATTATTAACTTTTTTTTTTTTTTTTTTTTTTTTTTTTTAAGACAAGACTGATTTATTAAAAAAAAATTTTTGCTTGGAAAAAAAAAAAAAAAAAAAAAAAGAATACTTTTGTTGAGTAAAAGGATACTTATTATTCAATGAATGGGTACATTCAGGAGTCACATTTACTTTGAAAGACTTGGAGCAATCAAAAATTTATTATAAAGCAGGAAAATCTGTTTTTGGAGCAACAAAAACAATTTTGAAGCAAGAAAATTAGTTTTTGGAACAGGAAAATTCACTCCTGGCGTTTTTTTTTTTTTTTTTTTTTTTTTTTCTTTCCTTGTGCTCTTTAGACGAAATATGTTTTTTCACAATCTTTTGAAGAAATTTTATTTTATTTATTTATTTTTATTTTTATTTTATTTTTTTGAAAAAAAAAAAAAGGTTTTTTTGCGAAATTTTTGACGAAAATTACTGGTTTTTCAGGAATTTTTTGACAAAATTTCCTGGTTTTTCACGGTCTTTTGACAAAATCTTTCGTTTTATTGTGATTTTTAGACTAAATTTGTCGTCTTTTTGTGATCGTTTGAGGAAATGTGTCATTTATTCAAGATTTTGTGACAAAATTAGCCTTTTTTAGCAAATCTTTTGATTAAATTTGCAAAAAAAAAAAAAAAAAAAAAAAAATCTTATTTTACAATTTATTAACAAAAGTAGGCTTTTTTTTTTTTTTTTTCTTCGCTGATTTTTTGACCAACATTATGCATTTTATGGGATGCGTAAAAGCTATTTTTCAGCATACTGTCGATGATTTTTCGCATATTTTATGCGTTATAGCATGTCCATGACATTCCTGATGACAATAACTATATAATAAGTAATTTTAGTATTTACATAAAAAAAATCACAGCAAACGCGGTAGCATTTGGTATGTTTAAGAAATAGAAAACGCAAAAGTCTTTTTGAAATTTCTGGCGAACCAGTTGAAGTACAACAGTGATTTTTTATTCAAAAGATAGAACTTGGTGAGACAAATAAAATTATAATATTAAAAAATTATCGTAGTTTGCTGTAGCTTTTTATTTAACTTTTAATAAAAAAATGAAGACTTAAAATTCAACAAGCGATAGCTAACGATTCTGTAGATGGATTAACTCCATTTTTGGTTTATTTTAATCCTTTTGGTAAAACTTAAAAAGGATATTTTTTTTCATCTTTGTATGTTTGACGACCGCTGAGAAAATTGAATTTGTGTCTTAAATTTCCAGTTGAATATTGTTTCTTGTCTGTTGTTTATTCTGTTGTAGTTTTTTTTATTCATTGCTATCAAGTTTAAATAAATATAAAAAAAATATGTATGTAACATGATTTATTAAAATTAAATAAATCATGTGATAAACTTGGTTATTTGTTTTTATTGCGAAACATTTAGGGCATGTTCAGCACAACTTGCCAAAGTAACCGATGTTACTGACCGATTGTAGGGCAGTACGAAAGCGAATTGTAGCTGACGTCACATTTGATTTTCATTTCACACTTGGTAAGTAACTGGTAAGTTGTGCTGAACACGCCCTTTGTTTCAGTTCTTTGAATAAAGTTGTGAGCGCACTAATTTTTTTCATTCAACTCTATGGTTTATTTTTCAGACATCATGCATTTTATACAGCAATGCAATAAATTTCTTAATTATTCTAATACAAGAATAAAATTTTGACAGAAGCAAATATTTTGCTTTTCAAGATATAAAAAATCTTCAGCTTTTATTAAAAAATTTAAATGACAAGTATTAAAAAATGCTCAGATGTGCAACAAAAAAGGATGATATGTTAAGTATGAAAAAGTGTTTGACAAGTGCTTCTAATTGAGCCTTAGAAAGGACAAGGGGTCCCTTGTTGGCTGCAGCTCACTGTCAATGCCAAATTTGAAAAAAAATCATACTTGTACTTTTTCTATATAAAAGAAATTTGCATAAAACTTCTCGTCTTTCTTTTTAGTAAAATTTTCAATCCTGCTTTACATCTGAACTTCACTATTGACTCTGCAGTGCAACTGCACTACAAATCAGTTTTCTGTGCAGTTCTACGCTGTGGGCATGCCTGGTGGCATTGCGATGAGTATGATACGCTGCAGGAACTAAAGTTTCTGGTACTATTGCCCCTTACATTCATGTTTAATTACGCTGTATTTTTCCTGGCTACATCTTTGCATTACACATTTTTATCGTAATTGTGACAATTTCATTTTCATATTGGAAAAGCGCAAATATGATTTTTTCAAATTTGGCATTGACAACGAGATGGAGCCAAGAAGGGACCCCTTGTTCATTCTCATACTCAATTAGAAGCACTTGTCAAACACTTTTTCATACTTAACGTATTAACATTTTTTGTTGCTAATCTGAGCATTTTTAAATTACTTATTTTAATATTTTATTATATTGTAAGCATTCATTATAGTTCTGAATGCACTATTAATTGCACTCAAATTACTGTTTAAAAAATGTAAACAAAGCAATGACCAGATATCTGCAAAATTCTAAAATCCGCACAACCTCTGGTCCCAAGCTGTGCGGATTTGAGGGAGTCTACTGTATATATATATATATGAATTCATGTAGTTAAAAATTGAATTTGCAGTTAATATAATGCACTTAGAAAACAAAGGGAAATAAACTGATATATAAAAAGGATTTAAAAATAACTTACACATAATTGAATATTAAACTAATTTATTAGATTCTTCATTTATTTTTACTGAAAACATGGTAAACAGCTGGCTCAAAAATTCAATTAAAATATATAATACTGTTGTTACAATCATTTGCAAAAGTAATCTACATCAGTCATTGCCTTGCTGCATGATTTCTGCTATGAGGAAGGTAAATATGAAAATTAAAATTTAGCTATGAATTCTTTTAAAAAATATTTTTTTTTCCATGAAAATTGTCTTTTTCAATATATTAGTCTTGCCCTTTTTTTTTAAAGAAATGTGAATAATAGTGATTACTTGTTATCTTCTACACTCAAATAAGCATTATTTTATAACTAAATTTGTATCTTGAAAAGTTATTTTTAAAAAAGTAAATAAATTTTCTCTTAATAATTAAAAAATATATTAGTTTTAATTATTTATTAATATAACAATAATTTTTTTTTTTTTTTTTGCAAATGACCAAGTTCAGTTTTTACATCTAAAAGTATGAATTATTATTAATGGGGACCCGCTTTTGTAAAAAAGGGACTCAGAATTTTAGAAGTCCTGGGTGCCGGCAACACAGGATTTTTCAAGTCCTGCGGCATCACTGTCAGAAGTTCAAAAATTGAAAATTGAAAATTCATTTCAAATTTCAAAGTGTTGCCATTCGCAAAAATACAATGTATTACACACAGATATGTTTGGCCTTTATAATATAGATTCTAAGCAGGCTTTGCAATGTTGGTTGATTTTCTAAAGGAACCTCAAATTAAACAAATGTCGAATGCAAAAGGATTTGTACTATCAAAAAAGTACAGCGAAACTTTTACAATAAAAAAACATTAAACTTTAAGAAATACAATTAAAAATTAATATCATAAACATTACAAACCTTTTCATTAGGCATGCTATTTGCAGATAAGTTAAAGGTTTCAGAAGCAATTTCAGCTTGTTTCCCTTCACCTTCTGGATCTTTCACAACAATATGACACCAGACAATGTGACCAAAAGGACGACTTTTATGGCAAAAGTTCCAATGGCTTCTATAGACACCAGGAACAGCTGGTGTAGTAAACAAAACAGACACAATACCTTCTTCACCAGGTCTTAAATGAGGAACATCAACTTGTTCACAAGCTGGGGTTAAGCCAACAGAGCCTTGAATGTGTTGCAACTGAAGGATAAATAAACATCATTTGAAATTGTTATTGTTATTGCAATTAATTGCAAATATCAAAATATCACTAGGACTTTTTTCCCCCTAAACTCAAAATCTATAATTTCAGATTTTAAAATTTCATTTAACTATAATATACCTGTCAACTTTCCATTTTTTTTTTTTTTTTTTTTTTTTTTCTAAGTTAAACATAACTTAAACCAATAAATTTATTTAATAAAAAGTCCTATTTCTATGTGGTATTTATTTTATTTATTAAGAAAATTTTTGGTTCAAAATATATTTATTTGACTTAAGAAAACAGAAGATTGACAGTTATGATATAACCATAAAATTAATTTTTTAATTCCTCCCTTCTCACCCCCCCCAGTAACTTGCATTGAATTTGATAAACCTTAGTTTTACCAGATTTCAAAGAAAAGACATACTTTTTACTTTATAGACACATGGAGTATAAAAGTACTAAAAAGTTTTCACGAGAGAAAACCAGATTATGGAAATTTTTGGTTTATTTTGTCATCACATTCAAAACATGCTTTTGACTGAGTTCTCATTTGATGAATAAACTACTGTTGCAAGAACTGTATACATATCCAAAGAAATCAGCTAAAAATTTTGAAGTTGAAATCATTTTTCAACCATTCTGTGGCAAAATATAGAAAGAAGTAAAGAAATAAAATTATACTAAGTTTTATGTATATTAATAAAAAACAGATGTCAGTCTCTATTTGTGTGTTCACAATGGCTATGAAAATGTACTGCACATAGAGGTCTGGAAATTAAGATGAGAACAGGCAAAGGTAGGTCCAAAAACTTGAGGTTCAAAGTTTTTATTTTTTCTTAGTTAACTGAGAAATTAATTGAAACATAATGAACACAGCAAAATGGTGCAGTGTCACAGTTATTTACTAAAAACTCCATTTCTGAAGCAGAGAATAAAGAAATGAATTATTATTACTTTGAAGTTATTACATAAGATTTTCAGAACAAAATATATAAAAAAAAGAAACATTCACTTATTACTATCATTTTTACTTTTCTTAAAAAAAAAAAAAAAAAAAAAAAAAAAAAAAAAACTGATTTTTTTTTTTTTTTTTTTTTTTTTTCCCCCAAACATCAGGGTTCGCCGAAGTGGGCCCAGCCCGAAAAAACCCGCCCGGGTTTTTTCGGGCGGGCCCACTTGAAAAAACCCACCAAAAAACCCATTTGTGGGTTTTTTCAAATTTTCTCGTGTTTCACAACTGTTTCATTATTTAATCTAAGATATGAGAATGGAAAGATAAATGCCAATTTAAATATATTTCAAACCAACCATATTTAAAAGAATTTCTAAGTACTATTGATAAAATGATCATAAAATAAATTAGTTTGTAAATAAAGAAGATTTTCATGCCTATATATTTTAAAATGCTTCCAAGTGCTTTAAATCTTAATGTATACCTAAAGATGATGCTTGAAATGTGATCCCTATCATGATTGCTTGTATTGTTATAGCTTTTAAGATTAATCACAACATATATTATCCTGTTTCAATGTTCAATGAAAGTTTATACAGTAATTTTCAACACAAAAATGGTGACAGATTATACCGAAAAAAAAGAGCAAAAAATTTTGGGATAGTACTTTAATTATAATTTCATTGTTAAAATTATTACTAATAATTAATTTTTGTAAAAAGAAAATTATAATGTTTATTATTGTCATTGATTTATAAATTTTTTGTAATCAATTAGTTATTTTAAATTGTATTTAGTTGTAAGTACCTTGTTTTCAAACATTCGGAACCATATTAACTTAAATAACCCTGATAATATCCAAAAAACCCTGATAAAATATAATCTAAAATGTATCCAGATACTTTAAATGACTGCTTACAGATGGCATACAAAACTACACTAGTAAAACTGTATTGCCATTTACGATCTAACTTTATAAATATGACTGACATTGACTTTTAGATAATCCAATTTAATATTATTGCAATATAATGTTGCTTAAATTCAGGGTTGGGTTTTTGACGTCAAAAAGGGGTTTTTGACATGACAAAGGTTTAAACTGGATTAAACCGTCAAAAACCTGTCAGAAACTGTCAAAAACCCATAGAGTCACAATCTGCTGCGGTGTATTAAAGTTTATTGCTTAATTTTAAAGCTAAGAACAGATTCCATACATTATGTTGAAATTTAATTATATTATGGGTAATTAGTAGGTCTTTAAATATTTTTAATTGATAAAAATTAAGGTAAAAATCACAGATTTCAAATTTCAGAAATTTATTTCAAAATGGACATGCAGAGTTATTTATCTTTAAATATCTTGTTTATTTATATATCTTGTTTATTTATTTATTTATTATTATTATTATTATTATATTTAAAATATAAACTTATTTAGAATGCATTTTGACATAGCTAATATTTATAAATATTAATGAATTAAGTGTTGTAAATGCAGGATTTTCAAAAGTGTGGAATTTGATATACGTGTTCAATATTTTTTATGCTATATACATAATATCCAGTAGGTTAATTTGAATTTTAAAATAATGCATATTATTTATTATATGTATGATTATTACACATCATTTTTATTCTCCCTCCCCGCCTCTGCTTCCTTACCCCACAGCACAAACGCTAATAGTATTAAAAATACATATAATGTTTACTTTGATAGCAAGGTAAGACAATAAGTAATTATTCAAAAACTGAATACTTAAGATATTTAACAAAATTTTATAGTATTCAATGAAAAAAAAAAATTCATAAGTATTTGTATAAGCTAATTTTTCAGCATAGTAAATAAATAGGTTGAATATTGTAAATAGATACTCAGATATTTATAGAAAGGAGCTAATTTTTTATTATTTTTATGTTAGTTATAAATTCAAAAAATGATTGACGATTTAAAATTCAGAATTACTGATTTTTCAGAAAAACCAAATAACAATTGTAAAAGTCAAAACAGAAAAAATATTACACTGATCTATGAAATACTTCTAAAACACAAAATATCATGTAGTTTTTTTTATTATTATCTAATTAAATTCATAATTTTAAAAAATAAAACATACATGAAATATATTCAATTAATTTGATTACATAATCGAAATCACTTCAAATGAAAATTATCAAAGTAGAAATTTAGTTCAATATTCCAATTCATTTGCTCTACGTTTCACATGGTAGCACATAACAAGTTTTGAACATCTTTCTGTTCCTAATCAATTACAGAACCTGTCTAATCTTTAATATTATTTTAAACAATGGATAAATTTGGTTATAAATAAATTTCTTCATAATATATATCCCTGTATATTTTGAATAACACATTAAAATTTAATAAATAATATTACAAAAGATAAGTTTTCCAAAATCTAAGGTTTTGTTTAATATTCAAAATATGTTACTTCAAAAATTTAAATTTATTTTTTCTACAGCATATTTAGAAACATTTTCTTTATTAAAAGCAAATAAATTTTACTTATTAAATATAAATATAGGTAGATATATATATGTAAATAAATATTTTTATTTACATATAAATATAGGTTTTTGACATTTTTGACAAGGAGGTTTTTGACATGACGGTTTAAACCATGGTTAAAACCGTCAAAAACTGTCGCGTGTCAAAAACTTGCCAACCCTGCTTAAATTGTAATATATATATATATATGTGAATTCTATTTTTTTCTTCACAAAAATAAAAATATTTACATAAATGTTGCTGCTTTAAATATATTTCTATTGATGTAAATGAAAGGAATTGCATAAATTAGTCTGTTTAACTTAAGATTTATATAAAGAAATTCAGTTGCACTTGGTTTAATATATTATTCTTCCAGTAATCTAGTTCCATGAGATACAAAATAATCTTTTTACATCTATATATATTTTTTCTTTTTATGTGTTTTTTTATTGTTAATCTATACTTAATGCAAAATTATACCTTTGTTTCACTGGTAAATGAAAAACTTAGGTACTATGCACATGAAAATTAGAAATTTGGAGAGTTCTCTAAAAATTTTCCATAAAACCCGAAAAAACCCGGGTTTTAGACTACTGGGCCCAGTGGGTTGGGCTTTTTCAAAAAAACCCGGGTTTTTTCAAACCCTGCCAAACATACTTACAAATACAGATCAAGATCTTAATCAAAATAAGGATATTAAAAAAAATACCTGATTATTAAAAATTGCCTTTATTAATTTTTTTTTTTTTTTTTTTTTTTTTTTTTAATATTGATATCCATTTTTTCAAAATAAATATTTTCTAAATGTCAATTTTGAATTTTTTTTCTGTTACAATCTGCATTTGCTTTCCAAATCAAAATATAAAAATATCTACTTATTTCTGAGACTTTTCAAGTTTCAATGATATTGGATTAAAAAATATATATATCAGTGTGCAATATTTCAAAAAATTATTTTCTAGGAATCCTTTTATGAATTTACCAAGTTTTTTTCTTTTTTGTCAGTGCCTTTTAAGATAGTTTCTTGTTTTAACTCTGCTTTAGTACCCTTTCAGAGAAGTTTTCGTTGCTATGTATGTTCCAGGAAATCTCTACATTTTCAACAGTGAGGCGATGTTATTTTAATTTAATAATTTTAACACAATCATGTTAATTGGAAGAGATCAAACAGATGGTAATTTTTTTAACTGAATGAAAAAGTGTCTAGGCCAGAAATTAAGTCCAGGACTTTAGGTTAAGCTACCTATGTCCTTCTGACTCTGAAATTTATTCAGATAACAGACTAGAAGTCATTTACAAAAAATGGTCAAAGTGAAATGAGTTCATCAGATTTGGCCAAGATAGCTTAGTTGGAATAGTGTTGGCAACTTAAGCTAAAAACTTTCACTGAGTTGAAAACAATTATATTTGATATTATTTCTTTACCAATCAATATGATTGTGTTAAAAGAATTGTACATTTAATATTTATTGGTTTCCTTTATGTGCAATTTATTCTGCTGAACTGTTTTAGATAAACAGACCACATATCGTTGTCAAAATATAGCCTGGGTGAAAGGTGTTCATCATATTTTTCAGAATAGTTTAACTGGAAAGGAATTGTTAGCTTACACCAAAGAACTGGGTTTGAATCCTAGTCTGGACATTTTTATACTCAATTGGAAAAATTACAATTTGTATGATATCATTTCAAGTTTTAAAAGAGAAAAGAGGAGAAGCATTTTTTAATATTCAGATTTCGGCTAGAATTTTTGGTCATAATTGAAAGCAACAGCAAAGCACAATTCTAAGCAACAGAAATAAAATCAGCAATCACTATAATGAGCCCTCTAAGTTCATTTGGATACATGTTCATTAAGAAATATAAAATTATACTAATTTGAGGGTATATGGAGGTGAAAGCAGTGGAGCACTCAACATTAGATTTATATGGAAAGATTTTCATTTAAAAATATAAAATCATACAAAATCCAAGGGTGTATGCTGCTGAAGGCAGTGAAATCTTAACATAAGTATCATTTGGAAAGATTTTTGATTAAAAATATAAAATCATTTAACACTTATTTGTATATTTTACATTATTATCACAGATCCAGGTACTATGTTTTTTCTTCTTCTGCATATTTACATGTCTGCATCTGTTCCGGCATTTATTCACATTCAGGCTACTTTTCCAGTTCCTTTTTTTGCTCATTTTATGTTTTGCTATTTTTTTAAATTTGCATTTACTTTTTAATCTAAATTAAAAACAAAAAAAAACCTTTAAACTGAAAATATTTTTGGAAGCCCTTTCACAAATTTGCAAGACTTATTTTTCAACATAATTTTTCTCAATATCTTCCTATATATCAACTATGGTGCATTAGAAATCATGCAATTTTATGGATTCATGTTTTAAAAGAGGTAAGTAGAGATGCGAGAGTATTTAATATTATTTAGACTTTCTCAAGAAGTTTTGTCCATTAAAATTTAAATATATCTAGATGTCAAATTATTATAATGGGGCCTATTAATTCATTTGAATTTTTTTTTTTTTTTTTTTTTTTTGTTTAAAAATATAAAATCCTACAATTCAAGGGTGTATGCTACTAAAAGCAGCAAGGAACCTAACATTCAGTTCGTCTGGAAAGATTTTCATTTAAAAATATGAGGTTATTCAACCTGATTTTAAGTACATAAAGTAATTATCACAGGCCAGAGCAACAGTTATCAGGTCAGACAGTTAATGTTATAAAATTACAGGGAAATTTAAGTATTGTAGTTTGTTGAGGAGAAATGATGACACATCTATATTTAAAATAACTTAAGACTTTCAACAGAATGACTTGTAAAATTTCCGCAGTAAAAATTAATCAAAAATAACATGTTTGATCGTTCTAAATTAAACAGCACATATCATTTAAAATATGAGTCATAGTCAGTAAAAGCATTTAAAATTAGGATCTAAACTTATATGTAAATGTATTATTTTATATTTATTTATTTTTGACCGTATAGGAAATGTAAAAGGAATGTTGAATGGAGTCAGTCTGATTTTCCTCTTTACATATAAATAACACTTCAATGTATTATCCCTCCCCCCCCTCCCCTTAAATAAAACAGAAAGGAAAGAAAGAAGAAAATTCACTAAGTTGTGTTACATTAAGTTATTAACTTATAATTTTTAAAAGTCTATATGAAAGGAAAATGAATGATTTAAAAACAATCAAATATCTTCCATACCTTAGTTGAATGTGTCCAAACTCTCTTGCCACTGTTCAAAACTCTCCAGCTTTTGATAAATCTTGTAGATGGAGAAAGGACAGTTCCGTCAGGAACTGTTTCATCACAAACAAACTTAGCTTCATAAAGTCTAAAGAAATAGAAAATATAAGGATGTACATATGATAATTTGCAATAAATATAAACATTAAGATAATCTGATTCAGGCCATAAATAAAAACAATAAAACTTTGCTTTTAAAATTTGGGGGTTGTGAAGCTAAAAAAAATAAATGTAAATTATAAATTTTTATTTTCATATACATAGATGTTTTGTTCAAGGATTACTGTTAAATTGATTTTATTTATTTATTTATTGAAAGGAGAACACTTGGGGTTTTTTTTAATAGTTTAATATACATTTTATTAAAATTAAAAAAATAATGTTTTCCAGCCTGATCTGTATTTTTTTAATTAAAAAAAAAATAATCAAAATGCAACTAACATTTTCATGCAATAATTTATGAAAAATTTCTTTTTAAATAGTTTGTGTGTGTGTGTGTGTGTGTGTGTGTGTGTGTGTGTGTGTGTGTGTGTGTGTGTGTGTATTTTCTCAGATGAATCTAACAAACTTAAAATTTGACAAAGAACTGACTCTTAATAGCAATGAGAATTCACATGCATTCAATTGAAAAATATTTATATTAATACAAAAACATAGATTTGAGACAAAACAATTCATTTTCGACATCCTGCCCACACACCATACATTATTTCTAATCTCTCTACTCAATGAGTTTTTCCACAGTAAAATGAAATTAGTGTATTTCCAATGAACAGACACTAACTGAAGTTTTGCATTAAAGAGTCAAATGAAAAGTACTAGTTTCTTGTTAACAAATGTAACTGATAATAAATGTAAATTATTTTTACCTTCGCTATTTTTTTATTATTTATTTTATTTTATTTATTTTATTTTTTATTTATTTATTTTTTGTCATGTTGAGAAATTTGTTTACTAAAGTATATGATAAAATAATCATAATAAAATTTATTGATTTTAAAGCACCAAAATTGTACAGTATCTAAAAAAGTGTTAAAAGTAAAAAATGTGGTACTTTTGCATTATCACAGATAGAATTTAGAAACAAATTTTCAAAACTGCAACATATTTTTCAAATCCTACACAGCATTAAAAAAGAATTATTAATCACAAGAAAGTCTAAGAATAACAAATAGTTTCACTTGTAATTTACCACTTTATGTATAAAGTCATCTGATATAAAAAATTTAAAAAGAATATTCATAAGTTTGATCTGTATGTAAAAGTTTCATAATATAAACACAGTCAATTCATAGTTTAATAACAATATTTGATTAAAACCACACAAAATGATTATACTAAAACTAGATTATACTCATTAATAAAACAGAAATTAAAATATATTTACTTTTTGTTTGAATGACTTTTGAAATTGGGAGCAAGCAGCTCACCAGCTGCGGGTAATACAAAGGGCTGCCATTTCTGCTTCTGAAATAGCTTTATAGAAACTGGAAATCGAATTTTCAAAAATATGTGATTCTTATTGTGTATATTGGGCAGACTTTCACATTCTTGGCAGAGATCAAAGTCTGTACAATTTCTAAAATAAAAATAATTAAGACAATTTAATGTATAATTGAGTAGAGAAAAAAAAAAATTATAAACATTTTTGAATACTTTTTGATTTATTGTTGAACAAGGATTTTTACAAAAAAGTTCATAATCCGACTAAAAAAAATTTAATATTTAAAAGACTATTATGTTGTTATGTTAGGTTATTTCATGTATAATACATATAGAAATAACCATTAGCACATTAATTGTAAAAAACTTTTCCATAAGATACATTAATTATGAATAGAGCAAAAATTGAGGAGTAGAAATCTTGTCACAGCTAAGAGATAAATTACTGCAACACTTTTAATGGTCAATTCAAATAGAAACAC
Organism: Maratus speculifer; assembly: GCA_964019185.1. Taxonomy (NCBI): domain Eukaryota; kingdom Metazoa; phylum Arthropoda; class Arachnida; order Araneae; family Salticidae; genus Maratus; species Maratus speculifer. The sequence goes on from OZ025301.1 coordinate 117,300,700, forward strand.
AGTTTTTGTCGGATTATCTGCACAAAATTCTTTTTTTAATAAAAGAAGCTACTTTGCAAAATTCCATTTAATGTTTAAAACTAATACAAAACATTTACAAGAAACAATGTACTTGTTAAAAACTTGCCTTAAATGAAATCAACCTTAAAAGGTTAATTTTCAAAGCAGTTTCCTTCAATTGTATTGAATGTATCTGAATTATACAATATGCATAAGGCGGGGATCAGCAATTAATTGAACTAAAGTTTTTGAAGTAATTGACAGCATTTTTATATCGATAAATGCTTACAAATGAAATTTAACAATGTTATTCTTAATAACATACAATACTGCCATATGCAATGCAACAAAAACTTTTACTTTCTGTTGAACTTTGAAAATTTTTTAACCATTTGGGAAATGGTTGTTGCGTTTGATTTAGAGATATCTGAGACATATACCTGAATCCTTGTAATGTCTAGATTTTTTTCGTTTTCTGATTGGCACATGTTTAATGTCTAGAAATAGAATACTTCTATTGCCATAATGACCAAAAAAAAAAGAAAAAAAGGATGCAGTTTTTAAACAAATTGCATTTAAAAGTACATTTTTTCCTGTATATGATGGTGTAAAAAATGGAAAATGTGCGATATTTACAAGTTAAAAAAATTGCAGTGCCAAAAATTGTAAAATTGAAATTTCATTTAAAATTTGTTTATGATTGGTCCAGGAATATTAATGCTTAATGCATGGTGTACATAACATGTGACTCTGCTATTATGTAAGCCACAATTTGATCATCCTAAAAATGATCTTTATTATTATTTTTTTAAATACAGAATTTATTTATAAGTCTAAAATTTTAGTCTTTGAATATATTTTGCAAATGGTCATTGTAATTTGTTAAATTACTTTTTTATACTAATTACTAGATATTGACTGATTTTTTTTTTTTTTTACCCAAAATCAGAGTTTTGGTGAAAATGTTATCAAAATTTGGCTAAAACTATTGCATTCCAAAAAAGTTCTTGTTTCTTCGTTTGAAATTTTTCAACATTATCATTGATGTGAGATGCATAGACTCAAATGAGAAACTCATTTATTGCTATGGACTTCACAGTTTATAATTATTAGTCTTACCTGGCAAATTATATAGCAAGTAATGCATATATGACAATTTTTAAAGCGCTTTTCATATGATTATAAAAAGCTGCAGACTTAATAATAATAGAATATTTTTAGTTTGAAATCACAAAAGTATTTTGAGTATTTTTTGAGAAAATCTTAGTATAACAGATGACCATTTACAAAAACCATTATAAAAAGATAAATCAAGGTATGTATACCAAAAACATTATCACCTAATATAGCAATCACACTGTAAATAAATAATACATAACTATACAGAATAATCAAAATTAATAAAAAACATTTCTAGTTATTTTTAAATCTATCAAACATTGCAGTAATAACGGTTTGCTTTATAGTTTTTACTTTTTGTTCTGCAATTTAATCTTGAAGTCTTTTAAGAGTCAATATTTTTTTTTTTATAAAAGTAATTAAAGTTTGTTTTTCTAAAAAACTAAGTCATTTATCCTCCAGAGCTAATACCTCTTTATAAGCAATTTTATCTTTTACACGGCCAAGAAATGCATCCAGAATATAACAATCTCACAGTTATTTACACGATACATAAAACATTTTCTTCTAACAAATGCAGAATCCATTAAAAATTTCTTAATAAATTCATCAGATTCCCCCCCCCCCCCAATTAAAGAGCACTATATCTTGCTTTTAAAAATAAATTCAATTGTTTGTATACATCTGAAATATAGTGTGGATAATAGGAGTTTGCAGATTAGAAGGAACTGACTGTAGTCATAAAATATCAAGCAAACCATTGTGATATTTATCCGTATCTGGATTTCTATCTTTACATGATACAATATTGTAATTATTTTTGCCAGATCATATTATACAAGTATTAAAAAATGCTCTGGTGAGCAACAAAAAAGGTTAATATGTTTTTAAGTATAAAAAAGTGTTTGACAAGTGCTTCTAATTGAGCATGAGAAAGGACAAGGGGTCCCTTCTTCACTGCAGCTCACTGTCAATGGTCATTGTAATTTCTGGTCACTGCTTTATTTACATTTTTAAAACAGTAATTTGAATGTATTAATAATGCAATCAAAACTATAATGAATGCTTACAATATAATAAAATATCAAAATAAATAATGAACTACAATAATAAAAATTTAGATATTTTTTTAAATGATTGAAATATTAAAAGCAAAGGTCAAGTTAATAATCAAAAATGTTTGATTAAATATTCATTAAAAAAGATTAAATGTATTTTTCCTAAATTATTCAATGAAACTTGTCTTATAAAGGTGAGTTATTAGTTCATATCAAAATCATAAAATAAGGAAGTTTTAATTTCAAGTTTAGCCAACACAATAACCTAAAAAGCTGGATTAATACATAAATATATTTGGTAAGAAGATTCAGATTACCGGTGATAACATCAAAATCTTGAATTATTTCAGAAATAAATTAATTCTTTTTTCATGAAAAAACATGAATTTCTGACATGGAAAATGCTGCATGCCTCTTTTTTCTAGGAATTTTTATACGCCCTTTGTTTAAAAATATTTATTATTATTATCATTATTATTAGCCCATTAGAGATAAAACTGCAAAATCAGATTGAATATGGGAAGATATCGCAAATTCTATTAGGGTACTCTAAACAAACCAGTTCAAAATATTTTTTGTAAACAAGGTATAAGTGTGCCCCCCCCCCCTTTTTTTTTCCTAGACTTGGTCATTTTTCAGACATTAGCCAAGTGATTTTAAAATTGATTCAAGTGTAATTGATTCAAAAAGAAACAGATTCAAATTTTACTAAGATAATATTCAAAGATATAATAAAATTGCACTTACCCACATTTATATCGTATTCCATGTATCAGCTGGTCACAGTTGTCACAAAAAATTCCTGGATGAATTACTTCACCTGTAAATTTTTATAACTATTATAAAAAAAAGAAATACAATAAAAATAAAAAGCAATTTATAGAGTTAATAAGTAGTTTAGAAGATTTAAAATTTAAACTAATATATGAAAATATGTTAAAGCAGCTTAATTCAAAAAAGTTTTATACATCTTTTGTTCTAGTAGAAAAAAACACGTAACTGTTTGGATCCATAATGAAGATTCTTTTTTCAGCAGAAAGAATTATGAATTTTTCTCATTAGCCTCAGAATCTACCATTAAGAAAAAACTTAAATAAGTTATCCATGAAAACAGTACAAATATTTTGTACACAACTTTCCATAAGAATCATCTCATCTTAAAGTACTAATCAAATAAACATTCTAATATTTGTCAGCAAAGAAATCTCTAAAAATGAGAAAAAAAATTTTCTGGCAGTCATAAAAAAGGGAATATTAAGTGTAACTTTAATACCTTTGTGGCAAAAGTTCTTTGCTTACATTTCAATCTTTTATCACCAGATTATCAAAACAGGAAAATTTCTGTAATTAAATCGCAAAAGTGCTCTGATTTAAATAAGGTAAACTTTACAATAAAAAATAATTGATGAAAATAATGGAGGATTCTGAGCACCAAACCAAGTAGTTTTAACCGTAATTTAAACCAACTGATTAAAAAAATAATAATAATAATAATGTTTTTTTAGAAGAAATTTAATGACATTTTCTCTTTTTTTTTAAGAGTTTAATTTATTAGATATAAATATTGTCTATTTTTGACAGTTTATTTCAGCAGTAAGCATTAAATATAGCTGGTTTAGATCATATTTGTATGTGTAGAATGAAAATTAGTATGTGTTGATGAGCATATCTACAGTTCTAAAGAGAAAGTTCAAAACATGCAAATTTATCAAAAATAAAATAGATTACAAATATTCAATATTTAGCATAAAATATTCTCTTTTTAAAAAATGCAGGATTATTTAAAGCATAATACAATAATCTTTAAAATTTTGGGAAGGCAGTAAAAGAAAATTTTCTTGATCAGTATTGGAAATATTATCTTTAAGAATTAAAATCAAAATACTAAGTCGAGTAAGAGAGTATTATAAAACTGGGTGCTAGCGTTATAGCATTTCAACAACATTGATAAAAAAATTTCTGACATCTGGTGAATCTAATGACCAGTGTTGAATTTGAATTGCCACTCAAAAAACAAAACCATTAAAAATACAGCCAAACATTGTTAACTGAACACACTTGATGCAAATTACTTTAATATGAACTCTTTACAATTGCCCTGTTCTGACCAGTTGTATATAGATAGTGGAGTCTGAATCAATAAAAAACAAGCCGACTCAGACTTTTTTTAGATACTTTGAAGTGAAATTAAAACAACAATTACATGTAATTTTAAATCCATAAAAGGAATTGTTTTGGGATTATATCAGGTTACTTAAGTTAAAGATTCTCAATACACTACTGCTTGGCATACACAGATGAAAACTGTTTTTAATTAAAAACTCTAGTAGATTCCAAATTATTTTCGAACTAGTAAAATTTTCATCCCTTTTTTTTTTTTTTTTTTTTCTCCTTTCCATCAAAATTTTTCTGCTCTGGAGGACACAAATTAACATTAAAAATTGCAAAGATTTTCCCTTTTCAAGTCCACTTATATGAAATATATAGCAAAATTTCTGGTAAGCTTTTCATTTTTTATTTTTATTTCTTAGTTTTTGATAATTGGATTTTTCTGGTTTGTAGAACGTAAAATTGAAAAATTAGTAAAACGGAAAGTATTTTTCTTTCCTTCAAAACTCAAAGAACTGAATCAATACGGAAAAAATTAAATTTTTGTCTTTTTTTTAAACGTTCTTTTGTTTTAACTAACAGCAACAGTAGTGTATTAGTCTCTTTGGAGTCTAAGTCGGCGATTTTTCTCATCAACTCTGCAGCCATGGTTGTATGTAATGTATTTGATAACACAAATTAATTTTAACACTGACAAAAAAACTTTCCTCTTGAATGTTTATGAGGTTTGACCTTTGACATTGATTAGACCTTATATTCATCAAACTACATCAAATTTTATTTATTAACAATCAAAAGATTGCTTATATAAAAATTGGGAGCAAATTAGGAAATTTCATTAGTGGCTACTGGCTGGTAGGACTAGTTTTTTAAGCGGCCACTTTCTATAAACTAGTGGCCACTTTTTTATTTAAAAATACTAAACAATAAAAATTTTATAAGTATTAATCTAAAACTGAATAACCCAAATAAATATGTTAATACAAATACATTGGAACAAGAAAAAGTAGAATCTTTGATGAAATGCAAAAAATTTTTATTCTGTCCATATGAAAAAGTAACTGGGAGGTGGCTGCTGATAGTCAATTTTTCACTAGCCACTTTTTCTCATTTACTGGCCCTGTGGCCAGTGGCTAGTGCTAATTTTGTCCTTTAGCTTATAACAATTTTCAAGCTATTAATACTTCACTGTGTAAGCATGTTATTCTTTGAACGTAAGACTAGCTAGTAGTTTTAATTAAAATATAATTTTATTTCAATTTTCTACATAAAATTATTGCAATTATTAAATTTAAATTATTTTCAAATGAAGTTATGCCGTTTATATATACAAACAATTCTTTTTTAATCAATAAATATTCGTGTATATGTATCCATATACACGATGATGTCCATATGAGAATATGTAACAGGAAAAGACAATTTTTTAAAAAACCTGGTTTACACCAAATAAATTAAGTTTTTTATTTTTTCATTTTTGAAAAAAAAAACTAGTTTTTTCCTCCAATTCCGATTCTTCAAAATGCTGACTGGCATACTACCTTATTAGATAATGCACATGAAGTCCGTAAACCTTCAGAATGTGTTAAGTTTATTCATGTCTGTACTTGATGTTGTATGTTTATAAATTATCTGTTCTGCTAATTCATTTAATAAAATAAATTCACTTTATTATCAGTAAAATACGTTTGAGCTTTCTTCTAAAAAGAAATTCTACATTTATATGGAAAAGAAATCAATGATGTCAAGTTTTAATGGACAGTCTCTAACCATTCTTCCAAGTTAATCCCAACATACGTATAATCATCTGTTATAGAATTTTTTACATTTGTGTTGTTAAAGCAAGCACTAAAAAAAATGTCATCCATGATACTGAAAAGACTTTGGAAAGTTTACTCAAGAGGTATAGAAAAAAACTGACATGACTATATTATGATAAAGTGATTCTTGGAAATTTTGAGCGAGATCTATACTGAAGACCAGGCCTGTCCAACCTTTTATTGAGCAAGGGCGCATTTCAGCTCTTGACACTCAACGAAGGGCGCCATTATTCACATGACCAAAAACATGTGGCAATATTATCGCACAGCATTAGTATATGCATACATTTTAACATAATGCAAATGAATCTTTCAACAGTAGACAAAAGGCTCATAAAGTTTTGGAGTTACATTAAATTTTAAATTGCACATTTTTCTATGAGAAATCTATCTCAAAAATGTTTGTAGGGTATGGTGTAAAAAATTTTAATTGTACCTATATTAGAAAAAATAACAACAAACATGTAAATCAGATGTATTAGGGGGGGGGGAGGGGGTGGGGCTAGGTTTCTTTTAAAATGTGAAAATACGCTTTGATTTATTTTGTAAGCATGAACTAGTTTTATAAAATGTACAAAAACAAAGACGGCCATGATAGTGAATCCATGTGAGTGGTTCCAGAGAGATAGTCTCGAAGTGCTTTCATAGATGCAAATCTTTCTCACAGTTTTATTAATTTTTCTAATCAAATAAATAAATAAACAAACCTAAAACTTCAGAAATCAAGAAGAAAAATTTAAGCCTCTTTATCCTTCGTATAGAACAGCCAATGGGCCAATGTGACTACAGCAAAAAAATAAAAGCTGAGCTTTCATGCATATATGTCTTGAAAGAGGTGATAAAAGGTGAAATGTTTACTCTTATGTTATTTCTTATATATAAAAAAAGCTAATTCCAATTATTACCAAATGTAAGCTTTATATAAATTACACTTTAAATACACTTATTAATAATAACTAGAAATTGTGGAAATATGCATGAGTGTGTTTCTGATTTTTAATGCTTATTTACAGGTTTTGAAAGTATGTCTTATACAAATGTTAGTGATTTTGAAGAAAGCATTATTTATACTGGAATTTTACTTCTAAAATGTCTAATAACAAGAAACTTTCAAAGGGGCGCCAAGAAAATCGTCAAAGGGCGCCATGGCGCCCACGGGCGCCACGTTGGACAGCCCTGAAGGAGACTATTATATTATTTAATGGAGTCAGACTGTTGCAAAAATATGACCTCAACACAAATCAACTGTAAAAATAGTTTTTCTAAAGCCTCATGGGCCTTTTGTAATATTCTTTTAAGAGGGAGCTAAATAAATTGCTAAGTTCAGTAATAACACAAACCACCAGTTTGAATAAAAACATCAAATCTGATTGTTTGCTCCGGCATTTGTGCATATATCATTATCCTTCTATGATACTCTATTGAATACCAGCACATTTATCTAAGAAATATTTTAGATGAAACATGGAGCTAAAATAACTAAGACCATGTCACAACATTATGCAGACATGGTACAGGCTTAAAGAAAAAGCTGAACTTTTACAACCTAACAGACTTTTGATAAAATTGGCATTTTTCCTACGATACTTTAAAGATTTTCATGTTTTTTCCATGACTCTTAGACAAAAGTGCATATTTTGTGATCCTTTGGTGAAATTTGCGTTTTTTTCCACATTCCTTTGACAAAATTCTTGGTTTGTCCCATGATATTTCGGCAAAATTTGCATATTTTCCATGAACTTTCACCAAAATTTACATATTTTCACCAATCGTTGGATAAAATATGTATTTTCCCTGATCATTTCACAAAATTTGCGTTTTATTCATAATCCTTTGATGAAATTCATGTATTTTTCACAATCTTTTGATGAAATTCACATATTTTTCATGATCTTTTGGTAAGATTAGCATATTTTCTACGATTTTTTAGCAAAATTCACGTATCCATGTATTTTCCAATTTTTTTTTTGACAAAATTAGAGTAATTTTCTATGATAATTTGACAAAAATCGCATTTTTTTTGCGATTATTTGACAAAATTCACGTTTTTTTCGCAATCCCTAGCAGAAAATTGCTTTTTCCATGGTTTTTGAACAAAAGTCGGCTATTTTCCACAATCTTTCGCCAAAATTTGCATATTTCCCATGATTTTTCACTAAAATTCCAGAATTTTCCAGAATCATTTGATAAAAGTTGTGAGTTTTTTTCGTGATCCTTAGACAAAATTTGCATATTTTCCACAATCTTTTGTTAAAATTTGTCAATTTTACACAATTTTTTGACAAAATTCGAACAATTTTCCATTTTTGACAAAAATCTCGTCTTTCCCATAATTCTTTAATGAAAATCGTGCCATTTGCATGATCCTTTGCAAGAATTTAATCTTTTTATGTGATTTTTGACGGAAATGTCTTTGCCGTGATCTTTTGACAGAAATCGCATTTTTACCCCTGATTTTTTGATGGAAATTGCATGTTTTCATTTCTGATCCTTTGACGGAAATCCCATTTATTCTTGCAATCCTTTGACAAAAATCATATTGTTTGGCAATTCCTTAACGAAAATCACAGTTTTTCTGTGATCCTTTTGAAGAAATTTGCTCAATGTGGTGGAGTTTGTACTCACGTTTTTGTTGTATTTCATCCGCTACCACTACTGCTACCTTACCCCTTCACCCCTCATTAAAAATGTCCACAATTTTTAATGCATACTTGCATCGATATCAGGAATGATAAAATTCAGTGCCGAAAAAGCAGAATTCCATGTTTTCGTGGAAGAGTAACATGTCTGATTATGTGTAGAATATGATGTTGTACAGATGAACATCTGAAGAGAGAAAGGAATATAAATGTGCTATTTATGCATTAAAAAGGCCACTTTAACAACTGGTTTGTCGAGTTCAACAAAAGATTTGGGAATGGTTCAACTAAAATATCACTACTGAGTACAATGAAAAACATAGATCAATATTTTTATTGATTCACATCTAAAAAATAACTACTTGAACCTTTATCGAATTCAACAAAAGATTAGGGAATGGTTCTACTAAAATATCGAATATCACTCACTACTGAGTACAATGAAAAACATAGATCAATATTTTTATTGATTCCCATCTAAAAATAAACTATAGTCATTTAAGAATTTTAAGTTTTAAATTTTTTTTATCTATTTTAAAATGATTTTTTTAAAAATGACTTATACTTTTAATAATTACCTTGAAACTGATTTTCCTCCATTTTTCCACTTAGTGCTGATGCTTGTCCCTGCATTTCAATTCTTGGCAAGTTTGTCAACTCTTCTAAGATTTCATCTTTAATTTCTTGTTTCATCTAAAAAGAAAATTAATATTAATCATTATAAATAAATAAATCAGCAAAAATCTTCATTTGCATTAATGTGGGAGGCATGGCATTCTGCACAACCTGTGGTGCAAAGAATATTTGTTATTAATTTACAGAGTCACACAAAAAAAATTCCATTAATATAATAGTATAGGGGAAAATGTTGTTTGGAGCTTGCTTTAATTATATTATTTCACATTTTATGAAATTGATTTATATTGCTGAGGTTTTCCAAAAGGTTACTTCCAGTATAATAAAAAGCAGATAGTATTTACAGGGACACACAAAAGATTTTGTCTACTATACTGTATCTGAATTATTGTATACTATTACATCAAGATTGGAATATATTAAAAGCTTTGTTATAGAACAAAGCATTTTGTACCATAATTGTATGATACAATTATGGTACCATACAATGCATTTCATTTGCTATGTTTGACAGGCAATTTCAGACTTGTTTGAAAAGGACAATAATAGAATAAAACAAAGGCAAAGGAATTATTTCAAAATGTCATTGCCACAAGAAATTATGACAGTTTGAATATTGGTCAAATATGATATTTTTCAGATGTAACTAAAAGCGTATCCAACTTATCTCAATTATATATACATTTTTTAAAAGTGCTAATGCATGTCTTTGAAATGCTACCTTTTTTTGTCATGACAACTGGAAGACACAAGCTGTTGTTAGGCATTAAAAAGGAGAAAAAAGGGCAAAAATGAATATTTTTGTAACTTCCTGTACCCTTGCGGCAAAATCTTGCCACAGGTTTTTCATCTATTCTATAAAGTTCCCTCTTATATTCCAGATATAAAAAGAATTTGAAGGCAAGTCATATGCACAAAGAATTGTGGGTTGTAGCAATTTCCATGTGTTAAAAAAAAAAAAAAAAAAAAAAAAAAAAAACCACTAAATTTTTCACACAACATAATGACTTTTGGAGGTCCATAAAAAATGAACAACTCAACATTGGAACAAAAAATTCTAGATTTGATCTTTTAATAAAATAATCTTTTAATAAATATAATAAACAACTGATAATTTTTTTTTTTTTTTTGAGAAAATCTGAGATATCATGAATCATGATAGTATGTCACTCTTTCCAGATTTTTGCTTTTAAGAGATTTTTGCTTTTAATGTAAAAATCTGTCAAAGTAATTCAGGTATAAAAGTTTTATAGGATCAAAAATTATGCATAACAATTCAACCATCTTTTTTTTAGATCCTGCAGGGTCTGGATGAGGGTTGAGATTGAGAAGCATAGCTCATAATGGCAAAGCTTTCTAATATTGAAAATAAAAATAAGGCAAGTTTAAGAAGAAAATTCAGCACTTATGTATCTCATTTTTTGTCATAAGTAAAATACAATTCCAATACAAAAAATTGATTTAACATGTAATTTTTTTTCTTTTCCATTGTGATTTGTTTGCAACTAGATTTCAGATTACATTACTAAAGCAATTTTGTTACATCGGTCTCTTCCTAATTTTCAAAACATTTTTATAGCTGAAGCAAAGTTTCAATTCCGAATACATGCAAAGTGTCTGTTGATGAAAATTTATCTATTTGATATGATTAGTGTAAAAAAATTCTAATAAAATTTACAATGTAATTATATAATTTAACAATATTTTAATCATGTGTTGGCATTTTTAAAATGTTTAAAGCTTTGTACAACAAATTATAAGACAAATTTTTGTCTGAAATTTTGAAATACAGTGACAAACATGTTTTATGATGAAATATGTGAGGATTGTAGGTTAACTAAGCATGTTGTATAATCAAGTGTTAAAATTATAAGGAAGTATACTGTACATATGATAAAACAATCTGAAACTGAAAACATTTATACAATTTATGTATAAAAATACAGACAAAGAAATTAAAAAATGGCATATAATTACAAATATTTTATAAATGGTAGTTAAAATATGCTTACTTTTGATAAAAATTCTATCATCCATGGTGATGGAGACTCCATATCAGTTTTTGTATTTGTACTGCTGGCTTTAGGATCATTCATTTTTCTATTCTGATTTATAAGCTAAAATGAAAATTTAAATGTTTTACTTTAAATATGATGAAAAATAACAATCTACTAATTATACCAAAATTCTTCAATAAAATATGCACAAAAATCATACATACAAATTTAAATGTTTTTCTTTGTAAATGCAATTAATTGCTGTTTCTCAAACAATATTTGGTACTACTTGATTACCCCATCCACCAAAAAACTATGTTTTTCTTTGTAAATGCAATTAATTGCTGTTTCTCAAACAATATTTGGTACTACTTGATTACCCCATCCACCAAAAAAACTATCATCAAACTATAAGATTAAATGCCCGTAATCAATGGATGATCATAAATTTCCCATTCACTACGTTAAATACCGCATTTTTGGGGGTATCGTCCGCGGCTTATACAAGAAAAAACCTTTTAAAAAGCCGCTGTGGCTTATACAAAGATTTTTTTTTTTTTTAATTGGAAATCGTGATATTTTTTCTACAACTTTTAAACCTCAAAATTTTTTTAAAAAAAAACATCAAAATTTGTAAATTTTTTTCACTATGCCATGAAATTTAGAGAGTTCTCCCATGTTTGTAAAGGGTTTTTTTTACTGCTTAAATACAGTTATTTCTGGGTTTGGAAGAACTGTCGCAACTATCGCCAAGTATTGCACTGATAGATCTATAGTAGCTACCGTATATACTAGTGTATAGGTTGTGAAATTTTATGCAAAAAAAGAACATTAAAGTGGCGGGTCAACTTATACGCAAGACCTAAAAAAAAAATCTATAAATAAAATATCAGAAAATAATTTGCTAGCGAATCGGTGCTGCAGCACCCATTGTGTTTGTAGAGTACAAAATCCGGAACCCTTCCAACCTCGACGATTCTGAATTTAAGATCATTTAAGAATTAGTTTATTTTTCAAAAAAAAAAATCTACCCTATCCTGTTGAAAAGAACAAAAGAAAGTACGTGATTTATGTCATTTCGGAATGATTCAGAGCAGTCGCTCTTTTCCGAAACAATTCCAAGGAATCGTTCTTTTACAGAGTCGTTTAATATCGGAACGAGTTCAAGGAATCTAACTTTTCCGGAGTCGTTTCATTTCAGATAGAGTCCGAGGAATCATTCCTTTTCGGAGTTGGTACCCAATGACCTAAGATACCTAGACACTACAATGGCAACCTTTTTTTAGGCCGACATCTTTGCCTTCCGTCACGTGACGGAGGGCAGATTTAGCACGCCAAACCGCCAAAACCTCCTCTGAGTTTTTTCACCACATTCCTGCCGAAACTCACATTTTTATGTTTGTCTTGAGTGAATGAAATCTGAAAGTTGCCAATAAAGTGATCACTGCCAAAAACAGCATCTTTTCGCTAAAGATGTTGGATTCAAAACTATGCCGAGATAACAATGGGATGTGGCGTCTATGTATATTAGAAAGTCAATGTTGGTACCCTATCCTGTTGCAAAGAACAAAAAAAAGTATGTGATTTATGTCAATTCGGAACGATTCAAAGCATTCAGTCTTTTTCGAAACAATTCTGAAGAATCGTTCCTTTACACAGTCGTTTAATTTCGAAACGAGTAAAAGGAATCGAACTTTTCCTGAGTCGTTTCATTTTAGATAGAGTCCGAGGAATTGCTCCTTTTCGGAGTTAATGCATTTCGGACCGATTCCAAGGATTCGATCCTTTTGGGAACCAATGACTTAAGATACGTATACATTTTATGTCCGAAATTTTGAATTTATTGTCAGCATACTCACTACCCTTAACACTCTATGGGCATATATATACATATTGTAATAGGATAATATAGCATGACTTACAGGTTTTTATTTTATTCCAATCTTATATTATTTCCAATCTCTTTATTTTGTTTTCCTGGTTCCATGGCATATTCCATTTTTAAATCGGTTACTTATTTGTTTACTTTCGATTTGAACACTTACATGTGCGTTCATGATCGTTTTCTTCCGTCTGATCGCGATTTGCGATCTTCGCAAATCGCAACTTACGAGTAGCCGTATCTCCCTTTCGCAAAGCAGGAACGCATTCGCTCAACTCGGCAGAAGCAAAGGGGGCGTTGCACTCTGGCGATGTACAGAACGGCGAGGGGTATTTAAATCAGTCGGTTTGTTTTGACTGGGGATGGTCTGACGATGTTTTGGTCTAGTAAAGGCCGTACATTATTTTAAATTCCAGTTATGGAAGTTTATATTTGTAGTTTGTTTATGTTCTAAAAGATGTTGTTTTAAGGATAAATCCAGTCTATAGATAGTGGAAAATATCTTTGCTGAACATTTGTTGTGATGCATTGCTATGATATCTAAGGTTTCTATTTCTTTTGGACATTTGCTGGACTTTATTTTTTCGTCATCATCCGATTTGAAAAATCTGTTTTTCTTCAAGTTATGCTGTGGTGAGTGGTTCGTTTTGCAACCTGTACAGGTCTTCTAAACTTTACCTTACGTCATGCTGTTTCAATTAATTAAGTGTTTTTTTATTATGTTAAAGTATGACTTTAATTTTATAGATAATATAATTTCAGAAATTATTTTTTTTTATGGTTGATTTTACCAGATATAATTTTCCTTTGTTTATTATTTCATATATACATATATTTTTATTTTGAATATGTTTTTTTTGAAAAATAAACGTTAGCTTAACTTTTAAATAAATGCTTCTTTACTGACTTTATTACACTACCACAGATTGCCAATATTTATTTCAGGTCACCAATTTTTAATTTCTCTATCTCTGCTTAAGTTTTATTTAATTTTAGAACGGTTCTGGCTTCAGAACCGATCATGGGTTATGGGCCAAAGCTACTACGCTTTTTAACCTGTTATGGTGGCCATAACCTTCGTTGGCAATATCGTAAACTGGTGGTAGCATGCAGCCATTAGACCTCCAAGTGATTTCTAGTGGGGGGGGGGGGGGGGGGGTGGGCCGCAATAGCATTTTTTTTTTTTGCTAAACACTTTTAGTTATTCTGGTATGAAATAGAAAGGTTTTTTTTGTAAAAATTTTTTTTGTCGTACTATCTGACTGTTTTAGAGTACGTCTCTTTTTGAAAAAAAAATTCTTTTCCTTTCTGTTTAAATTTTAATAAAGTCTAGTTAAGAGCATGGCGATGACCAATGTACAGGTTAGCATAAACAAACTAAATTCCCACAACTATGCAACCTGGGCAGCGGACGTAAAATACCTGCTGCTAGATAAAAATGCTTGGGGCATCGTAAATGGTACTGAAGAGGCTCCGAATACCAGTGATGCAGTGGCAACAAAAGAATATCAGGCACGGCTCAGGTCAGCACTGTCCATAGTATACTTAAACGTCGAAACTGAGTTCCGGAGAATAATAGAAAACATCGACGACCCTCATGAGGCATGGACAAAGCTTAAGACCCACTTTCAACCTGATAACCGTGCACGCCATATGCAGTTATTCGGCGAGATCCTATCCTGCAGAATACAGCCTGATGAGCTGGTCGACATGTTTGCTGCACGCATACAGAGACTAGCTGATCAACTGGCTGGCATGAATGAGCCGATAAAGGAAATCTATCTGACATTCCAGTTGCTGAGATGGCTCCCTAAGAAATTTGATAATCTCGTCCAGGGAATTTTGCGATGGCCCGAACAGCAGTTCAAGTTTAAAGATGTCCTGACCGAGTTAGTAGCAGAAGAATCCCGCATTAAATTACGAGAAGAAGACAGAGGTAACCTGGTCCAATCCCATTTTTCCCGAGCTCGCACACCCAAGAGGTCCGCATATAAGCCTAAGTTCAAGGGAAGATGCCACAGGTGTGGTCAAGCCGGCCATGTGCTTCGTCAGTGTAAATTGCCTCAACAAGCTTCCAGTCCCGAATCCTGCCTCCATACTACTTCGAGAGACTCCTCATTCCAGAACTCCTCGGTATCCAGAGGATCATCGGTGTCCAGTCCAGTTCGAGTCCAACCCAGTAATTCCAGACCTAGCAGAGATGTGCCTCGCAATAGAACCAGAAACCAACGTCAACGTAAGCCAACAAGCCAGGTAAATTACCTCATTCAATCTAATCTTAGTAATATTAAATGTGGTGGAGACGCCTGGGTCTTTGACACAGGTGCCTCCCACCACTTTTGCAAAGATAAAAACCTATATATAAAATTCAAACCTTTGCAAAATGAGGAGTTGGCTGTTGCCGTTGACGGAGCAACTTTTCCTATAGAAGGAACTGGTCTAGTGGACTTAAAAATAAATGGGGAGATGGTTCGCTTCGGCGATGTTATGTATTGCCCAAGTTTAAGGCACAATTTGATATCTGGCCCTAGGCTTGATAAAACTGGTGCCAAGTTCAGAGGAGGTGAGGGTAGGGTTAAAGCATATCGTGACAGTGGTACCCTATTTCGAGCTTTTCTTAAAGATGGCATTTACTGCCTGTACCCAGATCCTAGCCCTAAAAATAAAAATAAAACTCAAAATAGTCAAAGTCCTAAAAAGGTGCGTTTTCAAGCCTCTACTGTCCAGAAGGACGACTTTAAGTTATGGCATAGACGTTTCGGACACATTAGTTCCACTTTAATCGAACATACCGTAAAATGTAATGGTGTAAGGGGCTTACCACCTATTAAAAGTAAAGACTTTGAATGTGAGACATGTAAGATTAACAAACACAGGCGAACTTCCTTCCGTCCTATAAATCAAATAAGATCAAAACGACCCCTTGAATTACTTCATACTGACTTGTGGGGACCGACACAAATAACAGGTAGAAACGGCGAGAAGTACTTTTTAACCATAACTGACGACTTCTCACGAAAAGTATCAGTCTACCCCTTATGTAATAAATCACAAGTATTCAAGGTATTCACTAATCATGTAAAAAGAGCTGAAAGATTTTTAGGCACTAAGGTAAAAGAGGTCCGTAGTGACAATGGGCGGGAGTTTGACAATGAAGCTTTTACAAGATACTTTGAAGAGAACGGGATACACCATGAGTTTACCAACGTGTATTCTCCGGAACAGAATGGGGTCTCGGAACGTTTAAATCAGACTATAATGGACGGGGCACGCTCAATACTTAACGAAAGCAAACTCAGTTTAAAATTCTGGCCAGAAGCAGTTCTATACATCGCGTACACACTAAACAGGATATGTCATAAAACACAGAAAAAGACACCCTTTGAGTATTACTGTGGCAACAAACCCTCAATAAGACATTTACGCCCTTTTGGTACTGTGGCATACGTAGGGGTGCCCAAACAATTAAGAAACTCAAAGTTTGATCCTAAAGCCAAAAAGGGGGTTTTAGTGGGTTACGCGATGTCAACTAAAGGCTACAGGGTATGGATCCCCGATACAAATAAAATAATAGAAACCATAAATGTTAGATTTGGGGATGAATCTGTACCAAGAAATGTTCATAGACATAGCGAGCAAGGCCCAAGTTATTCAATAGGCACAAACCCTTTTACAACTTCAGAGCAGCACAACGGAAGCGACCTGGGACCCACATATATTTTAAGTTCAGAACAACCAGAAATTGACCCTTTGACCGACCTTCAACCTGACAGATTTCCTTTGGCAAGATCTCCATCACCTAAGCCAGGCACCTCAAAAACTGTTGAACCCGCCTCCGTTCACTCATCTGAAGATGAAAGTGACGAGGAGGGCGAGGAACTCTCGAGAACACTGAGGGATGCTGTATGGTTCCGTAAGGCCATAACTAGGCCTGATAAGTCGAGAACCGACATCTATTATTATGAAATGGGTGAAACGCAACGTTTAAGATCACTCAGAGAAGTGCGGGAATACTGTCAGTCTAATGGTATAAAATTTGATCCAACCATGTTCAGTTTCAAAGGGGAAAATAAATATCAGGGTATTGTAAAATCTACTTCCAGTGTTAGTTCAAGTCCTAGTTACACACCTCCACACACATCTTTATCAGAAACACGTAAAAACAATATATGACTAGAAAACTCCATACCGAACACATATAAGCAAGCCTTAAAATCCCCTCAGTGGGAACTCTGGAGACAGGCAATGCAGGAGGAAATAGACGTAATAAATAAAAGACATGTATGGGAATTAACATCACTACCACCCAACACTGAACCTCTAGGCTGCAGATGGGTCTTCACCATCAAACGAGACGATAAAGGGCATGTGGCAAGATACAAAGCAAGACTAGTAGCCCAAGGCTACAAACAGGTCAGGGGTGAAACTTATGACGAGACATTTTCACCAGTTGTAAATTTTAGTCTAATCCGCTTTTTCTTTGCCGCCCTTGTCTCATGTCTCGGATGGATTCACACGCAATGCGATGTGAAAGGAGCCTATCTGTACGCCCCTCTCTCAGATAACATATACATGAAACAGCCTCCAGGTTTTGAAATAAAAGGGAAAGAGCATTTGGTCTGTAAACTCCAGAGGGCACTGTATGGCCTCCATCAGAGTGGCCGGGTGTGGTTTTATGAGTTACATAAAGTTTTAATTTCTCTTGGTTTTAACAAATTGGATTGGTGTAATTGCGTCTATACATTTTCTAACTACGTTGTTTTATTATTATATGTTGATGACTTTGTTGTTTTAAGTAACCATCAGAAACACATAAATGAAATTTTAAAATATTAGCTGAACATTTTGACATCAAAATCCTGGGGAAAACACGTAAACTTCTTGGGGTTGAGTTTGAGGAGGATAGGGAAGGTGTAGTGTCAATCCATCAAATGCAATATATTGATGATATCTGTACACGGTTTAAGGAATTTAACTTTCCCATCACTTCACTTCCCATAAGTAAAGGAGTAGTGTATTCCAAAGCACAGTGCCCTCAAACAGATACTGAAACCCAGGAGATGTCAAAATATCCGTACAGAAGTGTTTTGGGATGCTTATCTTTTCTTACAAGCAGGACTCGTCCCGACATATCCTATGCTGTAAATATCTTCAGTCAATTCCAGAGTAATCCAGGTATCATCCACTGGAATGGTCTCTTAAAATTACTAGGATATGTACAAAGCCCCAAACACTACAAACTGAGGCTACCTTGTCATCACATAAATCTAATAACATACACTGATGCTGATTTCGCCGCCAATCGCGATGACAGGACGTCAATGGGGGGACAACTTTTAATGTTGGACAAATCTCCTATCATGTGGAGGGCTTTCAAACAAAAATCTGTCTGCTTGTCTACCATGGAATCAGAGTTTGTGGCTTTAACAGAGGCAACTAAAGAGCTTCTTTGGTTCAGTAGAATCATAAATGAATGTTATGATAAACACATTTTTACAAGCCCACAAACTAAGCCAACCTTGTTAGTAGACAATATGGCCTCCATTGATTTCCTTAAGTCTCCCATAGAAAACTACAGAACAAAACACATTGACGTTAAATTATTTTTTGTTAGAGACCTTTTAAACCAAGAGATATTTAATGTAAAACACGTAACTAGTAAAGCTAATCTCTCAGACATCTTTACAAAACCCTTAACGAAGTTTGATCTTAAAAGGTTCATTGATGTGATCTTTAGTTATAAGTAATATATAATGTTAAGTATTATTTAAAAGTAAAACATAAAATGTATAAAGTGAAAAAAAACTCCCTCCTTTGGACTTGGGTCAAGTATTAAAATACTTGTTTAGTTTTTTTTAAGTTAAACCCTGAAGTTTAACACGTTTCATTTTTCAAATCTGAAATTTTTGTATATTTCAGTGTTTTTTTTATAATGTTTGAATATGTGATTATACACTTGTTTTTCTTATTTCATATTTTTGTTTCATAAGCATATGTTCTAATGTCATAAATAAGTTTTTCAATACCCTCATTTCCAACATTGCGGACAATTTAACTCCCGCTGGAATGTGATCAGACCTCAGGATGGTTCATCCTCCGGGACCCGAGCAGCCCCAGGAAGCGGCTCGCAGGGGTGCAATTGTAAATAGCCAGAGTGGCCTGCAGGGGGTAGTGGCCTTCTTGAGTGTTCTGATCACAGGAAGGCCTGTCGCGGGCATCGTTTCTTTTAAGTTTGTAAGTCCCTATTTTTTGAAATGGAAATGTCACATAGGTCCCGTCCGTGGTGTTAAAAATTGAGCTGTATTTTTTTTTGCATATATAAATATGAAAAAGGGTTGTTTTACTTTTAAGAAATTGCATAACAAGTGTCCTTCACATTTTAAATCTTTGTTAAAACATTTGCAAATGTGTATTATTTCAAAAGCTTAAGCATGCATGTGGTTGTTATTGTTGTTGTTTGTTTTTGTGTGAGCGCTCACCGTCCCTATCATTATCATATTCACAGTCATTATCATGATCATGATCGTTAGTGTAATTATCATTAAATGTGTATGTTGCATATCATGAATTTCCCATACATTATCAAAGTGTTTTTGCAGAGTAATTCATGTTTTGCTATTCTTTATATTTGTAATGTTTATGAATCTGTCGTATGATAATCATTTACTCTAGTGTAATTATGCAAATATTTGTAAATGTAATCGTGTATTGTCAAGGCAAGTGTTTCCTCCGCACATAGCAATTGTCGTTAGAGGGCGCAACTGCGCGCAGAATGTTGTTGATGTACGGGACCTTTTCCCGCCAGTTGAATGGATGTAAGCGCAGCGCATCAACCGCTGCCAATCGTACGTATCACCCTGTAAATAAATGTTAGTGTTTTGTTTGTGATAACTAAGTGATCCAGTTATTCTTTACGATTAGTCAACATATTCACAAGTACTTTTCTAAGCTATCGACGCTATAACAAAGTTTTTGTTCCGCGCGAGCCGTAGAGCTCGAATCTGTACGAATGGACATTTAGTTTCAATCTGATGTGGAATTTAATTCTGTATTAAATTCATAAAAATGACTACCACTCCACCTATCACAGGAACTGTTGTGTTAAATAGGAAACGGGGCAACATTAAAGCCCAAATTACAAGAATAAATAATGCCCTAAAGGGCCAGCTTAACGAAAAAGAATTGGAACTTAAATTCAACTCGGTGCAAAACTTAAAGAAAAAACTTGACGAGCTGCGTAATGAAGCTTACGCAATCATTACAGACAACGATTTGGAAGATTACGAAGGCTCTTTAAGGGAAATAGAAGACCAGCTAGAAGAATTAGAGGTAGGTTTAATTCAGTTAATAAAACCTGCATCTGATATTAGTGAAAGTAGAAATTCTATTTCTGATAGAAACAGTTCTAACGAGGCAAAGATTAAATTACCATCTATCAATTTACCCCAGTTTTCGGGGCGTTACACAGAGTGGATGAATTTTAAACAGCAGTTCACCACTTTAATTGATGAAAATATCGAACTAAATGACGCACAAAAATTGTATTATTTACAATCCGCACTCACAGGTCCTGTTAAACAATTACAGAATATTGATGATTCATATAATTCTTTATTTGAAGCTTTAAAAAAAAGGTTTGAAAATAAAAGATTAATTGTAAATAGTCATATTTCAGAATTATTAAGCAACAACAAAATGAAAATTGAGAACGCGAGAGAGATCCGTAGTTTAGTTGATAATTTAATGAGCCATTTAAGAGCACTCAGACAACTAGGCCTAGAAGCCAATATATTGTCCGAATCCATTTTAATGTATTTTGTTTTACAACGATTGGATGATGAAACCAGAAAAGCATTCGAAATGTCCCTTGATTGTAATGAATTACCCGAATGGGAAATATTTATTGATTTTTTATTGAAACGAGCGCAAGCACTCGAGAATGTTAAAAAAAACAGTTCTGTTATAAAATCGAAACCTGATATTGCCCATAAACAAAAAAGTTTTGTTTTAGCGAACGAAAAACCTAACTGTCAGCTATGCAGCCAGCCCCATTATTTATACCGCTGTAAGAGTTATTTGGAATTATCACCACAAGACAAATTAACTCAAGTGAGGAAATTTAATTTATGTTTTAATTGTCTTTCAAGCATGCACGGTGTCAATCGGTGCAATAAATTAAATAAAAAGTGTAAGGTTTGTTATAAAACGCACCATAGTAGCCTTCACGGCGCCAATTTTTCGAAAACTACTTATGAAAACAAACAAAGTGATTATATCGTAAATCAATCAGAATCGAAAACGGAGGAAAACGTAAATTCAAACCAGCTAGAATGTAGGACAAATATTTCATCATTAAACTGTCAAAGTAACAATAAACAAACTAATTCGTCTGACACAAGTTATGGATTAATTTCAACTGCTGTGATTTATTTAAAGGGAATTAATGATACATATCATTCTTTTGTTGCTATTTTAGATACTGCAAGCAATGTTTCACTAATTTCTACGTACGCTGCTGATATATTGGGATTAAAAAAGTATAATATTGATTCCACAATTACAGGATTAAATGATTCTATCTGTAAAATAAAAAAGAAAATTCATGTAGAAATAACAAACAAGGATCGGAGTTTCAAAAATTCGAGTAAAATGTTTTTGGTTTCTAAAATCACGGGTTTAACCCCTTCAAGTGAAGTAGACATTTCTAGTCTCAACTTACCAGAGAACATTAAGTATGCAAATCCACGTTTTTTCAAACCACAACGAATTCATGTTTTACTGGGATCGGAAATTTATTACCAATTACTTTTATCTGGTCAAATCAAAATACCTAATAGTTCAATAATTTTGCAAAACTCACAGCTAGGTTGGATTGTAGGAGGCCAAATTCGTGAGAAAAATGCAAGTAAATATAAGTGTCATTTATTAGAGAAAAACGAAGATTTAGATTTGAGAGTTTTTTGGGAATTAGAGCAACTGGGTATAAAAGACCAACCAAGTAGTGTAAATTCCGAAGAAATAATGGAAAAATTCCGGGAAACTTTGCGTTTCAAAAATGATAGATATGAAGTTAGTCTCCCGTGGAAACGGGACTGGGAAAATCTTGAAAATAATTATAAGGTAGCTGAAATTCGACTCTCTAATCTCATAAAAAGAATGAAACGTGATCCAAGTTTATATGACAATTATCGTAAAATTTTAGATGAATATTTAAAAATGAACTTTATTGAAATTGTTCCCGAATCCGAAGAATTTTCTAACAATCCGATTTTCTACCTACCACACCATACAGTGTTTAAACAAGACAGTGTATACACTAAATGTCGCATTGTTTTCGATGCGAGTTCACATGAAGCGGGACAGTTATCATTAAATGACTGTTTGGATGCCGGAATCAATCTTAACCCAAATATTTTTCATTTATTGATTTTTTTTCGCTTCAACAAAATTGCTGTTTTGGCCGATTTAGAAAAGGCCTTTTTGCAGATTTGTATAAATGAAAAAGACAGAGATGTCCTACGATTTATGTTTGTAGACGACAATCCTGTCACAGGTGATACATTTAAAGTTATTATTTATAGATTTCTAAGACTAACCTTTGGTTTGAATTCAAGCCCTTTTTTATTATCAGCTACAATTAAACAACATCTTAGTAAATTTGAAAAAGAATATCCAATAGTAACTGAAATACTAAAAAATTGCATTTATGTTGACGATTTAGTGACAGGGACGGACACTGTCTCAGATGCATTAACAATTTCTCAACAATCAAACCAAATTATGAAGAAGGCGAGTATGAATTTCAGGAAATGGGTTTCGAATAACAAACTAGTAATGGAAACGTGGGAAAAGAATGGGTTTAGCACTCTACCTCAGTCCTCTGAACCCAATAAATCATGCAAGGTTTTAGGCCTATCGTGGCAGCCTAAACAAGACATACTTTTGATGGAAACTGAAAATTTATTAGAATTTTTGAGCAAGACAAAAAACACAAAACGTTTTGTCTTACAAGTAATAGGCAAAATATTTGACCCCCTGGGTCTAATATCACCATTTACTATTAGAGTTAAATGTTTACTACAAGAAATTTGGAGTAGGAATTTGTCATGGGATGAAGAATTACCCCCTGATATTATACAGACGTGGGAACAATGGTGTTCCGAACTACCTCATTTAGCAAATCTAAGAATTCCAAGAAATGTTTTTCAGTTCCCCGAAAACTCTGATTACGAATTAATCCTGCACACCTTCTCTGATGCCAGCCCAAAGGCTTACGGTGCTGTCGTATATTTACAAGTAAATTCAAGAAATGAATCTTTCATTAATATGATCACATCTAAGAGTAGAGTTGCACCCTTGAAAAAGGTATCACTTCCACGATTGGAACTTTTGGGTGCATTACTCGCAGCGCGCTTGACTTGTCAAGTCAAAGAGGTATTAGATCGCAAGGGACCCTCTTCTGTGTACTTATGGACTGATTCGCAGATCACCTTGTACTGGATCAAAGGATCTGCAAATAAGTGGAAGTCGTTTGTGTCAAACCGCGTTAAGGAAATACAGTCACTGACAGACTCATCTAGGTGGTTTCACTGCGCAGGATCCGAGAACCCGGCAGATCTTTTGACACGAGGCGTTAAGTCCGAAAATCTTGTTCAGAATCCTATATGGTGGACTGGTCCAAATTTCCTGAAGGACTTAGATATGTGCAAAAAGGAACAATCTCTAGTCATACCAGATCAAGAGATGTATATTAAAGAACTGAGAAAGAACACTATTAGTGATAATTTAGTAACTCTAAATTTGTCTGCTGAACATTCTATTATTAATGACATTTTTTCACTAACTAACAGTTTTACTAAACTAATTCGTATAATTAGTTTTATTTTTAGATTCTATTTTAACTGTTCCCATCCCAAGAAGAGAAGAAGTGGACCATTAACTCTGGATGAGGTAAGATATGCTGAATCGGTTATAATTCGTTCAGCACAACGACAAGAATTTCCAGAGGAATTAAAATGTCTGGAAAGGGGTAAGACAGTTCATAGTAAAAGTAAACTTGCTTCATTAAATGTATTTTTAGGAGAAGACGGGTTGATTAGAGTTGGGGGGCGCTTAAGTCATTCAGACTTGCCATTTAATTCAAAATTTCCAATTGTGTTACCCTCTAATCATAAGTTAACGGATATTATACTGAATTATTTTCATCTGAAATATTTTCACTTAGGTCCACAAGCCTTGCTTTTTCATGTTAGGCAGAATTTTTGGCCGCTTAATGGCAGGAATAATTGCCGCAAAATCGTGCATAAATGTGTGAATTGTTTCAAAAACAAACCTGTAGTCAGCTCCCAAATGATGGCTGATTTGCCAAGAGAACGTATAACACCTAATTATGTATTTGGGGTAACCGGTATAGATTATTGTGGCCCATTTTCCATTAAATTTAAAAATCAAAGGAAGGGTGTATTGAATAAAATTTATGTCGTAGTGTATGTATGTTTGTCTACCAAGGCGATACACCTAGACTTTGTTTCAGATCTCACTACTCAGGCCTTTATAGCTAGTCTAAAACGTTTTTTTGGGAGAAGAGGCAAATGTGCAAAAATATTATCAGACAATTCAAAAACTTTTATTGGAGCTGACATCGAGTTGAAAAAATTGCATAAATTAGTTTGCTTCCCAGATGAGGAATTATGTAATTTTTTAACCCATGAAGGTATCAAATGGGAATTTATTCCCCCCAAATCTCCGAATTTTGGTGGCATCTGGGAAGCGGGGGTGAAATCATTTAAGTTTCATTTAAAACGGGTAATAGGTGATCAAAAATTAACTTTGGAAGAGTTTTTAACGATTCTAGCTGAAATTGAGGGCGTCTTAAACTCCCGCCCCCTTACCCCGCTGTCCACAGATTTTGAAAATTTCGAGACTCTGACCCCTTCCCATTTTTTAATTGGCAGACAGATTACTTCGATCCCCGAACCACAATTAGACAATATTAATGAAAACAGGCTATCAAAATGGGAAAAAATTGCCAAATTTAGCCAGAGAATTGTAAAACTTTGGAAAAGAGACTATTTAAATACTCTTCAAGAAAGAAGCAAATGGAAATTTAAAAAGGATGATGTACAGAAAGGAACTTTGGTACTAATAAGACAGGAAAATTTACCTTCTACCAAATGGATAGTTGGTAGAATAGTTGAAGTTTTTAAAGGACGGGATAACATAGTGAGAACGGTAAATTTACAGTTACCAGATCGTCGAATTCTTAAGAGAAATGTCAGAGATATCTGTATTTTACCAGTTGAGTAACAAATTTCCTTTCTTATCTTAAGGAAACTCTCAAAAATATTATTTCTGTATTTAACCTAGTATTATAGTGCATTTATCCTATTATTATTGTGTATGTAACTGTTTATGTCTCATAATTTCTTGTATGATAATTTTTGCAAAAATATGTGTTTAATTATATTGAAACTGTCATTTCAATCGCCGGGGGAGTGTTTCCTCCGCACATAGCAATTGTCGTTAGAGGGCGCAACTGCGCGCAGAATGTTGTTGATGTACGGGACCTTTTCCCGCCAGTTGAATGGATGTAAGCGCAGCGCATCAACCGCTGCCAATCGTACGTATCACCCTGTAAATAAATGTTAGTGTTTTGTTTGTGATAACTAAGTGATCCAGTTATTCTTTACGATTAGTCAACATATTCACAAGTACTTTTCTAAGCTATCGACGCTATAACAGCAAGGATCAAGAATCGACATACTAAAGAATGTTACGGTATGTACCAGTAATCGTAGTCACTTGCATGTGACGAGGTAAAACGGTAACAAATTTTCATGAACTCTTTTGAAATGTTTGTGTACCTGAAAGACTTTGAAATTTTTAAGTTACTATGGTAACTAAAGATTCTTGTGCTATGAAAGAAAGTTGTTATTCTTGTTGTTGTATAGTTATCAAATTGTTATTCATATTGTGTGGTTATTAACATTGTTAAAAAGTTGTTCATTTTTGGAAATTAACCTTGTTATAAGATATTGTGAATTGTTACATTTACGCACGAAAATGTTGATTTATTCTTCACTAGTAACTATCAAAGTATGATAGTAGATATACTTATATCTTATGTTGTTCGATATGACCTTTTTATTTATATTATTTAGTAATACTTGGTAATTAGTTTCTTTGTAGTACGAGTGTTAAGGGGGGGGGGGGCGATTGTCAGCATACTCACTACTCTTAACACTCTATGGGCATATATATACATATTGTAATAGGATAATATAGCATGACTTACAGGTTTTTATTTTATTCCAATCTTATATTATTTCCAATCTCTTTATTTTGTTTTCCTGGTTCCATGGCATATTCCATTTTTAAATCGGTTACTTATTTGTTTACTTTCGATTTGAACACTTACATGTGCGTTCATGATCGTTTTCTTCCGTCTGATCGCGATTTGCGATCTTCGCAAATCGCAACTTACGAGTAGCCGTATCTCCCTTTCGCAAAGCAGGAACGCATTCACTCAACTCGGCAGAAGCAAAGGGGGCGTTGCACTCTGGCGATGTACAGAACGGCGAGGGGTATTTAAATCAGTCGGTTTGTTTTGACTGGGGATGGTCTGACGATGTTTTGGTCTAGTAAAGGCCGTACATTATTTTAAATTCCAGTTATGGAAGTTTATATTTGTAGTTTGTTTATGTTCTAAAAGATGTTGTTTTAAGGATAAATCCAGTCTATAGATAGTGGAAAATATCTTTGCTGAACATTTGTTGTGATGAGTTGCTATGATATCTAAGGTTTCTATTTCTTTTGGACATTTGCTGGACTTTATTTTTTCGTCATCATCCGATTTGAAAAATCTGTTTTTCTTCAAGTTATGCTGTGGTGAGTGGTTCGTTTTGCAACCTGTACAGGTCTTCTAAACTTTACCTTACGTCATGCTGTTTCAATTAATTAAGTGTTTTTTTATTGTGTTAAAGTATGACTTTAATTTTATAGATAATATAATTTCAGAAATTATTTTTTTTAATGGTTGATTTTACCAGATATAATTTTCCTTTGTTTATTATTTCATATATACATATATTTTTATTTTGAATATGTTTTTTTGAAAAATAAACGTTAGCTTAACTTTTAAATAAATGCTTCTTTACTGACTTTATTACACTACCACAGATTGCCAATATTTATTTCAGGTCACCAATTTTTAATTTCTCTATCTCTGCTTAAGTTTTATTTAATTTTAGAACGGTTCTGGCTTCAGAACCGATCATTTATCACCGATTTTTTTTTTTTTTTACTTTCAGAAAAATTCAGAAAAAATATCATGCTTGTTTGAAAAAAAAATGCGCGTAAACGGCGCATCGCTTGAAATTTTATCTTGAAACACGTAAACGCCGCGGCGTTTCTTCAGAAAATTATGTTACTGATAATCATAATGTTTTAGCTGAATTACTGTAGGTATTATGCATCACAAAAAAATTTGGTAAATTTTTGTTAAAAGTTATGACTAATATTGAACCCTGATCGAAACATATGTTTGTAAACGGTGTATAGCCTGCGGACTATACACTGATACATCTCCGCAGGTTATACACGAACTTTTTTTACTGCACTGGTCGATTTAGGGGTGCAGGTTATACACGGGGTGTGGGCTATACACCTGAAAATACGGTACTATACACTTGTTTTTTTTGTCATTATGTGACTTTTAATTCAAAATTTTATTTATATTTTTAGTAATGTTTTACCAATTTCTTTTTTCTTTTGTTATTTAAAATATACAATTTTGTCAATTTGTATAATTTGGTGAAGAGTTTGGCAATGTCTACAGTTTAGTGAAATTGGTTGATGGAATAATCAGTTAATATTCAATTTTCCCTATTCAACAATGCAAAACTGTGTCAGATTTTCTCACTAATTTTTAAACAATTAAAATCATGATACTTGCAAGCATGATTATTGAAATGAATTGTAATCAGAGTTTTTTTTATTTTTTCACTTTTCAATAAAGTAATCTTGAGTTATACAAAGTCTTTGTCTCAGAATGGCAGTTTTCTTACTTTTTTTTTTTTTTGGTTACATCTAGAAATTCAGTTCAAAACACCAACTTTGACAACATTACTCTGAAAAACCTTCTGCTTTTGCGACCAAAAATCACAAAAGAAAGTTTTGATTATACAATTTCTTAATAACAACCTAGTTGTCCTTGGACACATTTGCAAATAAAAGTTAATTTAAAAATGCCTCGGAATATAGCCAGTTTGGATTTGAGAAGTCTTAAAACGAAAACAGAATAAGAAAGTCAGTAAGATTTTTCTTGTTATCCAACTTTTGTTGTAAAATAATTCACAATTCATGATAATAATGTGAGTGCAGATATTGAGCAAAAAAATACAATAACGTTTTTAAAAATACAATAGACTCCCTTAAATCCACAAACGCCAAAAATCTGCACATTATCAAAGATGTAAACAATGGAACTTTCAATTCAGATTTAGGGCCAAATTACAGAGATTTTTTAATTCTATATCATTCATTTATATTTTAATATGTAATTCTCAATAACATGATTAAACTTGTGGTTTTATAAGAAGGAAATATAAATTTATTTCTGAAAAAAATAAATGAAGACACTGCTTATATCACTGGTAAACACGATCTTTTTACCAAATATAAAGTATTATTCAAGCTTTTTTGGCTATTAAGACTGGCTAAACCTGAAATAATACTTCTTTACTTTATGATTTTGATGTGAATTAGTAAGGTACCTTTAAGAGGAAAATTTCATTGAATAATTCAAGGAACATGTAGTCTCATCTTTCTTATGCATATTTAAAATACAATATTAATTATTTTTTTGACCTTTACTTTTAAAAATTTAATCATTTTTAAAATTATGTTACTTTTTATCATTTTAGTTTTTACTTTGCTAAATTATTTTAATATTTTATTATATTGTAAGCATTCCTTATAATTTTGATTGCATTATTACATTCAAATTATTGCTTAAAAATATGTAAGCATAGCAATGACCAGAAATTCTAAAATCTGCACAATGTCAGATCCCAAGCTAAGCAAATTTGAGGGAGTCTACTGTATTCTGAAAATTATAATTTGAAGATTCATTCTTTGTTTATTGAACATAGAAGCAATTATTCATGAAACAGAATTAAAGCTAGATGGGAAAAGACTAATTTTTTGTTAAATTCAAATAAGAGGTTAAGAATTTTTAAAAATGAGCAGATATGAAGAAATGCAACAGAAATTTAGAAATAATAAAATACCAAACATAAAATACAAAGAAATTAAATTTATTCTGTTCATTGTGATGAACAATTATTTGAAGCTGATAGGAATAGGGGAAGTCCCTTTATTTTACTAGTAAAAAATGTGCATAAAAAACATGAGAGCTTATTTTTAAGAAAAGGATATTTTTAGATATTTAAAACAATTTCTATATAATTAAATCCAATGATACATGACTATCAGTAAAATATTGGAATTTTAAAATATATTTTCTTCTCTAGATTATGCGTATAAGTCAATTATTTAAGTAACTTGTAAAAAAAAAAAAAAAAAAAAAAAAAAAAAAAAAAAAATTGGCAAAATTTTTAATTTATGTAATATTTAATATTAACTAACCAAATTGATAACTAGGAACTAAGGATAATATTTTTCAACATAATTTTTCAAAGATTACATTGTTTTATAAAGTAATTATTTCGTTTAAATTCTCCACACACACACAATAAGTTGAAATGGAAACATTTTTGTGATGTTTAATTGAACAAAAAACATAACTTTATAATAGAATTTCAATCTTAAAAATAAATAAATAAATAAATAAAAACAAATATATAAACTATGGCTAAGTTTACAACTTCTCCCCCCTCTCCCACACACTTTTTTAGGAAGGGGGGGGGGGGGCGGTGGAGATGAGTATTTTTTTTAACTTATTAGCAACAGGCAGAAAACCTAATAAATTACAGTAGTCGAAAAAAAACTTTATGCAAAAATCGCTTTAAAACAATCAAATTACACCTATACAATTGTTTCCACAGAACTTTAACTGGTTATCATTAAAGCTTGGAAATAAACAAACCACTATTAAACAAAATACGGGAAAATCTTATGATACCTACTTTTTTAAGTATTTTTCAGTAAATATTTTGTTAAATTTTGAGGCATATGAAGCATAAATTTTGGAAATACAGATTCATAAAATCAATGACGAAAATCTTCTAAGAAACTTGGTAACGTTCTCACTGCGCATTGCGAAATTACTACAAATTTTGAGGTCATCATTGAATTTTTAAATTGAAAAATCACTTTTCAACATGACCTTGCAAAAAAAAAAGCGAACGATATTTACGTGATAATGATTCAAACAAGGAAGAAAATAACAAAATACATTGCAAGAGAACGTGAAATATAGCTGCGCAATTACTAATAGCAATCGATGATGACGAATCTACAAGGTGATAGAAAAAAAAGGGAAATAATATTTAAAAATTTTTGGCTACATTTATTAACGAACCATGAATTTATTTATGAGAAAAATAATAAATTCTTCTATAGGATGTAATAAAAACCTGTCAAATATAGTTATTTAAAAAAAAAATCCTATAAAATTCAAGGGGGGAAAAAAGCGATTAATTTAATTAAATACGAAGCTTACCGGTAATAAATACTGATATCACAATCGATCACAATATTTCCCAGAACATAGACATGATTAATAAATATACAAATGTTTAGATCACAGTTTTTTAACAATGGTCGTCATACATCTACATGGCTCGGATGCTCAGTATGAAATTAAGAAACAACACAGAAACTGGACTCTGGAATGTTGCAATTCGTGACGTAAGAAATCCAGCTGGTAATAGAATTTAAAAGAAGATGAAAAACTTACAAGTCAGCATAGCAGGAAAAGCAAGCTTCTCTTAAAGGTTGTCACAGAATTACCGACGTTGTATTGTGGTTGTTTATATAAAAAATTAAACAGTACCTCGAGAATTTCTGCAGATAGCGACAGCAGCGTCATCTGGTGTAATTGAAACGAGTTAAAAAAAATAATACATACGTGTGTTTTAGTTCAGACAGATAAATAACGAAATGATAACTGACAAAATTATCTGTCACTATTTATAAATCGAAAACAAAAACGCAACTACATAGATATATTTTTATTTATAATAACCTATTTTATATTTTTTAAATCAATATTTTTTAGAGGCAAAAATGATTTAGCAAAAAAATTGTTTCACTATAAAAGAATCCGATTTTCTTTTCACCATTAAATTTAGATATTTTTCTCCGGAGGTAGAAAAGGGCGCAGGTTGCAATTGTAGGATGCATACACAGGGGCATGCGAAGAGAAAATTACTCCCAGGGCAAAACTTCAATTTGGAGCCCCTCCTCCCCCCCCCCCCCACACACACACAATTTATTCTTATGACAGGCCAAAAATGACATTAGTAGTATAAATTTGGTGTCCCCAAAATTTCCGCGCCCGAGGCGACCGCCCCCTACGCACGGCGCTGTGTATACAATGGTATACGCTGTAATATAACTTTTGGATTTTTAAAAATAATTTCTATATGTATACATTCTGTTTCTTAAGTAAAGCCATTACTTACATCACCTTTTCTTTATTTCATTATTGCTGCAACATCAAGAGGGAGGGGGTTGTGTTTTTGACAATACAAATACAGTAAAACCTCCATAACGGACACTCCCGAATAGCGGACACCTCTATTTAACGGACAGTTTACCGATCCCCACTCCCAAAATCTAAATTTTTATATGTTTAACCTCTGAATAACGGACATTCCGAAGAGCGGACAGTAATTTTGGAAATAAAGTACGAAAAATTGTTTTTTAACGAGGGAAAAAAAAGTAAAAAGCCTCTAAATTTGTCAGGGCAATGTGTTCAAAATTTTGGGATCACAGAGAAATGTAGAGAGTGGGCCAGGAAAAATCTTTCCTCCCACGTTCAGTATTAAATTCAGGGAATGGTCCGGAGGGACATTACCTCCCGGAGCATCACAATGCCCCGCCTCCACTCCCCTCTGTAAGATTTGAGATTTTATGCTTTTAAAAAATGGCAAAATACAATGAGCAGTTACACTTTTTTTTTTAAGATGATTCAGAAAAATCAAAACTATTAACAGGGTTAAAATTTCTCATTGAAAAAAAATTACATGTAATCTTTAAACGCAAATGAAACTTTTAAAATACATTTTTTCCGTAAGAATGTAATAAACAGTGTACAAAGGTATGTACCATTTTATTTCAACTTTATTGCTTAAAAAATTATTTTAATTTATGATTAATCATATATTAGAATTTTAGGGCATATAAAAGTCAATTAATGAAACTTTAAGCATTTCTTAACAATTTTTGAATCTCCGAGATTTTTTCCAATAGCGGACACCTCCGAATAGCGGACAGTTTTCGCGCTCCCGAGCTGTCCGTTATTTGGAGGTTTTACTGTAATAAAATTCCACTCTTTGGAGGGGTGAAGGGTCATGGGAGGTCAATGCTCTGCTCATTCTAGGCCAACCTCTGAAAATATGACTAGATTTTCTTACACACTTACTTAAACCTTTATCTACCGACGGTACTTATAAGTATTATTAAAATTACTTCTTATAAACAGAGCCCGATCAAGCTGAAGTTGGGTCCAGGGTCTGTTAAAAAATTGGGCCCCCCTACCAACACATTTTCGGCGAAACTTTCACAAAAAAAAGAAAGTTTATTTGACGAATTGACAAAGTTGTTTGGGTAAAAAGTATCTAGGTTAAAAGCTTCTAAAAATTTTATTGAGTCATTCAGAATATTTAAATTTTACATTTCATATTTTATAAAACAATATTATTTTAAAAGTATTTGATTAAAGGGAAAAAAATCAGCCACATAATTTGTGGGCCTCTGAAATTGGTGGGTCCAGGGCCAAGGCCCCGGAGGCCCGTGCATTAATCAGGCCCTGCTTATAAAATTCTTTTAATACGTCAATTAGTTGTAATACTGTTTAGAATGAGTTACATATACATTACTTTATCTTGCTCCAAAAGCATTATTGGTTACAGAAAACAAACATTTTTAAAAGGATGATTTCTTTTGCCTTTGTATCTTTTCAGCTTTCTTGGCGGTGAGGGTGGGGGACAGGGCCGTAGCTAAGGGGGCGCTATGGGCGGCTCAGCCTCCCCCCTAAAATATTTTGAGCCCCCCCCCCCTGGAAAATATTCCAAGGTCACTCAATGAAGTTCTGTTCCGAAAGATCAAATGAAATTCTGTTAAAAAATCTAATTTAGTTTTGAGATCATTTCACAGTTTTGTAGAATTACTAAATTGTATCTAAAATAAGTGTTTCAACATTCTCTCATCCTATTTCTGCATGCAAAACTAACATGATGTTTAATTTTGCACAAGTTATACACTCAAAATTTTCATTATCATATACCTTTATTAGTTAACTTTACAGTTAAATAAGAAACATATTACCTACAATGTGAATATGCACTAATTTATCTTTCTGCGTCAGAAAGAGGGAGAAAAAAAGTTATGAGCCTCCCCCCCCCCCTACATTTTCTTGAGCCTCCCTATTGTTCACTTCTAGCTACGGCCCTGGTGGGGGATGGGGATTTTTCAATTCGGAAATATTTCTATATTTATATTCTAAGAACATCATATTTGTACATTTCATAACCCTACAAAATACTAAGAAAACAATTTAAAATAAAAGATTTGAGTGGGGCTATAAATATAGCACAAAATCCCTGTAAATTCAAATTTAATTAATCCTTCTAAATCCTTCAATCCTTCTAAAATCCTTTAAAAATTTATTAAATGATTATGTAAATCTCTTAATTTAATTAAAACAATTTATGTAAAATGCTTTAGAATGTAAAATTTTCATGAATTCATAATTCGGTAGATAAAGGGTCAGTCTTGCAGCACTATAATTAAGAGGAATTAAAATTTATAATAATGCCTATTCCCAGTTACAACCTATAGGTTGTAATTTAAAGAGGAATATAAATAAAAGTATATCTATCAAAGTATAAGAAGCTAATTAAGAGATAATGTAAAAAACTCGGTGGAAGAAATTGCAAGACAGAGTAAGAGGATATGCAAATCAGAAAATAATAAATTTCAGGATCTGAAGACATTAAAAATTATTATTAATATCATTTTGTTGTTTACTATTAATAATATCATTATTTCTGACTGGAGCTACAAATTAAAGGTTCTCAATATATATATACATTAACCTTTTAACTACTGACAGGGACAAATACATTCCAATGATTGATAGCAGGGCTGCCACGGGCAATTATTTGTTTCTAAAATTCTACTGGAACTACTTTTTCAAAAAAAAAAAAAAAAAAAAAAAAAAAAATAGTCTTTCCCCATGCATTTAAGAACAACTCCAAAAAAAAATGTAACACAAAGATTTTTTTTTTTTTAATAGCGGCATGAATACATATAAAAATAGTCGTTAGTGGCAGTTCTATCATTAATCTGTGAGATGTGTAAGTCCTGATTAGTATTCACATATTTGAATTTCATCCTTAGCATTTCACAGACATCTAAAATTTGTTTGCTTAATGTTCCAAAACAGATATAATAATGACAATTTCTCATATACTTATGAATACCAAGCATGCTCAATATATGCTTAAAAAATTGGTTTTCTTGGGGCCTTTTTCATCTCCGAATCCTGTACAACAGTATCAGTGGCGTAGCTAGCGGGGGGCGGAGGGGGAGGTCTGCCCCGGGTGTCACTCTCTTAGGGGTGAGACCCAATCATTAATCGCAAATATAAATATATATAATCTTATAAGATTTTGGAAAAGAAGTCTGATATAAAATGATAAAATTTCTAGAGCACGACGCAACAGAGTTAATTTTCTATTTTTTAGAAAATGTGAAATTTTTTACAGAATGGTGTGTCTAAATAACATTGGCACCAGGGAACGAAAACCAATATATCCAATGAGTAGTTGGCAAAAGCAAACTTTAAAAGTAAGGATTTTCTTCTACATGTAGACACACGACACTGATTTATGCGGACTGTGGGTTAAGTGAGAAGTCGCTCCTGTGGTTTTTTTTATGCAGGAGGACAAAAAGTAAATAAGGAATGGTATGGTAATTTTTTGTAATAACTTACGAGTTGTGATTGAAAAATTATGACGAATTGGAGGGAGGGGTGTGACACCATGATGGCTGGAGGTGATCCTTTACATCCGCCCCGGGTGTCACCCATCCTAGCTATGCCACTGAATTGTATTCCTAATCGTCACCACATCTGCTCTAACTACTAGACTACTACTGAATTGAGAAGGTGCCCCGCTCGGACGATTAAGATTTTGTGCTGTAAGTCCTCAAAAAGTGCAAATTTTCCCACCGGAACTCTTTAATGTTTCTATAACTCTATAATAAACTCTATAATATTCCGGAGCCACAGAAATATCACTTCTGGAGGAAAGTGTCTGAATTCAACACTGAGGGAGCCTCAACGTGCGAATCACATTCTTCAAACATTCAGAAAAGATAACTTTTAAAAACTAGTAAATTGTATTAAATATTAAACACGATTTCATACAATAAAATTGAACTTTTTTTTTTTTTTTTTTCAAATAAGTAACAGAGCCCTGCCCTACCCCTCCCCCTGTATTTTTCGCAGTCGCAAAAATTTTACATTAGAAATTCCCTATAATTGTACTATATCATACTCGCAGTATATTTTCGAAAGCCAGATGTCTCAGTGGCCATTGCACCGCGCTGCAATCCTACTGAATCAGAGTTCGATTTTGAACTCGAGCAAGATTTACTCTTTCTTTCATTGCTTTAAGGCTCCTGACCCTGCAAGCGAAATAACTCGCGAACTAATGGTATTCCTATAGGGAGATTATTTTCTAATAACTCATTTGCATTTTGAAAATTTTAAATATATATATATATATATATATATATATATATATATATATTCCATTGGTTAGCTGAAGTCCCTCTCCACATCGCTCTTTTTTTACTTTTTCAACTGTCAGATGCAGATATTTTTTATAAAGTTACTTTCACTTTAAAACCAGTTCCGAAAATGAAAGAGTCATTCTAAAATATATCTACAACTAAAATCGAAAAAGTAAAAAAGGAGCTATGGAGACAAAGACCTCAGTTATCCAATGCAAAAATTAAAAATGTCGAAATGCAAACGATTTATTAGAAAATAAACTTTTCATAGAGATAGCATTAGCTCGCGAGTGACTTAGCTTACAGGGACAGAACCTTTCCCCCCCCCCCCTTCTCCGCAAGTTATTTCTATGGCTCCGAAAGGGGGGATGGGGCATTGCACTTTTGACCATTAAAAGCATAAAATCTCAAGGTTTTTTTTTCTTTTTTTGAAGGGGGGAGGAGGGGCATTTTAATTTTCCAAGGGGAGTGCCACTCCCGGATCATCCCTTTAAATTCAACACTGCTCTGAAACGGCAATAAAGTGATTATCAAACTTGCTTGGGAACTAAACAATAGAAGTTGCACGTTAGGCTGACTACCCGACTTACCCAAGAGGTTAATATATATATATATATTCTATTATTATAATCTTAGAGCCCACGGTTAAAAAGGTAGAGCTGAGCACTGCTAGCCAGAAGCCTCAGAACGATACTTATTTAGGAATTTTAATGAAATTAATAAAAACGTGTAAATTTATACAGAAAAAAATAATGAATACATGTAGGTACTAAATAATATTAATAAAAAAAAATCCGGTTTAAATCAAGTAAATCCGATTTATTTTATTTTATTTTATTATTATTATTTTTTTTAAATCATGATTTTTATAAAACTTGTCTTGAATATTATACTACACTCTAACTTTATTTGGATAAGGACAGTTAGGTCAGAGATTTTAAGTTATACTAATTATACTAAAAAAAATACTTATTTATCTGCCAAACAGTAAACATCTGTATCTGATATCTGATGGAGAACTGAATAAATTTTCATGTAAGAAAGTACTTATAGAAATGTAAACAGAATTTACTATATTCATATCTAATTTAAAAATTTAATGTTTCATAATTTTTGATTAAGCAAAACAGTTTTGGTGGTCATACTAAATTATTTGAAAGTAAATCTGTTTGATATCATTAGCATACCAGAATTTCAAAAACATGGGCATATATAATGGGGGGGGGGGGGGCAAATCGATTGAGTAAATCATCATCTAATCGTGTCCCACTAAAAATTGACTGTTGAAGAAAAAAAAATGTGATTTGGCGCTATAAAATGGTTCTTAAAATGATTAAATAAGAGTATCCACATTCAATTTAAACTGTAATGTTACTATCATCGTCCATATTTGACAACCTAAATTGTAACCCGATTACCAAATATTTAATACGCTATGAAATAAGTTGACTAAGAACTAATAAAATAAAAAGATAAAAATGAAACAAGTACGATGGCAAATATATAAAACAAAATGTTTTGCATTTTTCGAACAAGTGTACAAATTTCTACCAAAATTTAATCATTATTTTTTTTAAATCTAATAAATGTATTCACAAAATTTCAAACTAATAAGAATGCTAGTAATTCATGACCCCCATTTGGGAAATTTTGCTATTCGTAATTAAATATATTAATCATACATTATAATATCATACATTATATGTTATTATAATGTATGTTATTTATCTAAATTAAACGATCCAACCCGCGTTAAATATATTCGCTATACAGGTTTCACACGATTATATCGGTAAATGAATCCCACAATATTACCACAATATTCGAAATACATTGAATAACACAATACATTAGAGGTCTGCACGGGCCCGGGCTTGGCCCGTGGCCCGTACCCGGCCCGCCGAAAATTTGAATCGTTTCAAATTTTCTAACGGGCCGGGCCGGCAGAATCAGAATAGTTTTCTCAACGGGCCGGGGCGGCAAAAAAATTGAACGGGCCATACGGGCCGGGCCGGGCCGATAAAAAAATTTTCGGGCCTGCCGGCCCGTTCTGATGATTTAAGCAGAAACGATAAAATATGATCTATTTTCAACGCAAATGGTTTTAACGAGAATAAATATAAATGTGCGTCACGAGCCATACTAGTTTGACAGCATCAATATAAAAATGTAACTAGTACAGTGTGAGATCGGCATCGGACAGTTAAATTGTGTGTAACCCGTTTTAATATTTTTTTAGCTGACTCATACCGGGCCGAGATCAAGCTTGCATTATTTTTCTACACATAGACTTACCGGAACGGAACAAGACTTAATTGTTCTCAAGATCTGTAGGGCAGATAACATGATTGGTAAAATTATTAACAGCGATAAAGAACTTATGTTAGATTAATCTTTGGATATATATTTCTTGATGGTTTTTAAATTAATTTTTCAATAACGCGAAAGTTTGACACATTTTCAGATTAATTTTTAATTGTAAAAATATAAAAGTGACAAGTCCGACTATTGAAGGCATTTGGAATCGAATAGCATTTTTCATTTTCGATGAATAAAATACTTGCATAAATTTGTTCAGATACAATAGTTTCTCAAATGGTTGCAGGTTTTTCTCCCTTCCCATGCTATTGCTTCCGGAAATTCTATTGAAAATGCTAACTATAACAATAATTTATTTCCTTTCAGTGTTCTTAAATTGCTTGTATCAAAAAACGGATAATGCCACTTGATTATATAGTTTCTGAATAAAGATACCTGCTGTGCGTTTCTGAGAAGAAAATGAATTTAGAAATGTATCAGAAAGGCGCATATTTGAGTTAACGAATGAATTTGGATTTAAAATCTTTAATAAAATGATATAGAAATATTTTTATAAATCTTCTTTTATTAAACAGCTTCAAAAGTTACGATGTTTTTAACTTTCTTTCTTTTTTCTTTTATTCTAAGCCATTTTAATTTTTTGATGAATCTTTATTTGATTGTTGAAAGCCTAAGAATCTTAGTAATCACTAATATTGCTAATGTGTATTTCCTGTAAAATATACTGTAAAATCATTCCATAGGTATGTATGCAGTATTCTTTAAAAAAATCTTAATTATACAAAAAAAAAAAAAAAAAAAAAAAAAAAAAAAAAAAAAAAATCTGAATTTTTTAGAAATCGTAGAAATTGTAACGGGCCAAAAGGGGCCGGGCCTGTTTTCACTGATTTCTGTACGGGCCGGGCCCGGGCCGAACTTTTGAGTTTTACAACGGGTCGGGTTGGGCCGAAAAAATTTTCCTACGGACCAGGCCGGGCCCGGGCCTGGAAATTCCGGCCCGTGCAGACCTCTACAATAGATCCACAATCAATTTTCTTTAAAATCTACTATAAATAAATAAATAATGTAAAAATGTACTACGATATTATTTTATATGTATTGTAATTAGTAAGTACACATAATATAGTGAAGTGAAAAAAAAACTTTTTTAAAACACCATAAAATAAATTAATTGCGCAAGCCTTTCGAAAGAACTTAAGTCTTTCTTCATCAGGCACAAAAAGACGTGCGTCTACTATGAATGTGGCGGCACTACTCTTCGAAAGGCCTTGCGCAATTAATTTATTTTATGGTGTTTTAAAGAAGTTTTTTTCACTTCACTTGATTAGCACCTTTTATACCGATTTGTAGTCGTTCCGCTACATTCATAATAGACGCACGTCTTTTTGCACCTGGCGAAGAAAGGCTAAGTTCTTTCGAAAGGCCTAGCGCAATTAATTTATTTTATAGTGTTTTAAAGAAGTTTTATTTTTCACTTCACTTGATTAACACCAGCTTCAACTTTTTATATTGACACATAATATAGTTTGATATGAAACTTTAGGTGTTTTAATGTTTATGACAGCCAATTATCAACACGAGGGATATAGGTCAAAAAGGGGCGGAAAAAGCCTCCGTGGGATCTTTCAAATTGAACCTAACTCGTATTTACGCAAGGAAATCCAAGGTTCGAAGGTGAGGTGCCTCTTCGATCCAGAACATTTACAAACTGTCAACAGATGGCGCCACATGCGCATCTCACAAGGACTCTAGGCAGGCTGTGAGAGACTGTTGGTTCGGTGAGTCAGTTACTGTACTGCCGCCGCTTATGTAGCACGCAAGGAAAATCACCTTGTTCCGAGAGACAAAACGTGTCTCAAGTTATTTAGAAATGTATTCTATTTCTTTATAAGTTTAATTAAATTTATGTTTGTTTAAGTACGTGCTATTAATATTTATCCATATACACCGTACTTTTGTAAAAAACATCGACAAGATGAAAGATTAATTCAGATTGAGCAGCCGTGATATCCCATAACCACATGGTTGCTTCAAGTGGTGACCGGACAATTTTGAAAGACGCCTTCTGATATATCGTTCCTGGACAACTACAGCGATGAAAAAAAACGGTATGTGCCATTTTCTATGTTTCTTTGTGGTATTCTCTGGCCCAATTGTTATATTTACCAGTTATTTTAATTAAAAAATTTTCGAGCCCAAGCGTTCTTATTCAAAATTTTACTAAATTGTATATTTATTTATTTATTGCTCTATCAATATATGTATTTTTAATTCTGCGCTCACAATGCCTGATGATATTCCTGCCGATAATCCGACAGAAACGCTTGCTAGGGTAGCTGTTAAAATTCCTCCCTTATGGAAAAGTAATATTTCTGTTTGGTTTGTACAAGTTGAGGCAAATTTTGCCGTGGCGCAAGTAACGAACGACACTACTAAGTACAATTATTTATTATCTGCTATAGACACAGATACATTAAGTGCGGTATCTGATTTAATTCTTACGCCGCCTCCAAATGACAAATATAATGCTTTGAAACAGAGACTAATTCAGGAGTTTTCAGATTCGCAATCGCAGCAGATACGTAAATTACTCTCTGAACTTGTGCTAGGTGATAAAAAACCTTCCGTTTTACTGCGGCAAATGAAAGAATTAGCGCAAAGTTCCGTTACCGAAGAATTTTTGAAAGCTATTTGGTTAGAACGTTTGCCGACGCATACGCAAGCAATTTTGTCGGTTTCAAGCTCCGGATTACAGGAATTAGCAACCCTAGCTGACAAAATTAATGAAATTAAATCTGAATCGGCAGTGTATGCAGTTTCCAAACCCACCGAATCGCCGCGGAACGACCAAAACGCGATCTTAAATCTTCAAACACAAATTGAGCAATTGACACTGCAGGTTTCTGAGTTATCCAAAAATGTGTTTAGGCGATCGATGTCTCGCGGCCGATCGCATTACAGGGAAAGACGATACAGTAAAAATAGAGATTCCCAAAAATCGAGTCGTAAACAAAACGAATCAGACTTATGTTATTACCATCAGAAATTTGGTAGTGATGCTCGAAAGTGCCGCGAACCTTGTTCTTTTGATGAAATTAAAAAAAACTAGTGGCTGCTGCTAGGTCAACAAGCGAAAATACAGTTGGCGTAGCAGCATTAGAACAATGTAGGTTGCATGTGTTTGATAAAAATTCAGGGTTCAAATTTTTAATAGATAGTGGTAGTGATATTTCTTGTATCCCTGTACCAAAACAAGTAAACAAAAAGAATCCTTCTAATTATCTTTATGCTGCAAATAATTCCAAAATTCCTGTTTATGGTAACAAACTACTTGACCTAAATATCGGCTTGAGAAGGAGTTTTCGCTGGTCATTTGTTATTGCAAATGTCTCTTGCCCTATAATTGGAGCCGACTTTTTAAGAAATTTTGCTTTGCTTGTAGATTTGCACAAATTTCGATTAATTGATTCTGTAACTGGATTATCCACTAAGGGTGAGCTTACTTGCTCAAAACAGTCCCAAATTAAGCTAATTTCTGAAGACATGTCTTTTAAAACTATATTTGAGGAATTCCCAGAGCTCTTAAATCCCATACCAAATTTTAAAAAACCAACTTGCCATGATACAGTTCATCATATCGAAACTACAGGACCACCACTTTATTCCAAACCTCGCCGATTACATCCAAAAATTTTAAAGGAAGTTCAAAAAGAATTCCAATATCTTATGGATGAAGGTATATGTCGTCCTTCCAAATCCCCTTGGGCATCCCCTATTCATGTTGTACCAAAACCGGATGGTTCTTACAGAGTTTGCGGTGATTATCGACGTCTAAATTCAGTAACTCTTCCTGACCGTTATCCAATACCCCACATCCATGATCTTACCAATATTCTACATGGAAAGAAAATTTTTACAAAATTAGATATAGTCCGCGCTTATTTTCATATTCCAGTGCATGAAAAAGATATTCCTAAAACAGCGGTAATAACCCCTTTTGGAAGCTTCGAATTTCTATATTTAAATTTTGGACTTAAATGTGCAGCAAACACTTTCCAAAGATTTATTAATGAGGTTCTCTATGGTCTTCCATTTGCTATAG
This sequence comes from Maratus speculifer, assembly GCA_964019185.1. NCBI lineage: Eukaryota > Metazoa > Arthropoda > Arachnida > Araneae > Salticidae > Maratus > Maratus speculifer. The sequence continues at coordinate 117,343,367 of OZ025301.1, forward strand.
CTTATTTGGATGACATTCTAATTTTTTCCGAAACGGAATCGGAACATATAGACCATGTACGAGCTGTTCTAAGCAGACTCTCTAAATACGGACTTAACATAAATATATCCAAAAGTGTTTTTAAACAAGACAGCGTATCATTTTTAGGACACGAAATTTCTCTTGCTGGAATTCGACCATTACAAACTAAAGTTGAAATTATTAAGCAATATCCACGACCAAAAACTCTTTCTGAACTTCGTACATATATTGGCTTATTCAATTACTTTCGACGTTTTTGTCGCAATGCTGCAACTATCCTTGCACCCTTAACAGATTTGTTGCGTGGAGCTAAAAAGAAAGATTCATCTCCTATCGATTGGTCTGAAAATGCAATAAATTCTTTTGAAGCTTCAAGAAAGGCATTAACGGATGCAACTCTTGCATTTCCTAGCCATGACGGTCAATTAGCACTGTTTAAGTACTTAAAGTGTTTATTCTAAAAACAGTAATATTGATAAACATCAAATTACTTCATATTTCAGAAGTGACATTAATTACATTAACTGTTTACTTTAAAACCATAATATTTATAAACTATAAATTAATCCATTATTCAAAAGTGACATTAATGAAATATTTAATATCATTGTTTATTTAAACATTTCATAAGTGGATGATTGCACAGGATTGCGAAATCATTTGTGTTGATTACTTCAAGGACAACATTTTACTGTGAACGAACTCAGTTCAGTTTCTCTTATGTTTTTTGTAAAGCACACACGGTGCTTATATTTCTCTTACTGTGTCGCATACTTGGATATGTTAATCCCGCAACCGCAGCAGGAAACTGCATTCCTGTATCTTGTTTTTTTTTCAATTTACTAAATGTTTCTTTAAGTTGTTAATATAAAGCAAAAAAGATATATTAGTGCGAATTTATTTTCACTTGACAACACTAAAGAACTGCTTCATGAATCTCGGACACCAACATTATGGAGGCACCGGCGAGATAACCTGCGCACATCGCTTTTGATGAATTACGCCGTCTCAAAGTCGCCATAAAGGAGTACCATTCATCCCAGCTGTTTCAGATGTACCTGCACACATCGCTTTTTTTGGATTACAACGGTTCAAAGTCACCATAAAGGAGTACCCTACAGCCCAGCTGTTTCAGATAAGTACATTTTTGGTTTATTATCAGTTTGGCTTTGTTTTTTAACTTGGTTCCCTCATTATTTTAATAATGAGTCAAGAAGATTTAGAAAAGACAGCAATAAATTTACGTGGCAGAGCTAAATCTGCATTAACACGTATCACGAACTTCATTGACGCTGATCAAGTTTTTCAAAAGAATGATTTATTGAATAAATTAGAAAAATTAGAAACAGCTTATTTCGATTTTGATAAATATGATGCACAATTACCAGAAGAATCCTCGGAAATGGAGGAATTTGAAACAAAATATTATGAAACCAAAGCCAAACTGCAATCAGAACTTGAAAAATTTTCTATAAATAGTATGAATGTGCATTCTCAAGTTGTTAATGAACAATTACCTATAGTTAATACAACTAATAATTTTAAATTACCCAGATTGAATATTGAGCAATTTGATGGTAATTTCAAAAACTGGATGTCATTTAAAGACTTATATTTATCGTTAGTGCATAATAATGCCAGTATAACAAATATTCAAAAATTTCAATACTTAAGAGGTTTGCTCGGTGAGGAGCCATTTTCAATTATAAAACATATACCCATTTCTGAAACCAGTTATGCAGAAGCATGGGAAAAATTATTGTCAAGATACGACAAAAGAAAACAAATTGTCGCAGCTCTTATCAAAACATTTATGGATATACCTCCCATTATTCATGCTAATGCACTTAACTTACGCAATATATCAGATATCTCTGACGAGGTAATTCGTGCTCTCAAATCAATCGATGTTAAAGCATCAGAGAGAGACATTTGGTTAATTCATATTCTTCTTCAAAAGGTTGATAATAAAACACGTGAAGAATGGGCTCAATATTCATCGAAGGATGATTTTCCTTCTTTTGATCAATTTATTCAGTTCATTAATGACAGATGTTTATCTTTAGAATTGTATAATAATGATTATACAGGGTTACATAAAAAAGAGAAACAATTTAATTTTCACAAAGCTCCCGCCAATAACGTTATCAAATGTTTATTTTGTAAAGCTAATCACTTATTGTACAAATGTATTAAATTCAAGGAATTAAACGTAAGAGATAGAAAACAATTTGTGAGAAAAAACAAATTATGTAGCAACTGTTTGTCTGACAAACACTACACATATCAATGTAATTCTACATTTAGCTGTCATCATTGTCAGCTCAAACACCATACGTTGTTATGCGAGAATAAACTACAAAATTATGCGATGTCAACTTCACGTTCGAATGAAAAACAGAGTCGGAAAAGCAAATCTGATTCAGAGGACCTTTCGATTCCTGATGATAATAAAAAAGAAGTTTCTCCTTCAATAAATTCTGTTCAAACATCTTTCGCACTTTTGCCCACTGCTACAGTATATATTTATGATTGCATGGGTCAAAAGCATACGTTAAGAATTATGTGTGACAGTGGCTCAGAATCTACGTTCGTTTCAGAATCATGCATGAAAGTGTTAGGATTCAAAAGGAAAAATGCCCGATTTCCCGTGAAAGGTCTTTCTAATTCAAAAATCGCAGTAACAAAGGGTTACGTAATGATTGATCTTATATCAATTCATAATGCTGACAGCAAGTTGTCAGTGAAAGCTTTTATTTTAGACGAATTAACAGCTCCATTACCTTCTGAGAAAATAAGTGAAGAGCATTATTCACACTTAAAAAATGTAAACTTGGCAGATCCACATTTTGGGACTCCAAATAAAATTGATGTTATTTTAGGATCAGATTACTTTTTTTCTATTTTGCTTCCTGGTCAAATAACATGTGCTCAGAGCAGTTTAATTGCGCAAAATTCCATCTTTGGCTTTCTCGTATCGGGAAAAATGCCGCATCTTAACACGACTCCTAATTCAATGCATAATTTACATATTTATGAACTTAATATTGATAATGAATTAAAACGATTTTGGGAAATGGAAGAAGTATTCAATAATAATGCTCAAATTCTATCTCCAGAAGAACAATTTGTTGAATCACATTTTCAGAAAACTTACTCAATCAATTCCGAGGGTCGTTTTGTAGTAAAATTACCTTTTGTAAAATCTAAGACAGAATTAGGTAATTCTAGACCTGCCGCAATTTCTCGCTTGTTGGCAATGGAAAGGAAATTTAAAGAAAATCCAGAATTCGAAAAGCAATACAAGGATTTTATGCGCGAATATATACAGTTAGGCCATATGGAATTAATAACACAAAATGACATTAACGATTCTGAAAACGAACAATATTTTCTTCCTCATCATGCGGTTATTAAACCTTCTAGTACTACTACCAAGTTGAGAGTTGTGTTTGATGCATCATGTAATACTTCAAAAGGAAACTCCTTGAATTCAATATTGGGAGTAGGTCCTAAATTACAACGGGACATATTTGAGATTTTACTTAATTTTCGAGTTCCGAAAATTGTTTTTTGCGCTGACATAGAAAAGATGTACCGCCAGATTTTAGTTTCTGAAGAAGATCAAAATTATCAGAAAATAGTTTGGAGGTTTAACTCTAATGAGGAAATAAAAAATTTCAAATTAAAAACAGTTACTTATGGGCTAGCTCCAGCGTCTTATCTAGCCACTAAATGTCTCAAACAAATTGCTGATGATTATACAAAAAACGCTGTTATTTCTCAAACATTGGAGAAAGATTTCTATATGGATGATCTTCTTTCAGGCTCAAACACTGTTAGCGAGGCAATAGAAACTTGTAAAGAAATTAGCGATGTTTTGCACGCGCATGGTTTCCACTTAAGAAAATGGAATTCAAATTCAAAGGAATTTCTTAGAGAGTTTCAAGATGATTCCAATACCGAATCGAATTTTGAAATAATTCCTAGTGATAACGGAAGCTCTAAAGTTCTAGGATTAAGCTGGAACTCTTCTTCAGATACTTTTATTTTCAAGGTTTCACTAAATCTCACTCCACCTCTTACAAAGAGGCAAATTTTAGCAGAATCGGCTAGAATCTTTGACCCACTGGGTCTAATTTCACCATGCACTGTAACTTTAAAAATATTTTATCAAAAACTGTGGTTGACAAAAGGGGACTGGGACACTATTATTCCAGAACATCTAACTGAGGAATTATTCAAATTTCAAAATTCATTCAATGAAATCAATCAATTTTCGATACCAAGATGTGTTACGCTTTCATCCGAGAATGCCTTCGAATTACACGGATTCTCCGATGCGTCAACACTAGCTTATGCTGCCGCAATTTATTGCCGACAAACTTGCAATGGAAAAACCAATGCTTTTCTTTTGGTTTCTAAAACAAAAGTTGCACCAATCAAGCAAATTTCTGTCCCTAAATTAGAACTTTGCGGTGCTCACTTATTATCTAAATTATTCCGCACAGTTATGGACACACTAAAGAATTACAAGTTCGATATTTTTGCATGGACTGATTCTAAAGTAGTCCTTTCATGGTTATCCGCACACCCCCGCAAGTGGAAAACATTTGTCGCGAACAGAACCTCTCAAATAACAGAAGTTTTACCTACTAAGCACTGGGGACACGTTCCCTCAAAAGATAATCCCGCAGATATCGCTTCTCGCGGTATCGACCCAAAGTGTTTGCCAGAATGCGAGCTATGGTGGAAAGGGCCAGGCTGGCTACTTCTAGACCCATCTAATTGGCCGAAAGATGACTTAAATGTTGATGAATTCGATGAGCAAATCAAATCCGAGCAAAGGTCGGATCCCATTTTTTCATTTCACACGCATGCTTCAAATGATGTACTAGATAATTTGTTTCAAAAGCACTCTTCACCTTCAAAAATTATCCGCATTCTGGCATATTGCATAAGATTCATTAAAAAATGCAAAAATGCTAATGAATATCAAATCCCTTCAACAGTACTTACATTTAACGAAATAAAATCTGCTGAAGAAATGATCGTTCTTTGGATTCAAAATTCTTACTTTAAAGAAGAGTTAAATTGCATCAAAGAACAAAAACCTCTAGCTAAGAAAAGCAAATTACACTCCCTATATCCGTTTATTGATGCTAAGGGTATCTTACGGGTGGGAGGACGCCTGCAAAATTCACAGTTAGCATTTAATCACAAGCATCCGGTAATACTTCCATCACAACATAAAATGAGTGAACTATTGATAATACAACAGCATATTGCCACTTTACATGCTGGACCTTCTCTACTGTCGCACATCATAAAACAATCTTTTTGGATAATTGGTGGAAAAAAGCTCATCAACAAATGCATTAATAGATGTTTAAAATGTTTCAGATACAAGAAAGCTATTACAACTCCTCCATTAATGGGGAATTTACCTAAACCTCGAGTAAATCTTGAACGCCCCTTTTTTGCCAGTGGAATTGATTACGCAGGCCCCATATCCATTAAATTTAGCAAGGGTAGGGGTGCAAAAACAACTAAGGGTTACATTGCCTTATTTATTTGTCTTGCTACGAAAGCGGTCCATATAGAAGCTGTAAGTGATCTAACAACTGAAGCATTTATAGCAGCTCTTCGACGTTTTAGTGCAAGAAGAGGTACCCCACGTCACCTTTATAGTGACAACGGGAAGAACTTTGTCGGGGCATCAAGAAAAATCGACCAAATACAGAGGGCATGGTTGTCATTTCCTAAAAATGAAATCATGTCTCGATATTTAACTGAAAAATCCATTGAATGGCATTTTATCCCTCCTTCTTCCCCTCACTTTGGCGGAATTTGGGAGGCTGCGATAAAATCCGTCAAACATCATCTAAAAAGAGTAATAGGAGAGACACTCCTGACTTTCGAAGAGCTCGCCACCCTACTTAGCCAAGTCGAAGCCTTGTTAAATTCCCGACCTCTCATACATTTAAATGACAATGATAGTGACTGCATAAATGTTCTCACACCCTCACATTTTCTTACAGGTGATGTAATCTTCTCAATACCGGAGGAGACCTCATCCATCACATGCAACCCTAGAAATCGCTGGGAGCTGCTGCAAAATTTAAAAAGAGGATTCTCACAGCGATTTAAGAAGGAGTATTTGATCTCGCTCCAAAAAAGAAGCAAGTGGAGAGTCGAGCAACGTAATCTTCAACCTGGACAAGTTGTGCTACTCCTTGATGATACCCAGCCACCAGACTCTTGGCCATTGGGCCGGGTAACAGAGGTGCACCCAGGAAAAGACGGACATGTCCGTGTTGTGACCATACAGTGTAGAGGATCGTTTTTGAGACGACCTGTACACAAATTAGCGCTCCTTCCTATATATCAGGACTAAGGCCTGATAGGGTGGGAGTGTGTTTAAGTACTTAAAGTGTTTATTCTAAAAACAGTAATATTGATAAACATCAAATTACTTCATATTTCAGAAGTGACATTAATTACATTAACTGTTTACTTTAAAACCATAATATTTATAAACTATAAATTAATCCATTATTCAAAAGTGACATTAATGAAATATTTAATATCATTGTTTATTTAAACATTTCATAAGTGGATGATTGCACAGGATTGCGAAATCATTTGTGTTGATTACTTCAAGGACAACATTTTACTGTGAACGAACTCAGTTCAGTTTCTCTTATGTTTTTTGTAAAGCACACACGGTGCTTATATTTCTCTTACTGTGTCGCATACTTGGATATGTTAATCCCGCAACCGCAGCAGGAAACTGCATTCCTGTATCTTGTTTTTTTTTCAATTTACTAAATGTTTCTTTAAGTTGTTAATATAAAGCAAAAAAGATATATTAGTGCGAATTTATTTTCACTTGACAACACTAAAGAACTGCTTCATGAATCTCGGACATCAACAAGCACTTCATTCTGATGCTAGTGATTTTGCTATTGGTGCTACACTAAGCTTAGAAACAGAGGAGGGTCTCAAACCACTCTCATTTTTTTCCAAACGTCTAAATGAAACACAATTAAAGTATTCTACCTTTGACAGAGAATTGTTAGCAATTTATGAGTCCGTTAAGCATTTTAGACACTTTTTGGAAGCCCGTCAATGTACAATCTTTACCGATCACAAGCCAATTGTTTTTGCCTTTAAAAAAAGAACAGATAATTACACTAACAGACAAAGTCGGTGGTTATCTTTTATATCTGAATTCACCACTGATATGGTATTTTTAAAAGGAAACCAAAATGATGCAGCCGATGCACTTTCCCGAATTAACGTAATACAAATGCCTACTCCATTAGATTACGATAAATTAAGTATGGAGCAAAAAGAGGATTCAGAACTTAGAGAAATCATGCAAAGCGGTCAATCCAGCTTAGAACTCAAATTAATTACCCTTCCAAATTCCACAACAGAAATTTATTGTGACATTTCTAGTGGCAAAGCACGTCCATATTTAACTCCAACTTTTAGAAAACAGGCATTTTGGAATTTACATGCACTTGCTCATCCTGGAACTAAAGGTAGTGTGAATTTATTGCGACAACGATTTATCTGGCCTTCCCTAGCTAAAGATTGTCGAACTTGGGCTCGTGAGTGTTTGGATTGTCAGCGTTCCAAAATTGTTAGACACACAAAAACAGAGTTAGGAAAATTTGATCTTCCAACAGATAGATTTGCACACATACATTTAGATTTAATTGGACCTTTACCGGAATCAAATGGTAAAAGGTATTGTTTAACTGTAATTGATAGAGCAACGCGTTGGCCAGAGGCATACCCACTTAGTGACATCACAGCAGAATCAGTGGCACGTGCACTACTTTCCGAATGGATTGCAAGATTTGGGTGTCCTGAGAAAATCACCACGGACCAAGGACGCCAGTTTGAATCTGAACTTTTCCAGCAGTTAGCCAGATTGTTAGGCGCTAGAAAGTACCGATCGTCTCCGTACCACCCTCAGAGTAATGGGATTATCGAGAATTGGCACAGACCTCTAAAATGTGCACTAAAAGCCAGACGAACTGGAAAATGGACTGAAATACTTCCAACAGTGTTATTAGGGTTTCGTGCTGCACTAAAAACAGATATAAATGTTTCGCCAGCTGAACTTGTTTTTGGGTCTACTCTCAGACTTCCAGGTGATTTCTTCGATGACAAATCCACCATTAAAAGTCCTGAAGAATTAGTGCAGCGATTAAGAAATACCTTCAACGAATTCAAACCACAACCAACTAAGTCCCATAACAGCACAAAAACATTTGTGTCTCAGCAGTTTAAAACATGTACGCATGTATTTGTGCGTCAAGAAGGTATTCGGCAAGCTTTACAACCGCCGTATGATGGACCTTTTGAAGTTGTTGAGCGCAACGATAAACTTTTTAAAGTGGCCATAAAAGGCAAAATAGTAAATATATCGCTGGACAGACTGAAGCCAGCCTTTTTGGTGAATGATTCACTATCTTCGACTCCTGAAACAACCTCAACCCTGGAAACAACTGCTTCGACTCCCGGGACTGCCTCGAATTCTGGAAAAACAAAACCACCTCACGTCACACGATCCGGCAGAACTGTCAGATTTCCAGAACGTTTGGTGGAAAATTAAGTGTATCGTTTGCACTAGGAAGGGGGTACTGAGGTGCCTCTTCGATCCAGAACATTTACAAACTGTCAACAGATGGCGCCACATGCGCATCTCACAAGGACTCTAGGCAGGCTGTGAGAGACTGTTGGTTCGGTGAGTCAGTTACTGTACTGCCGCCGCTTATGTAGCACGCAAGGAAAATCACCTTGTTCCGAGAGACAAAACGTGTCTCAAGTTATTTAGAAATGTATTCTATTTCTTTATAAGTTTAATTAAATTTATGTTTGTTTAAGTACGTGCTATTAATATTTATCCATATACACCGTACTTTTGTAAAAAACATCGACAAGATGAAAGATTAATTCAGATTGAGCAGCCGTGATATCCCATAACCACATGGTTGCTTCAGAAGGAAAAACGGAAAACACCGAACTATTAGACCAACGAGCGCGATTGTGTTCGAATCCAGCATTTCCCGTCTATCAATTTCGAGAAACGTTTTTATAATTTTTATAACTTCCATTAATATAAAACGAATAAGCTATTTTAATGAGTAACAATCTAAAAATATTGAAACGTCGATTTTAATTTTACTTCAGCATTATTACATTTCTTTGGGTTATGTTATGTTAACTTACTTACCATTAAGTTATCTTTTAAACGTACATAATTTAAAAAAAAAAAAAAAAAAAAAAATATTGTAATACAATTCGAATTACTTCAAACTCACAAATATTTTATTTTTTATAGACGAAAATTTATCAATTGTCAATCGTACGTATCTCTTTCTTTTCTTCTTCTTCTTTCTTTCTTTCTTTTTGGAATATATCTTGTAGAAACACAAAATTTGATTTTCTAATCGTCAGTACACTTGCGTATTTCAATTGATGTTTGGATTCCCCCAAGCAATTATCAAATGCTGTTTGGGGAATTCCAATTTTTGGAAAGTTTCTTCGAATTCTTCAATGTTATATTTTTTTTCTTTTCTTTTTGGCATTTTATTTTTAAAAATTCGACGCCATCTTGCTGGGGCAAAAAAGATCGTCCATTTTACATTTTGCGTATTAATCGACATTTAGTCTGCACTGATTGAGGGGGCATCTAAAAAAAGTTTAACACACAAACTGAAAATCGCTCTATAACTAAAGATTTGAGTCACAAGATTTGATTGCAATATACAAACAAAAATAATTTTTAAATATTTAAAAAACAAGAAAAAAAATCATGCGTCATGCGTAAATTATGAAACACATTCAGAATAATGTAACAAACCTGCACCATTTAAAAAAAAATTAAATTATTACGTCTGATGGAAATGTATAGCGCATTTCAAAACCGAACTTCAGCTGTCCCCATCTACAATTGGAAAAATATCAGATTTTTTTAGCATCTCTGTATATTATATAGAGATTTGTATCTATCAACAACAAACATTCCAAAATTTAGCTCATTTAAGATATATATATATATTTTAGTTGAAAATTCCCCTTCAGCAATTTCCTCTAATAAGGAGAATGGTTTGCGAATACCCTTGTGCAGCCCTGAATATGAGGTATAGAATTTATATATTAGAACAATATGCCAGAAACTAATTAAATTTAAAAGCGCATGCCAAATTTCAAAACGTACTTTCCAGCAATTATTACGCTAAGACAGAACTATAGCCGATTTATTTGGTGTGACCCTAATTAATAAAAAAAATGCTATGAATGCACTGTTTTAACATGATCATAGTGAAATTCAGTTATTTATAACAGTTTCAATACATTTGAAATAGCACAATGTCATCAAAATACTTTCCAAACGATTTTTACCCACATACCATAATGTAATCGAATTCTTGTAAGTGCCCCTGTAAATAAACCATTAGTCGTACATACTTCAATATCAAACATGCTTTGGTGATCCTAAATAAGCTTTATCAATTGCATGAAAATCCGAGTATATTTACGCTAGTTAATGCTTATTCATATTTACAAAAACTGGCTTGTAGATATTTTCATCTTGTACTTTAGTAAACAGATGTTACATAAAAATTAGAAATTAACCATGCTCAAAATTCATTCATCATGAGATTAATAGTATACAGGGCACAAAATGTACATGAACAATGTTCCGGTTTGAGAAACTATGGTAAATATCGTTACGGTTCGTGCTTTGTTTAAAACATATCATTACAGTTTTGTGTATATAGCTAATTGTGTTCTTTGTTGATGTACAATAGACTAAGGAAAAATTATTGGTTTTAATCGCTTGAGGAGTGGTGAGATGCATGTTATTTCCCACCTAATTTTAAATTAGCTACAACTTACTGAATCCGAAGTTTGAAGAAAATCTATACATTAGTTCTTGAGATAGTTATTCTGGTAATCGTAAAAATTGCAGCATAGCGGCGCCATCTGTTGGGCGATTTACACCAAAACGTAATCAGCGCAAATTCATACTAAGGCTAACTGAATCTGAAGTTTTATTAAAATCCGTGCATTAGTATTTGAGATACAGCTATTGTGATATCGTAAAAAAATGTTGCATAGAAGCATCACATATTGAGAAATAAAAATGAAAAAAAACAAATCAGCATCAGTTTATTACTAATGTCTAACAGAATCTAAAAATTTTGCGAAATTCCGTCCATCGAGATACAGCGACTACAAAATTTTGTCACAGATATTTTCTAAAAATCATCAAATCGTGTTCAGGATCTTCTAAATCGTATAAATCCGTCGAAATTTTTCATGAATTCCATTACTTTCTGATAAAGATAGAAGTAAAAAAGAATTTAATAAAAATATTTTTTAAGGAAGCTTTTATCAATCAATAGTGCATATTAATTAAATCATGATTTTGTCTTGAGAAAACAATTTAGAAATTTTGAATACATTAGTTTAAATAAAGCTTCTTTTCTATTTCCTGTTGCCATGTCACTAAAAAGAAACAGGATAAAATTTACATTTGTTTAAAAGTAAATTTACTAATTCGGGATTTTAACTAAGTAAGTTTAAATCAAAGTAGTGAATTTTCCATAATAGTAGTCCACGACAAGTTAAAGCATTGTAAAGATTTTTTTTTTTTTTTTTTTTTTTTTTTTTTTTTTAAGAACAAGCAGGGATATAGTGTAGGGTATACGCGGGTATACGCCGTGAATCTTCTGGATTTTTTTTTAAGAAGACCCGTATATTCTCTGTTTCCCAAATTAAGCATTAAGGAATACCCTATCTATGAACGTTCATGACGTCAGCTTATACCGTATACCCTCTGCTATTTTTACGACTACAACACTGAGAAGAAGAACTGCAGACATGAAATTAGGCAGAATTTTTCGGAATAACACTGAATATTTATAAAAGATTTTTTTTAATTATTTTAACTTTTGTATTTATTGATAAAATGCATGATTCTTGCAACAAAGTATTAATTTTTTTTTTTTTTTTTTAATTACCTTAAGTAGTAATCATACTTAATGTTAGAGATGGATCGGAAATTTGGCTTAATTTTTGTTTTCTCTTTAATGTATGAGTTTCGCCGAAAATTCATTTCCGGCAAATATGTTTCCGAAAATTTGGCAAAACCGAAACTATCTGCATTCATAAATCTCGTTTCTTCTTTCGGAAACTTTCAACATTACTCAATGATTTGAGCAGTATCGGTTCAAGTGAGACATCATTTATTTATTGCTATGGATTTAACTGTTTATAATTAAACCAATTATGACTGATTCAAGACGTGAGTACAAATTATAAAGCAAGTAATGGATTAAACTTTGAACACGCTTTTCACATGCTCATTAAAAACTGCAGACCTAACAGTAATAGGAAATGTTAGTTTGAAACCACAAGGGTTTCGAATGCTCTTTGAAAAAGCTCTAGTATAATAGATGATCAAATATAAAAATCATTATAAGAGAAAAATCAAGGTGTATATACTTAAAAATATTTTTTAATAAGATGGAATTCGTATAATTAGAAAATCATTCTGCATCTTAACAAATTAATTACATTTTATAAGAAAAAAAAATTGGTCAGAGGAACAGGCAGCGAACTTGGGGTATAATTTATATTCTATATTATAAAGAGAAAAAGTTTGTTTATTTGTAGGGGGTAATCTCCAAAACTACCGAACCGATTTTAAAAGTAATGGCACCAAAATGATGGTGTTCACCCCGAATCAAATATAGGCTATATATTATGTCGATGCCACTAATCCAGAAGGGGTGCAGGAGCAAAAAATGTTCCAAAAATGAGATTGTGTTACTAAAGGGTCTAGAAACGAACTATAAATTTAATTAAATTTTCAAAAAGCACAGTTTGACTTTCATCCTTTAATCAAATGAGAAATTACATTTCATATTGTGGAAAATATTTCACATTTAACCACATTATTGCAACTGATTCAACTTGTTAAAAACTTTCTTCTGAACGAATCTCTCCAAATGCTCTACAAGAAAACCCAACTAGGGATGAATCAAATAATGACTTTGGCCGAATACTGAATTTACGGATTGCCGAATACTTTTAAATGTGAAACTATTAAAAAGTTAAATTTTAAAACAATTTTATATAGTATTTAACACACATATTTCCATATAGATAAATAAGGTTTTTTTTTTTTACAAGTAAATTTGAAATTAAAATCTATGCTTTGAATTATTTTTTAAGAGGATTATAGTTTTAAAGCTTATTTAATTGATAAAATTTTAAATTTTATGGATTCTTCTCTAAATTTAAATAAATGAATACTTTTTTAAAGCACTGAAACAAATATTTAAAAATCAAAGTAAATTTTTGAAGAAATTAGAAACTTTATTTTACAGTTACATATTGTTTATTTGTCGGCACAGGATTAGAATCGTTATTATTAATTAGTTTTTTTTTTTTTTTTTTTTTTTTTTTTTGTGTGTGTGATACTTTTCAAATAGCAAATAAAAAAAATATATAAAAGCATTCTTTTTCATTTAAATATAGTTATATTTCTAAAAAAATTGCAGTTAAAATTAGAAATTATTTTAAGGTTTAAAAAAATATTTTTAAGTATTCAATCTGGCCAAACATTTCAATACTCTGTCAAACTGTATATTCGGCAGGCCGAGTAGTTTGATTTTCGACGTTGCCGAAGATGATGTAGTACAGCCGAATACCAAATAGATACTGAATATTCAGTGCATCCTAATCATAGTTGAAAATAATCTATTTAATATTAATTTGAAATATGGAATTACAAATGATTTGTTTGAAAGAAACAAATTTTAATCAAATAACTTGAATAAGAAAAGGTATGTCCTGAATATTTTGAAAATAGTAAATTTTGTTAAATCTACAAAAAGGCCATTCTTTCATCCTTCAAATCACATGAGGAATCCATTTTACACGCTGTATATATAATTACAACTTGTCCTACTTACTAAAGATTTTTCTCTTAATCCTTTTTACAGGAAGGCAATTTATAAACAATTCCATTCAACTTTCTTTTGTTTTTCAAATATTAAATAAAACTATAAAGTTACAAATGTTTTAACATAAACACAAATTTAAAATAAATAACCTGAAAAAGAAAAGGATATGTCTTGAATATATTCCAAGCTGTAAATTTAGTTAAGTCTTCAAAAAGCCACAGTTTAGATTTTACTATGCTGTAATCACATGAGGAATACATTTTACACTGTGTGCATATCACAACTGATTTTATTTGTTAAAGACTTTCCTCTTAACTAAATCCTCTAACAGGAAAACATCACTACTGACAAACAATTCCATTCATTCCGTTTAATTATTTTTCAGGAAGAAAATTCTGATAATAATGAGTAAGCATAAAAGTTCAAAAGGATTAACATAATGAATGAAAATGCTGCTATAACTTTGTTACAGAGTTGAGCTTTCAAAGCATAGGATATGTCTTTTACAAATTAAAAACAGCTATGGTCAGAAATAACTATCATTTCTAAATGCAAAATATTTTTTAAAGAATCTATATAATAAAAATTTATTTTTGAAAAATCAGCTGCATAAAGAAGTATAGAATTTTAATATAGAAGTATATAAAGCTACTATTTTTGAGTAATTAGATAATTAAATACAAAAATTTAATGAAATAAAATATAAAAAAATATGTTAGTACACCTTAAAATATAAAATGAATTGTATACATTTAAATAACTTCATTTTATTTATTTATTTATTATTAATAAAACATGATAGAATAAAGAGAGAGACTGTCAAAAAGAAATATAATAGGCAATTTATTATTATTATTATAGATTAACTATAAAAAAAATAATAATAAAAATATTTTAAGAGTAAAGCTAGGTATTTCAACAAAAAATCCGACAGAAAATGTAATTAAAAATGGTATTGTTATGAATAAAATATATTTGTTGTTTGTGTACTTCATGCATAAATTCAGATTTTATCAAAGGGAAATTTACAAGAATTTTGTTAGAATAAAATAATTGTATTATTATGTAACCTTATATGATTAACTTACATTTTAACAAAATGTCAGAAAGAAAATATATTGACATGTTTATTAAAATCAGTTAACGAAAATTGCTGAACCAATTCACTATAAATACAATGCCAAAGCAAAATATAATATTTTGTCATCAACACGCACATAGCATCAAAATCAAGACAAACCAATGATGATTAATATTAACAAGTAAGAAAATAATTTTCCAGAAAACAAGAAGGTTTTTGAATAACTTGCAAATAAAAATTTTAAATCTTCTAGATTTTTTAAAATAAAGATATCTTATTTTAAAGACTTAAACTATGTAGTTCAGACTTCCTGAGGTTTTCAAGGACAAATAATACAATAGCTAGAAAGAAATATAATGGACATATAAAATGGACATACAAGGAAGAAAGAAATAACTAAAGGTCATTGATAAGGAAAAGTATGCCATTTGTATTTTCCCTTACACAACACTGCAAACAGAACTGGTGACTGTAACTAATGGCTCAAATTTTAAACACTCAATAATTTAATACTATTTTCAAATCTGATTTCACAGACAATTATTACGTCTGGTACAAAAAAGTATATTTTCTTATGCATTTCTTTATTTAATTCTAATTATAAAATTAAGACACTATTGTTTTTAAAACATTTTATTATTAGATTAAATTTTATAGCATGGTTTTTTTGAAAAACTATTTTCACAGATGTCCCTTTAAAATTTTTTTAAAAAAATTAATTATACCTCATTATCAAATTTTAAATGGTGAAATGACATTAGCAGTTAGAAACACAAAAAATATCCAATAAAACTCTAATCTTAATACCTCAAACCTTTATATCAAATCACTCAGTATCTAGAAAAATAAATATTCATTGAAAATTGAGAATTAAGTTAATGTTTTTTCATAATTATCACAAAACATTTTTCTTAAAACCCTTCCTCTTAGAAACTATATACATACAAAATGAGAACTTGCTTAAAGGATATGAAATCTTAAAAACTCATTCAGGTATTTTTAGAAGTAGAAACTTATTTAGCACCAAGTGACATTTTAACAGATGCTAAGATTATAGTAATAAAATACTCATCAATAACTAAACAAAATTATGTAGAGATTCTGAAATAACTAACAAATGCTTAAAAACACAGAAGATCTGTTAATATATTATGCTTTTTCGGACTGCTGAAAATACTGGGTCTAAAATAATCATGTCAATTATTTTATAAGCTGGCAAGCAGTTTGGAAACTAAAGTGTGTGGGGGGGAGGGGGGAGTCTTAGGTGCTGAAAAGTGATATTGCACAAATGAAGAACAAGAATGTAGTAGAGGGTATACAGGGATATACACCATAATACTTTCACAATTTTTTTAAGGAACACCGTATAACTCTGTTTCTTTAAAAAGTTATAGTATATATACACTCTAGGGTATACCGTCTGCAATTAGAATATACTTTCAGTTTAGAACACATATACCCTCTTTTTTTACAAGAAGGAATTATACAAGCATTAAATTTTAAACTATGCATTTAAGGATACTTTATTTCACTTTGGTTAACTGGGATAGTTTACTTTCATATAGTTAGAGTGAGATATAACAAATTTTATTTAACAAAGGAGCAAGTCAGTTGTTTTCTCAGAAATGTGATCGCTCATCAAACAGACATCTCCATATTAAATTTTACAGATTAGATTTTTGCTATCTATTTAGGATATTTAACTTTTAAATTTGTGAGTTATTTTTTTATAGCTACACTATTTGGGGTTATTGTGAGTTAATGTATATGTTTATTCAGATTTTTTTCATAGAACTAATACTTATTTGGTAGATATGCTTACTCGGAAATTTTCATAGAATTAATACTTTTTTTAGCTTCTTCAACAAACACTTATGTCTATATGTTAAAGAAAAGCTACAGAATGTGATTCTTTGTATCAGCTGGTGATTGAAATAACACATTGCCAATATTCAGAGATTCTAACATTACCATTTTCATGAAACTGTCACTTATTTAAACTTGTTGGAAATTGCATGCCAAACATAGTAAATGAAGTGTGTTCGCATGATAACAAAGTTTTGAAAATATTAACATTTAGGTGTAATAGCATACAGTACTTTGGCTACAGTATAGTATAGTATTTGACATCTTTTGTGTGTCCCTGTAAATACTATCAGCTGTCTATTATACAGGAAGAAGCCTGTAGTAAACCTCAGCAACATATATCATTTTCATAAAATGTGATATAGTTTAACAAAAATGCACCCCAAACAATGTTTAACCTTATATCATTACGTAATTGAATTATTTTGTGCGGCCCTATAAATAAATAACAAATACTCTTTGCACTACTAATTGCACAGAATGTATATTTTAGTACATAGTTCATAGAAGCATATCAATTTTATTATGTTTGAAAAATGTAATATCATTAAAATTCAATTGAAATATTTTTCCCATTGGCCATAATGTAAGGGAATCTTTTTGATTGTCCCTGTAATTAAACTATACATTTGATTTTCATAAAATATTAAATGACTAGACAAAATTATGCAACAATTATATATTTTAAATTTCAAATGATTCAGTTGGGTAGTTTTTGCTCTGTTATGTGTGAACAGACGGATGGACAATGATGACTATAAATACTGCACATTTACATAATTAAAAATGCACCTAAAAATTAAATTGACGCTTGTTTTTGGACACTCTACAAAAGCAAACAAAGTTTAACTTTACATGAGTGAAATTTTATCGAAAACTTAACTATGGTTAGGACAAACATGTATAATTGCAAGTCAGTGCAACAAGTTATTTTTCCATGCACTGAACCTTTCTGTAATGCTTTAAAAATCTTTTCACCTTGAGGAAATGCACATATAGAAACGCTTCCAACAAAATTGACTTTGAATGAATTAAAAAAGAGGGAATAATGCACTCTTGTGTTTTGCATTCAATTTTAACTACAAAAACTGATAAAATTTCAAAATCTTCATGGAATGTTTAACTTTAATGCGTATTTTTAAAAATTAAATACGATAGAAAGTCTAAAGTCTGGAATCATTAGAACTTCACTAAGCCCGAACTTTGGATTTTTCTGAACTTTGGGTCCTCAAAAATATTTCTTTTCCAAAAAAAAAAAAAGAAAAAGAAATTTCCCTATTTTAAATGCAAAGTACAACATTAAATTTCATATATTAAAAATTACACATAACAACTGTTAATATTAAATTAAACAATCAGTAAATAAATAATAACAAAAGAAAAAGCAAAACAAAACATTTATTTAAGGCAGCATATAATTTTAGAACAAATTGCAATTTACTTTACTATAAAACATATTACATGTTTTTAGTTGAAATACGCTGTTTTATTAACATAGGTTTATCCTTAAGAAGATTGCTTTTTATTTTGAACATAGACATACATGCATTAAGATTTAATAATAAAGTTCTTTGCTCTAGACTTTTTTTGTTTGTTTCAACAATTTTATTTTTCCCTCCTTACTTGAATACCGCCGCTGAAAAGTCCGAACTTTGGATAATTCTAAACTTTGGGTGTCCGAATTTTAGACTTTGTACTATATTATATATGGTCAATCGAGGCAAATATGAAGCAACTAAAAATATGGGATGGGGTTTATGCAAGATATGCTAAAAAAGTACCAAATTTTATAGCAATAAGATTGGCTATATAATTATTTTATAAGCAATACATCAATTTATTTATAACTGTTATGAATATGGCCTAAATTTAATGAAAAATATGTAACATATAACCTTACTTTATTTATGAGAAAAACTATTCTGTCAAACAAACCTTTGTCATATATAACCCTTAAGTAAAATAATAAACCATTGATTCTAATTATATATTTATACACCAAGGTATAGCAGTTTTTTTTTAGCTTTTAAAGTTTAGAGTATGCTTATTGTAGATTGAATTATAAACTAAACAAATCCAAAGGACTAACATGAAACAGTATATAAAGCTAATGTAAGACAATGAGGATTAATATGAGACAGTACATGGAGCTAATAAGAACGAGTACTTGGGGCTGTGACAATATTATTCTATCATAACTTAACATTCAAAACACATAAAAATAATAACAAAAAGTGTTAATCTTAAATTGCCTTTTTATTTTAATATGACAGATTTCTTAATTTTTTTTTCAAGCTTAATGGCATATTCTTCTATGTTTGTTACTTATTTTCATTCAACTGACATAAAATGCAGCTAGTTGATTTTATCACTTAGTTTACATAGAAAGTTGCTGTGACCGAACATATTAGATTACAGATAGTACTTGGACTGTGACATTATTATTCTATTATAACTTAACATTCAAAACAAATAAAAATAACAAAAAGTGTTAATCTTTAATTGTCTTTTTATTTTAATATGACAAATTTCTTAATCTTTTTTTTTCAAGCTTAATGGCATATTCTTCTACGTTTGTTACTTATTTTGAATCAACTAACATGAAATGCAGCTAGTTGATTTAATCACTTAGTTTACATAGAAAGTTGCTGTGACCGAACAGATTAGATTACCCAAACAACCATGTCTTCTTTTACTTTTTTATTATATATTTTATGATAATCATATTACCAATTATAAAAATATATTATTAAATATCTTTAACAAAATCTTCAAGATTATTACCATCCTAAAATAGTCTTGTTTTTCAACGAAAAAACATTCAAAAATGGGAAAAATACACTTTTTCTGGCTATATAAATTTTAATGAACAATTAATTACATGGTATATGCAAAGTAAGTTCAGTTTTTAATTAAAGTTACATGTTTATTTAGCATATATGTACCTTACATTATTCAAAGTATGCTCCATCAAAAGCCACAAACTTTGACCATTTTTGAGGCAATTAACGGATTCCCTATCTGAAGAAGTCATCATCATTTGGAGCGATCTGTTTGTCAAGCCAATTTTTGATAATTTCATAAACTGTGAATTTTATGTCTTGTAAATTTTATGTCTGTTGAGTGCATCAACCAGAATAAATAATATTCCAAAGAAGTAATGTCCAGTAAATATTGTGGATGAGATAGAATTTCACAAATTCTACCCTTTTAAGTAGGTTTTAAGGCCACTTGCAGTATGTGATTTTGCATTGTCATGCTGCAAAATCAGTTTATTGTGTCTATTCTCCTATTCTGGATGATTTTCTTGAATAGTGCAATTAAATTAGTTGTCATTGGTAGAAATTGCCAGTAACAGTTTTAGAAAGTTTCAATAGCTTTCAAAAGTTTCAATAGCTTTCTGTTTACTTTCACATTCTCTGTCTTCTACTTAGAATAAATCTTTAAATTGCCTAAACTGCATATACTATCAGAAAAAAAGCATGTTTATTATAAGTTTCTACAAATAAATGATCACTTTTACCAGTATATTTCTGTAAACTATTAAAGTATAGCAAAACTTCCTGCAAATGACAGTTATTTGATACTTAACTATCCATACAAAATCCAAGTTGTTCACACTAATCAAATGCCATATACTACACTTTGAAGTTTATGAAGAGACTTTTCCAAAACATGTATTACCAGATTCACACAGTTCTTATAAGAACACTTACATCATCTTTTAGAATAAAAGGAACTTTCTTTCACATATAACCAATAACAGTCAAGATCGTTGAATAAACTATTTATTTTGTAATAACAAATGTATACCATTGCAAATTTACTACTAAATATTCATATAAATATAGTTTAAATGCTGTAGATAATTTCCCCAGGTTTTGTTACACTTAATTATCATTCAATAAATTAGAGAGGGGGTACATATTGTAGAGGATTTTCATAAGTATACTGCTGATGTATAAAAGATTTTTTTAAGTTCAGTTAAAATTTAAATTTTTTAAAAAAAATCTAAATAATACAGCCAGAACATTAGACCCAGGTCAACACTGATAGTGTTCTCCCATTTCTTCACTGCTTATAACTACTCAAAAATAATAGCGCCCCACTTTAGTCCCACAACCATATCATATTAACTTCATTTGACAGAGCTGAGGTGCCTCTTCGATCCAGAACATTTAAAAACTGTCAACAGATGGCGCCACATGCGCATCGGACAAGGACTCTAGGCAGGCTGTAAGAGACTGTTGGTTCGGTGAGTCAGTTACTGTACTGCCGCCGCTTATGTAGCACGCAAGGAAAATCACCTTGTTCCGAGAGACAAAACGTGTCTCAAGTTATTTAGAAATGTATTCTATTTCTTTATAAGTTTAATTAAATTTATGTTTGTTTAAGTACGTGCTATTAATATTTATCCATATACACCGTACTTTTGTAAAAAACATCGACAAGATGAAAGATTAATTCAGATTGAGCAGCCGTGATATCCCATAACCACATGGTTGCTTCAAGTGTTGACCGGACAATTTTGAAAGACGCCTTCTGATATATCGTTCCTGGACAACTACAGCGATGAAAAAAAACGGTATGTGCCATTTTCTATGTTTCTTTGTGGTATTCTCTGGCCCAATTGTTATATTTACCAGTTATTTTAATTAAAAAATTTTCGAGCCCAAGCGTTCTCATTCAAAATTTTACTAAATTGTATATTTATTTATTTATTGCTCTATCAATATATGTATTTTTAATTCTGCGCTCACAATGCCTGATGATATTCCTGCCGATAATCCGACAGAAACGCTTGCTAGGGTAGCTGTTAAAATTCCTCCCTTATGGAAAAGTAATATTTCTGTTTGGTTTGTACAAGTTGAGGCAAATTTTGCCGTGGCGCAAGTAACGAACGACACTACTAAGTACAATTATTTATTATCTGCTATAGACACAGATACATTAAGTGCGGTATCTGATTTAATTCTTACGCCGCCTCCAAATGACAAATATAATGCTTTGAAACAGAGACTAATTCAGGAGTTTTCAGATTCGCAATCGCAGCAGATACGTAAATTACTCTCTGAACTTGTGCTAGGTGATAAAAAACCTTCCGTTTTACTGCGGCAAATGAAAGAATTAGCGCAAAGTTCCGTTACCGAAGAATTTTTGAAAGCTATTTGGTTAGAACGTTTGCCGACGCATACGCAAGCAATTTTGTCGGTTTCAAGCTCCGGATTACAGGAATTAGCAACCCTAGCTGACAAAATTAATGAAATTAAATCTGAATCGGCAGTGTATGCAGTTTCCAAACCCACCGAATCGCCGCGGAACGACCAAAACGCGATCTTAAATCTTCAAACACAAATTGAGCAATTGACACTGCAGGTTTCAGAGTTATCCAAAAATGTGTTTAGGCGATCGATGTCTCGCGGCCGATCGCATTACAGGGAAAGACGATACAGTAAAAATAGAGATTCCCAAAAATCGAGTCGTAAACAAAACGAATCAGACTTATGTTATTACCATCAGAAATTTGGTAGTGATGCTCGAAAGTGCCGCGAACCTTGTTCTTTTGATGAAATTAAAAAAAACTAGTGGCTGCTGCTAGGTCAACAAGCGAAAATACAGTTGGCGTAGCAGCATTAGAACAATGTAGGTTGCATGTGTTTGATAAAAATTCAGGGTTCAAATTTTTAATAGATAGTGGTAGTGATATTTCTTGTATCCCTGTACCAAAACAAGTAAACAAAAAGAGTCCTTCTAATTATCTTTATGCTGCAAATAATTCCAAAATTCCTGTTTATGGTAACAAACTGCTTGACCTAAACATCGGCTTGAGAAGGAGTTTTCGCTGGTCATTTGTTATTGCAAATGTCTCTTGCCCTATAATTGGAGCAGACTTTTTAAAAAATTTTGCTTTGCTTGTAGATTTGCACAAATTTCGATTAATTGACTCTGTAACTGGATTGTCCACTAAGGGTGAGCTTACTTGCTCAAAACAGTCCCAAATTAAACTAATTTCTGAAGACATGTCTTTTAAAACTATATTTGAGGAATTCCCAGAGCTCTTAAATCCCATACCAAATTTTAAAAAACCAACTTGCCATGATACAGTTCATCATATCGAAACTACAGGACCACCACTTTATTCCAAACCTCGCCGATTACATCCAAAAATTTTAAAGGAAGTTCAAAAAGAATTCCAATATCTTATGGATGAAGGTATATGTCGTCCTTCCAAATCCCCTTGGGCATCCCCTATTCACGTTGTACCAAAACCGGATGGTTCTTACAGAGTTTGCGGTGATTATCGACGTCTAAATTCAGTAACTCTTCCTGACCGTTATCCAATACCCCACATCCATGA
Source organism: Maratus speculifer (assembly GCA_964019185.1). Lineage (NCBI taxonomy): Eukaryota > Metazoa > Arthropoda > Arachnida > Araneae > Salticidae > Maratus > Maratus speculifer. Next base: position 117,366,693 of record OZ025301.1, read on the forward strand.
TCTTACCAATATTCTACATGGAAAGAAAATTTTTACAAAATTAGATATAGTCCGCGCTTATTTTCATATTCCAGTGCATGAAAAAGATATTCCTAAAACAGCGGTAATAACCCCTTTTGGAAGCTTCGAATTTCTATATTTAAATTTTGGACTTAAATGTGCAGCAAACACTTTCCAAAGATTTATTAATGAGGTTCTCTATGGTCTTCCATTTGCTATAGCTTATTTGGATGACATTTTAATTTTTTCCGAAACTGAATCGGAACATATAGACCATGTACGAGCTGTTCTAAGCAGACTCTCTAAATACGGACTTAACATAAATATATCCAAAAGTGTTTTTAAACAAGACAGCGTATCATTTTTAGGACACGAAATTTCTCTTGCTGGAATTCGACCATTACAAACTAAAGTTGAAATTATTAAGCAATATCCACGACCAAAAACTCTTTCTGAACTTCGTACATATATTGGCTTATTCAATTATTTTCGACGTTTTTGTCGCAATGCTGCAACTATCCTTGCACCCTTAACAGATTTGTTGCGTGGAGCTAAAAAGAAAGATTCAACTCCTATCGATTGGTCTGAAAATGCAATAAATTCTTTTGAAGCTTCAAGAAAGGCATTAACGGATGCAACTCTTGCATTTCCTAGCCATGACGGTCAATTAGCACTTCATTCTGATGCTAGTGATTTTGCTATTGGTGCTACACTAAGCTTAGAAACAGAGGAGGGTCTCAAACCACTCTCATTTTTTTCCAAACGTCTAAATGAAACACAATTAAAGTATTCTACCTTTGACAGAGAATTGTTAGCAATTTATGAGTCCGTTAAGCATTTTAGACACTTTTTGGAAGCCCGTCAATGTACAATCTTTACCGATCACAAGCCAATTGTTTTTGCCTTTAAAAAAAGAACAGATAATTACACTAACAGACAAAGTCGGTGGTTATCTTTTATATCTGAATTCACCACTGATATGGTATTTTTAAAAGGAAACCAAAATGATGCAGCCGATGCACTTTCCCGAATTAACGTAATAAAAATGCCTACTCCATTAGATTACGATAAATTAAGTATGGAGCAAAAAGAGGATTCAGAACTTAGAGAAATTATGCAAAGCGGTCAATCCAGCTTAGAACTCAAATTAATTACCCTTCCAAATTCCACAACAGAAATTTATTGTGACATTTCTAGTGGCAAAGCACGTCCATATTTAACTCCAACTTTTAGAAAACAGGCATTTTGGAATTTACATGCACTTGCTCATCCTGGAACTAAAGGTAGTGTGAATTTATTGCGACAACGATTTATCTGGCCTTCCCTAGCTAAAGATTGTCGAACTTGGGCTCGTGAGTGTTTGGATTGTCAGCGTTCCAAAATTGTTAGACACACAAAAACTGAGTTAGGAAAATTTGATCTTCCAACAGATAGATTTGCACACATACATTTAGATTTAATTGGACCTTTACCGGAATCAAATGGTAAAAGGTATTGTTTAACCGTAATTGATAGAGCAACGCGTTGGCCAGAGGCATACCCACTTAGTGACATCACAGCAGAATCAGTGGCACGTGCACTACTTTCCGAATGGATTGCAAGATTTGGGTGTCCTGAGAAAATCACCACGGACCAAGGACGCCAGTTCGAATCTGAACTTTTCCAGCAATTAGCCAGATTGTTAGGTGCTAGAAAGTACCGATCGTCTCCGTACCACCCTCAGAGTAATGGGATTATCGAGAATTGGCACAGACCTCTAAAATGTGCACTAAAAGCCAGACGAACTGAAAAATGGACTGAAATACTTCCAACAGTGTTATTAGGGTTTCGTGCTGCACTAAAAACCGATATGAATGTTTCACCAGCTGAACTTGTTTTTGGGTCTACTCTCAGACTCCCAGGTGATTTCTTCGATGACAAATCCACCATTAAAAGTCCTGAAGAATTAGTGCAGCGATTAAGAAATACCTTCAACGAATTCAAACCACAACCAACTAAGTCCCATAATAGCACAAAAACATTTGTGTCTCAGCAGTTTAAAACATGTACGCATGTATTTGTGCGTCAAGAAGGTATTCGGCAAGCTTTACAACCGCCATATGATGGACCTTTTGAAGTTGTTGAGCGCAACGATAAACTTTTTAAAGTGGCCATAAAAGGCAAAATAGTAAATATATCGCTGGACAGACTGAAGCCAGCCTTTTTGGTGAATGATTCACAATCTTCGACTCCTGAAACAACCTCAACCCTGGAAACAACTGTTTCGACTCCCGGGACTGCCTCGAATTCTGGAAAAACAAAACCACCTCACATCACACGATCTGGCAGAACTGTCAGATTTCCAGAACGTTTAGTGGAAAATTAAGAGTATCGTTTGCACTAGGAAGGGGGTACTGAGGTGCCTCTTCGATCCAGAACATTTAAAAACTGTCAACAGATGGCGCCACATGCGCATCGGACAAGGACTCTAGGCAGGCTGTAAGAGACTGTTGGTTCGGTGAGTCAGTTACTGTACTGCCGCCGCTTATGTAGCACGCAAGGAAAATCACCTTGTTCCGAGAGACAAAACGTGTCTCAAGTTATTTAGAAATGTATTCTATTTCTTTATAAGTTTAATTAAATTTATGTTTGTTTAAGTACGTGCTATTAATATTTATCCATATACACCGTACTTTTGTAAAAAACATCGACAAGATGAAAGATTAATTCAGATTGAGCAGCCGTGATATCCCATAACCAAAAATATATTATTAAATATCTTTAACAAAATCTTCAAGATTATTACCATCCTAAAATAGTCTTGTTTTTCAACGAAAAAACATTCAAAAATGGGAAAAATACACTTTTTCTGGCTATATAAATTTTAATGAACAATTAATTACATGGTATATGCAAAGTAAGTTCAGTTTTTAATTAAAGTTACATGTTTATTTAGCATATATGTACCTTACATTATTCAAAGTATGCTCCATCAAAAGCCACAAACTTTGACCATTTTTGAGGCAATTAACGGATTCCCTATCTGAAGAAGTCATCATCATTTGGAGCGATCTGTTTGTCAAGCCAATTTTTGATAATTTCATAAACTGTGAATTTTATGTCTTGTAAATTTTATGTCTGTTGAGTGCATCAACCAGAATAAATAATATTCCAAAGAAGTAATGTCCAGTAAATATTGTGGATGAGATAGAATTTCACAAATTCTACCCTTTTAAGTAGGTTTTAAGGCCACTTGCAGTATGTGATTTTGCATTGTCATGCTGCAAAATCAGTTTATTGTGTCTATTCTCCTATTCTGGATGATTTTCTTGAATAGTGCAATTAAATTAGTTGTCATTGGTAGAAATTGCCAGTAACAGTTTTAGAAAGTTTCAATAGCTTTCAAAAGTTTCAATAGCTTTCTGTTTACTTTCACATTCTCTGTCTTCTACTTAGAATAAATCTTTAAATTGCCTAAACTGCATATACTATCAGAAAAAAAGCATGTTTATTATAAGTTTCTACAAATAAATGATCACTTTTACCAGTATATTTCTGTAAACTATTAAAGTATAGCAAAACTTCCTGCAAATGACAGTTATTTGATACTTAACTATCCATACAAAATCCAAGTTGTTCACACTAATCAAATGCCATATACTACACTTTGAAGTTTATGAAGAGACTTTTCCAAAACATGTATTACCAGATTCACACAGTTCTTATAAGAACACTTACATCATCTTTTAGAATAAAAGGAACTTTCTTTCACATATAACCAATAACAGTCAAGATCGTTGAATAAACTATTTATTTTGTAATAACAAATGTATACCATTGCAAATTTACTACTAAATATTCATATAAATATAGTTTAAATGCTGTAGATAATTTCCCCAGGTTTTGTTACACTTAATTATCATTCAATAAATTAGAGAGGGGGTACATATTGTAGAGGATTTTCATAAGTATACTGCTGATGTATAAAAGATTTTTTTAAGTTCAGTTAAAATTTAAATTTTTTAAAAAAAATCTAAATAATACAGCCAGAACATTAGACCCAGGTCAACACTGATAGTGTTCTCCCATTTCTTCACTGCTTATAACTACTCAAAAATAATAGCGCCCCACTTTAGTCCCACAACCATATCATATTAACTTCATTTGACAGAGCTATCATAAAATAAGGTTTTAAGAGTTTTTTTTTTTTTTTTTTTTTTTTTTTTTAAACATTTACATTTAGAAAAGTAATATTTCTTTATTCATAATCAGATAAAGGAAAGAAAAGCACAAATTACAATATTTTTTATTTAGACATACAGATAATGGATCACAAGTAAATAGAAAACTTTTTTAGTTACATTTCTGGTTAATATTCTCTGTTCGCTGTTCCAATTGACATCAATATTAATTAATATATAGTATCAAAAAGGAATATACATAAGCTAAAATTGTAAGATTTCTTAATGAAAAACTTAAAAAAAAAAAGAGGAATGCTTGGACATTATAAATGTAGCTTTAAGTTAAATTTTATAAATATTTCAATAATATATTAATCCTTTCAAGAGCAGTGGTCCTATGCTAAGCATGTCCTATGTCACGAGCAGTGGCCCTAATTAAAATTAGGTGGTCCTATGGCAGGACCACCTAATTTTATTTCCAAACTTATAACCGGCATCAAGAATATTTTAATAAAATTTTACTTTTACAATGAAAATTTAGAGCTACCATATATTTTCATGCATAAACTGAGTTTTTGACTTTTCAGCGAAAAATGTCTTAATGAGAAACCCGCATATGAGCCAAAAGTTTAAAAAGGTGATGAAAATTCAACAAAATAAACTTAACACTTTTTTAGTTATTGCTAACAGAAAAAAAATGCACTCTCCAAAATTATTGATGTATCTTATTCTGTCTTGGATGCTACCAAATCTGTTTAACTGAGTTCGATTAACTTTGTTACAGCTAACTCATTCATCGAAACCAAACCCTGTTACTTTTGCTAATGCAAGCTTTAAATTTAAACTCATCAATTTTGTAGAGCAGCTCAATAAGAAAGTGGCTGTCTGTCATTTAACACTCAATGAAAAAATATAGCTTGAATTATCTCAAGAAATGATCACCTGATTTTTCAAAAAATGTTGCTTGAGTAATGGGATGGATGGACCTAAGCATGACATTTTTTTTAAGAAAAAAGGCAACAATAATAAATTAAACATAGACTCTGATGATATTTATCATGATGTACCATTGAAAGAATGTGATTTTAAGGAGTTACTTGAAAATTCTGTAAAGACTTGAATAGTGAATGATGATTGGTGACTTTCTTCAATGTAGTATTAAAGTATTTTTAAAAATTTCTAAGTACTTTTTATGTTTTTTGATACTTACCATCTTTTTTATTTTAGAACATTTATTTTGGATATTTTCTTAGATTTGTGTATAAAGAATGTCCAAAAATTATTGGTTTACACGTGGAAATATGGTAATTTTCACTTTCTAAAGCTCATTTGTAAATTCCAGTGGCAGTTAGTCATTTCACCCTTTTATGAACAAAATTTTTCCGTGCCAAAAAAGGTTAAAATAATAAGAAATAGGAGTGCAATAAAAGTTTGTTTATCAATATAAAAGTAACAAAATATACTTTTTAAATAAATCAATATTAGCGTTACCAGAGACAGTGTTGCAAAGAAGATGAAAAAAAATGCAACACCAGTATAATAAAATAAATATGTTAAATTTTTCCATTTCTAAGAATCATCTACAATTTTAAAATTAAAAAATAATTACCTAGTTTTCTTAATACTTGTAATAAAATGTTCCAAATTACAGTAAAATCCCTTATCCAGAATACTCACATACCAAGCATTCTGAATAATAGATCCTTATATTAAATATCATATTACGATAGTACAGTATTAAATTGGCTTTGTCTTCTGTCTGTTTCTATTCATATTTCAGACAATAACATAAATTAATATATTTTTGGTCAATATATCATGATACCTTCACCAAACTGCATTTCGCACTAACACCACTTCCCTTGAAATTGGTTCTTATAAGAATAGCTCATAATGCCAAATTATTTACATTTTGAATCTTTTATTGTAGCATTTCTTCATACTCATAAAAATGACACATGACATTTGCTTCAATTACGTCAAATTCAATAAAAACAAACAAACAAATCAAAGAAAAAAAAAGAACAACGATTCAGTTATTATATATATAAAACCCCTCCGTGTATAATGATTCTGGGGTCAACCAATCCACGAGAAAAAGAAACTTACTCCGACCATGTCAGGCTTAAGTATTCTGAGCCGTTCACAAATATTTTAATTGTTCAACTTATGGAAATATGCATGTAAAAGATTTATTCATTACTCATTTTCTTTAAAACCTACAAAAACTATCTAATTATAATGTTTAAGTACTAAATAAAACAACCAGCAATTATGAGAAAAACAAACGATTTAAGCAAATTAATGCTATTGCCATGCAGGAATGACAAATTCCAAATCTATAAAAAATATTGTGAAAAGTTACCTCCAATTTTAAAGGCTATCTATTTCCTGACCAATGAAAACGTTCCATAGTCATAATGGGGCGTTCTCAATGGTCAGATTTACAGTGGGAGCTGTAAATGTCGTCACTAGATTTTAATGTGCTTTAAAATCTTTTCATGATTTTAAAAACAATACTTAATTAAAACTGTTTATTTAAGGAAAGTGAAGGTGCCTTTTAATGCAATATTGCTAGAATTTTTATATTCGGGTTGCTTTAGTTTTTTTACAGCCGTGAATGATTCTTAAGAATAACTCCTTTGTCACATCATGACTCACGAGCGATTGTTTACTCTTCACTGTTGAGATTTGTTTTAGATCTTATAAAGTGTTTTCTTTTAAGTATTGGATAAAAAAATTGAAGTTTTACATTGTTAAAATTTTTTTTTAATGCAATGAGCGAAGACGAAAGTCCCATTGCAAGAAGACGACACTTGAATAATGAACAGCAAGCAAAGTGGTTAGTGCACAAAGCCAGGAATCACAGGATAGTGAATTCAGGCGGCAAATGCCTCATCCCAACAAGTTTGATGCGAAAGAGAGGCAGATTGTTTAAGCCTAAAGTTAGTATGATTAACCACAGTTGTTGTATTTTTTATCATCCTTTTAAAAATGCAAACACGTCATTTTGACGGGCTATCTTCTAGTTATAATATAATCAAATTATTCCCTATAATATAATCAAATTATTCCCATATTTAAAAAACTTCCAGGTAGCATTACAGTTAACTTTTTCTTTATTATTTATCTATTAACATTTTATTAATTTGGCAATGAATAAGAGTTAAAATTTCATAACTTCAATTTTTTAATGAAACAGGGAGTATTTACAATAATTTTGAAAATATCAAGTTTTTCCAGAAAACATAGGCTATATAACAATAACCTACAATACTTGAAGACAAATATTTTGGTACCATATTTATAAAATCCATTCACTCCTATATTTTTATCATTAGTAAATAAAGATTGGCAAAAATGAGCATATGAATTTGATTCATGGTTTTATTGTCACATACAGAGAGACTGACTGACAGACTTACAGACAGACATTTTGTAAAAACATGTTTTTCAGGTTAGGAATTTATTAGAATCTAATATAAGAAAACTCTTCAATTGGTCTATAGATTTCAAAATACATTGCTAAACAAAAAATGGTAATAAACAAGTAAATTTTAATGACAGAATTATTTTGAAAAGTAAACTTTGTGCATAACTATAAAATAACATCTAGAACTGTGCTTTCTAACTTTTTTTGCCCCACGGATTCCTTTCTTAGGATTTTTGAAATGCAGTTTTCAACAGATTTACACATTTTAAAAGGTCAGAGAACCTGAAAAACATGTTTTTACAAAATGTCTGTCTGTGAGTCTGTCAGTCAGTCTCTCCGTATGTGACAAAAATTTTGTGGGAGCTTTATCTCAAGAACTAATGCACAAAATTTTTTAAAACTTCAGATTCAGTTAGTCTGTGATATAGATTAGAATTGTTTACTTTTTGGCGTAAATCACTCTATAGATGGCACTGCTATGCTGCATTTTTCACGATTTTGCAATAAATGTATATAAAAACTAATGCATGGATTTTCATCAAACTTCAGATTCAATTAGTACCTGATAAAAAATTAATCCTGGTTAGTTTTTGGCGTACATCACCCAACATGTGGCATTGTTATGCATTTTAAGATTTTGCAATAGCTCTGTTGCAAAAACTAATGCACAAATTTTCATGAAACTTCAGATTCAGTAATAAGTTGACATAAGTTGTTGCTGACTAGATTTTGGTTTAAACCACCTAATCGATGACCCAGCTATGCTCTATTTTTCAGGAAGAATTAACATCCATAAGATAGAAGAAAGCTTTGGGACTACCACATGACTAGTTTTCATTAGTAATTTTCTTATCACAAGCATATAATAAACTGATACATATTACATTGTGATTTCTAACTTTTTTTGACTTTACTAATAATTTTTGTGATTTCTGCCATTACCGATATTATTTTCACGTATCCCAGATTGAGAACTGCTGATCTAGAACAAGAGAAAGATGAACATTAAACTACAACTTGCAAGTCCACAATATTTAAGAATTAACCAATATTTACAAAGTAACTACAAAAGGTTCACGGAAAATTTTCAGACATAAATTACTTTTTATATATGTTTTAAACAAGCTAGCATTTAGTTTAACTGTACAGTAGTCTCTTAACATTCGCAAGTTTTGTTAAAGTATTTGTTAAGTATTGCTTAAGTAGCGAGAACTTCAGCCTTTGTGTTGAGGAAAAGAAATAAATTAATAATTTCCTTAATTTTTTATGCAGATTTTTTTCAGCTTCCTAAATTTTCAAATTTTTGCTGCAGATGAAATATTTTCTGCAAAAATTTTTGGGGAAATTATAAAACATTAACAACAAATTGTTGAAAAAGCAATAGAATGCGATTCTTCACTGGTGAGAAGTCTTAAATTAAAAAAGTTGAGGCCGCAACTTTTCCTTGAAATTCATAAACCAAAGATATGTTCTGTCAAATAATTGCACATCACTAAATTTTTTACACCTTACACTAGCAAATAAATTTTGTACAATATGTTTATGTTTATTCAAATTTATTTAAAACATTAATGTACTTTTAATGCATAATGAATTTAAATTGCTATTTTCCATTTTAAAAAATATAAATAAATGAAACAGAACCTAACCCTTTTATATGTACAGGAAGATAGTATTAACATTTGCGATTTTTACTGGAACTTAACCTTTGCAAATGATGTTAAGGGATTACTGTACATTGCATTATTCCCTCATATAATTTTATTTTGAATGTAACAAAATAAATGATTAAAAGTGTTGATCTCCCTCTGAGCAATGCTGATGTCATAGTAATGGTTAGAATGATTTGACTAATAAATCTCATTACATTCTTAAATTTCTAAACAATGCACAATTTCAATTTTTACATTGGCAAATAGACAAAAAAAGGTACAGTTAATTCTGTAAAATCCATCAATGTATAATCAACAAAAGTCTTATCTGCACTACATGTTGGAATGTAAACAATGAAAACTGACATTAACAGTTAAACTCATAAAGCTAAACTTGGTACATTTTTTTTTCAGTTATTAATTTTCTAATGAATAAATATTTAAATATAAAAATTGGATTAAAATATTTAAATTTTCTAGAGCAATAAAATTTTATCTTGCAACAAGAAGTAATGAGATTTCATAAACTGTAGAAAAAAATTACTGACAACAAACCAAAATTGAAACTACAATTGTATTATGACAATTTTTAAAATAATGAATAATTAGTAAAATTTGTATTGTATACATTAAAAAAAAAATTATCTTTGTTATTAAATATATCAAAACAATTTTGCATTTTTTTTTCTGTACAGTTGCTTTTAATTTATAGTTAGACTTTTTAAAAAAATCAATCAATCAAAGGGATAATCTATTACCTATTAAAATGTATAATCCACAAAACTTTCGGTCCTTAAATGCATAGATTTCACACAGTTGACATTTCTTTTTAAATACAATTTGTTGAAAACTGTATCTCAATTTACTGATTTTTTAAAAAAATAATTTTGAAACATTATTATTATTTTAAATCTTTATTGCATGTAGCTCGATTACAGAAGATAAAATAAAAATAGTTCAGCATTTGTTGCAGGTTAATATATAAACAAAATTAAAATCTTCATCAATAGATGAATTTACATATAAATAAATAGGTAAAATACAAATGTAACAAATATGTATTTTAAACTACACACTTCACTGAAAAGATCAGATTAAAAAAGGTTGTTATATGGGCGATTCTCTCCAAATAGGCCAAAATAAGAGTTATGAGGGAGTGATTGTGAGGGAGTGATGAATTTGAACAAAATGCCAATTTACTTTTTAAACCATTATCTGAATTGAGATTAGGCTTAGTGGGCTTTATCTATATCCAAATATTTATAAATCAGTTATAATTAATATCTTTAAATATTTATCTACATTCAGTTGAGGCTGGTGCGGGAGTGATGAGGAAGGCTTAGCACCTTGTCGGACGCTCCTCTCAGTCCACAAAACTTTGAAGAATGTTCTAGGTAGTTTTAGCTGCCACCACCGATATTAATGGGTGATATCGGTCACCTGCTGTGAGGATTGGGTAAAATAACACTGACGCTGTTAATGAACTGAACTAACAGTTTATTTAAGATATAGATATGTACACAAGAAACAATATTTACAACTATCTACAATTACAACTCGGATATAGATGATCCGGTTCAACATTAAATTAACTACAATAAACGTTGGTTGTGTACCGTTCAGCTTACACTTTCTTCCTCACACTCAACGCACGTTAGATACGCTTTATCAGAGATTACTGCAGAATCTCAATACACAAGGGTACTAGGCCTCACTTCTCGGCCTATAACACTATCCACCGGGACGCCTTGTCCCACGCTCAAAATATACACTATCCAACAGGACCACAAATCCTGAGCGACCTATCGGTCTCAACGCCAAGCGAGAACTGTCCCTCCAACCTCTCCGTCCAGAGTTGACCTTGTCAGAGAACTTCCTTCCCCCAGCAGGGCTTCTTAGAGTTCTTCCATTGGTTCAATTCCGCATACCAACCTTGAGTCATGACATCTCCTGTTTACACATCACTCCAATAGCTAGATGACAGCTGAGGCACGCCCCGCGGCCATCACTTTCATTCATCAACGAGTGCGTCATCTGCACACCTGTGTCAACATCTGTCATTCGTTATTATAGAAAAGAAAGAAAGGTATTTCGAGCTTCACGGATACACAACCCACAATACATAAAATATTCAGATAAGGAAATGTTATTCCTTTCTAATTCAGGGCAGATGTCTTCTAGAAACCTGACACCCCCCACCTTAGCGGAAAATATGCCTCTTAGGGGCTAATTTTCCCCAAACATATAATAATATTACGGAAGAGTTCAATAGTCTCTTTGCAGATTTCTTCATTCTAAATATTACATAAGCATTTTCAGGTGTCTGAATATTCTCTACTGACATCTCTACTGAACCTTATACTAATACTACTATTGCATAAACAATACACATGCTAATTTACTATTATAAATACAAAACTTAAAAAAAATTATTTACACACACACAAAAAAAAATTAGACATGTGATGACATCCTTTAAGGTTGTCTACTATTTTGACATTGATACTGATGGGCTAGTAACTGGTTGTTCTTCCCAGCTCTTTCTCTGTAGCCTCGAAATTGCATCAGCATTCAAATGTTGAACTCCGGGACGATGAGAAATGCTCAGGTTCCAGCGTTGCAAGGCTAGAGCCCACCTAGTGAGTTTGGGCGACCTTGGGGTTGTTTCCGTGAGAAATTTTAATGGATTATGATCGGTAATGACCTCAATTTGAGATCCATAAGTCCACTTTTCAAACTTCCGCAACCCGAAGAGAACACTCCAAGCCTCTTTCTCTATACTCGGCCAAGCACTCTGAGCCCCTGACAATTTCTGACTGGCAAAAGTTATAGGTTTAAACTGACCTTTTTCATCTTTTTGAGTAAGACAACATCCTACTGCAAGGTCGGAAGCATCGGCGTGAAGCTGATATTCCCGGCCTACGATAGGTGTAGCCAAACTCGTCACTTTACACAACTCATCTTTAAGAGTATTAAATGCTTTTTCTGCCCTTTCATCCCATGGTACAGTATTTTTGACATTTCCTTTGGTTAATTCGGTTAAAGGTATAGCTATCTCAGCATAATTTGGAATATAAGATCGGTAGAATCCCATTAATCCCAAAACTGATCTAACTTCCTTTTTAGTCTTTGGTCTCTTTAAGTCCCTTATTGCTCCGATTTTCTCCTCATCAGGTGCATGAGTTCCACCCCCAATAACATGACCTAAAAACTTAGTCAATTTCTCTCCAAATTTACATTTGTCTAGTCTAATCGTAAAATTTCTATTTTTCAACTCTTCAATGACAGCCCTGACATGCTCACAATGCTCTTCCCAGGTATCGGAGAAAATGATGACATCATCAATATATGCTTCTGCATACCTCCGATGACCTTGGAGAACCTCATTCATGTCTTTTTGAAACGTAGCAGCAGCCCCTGATAATCCAAAAGGCATTGTACGCCACTGATAAGTTCCGTTATGCGTCGTAAAAGCTGTCAGAGGTTTACAATCCTCAGCCATTTTAATTTGCCAATAACCCCTCAATAAATCTATTGAAGATAAATATTTAGCCGCCCCTGCGGTATACATAATTTCTTGGGAATCTTTCATCGGGAAGGTGGGAACCCGCGTTACAGAATTTAAAGCTCTGTAATCAATACACATTCTGACAGTTGCATCTTTTTTCGCAACGCAAACAATTGGATGGCTAATTTCAGCATTCGACGGTTCGATTAGATTTAATTCTAATAACTCCTGAATCTGCCTATCCACTTCCTCTTTATAAGCTACCGGCACGCTATATAACTTTGGTTTTTTCCTTTCTACACCCGGTTTCAGATCAATACGATGTTCCCTTACCTCCGCTGGTCGTACAGGACCCGTAAACACTTCTTTATTTTCCCTCAAAATGGACTTTAAATCTTTGACTTGACTATTAGATAGCCCTTTTATTTCAAACCTCTCAATATCCCGTTCTATCTCTTGATCCCGGTTCAAAATAGGAATTTCCCCAACTTCTCCAAATTCCTCATCACCTTCGAAAACAATATTAACTATATTACATTTAGCGATAAATTCTCTTATCTTATTTTGGTGCACATGCTTCCTACTCCCGTCGGCTAACTCAACAATAAACGAATGCTGGTTTCGTTTTTCTACAATAGTTGCCGGCCCTTGCCACCTAAAATATAACTTATTAGTCGAATCGGGGATTAACAGTATAACTTTATCGCCTACCTCAAACGTTTTTTCTTTTGACCTTAAATTATAATGATACGCCATTCTATTTTGTTGAACCTCAGACGACAATTTTGCCTCATTTGCGGCTCTTTCTAAGCGGTTCTTAAGTTTATCCAAGTACTCATGAATCAGCGTAGTATCTAACTGCGCTCCCTTATTTTCTCCTGCCCATGACGACTTAAGAATCGATAACGGACCCTCCGGCGCTCTACCATATAATAACTGGAAAGGTGCGATTCCCGTCGTAGAATTTGGGACTTCCCTATACGCCCATAATATAAATGGTATTTGTTCATGCCATTTTTTTCCTTCTTCCCTAATTGTATGATGTAGCATACGTTTAAGAGTCTGATTAAATCGTTCCACAAGTCCGTTGGACTGTGGATACTGTGGAGTCAAAAATCTTGGACTAGCACCTAACCTTTTCTCAAATTCTTTCGTTAAGTCGGCAGTAAAATTGGTTCCATTGTCGCAGGCAATTACATTAGGAATTCCTGTTCTCATAAATATTTGAAGTAACGCCTCACACGCGGTTTTAGCAGTTAAACTTTTTAGAGGGTTCGCATCCGCCCATCTGGTATGCTGATCAATTAAAGTCAGTATATACCGATGCCCTTGTGAACTTTTAGGATCAATAGGCCCAATTAAATCAACATTAACAACCTGAAATGGAAGTTCCGGCCGCGACACTGGGGAAATAGGAGCTCTATCATTTACTTTAACCCCTCTAGTCAATTGGCACTCTAAACATGATTCACAAAACTGTTTAGCTTCTTTTGCCATTCCCTCCCAATAAAAAGAATACCTTATTCTCTGCAACGTTTTCTTGGCTGCATGATGCCCTCCAAATACCGATGAATGCGCTAATTTTAAGATTTCTTCCCTTCTTACCTTGGGTACTACTAATTGCGCTATAGTTTCGCCTAACAATTTCTCTTTATGATACAATAATCCGTTTACAATATAATAATCCCCTTTTTCCTTTTTAGCTAATTCCCAAGCTTTCTCTAATTCTTTACATTCTAACTGGGATTTCTTAAACATATCTGAGTTACTAACAATAGATTCATTATTTTCCTCCGTTTCAGTTTTTTCTGGATCCTGACTTTGTACATTTTGCGATCTCGCGTCTATTACGTAAACATTACAGCTATCGTTACTTACATCTTCCTTTTCATTCGAGTTATCAATAATAATTTCGGAACTTTTTAATTCTTCGGACTCTATCAATGGCTCCTCAAGATTGACACCTGACAACTCATTAATCACCTCGGGATGTAAAATTACTTGCTCATTAATATTATCAGTTACTGCGCAAAGTACTTCCTGATGAATAATATTAGTTTGCCCAAATTGCGGAATAGCTAGCGGTAGTTTAACTAACGGTGATTTAACAGCTTCACCAAATAACCCTTGTAAATAAATACTACCCGCTCCCTTTAATTTCTCTTCCAGTACTAAATCTTTATGAACAACACTAATCTCACATCCAGAATCAACCAATCCCTTTGCTTTTTGCCCATTAACACTAACTTCAATTTTCTCAAGTTTATTTAATTTCTCACCAATAACATTAGTTTTCTGCTCGGCCTTTGCCGATATTCTAGCCACAATAGCCCCATTAGGTAACTCTTGATTTTCTTTCACCATAATCTTATGAACACCTGCTTTCTGGTCTCGCCCTTTATTGCCATTATTAGTTCCCTCATTACCCACTTTATTACAAAAACGTTGGTAATGACCTCTCAAACCACACTTAAAACATTTAGGCCCTGAAGCATCATTCGTCTTCTTAAACTCTGTTTTCCTATCCGGAAAAGAATTACACTCATTACTACCATTTTGCCTCCAACTACCCCTAAATTTATTATCCTCCCTCGGTCTCATTTTTTCATTGTTTATGTACTTATCTTTACCTTTAAAGCTTTTATGCGTAACCGCATAAGACTTATGTTTAGCCTCAAAATAATTATCACACTCTTTAGCAATTTTAGGAGCTTCTAACCATTTACCCTGGTGAGTTAAACTAATATATGCTGCAGTATCCTCATCTAGCGTACTCATTAGCTTATCAGTAACTATTAACTGGTTGACCTTTTCATAAGTGTCCGCACCTCTAATTTTACAATAATTTTCCCACGTAGCTATTAAACGCGATACAAATAATACATGGGTTTCGTTCGGATTTCTCCTAGCTTTCCGGAAATTTTCTAAACATGCCTTCGGGGTTGGCTCATGTTCCCTTAGGACTAACTCCTTTAATTCCTCATAATTCTCCATTTGTTCCTTAGTGGTATGAATTAACAAATTATCCGCCTTATCTCCTAACATATTTAGTAGAATTTCGGCCTGCTGGTTTTCCGGTACATCTTTAGTTTGGAATGCCCTTTCTAAACTGTTGAAAAATAAATTCCATCCCTCAGTCCCTTCTGGTACTTTGATAGATAGAGTTTTAACACTTTTGATCAATTTTTCTATATTACTTTCATTATTAGATTCCCTAACATTAGAATTATTTGCCAAACCTTGAACCCTTAGTCTCTCCATTTCTAATTCATGTCTCATCCTCAATTTCTCCATTTCTAACTTTTCCTGTTTTTCTAACTTTTCGAGTTCTAACTTTTCGCGTTCTAATTTTTCCTGTTTTTCTTCACGCTCTAACCTTTCCTGTTTTTCTAACTTTTTGCGTTCTAACTTTTCCTGTTTTTCTAACCTTTCGCGCTCTAATTTTTCTTGTTCTAATCGTTCTGCAACAATAGCGTCAGATAATTCCTTAATAACCCCCTCGTCATACTCATCACTGTCCATTATCTTTTTCTTAAGCTGAATTCTGGTATCATCTTCCGCGAATTCAACACCCAATTCTTCAGCTATCACCTGAAGATCAACCTTTTTTAGTTTCAATAAGAAAGCCATACCTTCACCGATTGTTATAACCACCCCACAAGAATAGTTAAACCTACCAAATTAATATTTCCGAAATTTCTAACTTAGTACAGATATTTCTCCACTTATTATACTACTTAATACCATTTCAGATAATCAATACATTTCATTTCTAATTATCCTACTGAATACTCTAATTTTTCTCAACCATTGATATCACACAATTTACTTCCAATAAAACAAAAGGTAAAAGAGTAATTCGATTGATTACTATGCAATATAGGTCTCAATGTATACACTTAGACAACAACACACAATTCACATAATCATACTGATACGTTGATATTGAATAGAAGTATTGATGTCAATCAAGAAATCCACATAAAGAAAAATTGTACAACATGCATATATAAATTTCTACAATTATCCTCATAAAATATTTCCGAACTCAATACTGGTTCTTACACTTAAAACAAATATACTGAAAATCTTTACTTTTATTTTTACTCACTATGGCTCTCTTTTGAGCCTTTTTTTTTTCCACTATGGCTCTCTTTTGGGCCTTTTTTTTTCACTATGGCTCTCTTTTGGGCCTTTTTTTTTCACTATGGCTCTCTTTTGAGCCTTTTTTTTTCCACTATGGCTCTCTTTTGAGCCTTTTTTTTTTTTCCTCACTAGTATTGGCCAATTAAAATTTTCATTTGCTTAGAATTTTAATAATGTAACTCTTAAAATTTAAACAGTATTGCTTCATTTAACAATTACTTTAACAATAATTTAGATTTAATGCATTAATTTAGTTCACTAATATCATTATAAATAGCATATCATTATCATCTCAAATTATTATGACCTTTCTTTAAAACAATAGCAATATGGTTACTAATTCTTTACACCTATCTGAACACAATTATTTCATTGCACATAAATTACATAGACAATTTACTTAAATTACTATTAATTATACAACAATACAATTTGGTTCGAGATGTCAG
This sequence comes from Maratus speculifer, assembly GCA_964019185.1. Lineage (NCBI taxonomy): Eukaryota > Metazoa > Arthropoda > Arachnida > Araneae > Salticidae > Maratus > Maratus speculifer. The sequence goes on from OZ025301.1 coordinate 117,384,041, forward strand.
AAGAAATGAATGATCAAAACACCTTACCTTATACTTTATTTGGTGGGGTACTCTTCTATTCACAGATAGCTCCACGATGTAGCGGTAATATGGCACAACAGTTCAGTTTAGTTCTTTCTAATAAAGATACGCACAACACTTTAGTCCACACTAGACGATATGGCACGATACTTTATCACACACTCGACGATCCGGCACGATACTTTAGCACATACTCGACGATACGGCACAACACTTTACACACATTCGACGCTACGGCACAACACTTTACACACATTCGACGATACGGCACGACACTTTAGCATACAATCGACGATCCGGCACGATGCTTTAGCACATACTCGACGATATGGCACGACCACACAAGAATTCCACTGGATACTCTGGCATTAACAGACTGCAACACGGCTCGCTGGTCACTGGTTTCAGGCGATTCTATCCCGACGCTGCCACCAATTTGTCGGACGCTCCTCTCAGTCCACAAAACTTTGAAGAATGTCCTAGGTAGTTTTAGCTGCCACCACCGATATTAATGGGTGATATCGGTCATCTGCTGTGAGGATTGGGTAAAATAACACTGACGCTGTTAATGAACTGAACTAACAGTTTATTTAAGATATAGATATGTACACAAGAAACAATATTTACAACTATCTACAATTACAACTCGAATATAGATGATCCGGTTCAACATTAAATTAACTACAATAAACGTTGGTTGTGTACCGTTCAGCTTACACTTTCTTCCTCACACTCAACGCACGTTAGATACGCTTTATCAGAGATTACTGCAGAATCTCAATACACAAGGGTACTAGGCTTCACTTCTCGGCCTATAACACTATCCACCGGGACGCCTTGTCCCACGCTCAAAATATACACTATCCAACAGGACCACAAATCCTGAGCGACCTATCGGTCTCAACGCCAAGCGAGAACTGTCCCTCCAACCTCTCCGTCCAGAGTTGACCTTGTCAGAGAACTTACTTCCCCCAGCAGGGCTTCTTAGAGTTCCTCCATTGGTTCAATTCCGCATACCAACCTTGAGTCATGACATCTCCTGTTTACACATCACTCCAATAGCTAGATGACAGCTGAGGCACGCCCCGCGGCCATCACTTTCATTCATCAACGAGTGCGTCATCTGCACACCTGTGTCAACATCTGTCATTCGTTATTATAGAAAAGAAAGAAAGGTATTTCGAGCTTCACGGATACACAACCCACAATACATAAAATATTCAGATAAGGAAATGTTATTCCTTTCTAATTCAGGGCAGATGTCTTCTAGGAACCTGACACACCTCATCACTCCCTTATCAGCCTCTACTGAATGCAGGTAAATATTAAACAATTTTAATTATTACTGATTTGTAAGTATTTGGATATAGTTAAGGCCCATTAAGCCCAATCTCAATTCAGATAATGGCAAAAAAGTAAATGGGCATTTTGTTCAAATTCATCACTCCCTCATATCTCTTATTTTGGACTATTTGGAGAGAATCACCCATATATAGTAAGATCTTTAGCGATACCTTGACTATTTATCAACCACTGGGCATATAATTAATATGAGAGTACTATTTTTAATAAATTTCAAGACTTTATTTCAATACATAATTGATATTTTTCATATAAAAATGCTTTTTGGTATTGTTAATGGATAAAAATCTATGAATTCTTTGAAAAAAAATATTTTCACTTATGTACATCGGTAATATGTTCTATAATTTTGAATGCTGTATTCAATCCCCTATTATAAAAGAAATTACAACATATTACAGTGGTCTCCAAAAATTAGAGTAACAACTGATTTTTCATGCCTAATTTGAAAATGGCATGTAGAAACACAAATTTGGAGGAAAAATGTATTTAATTTATTCTAAACAGTAATTTATTGAATGTGACATAGAAATTTATGTAAGTTAAACACAAAACTGATTTACAACAAAAAAAGCATTCTTGGTAGAAAAGTCTGTTCCTGGAGAAAACAGTACATCACAGTATTATGTAGTAAAATGTCAAAGAAACATTTAAAAAATGGGTTCTAATAAAAAATGTGTCCACCCCTAACCTGAATGCATTTGTCGCATCAAATTTACATGGTGTGAATTAAATTGTTGGATAATGAAATGGGAAGCTAGGAGCAGACATGATGTAAGTCTTGTTCAAGCTCATCTAATGATCTTGGAGGAAGACTTAAAGCAGCAACTTGTCTGCCAAGGTAGTCCCAAAGATATTTTATTATATTCAAGGGGAAAGTTAGCTGGCTATATCATTTGCTCTAAACTGTGACCCTCAAGACAGTACTCAACGACCATAGCTCGGTGAAATTGTACATTATCTTCAATCAGAATGAAATTGTTACCAATAGCACTGGCATATGGGGGGACATATGGATCAAGGTTCTCATCCCGATGCCTCACACCAGTCAGAGTTTCTCCATGGAACACATGCAGGTAAATGTGACCACCGAGTGAGATCCCTGCCCAAATCTTGATTCCACCATCTCTATACCTCCATATTTCAACAGTATTGAATTCATGGTATCTGCTGCGTTGTTTCCTCTAGATCAGCAAATGCCCTGAATCATTATTATGTGAGCCTGGACTTGTCTGTGAAGAGTACAGAAGCCCATTTCTGTCTGAATCAGAAAATGTGTTCTCTTACCCAACATAAACAGGCCTTTCTTTGTTGTCTGTTGAGGGAGACACACACAATTGGTCATCTTTCAAAGAGACTCTGCTACTACGGTGTGAAGATTCTTTCATACTGTAGTAGCAAAAATTCTTGTAAATCCTGATGCGACAAAATGGTCTGCAACAAGCTGCAGCATAGTAGTACATATTCTCCTTCAGGCCAAAAGAACTATAGAACAGTTTTCTGCAGGCATTGTAAATTGTGATCAACCTGAAGCATGTCTTCTGGATATAGAATCTTTGAATTGATAACAGTACCAGAGTCGCTGGACCACATCGCAAGATATTTTGAGACATTTAGCAGAATCAGCCTGAGACAAGCCTATTTCCATCCATCCACTTGTCTGCCACTTAAATGAATAGGGCAAATGACTTCTTCTAAACTCTACTGGCTAATATCAACAAAACTGTCAGCAACAGCTAAAAATCAGCAAAACTTACACACAAAATTATAAAAGCTTGATATTTGCAGATTTTTCACTAATTCATAAATACCCATTTGTTTCTATAGAATAAAGTGGTAGCTGTCATTTTTGCATAAGTTTTTTTAAAATTCATTATTAAAATTCATATATAATTACTGCTTTTTTTTTTTTTTTTTTTTTTTTTTTTTTTGTAGAGTGAGCTTTGAAAAACATGTTGTAACTTAATTTTTGGAGACCAGCATAAATCAGGCCAATTTGAGGTTTAAACACAAAAATAGACATTATAGGAAAAGAGAAATTGGAATTTACAACCAATTAAATTACAAAAATCTAACATTCCACTATTTTAAAACAGATAAAATGGTAATTAAAAAAATATAAATAAATAGATAAATATGCATTTTACTTACAGGAAAATTGAAATGATGTGTGAATAATCTTCCATAAGCTGATGAAGAATCTTCAAACTGATCTTCTGATATGTTCAAATTACTAAATTTGCTGCACATATCTTTATATCGCTCATTTTGAGTAATGTTTGAAGAAAACTCATTTGCAGGGGATCTTGCAGAATTAGCATAAGCCTGAAGGGAAAAAAAATGAATATATATTAAATTACTTATTGATAAACAGCATTCAATTTTAGAAATATAATTAAACAATATTTTTAATTATTGATATACAATTTACTCCCTCTAATCTGCAATTCTAATCTATTAATCCAAGAGCCAACCGCACAAAACCCTAAGTCATCGAACATAAGAAAAACTAATTTATTTTATGGAAGGATAGTCATAGGGAAATCTAATCATCCATGTCTGTTAGACGTGAAGTGGTGCATAAGCCAAAAATTGATACCACTATTGCTTCACTCGTACATCTAACATTGTGTCTGCTGTACAATCAATCAAAAGTATGAAAACATGGAGAATTGGGTGCAGGAAAACATAATGCCAAGTCTAGGAGTCAGTCACTAGTGGTATTCATTTTTGGCTTATGCACCACTTCGGTTCCAGCAGACATGGATCATTCGATTCCCCTATTACTACAGTCAAACCCTGTTATAGCGAACCTGGTTTATAACGAACCCCTGGATATAACGAACGAAAATTTTGGTCCTGCCATTTTCCTATTTGTATTTAATGCTATTTTATCCTTTTATAGCGAACCTTTGGAATTTTAAGAATCGGTTATAACGAACTTTTTTTCTAGTCGACTATGATTTTTTTTTAATCTTTTTACTTTTCCGCTGATGTGAAAAAAGGCTTTCAACTCTAATTTTATAAGAAAATGCACGCTGGCTAGTAAAACATGATTCAAATTAACGATAATTCTTTTTATTAAAGAGTAGTAAGACCTGAATTCTTTCTCTTTTATGGTAGCCATTCTGAAGGTGTGATCACGCCCAGCCGTCAGTTATTTTCTATTACTCCTGACATGGAAATTCAGTAACGCATTTAAGCTAATTTATTTAAATAATGTATTGGCATGCATTGGAAAAAAGTCTTCTTTAAAGCAAGAAATAATCAAAAGCTTTTTTCCTTAAATTAAACTCTCTGGAGTTCAAAATATGATGAAAAAAAGGAAAATTTAAATGATAAAAAAGTAAACAAACAAAATAAAAATAAAACTATTTTTAATGCGCCAACAATTAGTGTTATTTATCCTAAGCCTAGATAAAATGTAAAGATTTTATTATAAACAAGATCATTCCTTAAGTTGTTTGCTCATTTACCCCAACATTTATCTGAACTATGGCTAGTGTCGTAAGATTAGATAATCGGTGCTTTACTGTATTTATATTTGTCTTCTTTTTTAGTTAATTTATTTAGCATTGTGCCAGTTTAATGTAATCAATTTTAAGCGCTTTAATTCATTAATGATCATATCTAATATAATTTACGTTTTTTTTTCTTAATAAATCATTATTAAACATATAGGTACCATGTAATTATATACATATTTTGTAAACTCTAACATTTTTTAATCGTTCGGATATAGCGAACCATTGGATATAGCAAACAAAAACTTCGGTCCCTTGAAGTTCGTTATAATGGGGTTCGTCTGTACTCTTCCATAAAATAAAGGAATTTTTCTTGTGCTCGATGATTTAGGGTTTTATGTGGTCGGCTCTTTTACTATATATTATATTACAGAACTAAAAAAACATGAAAATAAACAGTTAAATTAATTTTTTTAAAAGGATAATATACATTTTGATCATAATAAAAATAAACTTATCTGATAAATTAATTAAGAAATTATGAATGCAGTTCAGCATTGATTAGAAGGGAATGTTTTGTATATCTAATGAATAACTATTAGACTGCTATATTATGAACACATTGAATGGTTCTATATAAGCAATAAATTTCTTTCAAAAAGGATTTAGCTCTTGAAGATAAATATGCTAGATTAAAAAACTTTTGTTATTGATCAAAATATTGTGACTCTTTTAAATTGTAGGGCATAAATTAAAAGCTATAAAGGAAACCATTATCTCTGCAATGGTTGATAGATTTAAAAAAAATGTAGAAATATTTTCTATTAATTTTTTATTGTATCATTTAAATGTATTTCTAATATTAAATATATATTTTTTTAAATATAAATAAACGGTCAAGTGTGAGTATTACTAGCGCTCAAAGGGTTCCATACAATAAACATATGTATTATTAACCTTGGTGATGAGCAATTGATAAATGTGCTATTTAAAATTCTCAGAATCCTTCATTATTCCCACCAGTTATTTTTTATTGTACAATTTACCTTATTTAATATGAGCATTTTTGCAATTCAAGTACAGAAAATTTAATATTTTGAAAAACCAGTGGTTAAAGATTAAAAATTTAGCAAAGTGCTTTCATCGCGAAGAAGTTAACTTTATTCTTCAAAGGAAATCATTGCTGAATGAATAATAAGACTTTGTAAAAAAATATACAAAGGAGGGTTGGTTATAACTGCTTATACTAGAAAGATATAAATGGGTATATCATAAAAGTTCAAAGAGATATGAAACCTAAATATCATCAAATACTGCTAATCTGTATAACTCTAGTTTTTTTTTTTTTTTTAAATCTTATCATTATCTATTTATAAGGAACTTAACTCAGTACTGAGAATAAAAGGTAGTAAATATTTAAACTTCATTTGGCATTTCATAAAATGATTTCAGCATAGTAATTCTTTTTCCAGTGTAACTAACACAAAACCCTTATTCAATGCTTAAACTTGGAATTGTGCTAAAGCAGCTTACAGATTTGCAAAGTCGCTTTGGTCCATGACGTGTTTTCCTAGACAGGTTTTTAATAAACTTTTAAAAACACAAGAGTCATAATAAGAGACCCACTCAATGCAAACTAGGCACAAACTCAATAATATTTAGGAAGGGTTCACATGCATAAGGAATTTTTTTAAATAGACATTTTAATACCAGAAATTAAAGGTATACGCCATATACCTTCTGGATTTTTTAAAGGAACATTGTATACCCTTTGTTTCTCAAGAAAGCTATAATATGCACACTCTAAAGTATACCCTCTGTCTTAAGTGTATACTCTCTGTGCTTAGAGCATATATCCTGTTATTTTTACAACTACAACCCTGGTTTTTACATCATCATAATTTTAATATTTAATTAAGTTTAAATATGTGTTTAGGTATGTTTTGAAAAAAAAAAAGGTTCAGATATACTAATACTGACATAGCTTAATGTTTGAAAATTAAATCTAAAAGAAGTCAATATATCAAAAGAAATTTTCACACATAGAAGAATTTAATAAAATATTACTATGTTTCAAATTCATTATTTAAGATTTGAGTAACTTTCACCATACACTTTGTATTAAAATAACATATTCAAATTGACAATAAAATAAATTTTCAATCAAAGGATTTGGATCTAAATACTAAAAATTTTTTTAATCTTCATATTGATCAACCTATGGCATGAAAGAAAGTTCACTCACCTATGAGTTTAACGATTGCAAATATTCCACCATTTCTTGACATCATTAATTTTTGATGCAGTTCGGGATTGTTTTTGTACTATCCATCTTCCATTGTAGATTGGAGTTCCGATTCTGTAGAAAAATGCCTTCCATTTTTATAAAATCACCTTACTAGATATTCCCATAAGTTATCAATAGTATTAAAATCAGGATTTATGAGCAGTCATTGCTTCACTATTTTTCTTATAGAACTAAAATTTTTTCTCACAAATTGTGTGGATAGGTGCATTACCTCGTTGTTATATCTGATTTTTTTGTTGCCAGAAGTGTTGTAACAAATGAAAGGTAGTCAGAAAGAGTTTGTGTATGTGTCTTTGAATGAAATTCTCCTGAAAGATATACAAGTGACACCACGTCGTTGAATGAAAAGCAGCTCCATGTTCAATAAATCCACCACCTAATTGGTGCCTTAATAAAATATCTTTTTCTTTTCTTAAATCATCTCAATATTATTTACAGACATCAGGACCATTTAAGTTTCATTTCTTTTCATTGAAGAAAATTAATTAAATTGATTTAAGAAAAGAAAAAGAGATTTTATTAAAACAGCAGTTAGGTGGCAGATTCATTGCAACATGGGGCTGCTTTTCGTTCAACTATGTGATGTCACTTATATATATCTTTCAGGATAATTTAATTCAAAGACACATACACTTTTGAGAGGAAAAATAACGGATATAACAGCGAGATAATGCACCTATCCACATAAGTCATGAGATAAAACTTTAGTTCTATCAGAAAAAGATTGAAGTTGTGCGATGGCCGTCAGACATCTTGATTTGGATCCTATCGATAACATATGGGGAAATCTAGAAGATGAGTTTATATAAAAGGAAGGCATTTTCTTTAGCATCAGGACTTACAACTGAAGATGAATCGTACAAAAACAATTCCAAACTATGCTAAAAATTAATTATATCAAGGAATAATGGGATATTTGCAATCATTAAACTCATAGGTGGGTGCATAATACATTAAATATCGGTTACTACATTGAATTTATTTTGCTGCCCTTAAAGTTTTTACACGGGCAAAAATAATGTTTTTTTGTACAATTATTTTATTTTTATAATAAACTATTCACTGTTGAATTTTGTTGACTTTTTTATTAGCTTTCCAGGTTGATGATACATATTATATGGAAAAAAGTTTCACTTGTTTTTGAAATTTACTTTAAAAAAAAATTATATCTTTTGCTGTTCTTATAGTTTTTACATGCGCTGTATTTATACATAATAATCAGTTTTGAAGGAAAATTGAATTACATATTTGTTACAAGATTGACAACTTTTTTTTTTACATGCATTATTAAGAAAACATTACTTAGATTAAGAAAAAATCAGCAACTTTTGAATAAATTAAAGTATTACCGTAAAATACCATTAATCCGCCCCCCCCCCAAACGAAAAGAAAAATCGTACAATAGTTAGAGGGGGGGCGCTTACACGTGATTTTTTCGTGATCGTTCAACAAAATTTACAGGAATGAATCATCATGAAATGAATGATTTGTTGAATGAATCATGAATTTTGATACTTGAAAAAATTTGGGTTTTTTTTTATTTAAAAACGCAAATTTTGTCGAAAAAACACAGAATAAAGGAAAAATTAGTAAAAAAAGCCAAAACAAGCATGAAATCAATTAAAAAATCTTGAAAAAATGCACATTTCAACAAAGATTCATGATTCATTCATTTCAAAATGATTCATCCCACTCTCAATTGCCTTTGAGAATCGGGAGGAAGGGCGCTTTCTCGGGATTTTTTGAAAATTTCAAATTCTTTATAAAGTGGGGAGGGGGCGTTTGATCAAGAAGGGCGGATTAACGGGATTTTACAGTATAAATCTGTATGTGACACCATTTTCTCTCCAAATCATTCAATATCCAGATTTGCCATACCATTTCCTTTCTTTATAAGACTTAAAATACTTTTAATATTATACATTCTATTATTATTAGACTTTAAAAGATAGTTGAAATAATAAAATATATAAGATGCTTGTATAGTAGGATAACTTAAAAGGACAATATATAAACCAGATTCAACAATAGACATTAAAATATCTAAAAATATCATTTATAATTTTTTATAAGGATTTTGATATGGCATCATAATGTTATTGAATTAATACAGCATAATAAATGTTAGAGGTTAAATTCAGGATAAGGCCAAAATATTTTACAAAAACTTCAGTAATATTTAATTCTTTATTAAGAGAGTTTGTAATCAGCTCCTGGCACTGCAATGAAAATAATTTTAAAAAAGTATTACATTTGCTTTTCCTAAATTTCAAATTTATAATTATTATACAAAATTCTATTTTCTACCAATGTTTATTTATGGGAAATAAACTTTACTGAAGAGAATAATGTTCAAAACAAAAATTAATTTTAAAAAGATCCTTGAAAAAAAATTTACCAGAATGCTATCTAAAAAAACTTCCTTATAAAAAATCTTTTTATTAGATATAAATAATAACAAAATGTATAACTTTGTTTATTTATGATTAAACTTTTGTTTATCTTATTAAATAAATTAAAAAAGGATTTTTTTTTATAAGTTTTCAATCATTATAAGTTTAGTGTGTCACAGAAGTTTAACCTATGGGGAGTTTCAGCATGTGACAAGATAAAAACAGTTGAGAAACACTACAAAAATATAATTCATAAAAGATAAAACGAAAAATTGTTCTTCGTGTAATTAAATGACATTAATATTCAGAAATACATATTTGCTTCATGAAAGAGTTTCAATTTAGGAAAACAAAATAAAACATACTTACATCAAGTCTTTGGGTGCATCTTTTCAGATCTGCTTCAAGTTGCTCAATAACTTCCTGGGAAAGTTGATTTGAACTTGCCTGTAAAAAATAAAACAGAAATAAATGTTTGGGTGAAAAAAGGAGGTTGTCATAAATATACCATTATAATATAAAAAATATGGCAATGTAAATAATCAATATGAACAGTGGCACAGCTAGGATCATCATATGAGAAGAATTCTGAACCATCGTTTCTCAAAAAATGAAAAATTTTGTTCTGTTACATGTTCATAAGGTACTAATTAGTAAATACATGATCCATTATAACAGATGTAATGTTACATACTAGGGATGGGACGAATATTCGGCCACTATTCGGTATTCGGCCCTTTTGCTGAATATTCGGTTGGCTGAATATTGAAGGCTTGTTGACCGAATGCCTGTAGCCGAATATTTAAAGATATCTTGCAGAATATTGCTAAAATCTCGCCGAATAGTGCAAAATATCTTGTGACAAATAAATTCAGGATTTAAAAAATTTCATTTCTTATATTTTTTTTTCTCTAATCCAAATTTGCTACTTCATTCATGAAGTCCTTCTCATTCTTACTTACAAAATATACAGTATTCAAATACAAAAAATATATACAGCCTTTCTGTATTTTCTATAAAAGTTAGTGATATTTTAGAAATCTCTGCCCAAGTTGGAGATTTAATTGTATGGGAAATGTCTTCATTAGAGAATGATATATTACAAATTACAATTCAAGATATAAAAACACTTACAGAAAAAAGAAAAACACTGCCTTATTCTAAAACACTCGAATATTCATTAATCTCTCCAAATTCCATGCACATATAAAAAAGGCTCTTATGAAATTCATAACTTATTTTCTATAAAGTAAGAAACGAAAAAATTCATTCATTAGGTGCATTAATGAAGATTCATTTTCAAAATTAAACATCAAGTATTACTATTTCAAATTCGACTGTACATCTGAAAACAGAACTGGTATCAAACTAGATACACATTAGATGACACAACTTGCTTTATGAAGATAGTTTTATAAATATTTAAACAAATTCTAAATACTGAACAAAATATTTTTTTTATTCTATAGTTTTCGCCTTTAAATAATTATTTGCATAATTACTGACTTAAATATGTAACATTATTATGTATATATTTTTAATTTACATCTTCCTTCATAAATGTTGTTATCAATTTCTGTTTATCCTTTTAATGCTTGTTGAATAAGTGGAATATTGAAGTTGAATATTGTATTTGCCAATTCAAATGTCAAAGATTTTGTTAACATTTGCATTCTACTTTAAGCATAACCTTTTGCTTTAACATAATTTTAATTTAAAGCTTGGCAACTGATTTCAGAACAGTCTCATTCATACGAATTTGTTTATCATTAGGGACACAAACTCTAAATAATCAAATTTACTTTATTTGAATTTCAGAAAATATCTTCTTGTGAGTTCCGAGAGAGAGAGATTAAGAATATTATTTTGGATGCAAGGAAGGATAAAAGTATCATTTGATAGTAAAAGTGGAGTATATTCTTCATATTTTAATGGAAATATCTTCCCATCCTGACTTACTGAAAATCAATTTGATGTACATTAGGATAAAATATAATGCAATTTCATAATTTTTTTGTGTTAAAATAAGTTTTTAAAATTTAAAAATACATTTAAAAGCACATTTAGGTGTAATAATAATTAATGAGCTCCAATTTTTTTAATTATATGTAATCAAAATTTATTTTCTTTATTGGAAAAAAAAAGTTGGTATTCGGCCTAAAATTTGGCTGAATATTCGGTATTCGGCTATTCAGACAAATCATTATTCGTCCCATCCCTATTACATACCGGGTGTCCCAAAAATGATTGATGGATTTTAAAATTCAATAATGTGCAAACAGTGACAGCTATTTTAAAATTTTTGCAGGAGGGTTATATATAATGTCAGGAGTTTTTTTACCGTAATTCTTTATTTTAGTTTGCATCTCAAACAATAGGTGGCACTGACGGCGATTGAAGGCCAGGTGATCAGTGCTGAGTGAAGCGTCGACCTGGCCTTCAATCGCCATCATCGCCACCTATTGTTTGAGATGCAAACTAAAATAAAGAATTATGGTAAAAAAAAAACTCCTGACATTATACATAACCCTCCTGCAAAAATTTTTTAAATAGATGTCACCGTTTGCAAGTTATTGAATTTTAAAATCCATCAGTCATTTTTAGGACACCCGGTACAAACAACCATATTAAATTTAGCATTTATGTGTTTAAAGGTTTCACAAAAGAACATCTGTTTTGTTCTTCAAAGAAAAAAAGAAAATGAGAAAGAGCAGTAGCAGTAACATATGCACTACTTTGTGCTATTGCTCTTAACTTTTTCTTTGATTACTTAATTTTAAGCTGAAATGGAAGCTCCTATTATGAAGGCTTGATGCAGTTTAATTTCAGGTTTAGCCAGACTTAATAATAAAAAAGGCTTGATTAATAAATAATTACATTTGGCAAAAAGACTGATTACTAGTGATATCAGCAATATCTTGAATTTTTGCAGAAATACATTTATTCTTCTTTCATGAAAAAGCATGAATTCAGTAATATTAATGAAATTTACATATTAAAATATACATAAAATTGATATAAAAATAAGAAAGTCAAACTTTGTCAACACATCCAGGTATGAAAGTGGGAAATGAGAAAAAAGGTGGAAAATATTTTCCATCTATAGAGCAATGCCAAACTCTTATAATTTAAGAATCATTTTAACAACTACTTATAAAACAAAACTGAATATAACTGCATGTATGATTGCTTTTCAATTTAAAAAAATACTAACAATGCTAAAGATGTAAATCCACTTATGTCTGATCAACTTATGTGAAGTTCAGTCATTAATATACCAAAAGAAATATTATTCTGAATGATTAATTTACAGCTACTGAATCTCCCCCCCCCCCCCTTTTTTTTCCCAAAAGAAAACAATCTACCTGCTAAACTGATATTTGCATCAGAAATATATCTCAAAAAAGGTATCACAGAAATTATCCAAAAGTGTTGTATAAATAGTACAAAATATTCTATTCAAAAAAGAAACTTCCTTTCATTTTAAACTTTTGAAGTCTTTAAAAAAATCATTCTTGAAAGACACTTTGAAAAATTTCATTTGCTTGACTTTCAGATGCTTATAGGATATAAGCTCACTTTTTATTTTGTCTCTTTTGCACAACAATTCAAGAACAAACTCCAAGGGTTTGAGTAGGAAATATGTCAGATTACTAAATTTTCTAACCCCCCCCCCCCCTATTATCCTTCTAAAATTTTCTTTGCATTTTTGCATTCATCCAGAGAATGTTCCAAATTGCTTTAAAAAAGGTGGAATTCCTCCTTTAGGAGGAACTCTTTCATGCCTGCACATCTGAACTGAAAGTTTCATTTTTTACATCTGTAAATTATGTGTGGATTTTAGAGAGTTGCAGATTTTAAGGTTGTGGATGTAAGGGAGTCTACTGTAATAATTTTTATATCATCAGTATTATATTTCTGGCATCTAAGATTTGTCAGGCATTTTTTTTCACGATACTTATGAAAATGTTGTGGGACCATACCAAACAAGTTTCGAAAGATCTTTTATTTTCCAACTTGTATTTTGTATGTATGTCATAGGTAATAATGGTAGACAAGGGTATAGGAAAGGGAGAAACTCTTGTCCTTGCCATTCAAATATTTTTTTTGTCCCAAGTGCTGACCCCCAAAACTGCTATTTTAAGTCTTCCTTGTATGTCTATTCATCTCTGGCACAATTTTGTACATAGGAAGCACTATGAATTTTGATAACACAGTAGAAGACTAGAAGAGACAAGTAGAAGACTCCAAATTTGCACAGATTGGGACTAAACCTAGTGAGGATTTTAGAATATTGCAGATTTCAAGTCACAAAAAGTTAATTATTCCACCCCCCTCTCTTTTCCATACACACTGATAAAAAGAATGTAATAAGAAACACATTAAAGTAATTCAAACATTAATTTTTAACTTGTAAAGAAACAGAGGAATTCTATTATGCACTATTAGGAGAAAGCTAAAAAATTGAAGAATATATATATATATATATATATATGTAAGAAAATACAAAAAATCAGACCTATTTATTACTTTTTTAATAAATCGCCCCTCAATGTGGATACGGGCCCCATGACTAATAATCACGGGTTTTACAGGGCAACAGGAAACCTAAGTTTATTGTATTAATTTAAGTAAAACACATGGCCTTTTTAACTGGCAACCCGCGGGAGATGAGAAATTTCCATTATACATCTACGCACTTGGTCTCCAGAACTCATGATGTAAAGACTTGCGAAAAGATTTTGATATGATTTAAATAAATCGTAATTAAAACTCATCCCCTTGAAGTCTGTCGTTTCATGAAAATGCGACAGTTCTTCATAGTCGGCAGTATGATACCTAGTGCGGGAAAATAATCGACGAAATATGAACATCATTAAAAATACCAGACCCACAAAGGAAAGCAAAGACAGTGGTCATTCTGACTCCAAACATCGAAAGAGGCCCTGAAAAGGAGCTAATGTCTCGTCATGAGTTATCATCCAGCAAACGTATTCCATATTGGAATACTTAGATGCTATTTTCTACTCGGCCGGGCTTTGCCGCATCCTGGACACTGGATTTCTTCTTGAGCGGGACTATCGCCGTTCGTCCCCCCTCCTGCCTTCTGTTGTGCGATGAATTACTTCGGCCGGTCTCTCCGAACTTGTGATTTATTTTGTTTTTGTGCGTTCTTAAAAGAGGTTTTGTGTTCGTCTGGTTTCATCGAAGTGTGTGGTGCAACCTGTGTTTATTCTTCTATGGTGATAATGAGAGCAATGTTTTCATCAAAAAATGTCGGGTACTTTGCGTTTTGTTTACAACAAAGTGTTTGAATGCAGTCATCGAGTCATCATGAAACGCGTAAATCTTTTCGATTTCAACAGTTCTGTTCGCTTTCTAGTGATTCATCAATAATCTTCAAATAGTGTTCCTGTAATCGCTTCGTTATTTATTGAAAGAAAAACTCGTGTTGCGTGAATTTATTCGACATCTATTACATGAGTATACTCAAGGGGTGGTACAGTGATTTATGATTAAAGGAATGTTTAATTTATAATATGTGAGCTCACAAGTGTACACTATTTTATTTATTTATTTATTTGTTTATTTGTTTATATTAGTGCACATGTTTTTTTTTTCCTAATTCCTTGATTATAAAACTTATTGATTAAGGTAAGTAATATATCTCTAGTGTTATTGTTTTTATTACTTCTACAAACCATGGTTTTAAGGTGTAATTATATTTTAAATTGAAAGAAAAAATGGATATCCATATTTACGTCTAATTCTTTTATATAATTAATTCTTTTTATTTATTTCATTTCACAATTCTATGCAGATGCTTGTATTATGTTGATATTATTATTATTTTTTTGAAGGTCATTTAGAATTTGTTTATATTTAGATTTTTAGGAAGTTGTCATAAAATTAATTTAAAATGGAAGCTATTAAAAAACAAAAAACTGTTCTTAAGGGAAAAATCACTCGCATAAAAAATATTATAAATCCCAAAATTGATAGTGAAACTGTAACTCTTGAAGAGTTAGATTTATATGGTAAACAGGTTCGGGATATTGAAACCGAATTAAATAAACTCCATGAAAATGCCATTCTTCAGAGCGATGCATCGGAAATTGATCCTAGAATTGATGAATATAATGAGATTGCACTTAAATTGGATAATTTAACCATAGCAATAAATACATCACGTAATAAGTTAACTAAAAGTTTAAACATTCGCGAGGGTGGTTCAGAAAGTCTAAATAAAACTACAGGTAATGTTTGTGTAAAAACTGTTAATCTTCCAAAATTTGAGTTAAAACCTTTTCACGGAGAAGCTGATCAATGGCTTTCTTTTAAAGAGATTTTTCTTACAACTATAGATCAAAATTTGGAGTTGGGGGGCGTCTCAAAATTGCAATATCTACTGGCTAGTGTAAAGGGTCCTGCTCATAAATTAATTTCTGGATTTCCTCTCTCGGAAGGCAATTATAAAAATGCATGGGACACTCTCTGCGCTCGCTACGATAAAACTAGGGATTTAGCAATAGCACAAATAAGTAAGTTATACAATTTAAAAAACATGAAAAATTGCCCCTCTTCCTCTAAAGCTATTTTTGACATAATAGATACTTGTAATGAGTCACTTCGAATTCTAGAGTCTTTGAATTTGACTCAAAATGCTTTGGTGGATAACATGATAATTTACACTATAATTCAAAAACTAAGTGATAATCTAAAAGAACGATGGGAGCTCTCTCTTACTCATAATGATATGCCTAGTCTCACGGAATTTTTAAAATTTTTAGAGACTCATGCCAAAAGTATGCTAGCGTTGGAGAATCCAACTAAAATAGATTTAAGAAATGTAAATTATTCCCGAAATTCTTCCGATAGATATAAATTCCCCAAAAGTCAAGAAAATACTAAATGCGGGGTTTGCCTTGAGTCGCATGCCACCCATGCCTGCAGAAAATTAACGAATATGTCTATAGATAACCGTTGGAGAACTGTCCAACTAAACAAATTATGTATCAATTGTTTGCGTGGTGGCCACTTTTCAAATAAATGTCCCTCCAAGATGAACTGTAAAAATTGCCATCGAAGACATCATACTTTACTCCATAAATATGATGTTCAAGGCAATGCAGGGACAACAATGAATCCCGATTTGGCAATCCATAGTAATCAATTTCAATCACAAAATGTCCATGAGTATTCCCCTGATCAAGGAATACCCCATAATGCTTTATGACGGTTTATAGTCCCGGGGTACCTCAGATATGGGAATTACGATAATCATACGTATTCAGAAACTTGTCATGAGGTTCAAATACCATTTTTATTGGATAGCGGAAGTACCCTTTCCCTTATTCCAGAAAACTTAGTTGCAGCTTTGTATATGACGTCTATTCAAAGCTGTCATCCTCTTAATGTTAATCAAACCCAAGGACAAGTTCAGATTTCTGAAAAACTTCACGTACCCCTCAAAATAGGAAATATCAGGCAAAATAGCACCTTATACCTAGTTAGGTCATTCTTGCCATATGCGATACTGGGAACCCCAGAATTACAAAAATTCCATATATCAATGGACTTTTACTCGAATATTCTGACTCAAGATGGAGTCACTCTTAAGTATGATCAAAACATTTCCAATCAAATTTATCAGGAAAACTCATATAACCATACTTTAACTTTAACGGATGATATGAATTGCAAGAAGCCGCTTCGTTATCCTTCCAAATCAAATCAAGAAATTTTGTCGCAACAAGGACAAAGTTATCTTGATACTCAAATTCTCTCGGATTATGATGACAAAAGTTTTAGTCATTGTACTACTGAAGAGAACTCACAGTTGGAAGGGCTTCTAAGCGACTTCAAGGATATTTTTGCGCGCAATAGATATGACGTAGGTAGAGTCAGATGGGAACCTCAGCGGGTAACTCTCACCTCGGAACTTCCTATCTCGCTTCGACCTTACCGTGCATCTCCTAGGGACAATGAAGAAATTCAAAAACAAATACAAGAATTACTGGAAGCTAAACTTATTAAAGAGTCCTGCAGTCCTTATTCCTCTCCCGTCACTCTGGCATATAAAAAAGGAGAAGGTAAAACGCGTCTCTGTATTGATTACAGAAAAATCAATGCCATTTGTAAGACTGACTCGGAACCATTGCCCCGTATAGATTGGCTTTTGGACAGACTTGTCAATGCCAAATATTTTTCCACGCTAGATTTAGCCTCTGGCTACTGGCATATCCCACTTCATCCTTCAGACACAGAGAAGTTGGCCTTTGCAACCAATCAAGGTCTTTATGAGTGGTTGGTTCTTCCTTTTGGCTATAAAAACGCCCCAGCTCAATTTGCAAGAGCTCTTCGAAGAATCCTAGATAAACATAAAGTTAATTTTGCTACCAATTATTTTGATGATTTTATAGTTTATTCCGATTCCTATGCCGAGCATATGGATCACCTTAAAACTATATTTAACATTTGCCGTCAAGAAAATCTAAAATTAAAATTTTCCAAATGTAACTTTGCTAAATCTCAAATTGACTTCCTCGGTTATGAAATTAGTAACGGCCAAATAAAACCAGACAATGCTAACACCGAAACTATTAAAAAATTAATCCCTCCAAAAAACGTTAAAGAATTGCAAAGGTTCCTTGGTTCTGTAAACGTATACCACAAATTCATAGACAAGTACGCTAAAATTAGAGCCCCTCTAAATAAATTGTTAAAGAAAGATGCTCCTTGGGAATGGTCAGATGTCTGTCAACAATCATTTGAATTGCTTAAAAACGCATTAATTTCTAGGCCTATTTTAAAATTATTCAATCCTAACCTCCCATGCCATGTCTATACTGATGCCTCAAAGGAAGCCGTAGGTGCTGTCTTAAAACAAATGGATGAAAAAGGGAACTTGCATCCTATTGCGTTCCACTCGAGACAATTAAGGCCCTACGAGCAAAATTACGCTATCACAGAACTGGAATGCCTAGCAATAATCGATGCCCTTGACAAATTCCATTATTACCTTCACGGAAAACCTTTTACAATACATACTGACCATGCCTCCTTAGTATGGCTTAAGAAGGTGAAGCATTTAACAGGTAGGTTATTCAGATGGTCATTAAAATTAAGTATGTATGATTATACTGTAAAATATAACAAAGGATCCACCAATTTTGAAGCAGACATGCTTTCAAGAAATCCCACTTTTTCTGTAAATCCCCATATTCATTTATTAACGTCAGATGAAATTAAAGAACACCAACAATTAGATAATATAACAGGGCCTAAATTTCAAAAAGTTAATGACATTGTAATAATTCGCAAAAAGGGTTTTCAAAAAATTGTAGTACCATTCTCCTTGAGAGAGAAATTACTAATAAATACCCATTCAGAATTTGGCCATCCCGGAATCCAAAAAATGTTAAATTTAATTTCCCCACAATACTATTGGAGCAGCATGACCCACGATATTACACAATTTGTCAAACATTGTGAGGTCTGCCAACTGAACAAAAAATCACACCAACCAAAATTTGGTCTTCTGGAGGCATTACCACCTGCAGAATTACCCTTCGATATAATTTCATTAGATTCAGTAGGAGGTTTTAACTATTATAATTCATCTAAAAGGTATATGCACATAGCTATTGATCACGCTACTCGTTATGTTTGGGGTTTTGCATCTAAAAATGTTACAACTGAAGTCTACATTAATATTCTTAAACAGATTTTTAATATTCAACTTCCCAAGAAAATTTTAACGGATAGAAATCCTGCGTTTACAGCGTCTAAACTTCGTAAATGGGTACATAAACAGAATGTAAAAAAATTACTTACTTCTTCTCATAGACCACAGTGTAATGGGAAAAATGAGCGTGTGAATCAGTCAATTTGCACCCGACTAAGACTTAAAGTAAATTCTACCCCTTCAAACGTCCCATGGCCCAAAATTCTGCAGGAAGTAATTAATGAGTACAATAACACACCTCATTCAGTAACCAAGTACCCTCCTGCATACTTAATGTTCGGCCAATTACCTTATCCATCAGTATTAGGCAATGAAAATTATTATCCCCCTGTAGAGGAAGCCAGAAAAGAGGCTTTCCAAAGAACAAGTGAACATCACTTGAAAAATAAAGTCAGGTATGATTTAAAGTTTGTGGAAGCGCCTTTTAAACCTGGTGACCTTGTCATAGTGGAAGAATTTCACTATCCGAATACTCGGAAGTTAAGTCCGCCTTTTTCTGGTCCATATCAAATTATGGAAAAATTATCCAATGTAAGTTTCAAAATAAATAAGCCTAACTGGCTTACAAAAAAGGATTATGAAGTAATACACGCTTCCAAACTAAGATACTTTTTTCCTAGTAATCAATTTAAACTACTTACACCAACAAACTGAAATAGTTGGTATCATATGAACTGATATTATATTATATCTGATCTCGTTTTGCATTATTATGAATACTTGGAAATTTAATTACCTTTTTGATTTATTATGAATATTTGAACTTTAAATTATTTTTGCAGTATTGTGAACATGGTGTTATGTGTAAAAGTACTATTTCCTGAACTACGTCAGGACAGTTCCATACAAAATTGAAAATGTAAATAACATTGGACTTTTCAGAATCCATCTGTAATATATTCCTTATTTTGATTATCTTATTCTATGTATAATATTTACTGAGTGTTTTGCATTTATTAATACAATTGTTTTTATCATGTTCAGTGACGTATAGTGGTACATTTTATAACAGTGTTGTTTTTAGATATGATATTTGTACATTTTTTATTATTGTTATTCTATTATTTGTTAAGTATACGAAAGAAATAACTCATCTCCCATTAGCTCCCTTAATGTAAAAATTGTTTACCCTTTTCAGGTGAGTATCATGGATGGAAGCCGGCCCATCCCCGGAGACTTGTCTGGAAGGGGGGGAAATTGTAAGAAAATACAAAAAATCAGACCTATTTATTACTTTTTTAATAAATCGCCCCTCAATGTGGATACGGGCCCCATGACTAATAATCACGGGTTTTACAGGGCAACAGGAAACCTAAGTTTATCGTATTAATTTAAGTAAAACACATGGCCTTTTTAACTGGCAACCCGCGGGAGATGAGAAATTTCCATTATACATCTACGCACTTGGTCTCCAGAACTCATGATGTAAAGACTTGCGAAAAGATTTTGATATGATTTAAATAAATCGTAATTAAAACTCATCCCCTTGAAGTCTGTCGTTTCATGAAAATGCGACATATATATATTGTATTTTAGGGTGTATAGTCTGCGGCTTATACAAGAAAAAAACCTTCCAAAAAGCCGCTGCGACTTATACACGGTGCGGGTTATACAAAGATTTTTTTTTTTTTAAATTGGAAATCGTGATATTTTTTCTACAACTTTTAAACCTCAAAAAATTTGAAACAAACATCAAAATTTGTAAATTTTTTTCGCTATGACGCGAAATTTAGAGTTCTACCATGTTTGTAAAGGCTTTTTTTACTGCTTAAACACAGTTATTTCTGGGTATGGAAGAACCGTCGCAACTATCACCAAGTATTGCACTGATAGATCTATAATAGCTACCGTATATACTCTCGTATAAGTCGTGAAATTTTAGACAAAAAAAACAACTTCAAAGTGGAGGGGTTGACTTACATGCAAGACCTAAAAATAAAAAACTATAAATCAAATATCAGAAAATAATTTGCTAGTGAATCGATGCTGCAGCACCCCATTGTGTTTGTAGAGTATATAGGTGAAAACTGGGAAATTTTATTAGTAGCCAGTGGCCGGTAGACCTAGTTTCTTTAGTGGCCACTTTTTAAAAGTTAGTAGCCACTTTTTAAAAATAGGTCAAAATGGCTTTATTTTATTTATTTAGTGGCTAGTAAGTTACAAAGTTACGCATATTTGGTTAAAAATAAAACTGTCATTCCACTGAATGGAAAAATATGAATTGGTGATTAATACTGCAGATAAAATTATAAGTGATAAACTATATTTAAATATATATTAATGCATTGCATAAAACAAACAAGGAAATTGTATTTTTAAATTTTAAATTAAAAAATAATTTCACATCTTTCTTAGATATTTTATTCTTACTTAAAATTGGTGGTAATTATTAAGTTTGGCGAGTGTACAGATAAATATAAATATTCTTTGCTTTGGCTGAGATTTCAAAACTCCGGATGTCTTATTAAGGCAAAATCAGAGAGTGCCAATGTGTCAGTGAGGAGGAGGAAGTCTGCTTGGTAGCAGTAAAGTCAGATGCTAAATTAGCAGTATTACTCGCCTAAGTGGCGAGTGCTAATTTTGTATGATATTTTAAAAGTAATTGGCTATAATGTTTCTATCTTTCTTGACACCTACATAAACTTTAATCATAAATAAAAAAAAAAAAAAATTGTACCAGCCAACTATTAATGGTACAATTAGTGAGCATATGGCAAAAGTGAAAGATTTAAGATACAGCAATGTCCTTAAAATCTCCTTGCATCCAGAGGTAAAAATGGTATAATTTATTTGAAATGCATGTGGAATTAAAATTGATGACTTTATTTTGTAGAAAAAAACTATTTCTTGAAAACATAATCCAAATAAAGAGTTCATGGTAAAAAGCCAAAATATAGAAAATACAACAAAGTTGCTAAATATGCTTGCATCCGATAGAAAGGAAGAATTAACCAATTAGATGCAAACAAAGAAGAGATGCATATATTCATGAAAAAAGCTGTATTTCACAAAGTAAATTAATAAGATTTTTTAATCGCCGAGTGGCGACTAGGGTGGCGATCGATGGCCGAATTTTAATTTAAAGAATTAACCAATTCACTAGTTAGATGCAAACAAAGTAGAGATGAATGTATCCATGAAAAAAATCTGTATTTCACAAAGCAAATTAAAAAGATTTTTCAATCGCCAAGTGGCGACTAGGGTGGCGATCGATGGCCGACTTTTAATTTACAGAACCAATTCTCTAATTAGATGCAAACAAAGTAGACATGCATATATCCATGAAAAAGTTTGTATTTCACAAAGCAAATTAATAAGATTTTTTAATCGCCGAGTGGCGACTAGGGTGGCGATCAATGGTTGATTTTTAATTTAAAGAATTAACCAATTCACCACTTAGATGCAAACAAAGTAGAGATGAATATATCCATGAAAAAATTTGTATTTCATAAAGCAAATTAATAAGATAGTTCAATCGCCGAGTGGCGACTATGGTGGCGATCGATGGCCGATTTTTAATTTACAGAATTAACCAATTCTCTAATTTGATGCAAACAAAGTAGACATGCATATATCCATGAAAAAAAGTTGTATTTCACAAAGCAAATTAATAAGATTTTTTTATCGCCGAGTGGCGACTAGGGTGGCGATCGATGGCCGATTTTTAATCGCCACTTTTACAACTTTAATCGCCACGTGGCGAGTGGCGACCGTTAATTTACACCTATAGTAGAGTACAAAATCCAAAATTTGGAACCCTTCCAACCTCGACGATTCTGAATTTAAGATCATTTAAGATTTAGTTTATTTTTCAAAAAAATTAATCTACCCAACCTTTTGCAAAGAAAAAAAAAAGTGTGTGACTTATGTCATTTCTAAACGTTTCAGAACAGTCATTCTTTCCGAAACGATTTTACAGAGTCGTTTCATTTCAGGACGAGTTCAAGGAATCGAATTTTTCCGGAGTCGTTTCATTTCAGAGTTGGTACCCTACCCTGATTCAAAGAACAAAAAAAGTGTGTGATTTATGTCATTTCGGAACGATTCAGAGCAGTCGGTCTTTTTCGAAATGATTCCGAGGTATCATTCTTTTACAGAGTATTTTCATTTCGGAACGAGTCCAAGGAATCGAACTTTTCCGAAGTCGTTTCATTTCAGACAGAGTCCGTTGGAATTGTATCTTTTTGGAGTTGGTACCCTACCCTGTTGCAAAGAACAAAAAAGTGCGCGATTTATGTCATTTTGGAAAGATTTAGAGCAGTCAGTCTTTTTCAAAACGATTCCGAGGAATCGTTCCTTTACAGACTTGTTTCATTTCGAAACGAGTTCAAGGAATCGAACTTTTCCGGATTCGTTTCATTTCAGATGTACGAGGAATCGTTCCTTTTCAGAGTTGGTGCATTTCAGACCAATTCCGAGGATTCGATCTTTTTGGGAACCAATGACCTAAGATACGTATACATTTTATGTCCAAAATTTTGAATTTATCACCGTTTTTTTTTTTTTTAATTTTTGGAAAAATTCAGAAAAAATATCACGCTTGTTTGAAAAAAAAAAAAAAATGCGCGTAAACACCGCATTGCTTAAAATTTTACCTTAAAACACGTAAACGTCGCGGCGTTTCTTCCGAAAATTACGGTACTGATAATCTTAATTTTTTAGCCAAATTACTGTAGGTATTATTCATCATGAAAAAATTTGGTAAATTTGTGTTAAAAATTATGACTAATGGCTTCTAATTTCGAACCCTGATCGAAATATATGTTCGTAAATGGTGTATAGCCCGCGGACTACACACCGATGCATCTCCGCGGGTTATACAAGAACTTTTTTTACTGCACTGCTCAATTTAGGGGTGCGGGCTATACACCCGAAAATATGGTATATATATATATTTTTTTTTTTTTTTTTTTTTTGATTTCGCAAACATAAGTTGTGCAGTAACTTGTTTTAGTATTTTGAGGTGTTGTAATTTAAGCTTTTATGTATATTATATTGTCAATATATCTTCGATAATCCAGACCATTTATTGGTTTTATATAAGATGAGTAAGATTCTTAATATGTAAGGAAAAAAAAATTCTCTTTTATTTAAATATGATTCTATTTCTTAATTATAAAAGGCAGAAAACCAACATTTATAAATACACAAATAATGAATGAAAAAGTAGCAAACAATCGCTTTGAATTTACAACCAAGATTCTTCAATAGTGCAAGACACAGCATGCTAGAAAAGGCATGTCTGTTTATCTCGATGAAGAATCTTGATAGTAGATTCAAAACGGCTGTTTGCTACTTTTTTGTGCATAAATTTCTAAAAGTTGGTTTTCTACCTTTATACATTTTTGTACAAAGGCTTTACTTGCTGTTTTAATACTTCTTAATTATTCTGACTAGCTTTATTAATTCACAGTTAAAAGTAGAAGTTGTGTAAGAATTTAAAAAAAAATTAAAGGTTTTTTTATATAAATATTGAGATTGACTGACTATTTCAATGTTTGACCAAATTGAATATTCTGCAGACCAAATATTTTTATGATACATGCATTTAAAATGCCTTTAAGTGATTTTTATTTTGACTTTGTCATTTTTATTAATCTTCAACCATTTATTTGCATCAAAATTCTTTACTTACGACCCGTTCACCTTCGACTCTAAATAGAAAAGGAAAAAAATAAAAAATAAATAAGAGAAATTGCAACCAGACAAATTTAAAAGAAAAGGTAGACAAATTAAAGACACTGAAAAACAGTTAGTGGGTGGGGCTCTGAAACTAGCGATTTCTTCTACCTACATCCCAAATATATTTGTCTATATGTAATTTAGTTATTAGTTTGGAGATTTGTATAATTTGTTGATGAGATAACCAAGTAGTACCGCATCAAGATATATCATGCATGCAGTTATGTATCAATCATTGGTGGAATGGTTTTTAATGAAGATATTCTGAAATCAGTCAATCAGAAATATGATACTGGATTCAATATTATAATTAGAATTTGACAACTGTCTTCTGAACATTAAGAAGCCTTGAAATCAGCAAAAATAGTGCATACTCGCATTATAAGTCAAACCCCTAACTTCCAAATGTAAATTCTGCAAGAAATTCAGTCCCCTATATATAAGTTGACCCCCTAACTTTTTACTTCAGATTTGCATAAAATCAAACCAAAGATTTCAATTGCCAATGCAAAAAAGTAATAAATAAACAAAAACAAATCATTGAAAAATTTTAATATTAAATTATTATTATTTGTATATTTTATACCAGAAGATTCCCTCAAATCTGCACATCTTGGGACCAGAGGTTGCACGGATTTTAGAATTTTGCAGATTTCTGGTGATTGCTTTATTTACATTTTTTAAACAGTAATTTGAATGTAATTAATAATGCAATCTAAATTATAATGAATGCTTACAATATATTAAAACATTAAAATAAGTAATAAACTAAAATAATAAAAATTTAGATAATTTTAAAAATAATTAAAATACTAAAAACAAAGGTCGAATTAATAATATATGATGAAGTGTTCATTATATAGATGAAATGTATTTTCCCTAAATTATTCAATAAAACTTGCCTCATAAATAATGTACAATACTATTTCACATCAAAATAATAAAATAAGGAAGTTTTATTCCAGGTACTTATAACCAAAACAACTTGATTAATACATAAATATATTCAGTAAGAAGATTATTATTATCACTGAAATCAGCAATATCTTGATTATTTTTCAGAAATAAATGTATTCTTCCATCAAGAAAAAACATGAAGCCAGTAATAACAAAAATTACAAATTAAAATATGTTTGGAATTAATATAAGACTATAAAAGTCAAATTTTGTCCCTTTATCTGAACTGAATGTGTCTTTGTTTACGTCTGCAAATTATGTGCGGAATTTAGAGAGTGGTGGATTTTAGGTTTGCAGATTTAAGGGAGTCTACTGTATATTATTTTATTATTCATACGTATACAAAAAGCCAGAATGATGCAGAGTCTGAAGATTTATTTATTTTTTTTTTTTCAATTGACTTGCATATATAACTTACGAATTAACGCCACCGCAGCAGAAGTTGCTTTAATGTGCCAATCTTGGTGTTCGCAATCATGCAAAAAAAAAAAATTTGAGTCAAAAATGAGCCAAAAAGCACTAAAAAATGGCATCAAAAATCAGCAAACAACAAGGCAATAAGGAATCCAAAAGATAACTGTGTGCATGTGCGAACAAGATTGCTCTTTATTGGCGCATTAGCACAACTTCTGCTGCAGGGGCGTTAATACATAAATACCGTCAACTCTCTCCAATTTGCTTGACAAAAACTTCTCGACTCATATCTGAATATATACAGTAATTGATTGGTTCTTTTCCAATCAAGGATGAATATAAAACTACAGTAAAACCAAACCTACAGTTATGCGAAAAACATAGGGCCAAAGCATCTTTGATTAACCGGGGTTCCACAGGAATTTTCGGATAACCGGGGTTCTATAAGAATTTTTGAATAACCAGAAGGCTTATGACGAAAAGCTGTGATCATAATTTAAACCATAGTTGTAATAAAAATGTTGTGGTACCATATTGGAATCCCTTTCTTATTGTATTGAGAGCTTTCTTTTTTTGAATGAAAATGATTAAAATAAATAAATAAAATTCATTTTCATAGAATTCGCTGAATCCTCTATCCATCGCAACTGCAATTTGTCTGTTTCAATGTTGCACATGCACTGACGTGCAATAAACCTTCGTTATGTAGAATATATTTTCCGTAATATGGAGATTAATTTGAATGATAATTGTGTTCAGAATCGAAGATCAGTAGAAAATTTCATTAAGTAGAAAACTTTGTTACATAGGAATTTCGTCTAAGAGAAGTTTGACTGTATTACGTTAACTAAGCATCATTTTTTCTTTATTATTATTAAACAAAAGAAAAGTTATTATTAAACAAAAGTAATAATTTTATGTTTTTCCAAAACATAACTTACTATGTATAAATAACATTCGTACTCTATCTAGAATAACATCGTCTTTGATCCACTGAAGATTTTCCCCAGGATTTTTATGTTTAAAATAAGTACCTTTAAACATATGAAATAAAAGAAAACAAAATATTTAATGGATAAGGTCATTTTGGAATGTTCGAGAAATAGACTTAATGCCGAGGAATAGGAATAATATGCAGAAAAATTTTCATGTGAGATTAAGAAGACTCAATTTATTACCTGAGAACAAGCTTCAGGATCAGGCCATATTTCTTCGTCAATTATATCTGCTGTTATCCGCATAATGTTTTCAAATATATGGGAAAAAATCAATATTTAGCTATTTCTGATTGCTAGAAGTAGAACGCTGGAGGCCATTTAATTCTTCATATGTCCATGTTGCTAAACAATGGCTCTGTTCATGATCAACACTAAAATCACTATATTAAATAGAAATTCAAATATATGGAGTGAATTTCATTAAAGTACCTCTATAACAGAGTCAGCCCACTGGACCTTATGCATGCAACTAGAGGTCGAGGCTAAAATTCGGCCGCTGTCGGGCATTTTTGCCGATCCCACCGAGGCTAGCACAGGGAAGAAAATACGGGCTTCTGATTGGCTGAATAGTTTAAAGAGCATTTTGTTTTCGTTCTTTTTTGATTTTGCGTTTATGAAATCATCAGTTTCTGTTTGAAAATCTTTTAAAAGATGGAATTTTATTAATTTCCTCCTCATTTTAGATATTTTAAAGATAGATTCTTCTGGAATTTAGAATTAAAGAAGTTAATGATGATTTTTCTCAATTTTTCTGTATTACTTTAAAACAAAAATAATTAAATTGGAATTTTTTCTTAATTATTTCAATATAATATTCACATATATGTCTCTAATACGTAAATCCACATTCAGAACAATTTATTTATAAAGAATAATCACATTTCTTTTTTACGGCTTTAATTACGCGACATTTACAAACCCAATTGTTCTATATTCCTTTTTCTTTTAATTGTGATTTCTTATTATTATTTTAACATGATATGCACTTATATGCCCGAATACGTACATTCACATTCAGAATAATTTATTTACAAATAAAAATTGCTCTTTAAATTATTCAACCAATCAGAAGCTCGTGTTTACTTCCCTATGCTAGCTTCGGTGGGATCACAGATCTGTGGGTGGGATCGGCAAAAATGCCGCTGGCTGGCATTTTCGCTGTTCTTAACCAATATTGCAATAATAACAAACCGCGCATGCGTGTGGATTTGGATTGAAATTCTTCTACTAGAAAAATTGTGCGTACAGGGTTACCATATTGGCGCTTTTATCTTATCAGGCGTGACATTTTCACCACATATTATATTATTATTATTGTATTACAAATGCAATTAAGAAATTACTTATCACTCAAGAGATAAAGAGTCAAATTTTGCAAATGAACTTATCAATGAGTAATTTAAACGTATTACTACTAAAGCTAGTTGGATGTGCCAATCCCAAAACTTTCTTCTATCTCATACGTACATTTTAATATTTTAAAAATATAGTTACTCATTTTAATTCTTTAATAATTTTAATTCAATGCCACACCAACTTTGATTTTCATCTTAAATTTCTGCTTCAGTCAATTAATCGGAGTATAAACGAATTTCCATCTCTCCACGAGCCAATGGACAATAGAATAATAGGCAGATTTTTTTTTCAAAATCAGGGAGGACCTACTTGCCATACAGTGTCTAGGTATTCCAACTGGCTAATAAGATTTAACATTTTATTATCAAATTATTTATTGATAGTATAATATTATTTAATTTTCATACAATTTATAAATAATTATAGCATATTTGAATGTAAAATAATAGAATATTTGATAAAGATAAATTATTATATTTCGTAATAAATAATTATCAAACAATTGTTGTTGTTATATTATAAAATTAATGTGTCAGTACATAATAGATAATGTATATGTCGATAATAATATAGATATAGAAATTTATAATAACAAATTGTCATATTTGCTAATTTATTATTGTTAAATATAATACAATAATAACTTGTAGCACTTAACAATAATAGCACTTTAAAAGTGCTATTACACGTGTACTGCTGCAGGCGTCTCCATGTAATCCTATGGAGAGAGGGAGTTGCTGGAGAAGTACACGACCCTCTTGTGTCGGAGCGTTTTTGACGCGTGGAACGAAGCCCGTATTTTCTCACCTATGCTAGTTTCGGTGGAATCTGTAAAATTGCTCCTCGGCCTGTTTTTAAGTCATTCTCTGCCTGATTCACTCGTTCACTGATGCCCATTCTTTCTGAGTTTGATTTGCAATCACTCGTCGCGCAGCTTCCGTTCAGCATGTGCGACGACCTAAATTTGATCTTCTGTGAGGTATTATTTGGATTAACAAAGCAGATCGATTGCACTGAAAAGAAGAAAGAATGCCATAACAAAAGCATGTTCAAATGCAAAAAATTGCAAAAAATTAAAAAAGGGAAAACATGAACACATGAACTAAAATAGTAAGAAAAAATAAAAAAAAAACTTACAAAATAGTTTAATAATATTCTCTTCGGGGGAAGAGGAAGGATAGGGGACAGAAGGTGCATAATATAAAAGTGTTTCAAAGGGCTTTCTAATGATCATGAACACATCACAGTCGGACAAAATTTATAAAGTGCCTCACAGGGGTGAAATAAGGATAAGCAAAGTTCATTATAGATGTAAAACAATATGCGCTTATTCGAATGTAACGCAATCGATGAATTCTAAAGCAATTGTTGAAGAACTTTCTGAGATTTAAGATTTTGTACACATAAATATTTACATTTTTATTTATATAGAAGTGTGCCCCACCATAGGGAAAGAGAGGAGGAGAGGTGCACAATGTAAAAGAGTGGTCAAAGGTTGATCTAATGATATACCAAATAATGGATGTCGGGAAAAAATTAAAAGCTTCCCTGGTAGAGGGTGGCAAATTGGGAGAGGGGGAAAGCGAAGTTCATAATAGGTACATAAAAACACTTGCGTATTCGAATGCAACGTAATCCTTGAATTTCGAAGCAATCGGTGAAAAACTTCCCGAGATTTGAGGTTTTATATAAACGAACGCTTACATTTTTTCATAACCGGGAGGCGTCAGCACAGACAATCACCTCATAAAGTTCTGGGCTGAAATTCCAGATTTAGTTAAAACTCGATTCGCATATTAAAACGCAATTGGTCTGCCAAATCATATTTTGGTGAAAAGCATCAAAATCCCGATTTTAGTGAACTCGTAGGTTTACCACTATGTTTTCTTGCACTCAAATTTATAAGAACATGGAGGACTAAGAACAGGAAAACATTATGATAAACCTACGAGTCAACCTTTAAAATCGGATTTTCTAGTGTTTTCCACTAAGATACGACTTGAGGACCTATTGCGTTTTAGTATGCGAATCATGTTTTAACTAATAGGGAACTAGCAGTCAGCTGATATCTATTGTATTTCAAGTAAAGGTCAGAGTAGTTCCACCAGTCAGAACGGCCTATTTCTAGTGTGTGACCTCCAGTATGACGTCAATTGCAACTGCCCTATAGTGGAATTTCAGCCATGAACTCGATGAGGTAATTGTCCGTGCTGCCATCTTTCGGTCTAATAGATTCATCTAACAGTTATTCTTTATGTCCAAAATAAAAGTAAATTACTTCTTTTTGCTTTATAATTCGTATAATTCATTTAAAAATATTATTTATCAAATATGCTGTAAAAAGTAAAAATATGCTGTAAAGTAATGTGATCGAAATTTTTTTGGACTGCCGGTTTTTGACGGATTTACACACTTCAGGGGTCAGAGATTCCAAAAAACACGTTTTTACAATATGTCTGTTTGTCCGTGTGTGTGTCTGTATTTGTGTCCGTATGCCGCCATTGAGCCATCGAAAAGTGTATGAAGACATGCATAAAATTAAACCAAATTTTTTTGCAAGTGTTTCACTATGTTTAGTTAATTCTCTCTGAATTTGAAAAAGATCTAACGGAAGAGGGCGCTGAAATAGCCACTTTTGTGCCACTTTCAATAGTGTACCACGGAAAAGTGTATGAAGTTATGGATAGAATTGAACCAAATTTATTGTGGACGTGTTTGATTATGGATAATAAGTCCTCCCTGATTTTGAAAAAATCCGTCGGAAGGGGTCGCTGTATTAGCGAATTTTGTTCTATTTTCAATACTGTACTATCGAAAAGTATGTGAAGTTATGCATAGAATTGAGCCTAAATTTTTTTGTGGAAGTGTTTGGCTATGGCTAGTTGGTCCTCCTTGAATTTGAAAAAAATTCTGCCGGAAGGGGGCGCTGCGATAGCAATTTTTGTTCCATTTTCAATATTGTACCCCCGAAAAGTGTATGAAGTTATGCATAGAATTGAATAAAAAGAATTGAGTAAATGTTTGCATATGGTCAGCAAGCTCTCCATGAATTTGAAAAAAAAAAAAAAAAAATCCACCGTAAAGGGGCGCTATAATCACAATAGCTGTGTCACTTTCATCTTTGTACCATCAAAAAGTGTATGAAATTATGCATAGAACTGAACTAAATTTCTTGTGTATGATTATTTTTGGCTATGGTCAGCAAATCCTCCTTGAATTTGAAAAAAAATGTGCCAGAAGGGGGCACTGTAAAAGCAATTTCCGTGTTATTTTCAGTATTATACCTCCAAAAAGTGTATAAAGCTATGTGCAGAATTGAACCAAATTTTTCGAGTATTTTCTTGGCTATGGCTAGCTTATCCTTGAATTTGAAAACATTCCGTGGGAAATGAGCATTGCGATAGCGCTTTTTGTATCATTTTCTCGATTCTTCGTCGTTCTATTGTCCATCGGCTCGTGCAGAGACGAGGACTCCTGTCCTGCTAAGTCGTCTATTAGAAAACAGCTGTTAATAACAAAATACGGAAAAAGTATTGATTTTTATAAGTATCATGATGTACATTAACTCGTTTTTACTCCGATTAATTGACTGAAGCAGAAAATTAAAATGAAAATTAAAGTTGGTATAGTATTGAATGAATAATATCAAAATATTAACATGTGTAACTATTTTTTGAAATATTAAAATCTACGTATGAAATAGAAGAAAGTTTTGGATTAGCACATGTAACTAGTTATGATTTAATCGTAACATTTTCTTAAAGAAACGCAACTATTTTCACAAGTTTTGTACATTATTTAAAATATAATTAAATTAAACGTATTTTATAATTAGTTTTCACTTAATCCCTTAAAAACTCTGAAACCACTTCCCATTTTAATGCATCCATATAACATATAAAATCGTCTGACATTTAAATTTCTCAAAATTTATTTATATTATTTATTTTCTTTATTTCAAATTTTAATGAAATTATGTTAAAAGAAAATAATAAAATAAAATCATTTATTGCAATATTAATTATCGTCATTATAAATCTTTTGCATTTCATTCAGATGCTAAATTTCTTTAATAAAGAATACTGCCCAGTTAAACTGATGGCATTGAGCTCACAGGCTACAAATACTAATTGTACATTAAAGCCTTATATTTTCAAGGGTTAATTCCGTTCGAAAAAAAATTAAGAAGGGGAAACAGCTCTCCCCTTTCCTCTTTTTTTATACTTAATCATCGAACCTCCTATATTATCAAAGACATGCTTTATCATATAAAAAATCTATATCCAAAATTCAGAGCAAATGAGATAATTCTTAATAAAAACCCATTTAGCATTTATATAATTTAAAAGGAGTTATCCCCCTCTTTTATACTTAACCATTAAACTTCCAAAACTATTCAGAGATTTGAACGAAATCTGAAAATTCTGCTTGAAAAACCGATTTATATAAATTAAGGGGGAGGGGGGCATTAGAACCCCTGTTCCCCCTATTTATACTTATTCAATGAACACCTAATAACAGTCACGGAATCGCCTCATCAGAATGATCCTAATCTAAATTTTGAACGAAAACTTAATTCTGCATGAAAATCCCATTTACATCAACTAAGGGGAGGGGCATGAGCCCCCGTTCCCCCTCTTATGCATATCGAATGAACTCCAAAAACTAATCAGGGAAGCGCCTTGTCAGGATATACCTACGTACAAAATTTCAAGTGGATCGGATATTTTTATCATGAGTTATCGTGTTACGCACGAACGAACATACAGAACGGACGGGCACATAAGCTCTCAGGCTACGATAGCCTGTGAGCTAAAAAACTACTTGGATGTGCCAATCCCAAAACTTTTTTCTATCTCTTACGTATACTTTATTATTTGAAAAATTAGTTACACATGTTAATACTTTAATATTATTAATTTAATAGTACAACAGTTTTAATTTCCATCTTAAATTTCTATTTCAGTCAATTAATCGGAGGAAAAATGAGTTAATGTGCATCATAATATTTATTAGAATCAATAGTTTTCTCTTAATGTATTATCATCAGCTGTTTACAAATAGCCGGTCTAGTAGGACACGAGTTCGTCTCTGTACGAGCTGATAGACAATATTCTGTAGAACTACTGGCAGATTTTTTTTTCAAATTCAGGGAGGACCTTCTTGCCATAGTCAAAAATAATCATACACAAAAAATTTAGTTCAGTTCTATGCATAAATTCATAAACCTTTTGATTGTAAAATAATGAAAATGGCATAGACATCGCGATTATAGCGCTACTTTCCGACGGATTTTTTTCAAATGCAGGGAGTGCCAACTAGCCACAGACAAACACTCACGCAAAAAATTTGGTACATTTCTATGCATAACTTCATAAGCTTTTAGACACTTTCCAACGCTTCCTGAAATCTTTAACAAAACTTTGTTATTTAGGGAAATAAGATACTACTGTCCATAGCCAAATATGTATTGAAATGCTTTTGAACAGGCATGTATTTGATCCGTCGGTTGATACATATATATACAATATAATGGGAAAATTTAGTTTAGCAAAAAAAATGCCTAACTGGCTGAAATTTCTGTTGCAGCACATTATTCTAATAGATGGAAAATACTTCAATACTTTTGTTCAGCCCTTTAATTTAAAGCGTATCTTTACTACACGCCAGTATTTTGTTAAAATTTAGTTCAAACAAACACATTCTTAAAGCTACTTAAATCACATTTCCAGAAATTATCACATATGGGTGACCATGTAGCTATTCTTTGCGTGACCCTGTATATCATTTTATCTATATTCTACAAACATTTCTTAGTAAACTGAAATCAGTTCAACGTAAAAATGCATAACTACCACCTTTAAGTTAATTACTCTCATATTCAGCAACCTTTATGAGCTCTTTTATGTAACTCTGTATATCAACTATAACATTTATATATACCATATAATTTGCAGACATTTTGTAAAACTTAAAAGCGAATATCACAATTGAAAATTCATTTCATCCATCCGTCAGCTATCATCGATAATATACAGTACTTCGGATAGAATATACGATTTGAAGTACTTTATGTGTCCGTGTAAATGCTATGCACTTCATACTATGAGTATAAAATATTGAGTTTCAGCGGCGTATACAGGGTGATTCAGCTCGTCGGTGACAAACTTTAAGGATCGATAGAGCACACCTAGACGAACATTTTTGAATAGGGAATGTAGGGTCCCTGACGCGATGGTAAGGCGCTAGGCGCTTTCGAAAATTTGGGTGCCGAAATTCGAAACGTCATAAAAACTAGGGAAATGGTTAGATTTTCTTGCTTGTTGCGTCGAAATGATTCTGTTTGTTTAGACTTTCTTCAGTACCAATTTGATAAGCGTATCTCTTAAAACATGGATAGGGGGCGCTGCAGACTTTGGAGAGCTAGACAACAACTTTAAGCCCGTTATTTTGATAATTTAACACATGCTCGCCAAAGTTTATACTCTAACTTAAAGTTTGAACCCAAAAGTAGAGCCCTGCAAAAAGCGTAAGAGCCGGAATAAAATGTCAAAGTACAGGGTGGTCGAAACTCGAAGGCTCCTAAGAGATAAACAAACAGATTTCTTGACTTATGGCATGCATTTTCATGATTCTGTTTGCTGGGGCTCTCTGAAACTCAGTTGAACGGTACAAAAAGAAACATCGATAGGGGGCGCTTTGGGCAAAAAACATAATTCGTTGACATTTCGGACGCTAACTGGAAACGGGGCGCTACGATCAGTTAGTAATAATGAAAACACATTTTCTACCTCTGCTCAACACTTCTGAATAAATTTAGACCAAAAACATCAATGATACTGGAAATTTATTTACAAAAAATAACACTACAGAAGATGCTCGAAATTTCGACCTTGGGCCATGATGCAGGCTTCGCACCTCCGTCGCATTGAGGAGTGTGTGTTTCCAACAATGCCAGGAGTATCTCTGATCTGCCCTGCAGCTGCCACAATGCGCGCCACAAGTTCTTCAGCACTGCTGACAGGTGTATGGTATACCTCGGCCTTCAGGTAACCCCAAAGGAAGAAATCCAAGCAGGTGAGGTCTGGTGATCGGGTAGGCCAGTGAACTGGACCCCCACGCCCGATCCACCGCTGGCCATACCTTGCGTTTAGATGGAGACGCACGTCGTTCGTGTAATGGGCCGGAGCTCCATCGTGCTGGAACCACATCTGGCGACGCGAACCTTCGGGTACGTGCGCCTCGTCCAGAAGCTGCGGCAGCACTTGATCCAGGAAAATCAGGTAATTTCCACCTGTCAGCCGTTCAGGTAACAAATAAGGGCCAATGAGGCAATCCCCCAGAATGCCGGCCCACACATTTACTGAGAAACGCTCCTGGGCTGCTCGGCTTCTGGTTTCATGTGGATTTTCATCACACCACACATGACTGTTGTGGGCGTTCCACATTCCCTCCCGGCTGAAGGTGGACTCGTCCGTAAACAAAATGCTGTTTACAAAACGGGGATCCCTGGATCTCATCGCCAAGTACCATCTTGAGAATTCCACTCGAGGGCCAAAATCCTGCTCTCTGAGCAACTGCACCCGCTGGATGTGGTAGGGGTGCAGATTCCGGGAACGTAAGATGCGCCACGCAGTTGCTTGCGAAATGCCAACATGTCTGGCGATATCTCTCGTGCTAAGACCTGGGTTGTCCTCAACCAGGTTAAGCACAGCCTCTTCGTTGTCGGGGGTGCTCACTGATCGCTCCCGTTCAGGCCTGCCTCCGTCGAAAGATCCCGTTGTGGACAACCTCTGGTGTACTCGAGCGAAGAAGGCATGGCAGGGGATTTGCCTGTTGGGGTAACGCTCGGCGTACAACCGCTGAGCGGCTCGTCCATTACAACCAGCAGCGCCATACGCCAAATGCATGTCAGCCAATTCAGAGTTTGTGTACCGTTCCATCCTACTACCGATCTGCAGACAAGTAACCCGAAGCTTAAGTAGGTACCGCACGTTCAAAAGACGTGTCTGCGCATACAACTACGTCATCTCGCGTTGTCGTCTACGCATTACGTATCTTTTGCATATCGATATGGTACGATATCTTTTGCATAAATCAGCAAAAAGCACCTTATGTAAATTTTATTGCGCGCATTGTGCATGATTGAAACCAGCTATGTTTGTTAAAAAAAACGAACAAACTGCAGTTTTAATAGCTTCTTATGATAAGTAAATTACTCTCTTGTTTTGTTTCTAACTGATCGTAGCGCCCCGTTTCCAGTTAGCGTCCGAAATGTCAACGAATTATGTTTTTTGCCCAAAGCGCCCCCTATCGATGTTTCTTTTTGTACCGTTCAACTGAGTTTCAGAGAGCCCCAGCAAACAGAATCATGAAAATGCATGCCATAAGTCAAGAAATCTGTTTGTTTATCTCTTAGGAGCCTTCGAGTTTCGACCACCCTGTACTTTGACATTTTATTCCGGCTCTTACGCTTTTTGCAGGGCTCTACTTTTGGGTTCAAACTTTAAGTTAGAGTATAAACTTTGGCGAGCATGTGTTAAATTATCAAAATAACGGGCTTAAAGTTGTTGTCTAGCTCTCCAAAGTCTGCAGCGCCCCCTATCCATGTTTTAAGAGATACGCTTATCAAATTGGTACTGAAGAAAGTCTAAATAAACAGAATCATTTCGACGCAACAAGCAAGAAAATCTAACCATTTCCCTAGTTTTTATGACGTTTCGAATTTCGGCACCCAAATTTTCGAAAGCGCCTAGCGCCTTACCATCGCGTCAGGGACCCTACATTCCCTATTCAAAAATGTTCGTCTAGGTGTGCTCTATCGATCCTTAAAGTTTGTCACCGACGAGCTGAATCACCCTGTATAAATTTTATGATACTTGAAATCGTTTAACATAGTTAAAATATGTCGCAAACTTTTCTCCTCTTTATTATTGTGTAACGGAATTTTTTTTTTGAGTGGCCCTGTAAATGAATATTTCAAAATTGAAGGAGGTCCTGCTTGCCACGGCCAAAAACATTCACAAAAAATTTGGTTCAATTTCAAAGGGTTAGTAATGAACTGAAAATATAGCACCATTGAACGTAATGTTATTCGAATTTTCAAGATCAAAGAATCATTATTTTTAATGGATTACCGAATGACAATATTTACACAACATACAAAAATACAAATTCTTACCACAACAATTACTTTTCAGTTGCAAGATTTCTACATGAAAAATGAAAATGAAATAAATAGTTTGACGAATAATTAAACAAGTGGGTACACTGTAAAAAAAAAGGGTCGATCTACTAAAAAAACTTTAGTGATCCTTGTAATTACAAAAAAAATTTTAGTAATCTTAGTCGGTTACAAGAAAATCTGTAAGAATTACTAGAAAAAAGTTAGCAACGAAGAGTTAATAGTTTTATAATTTTAATAACTATTACTAAAACTCTCTTTGTGTGGCCTTGATAGGATAGTGGTTATAGTAACGGACTCCATACTAAAAGGTCCCGAGTTCGATACTGGCCGCCGCCAAATACGCCCCGAATGTATGTAGTGTAAGTACTCGTTAGTAAAGGGATTATGAAAATCCTGTCGGAGCAGTTAGCAATGTTTGGTGCGGCCATCTATTGCAGTTTTGCCGAAAATCTTCCGCTTCAGAACTCTGGATGCAGCTCGAAGGAACCTCCTGCCCTTCGGGCGCACGTAATGGTTATTAAAAATAATTTTGGAGCTATTACTAAAATTTGCTTAGTGGCTCATACTAAAAATTTTTAAGTTAGTTATACAAAAAATTCTTTTGTTCAGTTTACAAAAGAAATGCTTGTTTCACTTGCAAAAAAAAGTTTGTAATGGTTACTAAAAAATTCTGTGGAATACAAATTTACTAAAAAATTTTTAGTAACCTCTTGATTTTTTTTTACAGTGTAAGTGTAATTACATATCGCACAGAGGGTCAGATGAACGAAATCCTAAAAAAAAAGCTGAATATTACGTCATAACTTTTCTATTGCAAGATTTTCACGTGAAAAAAAAATGAAAATATAATAAATAGTTTGACGAATAATAATAATAATAAATGAATATTACGTCATATATATAATAGAAATATAATGGACATCGGCAAGTGATTACTTAAAGTCATATGTGAAAAAAAGTAAAATCATTATAAAGTTATTTTCACTTTCGAGACTGGTTCCGAAAGTTGTCCGAAAGTGTCATACTAAAAAATATCTGCAATCAAAAAAGAAAAAAAAGAAGGATTGACGTACAGATAAACCTCAGATATCCAATAAAAAAAAGGTCAAAATGCAAACGAGATATTAGTAAACAATTTCCCCCGTTAGGAATAGCATTAGCTTGCGAGTATCTTCGCCTGCATCAACAGCAACCTTAGACGAACTCATTCAAGATACTATTTTAAAGATCAGTATATTATTCCAATCTCACTCGAGCTGTTGAGTATTTCGGATGTTATCTCAATGATAACTTTTACATTAAACTGATAGGTATAGAAACAAAGTGAACGCAATAGGTCAATTAAAGAAAATAATAAAAAGAATATTGCCCAGTTAAACTGATGGCCTTGAGCTCACAGGCAACGCATACTATTTGTACATATGATCCTATATCTAAATTTTGAACGGAAACTGAGAATTCTGCATGAAAAACCTATTTATATAAAGTAAAGGTTGGGGCATTAACCCTCCCCCATTCCCCCTCTTTATACTTATCCAATGAACACCTAATACCAATCACGGAGGCGCCTGATCAGAATGATCCTATATCTAAACTGTGAACAAAAACTGATAATTCTGCATGAAAAGCCCATTTATATCAATTAAGGGGACACGCATGAGCCCCCCGTTCTCCCCCCTCTTATATATATCGAATAAACTCCAAAAATTAATCAGGGAAGCGCCTTATCAGAATGTACTTATATACAAAATTTCAAGTGAATCAGATATTTTTATCACGAGTTATCGCGTTACGCACGAACGTACATACATACAGAACGGGCAGGAACATAAGCTCTCAGCTTGTGAGCTAAAAACCTTGCATAATAATTAAAACAGTTTTAATCATGTTTTTGAAGTTTTATTTGCAGCGGAAGCATATGAGCAAATATTAATAGAAGTGATTTGATTCATGTTTCGATGAACTTTTATAGATTCCGAATGATTAATAATAAATAATAATAATAAATTCAGAAGCTAGTACAAATAATGAGCCTCATACTATAAACATTGAGAATAAGTTATGTGATTTTAACCATTTGTATCACCGTGTTGCAGATCTGCAACATATCCAACAAGTTGGAAATTGCACGTGAAGCGTAGCAAATGAGGTGCGTTCGTACGATAACGAAGTTTTAAAAATATCACTCTCATATATCAATCTCATAAAACTGTAAATAATTACAATTAAAATGCGCACCAAACAATGTTCTCCCTGTACCATTATGCAATGGAATATTGTTGTGTGGCCTTGTAAATCAATAACAAATATTCTTTGTACCACAGATTATGCAAAATGTATATTATAATATCTATTTTATAGAAGCATATCAGTTATATTACGTTCGAATGTGTGTAACACCATTAAAATGCATTTGAAACATTTTTCACCATTAACCGTAATGTAACGGAATACTTTTGATTGTCCCTGTAATTGAACTATGCATCTGATTTTGATAAAATTTGAAATAACTTGACAAAATTATGTAATAATTATGTATTTAAAATTTCAAACAATTAAAATGCATTTGAAACTTTTTTCCCCATTGACCGTAATGTAACGGAATCCTTTTGATTGTCCCTGTAATTGATCTATGAATCCAATTTTCTTAAAATTTGAAATGACTCGACAAAATTATGTAATAATAGTATAATTTAAATTTCAAACGATTCGGTTCGGT
This sequence comes from Maratus speculifer, assembly GCA_964019185.1. Taxonomy (NCBI): domain Eukaryota; kingdom Metazoa; phylum Arthropoda; class Arachnida; order Araneae; family Salticidae; genus Maratus; species Maratus speculifer. The sequence continues at coordinate 117,424,650 of OZ025301.1, forward strand.
AGTTTTTGCGTTGTTATATGCGGACGGTCAGACAGACGAACAGACAGACAGACGAACAGACAGACAGACGGACGGACTGAACGACAACAATAGGTGCTACGTATATACATAATTACGAACGCACCTAAAAATCAATGGTGTTTATACAGTAAGTTTTAAAACACAATTTTATTTGTTGTTCCTATTTCCCAACACTCCAGTTAAGAGGCTACTTCAGTCAGACAAAAAAGACTGGCTCGCTAATGCTAATCCTATGCTAGAAATTTATAAAGATATCTCGGTCACATTTCAATATTTTTAAATGATTTTTTCTGCATTGAATAGGTGAAATTGTTCTGTACAAAGGCCATTTTTTCCTATTTTAATTTTGTTTACAGGTATTTTTAATGAGAACACCTTCATTTTCGGAACCTGTTTCGAAATTGAAAACATCCTCATAAAACAAAATCTGCAATCAAAATAGAAAAAGTAAAAAATTATGTGCATTAAGATCAATCTCAGCTATGCAAAGAAAAAGAAAATCATTTAAAATATTGAAATGCAATCGAGAAATCTTTATAAATTTCTTCCACAGGATTAGCATTAACAAACGGGTCTTTTCGCGTGACGGGAATAGCCCTTTTATACTAACTGATCATTGAAATTCCCAATAGAGGATGATATTGAGTTAATTTCTCGTACCAAAGTTTTGTTTATCATTTAAGAAACTTCAGATAGATATTGTAAAAATTAACTTACAAGGAAGGTCTCCATACTGGGCATACTCAGAAACTTTTGAAAAAAAAAAAACTAATTAAATTACTTATGTATGTAATAAAGGATCAGTCAAATTAGTGGCGGAATCACAATAGAAATTATGTAAAAAAAATAAAAAACTTTCGAATATTTGGCGTGAACATCACGCGATTTGGCGAGCAGCACTTGTCCTCGCCAAAAGCAAACGATTCAATGCAACTGAAAACTGCTAGGTTCATAGAATGCATGTAAATAGTATTTATTGAATTTAAACATAAACAATGAAAGAGTTTAATATATTATATACATATAATATACATATGTATCTTTTATTGGATATATAGATTGTTTGTTGCTATAGTTTTTAATTTATCACTGGAAAAATATTTTCATATACAAAAAATTCATAATGAAAAAAATTATTTTCATGCATTTAAGCCCATTCAAAATTAAAAGCCAGATGTTTCCATAGCAACGAAATTACTTTGACAATGCTCAATTGGACTTTGAGCTGGAAACAATTTTATTGAATTTAAATTATGAATTTCGTTTTAAATCGCAAATTTTGATGGTTAAATTTGAATATAAATGCATAAAAATATCGATATAACAAAACTATGCTTTAAACAAACTAAAACTGGCAAAATTAAAGTTATTTAAATTATATTTACCTAAACAAGTTCAACATGAAACTTTCTTGTTCAACATGAAACTTTCAAACTGTATTCTATCGCCAACCGATGATAAATCTCCAAATAATGAAATTTTCATTATTTTTTATGTTATTATATATATTTTTTTATATTATTAACATTCTTAGTATTTTTTAGACATACAAAATACACAAATATGATTTTCTTACAACATAAATATAGAAATATTTCCGAATTGAGAAATCCCCATCCCCTTCCCTCAGCGCCAAGAAAGCTGAAAAAATGCAAAGGCAAAAGAAATAATTCTTTTAAAAATATTTTTTGTTATGTGTAACCAATAATGCTTTTGGAACAATATAAAGTAATGTATCTGTAACTCATTCTAAACAGTATTACAACTAATTGACGTATTAAAAGAATTTTATAATAAGTAATTTTTGTGGTACTTATTATCGTCGGTAAATAAAGGCTTAAGCTAGAATAATTTACTTTAAGGGTGTATTTCGAATCAAACTGCTTATTTTCCGATTTATTTTCAAATACTTTTTGCTCTCATATGCATCAAACTGGCAAATTGTCTTATTTAGAAACTACACAAAGTGCCGTAATTGTCGATTCTTTGATAAATGCAGAAAATATTGCAAAAAAGCAATCAAAAACGGCATTTCGAACGATTTTTCCCAAGCGGGAGATCTGGGAACGAAAAAAAGGGGTCATACTGATAAGGTAATTGTTTATAACTCAAATTCTAATGAATTGAGCGTAAAATGACATCACACGGCACCTTATACAAATCACTTCAAAAGTACTCTCAGCAAGTTTCATGTTTCTAGTTTTAAAAATGTGTCTGAAACTGTATCAGAAAAATTCGAGCTGTTGAAGATGGAAAAGCGTTTTTTCGAATACACTCTCAAAAAGAAAAAAAAAATCTAATTGGAAAAATGCAATTTACTGTGATTATGTTATATAAGAAACAGTAGATGGCAGCACTAAAGTAAAGAATTGCAAAATTGGAAAGAAGTTTGAATTCGATACCACAAAAACGAAATGCAGTGATTCTTAAAATTATATATGTAATGAAACATAAGAAAATTCGAAGAGGATTGCAAAGAAAAAGAGCCTGACAAAAAATATAGATAGGAAAAAAAGGTACTACTAGGTTATCCCATCGACCAAAAAATTATCGTCAAACTACAAGATTAAATGCCAATAATAGATGATCGTGAATGTCACATTCAATGACATTAAATACGATTCACGTGTTTAAAATGTCATTACGTGATTTTTATTTAGTTTTTTTATTTGTATTTTTATTAATATACGACTAATTATTTGTTTTTTCGTTATTTAAAATAAAAATTATGTCAATATGTATAATTTGGCTATTAGTTTGGCGATTTGTATAATTTGGCGAAATTGGTCGACGGGATAACAGAGTAGTACCGAAAAAAAAAAAAAATCCCAAACAACATCCAGAACCGTCCCCAATCGTCTTTGTTTGGAACAAATTTACAATTAGAAATATATAAAATGTGTTATTTCACAATACCTTTTTTCTCATCACAGATTATTAAGATACGAGAATATTTTTATCTATTCAAGTTAATACTAATAGCTTTTATAATTTCCATAGAATAAAAATTAATATTCTTTTCTTTTTTTTTTTTTTTTTTTACTATTTAAAAAGCTTTTTCAAATTCAACGCATACGAACATAAAACATTATTTGAATTAATTTCTTTATAAATTAACGACAAATAATTTTTAAAATATTGGTACTTATCAATTGCGCGCAGTTATTAACTGTTTTTTTTTTTTTTTTTTTTTTTTTTTGGTTTAGGTTAATAACATGCAAATATTAATTTTATACAATGTATTAACTAATTATTAAATTTTCAGAATTCATATTTAGTTTGCCAAAGCACAACAGATGGCAGCACTAAAATCTCATATTTGTGAAATCTTGGTAATTAATTCCTTAGTGGCTTGATCGGCTGTTCTGCAATGACCATAGACAGTGTTGAATTCAAGAGAAGGCCCGAGTGGACATCCCCCCCCCCGGAAATTTTGAGATTTTGCGTTTTCAATGGTCAAAAGGTACAATTCCCGGAACAGATGCAGTATCTTCCCGCGAGCCGCCATTTTGTTTCTCTATTATTTCTCATAAATTGCTATTACAGTAAAACCTCCATAACGGACACTCCCGAATAGCGGACACCTCTATTTAACGGACAGTTTTCCAATCCCCACTCCCAAAACTTAAGTTTTTGTATGTTTAACCTCTGAATAACGGACATTTCGAATAGCGGACAGTAATTTTGGCAAAAAAGAACAAAAAATTATTTTTTAACGAGGAAAAAAAAATCCTCTAAATTTATCAGGGCAATGTATCACAAATTTTGTGATCACAGATAAATGTGGGAATGAGCTGGAGAAAATCCCCTTTCTCCCCTACATTTATCCCCTACATCCCCCCCCCCCGCACATACCCTCACCCTCGGATGATTGGATGCTTTTAAGAAGCAGAAAAATACAATAAACAGTTATACTTTTTTTTTTTTTTTTTTTTTTTTTTTTAGAAAAAGAAGATTTAAAAGGATTAAAACTACTGGCAGAGTTAAAAATTCACATTGAAAAAGAAATTACATGTAATCGCAAGTAAAAACATACTTTTGTAACTTTTTTTTTTGGTAAGAATGTAAAAAGCAAAGGATAAAGATATGCACAATTTTATTTCAGTTTTATTGCTTTAAAAATTATTTTAATTTCTGTGTTAATCATATAATAGAGGTTTTAGGATATTTTTAAATCGATTAATGAAACATTAAGCATTCATTAGCAATTTTACTATCGCTGAGGTTTTCCCAATAGCGGACACCTCCGAATAGCGGACAATTTCTGCGCTCCCAAGGTGTCCGTTATTTAGAGGTTTTACTGTATTATCATTATTTTGCAATTATTTTTTTGTTGAAACATAAAATAAATATTTTTAAGGCTTATGCATGCTAAAAAAATTATTTTCACTTTACTTGAATGTTTTACATAATAAATGAATAAATAAATCAAATGATTTTTACTATTAAAAATTTTATCTTTCAATCTTTGAATTTCCAAAGTAAATTGTCTTGTTTAATTTCATATCATTTTTTGAAATGCATGACTCAATCATTAAATAATTATTTCAGTTGCATTTTGTAGTTTTAGGTAAAATAATAATGTGTGAGAAATAACAGGGAAACAAAATGGCGGCTCGCGGGAAGATACTGAATCTAAACCCAATTCCCCCCCCCCCCCCGGAACGCTGTAATGTCCCCCAAGGATAAAAGTGTCTGAATTGAACACTGACCATAGAAAAAGCATTTTATCCTCATACTCATTTTTCACATTTTCAAAAAAATGTTTCTTCGATGTTTAATTGGTATACTATTTAAAAAATAATTTTATATTGAGTCTGATTTTTCTGATTTTTGGTTTGAGTCTGTCTTTTTATTGTCTGAGTTGAAGTTACGTTGCGGTCTGAGTTGAAGAACGTACTCCTCCGAACTTCAACTCAGACCGCAATGTTAACTTAATTATTCTTCCATATTTTCCAAAAATCAGTCATCAAATTTCTAAAATTTTATCAAAATTTGACTTTAAAATAACCTTTACTCCTTTCAATAAAATACAATTCTCAAATCTCAAAGATCCAATAGATGATTTATCACATTGGGGTATTTATAAGATTTCTTGCGAATGCGATAAAATGTACATCGGTCAGACGAAGCGTGCCTTGAAAAAACGTGTGGGAGAACACAGTGCTAACGTTAAAAATTGTGAAATAAAACGTTCCGCTATCGCCAACCATTGCTGGTCCAATAGTCACAATTTTAAAATTTCCGAAGCCTCAATAATACAATATTGTTCATCTGTTTATGATTTAGACTTTTGGGAAGCTTTTCATACATGGAAAAACTCTAGTAATTTGGTTAATGACATGTCCAGTACTCCAAGATTTTCTGATGTCTGGTTTCCATTCCTGTAATATCACTCCCCCCCCCCTCCTTTTCTTCTTGATTTGGACCCATCTTGTGGGAAAAGACATATGATTGGTCTCCTTCTGAGTGCGCGTGCCAGTTTACTTTTACTGTTGCTTTGCGACGTTTCATGGTCAGCTCGCCTTAGCGTCGAGCTCAGATGCACGGTTTATTTTGTTTTATTTAACGATGTGACTTTTTTCTTTTACGTTTTATACGTTTTAGCACTGATGATGGGACTTTAGAAGTCCCGAAACGGCTGTATGCTTTTAACATCTTTTATTTTATAATATTTGTGCTCTTTAACGTTGTTTATTTATTTAGCTAAATAGTGACATTGTCTGTAACAGTAACAAGGAAATAATTGATAAATCAATGTGAACAAAACAGTCGTTATTTTACTTGTGATTATTTATAATTTTTCTGTTTTTCGATATTAAATCCAATGAAAACAAAATGTGGTTATAGTAACAATATAATTTCAGCCTTTTCCATACTGTATCATAGTAAAAAAAATCGTACATACACTCATATATTAAATTGTGTTGTGTGAATTATATAATGCTATTTTTGTTTTTAGCTCTTGTATTTAATTACAGTCGACTCTCGTTAATTCGAAATCGGATAATTCGAATCTTCGCTTAATTCGAACTAAACATGAAGTCCCGAAATTTTCAATGGTAGAATAACGTTAAACATTTTCATTAATTCGAACTCATTTTTTCTTGACTTCGTTTAATTCGAGCTAACGAGAATTCCGATTTTTCATTTTTCTTTTCTTTTTCACGGATTTTAGACATTTGAATAACTTTCCTACTTTGATTTTTGTTAAAATTGTTCCGAACAAGTATACATATAATCCAATGCATTTGATATCCACTCAGTGTTGCCAGATTGGGGATTTTGTCCCCATTTTGGGAATTTTGAACCTCTAGGGGAATTTTTTGGGGACAACAAATTCTTGGGGACATGTTTGGGGACTATGAACATTTTTGGGGAAAAACATGGGGAATTGTTTCGCAATTTCATTTTTTACTTTCAGACATTTGCCAATACTGAATCTGTTTTGAATTCGATTTTCTTTTGGAAAAAGATATTAAAATACAGAAATGATAGATAGAAATCATTATTTTTGTGGTCATGGTCACCATTTGCATGTACTCAGATTCAACATGACTTGCTTTGGACTACCCTCACCTGAATTTTTAGATGAGTAAGTGAGACATATTTTCCTGTCATTGCAGGCAGACACACAAGCACAGAAATATATATCATTTGATAGTTTAGATTTATACAACAAAAATAAAAACAATTTATATTTTTTTTGTTGTTTAATGATGGTTAATTTGTGTTTCATGGAATGTCAGTAGAGATATTTGCAATTGCCAGACCTACAATTGCATTCTACAATTACATTGTTACGTTTAAGATTGAAAATTGCTCAATGAATGCAGCAGTCCACCTAGTTCTTTTTATAAGAAACTTGAATGAAAACTCTGCTGTTTTAAATGACTTAGACCTTTACATGGAACGTTCATTTGCTGCGTTTTTCAATTGATTTAATTAAAAATTTTAAAAGCAGCTATGTTTGTTTTCTTATTGACGAAATCACAGTGATTGATACAAAATAGATGCTTTGCATTACATAGGTCTTCAATAGGGGTAACGAAAACTGATAATAATGTCTTATAGCTTAAGTCAGGTTGAAACAGATAATGAAAACACCATCTCAGATTCATTCAAACCCCAACTTATTAGAGATTGTCTAAACCTTGAAAAAGTTATTCATATAAAAAAGTGTAGAAGGAGCTAATGTAATGATAGGCCATCATCATCAATTGGCAAAGCTTATTCTTGTCGATTAGTTGTGAATATACATTCAAAAGTCTGTTAAGTCCAATTTTTTTGCAAATGGGGATTTTTTTCAAAAGAATGCTTGATTTAGGGAAAAATTGAGTTTAAATTTGTTAAAAAAAGTTTATAACGGAAAATTGAAAATTGAGAATTTTCCTTTTTGAGTAGAAATTGCGTTGGGGACTTTTTCTGAAAAAAGTCCTGATTTGGGGAAAATTTCAGAAATTTTGGGGAAATTGGCTTTTGACAATCTGGCAACACTCTATCCACTTTCTTAGTGCCTCGTTTGTCCATCAGTGACGCTTGAAATTTATCTTCCATTGTGATTGTTTCTAATCTTTTAATTAGTTTCTGTATTTATACATTCTAATTTAATATTTAGTCATATTCTAATGATAACAGACGAAATAAACTTAAAAACACTATAAAATGAATTCCTTTGTGATATACCATATTAAGCATAATTTCAATACATTCTAATTTAATATTTAGTCATATTCTAATTATAACAGACGAAATAAACTTAAAAACCCTATAAAATGAATTCCTTTGTGATATACCATATTAAGCATGTTCTCATTTCATATTTTCCATAATTCGAACTTCGGATAATTCGAACATTTGTTGTGGTCCCGAGGAGTTCGAATTAACGAGAGTCGACTGTATATATAAGGAGGCGAACTCCTTTCAATTATTTAAAGGCTGGTTGGTTTCAAATAGAAAAACAATCTTAATAGCACTTTTTTTTTTTTTTTTTTTTTTTTTTTTTTTTTTTTTTTTTACATATACATATATTACAATGCCAGATATTTATATTTATGTTCCCCAGAAACTTATTTCTCTTTACCAAAGGATTTTTCATTAAAAATTGTCAATATCAATTTTTTAAACTGATTTTCGAAATACAAACATCTCGAAAAGGTAATCAACAAGCATAAATTATATAAAATTCAAAATATTCAGAATTTATTACATTCATAGTAGAAAAGTTTTTTTTTTTTTTTTTTTTTTACACCTAAACAGAAGATAAGAGGAGATTAGAGAATACTTGATACGTACACGAATAAAAATGAATCCTATCATCATAATAATAACAATATTTAATAAAAATAATCAAAGAATAAATCAGTTCACCTCAGTATATACGTTTGAGATTTATATTCTTTACATAAATTTTATTTTATTTATTTATACTTTTTTCTGAAAGTAAAATCTCTTAAACTTGTAAAACTGTAACATATGTTTCATTGTGACATTTAGAGACATTTATATGATTATATTAAGTAAGATTATGATAATATGATTAAATATCAAATACATTTATATGACATTTGCTTACTTAAATAGCTACTGAATGGATTATTTAATCTTATACATTTAAATTATAAGAAGCATATTGTGAAAATATTACGGCGAAAATCTAATTATAAAATAATAAATATTGTCCAATTTAATTTTCAAGCCCTTCCCCCTTTTTTTAACGAAAAATCTTTTTAAATTTGTTTTAAAATTTTTGTTTAAACGGACCAGAGACGAAATTTTTGTTGTAACTGTTTAGTATGAAAAATTTTCTCCAAAAATAATAATATTTAAAAAAAAAAAAAAAAAAAAAAAAAAAACGACTTCTGCATTTGTAATACAATAATTTAACTAAAATCGCTATAAAAAATTTATATTAGACAAGAGTGTAAATGATACATATTACATATTTAATAGAAATGTATATTTGTAATCTTATATTCACACACACAATCTTACTAAGAGATGGACCACAAAAATTAAAAATTTATATGTCTGCTTTGAAAGTTCTGAAAAAATAAATAAATAAATAAATAAAATGTTTATATATTTAAAGGCAAAATGTTTAGATGCTTTTTTGCAGCTATTAAAAAAAAAAATGTTGCATATTAAATAAAAATATTGATTCTAAAAAAGAGTAAAGAGTTAAAGCTGATGAATAAATCTATAATAATAATTTAAAAAAAATTTCTGATGATGTAAAAAAATAACAAAGATTTTTTAAAATTCCTATTACTGCCATTAAGTAAATGAAACATATCGTTGTAAAATAAATATAGTTGATATAAAAATGTGACTTACTTTGTCCTTTTTTTTTTTTGTGTGTGTGTGTGTGTTACTAAACTAAGCCCTTTTCTCAATCTTTTTAAAACAGTATATAAATGTCAAATAAATACAAAATAAACGTTAATTTCTGTATTGTTTTAGGAATATAATATTTTTTCTTCCTTTTTAAGTTAAAAAAAGAACATTACAGAAAGTCACAGAGTCGCCCGCTAGGACGACTAGCTGTGACGTCAGACATCCTGTACAGAGGCTTTCTTATAAGACGTGTTGCACCAAACCCCTCTCTGGGCACCCCTGCCTCTGGAAGACTTGAAATTTTGTGTTTTCAATGGGCAAAAAGGTAAATTTCTTCTCAAAACTCTATGTCTCTCCCCCTACCCTGGAGCCACAGAAATTACCCTCGAAGAAAAGTGAGGAAATTTATAAATATATCTCAGTTGCATTTCAATATTTTTAAATGATTTGTTTTGTATTGGATAGCTTCATTTCCCTTATAATTAGTTTGTATTTTTATTTCGTCGAATGTTTTTATAATACAGGGTGTTTCAAAAATGACCGGTATATTTGAAAAATCAATAAAAACTAAACGGGCAGCGATAGAAATACACCGTTTGTTGTAATATGCTTGGCACAACAGTAAATTTTCAGGCAGGCAAACTTTTCAAATTAGTTACAATTTTCAACAACAGATTCCGCTGCAGGCGATTTGAAAGATATAGAAGAAAATAAAAGAGTTCGCCATCCTATAAGTCGTCTTTCTGCTGTAAGTGTGTGCTGTTCACAGATTGCAAGTTTGCTGTTTAAAAATGTTTTATTCCTGTATGTAAACATCGTAATTTAGATTTTTCCAGACTGCAGCGCCATCTGTTGTTGAAAATTGTAACTAATTTCAAAAGTTTGTCTGTCTGAAAATTTACTTTGTCTCAAGCATGATGCAACGAACGATTTATTTCTATCGCTGCCTGTTTAGTTTTTATTTATTTTTCAAATATACCGGTCATTTTTGAAACACCCTTTACATTTGCCTTAATTTATATTTTTATTTTGTCTTATGATTTTATTGACTTACTTTAAAATTAGTTTATATTTTTATTTCGTCCTACAATTTTATTAGTTTATGTATTCTATATTGATTCACCAGCGGTGAATCCTGTTCCCTGTCCTCGCTCGAGGAAACGCTCGCGAGCTAATGCTATTCCTATGGGGAAGCATTTTTCTAATAACTCTTTCGCATTTTGACATTTTTGAATAATTTTTTTTTTTTTTTTGCATTGGATAGCTGAGGTGCATGCCGACAGCGCACCTTTTTTACTTTTTCGATTTTGGTTGCAGATATTTTTTACAAAGTTTGTTTCACTTTCAAAACCGGTTTCGAAACTGAAAGTGCTTTTTAAAAAATATATCTGCAACCAAAATCGAAAAAGTAAAAAAGGTGCGCTGTCGGCATGCACCTCAGCTATCCAATGCAAAAAAAATTATTCAAAAATGTCAAAGTGCGAAAGAGTTATTAGAAAAATGCTTCCCCATAGGAATAGCATTAGCTCGCGAGTATTTCCTCGAGCGGGGACAGGGGCCTTAATTAAAAATCATCGTGTTCTTTTCCATTAGTAATTTCTATTTTATTTATTTCGAACCGATTTTTCCGAAGCGGGAGATCTGGGAACGAAAAAGAGGGTCATACTGATAAGGTAATTGTTTATAAATCAAATTCTAATGAATTGAGCGTAAAACGACATCACACGGTAGAGGTCTGCACGGACCGGGCTGCGGCCCGAAGCCCGAGCCCGGCCCGGTCCGCGGGCCGGGTTCGGGCGGGGCCGTCGCGAAATAAGTTTCTTCTCTTACGGGCCTGATTCATGAAAAGATGACGTCACGCAAGAGATCTGAGTTACAAACGGAACATATAGAATGGTTGTATGTGTGTATCAAAAACAAGGCTATAAATTTCCGTTTTATGATATTTTTTCAACAATTTGAGGCTTATTTTAGGTCTGTTGAATTATACATTTACTATTAAACACCCAACGTTTATAAATAAGACTTTTTTGTTTTTAATTTGATTTCAAAACTAAACTTATCCTTTGATTTCAAATACGTAAGATTCATGCTTTTTATCGAAGATTTCAACTTCAAATATACATTTATGGCAGACAAAATCATAACATTAAAATTGCACAACTTTAGAAACAAAATAAATAAAAGAAATTATACAGAATTTAGATTCGTGATATTTTTCATAGCGTTTAACTTGAAATACAAATTATGGCAGGAGAAATCCTACATTAAAAGTACGCAATTTTAGCAGCAAGTAAGTTAAGTTCCTTTTAAAAATAAAAATGCCTTAATTTTAAATTGTAAATATCAGGATTATTATTGCATAAACTCATAAATAAAAATATTATTTTTTTCAAACAATTAAAATAAAAATTCTTTTTGTCAATTAAAATTTCAAATTTCATAATGTATAATTAACTTAAAATACACATTTTTTTAAATAGATATTACAACTAAAAGAGTATTTTTCACTAGAAACATGTACTTTCAAATAATTTACAATAAATATGGCATTTAATATTCTCTCATAAAAAATAATCTCACTTTTGTTAATACAGATAATTTTTATTATTATTATTATTATTATAAGTGAATTTCGTAGTATCATTTTAAACTTTTGTATAGTAATTTAGTAAGATATTTGTAATTCCTAACAAAAAATAATAATAATAATAATAAATAATAATAATAATAATAATAAATAAATAAATAAAATAAAATAAATAAATAAATAAATAAATAGATATAAAAGTTGGTTTCCATATTTGCATTTATTTACGAATGCAGATCGAAAAAAAATTTTTTTTTTTTTTAATAATGAATTGCATAATATTTTTTAGGTCCGGAAATTTTAGGAAAGTACTTTCATAATTAAAATTCATGAGTTTTTGTAAAGCATTTACAATTATTTTCTGGGGGTATTAATTGACTTCTATCACCCAATATAAAGTATTTACATTTCAGACGGTCACATTTCATTCGGATAATCTAATTCTAAAATTTTTGTCTTTGACTTATAAGTTAACGCACTCACAACATTTTAATTTGTGTGAAATTTCATATTTAATGTAACTAAATATAAAAGTCAATACAGACATGATGTCATTTTTATCTCAATATCTTCACTGCTGTTAAACACACCGCAAAAGAAATCCAATATGTTTAATTCTTCAATTTTATCAACAGCTATTAAAAAAAGTAATAATTGAAATTGTTCATTTTGCTGTTAGTATAAGATAATTAAACTTAAAAAATTGACCTTTTTTCCTGCTTCCATAACTTTTATATAGTAAAGGAATTTTTCCATTCATTTAAAAGGATAATCAAGGATACGATAAATTTTCTGTACTCATCTGATGATGTTGTCCAAAGCGGGTTTCTAAACTATCGATCTGATTATATATATATATATATATATATATATATATATAATTTTAAAAGATAGTCATTAAATAATTTTTATTTCGACTATCCCTATGCATAAGAACTTAGTACTATTTCTGTTTTAAATTGCTTTTGATTTATGAAAACTGAATTGTAAACAGAAATTCTAGACCCAAAATAGGATGTAAAAGGGCTTTCTTTTTACTCTTATCTATTAGATGATTCTAAATGTTTACTTCCCGACTTCAAAATAAAACTTATAATTCACATCACATGTAAGACCACATGGAAATGGCATAGATTTATTTAATTCATTTTAAATAATGAGGTAAAAGGAAATACTCATTGACTTAGGTTAATCCTTTATCCACTAATTACTCTCTTAAAACGAAAAAGCTGAAATAACTCAAGTTGAGCTGAAATCCACTCTTTTCCCATGTTGAAAGGAACCTTCTCAAGAAGAGCTGAAACAACTCAAGTGAATGAGTTGTTTTTAATCAACTCATGATTGAGTGATCTCTATTTTACTCATACTTGAGTGAAATCAAATCAATAAAGGTTAAATCCAGTAGTACTTGAGTGCTTTGTAATAAAGTCATACTTGAGTGAAATGAAGTCATTTAAGACTGAATCTCGTAGCACTTGAGCGATTTGTAACCAAATCATACTTGAGTGAAATGAAGTCTTTAGGATTAAATCGAGTTGCACTTGAGTTAGCTGCAGCCAACTCGTATTTGAGTGAAGTGAAATAATTTAAGGCAAATCCAGTAGCAGTTGAGCGATTTGTTATCAATTCAAGTTGGAGTGAAATGTTGTCATTTTTGATTTAATCCAGTAGCACTTAGGCAATTTGTAACCAATTCATACATGAATAAAATCAACTCATTTAAGAGTTAATCCAAAACTCCTTGAATTTGTAGAATTGAATAAATTCACTCTTAAGAAAGGCAAAATCGCTTAAAATTACAAAAATCTTCAAGCGATTTCTAAATCGTTTAAATAAAATCACATCATTTAAAACTAAATTCAGTAATCCTCGATTAATTTTTATCAATGAAATTCAATATAACATGGAATTATTGCCACATTTTCAAGTGTTGCAATTAAATTCTCTTTTCAGATTTAAATTTCTGTTTATTGACAATACAAGGTTATATATATATATATATATATATATATAGAGAGAGAGAGAGAGAGAGATTGGAAAACTGTAACATGGATTCTCCAATATTTCTTCCAAGTCTTTAATTAACAAGACTTAAAACATTCTAATTTACATGACTGAAAGTTCTCTAATGAATCATAAAAACATTTTTTTTTCTTTCTAATTCAATGAAACTGTTTCCTATGTCAATTTAGGGGAAAAGGCAATTGAATCGTTATACAAAATTAAATAGAGCTTACATGAATTTTTTATTATTCTGTCAAATCAGAAATTTTTAACATCAGAATTTTCTTTTGTTAAATTTAAAAGTACATATATTCATTAAATTAAAAATACTGGTGATCTCAAAATTGCAAATTTGAAAACACTTATTCATGCAAACTGCCTAAATTTGCATAACTGTACAACAGCACCCGAACAACTTTAAACAGAATATCAGCTTCTGATGCTGTGGTGCTAATGGGATTTTTCCTTTCTTTTCTTGGGCAATTTCAAGTTTACATATTTTCCAATGATACTTATAGCTTCAGATATGCTTATATACAATTTTAATTTTTTCATTAGCTTCTGATTTAATTGTAAATAACAATTATTTTTTTTATTAAAAATTTACGATTTCAATCCAATAAACCAATCTTAGGCATCTTACTAAAAAAATATTGAAAAAATAAACTTGATATCAGCCCAACGACTCAACTTCAGCATCACAATGGCAGAAGCTGATTGTTCCCCTTAAGAGTTTAGATAATCCTATGCAGAAGTTATTTTCAAATATCTTGTTTGGATTTTAAAATGTTTACCTTTTTTTTTTTTGGGGGGGGGGGGGCATAGAATATTTGAGGATGATCTGTAAGTGGGTTAGTTTTTACTTTTGCAATTTTGGTTAATTATTTTTTTTAAAATATTAATAGGAGTTTCAGACCCAGTTTTGAAAAAGAAAGTATTAAAAAACATAAAACCTAAATTTAAAAAAGTATCCCTTCCACACATGGCCAGTGCAGGGTTTAAATAATTGAAATTGAAAATATTTTAAATGGATAAACATCAACCCATGATACCTTGTTGTAATTATTCCTCGATTTAAATCTCAATCAAAATCATATTTCTTAAACTGACTAAATTTTAAAAAAATATTTTAATTGTTTAGTTTGAAATCTGAAATGGCTTTGAAATCTTAGATAAAATAATTGTTACCCATAGCATTTATATAAGCACATTGCAATTGGGAAATGTGGAGGAATGTCATTAAAAAACTTGTAAAATTTTGATTATGGACAATTATTTTATTGTATGAAGTTAAATGCAGAAATAACTGAGAAATGGATTTATTGACCATGTGCAATTATTCTTTATATCATTTAAAACATTTGTTAAAACTTGAATTTATATTCAAGAATAACTTACTTCTTCTTAATAAAGAATTTTTGATTTAATTTTTGATTTTATTCAATGTTTCTTAAATCAACTAACTTTTTAATAAATATAAAAGTATAAGACTGCAGCAGTTTATGTCAAAAGTAGAGCCAAATGTGCAATTTAGAATGTTGCAAGAAAGAAAAAAAACTAATTTTATTTAACAACAAAAACATTTTATTTAGCAAGGACAAAATTAACCTAACATTAATTGATAACAATTCTTTCCAACATCAGATAAACAAGTTTCAATAACATCTTTAACAGGACCTTTATAAATATAACAGTCCATTTGCATTAAACATTAAATACATAAAGAGCATATTGTAATCTGTCCACTGGTTTGTCCAACTTTGAAAATCTTAGGCAAAATAGACACTTTCTTGAAAATCCTTGAGATTAAATAAGATTGTTGAATTTGACTCCTCACTCACAATAGAATTTTACTCCTCCATGAAATCACCATCTTCCTGTGTTAAAAGAAAATATTGAAATTAAGTTAAATAGCAATAAATATAATGTTAAGGAATGATTATGAACATATTAAAATATTTTGCAGCTTTCAGATTAAATATTTTATAAAATTTCCCATCCATAGTCTAAACATAAAATGAACCATACACTAAAAATTTTAGCTTTATAAATATTACACTACTGAAAATTCAGCCAATCATGAATAAAATGGAAATAGAATAAATAAATCCTGTGCGATTACACTTATCTGCTTGTTTAAATCATGGTGTTACATCTGATACAATAAATCACCATTTTAAAACCAAATTTAAAATGAAAGTTCTTAAAGCAACATTATAAAATATTGTTGAAAATTCACCTTTGTTGCTACTTTCAAAATGTATCAGCGCTGGCAAATACCCAACCAATACAGGTTTTTGTGGATTTTTAGTTGTTTTTCTATATATTTGCATATTTATATAATACAAGATAGAACCTACAACAATTAGACCAGGGTTGGCACGGTTTAAACCAATTGGTTTTAACTATGGTTTAAACAACTGTTTACTCCTTTTTGGTTTAAACAACGGTTTAGTTTAAACCAACTGGTATTTTTCTAAAAAAAAAAAAAAAAAAAAAAAAAAAAAATTCAGAAGAAATCTAATGACATTTTCTCTTTTTCTTAATAATTTATGTATGTCAGATTATTGAATATAAATAACTTCTATTTTTAACACATTATATCAGCAATAAGCATTGGATGTAGCAGGTTTAGATCATTTTTTGGGTATAGGATTAAAATCAGTCTGCATTGGTGAATATATTTATTTCTCTTTAGAAAAAGCTTCAAACATGTGAATTGATCTAATATAAAATAGATTAAAAATATTCAATATTTAATAGAAAATATCTTAATATTTTGAAAACTGCAGATTATTTAACGCAATAACATAACACAATCCATAAAATTTCAAGCTGTAAAAGAAATCCCCAATCTTAATTGGGGAGGTTATCTTAAGCATTAAAATCAAAATATGAAGTCGAATAAGAGAGTTTTCAAAGATTGGATGCTACTTATAGCATTTTAATAAGTGATTCCCCCCCCCCCCCCTGTTAGTTATCTGCTGAATCTATGACCAAAAATGTTGACTTCAAATTGTCATTCAAGAAACAAAATCTCAAGAAGTATTTGAAATTTATTATTTGGATAGCTATGGAGAAGAATATTTTATTTATCAGACTACTTTCAAATGTTTATTATTAGTAATTAAAAGATTAGTTATAAAGATCCACGCTGCGTGTGGATGAAGATTTATTTGACAACGGTCACTTCCCGACTCACATTTCTGTCACTATTAATCCCACCCGTCTCCTCCTTGTCGTCCCCTTTATAATTGGCCGTTGATCTGCTGTGATATAACAACAAGCTGCACTCATTGATGGAGATAAACTTTAACTCTTTCCTCACTCTAGTCCAAAACTCGAAGGCTAAGTTTAGCACTGCTAGATCTAACCCCACAATGAACCTTCCAGTTTAGTGAACTAAAAGGTGCAGTAATCTCCACAATCGGAAGAATTTTTTTAAAATTTGGTTGCATAAGATCGGGGCATTGCGAGTCTCTCCCCTAAAATTCATCTGTGCTGGGTTCTGGGACACCGGGGGATCCCCTTAAATGAACAAGCTGATGATCTCACTAAGAGGGTTACTGATTCCAGTGGTGACCACCCCCCCCACCCCAAAAAAAAAATCTTCATACTTTAACATTGACCCCCCCCCCCCTAAACAGAATATCAATTGTAAAATATATTTTACTTATAACCTACTGCACCATCAAAAGATAGTGAGTTAAGCATAATGAAATGAGTTCTTATTGCCCTTATCTAGAATTTAAAGAAAAAAAAAATACAGAAACATTTCTGGAAATTCAATGTTGAAAAAATTTAAAAGTGAAATTTAAGAATCAAGATTTACAAAGATAGCGAGTTGAGTATAGCAGAATGAGTTCTTATTGCCCTTATCTAGAATTTAAAGAAAGAAAATACAGGGACTTTTCTGGAAATTAAATGTTAAAAAAAAAATTAAAAGTGATATTAAAAATCAAGATATTTTTTTTAACAGTAAAAACAAGAAATATTAAGAATTTAAAATCCCCTCCCCCCAAAAATGTACTTTTTCTCAAATTACCCCCCCCCCCCCCCAAACTAAGTTATAGGACGCATCTTGCTTCATCAAACCCCTCTCTGGGCACCCCTGACTGAGTCCGACATCCTGATTGATTAGACCTCTCCGGAAGACTTGATCCAGCCTATAAGCAGAAGATCAAATTGATGGTTGGTCAGTTTTTCGTTCCTTTGTTCATTTTAGTCGTAAGTTCTGTACATCTGATGGATTTTGTTCAGCTACTCTTTGCTTTCAGTAGAGTATCGGCAGGATGTAGTTGGTTGTGAGTTCTAGTCATGGCGACCTTTTGTGGATAAATTGAAACTACAGCCTGGTTGCTAGAGATCTCACCCCCCCCCCCCCTTTAAACCTTCAAAGAAGCTTGTTTTTGGCATTGCTAATAAAACAAAATTTATTCTCGTGAATAAAATCGAGGCATATTATTACATCTTGAAAATATTCCTTGCTGCATGTGCTATATATATACAAACGTAAAAACTCTTCATATATCCTTAATAACTGAATTGGAAGTTTTGATTGGGTAAGCAAAATTAAGTCCTTCCTACTCCCCTCTGAAACTATATTTTTTATCGGATTATAGGCCATAGATCACTTCCTCGAAACTGAATTATCTCTGTATTGTCCTCGACCACCGAGGCATATTTGTAAGTGGCCCTTTTCTTGAAAAGATTGTGCACCCATAGTTTAAACCAACTGTTTTTTTCCTTCAAAAATTGTTCTTTTTTAATAAAAACATAATGACATTCTCTCTTTTTATATTTAATTTAAATGTTTCAAATTATTGGATATAAATAATTTCTATTTTTAACACTATTCCTGCGTTTGTATTGATAGGTTTAAAATTGTGCTGATGAACATAGCTATTGTTCTAAAGAAAAAGCTTAAACATGTGAATTTATCAAACTTAAAATAGATTAAAAACATTTGATAATATTTAGTATAAAATATTTTTTTAAAAGCAAATTATTTAAGTAATCTGTCATAATATGCATGGTGATTTTGAATATAGAGACACATAACTCATTGATCTTTAAGATTTTAGTCAAGCTGTAAAAGAAATTCTTCTTGATTAGGGAAATTACCCGGGTGTCATCCTCTAAAGGGTGACACCAAATCTTTATTTGCAAATAAAAAATACAATTTTATAAAATTTTGGAGACTAATTAGGAAATAAAATGAGATTTTTAGCTCATGATGCAATACAGCTAGTTTTCTTTTCTTTGCTAAAGTGAAGTTTTATACAGAATGGTGTGTCTAAATAAGATATGCACCAGGGAACAAAAACCAACCTATTCAACGAGTGGGCAACAAAAGCAAACTTTAAAAGAAAGAATTTTCTTCTACGTATAGACACGGCATTGACTTGTGCAGACTATGGGTCGAGTGATGATTCACTTCAGCGGTTTCTTTTATGCAGAAGGACAAAAGGTAAATAAGGAATGGTAAGGTTATTTTTTATAAGAATGTAGAATTGAGATTGAAAAAATATGACAGATTGGAAAGGAGGAGGAGGAGGGGGGTGGGGGCTTGACACCTTTTACATCTGTCCCGGGATGTCACCCATCCTAGCTACACCACTGCACACCCACTTCATCTCTGACAAGTTAATAAATTTTCCTGCCTGAGAAAACCGTACCAAACACAAACCATAAAATATTACTTAAAAAAATAATTATAAGAAAATATTGCATTAATCCTTACTATCTGTTAAATAAATGATCGGAAATAAAATACACTATTTTATAGTTTTAGTTTACATACTACATACTTTTTTATAAAATAGTAATTTTCCATTCTATTATGCCAAAAATTTTGTATAACTGCAAAGGGAGTTTGGTTTATTTTACATTCTAGTAGGAGTGTGTGTGTGAAGAGGGGGGGGGGGCAGTTAAAAGTATTTTATAGAATTTTATGTAGCGGGATACTGATGACTGTTTCTGACCAGTAAACTCTCATGCGTACTGGTCTTTGGGACCAGTAACTTTTCTAAAAATAAATTCTACGACTGGGCTATGCATAAAAAATGTTAAGGGAAAGGGATGATATTACAAGGTATTTTCTAAAGAGAAAGAGGATTTGCTTTTTGCTATCGTTGCATAATATTTAGGAAATAATACTTGCATTTACCAGTATAGAAAGACAAACTTTTGTCCACTGTTTTCGTTTTATTTATAAATTCTCATTTAGATTTAAAGCTACCTGGGAAGCAGGCACAAGAAAACTATTATTTCTGCATGCATTATGTAACAACGTATAAATATTAAGCAGATTATTATAATACAGACCATGCATGCAATAATTTTGCCCAATAACAGTATGAAACATTGCCAAACAAAACAGTAACACAAGTTCAACATTAAGAATGAAAAAAAAAAAATCTTAGAAATGTGTATAATGTAATCCGGAGCACGTTTTTACTAAGACACTGCAAACAAGACGTAAATACAATGTTTTGATAAATTTCTATGAATAAAGATATAATAATTACAAAACTTTAATACAAGGC
Source organism: Maratus speculifer (assembly GCA_964019185.1). Classification (NCBI taxonomy): domain Eukaryota; kingdom Metazoa; phylum Arthropoda; class Arachnida; order Araneae; family Salticidae; genus Maratus; species Maratus speculifer. The sequence goes on from OZ025301.1 coordinate 117,445,149, forward strand.
AATTAAATAACGAGATATTTACATTGCATTAACAATTTTTACTCTGATTAAATATACTAATTTATTTTATTAAAGCACGAAAGTTTTGTAGCAGCACTGTAACACCAATTATTAATATAGAAATGCATTAAACACATCCTCAATATTACCGTGTGACACGACATTTTAATTTCAAGGTATGATACTGTTATGAATTTTAGTCTGTTAAAAAGAGAAGGGAAAGTTATTAAAAGAAAGCATAATTAAAATAAAATACTTATATAAAACTTACTTACTTCGTAAAAAAGGCATTTTCAGCAAATTGTTTAGCGAACGCCGGAAGTCTCCATCTTATCTTGCAAGGTCGAGTGACGAGTCAGCGGCGAAAATCAGCGCGGGAAAAGAGCTGTTTCATTATTGAGTTGAGTTGTTTAGTTTTAAAGCTGTATGAGTGGATTAGAAAGAGAAAAAATCAAACCAAGATGACTGAATCGGTTAAAAATCAACTCATTCACGATCCAATAAATTAGAACTCTTTTTTGAGCAGCCAAATCCACTCTTTCGTTTTAAGAGAGTAATCTTTTTAAAATGCTCATTAAAAAAATATATTCGCATAACAATATGTAATAGACTCAAATTATCTAAAAAATATACACACAATATTAATGGTGATTGCTTCAACCCTAGCATAAGCAAAATTTTAATGAAGGGGAAGTGGTCTGTGAGACGAAAAAGTCAGATCTCGTGTATGACTCATTTCTCCTGCTTGGGATTTCGAATCAGGCCCGTTATAGAAGAAACTTCTTTCGCGACGGCCCCGGTTCGGGCCGATTTCCAATAATGGCATTCAGGCCGGGCCGGGCTCCGGCCTAACTTTTTTTTTTCCGTACGAAGCTGAGACTGATTCCATTCTTCCTAGTTTTCATGGACCAAAACAATCAGTTCCTATTGAATCTTCCTATATGAAAATCATTTTCTCGACTTTTTATAAATCAGTAATATTTGGCTTTGTCCAAAAATGTTTGCAAAAAAGGCATATACTTTTAAGCCACCATTATTCTACAATTAAACATTAGAATTTATTCCTTTTAAAGAATCGTAGATTACTAGGCGTTTTAAAGTAGAATTAAACACACACACACACACACAAAAAAAAAAAAACATGATTATGACGGAATTTTTTTTAAACTGAAAACTGAAAGTTTCTTTTAAAATGTTCATCCATGCAAAATGAATATAACAATACGGGAGAAAAAAATATATTAAATATTTACATCTGTTAAAAAGGGAATGTTTTTTTTTTTTTTTTTTTTTTTTTTTTTTTTTTTTTTTTTTTTTCGTTGAAAAGCGATTTTGTCTTTGGAAATTTTACCATACACCGCTTTTTCGACTTTTTGTCTCCATTACAGGGAATATGTATCAATAATACTAGTGATAACTGAAACATTTACATACAACAAACAAATATTCATTTAAAAGCGTAAATATCGCAGCCTACGGCACTTCTGCATAAATGAAGATTATAAACATGAAAAAAAAAAAAAAAAGACTAATATAATTTTTTTTGGTCAGAACTCTTCCATAAGATTAAAGATCAATGTTCTTTAGAAATTCACTTGAGCCGGGCCGGGTTCGGACCGAATTTTAAACTTTTTTCCGGACCGGGCCGAGCTTGGGCCGAATTTAAAATTTTTTTCCGGACCGGGCCGAGCTCGGGCCGAAATTTTAACTTTCGGGCCGGGCCGAGTCGGGCCAATATTTTTTTCGTTCGGGCCGGGCTCGGGACGAGATTTTAACTTTCGGGCCGGGCCGGGTCGGACCAATATTTCTTTCGTTCGGGCCGGGCCCGGGCCGAAATTTTAACTTTCGGGCCGGGCTCGGGCCTGGAAATTTCGGCCCGTGCAGACCTCTATCACACGGCACCTCATACGTTTCTTCAAGAATCCCCTCAGCAAGTTTCGTGTTTCTACTTTTAAAAATATGTATGAAATTGTATCGGAAAATTTCGAACTGTTGAAGGTGGAAAAGCGGTTTTTCGAATACACCTTTAAGATAAAAAACATCGCGTCGTCACAACAAACGAGCCGACACCGAACTTCAAGAAGTGGTCAAATGTGTTTGGGCCTTAACAGGGGGTCGAATTCTCTGACATCACCCGAGTGTTTTTTCTTTAAATGAAAATGATCTGCTTATATTTAAGCATTCTAAAATAGCGTTTTATTATATTACGAATTAAAAAATGTACTACTAAAAGTTTTCTTCTTTTTTTTTACGAAAGCACGTGGTTGTGTTTCGGCCGAACGTAGCGCATTTTGCGGCTACATTTTTGGCGTCAGCCCCTGCCACCACACTTCATCTCTATTCTTTCTCTGTACTCTATGGTAGAGATCTGCACCACGCCATTTTCATTAACGGCATTCGGGCCGGGCCGGGCTCGGGCCTTGATTCTGAAGCCTCGGGCCGGGCCGGACGGACCTAGTTACTAATCTTTTCGGGCCGGGCTCGGGCCTTAATTTTTTTTTCATTGAGTATCGGGCCGAGCCGAGCCTAACTTATTTTTTCCGTACGAAGCCGAGACTGATTTCGTTCTTTCTAGTCTTCACGGATCAAATTAATCAGTTCCTGTTGAATCTTCCCGTATGAAAATCCTTTTCTCGACGTGGAAAAGTCTATTCATAAATCAGTAAAGTTTGGCTTGGTCCAAAAATTTTTGCAAAATAGACATATACTTTTAAGTCGTCATTATTCTACAATTAAACATTTGAATTTATTCTTTTTAAAGAATCGTAGATCACTAGGCGTCTTAAAATAGAATTAATAGAATTAAACACATAAAATAAAACAGGATTATGAGGGAATTTACGTTTAAACTGAAATCTGCAAATTTCTTTTAAACTGTTCATTCATACAAAATGAATACAACAATACGCGAGAAAAAAAATATATTAAACGTGTATTCGAAAAAACGCTTTTCCACCTTCAACAGCTCGAAATTTTCCGATACAATTTCAGGCACATTTTTAAAAGTAGAAACATGAAACTTGCTGAAGGGATTCTTGAAGGGACGCATGAGGTGCCGTGTGATGTCTTTTTACGCTCAGTTCATTAGAATTTGAGTTATAAACAATTAACTTATCAGTATGACCACTTTTTTTCGTTCCCAGATATCCCACTTGGGAAAAATCGTTCGAAATGCCGTTTTTGATTGCTTTTTTTTGCAATATTTTCTGCAGTTATCAAAGAATCGACAATCACTGCACCTTGTGCACTTTTCAAATAAGGGATTCTGAAAGTTTGGTGTATTTGAGAGCAAAAATGAATTTAAAAATAAATCGGAAAATAAGCAGTTTGAATCGAAATACACCCTTAAACATTTACATCTGCTAAGAAGGAAACGTATGTTTTTTTTTTTTCTTTCCAATGTCTTAAAAGATTTTACTTTTACCATATACCATTTTTTAGATTTTTTTTTATGTATTAATAATACTAATGATAACTGAAACATTTACATACAACAAACAAAGGTTCATTAAAAGCGTAAATATCGCAGTCTATGACACTTTTGCATAAATAGAGATTATAAACCAGGAAAAAAATGACCAAGATAAGTTTTTTTGGTCTGAACTCTTCCGTTAGAGTAAAGGTCAATGTTCTGTAGAAATTCACCGGGCCGGGTTCGCGCCGAATTTTTAACTTTTTTTGGGGCAAATGACAAATATATTTTGTCATTTTCCATCTTTGTGTTTATTTGTATATTTTGTTTTTTCTGATGATGATTGAGTAAATTCAATCGAAACATGTCAAATTATTAAGATCTTTTAATGTATTTTATTAGTATTTGACGTCCTTTTTAGTAATTAAATATTTTATTATATATTTTTTGAAACGTTTTTAATGGACGTATAAGAAAACTTCTATTTATAATTAATTGTTCTTAACAATTATTATTATTATTATTATTATTATTATTATTATTTTTTTTTTTTTTTTTTTTACAAAATTTTAGATTTTATGTGACATTAGTGTTCTATGCTGTAAGGCAAGGTAAAAATTATCCAAATTTAAATATTTAAAACTTTCAAATATATTTGCCGAAACGTCAGTGAAGGCTTACTTTGGAGACACGAAATTTTTTTTTGTGTCTGTCTGTCAGTCTGTCAGTCAGTCTGCCAGTTTGTCAGTCTGTCTGTTCCGCGATAACTACCGCAAAAAACATCCGATTGGCTTGAAATTAAGTGGGTATGTTAGTGAGGCACTGGGATTAAGTTGTATAGTTTTTTGTAAGATTTGATTCATTCGTTCGGAAAATATAGAATATTTTATTTTGCGCAATAATGCTTTTCTATGGCAAATCCAATGATTTTTAATTTTTTTTTCTTGAGAGAAAATGTCACATTTCATTAATGGAATTCAATGATAAATGGATACTGAAATTTACCAGTTAAATTATTCGTATTGTTTTGAAATTTGTCAACACATTTATCAGATTTTTTAAATTATTACTGTAAATTTTGGAGATTTTTTATAAATGTGTTCCAATAATATAAACTAGTTTGTTTTAGAGATTTACTTATTTCAAATGCATTTATTTCATTTTCTTTATTTTCTCTTAATGGTTGCTAAGCAACCATTCATCATAATCCTTATTTTTATAATGTTATAAATTTGAATGCTTGTACGAAAATTTAAATGAAGTCAACGTCAAAACTGATGAATTAATGTGTTTGTATCTTTGTGTATAACTATAACATAGACCAGAAACGAACATAGGCTATGTTTTATTAATTTTATTCACATATTTTCCTTAATAATTCAAAATTTTCTTCTTTTTCATGCAGAATCAATAGCGATTTTTTAGATAAAATTTAATCAATTTCCTTTATCGTTGCAAAAAAAAAAAAAATCAAAATATAGAATAATTTTTCAACGGCAATAAGTTTCAATTGAGCAATTTCCATTCGAAAAATTAAACTAAGAAAAAATAAATATGACGTCAGAATTAAAATAAAAATGTAGTACTTTGTTAAATATTAAACACGGAAATTTGTTTCGTTAATAAGAATTTTTCTGACAAAAATGGGGGCATAATTAGAAGTAGAAGAAATAAAAAATAATTATATTTTTAACAATTATTTCACCTGATAAATTTTGACGTCATAATTGAAATAAAACAGGTATTTTATAGTAGTCGTAAAAAATATTAGAAACATGGATAACAATAACTCATGTATAATGACGTCATTGTCGAAACTTCAGTGAAGGCTTATTTTGGCGGCACAAAATTTATTGTTTCCCGCCTGACAGTCTGTCTGTCAGCGATAACTGCCACAAAATGCAATCAAAACATCTTTTTTTTTTTTTTTTTTTTTAAACAAAATTGTAAAACCCTAGATTACTGAGTTTACACTTTCAAAAGTTCCTGATACATCAGATTAAGTGTTTGTGGTGGGCAGGCATGTAGAAGTATGAGTATAATGAAAAATGCTCATTAAAACTGTTACTTATCCTTATAAATCAAATGTATAAAGAAATACAAGATATACGATAACCATTAGCAATTTGATAGAAAGTTACAAATTTAAGTTTAATGAGATTACGGGGGGTTCAGGGGGACGGAGCCCCCCTGAAGAAATCTACTATGTTATAGTAAAAAAAAAAAAAAAAAAAAAAAAAAAAAAAAAGAATCAGAATATCCTAATATAATATTTCAGAATATCCTAACATAACTAAATCTTTAATTGAACGCTTTTGATGGCTGAAAACTTCTTATTTTATTCTTATAAATAATTACGTAATTTGAAAATTTTAAATTACAGTTTCCAGGAAGTTGAATATTACCCAAAGTGTTTTTAAAAAAAAAATGATGTGCAAAGCTGACGCTGAGGCTCCTGATCTGCAGATTTACTAGTTATAATAAATAGTGACTTGAACAGCACTTTATCATTAGTTAAAGGTAAAAAATTTCCTGTACCGACAGCAGCCGATTAGCGCCATCTATAGATCCTTTGAATTCCAAATATCCCTCATGCAAATTACTGGTCGTAACAAAAACGCCAACACCACATCGTGGTAAGGAAGGAGTTTAAGAAGTTAAAATGGAAGATGCAAAGTGAAATATCAAATTCAACAAAATACAGGCACTCCCATGTAACAAAAACTCGTTAGCAACTCTATCTACAAGCTATTTAATTTTGATTTTGCTTTTACTTATTCATTTATGTATTAGGTTAGATGGGAGATTTTGTATGAAAATTAAGAAAGTATTTCCAGATAGTATTACTTATTGGGACATTTTATTTCGCTAATAAACCTTGAGAGAGGTAAATTTAGTAGGCTGTTATCGCTGTAAATTTATTCACGGAAGAGACAATTTCTTATGGCTGTTTGTTCTCAACAGCTTTGCTCAACAAGCACAAAATTTCTTGACGCATTTGCAAATTCATTTTTTAGCGGAAAGATATAAAATTGGAAAGCCTGACTGTAGCAGCGATTTGGAATCGAACTGTATTTTCCATTTTGTAATCAATAAATTACCTATCGAGTTATAAGAGGTTTCGCCCACGTTTTTCACACCCGTTTCAGTGATTAGTCTTCTTTCACTTGGAAGTTCAGTTCAAAACGCTCACTTTCACACTCTCTTTGAAAAAATCTATTGTGTTTAAAAAGAAAAAAAAAAAGGAAAATGGGTGCAATTAGATAGTTTTTGAATAACACCTGTTAGTTTCATGCATTTACGAACAAAAATAAGTTAAAACTTATGTCATAAAGTTGCCCTTTTTGATTTAAGAATAGCCACAAATTATTTCTCTTTTAAAGCTGTTCTGAAATCAAAAGCAACTGCTTTCTAAAATGTTCAGTGTTGAATTCAGGGTGTGATCCGGGGTGGATATCCTTCCCGGAAATTTTGAGATTTTGTGTTTTCATCGATGAAAAATTTCAATCCCTCCCCCCCTCTGAACACTATCATGATCCCCCCGGATCTACAGAAGTCCTTCCCGGAGAAAAGTGTCTGAATTCAATACTGAACATCTTTCTGAATTCATTTGTGTTTAGAAACGTATTTGAATTGGCGGGTATTCGTTTTCAGAAACTTTGAAATCTAGTAGTGCTTTACATTTTTTGGTAAAGGCAGGAAATATTTTTAAAAATACTTTCAATGTTGGCTTTTTAAACCGAATTTTGGGACGCGATAGCGCGGGAAAAGAGAAAAGCTTGCTGTCATATGATGTAACTCGCTTATAACTTGATTCGTTTGTCAAAGAAAAAACTAGTTGGATGTGCCAATCCCAAAACTTTCGTCTATCTCTTGCGTACATTTTAGTATTTAAAAATTTAACTACACATGTTAATGTGTTAGGGGATAGTCTTTTAAATTTTAGTTAAGGGTGTATTTCGATTCAAACTGCTTATTTTCCGATTTATTTTTAAATTCATTTTTGCTCTCAAATGCACCGAACTTTCAAATTATCTTATTTAAGAAGTACACAAGGTGTCGTAATTATCGATTCTCTGATAAATGCAGAAAATATTGCAAAAAAGGCAATCAAAAACAGCATTTTGAACCGAATTTTCCGAAGCGGGAGGTCTGCGAAAGACAAAAAGGGTCCTACTGAGAAGATAAATGTTTATAAATCAAATTTTAATGAATGGAGCGTAAAAAGACATCACACGGCACCTTATACGTCTCTTCAAGAATCCCCTCAGCAAGTTTCATGTTTCTACTTTTAAAAATGTGTCTGAAATTGTATCGGAAAATTTCGAGCTGTTGAAGATGGAAAACTGTTTTTTCGAATACACCCTTAACTAACAAAATATGACTGAAATTATGGAGCATCCTAAGAGCTATAGAATAAATTTAACTTTTTCAAAAAAATGTATAACCGACTCCAAAGAAAGCGCTAAAAAGAATTAAATAATTCTATAAAATTCTCTAATGACAAATCGTTATCTAATAACCACACATTGACTATCATGTACCGGTATAAAACGGTTAAATTTAATGTATAAAATTTAATATCCACCAAACATAGATTTTCCAGAGAATATTTTTTACAAGAGATTAATTTACATATTTTTGATTTAATTTTTGAATATATACATATAAAAAGTAATGAATTACTTTTTGAAGTTGGTGCCAAACAATCATAATCGATAATGATTTCCCGATTTTATTTATAGTATATATCCACAATTCTTACTATACTTAAGATAGTTTGGCACCAACTTCAAAAAGTAATTCCTTACTTTTTATATGTATATATTCAAAAATTAAATCAAAAATATGTAAATTAATCTCTTGTAAAAAATATTCTCTGGAAAATCTATGTTTGGTGGATATTAAATTTTATATATTAAATTTAACCGTTTTATACCGGTACATGATAGTCAATGTGTGGTTATTAGATAACGATTTGTCATTAGAGAATTTTATAGAATTATTTAATTCTTTTTAGCGCTTTCTTTGGAGTCGGTTATACATTTTTTTGAAAAAGTTAAATTTATTTCCTACTTTTTAGTTATTTATACCGTAATACATAATTATGTGTACTGACATATGATTGCTCTTTGCAACACTGTTACTGTTTGATTGTCAACTTTTCAAAAGACACTTACAATATCGGTTAGTATCGTTGTGAATCTTTAGGTTTTCTGGATGTGGTAACTTTTTCAGATCTGGCACGACGAAAAGCTACCGCATTCATGAAATCTTAAAGTCAACATCTAATCGTACGGACATCGGAAGTGGTTATCGAAAGGTGACAATGCCTCAAGTAAAGTGTCCTTAGGCCAGCCACACACTAGTGAAACATTGAATGAAAAAACGTGCGACATGCGACAATTTCACCCTGATAACAAAGAAAAAACCGGTTTGGCTGCGTCATGTTGCACGATTTTTGCCACATGTCTTTGTAGTGTGTGGCGAGCCTTACACATAAGCGCGCGGCAAAGCGCTTCCATATATGAGTAAACAGCAAAATGATTCCATGTATCAATGAATAGTAAAACGCTTTTCTAGTGTAGTCAAAAGTACTCCCCCTTCAGTCAGAAAAAGCAAAAGGAAAGATTTTAACAAAAATCGCTCTATGATTCAATAGATAAACAACAACAATCTAATTCCTATAAATGCAGTAAAGGAATCGGAAATGAGCGGTGATGATTCGACGAGGAATCCGAAAATCATAACCTGTACTTGGCTTCATCTATAACAGAGTGACAGCATCCGACAGCAATACTTTTTTCACGGACGCTTTTGTCCCAATTGAACTGTTAAAAAATTGAAACTCACACCACCGCTTTTATGGAAAACGATTATTTCAGCCTATCATGGAGCATTCTCATGGGTCAAAAGACAAACATTTTATAAAAGCGGAGGAGTGACGATGCAGCAAAAGGGTAAAATTTTTTACAGTGTATGTATGAGATATTCCATAAAAGGGACGGAGTGACGATGCAGCAAAAGTTAAATTTTTAACAATGTATCGCAATGCTAGGCATTTTCTATTATAAATTTGATGATGATTTCCTGGTAGAATTCGATTGTACGCCGAATGATCCTTTATTTCTACGCAGACATAAATACATAATCCATATTATTTTATAAATAAATTCGTGGACATACAAGGACAAGATTGCACAAGGAAATATTACGACACAAGAAAAGTACAACCGGGAGCTACACATAAAGAGTCTGTGCAACGGAGCCAGTGGGATTCGAACCACAATCTCCTACGCTCTCAAGAGATTAGCAGCGTGGTGTCTTAACCACTCGGCTACAAGGACCCCCTTGATGACTCATTTTTGTCCAGAATCTTTTCAATCAGTCGTATACTGTGCTCCATGTGTCGTCATATTCACATCGAGGAATTCTACATGAACAAAAACTGAAATCATTCTGGTGTCTAATCCGGTAACCAAATCTGAATCTAAAGATAATTTTGTTACGCGTATCTATGCACTTTATTTTGCATTGATATGTAGAGATAATTTTGTTTCGCGTATCTATGCACTTTATTTTGCATTGATATGTAGAGATAATTTTTTCCTCCGGAGTAAAATATATACTAAAGGATTTCCATCTTTTCAACAACTTAAGGATGTCGATTGGTATCGATGTCTATTTCCGCTTTAGTGGATGCGAGAACTTGTCCATTTAAGCTTTAAAATTTCGAAAATTTATCGCATTCAGCAAATTTTAAGGCCCCACACTAGGCACAGAAAAAGACCCGAATGATAATGTGAAGTCTATGGGGGCGTTCTTTTCAAATATCTCGCTCAAATTTTAAAATTTTTACGTGATTTTTTTTGCATAGGATAGCTGAGGATATTCCACAACCGACCTAGTTTTTATTTTTTCAATTTTGGTTTCAGATTTTTAAAAAAAAAATATTTTAAATTTCAAAACCGGTTTAAACGGTTCTGAAATTGAAACTATCATTATATAAAACATACATAAGCAAAATCGAAGAAGTAAAAACTAGGCCGGTTGTAGAATATCCTCGGCTATCCTATGCAAAAAAAAATCATGTAAATATATTACAATTTGAGCGAGATATTTGAAAAGAACACACCCATAGTCTTTACACTAACATCCGGGTCTTTTTCTGAGACTAGTGTAGTGCCTTAAGGTCCACATTGAAATCTACAGACTTCGTAAATGGGCATTGAAAAGCTGAAAATCCATCAGTATACGTTATTGTGAAAAATTACCTTTGTTTTTAAAGCTGTCTATTTTCTGACTAATGAGAGCGATCTAAAAACGTCTATGGAGCGTTTTCATTGGTCAGAAAATAGTCTTTAAAAACAGAGGAAATTTTTCAAGATATTTTAAACAGGGTACATTGTTAAAAATTTGACCCTTTTGCTGCATCGTCCCTCCACCGCTAATATAGAAAAAGATTACTTCAGCCTATTATGGAGCATTCTCATGGATCAAAAGTGAGATATTCTATAAAAGCGGGGTAGTGACGATGCAGCAAAAGGGTCAGATTTTTTAGAGTTTAAAGTACGCGTACACAATCAGAGCGCGTCAAGTTGCTTCTATGATTCAATGCATAACAAAGTAATTCTAAATGTTCGTATGTATTAAAATACCCTTTTCAGTCATAAAAACTAAAAAGGAAGATATTATCAAAATCACACTATGATTTATCATGCGTCTATATGAATGTAGCAATATTTGAAGATAAGACTGTTCTTTGATAAACGCGGTTTTCCAAAGTACAGAAAATTTAAGAATTTTTGTTCCAGAACTTGGCGGTAGTCACCTGAATGAGTTTCTTTTATGGGTAAAAGAAGTTAACTAGCTTAACTTTAATGGTAAGCTTGTCAAAAATTTTCTTCATTTATATTTGTACAAATGTAAATCTAGCACATAGCAATGTAGTTTAATCACTTTGTGAATCCGGCATAACAAGCACCCTGATACACAGACACTCTTGCTTTAACGTGTAAGGCTCTTTAGAGATGAATTTTCAGCTTTTCGATATCGAATTCTCATGTCTGGATCGATGTGGATCTTTCAATTTGGTGGATACGAGAATTGTTCCAGCTAAGATTTCGTATTTTGGAAAAAAACTAGCATCTCTACAACAGTGGTTAGGATCCAGAAGGATTATTTGCGGTTAAGCAAAACAAGATTGACCAATCATAAGCCTTCATTTTTGAGAACTTTTCATTGTTCGAAGGAGAGAGTCTGGAATACATGAAGTGAAAATCTGCTATCGACACTGTAAAAAATTTGACCCTTTTGCTGCATCGTTACTCCATCGCCTTTATAGAATTTCTTTGTTTTGACCAATGAGAATGCTCCATAATAGAGCGAAGTAATCGTTTCCTATAAAAGCGATGGAGTGACGATGCAGCAAAAGGGTTCAATTTTTTACAATGCAAGCAGTGCTAAAAATTTGTATCCTTTAAATGTGCAACGATGCTACTGAATTCCAAACTGTCGATCACAGCGACATCTGCGGCATTTTCGTGATACATTATCTAGACTAGCAATAATTCTTGCATTTTTAGAAAATGTCCTGCAGATGTCGTTTCTATCTTTAAATTTCATTAGCATTGTTGCACATTTAAAGAATAGAACATTTTAGCGCTTTTTTTAAGTGTTACAGAAGGCGTGTTCAGCACAACTTACCGGTTACTTACCGACCACTTACCGACTGCAGACAAGTACGAAATGAAAATCAAAGCGAAGTGTGACGTCGACTGCAATTCAACAGAATAGTTTTCATTGATGCCACAATTTTCTTTCGTACTGCCCTACAATCGGTCGGTAACATTGGTTACTTTTGTAAGTTGCTCTGAACATGCCCTGAGATAGCCGATTTCCATACTATATCCCCTAGATGCTATATTTACGGTTTCTTGCATAAGAGAACTTGTCCGGAATCCAGGTAGAATTTGCACTGTTAGCGAAACCAGATTAACGAATAAGAAGCCTGAATTTTAGCAAATTTTTCAATGTTTTAAATAAATTTTCTTGTTAATAAATCTCGTTTCGCAAACAGCGCAAAATTTATGTGAATCCTGGCCCTCGTCCAGTTAGGATTTTGCACTTTGAACACTGTTAAAAATTTGAAACTTTTACTTTATCGTCAATCCATCGCTTTTATAGAAAATGATTACTTCATTGTATTATGGTGAATTCTCATTGGTCAAAATAGAGATATTCCATAAAAGCGGTGGAGTGACGATGCAGCAAAAACTTCAAACTTTTAACAGTGAAAAGATCGTGTGTCTATGTAAGTGTAACATAAAAGCATGCAAAATGAACACTTCTAATTGGTCGATTGCTTCAAAATGAATTTGAAATTTAAAGTTTTTATTTTTAAAAAAGTTCTAATTATCAGATTTTTATGAAATTTGAATGGGACCACATGGGCCTCATACGCTTTCAAACAAAAAAAGAATTATCAAAATCGGTTCATATTTGCAAAAGTTATGCGTGAACAACAAATACATACAGGTCGAAATCATAACCTCCTCTTTGAAGTCGGTTAAAAATAACAAAATTTTAAATACATTTCGCCAAGGTTAAGCCATGAATAAATTCTGTTGACTCCTGAACTTTTTTTTTATGGTAATTGTAATAAGCACTAAAATGATCCTTTACACCTGACCAAAAGAATCAAAGTCATTAAGGCTGCTGGTCACTCTGTTGCGTTTTTAACAAAAAAAAAAAAAAATAAATAAATAAATAAAATAAAAAAAAATAACACACTCTGGTTCTTTTACTTCTTAATTCTTAAACACAACAAAAAATGGATTGTATATCCGTTTTATTCAGCATCAAAATATGCGAGCTATTGCATCTTTTTGCATCATCTTTGCACATTGGAATAAAAAACACAAACTGAAACCACAGAGAATGCTGAGAGAAATCATAAAATAAGAAAAATAAATTACCATGGAAACGAAGAATACAATATCTTCGTGATGCTTTTTTCGACATAAATGAATGCAGACGATATTTACATAAACACACTCATTTTCCGAATTACCCTCCGTAATATTAAGTCTATAGACGTTTGATGCATTTTCATATTCAAAATATTTCAGCAAGAAATTATTATTTTAACTTCTTTTTTCAATGTTCTCTTCTTAAACGATGTCCTTTTTTTCATAGTTCTCAAAATATTTTGTAAAATCTTTGCTTAATTTAATATTTTATGTTTTAAAAACTTACAAAGTGGAAGTAAAATTGTAGCACTTCATATAAAATTAAGCGTAGTTTTTAGAGCTAGGGTAGATGTGCCAGTAATGGGCCACCTTCCAATAATGGGCCACCTCGCACTTTTTGGTTTATAAAAAAATAATAAATAATAGTTCAGCTTTTATTATTTTTTTCTGAACTCTACCTTGCATGCTTTATAAGCTGGATTAATTTTTTACACTTTTTGTCAAAACAATTAGGAAGCAGAAAGTAAAGATTCACAGTTTTTCTGTTTTTCACTGAAAATCAAAATGAACATGCTAAGAGCAGACTTTACTTACTTAGTTTTATATCTTTTTTATTTTTCCGTAAAAATTGAATGTTTTTGTTTGGTTAGCAATATAAAACATTTAATTTAATATACCAATGGCCATTTACAAAATTTTATTTATTTTTAAGATTTTAGGAAGGGTGGCCCATTACTGGATTGCTTATTTCGTGATTTTCCAGTAATGGACCACCCAAGTGACCAATACAAAAAGTTTTATTTCAGTAGAGATAAAATATTTTGATTTAACTGAAAAGCTAAATAATCAAATTTAATACTTAAATTTTACCTATTAGAATTTAATAAAGGCAATTTCTTTATAAATAGTTGTTTTAAAAAAGTCATCCAAAATTGGTACAAAACACAAGCAGAACATTTGACAAAATCTAGATGTGCCGTTACAAAAGAAGTTGTTTTAAGTTGGTTCAGAAATGTAAAATCATACCGAATTTTAAATCATATACAGAGAGAATTTTCAATAAGGTTAAAACAAGGTTTCTTTTGTGCTCTTAAAACAAGGAAAATTTTGGGATCAAAATCAGTTAAAGATGTGTATTATATAGTACCAAATAACGAAAAAGAACAAATCACTGTTAAGGGATGTTTTTCAGCAAATAATGAGATTGCTCCATTGGTAATAATATATCAATATAAGCATCTCTGAAGGGAAATTGTGGAATCAATCTGTGTCAAATTGATGGGCTATATGATTATCTGAAAATGGTTGGATAGTGCAAGAACATTTATCATTTTAAATGCATTCTAAAATTCCATATTGAATAGTTTGGACTATCGGAAAGGGGTGATAAAATTGAAGATCTGTTTTTTATACTCCACAGTTGCACAGCATATCATTTAGATAATGATATAAATGAAGATTGGAGACTTTTTTTAATGCCTTATTTTATCTAAACTTGATTTCAGTAAAACATTGTCTTTATCTTATAAATCCTTTAAATTTAAATATTTTGTTTTATATCTTTACAATATAAATCCTTTAATGTTAGTAAATAATAAACAGTTAATAATATCATTAATATTTTGTTTTATATCCACATTATAAATCCTTGATTATAATAAATTCATAACTTAAATTTAAATATTTTGTTTTATGTTTTTTCATTATAAATCCTTTAATGTAATGAATTTCTAACTTAAGTTTTAATATTTTGTTTTATTAGTATGCTTTCATTAAGTTCTGGAGCAAAATACAATTGAAACAAGTTGGAAATTGCACGTGAAGCGTATCAAATGAGGTGCGTTCGTACGATAACAAAGTTTTAAAAATATACAGATCTTCCTGATATAGTAGACAATACTTCGGATACAGTACAGTGGTTGAACTCTTTGTGTTCCTATAAACATACAGGAAGTAATTTTCATTACACCTCAGTAACGTATATCATATTCATAAAATGTGGCACAGTTTAATATAATTAAAACATGTCCCAAACAATGTTTCCCCGTATAGCATTATGTAGTGGAATACTTTTGTGTGGCCCTGTAATTTAATAATAAATATTCTTTGCATCTCAGATTGTACAGAATTTTTATTTTAGTATATATATATATATATATATACGTCATAGGATCATGTCAATTTTATTATGTTCGAATGAGTGTAACACCAAATGCATTTGCAACTTTTTTCCCCATTGACTGGAATACTTTTGATAGTCCCTGTAATTGATCTACGCATCTGATTATCATAAGATCTGAAATGACTCGACAAAATTATGTAATAATTATATGTTTTAAATTTCAAACGATGAAAATGCATTTTAAACTTTTTTCCCCATTGACCGTAATGTAACGGAATCCTTTTGATTTTCCCTGTAATTGATCTAATCATCCGATTTTCATAAAATTTGAAATGACTCGACAAAATTATGTAATAGTTATGTATTTTAAATTGCAAACGATTCGGTTGGATAGTTTTTGCGTTGTTATATGCGGACAGACAGACAGACGAACAGACAGACGGACAGCCGGACAGACTGAACGACAACTATAGGTGCTACGTATTTACATAATTACGAACGCACCTAAAAACAATTAGCTGTTATTTTTTGTAGGGTGGCCCATTACTGGAAAATAGGCGGTCCATTACTGGAACATAGGTGGCCCATTACTGGGCTTTTGGGTGTTTAGACATATTTCTATTATTTAAAATTAAATTTTTATTTCTATTGGGAAATGTAACTGTGGGACTAGTTAAATATTGTTGAAAGATTAATCTAATATATGGAAAAAATTGGAATACAATAACTATAACTATTAATAAAAAAATATTTTTTAGAGAAATTCCTTAAGGGGGCCCATTATTGGCACATCTACCCTATTTTGAAAACTAAGAAAAAAAAAATAGACATGCTTACTGAAGAGTACACAGAAGAAAGAAGTTAAAAATATCCTATCAAAAACATGAATGTGAAAGAATGCCAAGTTCGTTAAATGTTTCGCTAATAAAAGAAGTGAGATCTAACTGCAAACCAAGTTCTTTTGGAGCTCCTTAAATCATAACTCCTGTCATGCATAATATTATTCAATTGCTTAAAATGATTTGTTATGTTACTTGTTATTCAATTGAGCGACTTAGCAAGTTTTCTCTTATTCAATTTTTTCTATTTAGTTGATCAGAAATTAAAGTTGATCCCTTCCTTAACTTATCAGTACCTTAACTTCAATATACTTATTCAAACACTCGCTTGACTAGATCTTTGCCAATCAGACTCTAGATTAAATTGTACTCCGACTCAAAGATTAAAGTTCGTAGCTGAAAACTTGCCAAGTCGCTCTATTGAATAACAAGTAACATAACAAATCATTTTAAGCAATTGAATAATATTATGCATGACAGGAGTTATGATTTAAGGAGCTCCGAAAGAACTTGGTTTGCAGTTAGATCTCACTTCTTTTATTAGCGAAACATTTAACGAACTTGGCATTCTTTCACATTCATGTTTTTGATAGGATATCATTATTTTTTGTCAAATCACTTCTTTTATGAGCGAAACCTTTAACGAACTTGGCAATTTTTCACATTCATGTTTTTGATAGGATATCATTATTTTTTGTCAAATAAGTAGGTTTTGAAATAATTAGGTTAAATTAGTTAAATTTGTTTTATTTAATATTAATTAATCTTTCAGCTTTTTCCTGCATTTATTCACTGTTTTTTCCAGTTAAATTAAAAAATTTAACATTAGGACTGCTTATTGTTCCTTTAAATTCCACTAATAAGGATGTTTCTTTTACGTGATTGGGCACTACTTGATTATTTCGTCGACCAAAAACGTTTGTAGCCAACTTGGCGAAATATCGCTATATTGACGACAAAAATTAAGCATCAAACGTTATGCTAACATGGCACTATTTCTGGTATTTTGCCAAATCATTACTTTTAAGATCGGTTTGTTGTTTGTTGAAATTGCTTAAAAATCCCAATTTAGAACATTTTTAGAACGTTTTTTGCACATTTTCACCCTTTTTGAATTCCGTATTCTTTATCAAATGCCCTTAGAGATCATTTATATCTTATAAATAATTAACATGCCAAATCTTATAGTTGTAGGTCCTTCAGTAACACAAAAGTTGCATTTTTAGAATGTTTTTTGCTTCTTCACCCTCTTTTGGTTAATGGTATAAGCATAAAATATAGCCTATGTTTGAACCGGGTCGAATACCATCATTTTGGTATCATTAATTTTGAAATCGGTTCGGTGGTTTCAGAGATTAACGCCGATACTCGCCAAAAGTGTCGCCAACTTAGCACTATTTCTGATATTACGCGAAATTCTCATAAACTCTAAAATGCCAAACTTTATGTTTCCTGTCCAGTCCCTTAATATACAGACATCGCATTTTTAGAATGTTTTTTGCTCTTTTACCTCCTTTGGATTAGCGTAATCGACATAAGATATATCCTATGTTGGAGCAAAGACTGTCATTATCATTTTGATATCATTACTTTTAAGATCGGTTTGTTGGTTGCTGAGATTGTTTTAAAATTGGTATTTCGAACTTTTTTAGAACGCTCTTCACGGATTTTCACCCATTTAAATTTGATATTTTTTAGCAAATGTCATTAGTGATCATTTATATCTTATAAATAATTAACATGCCAAATTTTGTGCTTCTAGGCCCTTCAGTAAAACAAAAATCACATTTTTAGAATGTTTTTCGCTTCTGAACCCTCTTTTGGTTAGTGGCACAGACATAAGATATAGTCTATGTTTAAACCGGGGCGAATACCATCATTTTGGTACCATTACTTTTGAAATCGGTTCGGTAGTTTCAAAGATTAGCCCTGATACTCGCCAAAAGTGACGCCAACTTGGCACTATTTCTAGTATTTTGTGAAATTCTCATAAACTTCCATTGTAATCCAATAATTTATCCTCTAACCAACCATTAATGTTTAATTAATGGTGATTTCTGATTTTTTCCTATTTATAGATCCAATAACCTACCTCCACACCAAATTTCAACTTCTTAAGTCACCTGGAAGTAGTTAAACATTTCTATGAGTGAGTCAGTGAGTCAGTGAGTCAGTGGTAAAAACAGTGGTTTTCAGACGTCAATTTCTCGTGAACGGTAAAAGATTTTTAAAAAAAAATTTAGGATTTGGAAATTAGATGATGGCCTTATACGACACAAAAAATGCAAGTGTATAGGTCAAATAGAACTTAAGTTATTGAGGGGTCAAAAGTGGCTCGAAATGGTTCGGGTAATATAACCCACGGCCGGTGTATCGCCTTTTACTTTGTGAACTTGGCTGACACACTGCCGTGTGTCTAGATTAATACCCTGGGGAGTTGTTTTGAATATAAAAGTGCATCAAACGCCCATAGACTTAACATTACGGTGGTGAATTTTTTAAAAAAAGGGACCAGCAGTCTTAAGGCTCCTGTCCCTACGAGCGAAAACACTCGCGAGCTAATGCTATTCCTATGGGGAGGTTATTTTCTAACAACACGTTTGCATTTCGACATTTTTACTTTATTTATTTTATTTTATTTTTTGCATTGGATAGCTCAGGTGTCTCCTTATATCGCTCCTTTTTTACTTTTTCGATTTTGATTGCAGATGTTTTTTAAATGACACTCATTTTCGAAATCGGTTTTGAAAGCAAAACTAATATTTAAAAATATCGAAATGCAAGCGAACTATTAGAAAATAACCTTCCCTTAGGAATAGCATTAGCTCGCGAGTGTCTTCGCTAGCAAGGACAGGAGCCTTAAGAACAAAATAGAGTCTAAAACGTAAATTACGCTGTCTACGATTGTCAACAGCTTTATTGAATCAAATTCTGATAAAAAGGGTGATTAAAAAAATGTGGACAAACTGATATGGCAAATCAGGTATACGACAAGGATAAAAAATCACATAGGAACATAGGGCCGCAAACCACTAATTGAGTCACAAATACCGGGTGTTTCATTCTAGCTGCACCCGTTTTGAAAGTAATAATTTCGAGGAAAATAAAAACATTGTAATGGAAATGCAACGGTATGTACCTTTTTTGTGTGAAATGTGATAACGTTATACGAAAAGATCTGGAAAAACACATTGCTCAAGCAATCGATGATACCGGCTAAACTGATTACCACAGTCCAAAATGTGAGGTGCCAAGTGCATATTGCTGGTGCGCATAATGCAAACTTCTGACATTTTTGTTTGGTGTTATCACATTTAAAACAAAAGTGAGAATGTCTGTTAAATGTTTTATTATAATATACTTCAGTTTTCTGAAATTTATTACCGTCAACCCAAAATTTAGTTAGGATGAAACACCCTATATTTGTGACTCAATTAGTGGTTTGCGGCCCTATGTTCCTATGTGATTTTTTGTCCTTGTCATATGCCTGATTTGTCTTATCAATTTGTCCACGTTTTTTTTAATCACCCTGTATAAACGCTTCTCTTACTGCATGGATGTTCTTTTTTGTTACTTTCCAGTTACTAACTGGTCAGCTACAATTTTCCAATAATTTACACAAAGACCGTCAAAGCAGGGAGAGAACAATCACGAAAATGAATTGCATTTATTGTTTAGATAACCCACCATACACAGAAGATTTTTTATTCCAGTTATGACCCGTGATATTACGCAAAACATCCATTTAACACCTTTCCACGAATTTCCAAGGCTAATCTTTGCAAAACAAATCTGTAACAGAGGCTATGCAACTTCATGCCGTCCGTCCCTCTGATCTCTTTCATCTTATGTTATAGACGACGCCTACATTAACACATCTGATGTGTCCCAAAGGGGGTGACCTGTTGTTGAACCCAGACGATTGAAACCTTGAGCTCCTTTGCGTCCGTTCCCTGCGATGCCCACTAGCTGCAGTACAGAGCTTGGCAGCTGGGAAGTTCGGATCGCGAGCAGCCAATCAGAGTTCATTAACGATAAAGCTTCGCCAAAGTTTTCCTACAAAGGATATGCAATAATAATAATATTTCTGTGTTAAGGGTGTATTCGAAAAAACGCTTTTCCACCTTCAACAAGGTGGAAAAGCGTTTTTTCCGCCTTCCGCCTCGAAATTTTCCGATACAATTTCAGGCACATTTATAAAAGTAGAAACATGAAACTTGCTGAGGGGATTCTTGAAGAGACGTATGAGGTGCCGTGTGATGTCTTTTTACGCTCAATTCATTCAAATAGGAAAAAATGCCCTTTGTACAGAAAAATTTCACCTATCCAATGCAGAAAAAATCATTTAAAAATATTGAAATGTGACCGAGATATCTTTATAAATTTCTAGCATAGGATTAGCATTAGCGAGACAGTCTTTTTTGTCTGACTGAAGTAGCCTCTTAAGGGTGTATTCGAAAAAACGCTTTTCCACCTTCAACAACTCGAAATTTTCCGATGCAATTTCAGGCACATTTATAAAAGTAGAAACATGAAACTTGCTGAGGGGATTCTTGAAGGGACTAATGAAATGCCGTGTGATGTCTTTTTAAGCTCAATTCAATAGAATTTCAGTTATAAACAATTACCTTATCAGTATGACCCCCTTTTTTCGTTCCCAGATCTCCCGCTTGGGAAAAATCGTTTGAAATGCCGTTTTTGATTGCTTTTTTTCGCAATATTTTCTGTATTTATCAAAGAATCGACAATCACGGCACCTTGTGCACTTTCCAAATAAGAGATTTTGAAAGTTGGTGTATTTGAGAGCAAAAATGAATTCAAAAATAAATGGGAAAATAAGCAGTTTGAATCGAAATAAACCCTTAATCCCAGTTTTTAAAATGTAGGTACTTTTTTCTTTCTTTCTTTTTCTTTTTTTTCTGTTTTCTTTTCTTTTTTTTCTTTTGATTGATTTTAGAATTTTTAACCAGTTGGAAAAGGGTTGTTGTTTTCGGTGGAGAATAGAAATATATGAGACATATCTGAATCCTTGTGATATCCGCATTTTATTCTTTTTCTGATTGGTCCAAGAATATTAATGTTTAATCTACGGCATGCGTAATATATGATTCTGTTATTACATAAATCACATTTTGATCATCATAAAAATGATATTTTTACTGACTTTTACCAACTCAATGGGAAATATTCAAGCATTTTGCTTTTGGCAATGGATTTCAGCATTTTATTTTATTTTTAATAGTTTTTTTCTTCTAGTCTGAGTGTAACCGAATAATTGAACTAATTCAATTTATTAAGGAACGAATTACACGTGATTAAAAATTAGTTTTCTTTTGTTTATAAGAATTAATACACTGTTAAAAATATGAAAAATTAACTTAGACTTGAAAGATTATCATCTATCTGACAAATTAGAACACCACATAAACACCTATACAATGTTCTGATTGGTCAGAAAATGGATAGTCTTTAAAAAACAGAGGTATTTTTTTTTCTTAGTAATTTAGATTTTTTTTTTTTTTTTTTTTTTTTTTTTTTGTGGACAAACGTTTAAGAGTGTATTTCGATTCAAACTCCTTATTTTCCGATTTATTTTTTAATTCATTTTTGCTCTCATATGCATCAAACTGGCAAATTGTCTTATTTAGAAAGTACACAAGGTGCCGTGATTCTTTGATAAATGCAGAAAATATTGCAAAAAAGCAATCAAAATGGCATTTTGAACAGATTTTTCCGAAGCGGGAGATCTGTGAACGAAAAATGTGTCATACTGAGAAGATAATTGTTCATAAATCAAATTCTAATGAATGGAGCTTAAAATGACATCACACGGCACCTTGTACGTCTCTTCAAAAATCCTCTCAACAAGTTTCATGTTTCTACTTTTAAAAATGTGTCTCAAATTGTATCGGAAAGTTTCGAGCTGTTGAAGTTGATAATCGCAGATTTTGATTATTTTTGCATATGTTGTAGGATAGAGGTCCCTTAATCTCAGATTAATCAGATTTTATAGAACGCTCCTTAGTTCTCTAGAAACAGGGCGGCGGGGGGGGGGGGGTCTAATATTATAATACAACTTAAGTACATATTTTGTAACACAATTTTTACGTTGGCGTAGCTCATTCGGTAGAGCGTTAGCTCATTGATCCGTAGTCCTCGTATTCAATCCCAGAACGCGCTATGTTTGCTTTTCATATTTTTTGTTTTATAAATATATTTTTTAATTACAATTTAATAAACTCATTGTTAATTAAAAATTGTGTATCAATTATAATTTTTATGTGTTTATTTTTAATTATAACTAAATCGTTGCATAAAACTGTTATTTTTATAATGATTTTTAAAATAATTTTCATATATTCTTTAAACTGGTATTTAAAAAAAAAATAATTGTAAAATGTATTTCATATATACTTTGTCGATGTAATGGTATCTAATAATTATTTCAATTCGTGAATTTAAAGTAACACCATTTATATGTTATCCCAATAAGAGAAGTAAATACGATGATAATACTGTTCTATTTTCAAATTAAGAAGCATAATTATATTTAAAAATAGCATAAGAATTAATTTACAAACTCTTTTTTGCATATTAAAGATTTTTAATTTTGTAATATGTATATGCTTCGCTTTGAATCAGTTTAAGTTCGCATTTATCTTCTTTTTGCATTTATTTTTATTTTTGCCACCATTAGAGGGTGCCACAAAAGATTTTGGAATTTTTGCTAATCATAATAGATCCATTTTTTTTTTCTTTAAATGCTGAGAAAAGTTTAATAATTATTAAAAAATCAAAAAGGCTAAATGAAAATTAAATATTTAAATTGCAATTAATGTACGATTTTAAGTTTTTAAATTGAGAATATCAAATTATAATCTCAAGTATATTGATAAAACAATTAAAGAGAAAACAAATGTAGCGCATTTCAATAATGCAGTATTTTCATCGTATTCATTTCCAGGCTATACATAAAGGATGTTTCGCTAAAATCAGGAATTGGCGCAATTATTCAATATCATATATCGGTAAATAATAAATTAAACTAATTTTAGGTCAGTTTAAAAAGTAACCGTTTTATATAACAATTTAGTTACAAATAAATAAATAAAATAAATACGTTAAAATTATAACTGATACATAATTTTTAATTGACAATGAGTTTAGTAAATTTTAATTACAAGTATATTTACAAAACAAAACGGAACACGTAGCGCGTTCCGGAGTCAAACTCGAGATCCGCAGGTTTAGGAGCTAATGTTCTGCCGAATGAGCTACGCCGACGAAGGCGCTGTATTACAAAATAAGTACATAAGCTATAATAAAGTGTTAGACACCTTCCCTCTTTTTCCCGAGAACAAAAGAGCGTTGTATAAAATCCATTGACCCGAGATTTACGTTACAAAGTATGTGCTTAAGGGTGTATTTCGATTCAAACTGCTTATTTTCCGATTTATTTTTGAATTCCTTTTTGCTCTCAAATAACTAAACTTTCAAAATTTCCTATTTGGAAAGTACACAAGGTGCCGTGATTGTCGATTCTTTGATAAATGCAGGAAATATTGCAAAAAAAAGCAATCAAAAACCGCATTTCGAACCGATTTTTCCCAAGCGGAAGATTTGGGAACGAAAAAAAGGGTCATACTGATAAGATAATTGTTAATAACTCAAATTCTAATGAATTGAGCGTAAAAAGACATTACACAGCACCTCATACGTCCCTTGAAGAATCCCCTCAGCAAGTTTCATGTTTCTACTTTTAAAATTGTGTCTGAATTGTATCGGAAAATTTCGAGCTGTTGAAGGTGGAAAAGCGTTTTTTCGAATACACCCTTAAGTTGTATTATAATATTAGAACCACTGCACTGTTTTTTCTTTTTTTTCTGATGAGTTAAATAATAAAATTTGTTCTTCACGAGGGACTCGAAATAATTAAAAACTAAGTAAAAGAGTAACCAAGAATGTTTCCGCACAAGAATCCCCCCCATTTTATGAACCCTAGCGAAAGTCACATTTACTTTGTTTGAATTTTTTATTATCTAAATATTCTATTTTAAATGAGTTGTAATGCCCCGACCCCACACGAGGCCAGGAAAGACGGCGGTTTAAAAGGTAGTACTCTATTATTAGAGAGTGACAGTTTAAATCCCTAGCTAATGGTGCAACCCTTTGAAATAACGGCGTGGTGAGTGGGAAAGATACTTGATCATGCGGGAGCACTTAAGGATGACAGCCTGGAGTCGAGATAAAATAATGGCGACCATCTAGGCAATCATTCGATGGTTCCGAAAAATGGACCCCCCACAGCCAGTTTTCTCACGGAATATTAAAGAGTAGTACCGTGTGCAAATAAGAGTTGGACACACAGGATCCAATGAAATTGCGTGTTATGAAGGAATAAGAAAAGATCGTTGGTAAGTAGCAAGAGAGGAATGATGGATGGCTTTCGGGAGGAGACATAGATGATGATACAAAGAGAGAGGAGGATTCTGAGAGAGGGGATTCAAGAGAGGAGGAAATAGGTTCCTCTCTAGGAGTTGGTGGAAAGAGAAGCCTCTCCGAAGCCGAGAGCAAAGAGTGTCTGATCACGGCACATACTGAGGGTGCATTGTAAGAGCTGAGCAATATAAAGACTATGAATTACCAAGTTGCCTGAACTTATACCCAAAGTGGACTTTCTACAAGGTTTGTGTTGTATTTTGATTCATAATTATTATTTCTTTTTAGAATTATATCAGATTTAATTGATATAAATAAATTGAAATTTTATATCCACGAAACGGAATGTACTTATTAGTCTTGCCTCCGAAGTAGCATCACCGCTTAACGCTACCACTTCATAACCCGAGGCCGTACAGAGTGCTTCAGAGGGTCAGAACTAGTGTTTCCAGATATCCCTAGTAAGGTGAGACGTCCCGATTTCAGGACCTCCAAGACTCGTCATGTGAAACGATTGTGCGGGACATCAATTTTTCACGGTGTAAGTTTTTTAACTTTTGTTCAGACTCTATTTTTTAGTCTGTATACAATGGAAATTATTATAAAATTTATTAATGACAAAGTATGACTAATCATATAAAATAAGTTTTTTGAAAAGTTTTGATATGATCGTAGAATTTAAGAAAGTAAAATTATGATCGCCAGTAGGATTTAATGTTTAAATTTACATAATTAATTGTATATTAAGAGCAAAATACTTGGAGAGATTAATAATATCTGTTGCTTAATTTAAGGCTAAATAAACTATAACTAGAACGTACGTTTGTACTGAATATATAAATAAATCGTCCTGTATCATTTACTATTAATATTTAGCTCTCAGGCTATCAAAGCCTGAAAGCTTATCTGACCGCCCAGTCTGTATGTATATACGTATACGTATGCATGCACACAGGGCCGTCGCTAGAAGTGATCTATGGGGGGGAGGGCTCAAGAGATTGTAGGGGGAGGGGCTCATATATATATTTTTTCTTTTTCTCTGACACAGAAAGATAAATTAGTGCATATTTTTACTGTAGGTATTACGTTTCTTATTAAACTGTTGTAATAATTTCATTTTATACTAAGAAAATTATATGATGATGAAAATTTTGAGTATATAACTGGAGCAAAATTAAACATCATGTGTATATATGTGTGCTTCATATGTACAAATAGGATGAGGGAGTGTTGAATTACTTATTTTAGATACAAGTTAGTGATTCTGCAAAACTGTATAAGGATCTCAATATTAAATTAGATTTTTGAACAGAATTTAATTTGAATTTTCGTAACAGAAATTCATTTAGTGACCTTGGAATCTTTTCCAGGGCGGGGGGGCTCAAAATATTTTAGGGGGGCTGAGCCGCCCATAGCGCCCCCTTAGCTACGGCCCTGCATGCACAGGGTGTCCAGCAAATAAGACCCCGATTTCAAAGTTAAATTTCTCAAAAACAAAGATCGATAGAATTATGCGGTAAACAGTCTGTTACTTAGGTAAGCTGTAAAAATTTTATACAGAAGTTTCGAAAGGTGAATATTTTAAAGAGATTGTATTCTGATTGCAAAGAATGCTTGACTTGATTTTTTTTTCTTGTTTTAGATTACTTGCAGAGAGCGAGTTTTTCTCCGTACAGTGCCATATTTTAACAATTTTGGGGACTAAATTTTTGGAATTTCTGAAATTCGAGTCAAGTCTCATAAAACTTTTTGCAATGTAAACAGGTTAAGCTTAATTCCGTGTCTCCCGTTTCAAAAAAAGTTAAGTGACTTAAAAATTAAGTGACTCAACTATCTCAGTGCGAATATAGTATTATTCTATGTGAGTGAAATTTGTTTCCGATGTGTTGGCGAAGCATCTTCGCAGGGTTCATTGTAATTGGTTGCTCGCAAGCAGAGTTTTCCAGCTACTAACGTCTAGTATTCGTTACAGCGAACCTGCCTGTTATGTGGAGCAAGCTAACCGCCAGCGACCGCCTCTTCATTCAGTGGCGAAAGTTACACATTCCTTTCAACTCGGCAAACCACTTTCTCATTTGGGTAACTCTCGGTGGTTGATCCTTCGTCCTTGGCATATATGCGATGTTTAGTTCTCTTCTACTACAGAAGCTGGACAACGCCTCCTTGTTGAAAGAGATGGAGAGAAAGCATGGATTTGCCTAAACAAAAGAATTACGTGAAAAAGTATTTTGTGCTCTGCCACAAGTTACGGCATTTATTTATGCAGTGTAGTAGAAAGGTGGTGCAAATAGCGCCCCACTGACTTAGGCACAAAGCACTTCACAGCAGGCGATGACAAGCGCTTCACCAAAAACTTATGTTACCACTACCACGGCGAAACTCGATGAGTGCTCGAGTTTGGCCGCGCCACTACCAAAGAATTGAGAAGAATTGGAAAAATGAGCAAAATTTGGTTCTAAATTTTTATAACTGTTGCAAATGGAATCGAACTCGGTTAATACGAGAAGCAAAATATAAATTATAAAGTTAAAGGATTATAAAAGTTCTCGTATTAATCGTTTCCCTTGGGGGGGGGGGGGGCGAGCGACTCGTATACGTGCCGCAAAGAGGCTTAAGAAGCTTCGTTTATCCCCACCAGTAAAAATTTTACTGTAAAATTTGCCTTATTTAATCGGACCATTTTCTCGATTTAATAAAGAACAAATTTCTGTTTTTAAAAACCGGTGACAAAACATTAAACATTTCGTAAAAGGTTCCGTCTCGAAGGTGTTAAACGCCTTAATCGTGAAGATATTCAGGGCTGCGGATTCGAAGTCAGATCGTTTTTTGGCAAAAGAGTCGAAGTCCGAGTCTCTAAAAATAATTCGATTCCGGCTCTAGATTTTTTTTGTTATACATTTTAAGGTGAAATTAAAACCAATTATATGTAATTTTAAACCTATAAAATAAATTATTATTGTTATTTATGGGCTAAATCTGGCTACTCAAGTTAAAGATGACCGATTACTGCTGTATACAAAGTAGATACAGGATAGATACAGGGTAAGTACAGGACGTACTTGATGTACCGAGTAAGATGAAAACTGTTTTAATTCATAATTGTTTGGTAGATATTTTACATTAAGTATATAAGTTCTTCTTCTCATATTTTGGGGGTTTTGGATAGAGCCCAAGACCTGAGGTACAAAAACTGCAAAAATACAAGGCCCGGAAAAAGAGGGCAATTTTTCTAACAGGCTCTGTAACTATGAATAATTAAGACAATTTATATTGATAGGCCGGATCAGACTGATAAAAAGAAAAAAGAAAAAAGAAAAAAGCAGGCTGACAAGCCCAATATAACAAATTTGAAAGAATGAAACTACATCGATAAAATAAAAATAGGAACAGTTTACCATGGGCATGATTGTGTTAAGAATAAATACAAAGACATGGCCGAACTTTTTAGGAGACGGACCATAAAATTTTGTCTCTTTCCGGAGATAACGTAAAAATCAAATTTGCGCTATCTTCGGAGGCAAAAATCACTACACACATATAATCCAACAGCCGATCGCACAAAACCCTAAGTCATCGAGCCCAAGAAAAATTCCTTTATTTTATGGAAGAGTAGTAATAGAGCACGGGCACGGTTGCAAGTAAACTGTCATTTTCGCTGTTTGGGTGGCAGAAACTTCGCCGTTCCTTGTTTGTCGTCGTTTAAATCCACAGCAATCTTCCCGATATCATGTCTTTTTCGTCCAATCATGATTATTATTTGGGAAAATATAGTCCTGTCTGGCTAGGCTTAACCTTTTTCTAATGTTTCATTCACCCTCTGCCCCCCCCCCCCCCCCGATATATAGAAAAAAATAAACATTTATTGTTGATCTATATAGTTTAAAAATTCTGTTCTGTTTACGGCTTTCTACTGATAATAAATCAATAATGAATACAGCAAATTAGGTTTCTTCCGTCAAAAATTACACTTTCCGCCCTTTGCCCCCCCCCCCTCCTCTGATCATATACAGTTTCATATTTTTAAAACTCTTTATTTTGTTTAAATAAAATTTGTCGCATTTATTTCTGACTTATCACAATAAATAAATAATAATTTAGATTATCTCCAGCTTATCCGAAATATGTATGCTTCCATTCTTAGCCCCCCCCCCCATTCCCATCATGCAAACAGGGGCGTAGCTTGAAATTTTTATTGGGGGGGGGACCAAAATTTGGCGCCTTTTAATGTTTTGCCGCCCTTTAATTATTTGCACATTTTTTAGGAAAGGGGGGGGGGTAGTTATGCTACTTTTTATCTTTAGTTATTTATTCACGGCAATGGCATCTATTTAGATGATATAAGTGATACAGCCATGGTTAAATTTCCATTTTAAGCGTGCATGCACATGTGTTGATAAAATATCTCTCCCAGCTCTTGTTTTTTCAAGGTCTAAAAAGGCAATGTAGAATGTTTGAAGAGAATCCGAATCCTGGATCCTTAAATTCATTTACCTTACATGATAAGAACAATTATATTTGGAAGAAAAAAAATACAGAACGCAAAGTTAATTACAATAGAGTTATAGTGGTTTCACTGCAGCTCCCGCCCGAAACTTGCTGGTCAATAAAATTGAATTTAGCTTTCAATTTTTTCTGATGAGATCCTCTGAGATCGTGCCCACTACTATCAGTCCCACCAATATAAAAAAGGAATGTTAATTCTCTCCAAAGCAATACGCCGCTAATCGCCTTGGAGCGTAGGAGGTTGTGGGTTCGCATCCCACTGGCTCCATTGCACGCACTCTTTGTGTAGAGCTCCTGGTTGTATTTCTCTTGTGATGTAAAATTTCCTTGTGCTCGTCCCTGTATATTGACGATGACTTACAAGCAGGCTTCGTGTCGAGCACACAAGTCAGATGTATATTGTTCAATAAATAAATAAATAATTCTCTCTATGAACATTCGACCCCTTTTCAAGGAAGTAACGGTGGTCTATATACCAAATATACTGAATATTCCAGTTTCTGTAGAATGGAATAACATATTTTCCCTTTTATTATCTTAGTTCCCCAGTAAATACATATAAGTAAAAAAAAAAAAATCTGTATCGTACTGCAATTATAACACAAAACTTTAAAGTACTTATTTTTTTCTAATGTGCATTTTTTAAATCGGTCGCACGATTATTCTATTAATTATACAGTACATTAACGAATACTTTTTTATCCTGTCACTTTTTAACATTAAAAGACAGTCGTTCAAAATAAATTTAATTTTTTCTTTCTACAGTGGTTACTTTAACAGCAAAAATCAATTGTCTCCAAATCCCTTTATCCAATCATTTGAATAAAAACCTATCTAAACCCTTAAGCAACATGCTCAATTTAGCAATAGTATGCTGAATACCGGATATCATTAAATTTCGTCAAAAGTAATTTATCACAATAGCAATTAGCGACGCAAAAACTCAGATGCATAGAATATTTCAATCTCGATTTAAAATAAAGACATATACACATATATTTTGGAATTTCAGATAGAAGAGTTCACTTTGCACGTCGGTACGTCGTGTTGTTTATTGAGTTAATTGAAAACTGTTATTTTTCAGATAAATCAAATTTAAGCTGTAATGTCCACCGCAAGACAGAAAAAAACCCATCAGAAGAGTGACAATAACTTGAAATGTATATGTACAATTGATACAACATAACAAAATTATATTTAGGAATTATATTATAAAACAAAAATAGAGCCAAAAAAATCTATTGCTCAGTTGAAAACATTTTTGAAAAACATTTTTTTTACCACTTGATCAATAATCCTTGCAAGAATTGAATCAGCGCCCCTTGTTCAATAGCAATGCATTTTTAATTATAATGTTACAATTTTAAATACAGTGTTTTATACAATAAAGTCTGTGAAAATGCAATATGTGGATACCAAAAGCCTAAATTTAAAAAAATCATCTAAAACTGAATATTTGTTTGGTTCCATTCGATTGCATCTTACTATGTTTGATTGCATTTTCGAAAAACATTTGTATAAGTAAGGGTGTATTCTGATCCAAACTGCTTAATTTCACATTTAATTTTGGATTCATTTTTGCTCTCAAATGCAGCAAACTGACAGATTATCTCATTCAGAAACTATACAAGGTGCCGTAAAGCTCGATATTTTGATAAAGGCAGAAAATAGTGTGAAAAATGCTGTCAAAGTAGGCGTAGTGAACCGAATTTTCCGAAGAGGAAGAGCTGGAGACGAAAAAAAGGACCATGCTGAAGCAATGATTGTTTGTCAATCAAATTCTAATAAATGGAGCGAAAAATAAGATCATACGGCACCTTGTACATCTCTTCGAAAATCACTCCAGCAAGTTTCATGTTTCTATTTTTAAAAATGAGTCTGAAATTCTATCAGAAAATTTCGACGTGTTGAAGGTGGAAAATCATGTTTTTGAGTACACCCTTAAACAAAAAATCCTTTTAATTTGACGGGAAGCTTCATTCCTGCCCAGTTCTGGGTTAAAACTAGGTCGATTATTAATAATGTAAAAGTTTCAGAAATCACCGTTAATCAAAAAATAGCTATCTGTTTAGGAAATAAATAATAAAAATCATTAAAACTTAAATTTACCGGAAAACTGAGAATGCTACTCGATTTTTTTCCACTAATAATAGCAATGATAATAAATGAACTCACAACTGCGTCAGAAATATAAACATTGTACTTTAAGAACATGCTTAACTAAAGGAAAATATGTACATTTTTTTACCTTCGACTGCATCATCGTTTTTCATCCACTTTTTCATAAATTTGCATCATTTCTCCGCTCCATAACTTCTTTTCTGTTTTGTTCTCTATTGTAAGATCCTGTTTTTTTTCAGTCATCACTCATGACTGAATTTCTTCTGTCTGGACGACTACGAAAGACAGCTTTTTATTTTATTTTAAAAATTGAACGAAAAAAATCGCTAGTTTTGAAAAGTCGTGTTATTAGCTTCAGTACCAGCTGACAACACTAGATACTGGACAACAAAGATGTATGTAGGGGACGCCCGGAAATTACCTAACCTCACACAAGGAAGGACATAAGAAGGGAGTTAAAATAGTTAAGGTCAGATGACCCTGTCGAGGATCATCAACCTTGGATTGGAATAAGGGGACAGCTTTTCTCCGAAAAATCAAATTACATGTAGTGATCGAACAATGTCCATTTCCGGAATGCGTTCTTGTTTTCGCACTGGGGATAGCGCCTGGTAGTAGTAATCTTAAAATGTTTCAAATGTAATGGATCTCCTATATTTTTTTGAAACCATAATTTATTTTCTTATAAATTTTCAATAATATTAATTCCAAATCACGTTACTGTTATTTCATTCTTTTTGTGTGTGTGTGTGTGTGTGTGTGTGTGTGTGTGTGTGTGTGTGTAAAAAATAATCTAAGAATGCCACATTAATAACAAAAATTTTAGGTGCCTACCGGCGCCTTTAAACCTTCCATGGCGTCCTTTTTGAAATCCTCTTTTTTAGGTGCCTGACTGCGCCTCTAAACCTTCTGTGGCGCCCTACTACTAAAACATATTATAGAACCATTCAAACGCACTATAGTCGTTTCCACACTTCTTTTCCCTTTCTATCTATTTCTAAGGGTGACCAACAACTACTATATGAAGGAAATAATTCTACATCTATCCTGGAATTCATTACAAGTCTGTTTTTGAAATTTTCTATTTTGGATGCATAAATTTTCTTCGAGATAGGAGTGGGGGAATAGAGATAGTAACAAGTCTAAAATTAAGTGCCCTTTTCATGTTCTCTAAGTGAATAATACTTACTTTGTAATTTTACATTTAAAATTAAGTTATTTTATAATTACTTGTTACTACGAAAAAAGCCTTTTTTCAGGGCGACTGACGGCGCCCTTAAACCTTCTTTGGCGCCTTTCTACATGAACATATTGGGAGGGGAAGCTCCCCCCTCTCCCTCTAAAGCTACGTCTCTGCATGCAAATAAGTTTTTTTTTTTTAATTTCTATAAAAAAAAATTCTATTATTTTTTTTTCTCTCTCCAGAGACAAAAAATAATCAAATGTATCAATACAAATATATCGATTTTTTATCATCTCTTTTATTCCGAAAAAATTTCTTCCCTCTGCCCCCCCCCCCCCCTCCAGCAGAATGAATTTTAAAACTTTGAAATTCTTCATTTGAAAAGAAAACTGATATATTTGTTGTTCACTAATAAGAATAAATAAATAATGATTAAATCACTTCCTAACATTCCGAACTTACGCTTCTCCATGTAGCCCCCCCCCTTCCGGAATACAAAGGAGTTTTTTTTAATCTTTATTTTACATAAAAAATCTTTTCAATTTATTGTTCCGTAGTCGCAAAAATAATTAATCATATAACTTATACTCAGTTTCTGAAATTCTCATCCAGTCTTCTCTTTGCCCTCCCCCCCCCCCCCTGTGATGTAGAATCACATATAGTTTTCTTAAATTTTACATTTTTCTAAATTACAGTTAAAACTAATTTTTAATTAAATATCTATTTTATCTTTGTGTCTTATTTCAATCCCACAATAACTTTCCGTTAAAAAGTAAAGAAAGAAAACATGTAACATCTGCTGTATCAGTAAAACGATTCTCAGATAAAAAGTTCCTTTAGATGAATTTTCGGCTTCGCTAAAATAATAAAAGAAAGAATAAAGATCGAATGTGTTTGCGGTCAGTAAAATTTCATTTTCTCTCTGCGTAATGTTGAGCCTAACTTCTTTATTACATAAAAACTTTTCATGTACATGCTCTGTATTTTGTCTATTGATAACATTCTCCCAAAACAGACATATAACGTACGATTTTGGCGCGAATTCTTTTTGGCGTATTTTTTTTAGGACTGCCCATTTCTGGTTGCCCTGCATTAAATTCAAAATCATCTTAATTGTTGAAGCGTAACAGAAAATTTCATGGTTATGATACCATTCACTTTTCATATGCTCCTTTTCGCCAATTCCAAGATGCCAATGTGTGAATTCTGAATGAGAAATTCAATTGCCTCTCTCTCGCTTCATGCACTCAGTCATGTAACAAAGGTCTCTTGAAAAATGGTTACAGGCACCATCCCTAATTATTTCAGTAAGAAATGATTTAATTTTTATAACTCTACTTTAAATAAACAAAGTTCTCAAAAGGCATTTATTTTATTGATCACAGCCTACAACTCTAGCGAATGCATTTTTTTTTTGAAAAAAAAACCTGGTCGCAATACTTTAAAATACAGATCTACACTACAGAAACTATGGTGCCTACACCAGGCATTCGCAACTTTTTCAAACATCGAGGGATGGTGCCTGCTGTTATTTGCCTGCTGTTATTTGCCTGCTTTTATTAGCCAGCTTTTATTTGTCTGCCAATTTATTTTCTGGACTAGTTCATTAGAAATTATCTGAACTATATCGGGACTATTATTTGGACTACTTATAAGTGTGAAATTGGATTATTAATGCCTGTCTTCAAATAGTTTCGAATGACTGTCTCCTCGTCAGATAAGTCCCACTTATGTTTGTGAACCATGGATTATTAAATAAGTGCCCCCTTTGTTCACAGAATGTTGTTTGAAATGCGTATGTTCCTGTGAATTATGTCTGCTGGATTTTTCTTGATGGACCTCATGGAGTTGGATTATAGTGCCGATTTATCTTTTATTTGAGCGATTGATTCTTCTGATCGGGACCTTTCGAGATGCTCGGTGTTAACGCGGCCGCTCGTTAAATTTTCTCCTGCCGATGTAAGCCTAAGAATCTACGACTGGCGATTTGTGACTCTTATTTCACCTCCGTTAAACGTTTACTGACATAATGTTTTTATTTCATCTTAGCCGTGTACTTCAGTGACGATTCCATATGCTCTCGACTAAAGTGACACAGAATTTCGTGTTTGACGTTTAAATTCTTCGTCATTCGTCGATAATATGATCTTCACATTGGATTTATTCTTTAAATTTTTGGATGCTGACACTGATGTTTTTCACAAAAATAATTACATGCGCTATACTATTAAAAAAACCCCCTTAAAACTACAGCATTGATCAATTTTGTGTCTGTAATTTTGTGCGCTATTGAACGTTTATTTTTACGATAATACTGTTACAAGTTTATTTGTAGTAGTTGAAAGTTTAAAAAAAAAATGAGTGAAGAAGACATTCATTGATAAATATTTACAGCATAAATTTCGCAGATGAGAAAGTGTATGCTTTTATATTTAATAGGTTAAATCTCAATTTTCTATTTTAATTATATGATATTTTTATTTAAAAAAAAAATTATGTTGAGTAATTTTCAACCATTTTTAGTTTATTATGTATTAGTTTTTCTGTGCTCTAATTGAATTTCTTTAAATGCGAACAGTTATAAATGATTTTAGATTGTCTTGAAACATTTCACAGCTTTACAAGTGCTATTTAAAAACTATGATACAAACGATAGCATGATAAAATTATATTTTTCAAATATCTAAGTACTTATTGCTGTGCACTTTTTGCTGAAAGTCGTTTGAGAAATATCAAGACAGTTTATTACTTTTTAAAGAAAGTATTTTTATAATTTCCATTATTAATTAATGACTATATATTTTGTTTATTTTTTTTAATACAGTTATTTTTGAAGTGTTATAAATTGACGTATATTCCTTTTTCTTTTTCATAAATTTTATATTATATTTCCATGTAGATGAAAAAGTTCTAGGTAAGTTAATGGTGCATCTCTTTTTCCTATAAAAAATAAGGCATGATGTTGTCGGGTTGCAACCATTATTTTTTTAATATGAGGTTTATATAAAAGAAACAATACAGAGAAAGATGCATGTGAATACTGGTTATACAATAAGGATGTATGCACCTTCATATATTATTGACAGTGGGCTCATTTTCAGATAAATAAAATTTTATCGTTTGAATCACATGCCATGTGCACATGACATAAATAATAATAATGATGCATGCATAATCGAATTATAAATTCATGTATCAAAAATATATTATTACATTTTATCCTACTTTTCTTTCCTGATTTTTTTCACTTTAAAGGTAAGTTGTGCTTTATATTGTTTGTACAGTAATTTTATTGGGAGATTGTTTTTATTTGTGCAAAGACTAGCCATGTTCTTATTTGCATAATTAAACCTATCTAACATCTTAATATTCTTAAAGTGTGTGCATTGTTTATATCTGTTCGAATAGAATTATTTTTACACTCTAGTCTGAAAAAAAAAAAAAAAAAAAAAAAAAAAAAAAAAAAAAATTATAAGATGAATAAGATACAGTATGATACTGAATAAGATACAGTATGATACTGAATAAGATATAGTATGAATCATTATTTTCGTCAATTATATTAGCTAATAAAAACTTCAATTTTAGGAGTGTTCAATTAAAAAAAAAAACTTTTGATAAATTCCTTAATATTTATTATGATATTTCTTATGCATTTCATTTAGGATATAAACAGTGCATTAAAACAAAATATCGTCTTAACTAAAGTGACTAATTTCCCCCCTTCTAATTTATTTTAAGACATTTTATACATATATTTCCAGTGTTTGTTTTTCCTATTTGCACCCCACTTGCAAAAATATTTCGTTAGAGAGGGTCCAGTTTTCTAATATTTAAATAAATATTGAGATTTTTTTTCATGCTTTTTCACTTTTATAAATGTAAAACACAATTTTGATTAGTTTATGGATAGACATTTATTTTAAATTTTTAGCGTCTATTTAAAAATACTCTCACATATAGCTGCTTTTATTATATTGCATTGTAGATAGGTCCATTTTTTTAATAATCAGATACTGTGCTCGTTTGTTTATTTTCGTATTTTTATAATTTAGGATATAAATTGTTTATAATGACTAAAAACAGGTCACGTAAATTGACACAAGATCCATCTGTTGTGTTTAACTTTAAGTTTAGACCTGTTGCAAAACAGGTAATGTCTTTTAAAACTAATATGGATTCTGAAACAATTGGTTTAGATTCTAATTCTTTTGAGATTTCATGTTTGAGTAGTTTAAAGGATTCTATTAACAGATATTCTAGATCTGTTGTTTCGGATGTTCAGAAATTAATTGATCCTATTTCAAATGAGAATAATCCAGAACTCATGGCAAAATTTAATTCCTATCAAAAAGAAATTGAATTAAAATTTAATATTTTAAGTGATTTGGTGTGTAATGTTCAATCTGAGTGGACTGTTTTACAAAAAAATAATGACCAGTTACATAGGTTAAATGAGATGTTGTTCGAAAAAGTAAGAACACTGAACTCGTCCAAACAGTCTATGCATAATGAGATAGCTATTCAATGCGACATTGATGAATCCAAATTGGATGAACCTCTTAATGTTATTAAAGATAAGGAATGTAATTCTAGTGGGAAAGATTTGGCCAAATTTCTAGATAAAGTTGAATCTGAAACACACATAAATTCTGGTACGAATAACTCTAAATTATCAAAAAACAAAAATACTGATCTTATTTCAATACCGGATTACATCCTAAATTTATGTGAGCACAAAAATCAAGTTAGAGATTTATCTGACTGCACAAAAATAATTCTGTTAGGTCTTGATGACAATATAGGTATACCAGATATTATGATATCTATAAATGAAAAGATTGGCAGTACCATTCCTTCCATTAACTTTGAAAGAAAGCATAAATTAAGACAGGGATTAAAATATAACTGGACCATTAGTGTTACATCTTGGATATCTGATCTCTTAATTCAACATGGAAAATTAAATATTAATTCTGTTGACTACACTGTCAGGCCATTTATTAACATAAAACGTTGCTTTCATTGCCAACAAATAGGCCACCTGGCAAAATTTTGTGCATATGATTTGGCATGTGCTAATTGTGGTGAATCACACACTTCAGATAATTGTAAAAATGCTTCAAGATGCATTAACTGTATCGCACATAACCGTGCTTACAACAAGTTTTTCGACATAAATCACCCTGCTTTTTCCACTTGCTGTAATACATTTAAATTTTATTTCAAGCAAAAACAAGCTTTTAATCACTCTAAAATATAACGTAAATATTCAACACTTCTTCAAGTATGCTATTTCATGTATATTTAGTTATTTACATATTTTGTTAGTTACCTTCAGGTGATACTTGGATTTCTCCGCTCTTTTACACAGTATTTTTTTTACATTGTTAACCTTTTTATTCATAACACAAACATAAAGCATTAATAATTATATTTTTTTTCATACACTATTCTTTCGTAGATATATATTTTTTCATATGGTGTACACATTTTAATACATTGTTATTTAAAGATTACTTTCAATCATTTCATGATTTACATTTTTCGGGCATTGTTCATATCTCTGATTCTCTTTCATTCAACTGTTTCGTGAGCTCAGGAATAGATGAATGATTCAAAATTTCACATTTTTGATTTATTGATAGTTTTCTTCTGGTGGTTAAGCCCTAATTATCAGTAAGACTTCTGCGGTGAATCTTAAATGTTTGTTTACACAATTTATTTTTCTTTATTTGTATCTTTCGTGATAGATAAAAATTGCACATCTATTTTGTCTTAACTCGATGTAGCTACTCTATTTCTTAGTAGGTCTGTCTAATTATCAATTGCACTTCTCTTTACACACAGTGTTAGTGCGAATGTTCACTGGTGTATCAATATTACATTGGTGAAATTTTTACAGAGTTCTTTTTCTTTTGATATACTTGTGAATATTTGCAACTGACTCACTTTTCATACAACTTCTCTTTGCATGCAGCAATTACAATGTTTTTATACAAAGATTTTTACAATGGTAGTTTACAAAGGTATATATATTTTGCAGCATGCTTTGCAGAGGAAGTTATTCACATACATATACATTTACATATGCAATTGTTTAATTATCGGTCCTCTGTGAAGTTTTTTAGAACATATTGATTATTATCTTTAATACATAAGTCATTTCTGTACATTTTTTTTGTTTTGGTTATGGATGATTTAATCCAGTAATTTTTACCTTCCCATTTGCACTATTCCATGTTTTCCCGTTTACACACGTGAATTTCATTACTCTTTAGGCGTAATTTAGATAGATATAGACACTTTTTTTTGCATAACATTTGTTCGTAATTAAATATCATTTATATTCGCTTCTCCACATTTCTTTATTTTCATTTGGGTATACATGATACAGTAGTACTTTACACTATATTTACGACCATTAAAAATTAGTTTTCAGTCAATGAATACTTACACATGTAGCGGAGCTTACTCCTTTTTTATTAAAAATTCTAGCAAGATGCAAAATTTTATATATAGACTAAAATTCACACACTTATTCACTTTAAATTCAATACTCATCCTTTTATAATTTGTACACAGTACTTCCACATAAAAAAATACACTTTAGTCATTTTGTAAATAACGATGAGTGGTATACGACAGTCAAGGTGGTATTTAAAATTGCATACCTGTCAATGTTTTCACACTTCTGGTTCAAAGGATATGAAGTGATGATAAATTGTAATTTTTTATAAGCAAAGAGGCTGTCATACGTTTGCTTTACTTGTTAATACATGTCTTTTATTGGTCTTTATACCAGTTGTATCTTAAATTGAAGTTACTTTATAGGTCTCCATATTACATTTCCACACATCTTTCCCACAGTTCTAAACTTTTTACACTTTTGCATGAAAGTTCAGTCTCTCCCACTTAACAGTAATTATTTTTGAATAAAAGTATTTTTGGGAAGATACCGAATTCCTTACGGAGATTTCTTCTCTCATGTTACACTAAAATACCATTTTAGATGTCAATATAATGCAACATTGGTTTTAAATTTCAGATTTAACTTAATAAAAAAAATTCATCAGTTTAGGTATTAAAAAAAAGGACAAAAAAATTAGAAGATAAACATTTAGGAACATTGTTATCACATGGAAGTAAATGGTCAACGACAGTGTTTCAAAATTTTTTTCCATATGTTGCTTGTCTAGCATTTCTTGAACTCTCATCTCAGATATAAGTTTGTAGTAAAATTTATCTTGTAAACTTTTAAAAAAAATAGTGGAAATTTCAAAATTTCATATTATTCATTATTATGGACATTTTTAATCCTTCTATTTACAATATTTTTTTTGTTTATTTGTGTATTATGTTTTGTGTTTAATTGCATTATATTACTCCAGTATTTTGCTATTATTATTGTATTGATCAATACACATATTTAATGTTTCTTATTACAAACATTTTGGAATTTATTGCCAATTGGTAAGTGACCTGTGGACTTATACCTGATATTTTGTTTTATTTGTATGTGCACATTTTTTTATACAGGTCCTTGTCTAAATAAGACAAATTGAAAAGTGATCACAAATTTTATTAATGAAGCTGCAGCTGTTTCTAAGTAGAAACAATATATGATGTCATTTGTATGACAAAATTTATGGTACCAATATATTTATATCATGATATATAAATACTTTTATTTGGGATGGTTGCCTACTTAGAGAGAAGTTCAATTGCTGTTTACTTTATTTAGTAAATGTTTGGTTTGTTTTCATGAACATTTTACACATGGTTACTTGTAAGAGCATATGAAAATTGATTTCTCTTCCTGCATGTACCTTTATAGATTTTTTTTTTTCTCGCCTGTAAAAGGGGTGATATATGTGATGTAGAATCACATATAGTTTTCTTAAATTTTACATTTTTCTAAATTACAGTTAAAACTAATTTTTAATTAAATATCTATTTTATCTTTGTGTCTTATTTCAATCCCACAATAACTTTCCGTTAAAAAGTAAAGAAAGAAAACATGTAACATCTGCTGTATCAGTAAAACGATTCTCAGATAAAAAGTTCCTTTAGATGAATTTTCGGCTTCGCTAAAATAATAAAAGAAAGAATAAAGATCGAATGTGTTTGCGGTCAGTAAAATTTCATTTTCTCTCTGCGTAATGTTGAGCCTAACTTCTTTATTACATAAAAACTTTTCATGTACATGCTCTGTATTTTGTCTATTGATAACATTCTCCCAAAACAGACATATAACGTACGATTTTGGCGCGAATTCTTTTTGGCGTATTTTTTTTAGGACTGCCCATTTCTGGTTGCCCTGCATTAAATTCAAAATCATCTTAATTGTTGAAGCGTAACAGAAAATTTCATGGTTATGATACCATTCACTTTTCATATGCTCCTTTTCGCCAATTCCAAGATGCCAATGTGTGAATTCTGAATGAGAAATTCAATTGCCTCTCTCTCGCTTCATGCACTCAGTCATGTAACAAAGGTCTCTTGAAAAATGGTTAGAGGCACCATCCCTAATTATTTCAGTAAGAAATGATTTAATTTTTATAACTCTACTTTAAATAAACAAAGTTCTCAAAAGGCATTTATTTTATTGATCACAGCCTACAACTCTAGCGAATGCATTTTTTTTGAAAAAAGAACCTGGTCGCAATACTTTAAAATACAGATCTACACTACACCCCCCCCCTGCCCAGTTTGCTGATTGCCAAATATTTAAAAATAGTTATTTAAAAATATTGATTTAAAAAATTATTTATTTTTAAAAATATTTATTTAAAAAAATGCCAGAACTGTGTGTCATTAATACATGAAAAATAATCTTAATTATCGTTAACCTACAATCATTTACGCTTTCCCCCCCCCCTTTTGATACAAATATATTTGTATGCTAGTAGGAAAGAGTGAGAAGCATAAATTGTGATTTCTTAGGTTTTAAACTTAAAATCTTTAAGTTATTTTTATTTCTATGTAAAAAAAAAAAAAAAAAAACTAATACTAATAATAATAATATTTTTTTGTTTGTTGTTCTATAACGACAATAGAGAAATAATTAGTAATATAAATAATCCCCATTACTGAAATTTCCGTTTCCCTTTCTTCTCATATCCTCCATATAATATTCAAAATTTCAATGAAAAGCGTATTCGTTGATATCTAATAACTGTAACTATCTCCTTTCTCCCCACCCCACCCAAAAAATAATAATTCTGCCCCCTCGTGTGTTTTACCACAGCACACTACAAAAAAAGTGCATTAATAACTTTAATAAAGTTTGTTAATATTTCAAAGTAAAGATATTTGTACGAGAAGTCTGTGGTAATTACAGTGGAAAAGGAATCGTTTTTGCCACCCAAAAAAGCGAGCAGCTGAAGCGTGACGTCACATGCGCGTGCTCTATAGGGAATCTAATGATCCATGTCTGCCGGAAGGGAAGTGATGCATAAGCCAAAAATTAACACCAGTGGTTGACTCATAGGCTTAGCATTTTGACTTAATGTTTGCCGTAAAAGTATGAAAACATGGAAAACTAGGTGCAGAAAAACACAATACTAAACCTACGAGTCAACCACTAGTGGTATTAATTTTTGGCTTATGCATCACTTCGCTTCCGGCAGACTTGGATCATTCGATTCCTCTATTACTACTCTTCCATAAAATAAAGCAATTTTTCTTGTGCTCGTTGATTTAGGGTTTTGTGCGGTCGGCTCTTGGACTAATAGCATTGTAACTGAAGACTTTTTCCCTTTCTCCCTCCCTCAAATTATTCCGGGTTGTATGACCAAAAAAGAAAATTCTAAAATATATTTCCTTTATTTATAAAAACTTTCTGATTAAATAAAACCATTATAACATATGATATTAGCCAAATAAAATGAAACAACTATATATATTTTTAATGATTTGCCAATAATGCAACTAAAATGAAATACAGAAACAAGAATATATACTCGGGTGAAGGTTTCTATAGTAAATTATTATTAGGGGTAGACATTTAGATATTTAAGCAATAATTAGTCAATTTTTATTGAGATAGATAGATTAAAGTTATTATTTTTGTGCATAAAAATCAAAATAAGATGAAATTGTAATTCTTTTTTTTTTTTTTTTTTTTTTCTTCTTCTTCTTCTTTTTCTGAATCGCAGTACCAAAATAGCAACAACATAAGTCAGATTTCGTTGCGTTTTACCATTTGAATTTCGAAATTTTTCAGGTCTGCAAATCCCGAAATAAAGCCAAAATTGGAAAATAAATTAATTAAAAAGCTTACTTTTTTAAAATTTTCTCATTAGAATCTACAGAATCCGAATTATTTCCAAAATGGTAAAATTTCCGTCTTTGTTTTTTCCCCTTTTTCTAGAAATTTTTCGAGATTAAAAGACACAGCAAAATAACAACTAAACTGTGACGATTTCATTTTTTCTTCTCAGTCTGCATATCCAAAATACTAAAATTTCAATTTTGTGTTCTTTAGACTTTGATAGTTGGATTTTTTAGGCTAGCGGGAGCGAAATTGAAAAATTAATATAGCAGGAAAAAATATTTATTTATTTATTATTTTTGAAGCCTTAAAAAGAGAATCAATGTCCAATGAGATTTTAGTTTTATTTTTCTTATATCTCAGCCAACAGGCAACACTGTACATTAGCCTGTGCGGGGTCGGAGTCGCTAAGGTTGGAATAGGCCGTTTTCCCCACTGATTCAGCAGCTCTAAAGATAACACAAATATTAAAAAACTACTACACCATCATATAACTGCTGAATTGAGAGATATCACCAATAAATA
The DNA here is from genome assembly GCA_964019185.1 of Maratus speculifer. Lineage (NCBI taxonomy): Eukaryota > Metazoa > Arthropoda > Arachnida > Araneae > Salticidae > Maratus > Maratus speculifer. The sequence continues at coordinate 117,488,540 of OZ025301.1, forward strand.
AACTAATCTTTTTAAGTTCCCTGTATAAGTGATAAAAAAAACTATAGACTAAAAATTACTTTTTTCACAGCTGCAATAAACAGAAAATCACAACTTTTTCAAAAAATTGTCGAATTTCTAATATAAAATTGTAAAGTGTGCGAAATTAACTTAATTAAAATCTACTTTTACGTTAGATGTCTCCAGCCTCTATAATTTTATAAAATGTAAAAGATTCGTTTTAGGGATAATGACACAAAACTGCTCAAGTTTTAAAGATGTATTCCAATACAAACCACTTAGTTTCTGACTTATTAGGTAGCTTTCATTACAAAAGTAAAAAGCTTCCTATTGCAGCCGTCCGGAGGAAAGCACTTCCAGAAAATTTTGCTATATTTTCACCGATCATAATCCCCAGACCCCATAACCACCTCCATTCAAATGTTGACATATATTGGGTGTCACAAAAATGACTGATAGATTTTAAAATTCAATAACTTGCAAACGGTGACGGCTATTTAAAAATTTTTTGCAGGAGGGTTATGTATAATGTCAGGAGTATTTTTACCGTAATTTTTTATTTTACTTCGAATTTCAAACAATAGGTGGCGCTGACGGCGATTGAAGGCCAGGTCGACGCTTCACTCAGCACTGGATTTCAATCGCCGTCAGCGCCACCTATTGTTTGAAATTCGAACTAAAATAAAAAATTACGGTTAAAAAAAAACTCCTGACGTTATACATAACCCTCCTGCAAAAAATTTTTAAATAGCTGTCATCGTTTGCAAGTTATTGAATTTTAAAATCCATCAGTCATTTTTGGAACACCCGGTATATATATATATATATATATATATATATATATATATATATATATATATATATATATATATATATATATATATATATATATATATATATATATATATGTATCTATCTATATATATATATTTATATATATATATATATATATATATATATATATATTAGATCTTAAAATCATATTAAAAGAAAACAAATTAATAACAGATATATATGACAAACGGAAAGAATTTAATTTTAAAATTAATACATTTACTAATTTTAAATCCTGTCTTCATAATTCTGTATATCGTAATATAATCCTTGATCATTTATATGGAATAAAATGTTTATGTTCTTCTCATTTAATTAATACAAATATTAAAAAACTTGTTTATGATGCTATAATTAGTTGTTTTCCTAAAAATTTCATATATTCTTTAATATACAATTAGTAAGTACATGATCTAATAATTAATTAACACTTTGCGTAAAAAGAAGTACAAAAAAATTATTAAAACATAAAAAATAAGAATAAAAAATAAAACATGTAAAAAAAAAAAAAATGTATATAATACGTTGGTTGGGTGGGTAGATGTTAGAAAACGGAGGAGGGCGGTGTTGTCTGGATAATACGCAAAGGTTAATTTAATGTATTTTAAAAAAAAGAAAATTGAGAGTGGGAAATTCATTTGTTTAGTTTGGTACAAAATTTTTATGGAGTTTAAATAACATCAATGTATGGATTATTGTTTAGTTATATCTATTATATTAATTTTAATCATTTACATTATTAAATAGCACTTCAATTTTAATAAATGAGTGTACTATATCACTACTAAATGTATAGGGTACATTTCTTAATAAGCTATTTTTTAATCTTTCTTAATTAAGATATTGAGTTCAGCCTAGCATAGTCAAAATAAATGTTATTTATTTAAATAATAATAGGGTAAACTATGGTGTATGGTTTAATTTTTCTGTTATTACATTATTCTGTTTTTAATTAATTTATTAATTTAATATTATGATGCGTACGATAAGTCGTTTTTTGTTTTTATTATTTTATTATCTCCATTTTTCTGTCATATGATATATGAATACTTCATGTTTTAATTTGCCACGTGCGATATCAGGGTTAAGGTAGTGCATTTGGGATTCATTCTACTTTATAGCTCATAACTGTTTTATTTTCTCAATATCCACTGTAGATTACTTGGTATGTCTTTAATTAATTTTGGTTTTATGTGTGTTGTTAGTCCCAAATTCGATGTTAAAACTGTTGTTAGCTTTCTTTTTTCAAAAACTAAAACAAAATTCGTATTGTTTTGCTTTCTCATGGCAAATACGAAGATGAAACCACACACTCCGTTTCTAGTTCCAAAGTAATTGGGACCTGAAGATTCTGCTTTGGTTCTACAAATTTAATTTGTATTCATATTATTCTTTTTCCTTTCATATTCAATGTGATATAAGTTATTAAATTCAATGGTTAATGTCAAATGGTTAATATTGTTTACTATTAATGGTCTTATATAACCATATATATATATCTGATATTTGTCATGCTGTAACTAACGTATTTATGAACCGATTTGAATGAAACTTGGTACGTACATAGTACATACAAATGTCTCGACCGAGTTCGTTGGCCTGCATCATCTGCCATTTTGTTTCAAATGGCGGCCATTTAAAATTTAAAAAAAAATTAAAAATTAAAATTAAATGCAAAAAAATTAAATGTTTAAAAATATTTTTTTTATGTGTTAGAACTTAAAACAACGATACCAGAACACTTTTTATATTATCTATATCTTAAAAAATGATTGAGGTATAGCATTTTGAATTTTTCTTATGGCTGACATTTAATACAATCCGATTTTTGTCACGTGATAACACGCGTATTTATAAATCGATTGGGATGTTACTTGGTGTGTACATAGTACATAATAAACTCTGGACCGAGTTCGTTAGCCAGTTCTATTCGCGATCTTGTTTCAAAATGGCGGCCATTTAAAAAATTTAAAAAAAATTTAAATTTAAAATTAGGCACAAGAAAGTGAGAAATTGGAAAAAAAAATTCTTATATGCATTTGACCTTGATACAAAGATTCCAGAGCATTTTTTGTTTTGTCTGTATCTTAAAAAATGGCTGAGTTATAGTACTTTTAATTTCTAGTGTTGCTCACATTTTGAAATGACCTGATTTTCGTCACGTGATAACACGCGTATTTATAAACCGATTTGGATGAAACCTGGTGCGTACATAGTACATACCGATGTCTGGACCGAGTTCGTTGGCCAGTTCCATCCACCATCTTGTTTCATTAATTTTTTTTAATTTAAATTTTAAAATTAGGTGCACAAAAGTAAGAAATTAAAAAAGATTTTTCTTTTGTGTGTTTGACATTGATACAAAGATTTCAGAGCATTTTTTGTTTCATCTATAGATTGAAAAATGGCTGAGTTATAACACTTTCAATTTCCAATGTGGTTGACATTTTGAAACGGTCTGAAATTTGCCACGCGATAATATTTATAAACTGATTTGGATATAACTCGTGTGTACATAGTACATAACAATGTCTTGACCGAGTTCACCTGCCAACTTCATCCGCCCTCTTGTTTCAAAATGGCGGCCATTTAAGTTTGTCAAAAATCTTTGAAATGTATAATGATGTTACATACAAAAAATTAGAAATTGTAAAAAGGTTCTTTCTAAAATATTTATCTTAATAATGAATTCCGGAGTATTTTTTTTTTTTGATTTGTCTTTACCTTAAAAAACGCCTGAGATATAGCAGTTTGAATTTCTAACGTGGGTGACATAAAAAATAAAAATAAAAATAAAAAAATCAATTTGCCCGCGACAGCACTCGTATATATTAACCCATTAACGCCCGAATTATTTTCTTCGCTAAAACTTAAATTTTCTATTTCCCACCACTTTTAAAAGCAAATTAACTTTTATCTAAATTTATCAAGGATCCTGTCTCGTGAAATAAGGTATACATTTTTCTTCCTCTTTACTGGTGGGAAAACCGCTTTCTTGCTGTTTTTGTAACCGTCCTCAAACGAGGACGCTGGGCGTTAATGGGTTAATCGATTTCGATCAAGCTCATTGGGTTTTTTTTATCTATCATGCTGCTTTAAAATGACTATCGTGGAATTTGGCGACCCTATAAATCGCTTAAAATAAAACCAGATTCAATAAAAGATGACTAATTTCTAAAAATTCCTATTAATATTCAGTATTGACAAAAACTAGTATTCAATCTTATAAAATCGGGTTCCACTAATTTGAGCTTCGTAGGTTTGAATAATATAACTTAATTTAAAATACTGCCGGAAGGACTTTTTTAAAATCCATTTCTACTGTCAAACACATCAAGCTGGCGAATTACCTTACGTAGGAAAACTACATAATGTGCCGTACATGTCGATTTTTTGATAAAAACGGAAAATATTACAAAAAAAAAAAAAAAAAAAAAAGAATCGAAGTTGGCCTTTTGAGCCGAATTTTCCGAATCGGAAGATCTGGTAACGAAAAAAAATTTTGTCATACTGATTAGTTAATTGGTTATCAATCAAATTATAATAAATTGAGCGAAAAATGAAATCTCACGCTTCTTATATTTCTCTTCAAAAACACCTCAACAAGTTTCATGTTTTTACTTTTAAAAATGAGTCTGAAAATGCATCAGGAAATTTCGAGATGTTGAAGGTGGATAAATGTTTTTTAGAATGCACTTTTAAATAAAAACTTTGCATAAAAAATCGACTCAATGTCTCAGAGTGTTGAGAATTCTATGAACAATTTATATTAACGGCTATGTTCGGAGATAGCAACCGCAAGTAAAATCATCTTTTAAAGCTCCCTGTATAAGTAACATTAAATTTTGAGTATGTTGCAGCTTCCAAGACATGCAACGCTGTGATACAAAGGGTAAAGTAATTACTATGCTTATAGTTTTATTTTTTTTCAATGCTAAAAGTAACTTGATATTGCAAAGTTAAACATAAAATATTCTATTTTACAAAACCGCAGTACAAGCCAAAACCCTTAAGGAACTAATAATTCTAAAGGATGTGAAAGAAAGAAGGGAAAGATAAAACCATTTAAAAAACAATCCTTTTACAAGATTTACAACTGAGCCATGGAAAGTACGCACAGCATAGAAGAAAACCTTTTGTTGTTTAGTTTAGAGCAGGGCTGTCCAACGCGGCGCCCTTTGAAGGTTTCCTGTTACTTGTATTTTTTTTATTATTATTAAAATTCCTTTTTAAAGAGTGCTTTATTTAAAATCTTTTATATATCTTGAGGGATGTTTTAAAAATCTCTGCAAGTGTATTTTACGTATAAAAAATTAAGTAATATTTTAAAAGATTCATTGTGTATTATTGCGTTTCTTGTTTATATTTAGTTATAATTTATAAATCATTGTGTAGAAATTATGATGATAGGAATTAGTAAAAGCTGGAAATAACGTTTTTAATATGTTAAGAAGTAAAATGGCAAAAAATAAGCGGACACAATCCTCCCTTTACATAAAAGTTCACTTTTTTTTTCTTTTTTTTTTTTCCCTTTCTTTTTTTAAAATTATCGTTATTGATGTTATTTCACTGACCCATTAGTTGCTTCATAAAACTGAAAAAAAAAACTACCCCCTCCCCCCAGATTTTGAAAAATTTAAGTAATTTTAATGATTTTTTTTTCTTTTTTGAATCTATAAAATCGTGTAAAATCATTTCCGTGAATGAAAGCTCTTCCAAGATCATCCTTTTTTGAACCACCTACGGATTGATCACAATATCATGCCTGTCTTTGTTTCTGTACTTTCATACCGTAAATTTTCACCCCCAAAATAAATCAAGTTTTTTTTTTCGTCTATTCAAAAAATTGTAACAACATCTCTGATTACCATTTTACTTTCATAATAGGTGACTTATAATGCTTTTTTCCCCCTTGCAATTCAAATATTTTCCAGGTAGCCCCTTACAAAAAATTACATAATAAGTAATGTACACCGATTTACAACTATTTTGAAGGGCTTTTTTTTTTCTTTTTCATATGGAGCTTCAGATCCATACGGGCCTTATGACTTCTACTGCGTGATGCATTTACATGAGTGTATCCCTACTAATACTGTGAAATATTTTTTTAGCACGCTTTGAACTCTGTTAATAATGGCGCCCTACATTGTTTGCCAAGAGCTGAGATGTGCCCCTGTTTAGTGAAAGGTTAGACAGCCCTGGTTTAATATAATTAAATCGCGCCCCAAACAATGCTCCCCCCCCCCTCCCATTTCACTATGCTATGGAATATTTTTGTGTGGCTTTGTAAATTAACAATAAAAATTCTTTGTACCACACATAATGTATATTTTACATAATGTATATTTTAGTATACATATACATATCATAGATGCATAACAATTTTATTATGTTCCAAAGAGTACAACATCATTAAATTGCACTTGAAACTATTTTTTCCCTTTAGCCGTAATGTAACGGAATACTTTTGATTGTCCCTGTAATTATTAAACTATACATTCGATTTTCATAAAATTTGAAATTACTCGACAAAATTGTGCAACAGCTGTATGTTTTGAATTTCAAACGATTCGGCTGGGTAGTTTTTGCTCTGTTAAATGAGGACAGACGGACGGATGACCGCTTGAACGATGACTTATGTATTTACATAATTACAAAAGCACTTAAAAAAGAACAAGCTAAAAGTTTCTATTTGCAAAGCATTAAAAAAAGCAATTTATTTGATTTTTCGATTTAAAAGTTAAGAAGAATTATAAGAGTCCTACCGTATTGTTATTCCACAAATACTCCCTATATAAAATCAACAAATAATTTTAATATTACAGATTTGTATACAAAATTTTCGATTTTGATCTCCAAAATTTGCAAAATATTTTACTATTTTATTCAAATTTGATCATCAAAACAATCAAAACATAAGAAAAAATCACTAAAGCATTTTCCTGTAGAAATCTGTATCAATCAACATCAGTATTTTTTCCTTAGAAATTCAATCAATTTATCCATGAACTTATCCAAAATTATCAATTTATCCGATGTTGATATGTAAAAAGAAAAATATGTTCTTTCATCAGTTTGCACGAGATGGCGCTAAAATACATAATCTCTGAAGAAGTAGAGTGCCGTCGTCGAGTTATTTATGAAACGAGTGAAAAATCATGAGTGCCGTATAGATTGAGAGACATTCGTTAACACGTTCAGAATTATTATAAGAAAACTTCATAGTTTAATAAAGTGGATTATGATATTTAAATGAACAATTTCGGAAACACACAACGTATTTGATAAACCAATTTCTGCTATTACCCAGGTCCTGATTACCGAATAGGCACGAGAAGCAGGTGCTTCCTGTATAAAATTTTGAAGGGGCCCAAAATTGAGAAAACAGGGGTCCCCAAATTTTATATTAAATTAAGTCCATTTCAAAATGCTAGTTTCTTTTAAAATTCTCAATCTTTCAATATACATTTAGAAGTGTTTCATAAAAATAGCTTTCATAACAAATTAATTTTTCATGTAATAGATCAAATTAGACCAGCTGGATAACAATTCTTCAGTTTTTTTTTTTTTTTTTTTTTTTTTTTTTTTTTTTTATGATATATGTTTATTTTGTATACTGAGTTTAAGTAATACTGAACTTGTATTGTATGAGCGACATAAAATACTGATAATTTATTGCCAAAATTGAGAGAGGTAGGTATTTCAAAATATAGATATTTTATCTTGTGCATACATTTCGAATTCAACTTTTTTTTAAAAATCCAATGTACATTTTTTTTTCATATTATGCAAAATCTTTCTTGCATATTTTTCTCGATTGTATCTAATTTTTGTGTAAAGGGGGGGGGGGGGGGGAGAAGTTGTTTAGTGAAATATATGTGAATTCAACTAATGTGAACCACTCTTTTGAATGGTATTGGTAAGTTTCTGGGTATGTTGAATTTAAAAAAAAGCTTTTCTCAAATGAAGGGGACCCTGAAATGACACCGTGCTTCTCACGGTAGACGGAAAAAAGCGCACCGGAAAAAAGCGCACGGAAAAAGCGCCCCGGAAAAAAGCGTCCCCGGAAAAAAGCGTCCCTGGAAAAAAGCGCACCGGAAAAAAGCGTCCCTTTTTACAAATCACATATTTAAATAAATAAGTCTGATAATAGTACACATGGTTAATCTTAGAATATAAACACTAGAGTGAGACGGTTTTATGAAATTTGAGCATCCTTGCTCTCTTGGGACTGAGATGGGCGAAGGTGGGGGGGGGGGGGGGCTTTAAAAGTTATCTCAAAACCTGTTATTGCCTCAATGAAAAAAAAATTGTAGGATACGAAAAATAAGATAATAAACACTAGGTACTTAAATGATTTTTTTAAATTCAGTCTCCTTGTTCTTCTGTGGTAGTGGTTGGGGGGGGGGGGGAAGGAGGGGGAGAGGGCGATTGTCTACAAACTCTTACATTATTTTTTTATATTATTTATAATTTGATTATTTATAATTTAAATTATACATAATTAATTTATATATTATATGATTATTATTTTTATTATTATTATCAAATTACATATTAATATTTTATTACATTTTATATTATATATTTATACTTATTAATACATATTAATTATTAATATATTAATATAATACATTAATTGTAAATAATTAATAATATAATTAATAGATTAATAATAATAATAATAATAATAATAATAATAATTAATAATAAATAATTTATAATAAAAAAATAATACATAATTATAAATTAAATATAAAATTAAATAAAAAAATGTACAAATAAATATTATTAAATATTAAATATTATACTCATTAACAAAAATTTATTTAAAAATGATAATATTTTATTAACTTATAGTAATATCAACTCATATACATATTTTTCATTCAGCCACCCTTGTTCTTCTGTGGAGGCGGGGGGGGGGGGGGGGGTTGAGCCTACAAACTCCAAATCTATCACTGCTTTAGACGATAACATTTTTTCGGAATGTTATTTAGAATTTAGGGAAAAAAGTGACTGGAAAAACAAGAGCGCAAAAAGTGATCAGAAAAAAGTGACAAGGAATTGATAAATATTGAACTTGTGGATAAATAAATGATAAAAACTAAAGTGGCAACAAATGTCTCATTTATATCATTCTTGTAGGACAGCGGTTCCCAACCTTTGATACCCGTACCCTTGGGGATAGGTAGCGAGATTGCTGGAGGTATATGACGATAGTATCAGTAATGGCGGGTGATAAAATATCATTTTTTAAATAAATTCTTGTTAATGTGTAGATTTTTTAATATTTAATTTTATATATTTATACACTTATTTTTATTATGTCCTATAAGTTAATAAAATATTATCATTTTAAAAATTAATTCTTGTTGATGAAACTAGATTTTTAATATTTAATTTTATTTATTAATACATTTATTTTTATTGATTTACTATGAGTTAATAAAATATTATCATTTTTAAATAAACTTTTGTTAATAAGTATAATTTTTAATATTTAATTACATTTATTTTTAATTTTATATTTATGTATTATTAATATATTACTTATTTATTATAATTTTTTTATTCTGTATTATTATTATATTATATTAATATATTTATTATTATATATTATGTTATATATTATATAAATATAAATATATAAATGTAATATAAAATATAATAAAATATTAATATGTAATTTTATAATAAAAATAATCAAATTATAAATAATATTAAAAAAATAAATATAAGAGATATATTTCAAAGTTTGTAGATACCCTCTCCCCTCCCCCCGCCCCACTCCACAGGAGAACAAGGGAGACTGAATTAAAAAAAATCATTTAAGTACCTAAAGTTTATTATCTAGTTCTTCGTACCTTACAATTTTTTTTCATTAAAGCAATGACAGGTTTTGAGATAACTTTTAAAGCCCCCCCCACCCCCCCACCCCCGCCCATCTGAGTCCCGATAGAGCAAAGACTTAAATTTCATAAAACCGTCTCATTCTAATGTTTATATTCTAAGATTAACCATGTGTACTATTATCAGACTTATTTAAATATGTGATTTATAAAAAGGGACGCTTTTTTCCGGTGCGCTTTTTTCCGGGGACGCTTTTTTCTGGGGACGCTTTTTTCCGGGACGCTTTTTTCCGTGCGCTTTTTTCCGGGGACGCTTTTTTCCGTGATTCGCTTTTCACAGTTTCTGAGGTTTATCAGACTCTGCTATTACCCTTATGAATAATCGTTTATACGATTTTTTGTGCTACCCTGTATATAATCTACAGATATGTAATGCGTACTACATATAATATGCTAAAAGTTATTTTCATTAAACGAATAGCACAATTGAAAATTTCCATTCAGCAATTTTCGTCAATAAAAGGATGTTATTGAGAACTTTTGTACGACACTGTATATGATCTATAGAATTTATTCACACCCACACCAAGTAATATTTAAACAAGAAAGAAGAATCATGCGTTTAGCATAGATTATGAAAAACTTTCCAACACTTCCACAAATTTTTAAGTAAATTTCGTTATTTTGGAAATAAGTTCAATAAAATGTCTAATTAAACATTTATGAAAACAGATCAAACATTTGAAAATTTGATTTCAGCAGTTACCTTTCGTAGCCCAATATGTATTCCAATTCTTTTGAAGAAACCTTTGATCTGTAAGTTGATATATATACTATATAATGGGAAATTTTAGTTTTGCAAGAAAACACATAACAAATTGAAATTTCTCTTTCAGCTTTCTGTACTCAGGGGCGTGCCAGCAGTATTCGGCGTCTGTGTGCAGAACTGCATTTGGCGCCCTACCCCCCCCCCCCCAACCCAAGAAAAACTATGAATATTTAAAAATGTGTAGTTGCCATTCTTTTGAAGTTTTTTGAACCAGAAAATTTATTTAATAAAATATGTCTTGTTTCTTTACAATTCGTATTTTATTTCATTAAATAAATAAATTTCTGTTTCCAAACATGCTAAAATTATTTGAAAAATAAACAAGGATGGCAGCTATGTAAATAAAATTTGTAACACAGTAAAACCTGTGTAAATAAAAGCACTCTCTATCAGAATCCTGCGTTACAGTAAAATTTCATTATCCCTGAGAAAATAATTTAATGCAATAACAATAGATTGCATCTAAAAGAAAGAAGTATTGGCGATGGCTACGAAAATCTACTGCACACAGAGATCTGAAAATTCGGATAAGAATAGATGATGATAGATGCACCGTACACCTGACACTCATTTTTTTTTTATTTTTTGTTAATTACCCGAAATATTAATTAAAAACCCTTAATGGTAATCGCAAAATGGCGAACTTTTATTCCTCAACGAGATTATGCTTGTGTGCTTCCCCAAGCAGTCCTTCCCACTGACGAAAAGCGTAACGTTTGATTTCTTCTGCATTTTCAAAAAGGGATATAGTGAGATCCCGGTAGAATTACAAATAAATAAATAAAGAAATAATAAAGAAAGAAATGGTATTTTTATTTACTATTTCAAAAAATCTTTTTATTTGGCAGCGATTCGCATCAGTTTTCAAATTTTCCATTTCTCCGAAGTTCCAAACGTAAAAAACAAACAAACAACAACAACAATAATAAAAAGAATATTGCCCAGTTAAACTGATGGCATTGAGCTCACAGGCTACGCATGCTAATTGTACATTACAGCCTTGTATTTTCGTTAATTCCGTTCGAAAAAAAAAAAAAAAAAAAAAAAAAAAAAAAACATTAAGAAGGGGAAACAGCTTTCTCCTTTTTTATACTTAATCATTGAACATCCTAAATTATCAAGGACATGCTTTATCATATAAAAATCTATATCCAAAATTCATAGCAAATCGGATAATTCTTAATAAAAACCCATTTAGCATTTATATAATTTAAGAGGAGTTATTCCCCTCTTTTATATTTAACCATTAAACTTCCAAAACTATTCAGAGATTTGAACGAAATCTGACAATTCTGCTTGAAAAATCCATTTATACAAGTTAAGGGGAGGGGCATTAGAGCCCCCGTTCCCACTGTTTATACTTATTCAATGAACACCTAATAACAGCCACGGACTCGCCTCATCAGAATGATCCTATATCTAAATTTTGAACGAAAACTGTTTGCATGAAAATCCCGTTTATATAAATTAAGGGGAGGGGCATGAGCCCCCCGTTCCCCCTGTTTATACTTATTTAATGAACACCTAATAACAGCCACGGTATCGCCTCCTCAGAATGATCCTATATCTAAATTTTGAAGGAAAACTGTTAATTCTGCATGAAAATCCCGTTTATATCAATTAAGGGGAGGGACATGAGCCCCCCGTTCCCCCTGTTTATACTTATTCAATGAACACCTAATAACAGCCACGGTATCGCCTCATCAGAATGATCCTATATCTAAATTTTGAAGGAAAACTGTTAATTCTGTATGAAAATCCCGTTTATATCAATTAAGGGGAGGGGCATGAGCCCCCGTTCCCCCTGTTTATACTTATTCAATGAACACCTAATAACAGTCACGGAATCGCCTCATCAGACTGATCCTATATCTAAATTTTGAACGAAAACTGTTAATTCTGCATGAAAATCCCGTTTCTATCAATTAAGGTGAGGGGCATGAGCCCCCCGTTTCCCCTCTTATACATATCGAATGAACTCCAAAAACTAATCAGGGAAGCGCCTTATCAGGATATACCTATATACAAAATTTCAAGTGGATCCGATATTTTTATCCTGAGTTATCGCGTTACGCACGAACGACATACATACAGAATGGACGGGCACATAAGCTCTCAGGCTATGATAGCCTGTGAGCTAAAAACTGTTGATACATTCATGGTATTTTTCAGGTTCTAATAATATATCTGGTGTGAAAATATTAATATTTACTGTACAAAAAATTTTTTGAAGTCATTTCATGGATTCGCTAAACATATTTTTTCTCTCGGTGCAAATTACCTCAAGATATCGTTTCCCAATTAAGAAATATGTGATTTGAATATTATTTCGCTTTTATAAATAAAAAAATATGTATGAGGGGTTGTGCACATTTCCATTATTTATTTTATCAAGTTTTTTTTTTTTTTTTTTGTCAAAATTGAAAGTTTTATATCTAAATGTCTGAAAATAAATACAAATTAACGGTTAGCTTGAAAAATCGGACCGGAACATGGATAGCACCGCCGGTATACTCTACTGAAGGCAGTGGGAAATCAACTCTAGCTTCGATTGGATGGATTTTCATTTAAAAAGGAAAAATCATACAAATTCAAGATTATACACTGCTAACAATATAATGTTCGTTCGAAAATATTTTTATTCAAAATTATAAAGTCAAATCAACAAGCTGCTCAAGACATTGCCCTCCCCACACCCCATCTCTACATTCGTTTGGAAAAAAATAACATTCAATATTTGACTTTAGAATATTTAAGGTTATTGTAATTGGCCTAGGTGATCCAAGGTGGTTGGTTAGTAGGACATAAAGCGCATGGGATTTTAATACACCTTTTACACAAATCTATATTTTTTTCATTCATATTAACAGCCATCATTGTAGTTTCTAATTTATTTATGTCTAAATTGAATATTTTTTTTCTCTGTAACGTCTATGGTTATGTACAATGCTAATAAGTGCTCTTATTTCAAAAATTTAATTTTATGTTCGGCAAGGAAATGTACAAATCTTACAATCATTACAATAATTTATGCTGCATTTGAGTAGACATGAGAGTACGCAGGGAGTGCAGGGAAAGGCCATCCCTTCAACCTTTGAAAAAATTAGAAAATTTGGACATCTATGGCCAAATTTAGTCTATCTTCATCAACTCTTCCCCTTTTTCGCTATCATGATTCCAGAGTACTAGACAGGTAAAAGATAGATAAAAGGTATTTATTTCTCTCAGAAATCTATGGTGTGGAAAAAAAAAAAACACTTTTGTTCAATACATAATAGTTTCCACCAGAAATGATCATTAGTAGAAGTGCTGAACAAAATTATTGCTTTGGCCGCTTAAAGTAAGCTTTACTCTTTAAGTACGAAAACCAGTGTTAAACCTACGGCACGGAATGTCAACAACTTCACAAACGGCTGATGCTCCATTTTTACCAGTTAAAATTTGTTACATAGCTGACGCCAGTATCTCCAATAAAAAATCTGTACACCGAACAGAACAGAGACCACTAACTTACAAAAGGCTATACAAATGTAATGAACGTTATCAATTTTTTGGCAATTTCTGGACTTCCGCAACCCCTTACGGTATCATACGTTACCATTCCTCAATAACATTCTCTTTTCTTTATTGGTAAACACAAGTATTATTTCAAGCATACTTTATATACCTGTTTTCTTAAACGCAGATTATATATATGCATGCACAAGACGGAAGAATAGGAATACCAAACATTAAGATATTCAATATTTTGAAAATAAATAATTTTATAGTGATTTAATTATTTAAAAATTACATAAAAATAGTTAACAAACTAATATATACATATGTATTGCAGGCTATTTTGATATAACGAACAAGTTATAAATAAAATGAAAAAAATTTTTATATAAAAAAAATCGAATGTATCCTCTTATACTAGCTATTTTTAAGATTAAAAATCCATTTTAAGGGATGCATTTTTAAAAGTAAAAAATATTTAAATAGTTTTCTTGTAATACTTATCGATGACCTTAAATAACTTTTAATTATTTAATGCTATTAAGTTGTTATTCAGTGATTAAAGTTTCTATAGCTTCTTCATCTACAAAACTTTTGAAGATAGACTGCCCTCTGAAAATCTAATGTTAAATTTATTCTGAATTAAATTACTGTTGCAAATTATTTTAAAATAGTTTCAGAATCATAGGGGACTTATAGATATCAGCGTGAGATGTACGCGCATCACATAAGACGTTTCTAACATATAAGTCTACCTCTATTCATGGACTGATATTGTAAGAGAAACTTTTACCAGTATTTCCGAATAGTAATTTTCTTCTTATTTATGATAAATTCTGAAATAAAGTGACAATTGTTTCTTATAAATAATAATAATAATAATAATAAAAACAAGTGAAATTTAGCTCCTACGGTAATAAAACTGTATCCACCGCAGTGAGATAATAGTGTTGCATATTTTCAGCTATGTGGCGCCTTTTATTATTTATAACTGTATGAGGTGCGTCTCTGTTTATAAAGGTGGAGCAGGACTTGTCTAAATTATTTATTAGAGGACTCATAAGTAGAATGAAATAAAATTTTAAAGAAAGAAATTAATATTTATAAATAATTTCTATAAGGTAAATCTACAAAAGATAATTCAGATGCCAAGAAAATATAATACATTTTAGTATAAATAAAATAAAGAATTTTTTTTTTAAATATTTGCTTTTCAACTGAAATCTTTTGGCGCCTTTACTGCTTCGGCGCCTGTGTGCGCCGCACACTTTGCACACTGGGTCGGAACGCCCCTGTCTATACTAATAGATGTAAATATACTTGAATGCGTTTGATCAGCGCTATATTATACCATCTATCTTTATTACTCGCCATTATTTAGCTAAAATTTAATTCAAACTAAAACACTGCTAAAGCTACTGAAATCATATTCCCAGAAGTTATCATCCTAGACGGCAGTTTATCCAATTCTTGGCGTGGCCCTGTATATCATTTTATCTCTATTTCTACAAACATTTATTAGTAAACTAAATTCCATTCAGCGTAAAAATGCATAACACATTTTAAAATTACTTTTAAGCAATTTATGCTCATACTCAGTAACCTTTACGAATTCTCTTGTATAGCCCTGTATATCAACTATAGCATTTGTGCATACCATGAAGTATGTATAAATATAGTGAAACTTTAAAGCGTTATCGTATATCATAATTAAAAATGCATTTCCTGCTTTCATCTCTATTGTACAGTAATTCTTATAGAATATACTATTTGAAATATTTTGCGTGTTCGTATAAACGCAACGCATACTTCTTATTATGCATTAAATAACTTACAGTAAATCTCGCAGACGTATAGCAATTTCATTTATGAAATAGTTCAATAGAATTAAAATAAGCCGCAAACTATTTCCCCTATACCATTATGTAACAAAATTCTTTTATGTGGCCCTGTAAACGAATAATAACTATTCTTTGCACCGCATATTCTACAGAATGCATATTTTAATGCACTTCATAAATGCATATCAATTTTGTTATGTTTGAAAGGGTTTAACATCTCTAAAATTCATTTGAAAAGGTTTTTGTCCATTGTCCGTAACGTAAAAGGAAACTTTTGACTGTTCCTGAAGATAAACTAAACATCATGCTATAAACTTTATTTGAAATAGGATTCGTGCTACGGTAAACATAAATAACATCCAAAAATTTCAGGGTTATCTGAGTATATTTACGAGAGTTAGAGCGCAGAAAGACGGATAAACAAACCGAAATCATAAACACTTTTCAACTTTGTCAATAATTCAATTATTGCTTATTTTCTTCTAATGCCAAATTCCTTTCTGTGTCCCTGTAAATGAACGATAAATACTTTATGCACAGCGTAATTCTATAGTAATCATCTTCTAGTCAGCTCTAGCACCTGAGTAGTGTATATCAATTTCAATATGTTGGAAATAGTGTAACATCATTAAAATACATTGCAAATGATTATTGCCCATAGATCACATAATAACAACATTCTGTAAACAACAACATTATGTAACTGTAAACAAACTATAAATGATACGTACTTCATTTTCAATACCGAACTTATCATGGTAAACCGCAATAACATTATCAATTACACATCAGCTATCTGAATGTTTTTACGCGAGTTAGAGCACTGACGGACAAACCGAATTCATAAACACTTCTCAGCTATGTTGCTAAAGGTTAAAAAAGAAAAAAAATCTAATTGAAACCTTCTTTTTTTACTTAGAATTGCTGATAAAAAAACTCTTAATCATTACCACAAAAACAGCTCAAATTTATGTCAGTATAGATAAAGCGATGTTCATTATTTTCACTTTCATCGTTTTCCTACCTTTTGTATCCCTTTTCAATACGTTGTTTTACAAAACGAAAATGGCTACATCCATCTATTTGTTTGTTTTAATAACCGAAACAGGCTATAGGTCCAGGACTTCCGCTCCAATTGGGATAGGTGTAGGTTAATTTGCAACCCACTTTCCCTAAATAGATTTAAGCTTTACTCTAAAATTTTGGACGGTGGATGAAAGATGAAGCCCTGATTATACTTCCTTCTGTTCTTTGAAAACTAGCTTTTCTTTTCTTATTTTTGTTTTTTTCTTATTTGGTATTATTTTTGTTAAATAGAAGGGTTAGGAATTCATTATAGAAAAGCGACAGCTGCTTGATTGCTTCTTTATGTTTATAGCAGACGATTTTATTATAGTTTTGTTGCTTTAGGTCATAGAGATTTGAGAAGAATATTTCCGTATACGTACTGAGTGGCAGAAAGCTGAATCTAGTTCATGAATTACTCAAATCCACTATCGAAAATATCGTATTTATGGATTGGCCAGAGGCGTATCGATGAAAACCTGAAATTTCGTTAGCTAAACTCAACCCTTTTGGGAGGTTCTTCTTTTAATAAACGAAGAGTAATTTTTTCTGCACTCACGAAGCTAAAAATCTCTTAAAGAATACACAAAACAGATTTTCTGTTTAAAAATCTTTTATGCAGATGTTATTAGAAACACATCGGAATTAGAACGTAGATTTTGTCTCCATATTTGTCAGTGAAAACTTTCAAAGTTATAAGTGAAATCTTGAAAATCGCATTTTTTTTTTTTTTTCATTTTTTACCATGAACAAATTCATGTCACTTAGCTCACAGACTGGATTAATCATGCATGAATATACGATGCACTCATAACAAGAATTCAATGTATCCTTACGCAAAGGATAAAAGGAATGATTTTTATGGAGATGCAAGATAAAAATGTAATATTATTTTCTGATTTTCAGGGTTATTGAACTGCTACCCTATTAGTGAACCATCTTTTATGCCACTATCAGTGGAATAAACTATTACAACGAATAAAATTATCATTTAATATGGGTTTGAAAATTGAGAAAGTATAAATTCATTTTCGATACAAACATACTCAACATCGTTTTACTTTTTTTTGGAACTTCAATTTTTTTTTCAGCGTCCTTTTCTGAATCCTGAATAATAAATATTACTTAAATATTACTTTTTCCCAGTGGCGCCAACTTATATAGGCCCGTGGAGTCCGATCCCACCCAATAATTTTGAATCATTGCGTACCCAATTTCCATTGTTCTATTTATTTATTTCATTATTACTTTATTATCATTAATCTTCTTAGAATAAAACTTATTTTGCTAATGCTCATGTTTTTTAATTCTTCGACTGACATCCATAAATTCTAAATGACTGAAATATTTTGCTCCATGTTTAACTTTCTGATTATTTAATTCGTAGTAACGTTCATGATACCATGATGTTACAATAAATATGAGTGTCCTTATAAGGAAAAACGCATGAGAATATAATTTAATGAAATTGAAAATTCATTAAAATGTGATAATTTGGCTGTCGTACCATTTTACAAAATATTTTTGAGCCCACCCAATATTTTTGAGCCAACCCAATGCTTTTCAAAAGTTGGCGCCACTGCTTTTTCCTGTTCTATTTGTTGAGTTTTATTCTGTTTGGAACCTTAAAAATGTAAAATGATCCTTCTGTTTTCATAATATTTATCCATGGAAAACTTTTATTGAAAATACAAATGTAAAATTTTCAAGCAAATTTTGTAAGTTTTTTATATATTCCACGGACAATGTACATAATTAGCTTTATAGAAGAATTCTAAAGGTCGATAGACCAACAGATTAGAATCGACAAGCATAAATAAAAATATCAAAAATATTATGAAGAAGATAAATATCTTTTAGTATCCTCTTGCAATGAAGCAATGTATGACTTCGTACTGTCAATGTTCTGCCTATTGAACTAGCCGGACAAACAACCAGCTGAGACAATTCACCCAGACAACCTTTTTGGCAATTGAATTTGGTCTATTATTTGTCGGTCCAGGTGACTCAATGGGTAGAGCATTGGCATTTTACGCTAGAGATCCTGTTTTCGAAACAAGGCCAGGACACTTTTTCACTCAGGCAATCTTTTTCTGATCTGTCATCTGGTCCAGTTAGCTCAATGGATAGAACATTAAGGTAGGACAGAAATTTTAGCCCGAGGTCTTAGTCTCAATTCTCGGCCTGTACACTTTTTCACTCATACAGTCTTTTTGGCAATAGAATCTGGTCTAATATTTGCTGGTCCAGGTTGCTCAATAGGGAGAGCATTAGGAATTTAAATCAGAGGTCTTTGGTTCAACTTCCAGTTTGGTCATTTTTTCTCACAGTTGAAAAATCTCAATTTGTATGATATTTTTACCAATCTGTATTATCAAGTTAAATCGAATGAAGTATATCTATTAATGGACGTTCCATTAAGTGCGATATTTTCTGCTGATTTAGTCCAGATAACAGACCGGTGCTAAAGGTTGTCTGAGTGAGTTGTGTCAACTGGTTGTCGGTCTGGATATCTCAATAGGCAGAAAGTTGGAAACTAAGCCAAGTATCTTAGGTTCAATTTCCGACAGGTATTGGTTTTAATTCAGTTAAGAAATCTCAATTCGAATTCTGACAGTATTATTCTTTTAATAAAAATCATTATAATATTTATTTCGAAATGAGAAAAAAGACTGTATTTCAATGGCTATTCAAACATATCATATTGAAAATATTTTACCAAAATACTGGTAAGTGGTTTCATAAACATAATCCTGCTTCTGAAAAGGTTAATACTTTTTAAATGTTGTTTTCTTGTTTTTTGCACCTTCTTTTCACTGAATTTTTATAAAATTGTTTTTTGGCTTAAAACTATACATTTATATTTTATTTTAGAATTTTTAATTTTGGCTTCCTTTACAAAAATATTTCTACATGAAATAAAAAAGATTCAATTTAATTATCAGTCCCCCTCAGCAGGAGACTGTGAAGGATTTCTCTCAAACTAGTTGCGATAAAATGAGAGATGATACGGACAAACAATTTTTAATGTCACAACAATTAAGTCATGCGAACATGGTGTGATTAACACGGGTGGAATTTTTACAAATAACACATTGAATTAATACATGGAATTTTTTTTTATAAAACTTTGTGATTTTTGTCTAAAAACTAAACATATATATATTGTTTTCTAATTTATTTTTAATTTTGGCCTCCTTTACGCTGTTAAAAACCATCTCCTAGTTTGAACCAAATTTTGGTGCTCAGTAGCTGCTACCGTAAGATGGTGAAATCTTGCACGAAGATTTGGATCCAACTATTGTAACTATGCTTCAACAGGAGCTCCAAATATTGGTTCAAGATTTCACCATCATACAGTGGCAGCTACTGAACACCAAAATTTGGTTCAAACTAGGACAAGATTTTTAACAATGTACGAAAATATTTCTAAATGAAATAAAAAGTTTCAATTTAACTATCAGTCCCCTCAGCAAGAGACTGTGAAGGATTTCTCTCTAACTAGTTGCGATAAAATGGAAGATGTTTAGGGACACAGCAATTTTTAATGTCGCAACATTAAGTTATGCGAACACGGTGTGATTTAGACGGTTGAATTTTTATAATTAACACATTGAATTTTTATAAAACTTCGTGCTTTTTGGCTAAAACTTATATATTTCATTTTAAAATTTTTAATTTTGGCTTCATTTACAAAAATATTTCTACATGAAATAAAAAAGATTCAATTTAATTATCAGTCTCATTCAGCAGGAGGCTGTGAAGGATTTCTCTCAAACTAGTTGCGATAAGTTGGAGATGATACGAACAAGCAATTTTTAATGTCGCAACATTAAGTTATGCAAACACGGTGTGATTAACACAGATGGAATTTTTACAATCAACGCATTGAATCTTTATAAAATTTCGTGCTTTTTAGTTAAAAACTATTCGTGTATATTTTGTTTTAGATTTTTTGAATTTTTGGCTTCTCTTCTTTACAAAAATATTTCTAAATGAAGTAAAAAGTTTCAATTTAAACATCAGTCCCCTTAGCGGGAGACAGTGAAGGATTTCTCTCGAACTAGTTGCGATAAAATGGGAGATGATACGGGAAAGCAATTTTTAATGTCGCATCATTAAATTATGACGGTGTGATTAACACGGGTGGAATTTTTACAATTACCAAAAATGAATTAATACAATGAATTATTATAAAACTTCGTGCTTTTTGGTTAAAAACTATACATATTATAAATTTTATTTTAGAAGTTTTAATTTTAGCCTCCTTTACAAAGATATTTGTACTATTTTGTTTTATATTATGTAATATTGTAAAGTTTTTTATATGTAATATTTGTTTTATAAATATAATAAAAATATTCAATTTAACTATGAGTCCCCTCAGCAGGAGACTGTGAAGGATTTCTCTCAAATTAGTTGCGATAAAATGGGAGATGATAAGGACAAGCAATTTTTAATGTCGCAACATTAAGTTATGCGAACACGTCGCGATTAACGTGGGTGGAATTTTTTCAAATCCCATATTTTAGAATTTATTTTTTATTTTGGCCACCTTTACAAAAATATTTCTAAATGAAATAAAATTTTTCAATTTAATTATCAGTCACCTCAGAAGGAGACTGTGAAGGATTTCTCTCAAACTAGTCGCGATAAAATGGGAGATGATACGGACAAACAATTTTTAATGTCGCAACATTAAGTTATGCGAACACGGTGTGATTAAGACGGAAGGAATTTTTACAGTTAACGCATTGAATTTTTATAAAACTTCGTGTTTTTTGGCTAAAAACTATACCTACATATTTTATTTTAGAATTTTTAATTTTGGCCATCTTTACAAAAATATTTCTAAGTGAAATAAAAAAGATTCAATTTAACTATCAGTTCCCTCAGCAGGAGGCTGTGAAGGATTTCTCTCAAACTAGTTGCGATAAAATGGGAGATAATACGGACAAACAATTTTTAATGTCGCAACATTAAGTTATGCGAACACGGTGTGATTAAGACGGAAGGAATTTTTACAGTTAACGCATTGAATTTTTATAAAACTTTGTGTTTTTTTGCTAAAAACTATACCTACATGTTTTATTTTAGAACTTTTAATTTTGGCCACCTTTACAAAAGTATTTCTAAGTGAAATAAAAAAGATTCAATTTAACTATCAGTTCCCTCAGCAGGAGGCTGTGAACAATTTATCTCTAACTAGTTGCGATAAAATAGGAGATGATACAGACTAGCAATTTTTAATGTCGCAACATTAAGTTATGCGAACACGGTGTGATTAAGACGGAAGGAATTTTTACAATTAACACATTGAATTTTTTTTATAAAACCTCGTGCTTTTTGGCTAAAAACTATACCTACATATTTTATTTTAGAATTTTTAATTTTGGCCACCTTTACAAAAATATTTCTAAGTGAAATAAAAAAGATTCAATTTAATTATCAGTTCCCTCAGCAGGAGGCTGTGAAGGATTTCTCTCCAACTAGTTGCGATAAAATAGGAGATGATACAGACTAGCAATTTTTAATGTCGCAACATTAAGTTATGCGAACACGGTGTGGAAATGCTTGCTATCCAAGGACATGATGTAAAACCTTCGAAAGGTGCGTTGACACCACCCCCTGTTTCAGCCCCTCCGGTGTCCTTCAGGAGCAGGAAGATGGGAGGGAGAAAAGGGTACATACGAAATTTCGTGTTTCATTCGAATTGCGGTAATCATGATGTACCGGTTTAGGATTACGACAGTACTTAAGGGGGTCCGTTTTTTTAGGATATACAGCATGTGAAATTTGAGACTAAAAATGAGGAATTAAAATGAGAAATTCCTTAAAGAGGAATTTCTTATTTGGAGGATCTAAAGAAATAAAGGACTGCTTAAAGGATTTGGATAATTAAAAGAAAAAAATATGGAATAAAATTTATTATAAATAAGCTGGACTTTTGAACTATTAACCCCTTGGGGACAAGCGACACGTATACGTGCCGCAAAAGACTTAGGAACCCTTGTTTATCCCCACCAGTAAAACTTTAACGTAAAATTTGCCTTATTTAAGGGTGTATTCGAAAAAACGCTTTTCCATCTTCAACAACTCGAAATTTTCCGATACAATTTCAGGCACATTTTTAAAAGTAGAAACATGAAACTTGCTTAGGGGATTCTTGAAGGGACGTATGAGGTGCCGTGTGATGTCTTTTTACGCTCAATTCATTAGAATTTGAGTTATAAACAATTACCTTATCAGTATGACCCCTTTTTTTCGTTCCCAGATATCCTGCTTGGGAAAAATCGTTCGAAATGCCGTTTTTGATTGCTTTTTTTGCAATATTTTCTGCATTTATCAAAGAATCGACAATCACGACACCTTGTGCACTTTCCAAATAAGAGATTTTGAAAGTTTGGTGTATTTGAGAGCAAAAATGAATTCAAAAATAAATCGGAAAATAAGCAATTTGAATCGAAATACACCCTTAACCGGAGCATTTTCTCGATTTAATGGCAGACAAATTTTTGTTTTTAAAAATTGGTGACAAAACAAAAAAAATTTCGTAATAGGCTTCCGTCGCGAAGGGGTTAAGGGGTCTCAGGAGTCTTGCTTTTTACCTGGCAGTGTGATTTAGCAACATGCTACACTTATTTCTTTTTCTCAGTCTCTTTAAAATATAAATGCATAATTTTTTAAAGATAGACAAATTAATATCTCTTCTGTATAAGGTACATTTTTTAATATTACATATTGAAATTTTATTTTATTTTATTTATGTTTGATTTTGATTAAAAAAAAAAAAAAAATTGTTTTTTGATTTGCATTCATTGCGCGCAAGACTGTAGCAAAACTATTGATTCATAAGCCCTCAAAAATGTTGATACTGATATCAAACTAATGTATATTGAACGTACTTCATTCAAACTTGATAATTTTTCAATAAAAATGTTTTTTTTTCAAAATTTTATAACTTAAATTTAAATTTTAAATAAATAAATAACTTATAAATGAAGTATACGTTCAAGATACTTTAGTTTTAGATCATTATCAATATTTCGGGATGCTCTTGAACCAATAGTTTTGCTACAGTCTTGCTCGCAGTGGATGCAAGTCAAAATCAATTTTTAATGGAAAATAAAATAAAATTTCAATATAGGAAATTGAAAAAAAAAGTACATTTTAAATAGAAAAAATATTAAGTTGTCTATATTAAAAATTTTATACATCTATGTTCTACATGGACTGAAAAAAAAAAAAAAAAAATTAAATGTGACATTTTGCTAAATTACACCGCCAGGTAAACTAGTCGTTGGGGGGCCACCGTAATAATTACGCATCACGGATATGCATTATATAATATGTGAAAACTATTTATAAAATGCATTGCAATTCCAAAACAAAATCTAAACGTATATTTAAATATTGTTAATATACATAGTAATGTTCTATTTATGAATTGCTGATGAACCCATTTCGACTAATTATGTAAAATGCGAAACTACTCAAGTAGTATCGAACTGCGTAAAAGAAACATCCTTATAACTCCAAAAATAATAATTCTATTAACTATCAGTTTACATCGTCGGATTAAGCGTCTCATTTTAAATTTAAATATATCTCTGGATTGAAATTTGAATGAAATACAGGGTAACGAAAAATCGAAGAATGTGGAAAACAGGATTGCAAATATCTCGGCTACTAATAATCCGATCGACTTTGTTCTTTATGCAAAATTTGTGTTATTTTACTGCCTTTTAAGTCCACTCCTTAAAATACAAAATTTCGAAAATTTTTATATAACTTTCATCAGAGCGAATTTTTCAAGAGTCCGAAAAAAATAATTCCGGATAGCCGAGGTTACTGATATTAAATAGGCGTCGTCCCATTCTTACATACTAAGTACATACAAAATTTCAAGTCTCTACCTCAATTTCTTCGTGAGATAGAGCGTTTACAGACAGACAGACAGACAGACAGACGGACGGCAATTTTTTTTTTCTAAAAATATGTTTTTCGGAATCTCCACTATCTAAAACGTGCAAATCCGTCAAAAAAAAATTTTCGATTTTCAAAACGATTGCAAGACTTACCCTATACTACGTATGATGGGTAAGTAAAAGTAAGACTTCTGAGACCCCTTAAAAATTATAATATAAAAGTGAAAATGAAATAAATCACAAGTTCAATAAATGCTGTAAGGGAGGTTGGGGAGAGTTGACCATAGGGGAGGCTTGGCCCACTGTTCAGTTTTCATATTTTAAAGAATTAAGAGTTTTGCCAGTAGGTGACAACCAAACCAACTGAAATGCTCAAACATAAAGTCTTTGTTCGACACAGATAATTGAATGGAAAAATAAATTATGAGGACTTTTCAGCTCAAAAAGTGTATATTTTAGAAAGATTTTGTAAGATTTTCTTTGATAAAATATATCATAGAAATTTAACTAAGTAGTTTTTAAGTAAAGCAGAAAGGTTGAGCTTTCATTCCACGCATAAAAGTTGTACAGTAATCTAAGCTAAACATAGCCATGTGCTGTAATTTAAAATGTGGCTATATGGGGAGACTTGACCCAATCAATGTGAGGGAGGGTTGACTAGTTAATAAAAGCAACCTTATATAAGGGTGTATTTCTATCCAAACTGCTTATTTTCCGATTTATTTTTGAATTCTATTTTGTTCTCAAATACACCAAACTTTCAAAATCTCTTATTTGGAAAGTGCACAAGGTGCCGTGATTGTCGATTCTTTGATAAATGCAGAAAATATTTCAAAAAAAGCAATTACAAATGGCATTTCGAACGATTTTTCCCAAGCTGGCGATCTGGGAACGAAAAAAAGGAGTCATACTGAGAAGATAATTGTTCATAAATCAAATTCTAATGAATGGAGCTTAAAATGACATCACACGGCACCTTGTACATCTCTTCAAAAATTCCCTCAGCAAGTTTCATGTTTCTACTTTTAAAAATGTGTCTGAAATTGTATCGGAAAATTTCGAGCTGTTGAAGGTGGAGAAGCGTTTTTTCGATTACACACTTAACTGATTTTGGAAACTTTTTATTATGTAGTGTACATTGCAAAAGTAAAAGACCCAAACTGGATTGTAAGATTTGTGGATAAAATAGTTTTCCCGAAATAGTACAGTAGTGTTTGTTCTCAAAGTAGTTAATCCAAAATGGTTCAAAACAGAGCTGATCCTTAATAACATTTAAACAATCAAAATTTCTTAGATATAATGTATATATTATCTAAGATATTTTGATTGCTTTAATCTTAAGGATCCGTCGTTTTTTTTTAAAACCACTTTGGGCAACAAAGTGAACTTTTCAATTTGGAACA
Organism: Maratus speculifer; assembly: GCA_964019185.1. Lineage (NCBI taxonomy): Eukaryota > Metazoa > Arthropoda > Arachnida > Araneae > Salticidae > Maratus > Maratus speculifer. Next base: position 117,514,790 of record OZ025301.1, read on the forward strand.
TCCCTGTACCCAAAAATCTTGCAACCTAATTTGTGTCTTTTGTTTTTACAGTGTTGATGTTTATATTTGTAAAATAATGTAAATTTATTTAGTAAAGCTACTGTAAAAGAGATAATAGAAAAGAAAATTAGAAAAAAAGAGGATTAAAGGAATATATATATATATATATATATATATCCAATATGTAAAACAATCAACAAAAAACAATAGAAATTCATGTGAATTGCGCCGAAACGCTGCATTAAAACACATAAATTAAAAATATAATTTCAAATTTATCAATTTAGCAAGAACCAGCACACCCCCCTCACACACCTTGAAAGTTAATACAATTATTTTGTCCCAATTAAAATCGACTATTTTTTATATTTTTATTGAAATACACAATCCTATCAAACATTAAACTTTCCAATATTATTATTATTTGTATTATAAAATTACATCTGTGGCCAATAATTTCAAACAATTGATGTGATTTTTTTTCTAATTATTTCTAATAATATCAAAATATGAACTACCACAATGTGACCATTTATTTTCGACTTATAGAGCATTTGTAAATAATATTATCAAATCTTAAGCTATTTTTTTATTATTATTGTTATTTGATGTTTTATTTATGACCGGTAAATTTGTGCGAACAATTCAAGCTGTTTTTTTTTTTTTATTCTTTTCTAATATTAAAATATGAACTATCACAACCTGACCATTTGTTTATTATTCTTAAGAAAAATATACAAAATTCTAACAAATTTTAATTTAGTTTTTTTCTTTTTCTAAGATATGAAGATTCGTGTAGGACTAACAAATTAAAAAAGTTAATGCAATTATTTTATTCAAATTCTTTTTAATAATGCTAAAACATGGATTATAATCCTGTTTTAAGCAACCACTTTTTGTAACATTCGACTTGTAAGCAATAATTGCAATAGTTTGATTTCATCACACTGTAATCATCTTGGAGAATTTTGTTCATATACTGAAGTATTTTTTATCATTGTTATGTTGTTTTGCCGAGACATATGAACACCTAACATTTCATAAGGCTACTGCCTTCATTTTTTCTAGACTTTTCCATTTCTTCTATTTACCTACTATGGATATTATTTAAATAAAATAAAAGTTCCTAACAACCTTCCAATTCATATTTCAGTAATTTCTTTTTCTTCTATAACGTTATATATATACATATACATATAATACCATTAAAAGTAGACAAGATTCACCGATGGATTTTATCAATAAAACAATAAACCAAAACGAAGAATTAGAATTGAATTGAATTATAATAAAATAAAAAAATAGTGTAACGAATAAATCTGAAAAAACTAGTCGTTGGGGGCCACCGTAATACTTACCCATCATGGATATGTATATGAAAATAAAACATGTGAAACTATTTATACAATGCATTGCAATTCATAAACAACATTTAAATATTGTTAATATACATAGTAATGCTATATTAACGAACTGCTGATGTACCAATTTCGACAAATTATATAAAACGCCAAACTACTCAAGTAGTACCGAGCTGCGTAAAAGAAACATCCATATAACTCCAAAAATAATAATTCTATTAACTAACAATTAACTGCGTCGGATTAAGCGTCTCATTTCCAATTAAAATATACTTCTGAATTGAAATTTGAATGAAATCAATAAAAAATCGAAGAATGTGGAAAACAAGATTACAAATATCTCGGCAACTAATAATCCGATCGACTTCGTTCTATATGCAAAATGTGTGTTATTTTATTGCCTTTTACGCCCATTCCTTAGAACAAAAAAATTCGAAAATTTTTATATACCTTTCATCAGAACGAATTTACATACTAATTACATACAAAATTTCAAGTCTCTATCTCAATTTGTTCGGGAGATAGAGCGTTTACAGACAGACAGACAGACGGACGGCAAAATTTTTTTTCTAAAAATATGTTTTTCGGAATCTCCACTATCTAAAACGTGTAAATCCGTCAAAAATTTTTTTTCGATTTTCAAAACGATTGCAAGACTTACCCTATACTACCTATGATGGGTAAGTAATCTATATTAATAAAATAACAAATCGCTCTGTGTGTGTGTGTGTGTGTGTGTGTGCGATAGTTAGCAAAAACTACGGTACGTACGAGGCTCAATTATTTTCTGAGAGTAGTCCAATATCTCTCCTGATGCACCTGATGCTCAGAATTTCGAAATTCCAATTATTAACTGAGTAATTAATTAAAATCGAGAGGTTACTCTCATAAAAAATCATTTTTTCCCATTTTTTTCTCTTTCATTCTTTTACGGTTGGTTGGTTGTGCAAAAATTTTCGCAGAAGTAATCAGATAAGACGGTGTAACAATAACATTGGAGTATTTGATGTTTCAAGACGATGACCATAGAGGAAAAAGGTAGGTGGAGGTGAAGTAAGTCTGAAAAAAGGTTTGAATGTGAAACCATTTATTGCTCAAATTTTAATATTCCAAACAAAAGGACATGGAAGGGATTTTGTCATAGAGGAATGAGATAGGTGGAGGGGAAGTATTATCTCTGGGAGTGATGCTAAAAATGTAACCCTACATTAAGTAACATTAAGTCCAAATAAAACCACGTGCTTTGACACGCCTATCAATTGAAACAGGTTTAAACCCATATATTTTTGCCATTATTTTTTAAAAAGAACTAATCTATCACTTCACCGGTAAGAATTTATTAATTATTTTATCATATGTGTTTTAAATATCAATATAGAATATTATTTTAAAGTTTTGCTTGAAAATATAACATTCTTCTGTTAATATCTTAAAATCGTCAGCAGTCAGAAATCTCTACATTAGATTAATATTTATTACTTAAGTTTTCATACATGATTTTAAAAAAATGTTTTCATCATTATATTTTAAATATTTATTTACATGCAATTATTAAGTCATAAACATTTTTCATCTACGTTATAAAGTATTTAAAATTATGTTAAAATAGGAAACTTTTAGTTATACAATTTTTAGTTCGCATCAAATGTTTTCAATACTTATTTAATTTCAATTTGACATTTAATTATTGCTAATTTTCCAATTTCTTTTATTTTAAAAGCGAATATTTATTTTAATAAATAATAATAGAGCAAAGACCATTCAAAAAATTTGCTACTTCTTCTTAAAATATGCTTCAGTTGTAATTCATTTCTTTCAATTCGTATTATAATACAAAATTCCTTCCACGTCCTTTTGTTTGGAACATTAAAATTTGAGCGATAAATGGATTCATATTGCAAACCTTTTTTGATCCTTACTTCACCTCCACCTATCTCAATCCTCCATGGGATTTTGTATTATAAGACGAATTGAAAGAAATGATTTACAACTAAAGCATATTTTAAGAAGAAATAGCAAATTTTTAAAATCGTCTTTGTTCTATTATTATTTATTAAAATAAATGTTCGCTTTTAAAATAAAGAAATTGGAAAATTAGAAATAATTAAATTTCATATTGAAATTAAAAAGATATTGAAAACATTTTAAATATAATTTAAATTCTCATTTTCGATAATATTAATGATATATATATATATATATTTTTAATCACAGAAGTGTTTTTTATCACAAAGTTGAAAAGTATTTATGCATTCGGTTTGTCTGTCCTTCTGTCCATACTGTAAATCCTGTAAATATACTCAATTGATAAAGCTTATTTAGGATCACTAAAGCATGTTTGGTATTGCATATGAAATATGTACGAATATTGGTTCATTTACAGAGACACTCAAAAGAAATCGATTACATTACCGTATATACGGAATTTTTTTTTTGACGAGTATTTTAATGAGATCTCGCTATTTCAAATGTATTGAAACGGCTATAAATCATCTGCTTTCACTACGATTAAATTAAACACACAAATCATAGCCATTTTTATTGATTTACAGGGACACACAAAAGAAATCAGCTACAGTACTGTATTTGCGTAATAATTGCTGGAGAGTGCGTTTTAAAATTTGGTATGTACTTTTAAATTTAATTAGTTTTTTGCATAATACTGTTTGTATATAAAATCTATATTTGATATACAGGGCTGCACAAAAATAGTCGCATACCATTTTCTTTATTAGAGGAAATTGCTGAAGGCTAATTTTCAGAAATATATGTACCACTTAAATGAATTAAATTTTGAAATGCATATTGCATTGCAAATTTCTATATCATATACAAGGTTCCTAAAAAAATCGGATAATTTTCCAAATATAAATGGGAACAGCTGAAATTTGGTTTTGAAATGCTTTATATATTAAATAAACTGTAAATGGAAAATAAATTGTTTTCGGATGTTTCTAAAGATAAAGGAGCATTGGCGACTTGGAAGCGGTTATCGAGTATTTTTACATAGTGATTATAGTAAACTATCGTAGTTTAAGAAACATCTGTTTTTTTAGCACTTTCCAAGAAAATTGAAAAATGCTTATGCATTTGGTTTGTCGGTCCGTCTGTCCACGCTCTAACTCCCGCGTTTGGTGACCCTAAATAAGATTTATATCAATTGCATGAAAATCCTACTATATTTATAGTCGGATTTTCATGCAATTGATAAGGATTTTTTAGGGTCACCAAAGCATGTTTGGTATCGCTTATAAAGTATGTATGACTAATGATTCATTTACAGATACATTCAAAAGAGTTCGATTACATTATGATATATGGGTAAGAATCGTTTGGAGCGTACTTTAATGACATTTCGCTATTTCTAATGTATTCAAACTAATAACTACGGTTACGTTAAAATAGAGCATTTACAGCATTTTAAAATAAATTTACAGGGACACACAAAAGAAATGGTTATAATACTGTCTTTGCTTAATAATTGCTGGAGAGTACGTTTTAAAATTCGGTATACGCTTTTAAATGTAAATACTTTTTTTCCACATTACACTTTACATATAAATTCTATACATCATATACAGGGCAGCACAAAAGTATTTGCCTACCATTCTCCTCATTAGAGGATATTGCTGAAGGGGAATTTTCAATTGAAATATGTGTATCTCCTAAATGAATTAAATTTTGGAATGCATGTTGTTAATATGTACCTATCGATGTATCATATACAGGACTTCTAAAATTTTCGGATCATTTTCCGAATGCAGATGGAACCAGCTGAAATTTGGTTTTGAAATGCTTAATATAGTATTTTCACATGGTGAAATGAGACGCAATATCTTAAATTTTTAAACGGTGCAGTTTTTTACATTATTCTGAATGTGTTGGATAGTGTTTCATAATCTGTATTTGATGCATAACTTTTTATTTTTAAACACATTTTTTCATTGTTCTTTCTTTTTTCGCTTTTAAATACTAAAAATTGTTCCGAGTTTAACGCACACCTGCCATACAGTGCTGCAGGTAGTGGGAATCTGTGTAGGATATTTGCACAGACCATATTTCATCCTTAATTTATAAGTAGCGGTTATTTCCGAACAATAATTTCATTAAATTTCTTAAATTCTTATTGGATTTTACCGCCCTCTCGACTAATATATGTACGAATTCGCTTAATACTGGAGTTTCCTTCGGATATAGGTTTATAAAAGAATTAGTGAGCTCCTGGAGGTGAAAAGTAGAACTAACATATTTTACAGAGCATGCAGCAGCAGTGTAGGAGATTCTAATTTTTAATATTGGACTCTTAATTGCGTGGTGGTTATCATTATTTCTGAATAGAAATTTCAACAAATTTCATAAATTGCTATTTGTATCCCCATCCCGTTGGGTAATATATCTACGGAAAGAATAAAAATCGGATTATCGATCGGATTTAGGTTTGTTTACGAAAAAATGCCTATTCTGGTGATGGCAAGTTAAACTAAAGCACTCTGCAAATCGTGCATTGCAAGCTTATTATATCCGACCGCAGGTGGCGGTGATCCATATCAGATTTTCGTACAAAATATACTGCGCCCCGTAGTGGTGAAAAGTGGAACTAAAGTACTTTGTAACACGTACGCGGTTAGAATTGTTAGTTAATAGTTAGTGTTAATTTTAATTAATTTGGAATTTGGCTACGGTTAGGTAACAGTTAGGTTACATTTGGGTTGTAGATAGGTTGCAATTATATTTCGGTTAGTCTTACGTTATATTTAAATTCCGGTTACGTTATAGTTAGGTTATGATTAAGTTACAGTTAGTTTAAGGTAAATTGTAGTTAGGTTACGGTCAGAAAATTGATAAGTTATGATAAGGTGACGACTAGGTTACATTTATGATATATTTAAGTTTGGCTCAGGTTAAGTCGCAGTTAGGTTACAGATAGGTTGCGATTACATTACAATTAGGTTAGGGTTAGGATTTTATCCACAGGTTGAATATTACACACGTTTTAATTGAAATATACTTAATTTTGTTCTATGGTTCTGAAACTACATTACTATATATTAACCTTTTACCTAATCATTGATTATCGATTTTAATTAAGGTATAGTTGGATCTAGGAGAGATATCATTTGTTTGAAAATCAAAATGTTACACTTAGGATTTCGAGGTGAAAAAAAAATGTTACGTGACTGAACAGTGATATTTACGAATAAAATCAGCATTTTAACGCGAAAATTGCGCAATTGTTGAACACATATTTCCTCCTCCGTTTCCCATTGAAGTCGTTTTAGATATTTGTTACTCTAAATTCAGTTGTTTATTTTTTTTTTAAAGGATTTTTCTCACAGTCAATGGCCACGTATTTCGAATTAGAGATAAAATCACAAATTTCAGGTTCGTTTGATATTATTATCACGCACCCGGGCAACGCCGGGCGGGTCAGCTAGTAAATAAATAAAATGAATGCAAATAAAATTTGTAGCTCCAAAAGCAGAATCATCAGGCCCCAAATGCTCTGGAACTACAAATGAAGTGTGCGGTTTCATCCACGTATTAACCATGAAATAGCAAAATAATACGTAATATATATATATATATATATATATATATATATATAATTTCAAATTTATCAATTTAGCAAGAACCAGCACACCCCCCTCACAAAACAAAAATCCCTTAAAATTGAAAATTCAACAATCAAAATACAAAAACAATAGGCTGCCAGCCTCATCAGCGATGGGTCTTATTAGACAAAAGCAGCCGGACAATCGAGTTTACAAAAACAAAATATATTTAAGTGGCAGTGGGTTTCGGCCAGAGCGGTGAATAGCAAAAAATCAGATGATAAACACCCGATGGCTATAATTCACGCGCTCCCCCACCGGACCCTACGCCACATTAGTAAACGAATGTCTCACCTGGAACATTGTAAACGATGTGAAAATATGTTTTCTGAATAAAAACCACATCCCCAACTTAGCTGCTATGCCAGAACTCAAAACAAATTAAACAGAACAAAGTAGAAACCGTATTCCAAACCAATCCAAAAACAATCCAGGTCTGTTGCCACCCAATGCAGCTCATCATCATAAAACCGTCCTTAAGCAGGCTTTAGGTAATACAAGTCATTTAGCTGTCACTGAGTAGCAAACGATCAAAAATGTAGAGAATCTGCAAAATCAGAGCACTTTTTAATGAACTTGAGAGGAATATTGTTTTTATAGTGAAGTTTACTTTTAAATTGAAAAAGCTCACTTTGAAATAGATATTTTTCTGAACATATTCTATAAAATCGGAAAATTTGGCTGATTATAATGTTAATGTAGATTCGTTTTGAAATATTGGAGGACCAGTGTACGAGTTGATTAACTGTAAAAGAAAAGCTTTTACGCTTATCATAAATAGAAATTTGTATTTTGTTATCTATTAAAATTTTTATTTTTAAATCTAGATAATCAGCCTCCGAACTATTTTCATTAGTTTTTTTTAACATTATCGAGTCAGGATAAATTTCTTGAGAAATTTCATTAAAATCAGAATTAATATTCAAAACGATCAAATCATCAATGTATCGGTAAGCAAAAAAAAAAAAAAAATTTTTATCAGCTTTATTTATACTATATTGAAATTCATAAAAAAATAAAAATAAGTTAGCTGCAGTGGATGAGTAACTAGTACCCATACCAATCCCATTAATTTGTAGGTATATTTTAGAACCAGTATAAACATAATTATTATAAAGGCAAAACCGGCATAATTTATAAAACAAGTTTGAATTAAAATCAGCACCATCCAAAACCAATTCAGCTGTTTTTAAAAGTGCATCCTTTAAACTACTAATAGGAATGGTGGTAAATAAATTTTCGAAATCATATATGTATGGATAGAATGAATTTTATTGTTTTTTAATTTTTCAACAATTTCAAAACTATTAGAAATAATCCAAAAACTGTTACTGTCTTTATATTTATATTTCAGCATGTTCAATATTTTTTTAAGTAAATCCTCAAATTTCCTATTAAAATTATTACCAATACTATTAACATTGCTGCAAATGAATCTGTATTTAGTCGGTACTTTATGAAATTTTGGAGTAAGAAATAAAAACGGAAATGATGGATTTTTATTACGTGGGAAAGGAATATTGGTTTGTTTAGAGAAAGCCAGATGTTTATTGATAATTTCTTGTACAGAAGATTTACAAAGTTTATAGGTTATACTATTACTTAACTCTGCAGTTATTTGAAAAAAATTTTATGCAGAAATGCTTAATGCAGAGTTAAATAATAGTATAACCTATAAAATTTGTAAATCTTAATTTTTGTTGTCTGCTAATGTCTGTTAATCTATTTGTCTGCTTAAGGACGGTTTTATGATGATGAGCTGCATTGGATGGCAACATACCTGGATTGTTTTTGGATTGGTTTGGAATACGGTTTCTACTTTGTTCTGTTTAATTTGTTTTGAGTTCTGGCATTGCAGCTAAGTTGGGGATGTCGTTTTTATTCAGAGAATATATTTTCACATCGTTTACAATGTTCCAGGTGAGACATTCGTTTACTAATGTGGCGTAGGGTCCGGTGGGGGAGCGCGTGAATTATAGCCATCGGGTGTTTATCATCTGATTTTTTGCTATTCACCGCTCTGGCCGAAACCCACTGCCACTTAAATATATTTTGTTTTTGTAAACTCGAGTGTCCGGCTGCTTTTGTCTAATAAGACCCATCGCTGATGAGGCTGGCAGCCTATTGTTTTTGTATTTTGATTGTTGAATTTTCAATTTTAAGGGATTTTTGTTTTGTGAGGGGGGTGTGCTGGTTCTTGCTAAATTGATAAATTTGAAATTATATATATATATATGTGTTACGTATTATTATGCTATTTCATGGTTAATACGTGGATGAAACCGCACACTTCATTTGTAGTTCCAGAGCATTTGGGGCCTGATGATTCTGCTTTTGGAGCTACAAATTTTATTTACATTCATTTTATTTATTTATTTTTTTCAGATTTACTCGTTACACTATTTTTTTATTTTATTATAATTCAATTCAATTCTAATTCTTCGTTTTGGTTTATTGTTTTATTGATAAAATCCATCGGTGAATCTTGTCTACTTTTAATGGTATTATATATATATATGTATATATATAACGTTATAGAAGAAAAAGAAATTACTGAAATATGAATTGGAAGGTTGTTAGGAACTTTTATTTTATTTAAATAATATCCATAGTAGGTAAATAGAAGAAATGGAAAAGTCTAGAAAAAATGAAGGCAGTAGCCTTATGAAGTGTTAGGTGTTCATATGCCTCGGCAAAACAACATAACAATGATAAAAAAATACTTCAGTATATGAACAAAATTCTCCAAGATGAATACAGTGTGATGAAACCAAACTATTGCAATTATTGCTTCCAAGTCGAATGTTACAAAAAGTGGTTGCTTAAAACAGGATTATAATCCATGTTTTAGCATTATTAAAAAGAATTTGAATAAAATAATTGCATTAGCTTTTTTAATTTGTTAGTCCTACACGAATCTTCATATCTTAGAAAAAGAAAAAACTAAATTAAAATTTGTTAGAATTTTGTATATTTTTCTTAAGAATAATAAACAAATGGTCAGGTTGTGATAGTTCATATTTTAATATTAGAAAAGAATAATAATAAAAAAAAAAGCTTGAATTGTTCGCACAAATTTACCGGTCATAAATAAAACATCAAATAACAATAATAATAAAGAACTAGCTTAAGATTTGATAATATTATTTACAAATGCTCTATAAGTCGAAAATAAATGGTCACATTGTGGTAGTTCATATTTTGATATTATTAGAAATAATTAGAAAAAAAAAATCACATGAATTGTTTGAAATTATTGGCCACAGATGTAATTTTATAATACAAATAATAATAATATTGGAAAGTTTAATGTTTGATAGGATTGTGTATTTCAATAAAAATATAAAAAACAGTCGATTTTAATTGGGACAAAATAATTGTATTAACTTTCAAAACTTTTAGTCATATGTGGATTTTTAAATCTTTGAAGGAAAAAAAATAATTTAAAATTTGATCGAATTCCGTATATTTTTCTTAAAAATAGAAAATAAATGGACAGAACTGTTTGAAATTACACATCACAAATAAAGTATAAAATAAAAAAGAATTACCTTAATATTTGATAGTATTGCGTACATACTATTATTTTTAACACAATCAAACTGATTGGTAAAGTTATCATACGAATTGATTATTTCCAGCTGAGCGAAAAATTGCCCATACCGGGAAACGAACCCGTATAATTGGCTTACAAGGCCAATGCTTTACCTGTTAAGCTATCTGGGTGATAACCGGCTGGGATTTTTCACTCATATAACCTTATTGGCCGTAACATCTGGTCTGTCATTTGAAACAGCTCGCAGAATAAACCGCAGGTATTGGAACTCCATATAACGATGGATACGTAGATATACTATTATTTTTAACACAATCAAGCTGATTGGTAAAGTTATCATACGAATCGATTATTTCCAGCTGAGCGAAAAATTGTCCAGGCCGGGAATCGAACCCGGATACTTGGCTTACAAGGCCAATGCTTTACCTGTTAAGCTATCTGGGCGATAGCCGGCTGGGATACGACCAATAAGGTTATCTGAGCGATAAATCCCAGCCGGCTATCGCCCAGATAGCTTAACAGGTAAAGCATTGGCCTTGTAAGCCAAGTATCCGGGTTCGATTCCCGGCCTGGGCAATTTTTCGCTCAGCTGGAAATAATCAATTCGTATTGCATACATATTCTTCAAAAGTACTAAAATTTATCAATGAAAAGAAAGATTTTCATTTTATGCTGAACATAAAATTATTATTAAGCTGAGTAAAATTAGTTAAAAGATAAAATACATAAGAATATGTTCAAAATTATATTTTATGTATTATTTATTTATTAATGCTATTGTGTGCATTGGAAACAGAAATAGAACCACGGCCCTGAGAAATAATATATACAATCCCGATCCGGCCGGAACCTGTAAAGAAAAAGGTTTAGACCTGATCCGGTAAGAATGATCCGGCTCAATTTTTCATAAAATGGAATTTAGTATGGTCCCGACCCAAGTTTAAAGAAAATTTCACAGAGGTCGGGCTTTGTGACAGGCCCGAGATTGTGGAGACTTCTAATATATATTTCTGAATTTCGAGCCCGCAGTCGGAGATAAAGTGTCCCCCTTGTTGGGCAAATTCTGGCACCGATCTTGAATACATTTTATGAATCGGAATATAGAATATGAATATAAGTCTACTTATTTGCGTTAGAATGTTAGGGTTAAATATTTTGGGATGCGTCAAATTATATACACTGTAAATAATAATAATAATAATAATCTGTAAAGCTACTAAGTTTTTTTAGGAAACTGGGATTCCTAGAACTTTTTACGTAACGGCAACAACAAAAATTCATGTAAAGGATATATGTTTGCATTGTAAATAAAAAATTCCATAACGTTACGAATATTTTTTTAGGAAACTGGGATTCCAAATATATCTTATGTTACTGCAACCTGGATTATAGGTGAAATTTTAGTAAGATTATTGTTATCTGTTAAGCTACCGATTTCTGTAGCTTTACAAAAACTAGTTTTGTTGATTTACATCCTTTTTTGTACAGTGTACAGATAAAATTTTAGTAAGCATACAGATTTCTGTAACTTTACATGTCTAGAATTACAGATTTTTGTTACAGTGTAATTACATAGCTTACATTTTGTATCTGTCCATGGCCCCAAAAACAATTCCTAAATAAAATAATTACCGCATTGCTTCGTGTTCAGCAACAATCATTAACTGATAATATTCTGTCATTCAATATTATAACCCCTGGCCTTCATTTCTTTGTTCTCATTATACTAAACATAGTAGATATCCGACTATTCTTTATTTTAAAACAAACAAAAACAACTCTGCAAAAAAATGAAAGAAAAAACACAACTCTTGTCGCATTGCATGCTTTGGCGCGACATTGCATATTCAGTGGGACAAAGGACTATTTAGTATGATTTCAGAACATATAATTTGTACAGCGACAAAAACTCTGCGCCATTTTGCTCAACATACATTCGAATGTATGATCAAGGTCGGCGTAGTATAGACCTTGGCCCAGTGCGATGAACTTCTATCACCCCTTTTTGTTAAAAAGGAGAGAGATAAAAGGGGGGAGGACTGTGCCACCCCACTTATATTCGATGGGAAATGGTGAAATAGATATAAAAAATGCATACGATTGTACAGGAAGGGAGAATAAGAGGTGAAGGTAGGGAATATTTAAACAGGAAATTTCCCTATATGTGCCACTGGGTAAGGAAGTAATGGGTAAAGGGAAGTGGATTTGTAAAATTTAGATTTTATTAACTCTGACTGTAACCTCTAATGTATGCATGGTGTAGGGACGGCGCATCATATTGACAAATTCAGTAACCGTTTCAAGCTAAGACTAGCCTAGGTACTAAAATTGAAAAATAATTAGATTTTTTTTTTTCAATAAGTCACGTATTTTTTTTTTTTTTTTTTTTTTTTTTTTTTTTAGCTGAGTCGTACTCGGTTATAATGAGGATGAAAGAACCACTGCATATGACTACTTTAACAGAATTCCTACCATAACCAAGTTTAAGATTATATATAAGGACATAATAGAAAAATGATAAAAGTTCAACATTTATATGTTTCTTTTTTACATGTTTATAATACTTTCATAAATAGTTGAAAAATTGTTTATAACTTTTATTTGTCTGGATGCCTGTCTGTTCGTGCTCGAATTCGCTTAAATATTCTTTAATTGACCTGTAATTCATATATGTTATTAATTTTTACTATGGCATATTCACGACTGAAAATAAAATGTGTAACAAACACTCATAATTCTTTTACAGCGATATTCAAAAGATTATCATTGCATTATGATCTATGGTGAAAAATTGTTTGCAATGTACTTAAGATATTCCACTATTTCAGGTATTTTAAAAATTTATATGCAGCACTGACGTGCACTACAAGATGATTAGTCTACAATATTGTGTTCAAACCATTTATAATTTATTTATAGGCGCATACAAAAGCATTTTGTTACATTGTTGTCTAAGAACGATAATTACTGGAAGTGCATTTTCGGTTCTGGTATATGTTTGTAAATTTAACTAATTTTTCGCAGATTGTTTGGTGTATGCATTATTCTATGGATCATATACAGGGCTGCATAAAAGAATCTAAACATATTTCTGATTATTGTTGGAAATTGCGGAAGGATAATTTCCAACTGATAATAATTTTCGTAAGAAATAATCTGAATAGCAATAATAATTGAAGAAATTGATCTAAAATGAGCTATTTTTATTATATTTCTTACTTTAAATATTGCAAGTTTCATTAAAAATAATGTTAATTACATGGATCAATTAATTAATTTATTTCAAAGAAATATTTTTCTATGGACTTTAATATTGATTATTCTAGTTTTCAGTGAACGATTCCCATTCATGTATTCAATCAACTAGTTTTGAAAAAAAAAAATCAATTGTTTTTTTTCTGCTTTAAAATATTTTGATTTTTTTAAAAATATGTATATTAAACTTAAAGATAAAATAATTAATTAAATTCAAGGGAATGAATTTGTTGTTTTTTAAATTGAAATTAACGACGTTAATTTTTAAAATAATCTTAATCGTTTTATTTTTATTTAAAACATTATTTAAAATCTTATGTTAAATCATATATTATTTAAAATTGCATATCATAATCGAATTACTTAAAATAATCTTAATCCTTAATTTATAAATTAATTTATTCTGAAGAAGTGAATACATTATTTTTATTTTTTTTAAGTTCTTTTTATTTCAAAATAATTTGAATTGCGCTGAGAAATTAACTTAATTAAAAAAATTATTGTTTTATTATTGTTACTTTATTTACGTTTAATTAATTTTCATTAAACAACATCTATTCACCAAAGTGACTAATTAATCAATTAAATAATATGAATGCATCATTTCTTTTTTAAATTATTCTAATTTTCATTAAAATCCCTAATTCTGCAGATGAAGTTTTAGTTTTTTCTTAATGAGTCAATTTGTCATTTTTCTAATTTTTAACTATTTTTAATTAATTTATTTTGCTAGTTTTAACTAAAATTAATCTTTTTCAACATTCATTAGTTAATTTAATTTTCTATTAAGAGCAATCAAATCGTCAATTTTCTTTCTTTCTTTATTTTATTATTATTTTTTTTAATACTTTAGATTTTAAAGTTACACATTTGCTCTCTGGGGTCGTTCAAGTATTATGTAAACAATGAAGAGTGGAGGAGGGGGGGGGGGTCTGTGTCTGCTTATTTTTATTGACAAGGGAGGGTGGGAGGGGATATCTAGATCCAGAATTCTTGCGGAAGCATTAGACAACGAAGAAACTATAATTTAAAAGCAAAAATCAATTGAATATTTTGTGAATGAGTGTTCTGCGGATGTTGAACGACTTGGGTAAAATGATATGCAGTAAACAAGGATTAGAAACGAGGAACATTCTACCCGACCACTACATTGAAAACGTAATAATAGGCAATTCAGAAACATGGACTCAAAGAACTCCGAACGCAGAATATTCTTACGATTCTTGTTAAAATTTTTAGGTATGTGCCTAAATAAGTTCGAGCCTGTTGTATTTCTTAAAGTTTTGTTTTTTGTTGAAAGGTTATAGATAATAATGTACTAGTTGTTTAACCCGTTCTACGCACGGGAGTTCAAGAATTTAATTTTTGGATAAATGAAACGAAAATTAGCATAAAAACGTAATGATAACGAACTTTTTAAAATACCTAAATAAGAAATAAGAATTTCTCTGTTAAAGTGTTGAGTTGTTCAATGACTATTCGATTTCAAAAATATTTTTCTACTACTGTGCATTTCTTTTAATTTATCATATTGCTATGGCAGCAGACGATAAAACGATATCTTTGGAATAAGGGAAATAATCGGATAAAAAGTTTTGTTGATTTTGTGATACAATGCTTTTCTTTATTTTTATGAAAAAAGGTAACAATTAAACGGAATTAAATAACCTCTAATAATTTACATGCGAGGTAGAAGAATTATCGTATACAGCTTCTTAGTATTGCAGAATGGCGTATGTAATGTGCATAATTTACATTGCAGTAAACATTTCAAGCTGGTTTTCGGGTTGAGCATAAAAAGAAGACAAAAAATCGTCAAAAACATCTAAAAAACTATTTAAAAATTTCGAATTTTTTTGCTCAATCATTCATGGGTCTCTTACTCGTGTTCCAAATTTTGTAACTTTGCACTCGGCGGTTTTCGTGTTTTTGAGGTTACGTAGATATGCGCACGGATTTTAAGAGGCTAGATGATTTTTTTCAAAGACTAAGATTTAAGACAAATAAATTCTTTATTTAAAAGAATAATAATAAAAAAAAATTATGATTATCAAAGCGTGGCTTGCGTAGTAACAGAATCATATATTACGAACGCATGGATTAAACATTAATATTCCTGGGCTAACAATAAACAAATTTTAAACGGAATTTCAGTTTTACAATTTTTGGTAGTAAAAATTTTAAACTTCTAAACATCGCACATTTTCAAATTTTACACCGTCATATAGGGGAAAAAATATACTTTTAAATTCAATTTGTTTAAAAGCTGTTGTCGGACGCTCCTCTCAGTCCACCAAACTTCGAAGAATGTCCTAGGTAGTTTTAGCTGCCACCACCGATATTAATGGGTGATATCGGTCACCTGCTGTGAGGATTGGGTAAAATAACACTGACGCTGTTAATGAACTGAACTAACAGTTTATTTAAGATATAGATATGTACACAAGAAACAATATTTACAACTATCTACAATTACAACTCGGATATAGATGATCCGGTTCAACATTAAATTAACTACAATAAACGTTGGTTGTGTACCGTTCAACTTACACTTTCTTCCTCACACTCAACGCACGTTAGATACGCTTTATCAGAGATTACTGCAGAATCTCAATACACAAGGGTACTAGGCCTCACTTCTCGGCCTATAACACTATCCACAGGGACGCCTTGTCCCACGCTCAAAATATACACTATCCAACAGGACCACAAATCCTGAGCGACCTATCGGTCTCAACGCCAAGCGAGAACTGTCTCCAACCTCTCAATCCAGAGTTGACCTTCAGAGATCTTCCTTCCCCCATGCAGGACTCCTTAGAGCTCATCCATTGGTTCAATCCCGCACTCCAACCTTGAGTCATGACATCTCCTGTTTACACATCACTCCAATAGCTATATGACAGCTGAGGCACGCCCCGCGGCCATCACTTTCATTCATCAACGAGTGCGTCATCTGCACACCTGTGTCAACATCTGTCATTCGTTATTATAGAAAAGAAAGAAAGGTATTTCGAGCTTCACGGATACACAACCCACAATACATAAAATATTCAGATAAGGAAATGTTATTCCTTTCTAATTCAGGGCAGATGTCTTCTAGGAACCTGACACCCCCCACCTTAGCGGAAAATATGCCTCTTAGGGGCTAATTTTCCCCAAACATATAATAATATTACGGAAGAGTTCAATAGTCTCTTTGCAGATTTCTTCATTCTAAATATTACGTAGGCATTTTCAGGTGTCTGAACATTCTCTACTGACATCTCTACTGAACCTTATACTAATACTACTATTGCATAAACAATACACATGCTAATTTACTATTATAAACACAAAACTTAAAAAAAAATATTTACACACACACACAAAAAAAATTAGACATGTGATGACATCCTTTAAGGTTGTCTACTATTTTGACATTGATACTGATGGGCTAGTAACTGGTTGTTCTTCCCAGCTCTTTCTCTGTAGCCTCGAAATTGCATCAGCATTCAAATGTTGAACTCCGGGACGATGAGAAATGCTCAGGTTCCAGCGTTGCAAGGCTAGAGCCCACCTAGTGAGTTTGGGCGACCTTGGGGTTGTTTCCGTGAGAAATTTTAATGGATTATGATCGGTAATGACCTCAATTTGAGATCCATAAGTCCACTTTTCAAACTTCCGCAACCCGAAGAGAACACTCCAAGCCTCTTTCTCTATACTCGGCCAAGCACGCTGAGCCCCTGACAATTTCTGACTGGCAAAAGCTATAGGTTTAAACTGACCTTTTTCATCTTTTTGAGTAAGACAACATCCTACTGCAAGGTCGGAAGCATCGGCGTGAAGCTGATATTCCCGGCCTACGATAGGTGTAGCCAAACTCGTCACTTTACACAACTCATCTTTAAGAGTATTAAATGCTTTTTCTGCCCTTTCATCCCATGGTACAGTATTTTTGACATTTCCTTTGGTTAATTCGGTTAAAGGTATAGCTATCTCAGCATAATTTGAAATATAAGATCGGTCGAATCCCATTAATCCCAAAACTGATCGTCCCTTATTGCTCCGATTTTCTCCTCATCAGGTGCATGAGTTCCACCCCCAATAACATGACCTAAAAACTTAGTCAGTTTCTCTCCAAATTTACATTTGTCTAGTCTAATCGTAAAATTTCTATTTTTCAACTCTTCAATGACAGCCCTGACATGCTCACAATGCTCTTCCCAGGTATCGGAGAAAATGATGACATCATCAATATATGCTTCTGCATACCTCCGATGACCTTGGAGAACCTCATTCATGTCTTTTTGAAACGTAGCAGCAGCCCCTGATAATCCAAAAGGCATTGTACGCCACTGATAAGTTCCGTTATGCGTCGTAAAAGCTGTCAGAGGTTTACAATCCTCAGCCATTTTAATTTGCCAATAACCCCTCAATAAATCTATTGAAGATAAATATTTAGCCGCCCCTGCGGTATACATAATTTCTTGGGAATCTTTCATCGGGAAGGTGGGAACCTGCGTTACAGAATTTAAAGCTCTGTAATCAATACACATTCTGACAGTTGCATCTTTTTTCGCAACGCAAACAATTGGATGGCTAATTTCAGCATTCGACGGTTCGATTAGATTTAATTCTAATAACTCCTGAATCTGCCTATCCACTTCCTCTTTATAAGCTACCGGCACGCTATATAACTTTGGTTTTTTCCTTTCTACACCCGGTTTCAGATCAATACGATGTTCCCCTACTTCCGCTGGTCGTACAGGACCCATAAACACTTCTTTATTTTCCCTCAAAATGGACTTTAAATCTTTGACTTGACTATTAGATAGCCCTTTTATTTCAAACCTCTCAATATCCCGTTCTATCTCTTGATCCCGGTTCAAAATAGGAATTTCCCCAACTTCTCCAAATTCCTCATCACCTTCGAAAATAATATTAACTATATTACATTTAGCGATAAATTCTCTTATCTTATTTTGGTGCACATGCTTCCTACTCCCGTCGGCTAATTCAACAATAAACGAATGCTGGTTTCGTTTTTCTACAATAGTTGCCGGCCCTTGCCACCTAGAATATAACTTATTAGTCGAATCGGGGATTAACAGTATAACTTTATCGCCTACCTCAAACGTTTTTTCTTTTGACCTTAAATTATAATGATACGCCATTCTATTTTAATGTTAAAACTGTTGTTAGCTTTCGTTTTTTCAAAAAACTAAAACAAAATCATTTCACCTTTTTTCATTCACGTATAAAAACATTTCATATTTATTTACTTAGAAGGTGTCACAAATAAAAAATAAATTAAAGAGTTGACATGTTTCGGTTCATTAATAAGAACCGTATTCATAACATATAAAATCAGTAGAAAATTAAATGACACTGGATATAAATATAATTTAAAAATCAAAACAAAACATTGCGCCCGCTATGATCGTGAATATAGCCATTGCCAACGCGGCATATAAATAATTTTGACCATATATTAAATTTAAAATGTAAACAATTAAAATTAAAAAGTAGAAAAACTAAATGACTCTGGATATAAAGGTAATTTAAAATCCCCAAAACATAAAATATTGCGCCCTCTATGATCGTGAATAGCCAATGCCATCGCGGTTCCTCCTATTAGACTCATCCTTTAAATATTTATTAAGTAATTCTAACCACAAACTCGGAATGTCATAAGAATAAGAATCATTACAAACTCTATCCCTCCTAGAATATATCTCTATGGATTCACGGATGATTAATTTTCGGAATAAACTGGAAATGAACACTAATCTACTATCTTTAAAACAAATTATAACCCCCCTCTTTAAAAACAATCTTGATAACGCAGTCTTATCCCTACCAAATTTTATGTCACATTCATGCTCTTTCTTTCTAACCCCAAAGTATTCACCTAGTATTTCATTAGTAGTCATTCTAGTATTCACCCTTTGGGTATAAGTTTTCTACATTCCGGTTCATGGTTAATCGTGCGTTTATTATTTGTTCTGATGAATTTTTGTATGAAGAGTTGAATTATATTTTTAATATTGCTAAGTTGAATGGTTACAAAAAGGATAAAATTAATAAATTGGTTAAAAATTATAGGGATAAAAATAATTCTCAGGTTAATTGTAATTTGGTTGCTAATGCCTATGAGAAGGGGGAAGAGATTGGGGTTAAAAGACTATCGTTTCCTTATATAAAGGGTAATTTTGAGAGGCTTAAAGCTAAATTAAAAAAGTTTAAAATAGAATTAATTGCTAAGCCACCTCCTAAGTTAAAACATCTTCTATACAGGGCTTTTGATCCGGTTCCACAAGATGATCTAGCAGGGGTATATGAAATTCCATATGAGAATGAAGAGGGGGATATTAATTTTTATATCGGTATGACAGGTAGAAAGTTTGGGGTTAGAAAGAAAGAGCATGAATGTGACATAAAATTTGGTAGGGATAAGACTGCGTTATCAAGATTGTTTTTAAAGAGGGGGGTTATAATTTGTTTTAAAGATAGTAGATTAGTGTTCATTTCCAGTTTATTCCGAAAATTAATCATCCGTGAATCCATAGAGATATATTCTAGGAGGGATAGAGTTTGTAATGATTCTTATTCTTATGACATTCCGAGTTTGTGGTTAGAATTACTTAATAAATATTTAAAGGATGAGTCTAATAGGAGGAACCGCGATGGCATTGGCTATTCACGATCATAGAGGGCGCAATATTTTATGTTTTGGGGATTTTAAATTACCTTTATATCCAGAGTCATTTAGTTTTTCTACTTTTTAATTTTAATTGTTTACATTTTAAATTTAATATATGGTCAAAATTATTTATATGCCGCGTTGGCAATGGCTATATTCACGATCATAGCGGGCGCAATGTTTTGTTTTGATTTTTAAATTATATTTATATCCAGTGTCATTTAATTTTCTACTGATTTTATATGTTATGAATACGGTTCTTATTAATGAACCGAAACATGTCAACTCTTTAATTTATTTTTTATTTGTGACACCTTCTAAGTAAATAAATATGAAATGTTTTTATACGTGCCATTCTATTTTGTTGAACCTCAGACGACAATTTTGCCTCATTTGCGGCTCTTTCTAAGCGGTTCTTAAGTTTATCCAAGTACTCATGAATCGGCGTAGTATCTAACTGCGCTCCCTTATTTTCTCCTGCCCATGACGACTTAAGAATCGATAACGGACCCTCCGGCGCTCTACCATATAATAACTGGAAAGGTGCGATTCCCGTCGTAGAATTTGGGACTTCCCTATACGCCCATAATATAAATGGTATTTGTTCATGCCATTTTTTTCCTTCTTCCCTAATCGTATGATGTAGCATACGTTTAAGAGTCTGATTAAATCGTTCCACAAGTCCGTTGGACTGTGGATACTGTGGAGTCGAAAATCTTGGACTAGCACCTAACCTTTTCTCAAATTCTTTCGTTAAGTCGGCAGTAAAATTGGTTCCATTGTCGCAGGCAATTACATTAGGAATTCCTGTTCTCATAAATATTTGAAGTAACGCCTCACACGCGGTTTTAGCAGTTAAACTTTTTAGAGGGATCGCATCCGCCCATCTGGTATGCTGATCAATTAAAGTCAGTATATACCGATGCCCTTGTGAACTTTTAGGATCAATAGGCCCAATTAAATCAACATTAACAACCTGAAATGGAAGTTCCGGCCGCGACACTGGGGAAATAGGAGCTCTATCATTTACTTTAACCCCTCTAGTTAATTGGCACTCTAAACATGATTCACAAAACTGTTTAGCTTCTTTTGCCATTCCCTCCCAATAAAAAGAATACCTTATTCTCTGCAACGTTTTCTTGGCTGCATGATGCCCTCCAAATACCGATGAATGCGCTAATTTTAAGATTTCTTCCCTTCTTACCTTGGGTACTACTAATTGCGCTATAGTTTCGCCTAACAATTTCTCTTTATGATACAATAATCCGTGTACAATATAATAATCCCCTTTTTCCTTTTTAGCTAATTCCCAAGCTTTCTCTAATTCTTTACATTCCAACTGGGATTTCTTAAACATATCTGAGTTACTAACAATAGATTCATTATTTTCCTCCGTTTCAGTTTTTTCTGGATCCTGACTTTGTACATTTTGCGATCTCGCGTCTATTACGTAAACATTACAGCTATCGTTACTTACATCTTCCTTTTCATTCGAGTTATCAATAATAATTTCGGAACTTTTTAATTCTTCGGACTCTATCAATGGCTCCTCAAGACTGACACCTGACAACTCATTAATCACCTCGGGATGTAAAATTACTTGCTCATTAATATTATCAGTTACTGCGCAAAGTACTTCCTGATGAATAATATTAGTTTGCCCGAATTGCGGAATAGCTAGCGGTAGTTTAACTAACGGTGATTTAACAGCTTCACCAAATAACCCTTGTAAATAAATACTACCCGCTCCCTTTAATTTCTCTTCCGGGACTAAATCTTTATGAACAACACTAATCTCACATCCAGAATCAACCAATCCCTTTGCTTTTTGCCCATTAACACTAACTTCAATTTTCTCAAGTTTATTTAATTTCTCACCAATAACATTAGTTTTCTGCTCGGCCTTTGCCGATATTCTAGCCACAATAGCCCCATTAGGTAACTCTTGATTTTCTTTCACCATAATCTTATGAACACCTGCTTTCTGGTCTCGCCCTTTATTGCCATTATTAGTTCCCTCATTACCCACTTTATTACAAAAACGTTGGTAATGACCTCTCAAACCACACTTAAAACATTTAGGCCCTGAAGCATCATTCGTCTTCTTAAACTCTGTTTTCCTATCCGGAAAAGAATTACACTCATTACTACCATTTTGCCTCCAACTACCACTAAATTTATTATCCTCCCTCGGTCTCATTTTTCCATTGTTTACGTACTTATCTTTACCTTTAAAGCTTTTATGCATAACCGCATAAGACTTATGTTTAGCATCAAAATAATTATCACACTCTTTAGCAATTTTAGGAGCTTCTAACCATTTACCCTGGTGAGTTAAACTAATATATGCTGCAGTATCCTCATCTAGCGTACTCATTAGCTTATCAGTAACTATTAACTGGTTGACTTTTTCATAAGTGTCCGTACCTCTGATTTTACAATAATTTTCCCACGTAGCTATTAAACGTGATACAAATAATACATGGGTTTCGTTCGGATTTCTCCTAGCTTTCCGGAAATTTTCTAAACATGCCTTCGGGGTTGGCTCATGTTCCCTTAGGACTAACTCCTTTAATTCCTCATAATTCTCCATTTGTTCCTTAGTGGTATAAATTAACAAATTATCCGCCTTATCTCCTAACATAATTAGTAGAATTTCGGCCTGCTGGTTTTCCGGTACATCTTTAGTTTGGAATGCCCTTTCTAAACTGTTGAAAAATAAATTCCATCCCTCAGTCCCTTCTGGTACTTTGATAGATAGAGTTCTAACACTTTTGATCAATTTTTCTATATTACTTTCATTATTAGATTCCCTAACATTAGAATTATTTACCGAACCTTGAACCCTTAGTCTCTCCATTTCTAATTCATGTTCCATCCTTAATTTTTCTATCCTCTCTTCTCTTTCTAACCTTTCGTGTTTTTCTTCACGCTCTAATTTTTCTTGTTCTAATCGTTCTGCAACAATAGCGTCAGATAATTCCTTAATAACCCCCTCGTCATACTCATCACTGTCCATTATCTTTTTCTTAAGCTGAATTCTGGTATCATCTTCCGTGAATTCAACACCCAATTCTTCAGCTATCACCTGAAGATCAACCTTTTTTAGTTTCAATAAGAAAGCCATACCTTCACCGATTGTTATAACCACCCCACAAGAATAGTTAAACCTACCAACTTAATATTTCCGAAATTTCTAACTTAGTACAGATATTTCTCCACTTAATTTACTAATTAATACCCTTCAGATAATCAATACATTTCATTTCTAATTAACCTACTGAATACTCTAATTTTCCTCAACCATTGATATCACACAATATACTTCCAATAAAACAAAAGGTAAAAGAGTAATTCGATTTGATTACTATGCAATATAGGTTCCAATATATACACTTAGATAACAACATACAATTTATATAATAACACTGATACGTTGAAATTGAATAGAAGTATTGATGTCAATCAAAAAATCCACATAAAGAAAAATTGAAACACATGCATACATAAATTTCTACAATTATCCTCATAAAATATTTCCGAACTCAATACTGGTTCTTACACTTAAAACAAATATACTGAAAATCTTTACTTTTATTTTTACTCACTATGGCTCTCTTTTGAGCCTTTTTTTTTTCTATGGCCCTCTATTGAGACTTTTTTTTTTCACTATGGCTCTCTATTGAGCCTTTTTTTTCACTATGGCTCTCTTTTGAGCCTTTTTTTTTTTCCTCACTAGTATTGGCCAATTAAAATCTTCATTTGCTTAGAATTTTGATAATGTAACTCTTAAAATTTAAACAGTATTGCTTCATTTAACAATTACTTTAACAATAATTTAGATTTAATGCATTAATTTAGTTCACTAATATCATTATAAATAGCATATCATTATCATCTCAAATTATTATGACCTTTCTTTAAAACAATAGCAATATGGTTACTAATTCTTTACACCTATCTGAACACAATTATTTCATTCCACATAAATTACCTAGACAATTTACTTAAATTACTATTAATTATACAACAATACAATTTGGTTCGAGATGTCAGAAGAAATGAATGATCAAAACACCTTACCTTATACTTTATTTGGTGGGGTACTCTTCTATTCACAGATAGCTCCACGATGTAGCGATAATATGGCACAACAGTTCAGTTTAGTTCTTTCTAATAAAGATACGCACAACACTTTAGTCCACACTAGACGATATGGCACGATACTTTATCACACACTCGACGATCCGGCACGATACTTTAGCACATACTCGACGATACGGCACAACACTTTACACACATTCGACGCTACGGCACGACACTTTACACACATTCGACGATACGGCACGACACTTTACACACATTCGACGATACGGCACGACACTTTAGCATACAATCGACGATCCGGCACGATGCTTTAGCACATACTCGACGATATGGCACGACCACACAAGAATTCCACTGGATACTCTGGCATTAACAGACTGCAACACGGCTCGCTGGTCACTGGTTTCCGGGGATTCTATCCCACCGCTGCCACCAATTTGTCGGACGCTCCTCTCAGTCCACCAAACTTCGAAGAATGTCCTAGGTAGTTTTAGCTGCCACCACCGATATTAATGGGTGATATCGGTCACCTGCTGTGAGGATTGGGTAAAATAACACTGACGCTGTTAATGAACTGAACTAACAGTTTATTTAAGATATAGATATGTACACAAGAAACAATATTTACAACTATCTACAATTACAACTCGGATATAGATGATCCGGTTCAACATTAAATTAACTACAATAAACGTTGGTTGTGTACCGTTCAACTTACACTTTCTTCCTCACACTCAACGCATGTTAGATACGCTTTATCAGAGATTACTGCAGAATCTCAATACACAAGGGTACTAGGCCTCACTTCTCGGCCTATAACACTATCCACAGGGACGCCTTGTCCCACGCTCAAAATATACACTATCCAACGGGACCACAAATCCTGAGCGACCTATCGGTCTCAACGCCAAGCGAGAACTGTCTCCAACCTCTCAGTCCAGAGTTGACCTTCAGAGATCTTCCTTCCCCCATGCAGGACTCCTTAGAGCTCATCCATTGGTTCAATCCCGCACTCCAACCTTGAGTCATGACATCTCCTGTTTACACATCACTCCAATAGCTATATGACAGCTGAGGCACGCCCCGCGGCCATCACTTTCATTCATCAACGAGTGCGTCATCTGCACACCTGTGTCAACATCTGTCATTCGTTATTATAGAAAAGAAAGAAAGGTATTTCGAGCTTCACGGATACACAACCCACAATACATAAAATATTCAGATAAGGAAATGTTATTCCTTTCTAATTCAGGGCAGATGTCTTCTAGGAACCTGACAGCTGTATCTCAATTTTTTTTTTAGTTATTAATTTTTTGTAGTTTTTAATACTGTTTGTCACTGTGGCAACAGAAGTAAGTCAGATAAGTCTCAGATATATCTATTCTTGTCCGAGAAATACAGGCCATTTTCCAAATCATTAAAAAAGGGCAAAAATTCGTTATGAAAAATCTATTTAAAATTCTTGAATTTTTTACCTCAATCGTTCATGGGTACCCTATCGGCAACCCATGTCTCAAATTTCGTATAGCATTGCGCCCTGTGGTTTCCGAGTTTTTGAGGTTACATTAGTTACGCGCACAGATTTTAGTAGTGTAGATTAATAACTATTTTGTATTATACGAATTGTTAGGTAGATTTCGTATGAAATACTACCTATTGCATTGTCTCCCATGTTGGAATTTTTGAAAAATTTTTGCGGATCTACACGAATCATGACTCCTAGACCCCAAAACTACCATCAGTAAAAAAGTTTATCTATCTATCTATCTATCTATCTATCTATCTATCGGTGTATATAACTTTCTTCTAGACACGATAACTTCCATAATTATGCTCAGATCTTCATCAAACTTTTACATAAAATCAAGGGGCATAAAATCTCGGTTAAGTTCGTTAATGGGCAAAATCGGACCAAGGGGGTGGAAGTTAGGAGGGTTTTTGTGAAAACAGAAAAAACGCGATAACTTTTTAATTAAAATAGATATTGAATCGGTTTAAAGTTTATATTACTTCTAAAAAATGAGGAAAAAGTTTATGCGTGACAGATTTTTGATAAAGTTAAAAATGGGCTCAAGGGGCGAAAAAAACATGGTTTTTGGGAGAAAAAAATTCAGAACTTCGTCAATTCTCAAGATATCAAACCCAACTAAATTTTATATAAATGTACTCAATATTATCTAAAACTTTTGTATTTACAAGTTTTTGATAGGACCAATTTTTACCGATGAAAAAAATTAAAAACGAAAAGAAAAAGGGGGGAGGAAAAAGAAAAAAACCCATAACTTACTCAATTCTTAAGCAATTAAATCTAATTAAATTTATTTTACATCTTCACAATAATATCTACAACTTTTATATTGACAAGTTTTTCATAGAACCAATTCTTATAGCAAAAATAAATTAAACAAAAAAAGGAGTTGGAGAAAAAACCTCAAATCCAAACTGCTTATATTCTGACTCATTTTAAAATTCATTTTTGATTTTAAACACATCCAAATGACAGATCCTATTATTTAGCAACTATATAATGCGACGTATTGGCCAATTTTTTGACAAAGGCAGAATATATTTTTAAAAAGGCTGCCAAAAAAGGTATTTTGAACAGATTTTACGAAGTTTTCATCATTAAAAAATTCATTAAGTATAACAAACTGCGTTTTTCATGAGTCATTTTTAAATTCATTTTTGTTCTCAAACCCATTCAATTTACAGGTCCTATTATTTAGGAACTATATAACTTGACGTATTGGCCAGTTTTTTGATAAAGGCAGAATATATTTTTTAAAAGGCTGCCAAAAAGGGTATTTTGAACAGAATTTCACGAAGTTATCGTGATTAAAATTTGAGGAAATTTAAGAAATTGCGTTTTTACCGAGTCATTTTTAAATCTTTTTTTGTTCTCAAACGCATCCAATTTACAGGTTCTCTTATTTAGGAACTATATAATGTGACGGAGTGTCCAGTTTTTTGATAAAGGCAGAATATATTTCAAAAAAGACTGCCAAAATGGGTACTTCGCACAAAATTTCCCAAAGCGAGATAATTAATGAACTGTGGGTATTCAAATAACAAATTGGTTATTTTATGACTCATTTTTAAATCCAATTTTGCTCTGACACGCATTCAATTGACAGTTTTTTGTTACTTAGGAACTATATAATGTGCGTATTCGTCGATTTTTTGATAAAGGGTGAATATATATATTTTAAAAGCTGTTAAAGTAAGCACTTCGCAAAAAAATTTTCCAAAGCGATCATGATAAAAGAATTGAGGTTGTATTCAAATAACAAATTGTTTATTTTATGACTCATTTTTAAATTCAATTTTGCTCTCAAATGCATTCAATTGACAGTTATTTATTATTTAGGAACTGTGTAATGTGCCGTATTGGTCAGATTTTTGATAAAGGCTAAATATATATTTTAAAAAATCTGTCAAAGTGGGCACTTCGCACAAAATTTCTCAAAGCGATCTTGATTAAAGAATTGTGGATGTATTAAAATAATAAATTGGTTATTTTATGACTCATTTTTAAATTCAATTTTGCTGTCAAACGAATTTAATTAACAGTTTTTTGTTATTTAGGAACTATATAATGAGCATATTGGTCAATTTTTTAAATAAAGTAAGAATATAATTCAAAATATATTGCCAAAATGGGCATTTAAGTAAAGATAGGCATTTTTTTTCTTTTTTTTTTTTTAATGAGAATTTTTCGAAATCTACCTCCGCCTATAGGCCATGCCGAAAGGGATTTTTAATGAAATAAGTAACAATATATTAAACCGATTTTGTTTGTCTTCGACACTACAACCCCTATATGTATCTATTTATGTAAATTTGCTGGATTAATGATATAAATTTATCTCTAACTGTAAATTTTTATGGCAAGCAATTTTGATGCTAGCATGCCACAAAATCTTATGTAAGCAAAGGGGTAAGGGGGGGGGGGTCTATCATTTAAATTTAAAACATTGTTAATAATTTTCGTTAAAAATAATCTAAATAACATTAATAATTGAAGAAATTAATCAAAATCAGTTATTCTTTTTTTATCTTTCTTACTTAAAATATACAAAGTTTCATTAAAAATAATGTTAATTATATAGATCAATTAATTCATTCATTTAAAAAATATATATTTTTCTATGTTTTTTAATATTGATTATTCTAGTTTTCAGTGAAAGATTCACATACATGTATTAATTGATTAATTAACTTTTGAAAAAATCTATCTGTTATTTGTTATTTTTCTGCTTTAAATAGTTTGGTTTTCTTTTGAAAAAAAATAAGAAAATATTAATCTTATAGATCAATTAATTAATCAATTTTAAGGAAAAAAATTTGTTATATTTCTTATTGAAATTATTGAGATTTATATTTAAAATAATCTTAATTGTATTATTTTTCATTTAAAATATTATTTAAAATCTATTATTTAATTATATACTATTTAAAATCGTATATCATAATCGTATTATTTAAAATAATCTTAATCGTTAATTCATCAATTATTTTTTTCTGAAGAAGTAAATAGATTCTTTTTATTAATTGTAAGTTATACTAAAATTAATTCTGTGAATTATGTTTAGTTCAAAATAACCTGAATTGCACAGAGAAATTAACTTAATTTAAAAAAACAATTTTTTGTTATTGTTATTTTATTCACTTTTAATTAATTTTCATTAAACAACGTCTATTCATACAAAAAACAAATCCTAATCCAAGTGATTAATTAATTAATTAATATCAATGCACCTTTTTTTCTTTTTTTTTTCATATTATTCGAATTTTCTTTATAATTCTTAATCCTATAGATTAAGCATTTTTTTAATGAAGCAATTTTTTTATTTTTATTTTTAATATTCTAGTTTTTACTAAAATAATCTTTTTCACATTCATTAGTTAATTTAAATCTCTATTAAAAGTTGTCAAATTGTCATTTTTTTTTAATATTTATATTTTAGAGCTACCCGTTTTCTCACATTTTCTTTCAGAAGTACTCGGAAGTTCCTATAGAATTTAATAAAATTGAACTTTTTCGGAATAATTTTTATATGAAAACCGATAATTAATTTATTCCGAAATAATTTCTTAATGTTCCAAAATGAGATACTTGCAATTTAAAGATGTTCAATTTCCCCTCTATTTCAGAATCTGAACGCCTTTCTAAATTATTCAATTAATTTATTTTTGAAGGTGCGAAAATTATTTTTCAACTATTCGGAAAATAGTTGTTGTCCTCGGTACAGAATTGGGAAATCTGAATATTTTTATTGGTTGAAATCCGCAACTTATTGAATTTATTCGTTTTCTGACTGGTTTATGTTAAATGTCCAAAAATGGAATTCTTCTGTTGCCACAATGACAAAAAAGTAATAAAAACTTAAAAAAAAAAATAATAATTTAAAAACAAATTGTGATAAAGATTTCAAACAAATTTCACTGAAAAGTCCTTTTTTTTCTCTACGCAACTGTGTAAAAGTTTAAAATGTGTAATGTTTAGAAGTTTAAATATTTGCAGTTGCGAAAATTGTAAAAATGAAATTTCATATAAAATTTATTAATGATGGGTCGAGGAATATTAATGTTTAATCAATGTCGTACGTAATAGGAGGCGTTCAGAAGTCAACCTGATTAACTCCATCAAATAAAAATGCACATTTTAAGCAGTTAAAGTTGTATATCTATGAACTACCGTATTTTCATCATTGGTCTAGGGATACTAGTGTTTAATGCATGGCGTAATATATGACTCGTTATGATCATCATAAAAATGATGTTTATTATTATTATTATTTAAAATTATAGAATTTATTTATAAATCTTTAAAATTTTAATGTTTGAAAATATCATTTTCCAAAAATTAGTTGTAATTTGTAAATTACAAATTCGTTTATTTATTTATTTAATGTTAATTTCTTCCAAAACAATTTTATATTACCGAATGAAATATATTACATTAAAGGGAGTCCGGTACACAAAAATGTTCAAATTTTAGAAAAAAAAAAATATATATATATTGCACCAATTTTTTTCACCTTAAAATGACTTTTAAATCACGTTTCTATTTTGATTTGAATATATATATATATATATATAATTTTTATGTTTTGGTTTATTTTCAAAATATAGTTTTCAAGTAATGGTTGCTATGCAAAATGACTTATTGTGAATGTACTTTTCTCCATGATGCGTTTTTTCACCATTTCCCCTATTTAAGGGTGTATTCGAAAAAACGCTTTTCCACCTTCAACAACTCGAAATTTTCCGATACAATTTCAGGCACATTTTTAAAAGTAGAAACATGAAACTTGCTGAGGGGATTCTTGAAGGGACTATGAGGTGCCGTGTGATGTCTTTTTACGTTCAATTCATTAGAATTTGAGTTATAAACAATTACCTTATCAGTATGACCCCTTTCCAGATCTCCCGCTTGAGAAAAATCGTTCAAAATGCCGTTTTTGATTGCTTTTTTTTTTTTTTTTTTTTTTTGCAATATTTTCTGCATTTATCAAAGAATCGACAATAACGGCACCTTGTGCGTTTTCCAAATAAGAGATTTTGAAAGTTTGGTGTATTTGAGAGCAAAAATGAATTCAAAAATAAATCGGAAAATAAGCAGTTTGAATCGAAATACAACCTTTAAGAACCGTTAAAGATAAATGGTTCAAACTTAAAACATGTCCTTTTCAGTTGTTTTACTTTATTTTTAATTTAGCAGATTTGAAAAAAAAAAAAAAAAAAATCAATTTTAAAAATACGATTTTTAAAAAAAGTTACATCATTTTGTTTTCAATTTTTTTTTAATATTTTAAAATTTTATTTAAATTAATATTTTTTAAAAATGCTGAATCAAAATTAAAGCTTATATTTTTCTGTTTATTTAAATTAAGAAAAAAAAATTAAATTTTACAAATAATAGTTTGAGTTATAAAAATTTTAAATTACCCAACTTTTTCAATAAATTTTAAATTATTTTTTTTTAATTATAAGAAACTTAACCATATGATTTTGTTTAAAAATAATATGGCTAATCATCACAAAAAATTTCGAAAATTTAACTCATTAGATGAAAGTTATTCAATGCGGACCTCTTTAACCCTTTCCGGCACACTGTGCTCGTCCTGGGATACCTAATTTTAATTCCAAACTTGTAAACGGCACCAATAATATTTTACTAAAATTTTGCTTTTACAATAAAAGCTTAAATTAAGGAATTAAAAGTATCTAAAAAAATTTGTTTGTGAATTCCGGTGTCAGTCGATAATTTCACATTTTATTGCAAATTTTGCCCGTGCCGGAAAGAGTTAAATGCTGTTCCGTATCTCCTTGTAAAAATGCATATAGTTTTTTTTTTAGATTATTTTATTTGCGCTTATTTACAAGAAGGGTTCAATTTATAGCTCAAAAATAAAATAATTTTACTTTTTTTTTTTTTTTCGGCAAAGGATTTAGTTAATAGTTTAAAAATGTGATAGTTTTAAAGTTTTGCATAGCTGTATTTACCTGTGTGAAATCCTCTCTAAAAACATACAGTTGAATATATGTCGAAAAACATACATACACTTAAAAGAGATAAGTTATATTTTAAGTATATTTTATATTGTTAGTGTTGCTCACTTTCTCTCTATAAAAATCACTTTGTTAATTGTTAATTCATTTTTCTTAAGCAACCATTTTATTTTATTTTTTTAACCAGGCAAACTAGTTTCTGAGTTGTTTATTATTATTATTATTGTTCTTCTTCTTCTTCTTCTTCTTCTTCTTCTTCTTCTTATTATTATTATTTCAATATTTTATATATTTAAAAATTTATAATAATCTTATTTTTATGCTTAAATAAGATAAACTTTTAATATATGTAGATTTCTCTGTAATCAAAGGAAAAAAATTGCATTAATTAATTTATTTTAAAGAAATAAGTTTACATTCTCTAAAGAGATACATATTTTTTATTTTAATGCAACTTTATTTCTCTGAAATGTAATACTATCTTAAAAACTAGTCGTTGGGGGGCCACCGTAATACTTACCCATCATGGAAAGGCATATGAAAACAAAACATGTGAAAACTATTTATACAATGCATTGCAATTCCAAAACAAAATTTAAATATTGTTAATATGCATAGTAATGTTCAATTAATGAATTGCTGATGTACCAATTTCGGCAAATTATATAAAACGCCAAACTACTCAAGTAATACCGAACTACGTAAAAGAAACGTCCTTATAACTCCAAAAATAATAATAATATAAACTAACAGTTTACTGCGTTGGATTAAGAGTCTCATTTTCAATTAAAATAAACCTCTCAATTGAAATTTGAATGATATACAGGGTCATGAAAAATCGAAGAATGTAGAAAACAAGATTACAAATATCTCGGCAACTAATAATCCGATCGACATCGTTGTTTATGCAAAATGTGTGTTATTTTATTGCCTTTTACGCCCATTCCTTAAAATAAAAAAATTCGAAAATTTTTATATACCTTTCATCAGAACGAATTTTTCGAGAGTCCGAAAAAAATAGTTCCAGATAATCGAGGTTACTGCTATTAAATAGGCTTCGTCCCATTCTTACATACTAACTACATACAAAATTTCAAGTCTCTATCTCAAATTGTTCGGGAGATAGAGCGTTTACAGACAGACTGACTGACAGACAGACTGAGAGACAGACAGACGGACGGCAAATTTTTTTTTCTAAAAATATGTTTTTCGGTTCTCCGCTATCTAAAACGTGTAAATCCGTCAAAAAAAATTTTCGATTTTCAAAACGATCGCAAGACTTACCCTATACTACGTATGATGGGTAAGTAATATATTAATTAATCAGTTTTAAATAAATCAATTCACAATATTGAATGGGATAAATTGTTATTTTAATGAAAATGAATTTCTCTATAATGAAATATTTTTATTATATTAGTTAATTTATTTTTAAAATATTAATTTGCATTCTTTAAGGATATATATATATTTTTTTAATTTCCAATGTAATTGTATTCTCTGTTACGAAATATTCTTTAATCCATTATTTAGCTGATTTTAAAGATATTAATGTACTATCTTCAAACTTTTATTTTAATGAAGTTGAATAAGAAAAATAAATAAAGACAAAATTAATGTAACTTTATCTTTTATTTATTTATTTATGTATTTTTTCACTGACATTTGATAATTTCGATAGTAAAAGTTTATATTATTTAAGAGCAAAAGCGAGATTCCTCCAGAATAGAAAATACTACTACTACTAATAATAATAATATAAAGAATTTAACCCCCCCCCCCCCCACACACACACGCACACACACAAACTTGAGCTTGTTTTCACGTGTCATCAAGAGCAAAAAATTTCCTACTTTCACTTTTCAACATCCAGAGCCATTTCCTCCGTTTGTTAACCTATTTTTTATTTGCATTTTTTAATCTTGTTTATTTGTTAATTTTTTTATCACTGCAAAAGTTTTCTCGGTGAGGAAATAATAACGAAAAAAAAAAATAATAAATAAAGTAAAAAATGAAATAAATAAATAAAAAATGAACAGCACAAAAGGCTTCAGTGTTCTTATTTTTACTCGCACTAAAACAGCAATTGACATTTCTAAAAATAATAGTCGTAAAATAAATGACCGTGAAAGCAGATAATGATTATCATGAAAACAGTAAAAAATATATCAACCTTTTGTAACGTGAAAGTCTTTGCATTATATGTGTTTAATTACATTACATCTGCATGAATAAATAAAGAAACAACGTTAAAAAGCACAAATTATATAAAAATAATAGATGTTAAAAAGCATACAGCTGTTTCGGGACTTCTAAAGTCCCGAACTTTTACATTTTTGATTTTATAAAATGTCACATTGTAATAGATTTGCTAACCTCCGTTTATTTAATAATGTGACTTGTCTTTTACATTTCATACTTAATTTTAGCACTGATGATGGGATTTTAGAAGTCCCGAAACAGCTGTATGCTTTTTAACATCTATTATTTTTATATAATTTGTGCTTTTTAACGTTGTTTCTTTATTTATTCATATATAAGCACAAAGTACAATCCTCCCCCTTTCTTATTACATTTACATATCTTATATCTCTGTAGTGAAATATTTTATTAAAAATATAATTTATTTATTTTAAATTAACTAATTTATATATTTTTAATTAATATTTTTACATACATTTTGTGCAGTTGAATTTCATTTTAATGAAATATTTTTTGATGCATTAATTAATTCATTTTAATGCGATTAATTGAAATTATTTAAGAAAATTAATTCATATTCTGATGTTGTTGAATTTCTCTGTAATGATACAGATTTTTAAAATATATTTATTTATATTAAAGGAAAAGATGTATATTTTTTAACTAGATAAATTTTTATTTTGATGAAAGCTGAATTTCGTTTTGATAAAATATTTCTTGAATGGATGTTTATTTAACTCTTTCAGGCACAGTGTGTCCAGTCCCCCGGGATACCTAATTTTAATTCCAACTTTGCAAACGGCACCAATAATATTTGATTAAATTTTTTCTTTTACAGTGAAAGCTTAAATTAAGGGATTCTTTATTTCTCAAAAAGTTATTTCTAAATTCCGGTATCAGTCGATAATTTTTCATTTTATTAATCGAATTTGTCCGTGCTGGAAAGGGTTAAAAAAGAAATATGAATTATTTAAAATGATAAATTAAAAACTTAATGCAGTTCAATTTCTTTTTCATGAAATTTATTTTGGTGCTTCATTACTTAATTAATTTTTAATAGATATATTTACATTTCTGAAGGAGACAAATGTTTATTTTACTGGAATTGTATTTCTCCGCAATAAAATATATTTACAAAAATATATTGATTTATTTTAAAGGAAAAAATTATTATTATACTCCAAAACCATTATAGCCCGACCAGTGGCCGAGAGGTTCTGACCTCTCAACTGGTAGACGGCAGGTGCTGGGTTCGAACCCAATCGCGGTCATCGGCCTAACCGTTCGGAGTTTTCGTGGTTTTCTTCGAACCTTGCGTAAATACGGGTTAGGTTCCCTTAGAAAGACCCCCCACGAAGGGCACTCCTCCCCATGGGCCTATATCCCTAGTGTAGATAATCGGCCGACACAAATACACCACCAAAACCATTATATGTTGAAATGTAGTGAATGCTGTCACATTAAGATGACGCAGGTCATTTTTCTCAATGAAATATTTTTCTAACATGTTCACTGAAAAAAAAAAAAAATGATATACTCAAAAATGAGTACGTCGATGTACTCATACTGAATTGAGTATGTTTGGATTAAAAATGCTCACAATGTTTTCTCAATTTTGAAACATCACTTGTTATCAAATCCAAACTAACGATAATTTTGTACCCTATAACGGTTTATTTCATTCATAATGGCGTAAAAGATGCTTATTAATGTAAATATTAAATTATACACACTATTTTGAAATAATTTAAAAGTGCTTGCAAATGGGGATCTTGCCATAAAAATATTTCATTTGGGTATTTTGCTAATAAGTTTTGCTATTTTTTCTTAATAAACAATCAATTAAACTTTTATTGTTAATAATTTCGAGCAAGAAATAAATGCTAGTATATTTTTACTTTAATTTATAAGTTTAGAGCGTCGTTCATAGCGATTTACATTTGAAAACAACCATGGAATGAAAAATGAGTACATGTATTTCTCAGTTTTAAGTACATTTGGATCGGAGCTATTTTGAGTATGTGAAGTACAGTAAAACCCCGATAATTCGGATTAATTGGGACCGGACCCAATCCGGATTATCCGGAGAATTAGAAAAAAAAATTAAATAAAATATAACATATTAACAGAAAATCACCTTTATGTTAAACTTAGTGAATATTTGCAGACAGTAATAATGTTTACTTTGCTTAATTATTCCGAAAACATGTCAGAAAAAGCTTTTTTATTTAGAATACGACGATGAAACAAGTTAATGTTATGGAAATTAGTCAATCACTTCTCAAACTTGAAAAAAAAAAATTGACCAAACCGATCCGGATTATCGGGGTTCGAATTAGCGGGGTTCTACTGTACTTAAAATTGAGTACCATTTTTTTCAGTGTGTAATACAACAGTTTTATTCATTCCTCCTGATAGTTTTTGAGTAATTTTGAAAAGGCTATCATTGCTGCAGTTCGAAAGACCATATTGTCAATGAAAAATAGTTGATTTCATAAAAACGATCAATAAATGTAGCAATGATATGTGTTGTTACCCGTGAAAATTTTTACATGATTTATTTAGTGTTTTTATATCATGAATATATTTTTTTTCTTCTTAGTAAATTAAATAAAGCTTTTATTAGGTCTGAAAATTTTTAATAACAATTTTTAACTTTTGAGACCGCTTAGAGAATGGGCTTAACTTTAAATGCAGAACTCTGAACTATTCTGAAAAACTTGAAACTGTATATTTTGATTATTAGATTACCTAATTATTTTAGGATGTCAAAAGGACATAAGCATTGAATTTATTTTTTCTATTTCAATATTTATATAATTTTTACATAAACTTTAAGGAGGAGGTTCTTCAAAAAGTATTTTCCTTTGTTCGATTACGCGAAAAATTCTGTCACAGTTTTAATCATAAAAGTATGATAATTGCAGGCATGAAAATTGAAGATTTAGAATTGAATTATTTTTTAATTATTTGAAAAATGAATTGCATTTTTTAGCTATAAGAGACTGTTGACTCATAAATACATTTTTTTTTATCTTTCTAGAGCTGTCTCTACAGAAAATTTCGTTCAAAACACCAACTTTGACAGCGTTTTCAGAAAAAATTCTGCTTTTACAGAAAAATGAAAAAAAAAAAAAAAACGGTTCGATGATATAGACCGAGCAGTTGCCAATTTCATGCGTTTGTAAACAAAAATGTATTCAAAAATATATTGGAAAGTAACCAGTTTGGATTTTAGAACAGCCTTAAAAAGACATTATTTCCAAACGAATTTACATGTTTTCCGCATTGATAATTTGGTGATTAAATAGCATGTTTCTTTCTTTCCTTTTTTTTCCCCTTTAACCTTGCAATTTATTTGTCGCAATTTCACTTTTTCCAACTCTAGATTTGTCGTAAAATAGACTATTACACAAAGTCACTCGCAGCCAAACTTATGTCTTTAAGACTTAAAAACTTGCCTTAAACAAATATATATATATATATATATATATCTTAATTAAAACAGAGAGCAAAACCTGAATCGCAATATTATTAACACTTTAACCAACACTTTAACCCCCCTCCCCAACACACAAACACACATTTGTACTTGTTTTCACGTGTCATCAAGAGCAAAAAATTTCCTACTTTCACCCTTCAACATGCAGAGCCATTTCCTCGTTTGTTAACCTATTTTTTATTTGCATTTTTTAATCTTGTTTATTTGTTTATTTTTTTTATCACTGCAAAAGTTTTCTCGGTGAGGAAATAATAATAAAAAAAGATCAATAAAGTAAAAAATGAAATAAATAAATGAAAAAATTGAACAGTACAGAAGGCTTCAGCATTCTTATTTTTAACTCGCACTAAAAAGCGATTAACATTTCTAAAAATAAAAGTCGCAAAATAAATGACCATGAAAGCAGATAGTGTTTATGCTGAAATTTATCAACCCTCTGCAACCTGAAGTTTTATGTATATATTACATAAACTTTAAGGAGGCTGTTCTTAAGGGTGTTCTTAACTGCTGCGCTCAACAAGCCCAAAATGTTTTGACACATTTTCAAATTCATTTTTTAATGGAAATGTATAAAATTGGAATGCCTGACTATGGAAGAGATTTCAAATCGAACCTATTTTTCCATTTTATGATAATTAAATTACTTATCCAGTTATAAGCTATTTCGATGACGCGATCACCCGTTTTTCTCCTGCTTTTCGACCGGTTTTTCTGCTTTCGTCGGGAAATGTGCTCAAAAGTGTCAACTTTGAGCTTGCTTTTTTTTTTTTTTTTATCATTGCAAAAGTTTTTTTCGGTGAGGAAATGATAATGAAAATAAATAAATAAATAAACATTGCACTACATAAAGTTTTCAGTATTTTTATTTTTAACTCGCACAGAAAAGCAATTAACATTTCTAAAAATAACAGTCTTAAAATTAATGACCGTGAAAGTTGATAGTGATTACCCTGAAAACAGTAAAAAATATATTAACCCTTTTGCTACTTGAAGTTCTTTGTATATAACGAATAACTCGGTTAATTGTATTTCTTTTGATCTATTTCTTTTCCTCTTTATAGATTACAATATTTAAACTCGTATAATACACACCTACTTCTTAAAACATTGTAAGTAAAAAAGACAAATGCTTCTTGATGCATAAAACTATAATCTAACCACAAATAGAAATATAAAATCATCTCTACCAAGTTATCTATCCAAGATTCCGAAAAGATGTTCTTTATTGTTTTTAGAAACCTCAAAAACCAATGTCATTTCGAGTTTTAAGGGTGTATTTCGATTCAAACTGCTTATTTTCCGATTTATTTTTGAATTCATTTTTGCTCTCAAATACACCAAACTTTTAAAATCTCTTATTTGTAAAGTGCACAAGGTGACGTGATTGTCGATTCTTTGATAAATGCAGAAAATATTGCAAAAAAAGCAATCAAAAATGGCATTTCGAACGATTTTTCCCAAGCGGGATATCTGGGAACGAAAAAAAGGGGTCATACTGATAAGGTAATTGTTTATAACTCAAATTCTAATGAATTGAGCGTAAAAAGACATCACACGGCACCTCATACGTCCCTTCAAGAATCCCCTCAGCAAGTTTCATGTTTCTACTTTTAAAAATGTGCCTGAAATTGTATCGGAAAATTTCGAGTTGTTGAAGGTGGAAAAGCGTTTTTTCGAATACACCCTTAACCCTTTATGAAACGGGCAAATTCTATTAGTAAAATGAGAAAATTATCGACTGACACCGGAATTTAGAAACAATTTTTTAAGTATTAAGAACCCCTTAATTTAAGTTTTCACTACAAACTGAAATTTTATTAAAATATTATTGGTGCTATTTGCAAGTTTGGAATTGAAATTAGGTATCCCGTACTGGGCACAGTGTGCCAGAAAGGTTTAAAGCATAAAAAAAGAAACAAAGTTTCTTCTGTCACTTATTTTCCGAAACGTTCCCGAGTAGTTTTTATAATGTATCAATCAGTTTTTTCAAACCAAAATATGTATCGGCTTTTAGAATGCTATCTTTACTCAATTAAAAATTTCCAGCTGCGTAATTTTATTTATAAATGGAAGAGTAACAAAATAATATTAATTTTAATGTTAAATTTAATGCTTTTAATTTATCATGTTTGTCTGTAAAGCATGTTTGTTGAACGAGAAAATGTTTACTTGAAAATGGATAGTATCAAGAAAATACATATTGTTGCAATCTTTCTTATGTGATAACCAACAAGGAAGGTCTCCATACGGGCATACTCCGAAAAATCTGAAAAAATTACAGAATGTTCTTCTCATGAGGATATATACGTTTATAAAAAAAAAAAATTCGGCGGAACCTCCGTACCCTGTCCGTAAAAAAATAATGAAAATTTCGTTAATTGGCGATTTATCATCGGTTGGCGGTGAAAAGCAATTTCAAAAAATACTTTGTCAAATACATTTAAAGGAATAAAATTTCATATTCAACTTCTTTAGATAAATTAAATATCTTTGGTTTTGTCAGTTTTAGTTTGTTTTAGGTATAATTTCGTTATATTGATATTTATATGTATTTATATTCAAATTTAACCATCAAAATTTGTGATTTAAAACGAATTTCAAATTTAAATTAATTAAAATTGTTTCAAGTTCAAAGTCTAGTTGAGGATTGTCAATTCGATTTTGTTGCTATGGAAACATCTGGCTTTTATTACTTACCCATCATACGTAGTATAGGGTAAGTCTTGCAATCGTTTTGAAAATAGGAAAATTTTTTTTGACGGATTTACACGTTTTAGATAGTGGAGATTCCGAAAATCATATTTTTAGAAAAAAAATTTTGCCGTCCGTCTGTCTGTCTGTCTGTCTGTAAACGCTCTATCTTCCGAACAAATTCAGATAGAGACTTGAAATTTTGTATGTAGTTAGTATGTAAGAATGGGACGAACCCTATTTAATATCAGCAACCTCGATTATCCGGAACTATTTTTTTCGGACTCTCGAAAAATTCGTTCTGATGAAAGGTACATAAAAATTTTCGAATTTTTTTGTTCTAAGGAATGGACGTAAAAGGCAATAAAATAACACACATTTTGCATATGGAACGAAGTCGATCGGATTATTAGTTGCCGAGATATTTGTAATCTTGTTTTCCACATTCTTCGATTTCTTCATGACCCTGTATTTCATTCAAATTTCAATTCAGAAGTATATTTTAATTGGAAATGAGACGCTTAATCCGACGCAGTTAATTGTTAATTAATAG
This sequence comes from Maratus speculifer, assembly GCA_964019185.1. NCBI lineage: Eukaryota > Metazoa > Arthropoda > Arachnida > Araneae > Salticidae > Maratus > Maratus speculifer. Next base: position 117,555,826 of record OZ025301.1, read on the forward strand.
AATTATTATTTTTGGAGTTATAAGGATGTTTCTTTTACGCAGTTCGGTACTACTTGAGTAGTTTGGCGTTTTATATAATTTGTCGAAATTGGTACATCAGCAGTTCTTTAATATAGCATTACTATGTATATTAACAATATTTAAATTTTGTTTATGAATTGCAATGCATTGTATAAATAGTTTCACATGTTTTATTTTCATATACATATCCATGATGGGTAAGTATTACGGTGGCCCCCAACGACTAGTTTTTGAATGCGTTTAAAAGTATGAAATTAATTTTACTGAATAAGAATTTTTTATATATGAAAATATTTTTTCCAGTGGTAAATTAAATAACTACAGCAACAAATAATATATATATGGGACGAACTTCTTAGCTTTTAGCACGTCCCATAACAGAAACTGGTTAAATGCTTTTGCCTTTTCATTAAATTATGCACCTCTGACGAGTGGTTTAATGAAAAAGCCTTCTAATGTCCATTTATCCATGTATCTTTTATTATTTTGGTAATCTGCCTTCTATTACACTTCAAACTTCAACTGTTTTTCTGTAAGATGATTGTAAAAATACTGGTTTCATTGGTTTATTGAATGGAATATCTGAATTACTTTGGTTATATTTATAAAAGTATATATATATATATATATATATATATATATATATATATATATATATATATATATATATATATATATATATATATATATATATATATATATATATAATTCTTTCATTGTTTATATTTGAATTCATTAAATACATTTACACGGATTCTGAAAATCCAAAAGTTTTCAGTTGCATTAAAACCGTTTGCTTTTAACGGGGAAAAGTGCTGCTCGCCAAGTCGTGTGATACTTACGTCTTTTCACGCCAAATATTCGAAAGTATTTTATTTTTTTATATGTTTTCCTCTGTAATTCCGCCGCTAATTTCCACTGATTCTTTATTACATACATGAGTAGTTTAATTAGTATTTTTTTTTTTTTTAAATCTGAGTATGCCCAGTATGGAGACTTTCCTTGTAAGTACATATTTGATTTTTGATGGATTTGTAATTTAAAAAAAAAAAAATTAAAAACGTGCTATTTTAACTCGTTTTTACCTATTTTCCCTAATATTCACTAATATTACCTAACATTCACTATTTTTTTTCTTTTTTCTTTTTTTTTTTTTTTTTCCTGATCTAATGAACTAATCTAAAATGTGAAAATTAGATTCATATATATTTATAGATTTATAAAGAATTAAAAAAATCTACTCCCAAACATAAAAAACGAAAAAGAAGAAAATTTTTTTAAATTGTTAAATAAAAAAATATACATATTATTATTTAAAAAAAATTATTGTTGTACTGAGAATTTAACATTTTTTAACATCGTATGACTATGCTGTATTCAAACATGAACCTAAAAATATAATATAATTTATAGCTACAAAATATTTCTTTGGTAGCAAGTTTCTTCAAATATCTGCTCGAGGCCGGTCTGGAAATTTCTGCTCGTACAGCCTTCTAGTTCAGAATAATCTTTCTGCCAGCATTCCTGAGCAAAAAAATACACAAAAATCGCACAAACCAACCTGGATATCTGATCATTCAAATGATTCATTTTCAAATAATTGATGCCACGTGTATTTTTTTTTCTTTTTTTTCAATTTTTATTTTTATTTTTATTTATTTATTTATTTTTTTTTTTGTTGATGTTATTTTATTTTATAACATTCTCTTTATTAATTTTATTTTATTTCATAATTCTTTTATTACTATTTGTTCTGTTATTATTAGTTCTTTTGTTATCAACCAATTCTTCTGTTTGTTATTATCACTTGTTCTTAATTAGTTGTCATTAAATTTCCATTAGTCAATTCGCTGAAAACATTACAATCGGCTGCGTTATCATCATTTAACCATTTTTTTTCCTGGTTATAAATTCTGATTTAAAAAAAAACCCCGCTGGGGAAAAAGTTTTACCTTCGTTTCAATCGCTTTCTCCAGTGTGTCCCTTTTGCTTTCCGATTTGTCTGCTTACTTACTAACCTACTTACCTACTATGAAGAAGAAGGGGGAATTGCGGAAAAGAATAATAACAATGAATAATAATAATAAAAAAAATGGCAAAGGAAGCAATTTCTAGAATATTCTATAGAGCAACCAAATGAAGGTGAGCACACCTTAAACCTGTTCCACCTCGTTGTCATAACGCTCTAACATATTTCTAGATGAAAAGGAAAAGTGTACGTTATGGTTGTTATAATTGACATTTATATTTTTGTATACAGCAAATTAATTTAATGTTTAATAAATTTACGTGTTAAATTATTTTGAAATGGACGGTTTTTTTACGTGATTGTGGACGTAATTAAAGTTTTTAAAGTATTTCATAGACGAAATTTGTGTTTTTACGCGATTCATGGACGAAATTTGCAGATTTACAGGATTTATGGACGAAATTCGTAGTTTTTACAGATCTCATGGACAAAATTCGTAGTTTTTACACATTTCATGGACAAAATTCGCAGATTTACAGGATTCATGGGCGAAATTCGCAACTTTTACAGATTTCATAAACGACAATCGCGTTTTTCGCGGGATTCATTGATGGCATTCACATTTTTTTGTGCTGACTTTGGAAGAAATTCACGTTTTTTGTGCGATCCTTTGTCAAAATTCGTGATTTCCGTGTGATCCTTAATCAAAATCTGCTTTTTACGCGTGATCCTTTGTCGAAATAAGAGTTTTTTACGCGGACTTTTGTTGAAATGAGCGTTTTTTACGCGATTCTTTGTTGAAATTCGCAATTTTTTTTCGAAATCATTTGACAAAATTTGTGTTTTTTTTTCGCTATCGTTTGACGAAATTTATGTTTTTCGTGATCCTTCGACGATATTTCATGGTCTTTCCACGGAACTTTGACTATTTTCGTGTTTTTTCCGCAATAATTTGATGAAATTGAAGGTTTTTATTTCTGCGAACGACTGACGAAATCGATTTTTTATGACAACCGTTTGTAAAAATTCGCTATTTTTAGTATCCGAAACTTTTGACTGGTTAATTTTTAAAGTTTTCGGTATGAAATTCCTTAAATTTTCGGAAAATTCGAAAATCGGCTCTGCTTTTAATTCTGCGCTAACAGTAAATAATTCGTATATAAAATTGAGGCAATATTTTTAATTTTTTGGTACTAAAAAAAGTTACAAAAATAAACATTTTTTTTTCCTAAAATTTTCTGCGCACAGCGTACACGCGTGCGTCTATATTATACGTTTGGGTTATGCTTTTGGGTTTCATTGTTTCATGTCTCGCCTCTCGCCATTTTTGATACTATGTATTTGATCTAATAGTTACATCCGACATCTGATCAAATTAAGAAAGTTAAATTTTTGCAATAAATTTATTCGTTATTGATTAGCACTTTATTGGAAATATTAGGATGGATAAAAAATAATGATGGTGGTTCCTGTTATTGTACTTCCCAACCAATTTATTTTAGATGGTTCGAAACAGTTTTAGAGCCTTCTCCAAGTTCTGCAGTAAACTCCGGGCTCTGGTATGTGAATTAACTTCAATTTAAACTTTCGATTTCTCATTGTTAAAGACAAAATGTCACCCGTGACCTTCTCCATGCACAAAACTCTTTTTGCCACCCTGAAATTTTGAAACAATATTAAACTGGATGTTCACAAGTCATAATTGATGTGAAAGGTAATGTTGAAACTAGACTTTTTTCCGGGTGAGATTTCTGCGGCTTTGGAAAATACACTTTGAGTCCCGTTGTGGGCTGGTAGCACTTTTAGACCATTTATATACATAAAATTCTAAATCTTCCGATTGAAACTTTAAACAACTTGAAAAGTGGATCAAGGACCTCATCTCTGTATGTATCAGCATTTCCAATTGCACTGATAAAAACATGTTGGTCAGTACGTTCGTTAAAAATGATGCTCGCTCATACCATGATACCACGATCTTTGTATCGATGCCTTTCATGGATGTTTGCGCGTGTTTTTTCTCTTCATATGTACATATATCATGTGGGAACACGTCTGTATTAACTCTCCGAGCAAAATCAAGATTCATCGGTAAAGAGAACTCTGTTTCAATCCGAAATACTCTAATGACGCTGATAGGCCTTTAACTAAGCGCATTTCGCTGCTTGAGTTAGCGGAATATAAATCACGGTCTTCCTTGCATGCAGCCCTTTTGCAGCCTCTTACTCACAATCGTGAATCTAAATAGACTACAAAAAATAATTGCTGCAGTGTTCAAACTCCCTTGTAATTTGAACTGATGTCAGTTTCCTGTTTCTTTTAGCAATCGTTTCCAAATTACTGTCCTTTAACTCTACTTTGGCACGTTTTTTACCTTAATCTGATTGTCTGTGTATATTGCCAATGTCTTTAAACCATTTTCAGATTCTGGACATGACGCTTTTAACTATTTTTAAGTTTTTACAGACTCCTGAGAATGTCTATCCTGCTTCCATTCTCCCTATCGCACTTCGTTTCTCACAGTCTATCATATGTGTTCTTGACGACATGTTCCACCTACCACAAGCAAAATATGTTTCTAACCACATGTACAATCCTTGAAATTATACTTCAAATCCTGCTTCGTGTTTTCCTTTTTATGCGTGAACCGTAAGAACGGATTGAAAAATTGCGTATTTTTTTGTAGCAACGGTTAATTCCATTAGACTACATGGTAATGTTGACATTAAGTTACTAACCAGTCACCTTTCAAGGAAGTTCCCATAATAGAACATAGAACTAACATAAAGCTCGTTTTTATAGTTGTTCCTTTTAACCAGTGTGATTTGAAAGTGGTAACAAATAACCAGTCCAAAAAAAAAAGTTACTTTTATAATTGCATGTAGCAAATTTAAAGTTATTAATAATAATCCTCATTATAAACTCAACAAAAATAAGAGTCTCGAATTCACCAATGTGCCGTTATTGCTATTACTATAAATTCGTCTTTTTCCTTAACCCCTTCGCGACGGGAGCCTTTTACGAAAATTTTAATGTTTTGCCACCGGTTTTAAAAAACAGAAATTTGTTCTTACTTAAATCGGGAAAATGCTCCGAATGAATAAGCCAAATTTTACAGCATAATTTTACCGGTGGGAATAAACAAGGATTCTTAAGCCTTTTTGCGGCACGTATACGTGTCGCTCGTCCCCAAGGGGTTAAGTGTTGGTGTCGTTGGTCCCATCGAAGTCCAAGCGAAAGAAGTTTTACGTTTAATCTGGTTTCAGTAAATAGTCCAGGCATTTGGTAAAAAATAAATGCAAGTTTTGGTGTAGTTTTGATTTTTGGTTCCCTTTATGTTTTTTGGGTCGCTGAATACGAATCTGGCATTATCCAACAAAATTTCCCCCCGGAAACACGTTTTTTTGGCAAAAAACGTGGCTTTTTTTCGTTTTTTCTAAATAACTTCAAATTTATGCATTTCACATGAAAGTCGGTAGTACATAAATTAAAGAGCACAAAATTTCCTACATTTTATGTATTTAAAGTTTTTTTCTCTGATCAATGGTTTAGTCGTGAGAAAGCCGCAAAAATGCGTGTGAAAAGCAAAAAATTCTGAAAAACGTGGATTGCAGCACCGTACGTCGATGAAACATGAAAAACAACCATTTTATGCAAATTTTGCCCACTTAATAATACTAAATATATTATTATTGACTATATTTTATTAATCTGATGTTCATTGTTTCTTTCATAACTAAAAATAAATAAAAATGAGTATATCTGTGATCAAAATCTTCATTTGCTATTACAAAATAGTAATAGTAATATTTTCTTAATTTGACTTTTAAATAATGTAAATAAAATAACTAAAGCAGGCTTTAACTGATCCCATCTGCACTTTCCCACTTGATTGAAGGGGTGCAAGTGTGAAATAACGTTGGTCAAACGCCCACCCCCGTATCCCATGTTCACGTTCAGTAGAATACTAACCCCTTCCCAACCAGTCTCGCCTCTATTAGAAAAATGCGTCGCACAGATCACTAGCTTATCAGGAGGATACATTCCTCTCAGTTTCCATATGCAGCTGCTTACTTATAATTTAGTAATTCACTGTCTGTGTCTTCGTGAATATAGTGAACATCTAAAGTGATTTTGCGCGATGTCGCTGTGTTTTATTTGTGACTCTCATTTAGAAGAGGGGCCGTCAGAGAAAGTCAGTCAAGGTATTGCAACGTTAATCAAGGCAAGTACAGAAAGAAAGAGTGGAAAGGCAGTTTTCCTAAAGGGGAAAACCTCAGTAGATGTGCATGTTAAGTATAGAAAAACATACGTAAATAAACGGATGATTACTGCTTATGTGAAGAAGGTTTAGGAACAGAGTGCTAGCATTTCTCAAGTTTTAAGATCATCAACTTCTCAGTTTAATTTTTGAATTAATTGTTTTATATGTGGACTGTGCATTTCGGTAGAGTTCATTGCAACACTAGTGAAAAATCCACCAAGCGAACGCAATACTGTATACAGTGAGCGACACATGGGATTCAAAAGTACAATTCTGAAAGCAGCAAGAGCTCGTAATGATGATTATGGGCAGGCTATAATTCAGCGCATCGAACCAGTGAATGATTTGATCGCACAGATGCTCAATACCACATCAAATGTTTTAAATATATTTAAAGGAGGCCGAAGGTCCAAGAACAGAAGAAACGTGGTCCATTTCAGAGGCAATCGACAGAGCAATGCAAAGTACATGCGATTACCTTGAAAATCGTGATGACAAGTGTCAATTCTCCATGGAAGAACTAATGAAACAGGTTACAGGGAGTTATCAACCTGATATGAGAACTCAAGTTTAACCTCATTGAGAGATATGGAGACAACATATTGATCACAAAGAATCAGAAAAAAAAGTCCACTGTGTGTTTCAAGAATATAGGAGGGAAGATACTGACTAATGCATGGTATCAGCAAACATGTAAATCTGATAAAGATGTGAGGCTGCGAGTGGTTGAAGCAGCAGCAAAAATTATTTGCAAAGATATCATATAGAAGATTTGTTTCGGGAAACTGCAACAACATCGCAGTTGTGTGTCAAGACGAAGAGGATAAGCTAGACTTTGAAGCCGATCTGGAAATGGATTGCCCCACACAATGAATCAGAGGACCCAATGGAAGAGGAAATAATCATGCCGCAAAGTATCAAATATATACTGTTAAAAAGTCTTTTATTAATAATATTGATAATTATAAAAAATCCCACTGATTCCATTCGTCTATTTTCTATTTTGTAGATAGTGGTGAAAAGCAGGAACCCTCAAATAAAAGAAAGCGGAAATAGTACTTTGTTTATTAAGTAAATGTACTTACTACTGTACATAATTATTTATAATTAAATAATAATTCATAATGAGTCGTCGGTTTTAATGTTAGCAACTTCATTTTAAAATATAGTCGATCATAATATCTTCAGTATCATTTAAAGTGATCTTTGCGAAAAATGGCCAGTTTTCATGTTAAATCTATGTACAGTGCCATAATTCCTATTTTCCGGATTTTTTTTAAATTTCCACACCCACATTTTGAACTTCTAGAACTTTAAGAACTGGAATCCGTGTCAGCTTTTATATGTTAAAGCCTGTTTTAGTTATTTTATTTGCATTATTTAAAAGTCAAATTAAGAAATTATTACTATTATTTTATAATAGCGAATGAAGATTTTTATCACAAATATATTCATTTTTATTTATTTTTTAGTTATGAAAGAAACAATGAAATCAGATTAATAAAATATAGTGAATAATAATATATTTAGTATTATTAAGTGGGGAAAATTTGCGTAAAATGGTTGTTTTTCATATTTCATCGACGTACGGTGCTGTAATTCACGTTTTTCAGAATTTTCTGCTTTTCACACCCATTTTTGCGGCTCTCTCACGGCTAAACCATTGATCAGAGAAAAAAACTTTAAATACATAAAATGTAGGAAATTTTGTGCTCTTTAATTTATGTGTTGACGACTTTTATGTGAAATGCATAAATTTGAAGTTATTTAGAAAAAACGAAAAAAAGCCACGTTTTTTGCACGTTTTTTGCCAAAAAAACGTGTTTCCGGGGAGAAATTTTGTTGGATAATGCCAGATTCGTGTTCAGCGACCCAAAAAACATAAAGGGAACCAAAAATCAAAACTGCACCAAAACTTGCATTTATTTGTCCTTTTTGAGCACTTAATGCCTGGATTAAAATTTGTGTAAACGGAATAGCGGATATACATCCATAGTTATCCTTCCGTCTCGGAAGATTAAAATATTTTCGTTTACAAGAGGATTCTATGTTCACAGAAAACCTTTCAAAAATATGTCACAATTGGAATAATTTCCATTTTAAATCGATTTCAAACGTTAGCAAGCATAATTATATAGTGCTGTTTTCGCTTAATCTTGATTGTTTTTCTTTGAGATAAGTCATTTTCACAGGTTTATTGTAATTCATTAATGTATTAGTCTTCACAGGTGTACTATAGAGTAAGCACGTTTTAGAGTACGTAGCAAACTTATGTTTAGAAAACGGAAAGGCTTTATAATAAAAACCTGTCTAAAACAGAAAAGTTTACTGTCCCGGCGAAAGACAATTTCGAGTTATATATTCTAAGATAAACACCTGTCTAAAGCGGACTTTTTCATTAGTCTTGTGTGACCGTTATATCCATTTTCACTGTTGTATCCATGATTCAATAAACCAGGTCTTCGGTCGAGTTTCGGGGGGGTCCGGACCCCCTGGACCCCCCCCCCCTCTTGGCTACGCCACTGGATCAGGTCTTGACCTGGCCTCAGTATTGCTTTTCTACTATGAAAAACCCTACGCCATCGAAATACTGATCTGCGTGATATGCACTTCGTACCATGCACATTTTACATTTAACAATAGATTTCATTAGGACTCACATTATCGAATGTTAAAAATTGCATGTCTGTGCATTGACACCGTTTGAAGACATCATGATGCGAACGATGCCTTTTAATGTGCTCCTACGCTACCACACACGCGTCTAGCAGGACTGACGATATCGCAAACATTCCCAGCATTCTGCGTTTTCTATAGGAGCATGCGCAGTCATCTTTCTATTCAAATGGCAGAAGAATTATTATAGCAATGCTTTCATTTGGGCAATCCATACAGATACCTAAAATTCTCATCAAATCTCTTAAAAGTCACTTGAATCTGGCGGGGCGTATATACCCAATGCTGAAGGGTCAAGATAGGTAGTGACTTTGAGCATCCAGAGAGACATGTGATCTTTCTAAAAATATTGCTCTGTCCAAAGATTTGCCAGGAAATCTGCTATGGAATCAGAAGTCTTGATATGCTTTAATTAGATCGCCTAAGTGCTCGTATACTTACTTTTATATACTTCTGTTGCAACCGCGTGCTGCTTTTGTAATATAATAGTATAAATAAATATAGTTGCTGTTCGTGTATTCGGGACTTTCATTTTTTAAATGAAGGGCAGTACAAGAGAAAATATATCATACATTTCAATTGACAAGTTATTAAAATGAAAAAAATAAAATAAAATAAAATAAAATAAAATTAAAATAAAATAAAATAAAAATAGCGATTTATATATGAATTAAGCCTTTCTCAATTTTACATAAAATAAAGTACCTTAAATCAATCCCGGATGTAAATCATTCTCAAATTTAACATTAGCTTTCGTCTCCTTTCCATAATTGGCACATAAGTCTCATTTTCTAATCGATGATATTTTCTATACTATTCAGTAGCACAGCGGTTCTCAAACTTTCTTGGTATGCGACCGACCTTTCAGTGAAAAAAATTTCGCGACCCACCTTTGAGAAAAAAAAATAAAAAAAATCGCGACCCACCAAGATAAAGTTGTATATCAGAATAGCAATTTTTGTACGATCTCTATACGCTCGGCTATCTTATTCTAAGAAAAACGTAAATTTTCGTACGAAGATACATTATCAACAAAAACAAGAATCGGTAATTTCAATGTATGCAAGTAAATAGTAATTAAAACAATGCACAAACTACAAAGATAGTTAAAAAGTGTTTAGTTATTATGAAATCATAACTTTATAATCAATAAGATTTCTGGTACTGGTGTTTACCAATGTGGGAATATACCGGGTGTTCCAAAAATGACTGATGATTTTAAAATTCAATAACTTGCAAACGGTGACAGCTATTTAAAAAATTTTTGCAGAAGGGTTATGTATAATGTCAGGAGTTTTTTTTTACCGTAATTTTTTTTATATTTTAGTTCGAATTTCAAACAATAGGTGGCGCTGACGGCGATTGAAAGCCAGGTGATCAGTGCTGAGTGAGGCGTCGACCTGGCCTTCAATCGCCATCAGCGCCACCTATTGTTTGAAATTCGAACTAAAATAAAAAATTACGGTAAAAAAAACTCCTGACATTATACATAATCCTCCTGCAAAAAATTTTTTAAATAGCTGTCACCGTTTGCAAGTTATTGAATTTTAAAATCCATCAGTCATTTTTGGGACACCCGGTATATTAACACGCAGTTTGTCTCAGTACTTGTCATTCAAAAACAGCAAAGTAGAAAAAAAGCATGTTCTCATAAGCATAAAGTGGTTGAATTTCATCAATGACCTCAAAGATGAATTAAATATTTCCGGATTTTTTTTTTTTTTCTTTTATTAATCTAGATATCTAGAAGGAAATTAAGGATTTTCCCTTGAAATGTTACTTTTTCATGAAATTGTCAAATCTTTTTAAACGCATGAAGTAAAAGATTATTCTGATGACCAACCTCGATTGTTCCGTGACCCACCAAAACAACTGCCACGGCCCACCAGTGGGTTGCGACCCATAGATTGGGAACCGCTGCAGTAGCATACAAAATACGTCACTTAAAATAAGAAATTCAGTATGATATCCTAGCTTTTCAAATAATGTAGTTCATTATTGTTTTGAATATTTCGAATAACGTCATATCATTTACGATAAAAGCATTCCGATCATGGAAATGACTTGTATCTGTGTTGTGGATTAGAATTTTTACAGATTTCCTCAATCATTATTATTTCCATTTATTGAAGGAGAATTTTTTTACATCCTATTGAATGTATTATGTACCGATCAAAGGAAAAACGGAATGTAATTTATAACTTAACTTCTATTGAAAGGATTTTTAAGTTAATTGCACTGTTGATTAAATAATTTCAATTCTTTATGATGTAATTTCTACCAGCTTTTCAACCTTTTCTTTTTACTTTCGTCTATCTTAGCAAGAAGAAAATATTAGATCCATGATTTTTTTTCGAATTGCACGTTTTAGAGGACAGAGATCTGGAAAAACATGCATTTACAAAATGCCTGTCTGTATGTGACGCAAATTTTGAGGGATTTCAGACTTAAGAACGGAATTTAACAAAACTTTAGATTCACTTTGCCCCTGATATAAGTTGGTATGGTTACTTTTTACTGTAAACCGCTCAGCAGGCGGCGCTGCTATGCAGCATTTTTCACGAATACTGTATGCAATAGCTGTATCTCAAGAACCAATGCGTGAATTTTCATCGATCTTCAGATTCACTTATTTATTGCTATTCATCTTTGAAATGATGTCGTTATGTCGTTATCATTTATGATTACAACACTCTAAAGGAAACCACTTTTAGTGTAGCTCGCACATAGCACCGAGACTTGATGCATTTTGTAACTCTATACACAAAAGTTAGAGAACCGATAAAAATTATCTGTTAAAATCATAATTTGTATATATTTTTTACACTTTATTTTTTTCTTGATTGTTGGATTTTTATTTGTTTATTTCACGCTAAAAGTGAGATAAAAAACAGAAAAAAATGAAGTACTCAAAAATGAGTTAATCGATGTACTCATATCGAATTGAGTATGTTTGGATAAAAAATGAACACATTTTTGAACCATCATATATGTTATTAAACTTAAACAAACGATAATTTTGTACTCTGTATTGGTTTATTTCATTCAGAGTGGCATAAAAGATGCTTATTAATATAAATATTAAATTATGTACAGTTTTTAAAAAAAAAAAATAGCTTAAAAGTGCTTGCAAATAATGCTCCTATCATAAAAATATTCGATTTGAGTATCATGCAAATAATTTTGCTATTTTTCTTAATAAAAAATCAATTAAACGTTTATTGTTAATAATTTAGAGCAAGGAATAAATGCCAGTATTTTTTACTTTAATTTGTGAGTTCAGGGGGCAGTATATAGGGATTTATATATGAAACAACTACACTGTAAAAAAAAAAAAAAATCTGTAAGGTACTATACTTTATCTAAGAAACTGGGATTCCAAGAACTTTTCCTGTAACGGTAACAGCAAAAATTCAAGTTTCAGAATCGATTACATGAATTTTTCCTGTTATCGTAACATGAAAAGTTCTTGGAATCCCAGTTTCCTAGAAAATGTTTAGTACCTTTACAGATTTTTTTTTACAGTGTAGGAATCAAAAATGAGTACACGTGTTTCTCAGTTTTGAGCACATAATGGATCGTAGCTATTTCGAGTATGTGAAATACTTAAAATTGAATACTTTTTACTTAATTTTGAGAATACATTTTTTTTCAGTGCACCAAATATGGCGCTACGAGGTTTTCGTTTAGCTTAATCTGGGGCTACAAAATTCGGCTAGGATTGCCGGAAAACTCTACTTTTGAAAATACTCCAACTTTTTTCCCAGCCAAAAATGTGAATATAATGTCGATTTTTTCAAAACCAAATTCGTAGGTTTTTGAAAAAAAATTAAAGCTTTTTTCAATATTTTATATTTATTATTAACTTATTTATACTTTTAAATGCTTTAAAAAAACTGTTAATAATTGGATAAGTAAGTGGCCTCGAAAATAGCATTTTCAGAAAGTTATGATTCTGCGAAATCAAATAATATCACCTTAACAGAAAATTCTTTTCGATTTTGATTCACCAAAAGTCGTTTACTTGTCAGATCATGAAAAGAAACCATTACTGTGTTATGGATTATAATTATGATTTTGTCTTCCTTCTTCATTATTACTTTCATTGATTGAAATCAGAAGATGTTACATACATTGCATGTTATCCTATTATGGAAAAAACGACATAAAATATAACTTAAATTCTGTTTGAAGGATTTCAAGGTTATCTGCATTTTTGATTAAATATTTTTATTTCGTAGTTACCTACTATGAAAAATAAAAAAGAATTACGAAAAAGAATTAAAAAAGAACAAAAAATAAATAAAGCAGTGAATGAAGGTAAGCGCATCAGGTAAGCACCGTTCCACCTCGTTGCCATTTACGCTTAAATAAATTTGTAGACGAAAAGGAAGAGTTTTTGTTACGGTTGTTCTTATCGCTACTTATGCTTTTATGTAATAAGACTGTGAGTAATTAGTCGGTTGGTGTTAACGATAAACGAGATCTGAAACAGTAAAAGTTTCAGAAATATTTTCGGTTGCATTTAGAAAAATTTCGTAAAATTCGTAGTTAGCGATGATTAAAGAAGCATTTTTCCTTTTTTTCTGAAAATAATTTAAATTTCCTTTCTAAAATTTTATGTAATGAGAGTGTAAGTAATTAGTTGGCTGGTATTTACGATAAGCAAGATCAGAAACACACTAGAGATTGTTTCAGAAATATTTTCAAAAGGACAGTTAAAAAAATTCAGCGAAAACTCTTAGGTAACGATGACTAAATAAAGTATTTTTTATTCCATTCTGAAAATAGATGAAATGTTTTTCTCCTAATTTTCTGGCGTCAAAGGCCTGGGCAAAGGCGTCTGGCGTTAAAGGTTTAAATCTAAAATCTTCTTCTTAAATCTTGGAAGTTATAATATTGAAATCAAAACTAATTACGAGATTACCTTTTGCTTCGCTAGGGGGGGGGGGGGGGGGGATGCAAATTTTTGAAAAATTATTGGATGCATAGTAAAGAAAAAAAAAGACAGTTATATTTCTCAACCTAGGCAAATATAAATTGGCCTCCAAATATTAAGATACAACCCACTTTTTTGCTTCTAATTTGTAATATAAAAGAATGTAAAAACAACAAATTTGGACAAAATGTGCACTAAACAGTTATTTATTGAATGCGACATAGAAATTTACATAAGTTAAATGCAAAAATAATTTACATAAAAAAAAGCACCTTTGGTGGAAAAGTCCATTTTTGGATAAAACAATACATCACCGTATTATATGGTAAAATGTCATAAAAACATTCTAAAAATGGGTTCTAATAAGAAATGTGTCTATCCCTCATTTGAATTCATTGGCGGCAACGACTTTCCATGCTGTCTGTTAAGTTGTCGGACACCGAAATGGGCATCGAGGACCAGACGCGAAATAAACTTAGCTCTCTAACGACTTTGGAGGAGTACTCAAAGCAGTAATTTGCCTACTCAGATAACCCCTAAGATTTTCAATCAAATTTAGTCTGGAGAATGATCTGGTCATTTCATTCGTTTTAAAGTCTGACTCTCGAGATTGACCTCAAAGACTACAACTCGGAGAGGTCGTGCATTATCATCCATCAGAATGAAAACGTTACCAACAGCGCTGTATGATCAAAGATTTCATATCGATATCTTACACCAGTTCTTCTACGGAACATATGCAGGCTAATGTAACCACTGAGTAAGATCTAGAACTCCTATAATAGAGGCCGACGCAAATCCATTTTGTTTCTGATTATTAATACCCAGTTCAGCATGAATCTACAGCGCCGGAGCGTAATTCTCGAAAGCTCCGAAGGTTACAGCCGGAGCTGGGGTTGTCAAATGGTGGAAATTGGCTTGGTTTTTCAACTGGGTACCAATTCGGGTGCTAAATCTGAGATAATGCGTCAGCTCCTATAATAGAAGCTTTAGTAAGATCCCTGCCAAAACAATGATTCCGCCACCTCTGTACATGTATTACTTCAATAGTATTGGATTGATAATATCTACTGCGTTATTCCCTCCAGATCAGAGGACGACCTGAATCGTTCTCCGGTGTTAATGTAGATTTGTTTGTGAAACATACAGAAGGCCATTGCTGTCTGCTGCTGGAAACTTTCACTTGCTTAATATATGCGGATCGTTTTTTGTCGTCCATTGAGGACGCACACAAGTGGTCGCTTTGCATAGAGACCTGCATTGTGAAGGCGCCTTCGCACCATAGTAGCGGGGATTTATTTCCCTGATGTTATAAAGTGGTTTGTAAATTCTATACATCATATACAGGGCTACACAAAAGATTTCAAATACACTTCCGTTTATTAACAAAAATATTTAGTGGAAAATTTCAACTGTGCTATGCGTTTAATTGAACTAACTTCTATATAATATATTTATAAATCTATAGATTATATACAGGACTGAACGAAAAAAAAAAAAGAAAATGAATATTTTCGCAATTATTAATGATAATTGCATAAATTATGTTTTAGAAATGTGCTCCTTGTATTTTAGAAATTCCCCTCTAAATTGCATTTTATACTATGGAGTTCCTGGGTTTGTTGCCGAGTTCCCTGTGTGGTCATTCTTGTCATATGTTGTTTATTTAAACATATTATCTCGCTTTATAATAAACTGAAAAATAATATTTTTTATTTATTTATTTATTTACGTTTGTTCAGTACAGACGAGCTCGTTATAACAACCACAGATTATAGCAACCGTTCCATTCTAACGACCGATGCAAAATCTCCCGAGATATATTCCCTTTATGATATGTTATTTTTACATCCAATATAACCAACAGCTTATTTTCCAATACAGCAAACGAATTGATCTTTTCTCCAGATTTTTTCCCTAAAAAAAGTTTATTGTCTTTTCCAGGAACTCATTACCGAGAACACATTGCTCACTTCCCGTTCATGCCCATTTGAAAATGACTTAAAATGACATTTTAATACTTTTTTTTTTCCTTTTAAGAGAAAATAAGTAAGAAAAATCATACGTTAAGCATAGATTATGAAGCACTTTCCAACGCTTCATGAAATCTTTAACAAAACTTTGTTATTTAGGTAAATAAGGATATAAAGCCAAATATGTATTCCACTATAGAACAGCCCTGTATTTGATCTGTCAGCTAATATACATAGTATACATTGGGAAAATTTAGTTTAGCAAAAAATGCCTAGTAGCTTGAAATTTCTCTTTCAGCAATTTATAACTAATAGATGGAAACATACTTGAATAATTTGTTCAGCCTTGTAGTTTGTCTGGTACCTTTATTACACATCAGTGTTAAGATAAAATTTATTTTAAACTAAAACACTCTTAAAACAACTGAAATCACTTTCTCATAAATTATCATTCATAGGCTCCATGCACCCAATTCTTTGCGTGGCCCTGTATATCATTTTATCTATATTCTGCAAACATTTCTTAGTAAATTTAATGCAGTTCAGCGTAAAAATGCATAATTTATTTAAGAATAACCTTTTAGTAATTTATGCTCATATTCAGTAACGTTGGCGAGTTCTTTTGAGTAGCCCTGTATATTAACTATAGCATTTATACACACCATATAATATGCATAAATTTAGTGAAACTTATACGCGCATATCATGATTAAAATGCATTTCATCCATCCATCAGCTATCATCGGATACATATACAGTACTTCGAAAAGAATGTACTATTTGAAATCTTTTGTGTGTCCCTGTAAATACTATGTACTTTATATTAGGGAAGGCAGTATCGTATAATTTATACTAAGCCTCATTGACATACATCAATTTTGTTATACATGAAACAGTTTAATATATTTAAAATATGTCACACACAATTCCTCCTTTTACCATTATCTAATGGAATTCTTTTGTGTGGCCCTGTAAATGAACAATAGCTACATTTTCACCTTACATTTTATAGAATACATATTTTAATGCACCTCGTAAAAGCATATAAATTTTAATATGTTTGACAGGGTATAACATCTTTAAAATTCCGTTGAAACGATTTTTCCCCCTAGGCCGTAACGTAATGCGAAACTTTTGATTCACCCTGTAGATAAACTAATCATGCTAGAAACTTCATTTTCAATAGGGTTCGTGCTAGGATAAACGACAATACCGTCCTAAAATTTCATGGCAATCCGAGTATATTTATGTGAGTTAGAGAGCGGCCACAGACGGCCAGACAAACCGAATGCATAAGCACTTTTCAACTTTGTTGGAAAATGCTAAAAACAGGTACAATTATAAACATCTCTGACTGAGATGGAAAATTTTGTTTAAAGAAAATATCAAATGCACAAAAATTTTATATTATAGATTATTTTTTTAAATAATATTTTAGATTATTTTTTTATTAATATTTTAGATTATTTTTTAAATAAATAATAATATGTAACTATTTTTTTAATTTCTTTTTAGGTGCGTTCGTAATTATGTAAATACGTAGCACCTATTGTTGTCGCTCAGTCCGTCCGTCTGTCCGTCTGTCTGTCCGCCCGTCTGTCTGTCTGTCCGTCTGTCCACATATAACAACGCAAAAACTACTCAACCGAATCGTTTGAAATTTAAAATACATAATTATAACATAATTTTGTCGAGTCATTTCAAATTTTATGAAAATCGGATGGATAGATCAATTACAGGGACATTTAAAAGGATTCCGTTACATTACGGTCAATAGGGAAAAAAGTTTTAAATGCATTTTAATCGTTTGAAATTTAAAACATATAATTATTGCGCAATTTTGTCGAGTCATTTCAAATGTTATGAAAATCGGATGCATAGATCAATTACAGGGACAATCAAAAGGATTCCGTTACATTACGGTCAATGGGGAAAAACTTTCAAATGCATTTTAATGATGTTACACTCATTCGAACATAATAGAATTGGCATGAATCTATGAAATATATACTAAAATATGCATTCTGTACAATCTGTGATGCAAAGAGTTTATATTATTAAATTACAGGGCCACACAAAAGTATTCCACTGTATAATGCTATACGGGGAAACATTGTTTGGGGCGTGTTTTAATTATATTCAACTATTTCACATTTTATGAATAAGATATACGTTGCTGAGGTGTAATAAAAATTACTTCCTGCATATTTACAGAAACGTAAAGATTTCGACTACTATACTGTATCCGGAGTACGCTCTACTATATCAGCAAGATCTGAATATTTTTAAAACTTCATTATCGTACGAACGCACCTCATTTGCTACGTTCACGTGCAATTTCCAACTTGTTTTTCTTTTCTTTTTTTTTTCTTTTTTTGCACGTGTATGTGATTTAACATTTATTTAAAATTTTTATTTTAGCAATACCTAGTAATTCTCTTAAATTGATTTTTATATTTGTTCATTGCCAGTGTTTATTTGATACGAAAGTAAATAGAATTTAGTAATAATGTTGTACTAAAATTTTCCTTTCAAACCTTAATTTTCATGAATACATTTGAAATGTTTTAAAGAGTTTCTTTCGTTCACTTTATTTATAGCGACCTTCCATTATAAGGAGCCCCTTTTTTGGCTCGCGAGGAGTAGTTATAAAAAACATCGACTGTATCCTGAATGTATTGGAAAGTGTTTCATAACCTACACTGAATGCATGATTTTTCGTTTTTCTTTACTGTCATTTCGGAATACACGTCTTATAAAATGGAATATCTACGTCCTTTAGGTTTCTATTTGTATCTAATTAAATACAATGTTTTCATTTTATGAAAGCGCACAATAGATGTATTAGTGGCCTTGTCACGTATCCGAAACAACGTAACAACACAAAAAATTACCTCGCATGTCACGTTTCATAGATGGTCATGCCTCTAAATAAAATCAACGTCATCTAATTACCAAGGGAATAAAAAAAAAAAAAGAAAGAAAATGAAAACAAAAATATGCCACTTGTGTGTTTTTAGCCTTGTCACAAAAGATTCAAAGGGAAGTGTACAATTTTCTCCGTAACTTAAAATAGTAGTTGTAGTTTATTTGAATCACTGGGTTATCAAGGTTAGTCATATTACCTACTTCTTTGAGTCAAACTAAACAAAATCTCTTATAAGATTCATTAGATAAATAAATAGGCCCTTTCAATTTTTTTTTTTTTTTTTTTTTTTTTTTTTTTTTTATAAATTCATCAGATAGAAAAAAGAAAAAAAAAGGGGGGGGGGTCAAGTGCGAGTACTATTCGCGCGCTAAGGGTTCTGTACGATAAACATGTGATTTATTAACTGAACATTACATTTTGCAAATATATCATTAAAGTTTTTACCTAGGCCTTAAAGCCGAGCCCCACCAGTGGCCGAGAGGTTCTGCCTCGGAAACTGGTCGACGGGAGGTGGCGGGTTCAAACCCAATCGCGGGCGTCGGGCTAACCATCCAGAGTTTTCTGTGGTTTTCTTCGAACCTTGGATTTCCTTGCGTAAATATGGGTTAGGTTCTCTTATAAAGACCCCACGGAGGGCATTCCCCTCTCCTCTTAGGTCCTAGATCGCGAATGTAGATAATTGGCCAACACAAACAAACTAACCTTAAAAGCTGATAGCGAATTGAGTACACCATCCGCGTCTTTATGCATATCCAAACTGTCCGTATTTTTAAGGGTTAATATCGGCTAATTAACGACAATTTTTTTCGAAAATCATTATCAGCAATACTTTTATGATACTTTTGCGAGGTAAGTACCCCCAGTGCTCCTTAGCATATTTGCTAAATGCCTGCAAATCGAAATTTGTATGTAACGGGAAAATGCGATTTTCTCAAAAACTATGTGAACTAGGGTAATCGCTGTAGTATACTGGCCTCTAATTTTTTCATCATTGTAATTTCAGTAGGTTGGGAAATAAAGGGAGGAGGGACATATATTTTTGCATTACAGATTAGACGATATATCTAAAAATATAATAGTACCTAAGGGGCCATCCATAAATAATGTCACACATTATTTTCAATATTTTTTACCCTCCCCCCCCCTTTGTTACAAAGTGTCACACTTCATCATACCCCCCCCCCCTTTTGTCACATGTCACGATATATTATGTAAACATGAACTTACAGTTCAGCAACAAAGCACTACGTTATAGATCATATTTCAAATTTTACTTTTAAGCTTTAAACTTGTACTTTACTTTTGATTTGTACGCATAACAATAAAAATTATTCGTGTACTTATTTTGCATTATATTAGATTAAGGTTTGCGACAAAAATCATAAATAACATTATATATATAAAACTCCTCCGTGTACGACGATTCCGGGGTCAACCCATCCACGAGAAAAAGAAACTTATTGCAACTGCGTCCACGTTAGGCTTAACTATTCCGAGCCGTTCACAAATATTCTAATTGTTCAACCTATGAAAATATACATGCAAAAGATTTATTCATTACGCATTTTCTTTAAAACCTACAAAAACTATTTAATTATTATATATATAAAACTCCTCCGTGTACGACGATTCCGGGGTCAACCCATCCACGAGAAAAAGAAACTTATTGCAACTGCGTCCACGTTAGGCTTAACTATTCCGAGCCGTTCACAAATATTCTAATTGTTCAACCTATGAAAATATACATGCAAAAGATTTATTCATTACGCATTTTCTTTAAAACCTACAAAAACTATTTAATTATAATGTTTAAGTTCTAAATAAAACAACCAGCAATTACGAAAAAGAACAAACAATGTAAACAAGTTAATACTGTTGTCATTTAAGAATGACAAATTCCGTGAATGAATCTTTAGAATGACTCCATTGTAACATCACGACTCAGGAATGATTGGGTGCGTTCGGGAGCTATGCGCGCTGAGCGCGCGTGTTCAGGAGACAGTTACATGGAGTGAATATTACAGCGGATTTAGTACTCGGAAGCAAAAATCCCTGAGCTCGCGCGCGCAGCACGTGTGTCTCACGAACACGCGCTGTTTACTCTTTGTTGTTTTCATTTGTTTCCGATCTTATAGAGTGTTTCTGTTAAGTATTAGCTAAAAAGTAGTCCAAAATAGGAAATTTTTTTATACATTTTAGCTATTTTTATTATTTTCTCTCAGTATTTTTATATATTTTTTGGCTGTAGTTTCACAATATAATCTTAATATAATCTTTTATAATTGATTTTTTGCGTTACTTTATTCTTTTAAAATTTATGTATTTACGATTTGTTCATTACAATCCCCCCCCCCTCCACCAGACAGTTTTTTTATAGTTTTAAATGCAAATTTCTGTTAAAATTTCCTTTTTTTATAAAGATTTTTTTCCGCGTGTTTAATCGCTGTATTTTTTAAAAATTGTTTAAGCCTACAGTGGCTGATTGACCACAGTTGTAATTTTTTTATCATCCTTTTAAAAATGCAAACACGTCATTTTGACGGGCTGTCTTCTAGTACAATAATAATAAAATATTAATATGGAAAAAAAATGAAAACAGTAGTATTTTGGAAATTAAAATGAAATATAATATATTTGGTTCAAATCTTATCGCTATACTTTATGAATACAAATTTTATAATTTAATCTGCTGACTTTTAATGTTTTTATTGAAATCAAAATGTGTGATATCACGCTTCTTTTTTCCCTCTCCCACCCCTTTGTCACAAACTGTAACAATTTCACGAACTCCTCCCCTTCCCCCCCCCCATCCAAGCGTGGCATCATTTATGGACGACCCCTAAAATTGAAAGAAGTGTTATTTTGAGTTCAGCGTTATTAAAGTCTTCTCACGATACCCCACACGATATACAAAGATAATTTTTTTTTTTCAGATAACTTAATTAGCCCCTTTACTTTTTTTCTATAAATATATTTTGTGAATGGTTAAAATCTATTTAAAAAAAATGTGTCAATAGTGTTATAAAAACGGAGGAACCTCTATTTTATATTTTTTTATATGTTCACATGAAATCTGATAAAAAAAAGAGATAAGGAAAAATTCTCTTACCTCATATTTTGTTGCGCCCCACAGATCCTTCAATTCACGAACGAAGATAAGAATCCATTGGAATTGCACAGTGATCAGATTGCTGTAAAAGATGCTAAAATGTGAAATTAATAAAGCTATATTAGTTTTTTTTTTTTTTTTTTTTTTTTTTTTTTTTCAGGAAGCAGAACATATTGGTTATCCTTTTTTATGTTTAATTGCTTAAAGGAATGAAAAAACGTATTAAAATATCTGGGTTAAACATCGTTGAAAACTGGAGAAAGAAAAAAGCGTCTCTCCATTTACAATAAATCATAATAAGTGTGCACAATAAAAATGTCTAATGTATAAGTTCAAAAAGGTCTAAAGTTCAGAAGCAGATCCTACATTTGTCTGGAGTCTGGATGTTCCAAAGGGAAAAACCGCAGGCTTGGAAAAGAAGGCTGGGCTAGATAAAAAGAAAATAGAAAATACAGTCTGGGATAAAATATTCTGATAAATCCTTGTGACGTCGATTCCGACACACAACAAATAGCCTTTATAACTTCAGCCAATTTGTGCTTTTTGCTTTCCATAGTTCACGAGTAAAATGGCTGGGACAGATGGGCAGAGAGACACACGAGTGATCTTGTAATGGTTCCATTTTTACTTTTAAATACAGTACTTAAAACAAAGTGCAATTCCAACATTACTATGCGTCAGTTGTTAGAAATTGCCACATATTTCAGTCGAGAACCATGGTAGAAAATTAGATCGACAGGTTAAATCTAAAATGTAATTTTTTCTGCAGGTGAAATTCAAATCAGTGACGGTCGGCAGGTAAAGTGCCTCTTCACTTAATTTTATTGAAAATATTTTGTCCAAATGGGTGTAAAATTTTGGGTATAGATTGTAAAGTAGAATAAGATGTATAAATATGAGTATGTGGCCTATTTCATGATTCAGAAACATGCCACAATCAAAGTGAAATGCATATATCTGTCATTTCTATTATGCTTTTAGCATAATAAAAGTGAAAGCATTTTGAGCTTTTTGAATATATTTATTGCAATATTCAAAAGAACAACGTCCATAACCGCTATCGCTCTATTTTTAGTATTCGGCCATTTTTATGGGTTTATTTAGAAATAATTCATTGAATGCGTTGCACGAAATTCGTGTGGTTTTTTTTCTCCTATTCTGTTTCAATTCTTTCTTTTTCTTTTTTTTTTTTTTTCTACTTCTGTTTTAAGATTTTTGCAACTAATACAATTATAAAAGATTTTTCAAATACTCTCACTGCGTAAAATGATTGCTATTGATCTCCGGATAATGGGGAGTAAATAAAATCTTGATAAATAAATTATTATTATTATTATTATTATTATTATTATTATTATCAATCTGCTGTGATTGAGCCTTTATTAAGTACTTATAATTTAGAAAGAGATGCCCTGCAGAATGAGAAACAATGATGTAAATTAACTCACGTTTACAACTATATTTTTTATTCTATTTTATTTTATGTTTGCACTTGTTTTCATTATAGATGTGGTCTCGTAAATTTTATCAACAATTTTCTTGTTACAGGAAAAAGAAAAATGAACGAAAGAAAGAAAGAAAGAAAAGAAAAAAGAAGGAAAGAAAATATTTGTTTCATCAAAGATCTCGATCATATCACCGGTTGAGCGATGAAAAGTTTTGTTCTGAAAAAAAATCTTTTAAGTGTATTTCTTATCACTTTTAGTAATTATCAACTTATTTACAAATAAAGAAAACTTGATTTTAATTAGAATTTTTTTTTCTTAAGCCTGCTAGTCAGTGAGACCTCAAAATCTTCTCGTTAATGTTAATCCGATAAAATGGACACACTGTAAAAAAAAAAAAAAAAAAAAAAAAAATCTGTAATTTATTAGTTGTAAATTTACAGGAATCTGTATGCTTACTAAAATTTTATCTGTACACTGTACAAAAAAAGTATAAATCTACAAAACTAGTTTTTGTAAAGCTACAAGACTCTGTAGCTTTGCAAAAGAATCTAACAAATTTGCAGTGATCTTACTAAAAGTTTATCTGTAACCCGGGTTGCAGTTTACATAAAAAGTTCTAGGCATCCCAGTTTCCCAAAAAATTCTTAGTGACCTTACAGACTTTTTGATTTACAATGAAAACGTGTATCTGTTGCATAAATTTTGTTGTTTTTTTCTTCTTATATAAGGTTAATATAAAAAGAATAGGTTTCTATGTAGGGCTTTCTAGAACTTTTGTTCTAAAAAACCCACTTTCCAAGAAAAAATTTTGTAACTTTACAGATTTTTCCCCCAGTGTTTTAGCAGTTATTTGCTTAGTTTGAAATCAAGTAATACTTGATTTTAGTCAGAAATAGTTTAAAAATAGTTAAAATAATTTTAATAACCTATTAGTGAGATCTGAAAATCTCTTAATCAATGTTAATCCTATATAATGTAATCGTATTTTTTAAATTACTTTTTAGAAAATTAATATTTTAGCTTCTTTTTTTCTGTGTACTCTTCTTCACTGTAAAAAAAAAATCTGTAAAGGTACTAAACATTTTCTAGGAAACTGGGATTCCAAGAACTTTTCATGTAACGATAACAGGAAAAATCCGTGTAACCGATTCTAAAACTTGAGTTTTTGTTGTTACCGTTACAGGAAAAGTTCTTGGAATCCCAGTTTCCTAGATAAAGTATAGTACCTTTACAGATTTTTTTTTTTACAGTGTTCAAGGATGTTTCTTATTTTCTCAGTTTTTGTCAAAATATTTCTAAAATACCTAACATTATAAAGGACAAATATGTTTGTGCGCAACTCTGACGTCATCTTGATGGTGGCAACATAAGATGACAAAATGTAACTTTTATTGCAATTTTTAAAATTTTTAAATTCCGCACATTTTTAATTTTGCACCATCGAACAACGAGAAAATGTACTTTTAAATGCAGTTTGTTTGCTGTTTGTTAGAAAACTATGTCGGTATTTGTTTGGAAACTATGTCGCTATTTGTTCGAAAATTCCCTCACAATTTACTCAGTTTTTATCATTTAAAAAATAATGTTCAAGCATAATTAAAAAAATATATACGATTCTCTATGGGCAAACAATTACAAAAAAAAAAAATCTTTTAGCATTTAAAATAATATAAATAGGTCATCATTTGTTTCCAACTTTTGTTCCATACCTAAATTAAAAGATTAATAAATCAATGAATAAAACAATACACTATTAATAAAACAAAAATTTAAGACGTAATCGAATTTAGCACTAAAATCACTGAAATGAACTGAATCAAAAAGACTGATTCTAATTATCGTTTTTTTAGTCTCTTTACGGAAAAAAATTGCACCAAAAATGTAAAAAGTGGAGATAGCAAATTACCGGAACACCCTTGTGATTGGAAGAAATTTCTTTTTTGTTATCTGGAGAAAATTCAGTTTTTTAACTTGAGAATTTCAGAAAATTTTCAGCTTAGATTTGCGACTTTTTCTATTTCAAATGGAAAAAGACTTAAAATTTTCGTTCTATAGAAACATTTTTTTTTTCCATGTTTTATTACGAAAAAAGTACTAAGAAGTACAGTTACCGAAAGACGCCTGCACTCTAAAAAATAAAAGTGTAAATTTACACACAAAAATGTGTAAATCGATGATACAAAAACGATTTGTTTATATGTGTAAATTTGTGTGTAAATTGCCAAAATGCACGCCTAATGTGTAAATTTCAAAATACACATTTCAGTATGTAATTTGATGATAACACTAAGTGTGTAAAAGTTATTGTGATCACTCATGAAATACCCACATTAATGTGTAAATTGCGCAAGAATACACATATATCTGCGTTATATTCTTACTCATTGATCTGTGTAATCTTCTGTGATTACACTGATAAATATGTATTACGCAAAAAACACATATTATTGTGTTATTGTAATTTACACAGTTCTTTGCGTAATATGCAAAATACGCATACTCGATGGAGGTTCAATAACTATTGTGTCTAGTGTATATGAAATATCTGTACTGCAACGGGTTGATGAAGAATATCGATATATTTATGCTTAGTTTCAGAACCGTAGCTGCAATATTCATATAGTTTTGTAGGGAGGAGTAAAATGGGGGGGGGGGTAGTTGAAAGTCTGATTTTTAGCTTATGGAGCTAGTTTTGTGATAGTGGATGCGATAAAATAGTGTTGTTTGGACTCGGGATCATAGTGATGTACACACTTCTTATCCACTATCACAAGTATAGCATCATAAGCTCCAAATCAGCCTATCACACTCACTCCCCTCCTCTTAAAAACTCCCCATAAATAGGTTTTTAGAACTTTACCCCTCCCTTAAAAACTATGCTACTATAGCAGCTACGGATCTAAAATTCAGCATATAGCCATTTAAGACATTAGTTTTTGATATTCCTCATCAACTTTCATAGTACAAATATTACTTCTCTGTTAGTGGGGGAGTATGGGACACATTGTGATATTTTCAATTTCTTTAATTATAAAACTGATTCTTCAAATTATGTTTCTATATTGCTCAAGGACATTAGAAAGTGTTTCATTTTGTATTCTATAAATCAAAGTTTTTGTATTTGTGTCAAGTAAAGTTGATTTTATTATTTTTGTGAAAAGTGTCCCATGTTTCCCCACTCTCCTCTAAATATACACATAAAAGCTGCTATTTTATTTTCTATATTCTTCCTTGCTTTTTAATTTTATATTTTCCCCTCATTTATATATTATTCAGAACATGCAATTAAAAATTAAGATAAAGAAAAATAAATAATTAATTAATGATAGATTTTAGACTAATCAGATGGAATAATCATAGTTGGTAAACTTGCAATTTCTACACTTTTTATTTTCAGAGTTCAGACTCCTCAATTTTTCATTTTTTATTTTTCAGACTCAAGATACAAAGTCAGTTATATTGAAGGTACTGTGTTACATACAGTTATAAAAGTAAAATTTAAAATACTATAAAAAATAGAAAAAATGTATGTAAACTTCATCTCACACACACACACACATATTACCTGCAAATATTTTAGCTGATTTGTTTATATATACATAAATCACCTATATTACATGTTGAATTGTTTTCTTTTCATAAATATTCATCATTACAAAGAATTTGCCATATAAAATATTATCAGGACTATCAAAAAAGCTGTTGAATCATTAAAGTAACATCTTTTGCATTAAATTTATATTTAGAAATTTGTGTCTTAAAAAAAGAAAAAAAAATACAAATATATTTTAACATTAATGAAATTAATCCTATCTTCATAAATGAAAATTTCAGATATTCTAATTAAAATTTTAGTTATGAAACTAATGTGTATTTTTATTTATCAGCTATAGTAAAAAATAAAACGAGAAATACTGTGTCTCTCTCCAAATATCAATTGACTCTTATAAATTTTCGAAATTAATGCTCGTAGAATTTATTTGATAATTACATTTGTGTCTTAAGTGTATAAAACTCACCCGGCGGGGGATATTTATGTAGAGGGGGAGGGAGAGAATGATAAGTTCGATTTTGAATATTCATTATGACACAACTGTTATAATTTTTTATATACATACAATCATATGTTTTATGTCATATAAGTTCTGTAATAATATGCAAAATTGGAATGGAAAAATGCATATTTGAAGAAAAAGCCATTACTTTAATATAAATTTTCTTCAGAATTTTTGATCTGGAGTTATTTTAAATCAACGTATTTGCGCCCTTTTGCAATTTACTTCTGTGTATTTTTATTAATTCTATAATTAAAAAGAAAAATTATGTGTTCTTTACTATGGCTATTTTAGTGGAACATAGTTCTTCCGATGTAATATTTTCAAATTAAAACACAGCTGAAAATTTAATGTAATTAAGATAAAAAATTAAAAAAATTAATCTCTCAAAATTAGGAAATGTAACGTAGAAACTCAAAAGTAACGCTATAGTTTTAATCGATGATAAACTTAGTTAACATTATAAGTTTCATAATTTCAAAAAAATTCAATAAATAAATAGAACTCAGATGAATTGTTTAACTTATAAATCAGAATATATAATTTATAGATATGGTATACATTTGTATAATAGTTTATAAATAAACTATAATATCTTTCAGACAACCGAACCAAAATTTAACACCTCACCCCTCCCCCCCCCCCAAAAAAAAAATGATGTTAATGTTTATTTTGCTACTGTTAACATACATTCATAAATTCTTTTTAAGATGAAAATTTTTCAAGAAATAAATGACTTTAAATACAACAGTTGTTATTTTAATAGACATTTATCAGGAGTTATGTAATGTTGACATTTGTGCAAGTAAATTATATGTGTAAAAAATTCTTATACGTAAAAAAACAATCCAACATGTATCATATACATTTATACATAAATAGAAACAAACCAGATAAAAAAAATTGGAGGTAATACGGACGTATGACATTACATACCTTATATTTTATAAGAGAATAACTTATTATATACTATATTTTTCTGAACGAGAGTGCCTGCAATCAGCTGGACACACCATTAGTTTTCAACTTAAACATGATGAAGCCAAGTCAACGAAGATTACGATTTTAGTTTTGTATGCTAGATTCGCGTCTAACTCGGGGTTGAAGTAGTTCCTGAATACAACCATCAATTGCACTGCGAACTGAAGTTAAACTAAAATTACAAGTTAAACTTTGAAATGGATAAAAGTTTACAAGCTACCAGACGGCTCAAATAATTTAGGGTAAAATCAAGCATACTTATATTTGATGTGCAAAATGTATAAATAACTCAGGATACGAATTTAGAATTATCTTAATTACGTGAATTATATTTTATATTACATATTAAAAGAAATCGAAATAGTTTTTAGATTTTACTGAAGATTAAACTACTATCCTTTTAATTAAGGGGGGGGGGGCAGCAAAAAAAATACCAACAGTACAAAAAATATAATTTAATTTTATGAATAAGCATAAAGTGAGATTATATCTCTATTATAATGCCTCGTTATGAAGTCTTCCTAATGTCGCTTTAAGAATGAAATCTAGCACTATTACTGAAAATTACAAGTAAAATTGTGAAAAAGAGCAGTCTGTGCGATGGCTGAAAGAAATTACGATTTAATCAAAACCTATAATTATACAATCAAGCATTCTTTTATCTAATGTGCAAATTTTAAAAGGGAATTCGGAAAACGAAATTAAAATTTACTAATTAAATGAATAAAATTTTACGTTACATGTAACAAAATATTTGTTACATTTGTTACATGGGTCGAGATTAAATTTTTTAAACTTCTTTTAAATGTTCACGTGCTGCTGAAGCGGGGAGAGTGAGAGAGGTGGTCAGAGTATCTTATAAAAATATATAAATATATTAATTTATTACTTAAAAATACTGTTACAGCAAAGCCATGACACCACGTTATTTATGGAATGGGTTTACTAAAATAAAAAGTGTAGCTCTGAATAATATGTAAGCCTCCTATCCCTTTCGTAACGTCTACTTTAAAATTCACGCATTTATAATTTTTTCAACACAATAATTAGTGTAATTTCAGGAGTAATCTACATTTACACATTTTTATGAGTTTATGCACTGATAACAAACTTACAAACTTAATGCCACAAACTAAACACACATTAAAATAGGTATTTTTTATGACAAGTGGGTGACTTTAGAAATTTACACTCTTACCTATGTGTATATCATTATGTGTAAATTACAATAACGTACCAATTTGTGTAAATTCAGACATTTTTCAGCATTTACACATTTATTTATGTTTTTCAAGTGATAACAAAATACACACTTAGTTTGTTAAGCTAAAATGCACATAAAAACAGGTAAAACTTTGCAAAAAGTGGGTAATTTTCATGTCAGGTGTGTAATTTTAGGAATTTACACACATATATATGTAAATTTGTCTAATTTACACTTTTATTTTTTAGAGTGTGTGATTTGACAAAAAATACAATATCAGATAGTTTTTTGCATTAGATTAGAGGAATTTTCTGTATCTTGGGGGAAAACGAAGATGATATTTTCGTTTTTAACGAAACAAGGTAGAATCCGTCGAATTTCGACGAAAGAAAATATTTATGAAGGAACTGTTTCATTGACTTGTTTCATTTGATAAACCTACAAAATTAGTTACAGTAAAAAATGCATCTAATATTGGTTTGTCTAACTCTCATACATATATTATTTTAATCTAAAGTTAACAAAATACTATTTCAATGAAACTCAGTTGTCTGAATTATTAAAATTAAACTTAAATCGCAATTTAATCAGTAAAATATAATAAAGGTTTGTTATTATGACAAAATTATTAATTAAGGCTCTTATGTTGGGTATTTCAAAATTAAAAACAGCAAAATTTGACTTAATCATAAAATTCTTCCACGTGAAATCTAAATCCGACATGTGAAAAGGCAAAGGTTAATGAGAAATTGGCAACATAAAAGTACAGTAATTTGCTTTCTTTTGGCTTTTTCTCCTTTTACTTTTATTAGAAATGGAGTTCTTCTGTTGCCACAATTAGAAAAACGGTATTACAAACTACAAAAAAATCAATATCTTAAAAATAAATTAAGATACAATTTTTAAACAAATTGCATTTAAAAGCGCATTTTTTTCCCTATACTATGGTGTAAAGATTGTAAATTTGGGACGTTTAGAAGGTTAAAGATTTCCAGTAGCAAAAATTGCAAAACCGAAATTTCATTTCAAATTTTAAATTGCCATTCGCAAAATGATGTATGCGTTACGCACAGATACGTTTGGCCTTTATAATATAGATACAATCAATTAAAAAAACTGTTCAATTAATTATTTTTTTTTCTTTGAGGGAATGTATTATATTTATTTAGACAATGTTTATTCGAGTATTCAGAAGTATCCCATTCTTTCCCACTTTTTCCTTTTTGAGTATTTATTTAACAATGATTCATTCCAAGTCTTTTTATCTTTTCTTTAAGATCACTAAAGCCTGCTTCATCATATTGACTCAGACAGCTTTTTGAATACGTGAATAAGAAGATAAAAATCATCCTTTGAATTCGTAGCAAAAAAGGCGGTTTAAAAAAGAAAAAAAAAACATTGTTTCAATCGACAACGTTGATAACGCTTAAAGTAAACGCTCTAGTAGTGGGCCATTTAACCTCTTCAGACGCAAAGGTTTATTTATGCATATTTTTACTTTCTTCTATCTTACAAGAAAAAAAAAGTATTGGATTCGTGAAAATTTTCAAAATCCGGTTTTCAACGGATTTACACGTTTTAGGGATCAGAGAACCCGAAAAACATGTTTTTAACGGATTTTTTCTTACAGTGTATTATATCTGTGTGTCTTTCTGTATCTGACAAAAATTTCGCGAGCAGTCTATCTCAAGAACTAATGTACGGAATTTCACAAGACTGGATTCTGTGAGACCTCAATATGAACAAGATCTAATTGGTTTTTTGTGTACATCGCTCAACAGGTGGTGCTGCTATGTCGTATTATTCACAATTTCCACAATAGTCATATCTCAAGAACTAGTGCATGGATTTTCATAAAGCTTTAGATTTAGTTAGTACTTGATATAACATGGTGCTGACTACTTTTTGGTGCAAATTGCTCAACAGATGGCACTGCAAGAACTAATGCATTTCTAAAACTTTAGATTCAATTAGTCTTTGATATGGATTAGTGTGTTTTAATTTTTGGTGTAAAACGCTCTACAGATGACGCTGCTATGATGCCTTTTTCACGATTTCTCATTAAATATATCCCTAGAACTAATGCATGGATTTTCATTGAACTTCAGATTCAGTTAGTATCTGATAAAAAATTGATCCTGATTAGTTTTTGGTGTACATCTTCTAACATATGGCGCTGTTATGCAGATTTTTTTTTTTTTTTTAAGCCTTAAAAACTAATGTTCTAAACTAACTAAATTCATCCTTTTCTCTTTTATTGTCTCTCTCTGAAATAAATAAATAAATAGATTAGATCAATAAAATAAATAAACAGATAAAATGTAAAAACTAAAGAAGATTAGATAAAATTGAGAATCAGTAAACAGATAATTCCATTGATAAAGAATCTTTTTCACGATCTTCGCAAAATAAATAAGTAAAAGCGATAAAATAACATTCGAAAAAGAAAGAAGAAAAAGATTTTTCTCGCTCCATATGTTTAGTCTTCATATTCGGACCTTCAATTTTTTTTTTCAAGCTTTTAGAAATGTAATCCAAGAGAACGACCTAAGAACATGGCGCAAAAACAACAAACAAACAAAAGATAAATGGCATAGAAGAAAATGGAAACATTCTCTTATGCTCTGTTTACTCGTCACCGCGGAAAATGTCATCTTCAGAAGACGATAAAAGTGTATGCTTTGACCTTATTCAGAAATAAACATAAGTAATAGCGTGGAGATGAAAGTTTTAGTTGAGGCAGAAAAATGGAAAGAGTGATTTTTTTATGATGTTAAAATAAAATAAAACAAAACAAAATAAAAAAAAAAAGTTTAAAATATTAAGATTCATTTTTTTAGCAAATAACATAGTTTTAATGTGGACATTTATTGAACAACATACATCTGATTTGTGTGCTCGACATGAAGCGTGCTTATAAATCATCGTCAATATTACAGGGGCGAGATAGCACAAGGAAATTCTAAAACACAAGTGATATATACCCGGGAGCTCCACACAAAAGGTGCGTGCGATGGAGCCAGTGGAATTCGATTAGTGGCGTGGTGCTTTGACCACTCGGCCACGGAGGCCCCATGGATATTTATTTAATTTCAATTTTTTTTTATTTATGTTAAAAACCATTCTGGAATTTTCTTATACGTTTTTCAGAAAATAGCATCCCTGTCCGGTGTTGTTCGGGGCCGTAATAATACTCTTAAATGAATCTGAAATTTGTATTGTAGTTCCGTACAGAAAGGAGGGGGAGGGGGGCAGTGATTGTGCAAGTTACCAGGCCCCATTCCTGTTCACTTGGAAAGCTGGGTACAGGGCTCTCGCGAAGACTTTTTATTGGTGGGGGGAGAGAGTCTTAAATAGCCAAGTCAAAATTCAGTATTTCCCAACTCAGTAAAAAGCAACTTCTCGGCATTTGCCAACTAGTTTTATAATTTTAATAAGTTATCACAATTAGAAAGTGTAATATAGTTTTTCTTTGTAAAAAGCTTAATAATGTTTCTAATTATATTGGTAACTTTATTCAAATCTATCAGAAATAGAAAGTGTATTATAGTATTTTATTAAATTTTTGAATTAATTTGCCAATTCAGTTTGTAAATTTGTGAACTGTAACAGCATGTGCAAATGTTTGGGGGGAGGCTTTCCCCTGTCCCCTCCCCTTAGCGAGGCCCCTGGTTGTATACAGTTACATGTAAAGGTTTTGAATTTTTATTTGCCTCACACTTAAAAATCTTCTGCCTTAAAATCGTTTATTTAAAATTAATTTATGAATTCAATTAAACTTTAATTGTGTTTTGAAATTTTGAATTTTTTATTTTTTTCTTTAAATGAAAAAGTAATTACAAATATATCAAACTGTAATACTGAAAAAAAAATTAATAAAATTGCAATCAAATACTACTACATAGATTTTATAAAAGAGGTACTTCTAGAAAATTAATTTTCTAATAGAATACAGCCTGTTTATAACAAAATCATGCAATAAACTAAACTAAAAAAAAAAAAAAAAAAAGTTTGTTTTTGTAGGTAAATAAAAAACCCTCTTAAAATTACATCCGAAGATGGTTCTTATCCACATTGTAGGTAATAATGCCAAATAACATTGATCAAGATATCACGCGATTGCATTTTATGAATACATATCTAACAATATATTCTTTCTTGTATGCATAGTCAATAAATTGCTGTATGAAATCCTTAATTAAAGAAATAATAATAATAATAAAAAAATAAATAAATAAAAAGAAGCTAAAATTTGAAAAATGGTAGAGCTATAACTAGAACCCAGGATGCATTGTATAGATTTTTCTTATTGGAAAAATATCCAGAATTTTAGAAAAAGATCAACCTTAACTCAACTCAAAAGAGTCAGAACCTAATCCAATACCGATCCGAACAAAAAAGATTTTTAGTCAAAACGTATCGCAAAAAAAAAAAAAAAAAAAAAAAAAAAAAAGTAGCGTCAACCCGACTTGAACATTGAGTCGGGCCGGGCTCGAATAAAATCAAGTTACACTACCCGATCCTATTTAGGACATAACAGTTTGTAACAACAAATCTGTAATAGCAATTTTTTGCCAAAAGAATTTTGTGTGTGTGGTACGGTTAAGTTTCATTTTTATATGTAAAAATATGGTTAAAGTTTTTTTTTATGTAAGTAGAGCCAAAGTTTTTTTAAAAATTTTTTCTTTTTACATCTAAAAATGTGGTTAAAGCTTTCTTATGTCAGAATATAGTCAAAGTTTCTTTTTAGATGCAAAAATGTGGTAAACAGGGATCTAGTGAAAGATATACGGTGATATAAGCCGTACACCTTCTGAATTAAAAAAAAAATTACCATATACTGTTTCTCAAAAAAGCTACAGTATTTCACACTGTCTAAAGTATATCCTCTGCCTCGAACTTATAACTTCTGTTATTTATTTATTTTTTTTTCAAATGGTGATAAAAGTTGCTCCATCTAAAAATATTGTCAAAGTTTCTTTTTAAATTTCTTTTACATGTAAAGATGTGGTTAAAGTTCCTTTCTTTACATGAAATAAGCACATAAAATCCCGAAAAAATGCACATAAAATCACGAAAAAATGCACATAAAATTATAGATCTATAAACTGAGCATACAATTTTTTAATAATAAAACCTATTTTCTCTTTCGTGAAAATATACGTGTAAATGCTGTGGTGAAAAGTTCATTTACCTTGAGTGGACGTCCTTTGTTAATCTTGTTAAAATCTGTAACAGCAGCTGCTAGTTAGCGTGTAATTTTGCGGAAGTCCGTTGATC
Organism: Maratus speculifer; assembly: GCA_964019185.1. Lineage (NCBI taxonomy): Eukaryota > Metazoa > Arthropoda > Arachnida > Araneae > Salticidae > Maratus > Maratus speculifer. Next base: position 117,590,674 of record OZ025301.1, read on the forward strand.
CTATCTCAATTTTCCTGGTAATCCGGAATCGATTTTTAGATATTTAGATGAACAGTCACTTGTACATCTTCTCCTCTCGGACTAATTTCTGAATGGACAAAATCAAAATTCTTGTTTTTTATCTGTCTTTTTAGCTTTATGTTCTGAGCTTTTTAACCAAGTTCGTCAAAAAATATTCGTAAAAAAAAAAAAAAAAAAAAAAAAAAAAAAAAAATTAAAACATTTAAAAAATTTCTATCAATATTTTCTTAAAGCCAGAAAGTCTCTTTTTATTTCAAGATATTAGTAGAAACAGAAGAAAAAATTAAGTTTCTAAAAAATGAAGTGAAAATTATGTATTTTTCTTATAAGTTAAAAAAAAAAATATGCATAATTATAGTATTTATTTTACAAAGCATAGTTTTTTAGCAGGTTTTCTATCAGATAAATAAACATGATTCTATGCATATGTAATTAATTATCAATTAAGAACGTTACATTATATGCTTGAATATGTTCTTAAGGGGGGACACAAGTCTGAAATACTAAAAAAAGCACACTTTTTTTTTTTTTTTTTACAGAGTATTTTATTTAATAATATTTTAAAATTTATTGCATATTGTTAAGCATTATACTAGGAATATTCTGGTACATTTTCATTAAAAAAAATATTGAAAATTCAGCCAGTGGTACGGACGGGAACACAGTCACCTCAAAGAAAAGTTTTCATGCGATAGTCAGGATAACTCCTGATTGCTTCATCTGAAATTAAGAAAATAAAAGGATTTATTTAGTACATAAGTTTACCTTGAATTTAAACGAAGAAATTAACAAAATGTTCATTTTTGAATTTTTGGTGAAGGTGCAATAAAAAAACCTCTGATTTAAGCTTTGATTTTTGAGAAAAAATGCTCTTTTTAATTAATTAAAAAATAAATTATAATTGAAAAAAAAAGGAAAGAAAGAAAATCCTTCATTCAGAAATTAGTATTTAGTATGTAAATGAAGTGTGCAAAGTTTAGGCGAAATCTGTCCAAAGGTTTTCAAAAAATTTTAACTTCCGACTTAAAGAAAAAAAAAAAAAAAAAAAAAAAAGTTTTGAGAAAAATGCGATTAAAGTTTGATGCATAAATAAAATAGAGAATTTAATTTAAACTTATATAGAATCGTTCATTACAGCTCCAGAAAACAACTCGTCTGCAGCTGCTGCATGACCCAAAGCATACTTTTGCTCCATCCTACGAAGCCAACACAAAAGTACCACTTTTAAAATCTTAGTGGCGATCAGAGGGACCGAACGCTTGGAAACTCAATTGTCTATAACTTGGAAAGTTTTGTTCCTAATGACTTCAAATTTTCCGAGAATATTTCCTATAAGTTGTCGTATCAGAAAATAAAGAAATTAAAAAAAAAAAAATCGATTTTTTCTTTTTTTACCCTCCCCCCCCCCCCTTTAATCGTTTTCAAGTTAAAAAGGAGAAAAAAAAGATATTTGTGAACATAGAACTAATTTAAATATTTTCTAAATTCGGTTCAGAAAATAAAAGTATCTTAAAGATAATAATAATAATCGAACAAAAAACCTGAAAAAATAAAAAATGGCTTTTGTAGAGATTGGCCTCTTCTATCTCACACAAAAGAAAGAAAGAAAAAAGACTTTCAAAAACATAGGAGCAAGTAATTATGTTTCTGAAATGTTGAATTCACACCGGAATATTCGAAAATTTTTATTTCAAAATAAGGAAAAAGCAGTTTTTCGACTTTCTTTTCACCAAAGTTATACAGGCGTTCAAGAAAAATACTAAAAATTAAAAGTTCCTGATGGAAATCTCGATATTATTATTATTTTTAAATCCATGCAAAGTTATAGCTTTTATTTTACCAAGCATATTTTTTAGCAGGATTTCTATAAGATAGATGTACGTAATTCTCTGCATATGTAATACATTATCAATTAAATTCGTTACATTATATTCTTGAATGTTCCTAATCAGTTTCTCGTAAAAAAAGAGAAAAAAAAGAATAACGAAAGAAAAAGAAAGAAAAGTAAAAAAAAAGGGATATTTGTGAACAGAACTAATTAACTAATTTAAATATTTTCTGGATCCGGTTCCAAAAATAAAAGTATCCCAATAATAATAATAATAAAATAAAGAACTTTCAAACAAAATCGAAAAAAAAAAAAAAAAAAAAAAAAAACCGGCCTTTGTAGAGTTCGACCTTTTCTATCTCATACAAAAATAAATAAAGAAATAGAAATAAAAAATATGGGAACAAGTAGCTATGTTTTTGTAATGTTGAATTCACACCAGAATATTCGAAAATTTTTATTTCAAAAGGAAAAGCAGCTTTTCAACTTTTTTTCACCAAAGTTAGAAAGGTGAATTTGAAGAAGTAGATGAATTAAAAGTTTCTGATAGAAATCTTGATAAAAATTCCCCTCTGGGGATTAAAAAAGAAGTAGCTAACACTGTCCCTGTTGTAATTGATTTTTTGTGACTAGAACCCTTTTTCAGTTTAAAAAAAAAAACAGGTGATCAAAAATTACTTTAAGCGTCATCTAATATTAAAATTTGTCAAAATAGTTTTCAATTTAAAAAGTTTTATGTGACCAGAATTAAAACTAGTAAATCTGCAGATCAGGAGCCTCAACGTCAGCTTTGCACATCATTTTTTTTTTTTTTTTTTTTTTTTTTTTTAACACACTTAGGGTAATATTCAATTTCCTGGAAACTGTAATTTAAAATTTTTGAATTACGTAATTATTTATAAGAATAAAATAAGAATAAGAAATTTTCAGCCATCAAAAGCGTTAAATTAAAGATTTAGTAATGTTAGGATATTCTGAAATTTTCATGATCTATTATTTTTGTTTTTTTTTATTATACCATAGTAGATTTCTTCAGGGGGGCGAACCCCCCGTAGTCTCATTAAATTTAAATTTGTAACTTTCTATCAATCTGCTAATGGTTATCATATATCTTGTATTTTTTATACTTTTTGATTTATAAGGATAAGTAACAGTTTTAATAAGCATTTTTCATTATCCTCATACTTCTACATACCTGCCCACAACAAACATAGCTAAATCTGATGTATCAGGAAGGTTTTGAAAGTGTAAACTCAGTAATCTAGGGTTTTACAATTTTGTTTCCGAAAAAAGAAGTTTTGATTGCATTTTGTGGCAGTTATCGGGGACTGACAGACAGACAGAAGAACAGACTGACAGACGGAAAACAATAAATTTTGTGTCGCCAAAATAAGCCTTCACTGAAGTTTCGGCAATGACGTCATTATTCACAAGTTATTGCTATCCATGTTTCTTGTATTTTTTAACGACTACTATAAAATACCTGTTTTATTTCAATTATGACGTCAAATTTTGCCAAGTGAAAAATTTGTTAAAAATATAATTCTTTTTTATTTCTTTTACTTCTAATTATGCCCCCATTTTTGTCAGAAAAATTCTTATTAACGAAACAAATTTCCGTGTTAAACTATTCCATATTTTGATTTTTTTGGCAACGATAAAGGAAATTGGTTAAATTTATCTAAAAAATCGCTATTGATTCTGTATGAAAAAGAAGGAAATTTTGAATTATTAAGGAAAATATTTGAATAAAATTAATAAAACATACCCTATGTTCTTTTCTGTGGGCTATGTTATATTTATATGTAAAAATACAAAGACATTAATTAATTCATCTGTTTTGACGTTGACTTCATATAAATTTTTGTACACGCATTCAAATTTATAACATTATATAAATAAGGATTAGGATGAATGATTGCTTTGCAACCATTAAGAGAAAATTAAAAAAGCGAAATGAATACATTTGAAATAAGTAAATCTCTAAAACAAATTAGTTTATATTATTGGAACACATTTATAAAAAATCTCCAAAATTTACAGTAATAATTTTAAAAATCTGACAAATGCGTAGACAAAATTTCAAAACAATACGAATAATTTAACTGGTAAATTTTAGAATCCATTTATCGTTGAATTCCATTAATGAAATGTGTCATTTTCTCTCAAAAAAAAAAAAAAAAAAATTGAAAATCATTGGATTTGCCATAGAAAAGCATTATTGCGCAAAATTAAATATTCTATATTTTCCGAACGAATGAATCAAATCTAAAAAAAAAAAACGATACAGCTTAATCCCAGTGCCTCACTAACATACCCACTAAATTTCAAGCTAATCGTATGCTTTTTGCGTCAGTTATCGCGGAACAGACAGACAGACTGACAGACAGATTGACAGACAGACTGACAGACAGAAACCAAAGAATTTCGTGTCTCCAAAGTAAGCCTTCACTGACGTTTCGGCAATTATAATACCATAAAAATATTAAAGCATTATATAACCAAATTTAACCATCTTTTCTATATTAGACTAGATTTCGATGTGCAGTTTCCAATCAGTTTTTTTTTTCTTAAATTTGATTTCCTATTTTTAATTTTTCTATTATAATTTTTTATTTAAAAAATAATTATCTGAATAGAGATACATTCCATATTTATTTACTTACGTCACCTAAATTTCCAAAATCTTTTTTTTTTATTGAAAGTTAAAGTTATTTATTTACATATTTTCGTCAGATTTAAAATAATAATAATAATAATAATAATAATAATAATAATAATAATAATAATAATAATAATAATAATAATAATAATAATAATAATCTAAAACGAAAGTTTTATAATCAAAGATTAATTAAATAATTTATACAAGATGATTTTCAGATGTGTGATAGATCTTACTTTATCAATAACGAAAACAGACGTCTGCCGTGCGGTAGATACGATCATGGGAACAAAAAAAAAAAAAAAAAAAAAAAAAAAAAAAAAAAATCCCACTAGTCAAAGACAAATGAATATCAATCCGATTATAGAAAATCGCCATTGATGTAATACTATAATAATTAAATATGCTGTAATAAGATAATCTTTTCTAAGACAGTGTTGAAATTGCCGTGTTTCTAGAGCCTGTGGGGATAGACGAGTGTAGATCATAGGAGTTAGAGCCACATAGTAATAATATAAAGTAGACATTTTCGTCTTTGTCATTTTCTTCCCTTTTTTTATCATCTTGCGTTTAGCTATTTAATGTCATCATTCGATAAATTATTGTTATAGGTAATATAAATAAAATTTTTAATTTTATCTAGAAAATATTAGTTATTAAACATTACATATTGTTTACTTTCATTTTCTAATTTAAACATGCATAAATGAAATAAAGAAATAAATGTATTTGCGTTTGAGTGTAATGTTCTGTGCAATTTTAAAGTTGATTTTTTTTCAATAAGCCTAATTAGAAATAAATAAATATATAATAATAATAATAATAATTATGATAATAATCAAACATACTTAGTTAAATCATATTATCTTGAACGGCTGGTCACTAAAACAAAAATTTGATTGGGATACTGCAGTAAAAATTGAAAACTACAAGCTCAATAAATAATAGAAAGGAGTTAATAAATATTAATTTTAATTGTTATCATTTTTTATTGCTTTATGAGACAACTTTACTAAAAGAAAAATCTGAAATATGTGGTAAGATTTGAAAACTTAAAGCTGTTGATATTGATATAAATATTGAACTATTTTTCATCATTGTCTAAATAACTGCTTAATTTAACTTTTTTGAAATAAATAAAACCTGTAGTTAAAAAAAAAAGAAAAAAAGTTGAAAACAGAATTTTAAAGAAACAAATGTACTTTAAACTATATTTTTCTTTGTTTCATCATTTTACATGTTCTGCTGAAAAAATAATAAGTGCGTGTTAAACATAGAAAATTGTAATAGTATGATAACAAAAACAATTATTATTATTATTATTATTATTATTATTATTATTATTATTATTATTATTATTATTATTATTATTATTATTATTATTATTATTATTATTATTATTATTATTATTATTTAAAATAAGTAATTGCTGTAAATTATAAATTACTAAAAAGGGGGGGAATTTTTCAATCTTGTGAAATCGATTTTTTTTAAAAATCTTTAAACTCTTTTATCAATATTATGTTTTTCTTTGGATAATTTCATTTTCTAATTTTTATATGCATTATAAGCATCATGTGTGCTATGTGCGAGTGTGTTTACAAATTTCTATAAAAAATTAAACTTAATATTTTTAAGGAATAATTTTTTAATTAAATATATTTTTTATCGTATTATCATATTCAAATTCTTCTTTTAAAAAGGGTTATCAATAAAACGAGAAGATGATTGATGTACATTACAAAGTTGAAAAGTTAGAAGAAATTTATTTCCAATAATAAAATTCTCCATTGCTTTTTACCTGATGTAATATAAATTTAAAAAATTTAAATTTTATTCAGAACAAAAAATTTATTTTCATTTTTATGTGTCTCTATTTAATTTCACTTTGTTATTTACTCATACATAAATGAAATAAAAAAGAGAATATATGTATTTGTATATTTTTAATATTCTGTAACAAAATTGTATTTTTTAACCCTTCAATGCACGATTTATTTCTATTTTTATGATTTTTTTTTTTTTTTTTTTTTTTTTTTTTTTTTTTTGAAATGTGTATAATGGTTTAATATCGGGGAAAAAGTAAAAAAAAAAAAAAAAAAAGAAAGAAAAAAAAAAAAGAAAAAGAAAAAGAAAAGAAAAGAAAAGAAAAGAAAAGAAAAAAGAAAAAAGAAAGTCGGCTCAAATTTATATTTTATATATCTCTTATACACAATTAGGGTTTTTAAATTTTGTATTGCTATATTTTGCAATTAGATGAGCTTAAATTAATTAATGTTATCTGCTTAACATTCTGCAATTTTCTGTATATTAATATTTTTAAGTAACCAGCAAAAACAATAAAAGAAATTTTGCCTTGATAGTTTCATCGAATTATTATTATTATTATTATTATTATTATTATTATTATTATTATTATTATTATTATTATTATTATTATTATTATTATTATTATTATTATTATTATTATTATTATTATTATTATTATTATTTGTTTGTTTGTTTGTTATTATTATTATTATTATTATTATTATTATTATTATTATTGTTGTTGTTGTTGTTGTTGTTGTTGTTATTGTTGTTGTTGTTACTGTTGTTGTTGTTTGTTTGTTTGTTTCCGAAGAAAAAATTCTAGTTTTTAGTCAAATGCAGCCATCTGACATGGCAAAAAATAGGTGTTATTTCATTCTTTGAACTGTTCTTGATCGGGTACAGCGATCGTACTGACCAAATTCATAACACATAATGAGAATTATTGTGTTTTCAGGTATGTGTCATACATGGCACATGGTGCAGTGAAGGTTAATAATTCTAATTAATAATAATAATAATCAAAAAATGTTCCCTCATGCATCCCATTCTCTTTATAGACTTTATTATATTTTGTCGATGCTTTAACGTTAATGAAAATTTAATTGATGAATTAATAATTGAAATTTGAAAACTCTGTAAATAATGAGAATGAAGAAATAAATTTTAATTTTAATTGTTATTTTTTAATTGCTTTATATCACTACTTTATTAAAAGAAATATCTGAAATATTTGGTAAGATTTGAAAACATAAATCTATATATATATATTGATATAAATATTGAACTGTTTTTCATCATTTTTCAAATAATGACTTAATATCACCCTGTGTAATAAATAAACATATGATAAAAATATTTTAAATTAAAAACAGAGTTTTAAGTTTTTTTTTCATTGTTTCATTATTTTTCACATTCTGCTGGAAAAATAATAATAAGTACGTGTTAAAAGTAGAAAATTGCAATAACAATAATAAGAGCGACAATAGGTGTTGTCGTTATTATTATTATTATTATTATTATTATTATTATTATTATTATTATTATTATTATTATTATTATTATTATTATTATTATTATTATTATTATTATTATCATCATCATCATCATTACTAAAAAAATTACTAATAAGGATTATTATATATTATAATTGTTTGTAATAAAAAATAATCTCTTGTAAAAATGAAATACTTTAAGTATCTAAATTATTTTATCAATATTGTGTATTTCTTTGCTTAATTTCATTTTCTTATTTTTACATATATGTATGTGAGTGTATTTACAATTTTTTTTTAATTTAAAGTGATTAAAATTAAAATTATATTTTAGAGAAATATTTTTTAATCAAATATTTCCTCAACATAGTCAAACAATAATATTATTATTATTATTATTTGAAAAATTACTAAAATAAGGATTATTATAAATTATAATTTTTTGAAATAGAAAAAGGGAATTTTAATCTTTTGAAAACGATTTTTTTTTAAATATATAATTTTTTTAACACTATTATGTATTTCTTTGTTTAATTTCATTTTCTCATTTTTACATGTATTTTTGTGTGCGTATTTACAAAGTTTATAATTTAAATAATTAAAATTATATTTTAGAGAAATATTTTTTAAATCAAATATTTACTCATTATATTAGAAAAAAATATTTCATTATGAATAATTAAAAAATTACTAAAATAATGATTGTTATAAATTATAAATTTTTAAAATAGGAAAAGGGAATTTTGATCTTTTGAAAACGATTTTTTTTTTCTAAAATATATAATTCTTTTAACAATAGTATGTATTTCTTTGTTAAATTTCATTTTCTCATTTTTTACATGTATGTATGTGTGTGTATTTACAAAATTTTTAATTTAAAGTAATTTAAATTATATTTTTGAGAAACTTTTTTTAATCAAATATTTCCTCATCGTATTCAAATATCACATTATCTCGAAAAACTCATCAGTAAAAGTAGAAACTGATTGATGTACTACATGGATGAAAAGTTGGATGAAACTTTTTCCCCATCAGTAAAATTCTCCCCGGCTCTTTACCATAAATCCTTTCCCTACGTGCTGAACCAATCCCGCTGCGCGATTCGGAATTATGTCAATGGGTCATGACGTAACATCCCCCCCCCCCTTTCGTTCTTGAGTTCAATGCACCCAGCCAGGGTTGCGAACAAGCGCGGCTTGGCGAAAGTTAGCGGTGAACCAGACGATAGTCAGATTATAAACCATACTCCCGAAAATCGTCTGCTCCTGGGGTGAAGCGTTGTGTTTATTTTTCCGGAAACTTTTGTATTTTCTTTGTTTTGGAGAATATTTTCAGGATTTTTTTGGCAGCAACCATGAAGATTAGGACCGTATAGACAATATGGGATTCCTAGACTGGATTTTTAGTGCCAGAAAGTGATTTATTCAAGTGTTTGTGTCATTGTTTGTGTTTGTGTTTGTGCATGTCAAGTTGTTTGTAAATGAACTATGGGGGAAGAAGATGCAAATGAAAGCTGTGGAGAGGACATTAAACCTGTATGCAAGGAATCTACAGTGCCAACTGAATATATCGGTGAGTTTTTATTATTTTTTAATCACCTCTTGCTCTTATCTGTCATCAGCTGATAAACATCTCAGCCGATGGTTGGCAGGTACCCGTGCACGTGGTTCCGGTTTGTTGACCATATACATACGGCAATATGATACTTATTTATTGCAGTTTAAGTAAATCAAAATATCAATAACAATATCAAAAACGTTTATGTTTACATTATTGAAATATCCCATTGCATTAATGTCAACATGAAATACATAGAGATCTCTATTTTCAAATTTATTATTTTTTAATAAATCATTCAGAATTGGAAAAAAAAAGTAAATAAATAAATTTGCATATTGATTAATATCAATGTTTACATTTTTGTACTAGTTCATTTAAATACTAGTGATACATTATGCAAAAATCTTTATTTTCAAAGATAATATTCGTGAATTAAAATTAAAGCAAATTAAAATATTCATAATAATACTAAGATATTATCTATTATTATTATATGTTTTTTTATGTATTATATCTAAGATATTATCTATTATTATTATATGTTTCTATTATTATTATATTACATTTTATCAATGTTATTCCATTATATAAAAACTTTTTTTTTTTTTTTGGTCAAAGATAAATTTTTTGATACTTTTTTAAAATTCATAATTAAAAGTTTAAGAAAATTTAAATATTCATAACAATATTAAAAACTGTTATTCTTGTAATAGTTTAGTACAACATTTTAAAAATCGCAGTATAATATATGAGAACTCATTTTTTTAATTACTTTCCAAAATATTTATTCACCAATAAAATTTTTAAAATTTAAACGAAATGAAACTTTTAAAAATTATATATATATATATATATATATATATATATATATATAAATTATGTTTATAATATTCAATCATCATGTTCTTCCAATTTTAACATAGTATCAAGGATCTCAATTTTAAATTTTATTTTTATCTATATATTCCATAACAAATTATTAAAAATCTAAACAAAATGAAATATTTATAACACTATCAAAAGCTGTTATGTTTACTTTATCGTATTACTGCATTTTAATCGTATTATACATCAATGAAAATTATTATTTATTATTATTAACAATTATTTTGATGGATTTATTCATCAATTAATTATTTAAAATTTAAGAAAATCAAATGTTATTATAATATTGTTACTATGCACATTTCAATAAAGTTTCCATTGTTGCAATGCAGCATTTTAATAATATTATTACATTTTATGAATTATTTGTGCTACTTTCAAAAAATATTATTTGCTGATTTCGAAAAATATTATAGATCTATAAATTATTTAAAATCCATGCAAATTGAAAAGGTCGTAAAAATATTAAAATCGGTTATGTTTACATTATTGCAATAAAATTTAAGGATGTCAATATGTAGCGTTTTATATTCAAACATAATATTAAGAATATATGGTAAATTTGAAATATTTTTAATTATATAAAATACTATTAGATCCACATTATTGAAATATCAAATTTCATTAATACCAATTCATTATGTACAAACGAAAAAGTTAATTCATTCCTTAACTACATCCTTCGTTTATAATTTATTTAGAATAATAATAAAAAAAATGATTTAAAATATCAAAACTATTATATTTACATTTTTTAAGTAAACCGTTTCATTTATGTTGACATATAAATTAGAGACCTACTGAAAAATTATTAATCATGTAATCAAATTAAAATGCTTATAGAAAGTATCTAAATTCTGTTTTGTTTAGATTATTTAAATATTACATCTCATTAATTCCAACACAGTATAAAATAAAAAGCTTATTGTCATAAATTTTGAAATAAATTTTTTTATAAAGGCATTAGAACTGTTTGCTGTATTTATATCAAAGAGACACCACCTTATTATAAATAAACAGTATATGTACACTAATTAGAATTTATTCATAATAGTGTTAAACTGCTTGTATTTATATTAAATTAATTACCGCGTTTCATTACTCTCAACACAGTATATGGAGAATTTTGTTTTCATATTCTATTTAAAAAAAAATAATAATAATAAAATAAAATACAAATTATGCAGTAATCAAGCAAAACAATATTTATAAGAAGGCAAAAAAGATGTTTGTTTACATTACTGAGACATTACATTGAATAAATGTCAGAGCATATTATGTGACAGCATTTCCATAATGGAAACATAGCATCCTTTTGTTCTTACATTGTGATGAGCCTTATAATAATTTATTGATATATACTGTATTTGAAAATATGAATATAGAAAAGAATTACCCATATTCTATTTTCTTTACATTATTAATACATCACATTCTATTATAATCAAGATAATATGACCCTACCTTCAAATTCTATTTTTAAAAGTACACAGAATTCCATTATAGTAGAATATGGAGAATTCTTTTCCATGTTCTGTTTTCAAATATAATAGTCACTAAATAATTGTTCAGAAATCAAACAAACTAAAATGTTGCAAAAATGTACGAAATTTATTATGTTTATAATAATGAAAAATCATATTTTATAAATTTTACACTGTAAAATCTGTAATTTCCAATAAATTATTCAAAATGAAATTAAATTAAAATATTTATAGCAATATCGAAGCTGTTATTGAACTAACATATTTTATTGAAAAATTAGTAATAAAAAAAAAATATGGACATTTCCTTTCCATATTATATTTTCCAATAAAATATTCACCAATAAATTATTCAGAAATCAAACACCCTAAAATATTTGTAAAAATGTATATTGTGTTTACAGTATTGAACTGTCTTATTTTATCAATGTTAACACTATAACTGAAGACCTGTGCTTCCCTGTGAATTATTTAATATTAAAGTAAATAAAATATGTTTGCATAAATATCAAAACTTGAAATTATTATTAAGATATTAAATGTTATTATTAACATGTAAAAAATATATGTGTTTCTACTATACAATTCTCTTTTCTATTAAATAATTCAAAAATTTATTCAAATTGAACCATTAATAGTAATGTCATAATTACTAATATATTATTATTTATCTAACGTATATATATAAACTGGGATATTTACATGAATAAGAAACAGCATTTCATTAATATAAACTGATTGTATATGCGCCTTATATAGGCAATAGTTAATTATATTTAAACATTTTTATCACAATTATATGTATATATATATACATATGTTTGTGAGGGGGGTGTGCTGGTTCTTGCTAAATTGATAAATTTGAAATTATATATATATATACATATATATATAATTTTTTATTCTCGATTTTAATTTCTGCTTGTTTACTTCTTTTAAAAAGGCGCTCTGTGAAATAATAATAATAATAACAATGAAATGGTAAGATGAGAAATAAGAAATTGTAAAAATGACAAAAGTTCACATTTTTTAATACATTATTCTTTATTATGCTCTTTCGCGATTATTTTTTTATTTACTATTTTTTATTAATATTTATTTTATATTTATTTACTGTTTTTTTTTTTTTTTTTTTTTTTTTTTTTTTTTTTTTTTGAGGAGGGTGGGTGGGAATAAATATTTTAGTTAAATTGTACATTAGCTAAATTGTTGAAATGAGACTTTAAATTCATAGTATTAGTAAGAAAAATAGAATTAGCACATAATAACAAAGCTATCAATATATATGTTCGCTGAAAAATTCTATTCGTTGTCGAGAGTATTCGATTTTGAAAATAATTTTGTTAATAGATCTGCCATATTTTTATCATTATCATTATTTATATTTATCTATTGATTTTCTCATTTAAAAAATGCATTTTGTATAATCTAAAAATGCCAGTTCTTATATGCGAATTTATAACCTCTCGAATGAAATTGTTGCAATATAAGATATTGACATTCTGCTACTAATAAGTTAATAATATTTAAATAAATATCTTACCAATTTTAAATTAAGTAGTAACAATTTAAGAAGTTTAAAAGATGATGCAAATAAATAAATAAATAAATCTGAAAAATAAAAAAAAAACTAATTACAACAAAAACAATAATAAAAATAACAATAATAAGTATAATAAAAATATTTAATAAAATAATAAATGTAGTAATAAAATAAACAATGTTCTTTAAATGAATATTATACCAATTTAATTAAATTGGGATTTAAAAGTAAGTTTTACATAATTGCATTAAAAGATTTTTATAATAATAATAATAATAATAAAATACTAATTACTTTTTATAAAAATTAACTGAAATATGAACGTAAATACTTTAAATAAGAATCATATTACTGTTTAATATCTGTAATTAACAGAAAAAATGAATTTTAAATAGTTATAAAAACACTTTTAGCAGCATAATTTATGGGTACATTTCTTTAAGCATGTACAAACTTTGATAAGATCATTATTAAAATTTATAATAATTATATTGTAACAATACTATTTTATTTCTTTGGAAATATTCTTTTAACTATATAATAAATTTATTTTATACTATAATTTTAATAATAATGTTTAATTTTTAAACATTAAATTAAATTAAACTTAATGTTTGAAAATTATTTAAATTAATTTTGAAAATATAATTTTAACTAATTAAGATCGCAAATAAATAAATACAAATAATCTTTTAACAAGAGAAATAAATAAAAGTAATCTTTTAACAATAAAAATAAATAAATAAATAAATAAAAATAATTTTTTAACAGTATAAATAAATAAATAATAAACAATATTTTATAACAATATACTTTAGCCGTAGTATTTTATATTTGTTCAATAATTGAATGATATAATTCTAAAGTATGAACTCATACAATTTTTATTTTCATATTAAAACTTAATTTAGTTTATCTCAATTCTTGTAGTTTTTATATTTAAAATGCTGAAAGTTTATCTAGTTTGTAAATTCGGCACTTAAAATAAAGGAAAAAAAAATAATTTTACCTTTTTTAAAATGTGCTTCAATTTCTTTTTTCATTTATATTTTGCTTCATTAAAACTATATTATATTTTCTGCACGCTACAGATTAAAATAAATACATGTAAAATGAAAACATAAATACTTATTATTTAATAATTTAAAAGTAATAATTTAAACATTTAAGGGTTTTATTTTAATAGTTTTCTTGCACTAATATTTTTATTTCTATCAGTTATTATTTTACTGCTGATGTGCGAATCCTCATCAGATAACTTAATGTTATGTATTACAATAAAACTCCCTCTGTTCCACACTGCTTTAGACCTGAGATTGTGCGAATAATAGAATTTTGTAACTTTCTGGCCATGATTTGTTTATATCTTTTAAACATAATACAAATGTTAAAATGCAATTAAAATTAAGATAAATGATTGAAATATAATTTAATATTAAAATTATTGAGTAATAAACTAAAGAAATAAAAATCAATATAGTTTGAAAAATGATTAATTTAAAGTAAATGCCAAGTAATAATTAATAATATCTAATTAAATATGCACCATAAAGATACATTTTTCTAGAATTATTCAATGCAACTTGCTTTATAAAAGTGCCCTAATAGTAATTCACATAGAAATCATAAAAGAGGGAAATTTTATTTCAGGTTTAGCTAGATATAACCAAAAAAGTTTGATTAATACATAAATGTATTTGGTAGAAAGATTGTGATTACCAAAGAATTGAGCAATATCTTGAATTATTTCAGAAATGATTTTTTACTTTTTTCGTGAAAAAGCATAAATTCAGTCAAATTAATGAGAATTAGGTTTAAAATATGTACAGAAGGATTCAAAAGTAAAAAAGTCTGTAATTTTAACCTTGCATCTGAACTGAAAGTTTCATTATTGGTGATATGCGGATTTTAAAATTTAGAATTTGAGGAAGTCTACTGTAATAATGCTTAAAATGTAGCTAAGATTGAAAAACTTCGATGTGATACAAAATAATATATATTTATAAATTGACTAATTTATTATCTTAAAATGGTATATTATACATTTCGTTATTTGAAAATAGTTTATAATATAGGCGTATAATCTGTTCACTGAAGAGAAAATTTTTAAACTTAGTTATTCAAATACAGTGACAGCAATAAGAGAAATCATTTATATAAGGGATTCAAAATATGTAAAAACTCCACCTTCAAATCTTAAGATTTTTTAACACATATTATAATGTGTTCTTTGTATGATGTGTAAAACTTTTCAGTGACAAATTTGGAATACACAATTTTTGTATATAGTAACTTATAGTATATAGTTATATAGTAATAATTTTTGTATAGTGTTAATCAAGCTTTTTTGGTTATTGAGACTGACTAAACTTGAAATAAAACTCTCTGATAATATGAATTTGGTGTGAATTAATAATGTATCTTCATCAAAAAAGTTTCGTCGAATAATTCAAGATAAACGTATCTTATCTCTATTATGCACATTTAAGAAAATATCATTAAACATCATTACTTGACTTTTATTTTTAATAATTTAATCATTTTTAAAATTATCTTATTATTTATCGTTTTAATTTATCGCTTTACTTTTAAATATTTTAATATTTTACGATATTTCAAGCATTCATTATAATTTTGATTGCATTATTAGTTTCAAATTGATGATCAGCAATCTGCAAAATTCTAATATCCGCACAACTCATGGTTCCAAACTGTATGGATTTGAGGGAGTCCATTGCATTATGTTAATATTAACAACATCTAGTATTTAAAAAATGTATACACAGCAATTTTTATTATTATTCTACATATTTTTTTTTTTAATTTTATGTTCAAACGTAAATAATTTATTTGAAAACATATGCTATGTCGACATTGTTGAAATGTGATTTTTCAATAATGTAAGCATATTATTTGCGACAATATTATAAAGATATTTAATTTGCTTAAATTTCTTAATAATTAAAAAACATTGAATTTAAAATTAACTATTCTAATTAAAGTGTTCATATTAACAAAAAATAAAGTATCTCGCTTATGTGAACATTTACGTTAAAAAATTATTTTTAAAAATTTACTTTGTCAGCATATTCTGAAAGATGCTTTACATAACAATTTCAATATTATTATAAATGTTTATTTGAAAAAAAAAAAAAAATTCTTTTTTTTATTTTCTGATTAATTAATTTATTTAGTGAATGTATTCATTAGTCATCTTTAAAGAAAAAAGAAAAAGCAATTTTTATTCTCCTTTTCAATTTCCGGTTTATTTATTTATTTATTTAGTGAATGTATTAATTATTCATCCTTAAAAAGAAGGAAAAAGTAATATTCATTTTTCGATTTATTTATTTAGTGAATGTATTCATTATTCATGATTAAAAGGAAGAAAAAAGTAATTTTCATTCTCCTTTTCATTTTTCGATTTATTTATTTATTTATTTAGTGAGTTATTCATAATTAATCTGTAGAAATAAGAAAAAAAGTAATTTTCATTCTAATTTTCATTTTCCCATGAACATCAAACTTATTTTCATTCTCTTATGCATAAAATTTTCAGATATTATCATACAAAAACCAATGAATCATTTTTTTTAATTTTCACAAATATAAAAAATAATAAGTAAAAAATTAAATGGATAAAAACTCCAAATTTATGTTCATGCCTATAATTCCATGCGTGATTTTTTTAGATGCTTTTATTCATGTGCCTATTTTTTTTTTTTTTTTTTAAGGAGCAAGGGGAAAAAATTGTTTAATTTATTTGTATTCAAAAAAGAATACAGCAGAATCTCGGCTATCAGCGTTCACTTTGTTTTCTTGATTCAGCTAACGAAAATATATTCAAAGGGCACAGATTGCAAAAAAAAAAAAAAAAAAAAAAAAAAAAAAAAAAAAAAAAAAAAAGATGTGATTTTTACTGAAAGAAAAAAAAACATTTAAAAAAATGGTTTTTTGTAATTTTTAAAGAAAAAGCTGTTTAAAAGAATAACTACAGATATTTTCTGTTTAAATGGTTTGCCACCGGCATCAAAACTGGCATTTGCCCATCACTTTTTTTTTTTTTCTTTTGTTACAGTGCAGCATTAACTTAGCAGCGTTGACGACTCAGTAGTATAGTCGGGAAATCGGTTTCGGTTATAAGGCAAAAAGTTTGGTTAGCTAATGCTAATCCAATAGAAGAAATTTATAAAGATACATCGGATGCATTTCCATATTTTTAAATGATTTTTTTTTTCATTGGATAGCTGAGATTGGTCTGTAGAGAGGCTGTTTCTTACTTTTTCAATTTCCATCGCAATAGTTTTCTTTTTCTTTTTCTTTCTTTTTTTTTTTTTTTTTTTTTTTTTTTTGTGTGTGTGTGTGAGAGAGAGAGAGAGCGTTTTTGAAACTGGTTCCGGAAATGAAAGTGTCTTCATAAAAATTATCTGTAAACGAAATTGAAAAAGTACAGCTTTGTACAGATCGACTTCAGCTATCAAATGAAAAAAAAAAAAAAAAAAAAACTTTAAAAATATTTAAATGCAACCGAGATATCTTTATAAATTTCCTCCATAGGATTAGCAATAGCGAACGAGCCTTTCCATTGATTGTAGCCTTTTAAGGGTGTATTTCGATTCAAACTGCCTATTTTCCGATTTATTTTTGAACTCATTATTGCTCTCAAATACACCAAACATTCAAAATCTCTTATTTGAAAAGTACACAAGGTGCCGTAATTGTCAATTCTTTGATAAGTGCAGAAAATATTGCAAAAAAAGCAATCAAAAACGGCCTTTCGAACCGATTTTTCCCAAGCGGGAGATTTGAGAATGAAAAAGGGGGTCATACTGAGAAGATAATTGTTTATAACTCAAATTCTAATGAATTGAGCATAAAAAAAACATCATTCGGCACCTCATACGTCCTTTCAAGAGTCCTCTCAGCAAATTTCATGTTTCTACGTTTAAAAATGTGTCTGAAATTGTATTGGAAAATTTCGAGCTGTTGAAGATGGAAAAGCGTTTTTTCGAATACACCCTTAAAGAACATTTTAATTAACAAACATAATCCTGAAACGGATTTTCTTCGCTAGACAGTCGAATTATATGTGTATTTGCAAGTTTAATTCATTGATGTATGAAGATTACTTGGTAAATTTAGCAGACAGATTAAAATTTAAGATCAAGCAGGAAGTTTTAAAATTAATAATTTACCTCCTCAATTTTATGATAAAAAGCACTTCACAATTTTTTTCTTCTGCTAAACCCTATCGTTCCAGCTCTTCGCCTGAAAAATTATTCACCACAAAACTGAAGTCTATTATCTACGCGAGAGCTTGTATTAAGGTCGCAGTTAAGTGAGGCCAACAAACTCAAAGTAGGTCGGCACCCATAACCTACTGCTGATCACTTTCATTGGAAGAAACCAGATTATTATGTTGGACAAAATGCGCATAGAGATAAGAAGGAAAACGATTTTTCTTGCGCTGAGAGATTCCCCGAGGATTCATTAGCCATTCAAAAGGATTCATTCAAAGATAGGAAGAAATGAATGATTCATTGTTTCGTTTTTTTTTTTTTTTTTTTTTTTTTTTGTTATGGGCATGATTAATTTGTTTCGCTCGGCTATCCTCTTCAGATCTGATGTATCCTATAGAATACACATTTTACATATCGTTGCAATTTTTATTTTCATGTAGATAAATAATGCAAAAAAAAAAAAAAAAAAAAAGAAAAAAAAGAAAAAAAAAAATTGTAATTTAAGAAATTACCCCAACCATTTGAAAAATGTTTCACTCGATACATTCATCTATCATTTTAAGCTAAATACCAGTTGTTTTATTGTGTATTATCCGTGCCACTGCTATAAATGACTTTATACATGCTGCAATTTGAAGGTACGGTTCGTTTAAGTTATATCACTCTATTGTCGCCAAGCATAAAAGTTGGCGACGAAAGAAACATTTCAAACTATTTAACATTGTTGGTGCAAAAGTAATCATTATTAAAATACAGCTTTGGCATATACTGTTATACTTGTAAGACTTTGGCATATATTGTTTGATTTTACAGAGCAGAATTTTGGTGATGGAGGTTTTAAACCAAAATCGATCGCAGCACATGCATCTGTGAATGGGTCCATCAGACATCGAATCAAAAAAGTTTTTTCCCAGTTTTTCCCAAGCCGATTGCTTTTTAGTTTTCTTTTTAGGTGGTGGAAAATCAAGAGTAATAGCTATAACATTTTCCGGCTTGTTAGAATCACTATTGGCACTCAAATTTTCCTGGTTAGAACCGACCGATAGTAAAACGTCATGGCTAGTGGATTGGTCGCCCTGGCGACATGATGTTTTACAATTAATCGGTTCGGCATTAAATTGCTTCCTTTTTCGTGATCGCCTTTCAACACGTAATTGGTTTTCAGCGGCTCAATAATCTTTTGATTTTATCATTTTCTGCATTGAAAGACGTTTTTGCGCCAAACCAAATACAGTATTACTCAGTTATCCCGTCGACCAATTTCGCCAAATGATACGAATCGCCAAACTAATAAGCAACTTATACATGTTGACTAAATTTTTATTTTAAATAGCAAAAGAAGAAATAAAAATCACTTTATGATTGTTTAAGTACGCGTATTGTGTTTAATATCATTGAATGCGATATTCACGTTCATTCATTTCTTTGGCTTCGGCTTTTTCCGTATCTGTTAATTTCCGTCTACCCATTTTTAAATTTGTTAGTTTTCTCCTTTATTACAATGATTTTAACCATTTTAATTTACTATTCAAATAAAAATTCTTCTAAAAGTAAAGAATTTAATTTAAATTCAAATAAAAATTCTTCTAAAAGTAAAGAATTTGATTTAAATTCAAAAGTGACCACATCATTCAAAAGTGGTAACATCATTCAAAAGTGGTAACATCATCGGGTCCATTCTCCCGAAAACAACAACCATTTTTCAAATGGTTAAAAAAAAGAAAGAAAGAAAAGAAAAGAGAGAAAAAAAATGAAAAGAAAAATGTGTGTGAATGTAACCTAACAAGAACAGAACTAAACAAAATAGCAATGCAAGTTACAGAAACAGGTACAGAACTAAACAAAATAGCAATCTGCGTCTTATAGCGCTTTTTTTTAGAGCGTTACGTGTTATATAAAAATGGCTTGCAGCAGAAATATACGAAATACACAAAAATGAAAACGTAAATAATTTTACTGTGCGTTAACATACATTTGTAGATATCATTATTAATAAAAAAAAAATATTAAATATATATTTATTTTACATATTTCATTGTTTTTGCAATTCAAAAAAGTCAAATCAAGTTTTAAAAAATCCTAAGAAATTGTGGGGAAAAAAGAGAATTTTACAGTCCCCATGTATCATAAATTATTAACAATAAGTTTTGATTTTTTTTCGCTGTTTAAGCTTTTTTAGCTATCAGTTTATTAATATAAATCCATAACTGAAATTTTAAAAAAGTACATAAATAAACCCTGAGGTCTGAAGAAATTATGGGATTGTGCTTCGAGCCATTTGATGTTTTGAAAGGCATTCAAATATATATATATATATTCTATATATATTATTTTTTATTTAAAACTTTTTGTACCATTAAATCATTTAAACAGATGATATTGACTAAATATTATGGAAAACTGATTTGTAAAAAAAGAAGAATTTGGGAATTTTTACAGAAAAAAACTACTTTTTTTTTTTTTTTTTTTTTTTTACAGAAAAATTGTTTTAAATAAGCAATTACAGATATTTTCTGTAAATTAAACAATTTTCGACTTGCGCCAAAATTGACAGTTTTTTCTGTCAATTTACAGTGTAATGGATTACACTGAATGGGGTTTACTTGGGTTACACTTTCAATTTACAGTAAAGGGTTCGGTAAAAATGTGTCAGAAAGTTTCTTATAGTTAAATCGGGATTTTCTTCTCCCCCCCCCCTTTTTTTTTCCCGGAACCGTTTTAAAATTAAAGTAAAAGAATCATACTGTGCAGAGAAAAAAATGTGTTTTATTGAAAATGTTAAGGCCTCTGTCCTCGCTCGAGGAAACGCTCGCGAGCTAATGCTATTCCTATGGGGAAGCATTTTTCTAATAATTCTTTCGCATTTTGACATTTTTGAATAATTTTTTTGCATTGGATAGCTGAGGTGCATGCCGACAGCTCACTTTTTTTACTTTTTCGATTTTGGTTGCAGATATATTTTTAAAAAGCACTTTCAGTTTCGAAACCGGTTTTGAAAGGGAAACTAACTTTGTAAAAAATATCTGCAACCAAAATCGAAAAAGTAAAAAAGGTGCGCTGTCGGCATGCACCTCAGCTATCCAATGCAAAAAAAAAAAAAAAAAAAAAAAAAAAAAAAAAAAAATCAAAAATGTCAAAATGCGAAAGAGTTATTAGAAAAATGCTTCCCCATAGGAATAGCATTAGCTCGCGAGCGTTTCCTCGGCCAGGGACAGGGGCCTTAAGATTAATGTAATCTAATGTAGGTTTCTTCCCCATGCGTCTAAGTATATTGGATAATTAGTACAGTTCAAATGAAAATTTTGTTTCGCTTTCATTTTTGGCTCAAAATCTGAGTTCCGCTGAAAACTTGTTTTCGGCGAAAATACTGCTGAAAATTCGGATGGACTGAAACTCGACCAAAGTACATTTTGTTCAAAATTACATGTAATTATTGTATGCATTAGATAATATAAATTGTCACTCAAGGGAGGGGGGAAGGTTCAAATTAAAAGGTGAATCTTTATAAGTTTTAATTTAATTTTGTTCAGAAATGCATGAAACTAAGAGGTGTTGTTGTTCAGAAGCTATCAAATCGCACTCATTTTCGCTTTTTTTTTTTAATCACAATAGGTTTTTTTTTAAATAGTGTCAAAGTGGGCGCTTTAAACCAACTTTCTGCGAAAGAGAAGAAAAACCAGTTTTTGAAGAGGGGAAAAAGTTGTCACGTGATCAAAAAAGCTTATTACTCAATAAGAAATTGGTTGATCACAAAATGGAAAACCCAGTTCGATGCCAAATCGCTTCGAAACTTTGCAATTTTATATCTTTCCGTTAAAATATGAATTTATAAATGTAGCAAAACGTTTTGCGATTGTTGATCAGAGCAGTTGAATTAAAAAATTCTCGCATTTTTCTCATCTTTCAATTTAGTTGTGTGAAACAATATATGCCCGAACGCATTTAAATGCCGTGCAGTTTTCGCTGAAATTCGATATAGATATCTTTTAATAAGATCAAAAAAAGCCTCAAACCAAAAAATTCCTGATAGTGCCTCAGGATGTGAAAGGTGCTTTATCAAAAAACCAGCTCGCAAATCCCCTTTTTTTTTTCCGAGTATTTTTTATTCGATTTCCCAAGGTTCTATCCCTTTTTTTCCCCTTTATCGACAGATGAACGACTTTTTTTGTCTCTTTTTAGAGAATGTCCTACCTTGAACCTACTGGTTGTGAGGGGGAGAGGAGCCTGTATAACTTTACAAAGGGACCTGCTGATTTTTTCCCTTCATCCTTTACCCTTTTCCCTATAGTTATCACTATTTTTCCCTTTGAAAGCTGAGTGACTGAGATCTGTATCTTTATATTGAATATATGAATGGCATTTTAGTATGGAATGAAAAAGTAAAATATGAGTTTTAGTATATATATATATATATATATATATATATATATATATATATATATATTGCAATGGAAAAAATTAAAAATCTGTATAATATTAACTTTTTAAAATTCTTTTTTTTTTTTTAACTTTAGAGAAAAATTATTTTTTTTTAAATAATAAATAAATAAAATAACTACCCAGATAGCAAAAAAAGTAGTTTATTAAAATATAAAAAGTATGTCTGTAGTTGTTTTGCGTAGTACACTGTAAAAAAAAATCTGTAAAATTGATAAACTTTTTCTAGGAAACTGGGATCCTGGAACTTTTTATGCAATGGCAACAGCAAAAATTCATGCAGTGCATTCTGCTACATTAATTTTTGCTATTCCAATTACATAAAATGTTCTAAAAATCCCAGTTTCAAAAAAAAAAAAAAAGTTCAGCAATTTTACTTATATATATGCTGTGTACTAATATAACAGTAGAAAGAACTTTGAAAACCTTTGGAAACTGTCGAAATTATTACTATAGTAGGATTAAAAAAGCGTAACGTAAAACTTTTTTCCCCCATTTCGTCATAAATTATTGGTGTGGACGTACACATTTTAATTTTAAATTTAAAGATTGAAACACATTTGAAATAAAAGTCTCAGAAACGATTCATAAAGCTTAAGGGTGTATTCGAAAAAATGCTTTTCCACCTTCAACAACTCGAAATTTTCCGATACAATTTCAGGCACATTTTTTAAAGTAGAAACATGAAACTTGCTGAAGGGATTCTTGAAGGGACGTATGAGGTGCCGTGTGATGTCTTTTTACGCTCAATTCATTAGAATTTGAGTTATAAACAATTACCTTATCAGTATGACCCCTTTTTTCGTTCCAGATATAACGCTAGGGAAAAATCGTTCGAAATGCCGTTTTTGATTGCTTTTTTTTTGCAATATTTTCTGCATTTATCAAAGAATCGACAATCACGGCACCTTGTGCACTTTCCAAATAAGAGATTTTGAAAGTTTGGTGTATTTGAGAGCAAAAATGAATTCAAAAATAAATCGGAAAATAAGCAGTTTGAATAGAAATACACCCTTAATGGAAATTCTCAAATAGATTAATAAATAAATAAATAAATACAAATACTTTTTCCGTTCAACTATGAGGCATTTTCTGACACATATTCTGAATCATTTGTAAACATTAAAAGTTTTGAGGCTTGGCAACTTAATTATTAAATTCATCAGTAATTGAACATTTTTAAAAAAATTATTTTCTGATTAAAAAAAAAAAAAAAAAAAAAAAAAAAAAAAAAAAAAATCCGGTTTCATCTTGAGTCATAAACAGACATTTTTTTAAGACGGCAATTCTGCTCTGAAACTCGATTTAAAACGTCAACTTTGAAAGCAATTCCTGGAAAATCTTGTATTTTTTTCTGAAAAAGGAAAGAAAAGAAAAGAAAGAAATGGTATATAGTTTATTAATATTTACGCCAATTGCATATGTTTGTAAATAAAAATTCCACGTGAAAAAATAAATAAAATAAAGGACATTTTTAATGTATTACAAAGATTCCCGCTGTTAAGTGGGATTTTTTTTTTTTTTTTTTTTTTTTTTAAGATCAAATTCAAGTTGTAATTTAGTGTGTATCATTATATTGTTATCCTTATACCTATATTTAAAACAAAACAAATCTGCATTAATTTTATTTATGTTTTATCACATTTATTCTCAAAATGAATAGCGGACAAATACTTTTTAACCATATAGTTTTATTTTCTTTTTATCACAATAAATTGAAACTCTGCTCAGACAGGAATATATTTCCTCGGTCTTTCCATTTATGTACTTTCACTTTTCCTGCACACAATCACTTTTTATCCCTGGAGGGAAATTTCCGATAGCGGTATCCGTTACTTTGACTTACCTTGAACCGTGACTGTGACGCAACAATCGTAACAAAAAAATACATCCCGACCCACACCGACACCAGTACCTGCTGTTGCAATTCGTGATTTTTTGCCTATCATCTGGCGCTTTTTGTTAGGCCTTTTTTTTACAGTTTTCGCTAAAGGAAATGCAGCCTTTCCAATTTTATCGTTTGCATTTGTCTATTAGTCTCACATGCAATTTTTACAAGTTAAATAAAAAGATATTACTTTTAGAAAATGCATCAGATTTTATAAGTTTTAAGTATAAGTTTATTTTTTTATCAAAAAATCGAGAAAAAAAATGAAACTTACTACTGTTTTTAAATTAATTTGTACAATAATAATAATAATAATAATAATAATCTCATACGCAGTTTTTACAAGTTAAATAAAAAGTTATGACTTTTAGAAAATACACAAAATTTAACAAATTTTAAGTATAAATTAAATTTTTTCTCATAAAATCTAGATCAAATAAAATTTATTACTATTCTTAAATTAATTTGTACAAATAATAATAATAATAATAATAAAATAGCCTCACGTGTAATTTTTACTAGTTAAATAAAAAGTTATAACTTTTTAAAAGTACATTAGATTTAATAAACTTTAAGTATGAATTTAATTTTTTCTCATAAAATCGAGAAGATGTGAAATTTATTACTATTATTAAATTAATTTGTACAAAAAAGAAAATATTAATAATAACAAAAATAATAATCTTATTTCATCTTTCAAAGTATTTATTTTTTTCTAAAAGAAATGCAGCCTTTCCAATTTCATCGTTTAGATTATAAGTCCCACATGAAATTTTTACAAGTTATATAAAAAGTTATAACTTTTGGAAAATACACAAGATTTTATAAGTTTTAAGTACAAGTTAAATTTTTTTCTCATAAAATCGAGAAGAAATGAAATTTTTTACTATTATTAAATTTATTTGTACAAATAAGAAAATAAATAAATAATAAATTAAAATAATAATATTAAATAATCTCACATACATTTTTTACAAGTTAAATAAAAAGTTATAACTTTTAGAAAATACACCAGGTTTAATAAATTTTAAATATAAATTTAATTTTTTTTTCATAAAATTGAAAAAAAATGAAATTTATTAACATTTTAAAATTAATTTGCACAAAATAAATAAATAAAAAATAAAATAAAACAATATTACTTAAATAGTCTCACATGCAATTTTTACACGTTAAATAAAAACTTATAGCTTTTAGAACATACACCAGATTTAATAAAATTTAAGTACAAATTTAACTTTTTCTCATAAAATCGAGAAAAAATAAAATTTGTTACTATTGTTAAATTAATTTGTGCAAAAAATAATAAAATGTTATTATTAAAATAGTCCCACATTCAATTTTCATAAATTAAGCAAAAAGTTATAACTTTTAGAAAATACATTAGATTTAATAAATTTTAAGTATAAATTTAATTTCTTCTCATAAAATCGACAAGAAATGAAATTTATTACTATTATTAAATTAATTTGTACAAAAAAGAATACTAAAATAATATTATTAAAAAATAATCTCACATGCAATTTTTACAAGTTAAATAAAAAGTTATAACTTTTAGAAAATATACCAGATTTAATAAATTTTAAGTATAAATTTAACTTTTTCTCATAAAATCGAGAAGAAATGAAATTTATTACTATTGTTAAATCAATTCGTAAAAAGAAAAAGAAAGTAATAATAATAATAATCTTGTTTCATCTTTCAAATTTTTATTATTATTTTTTCTAAAATAGACAATTATCTGATTTAGCGAACGTGTTTTTGAAGGAAGATATCCCATAGAATGAATAAGAAAATATTTTATTTTAAAATCATATTAAAGATCTATTAAACTTTTCGTATACAAACTATAAGTAATAAAATTATACATATTATTAAATGAATTAGTAAAAAAATATATTATTATTTTTTAATATTTCAGCTTTAAAATGTAAAAACTTTTCAAAAATAGACGATTATCTGGTTTAGTGAACGTATAGCACTTTTTGAAGGATTGTATGCCAGAACTAATAGAAATACATTTTATTTTAAAATCATAATAAAAATATTTTTGAAAACTTTTTTTTTTTTTTTTTTTTTTTTTTTTCGTAAAACGTAGAAGAAAAAGGGAAAATAATAAAGCCTTATGTGAAAAATTTCAAACACATTTAGCATGGTTTAAAATAAATTATTATTTGATTCTATATCCACCTAATGCATAAATATGCAAATATGTGTAATAATTTTTCAAAAATAATTATTCAAAATAATTTCCACGAATACACAATTTTGATGACTTCGTTATTTCTGTATGTTACAGTTATTGTTATCATTATTATTATGATTATTAAAATTTTTAAAGACTTAAAAAAATTAACTGATTCTTTGAATATCAATTGCAGTTAGAAAAGTTGAAAACCGAAAAAAAAAAATCTTTATTATGAGGTATTGAAAAATTTATCCTTTTATTTCAAACTATTTTCATTTAATCTTTGAAAAAATATAATTGTCCATATTTTTGTAGTAGTTTACGTGTAGATCTGAGTACATGATTTTTTTTTTTTTTTTTTTTTTACTATTATTTTATTTCATTTTATTATTAACTTTTAATACCCATTTTTTCACATTGACTAATTGGTTTCTAACATATTGCAGTTATTGCATTATTATTATTATGATTATTAAAATTTTAAAGATTTAAAAAAAAATTAACTGCAAATTTATTCTTGTTTGAATATCAATTGCAGTTAGAAAAGTTGAAAACCGAAAAAGATCCTAAATATGAGGTATTGAGAAATTTATCTTTTTATATCATTTAAATCTGCAAAAAAATTAAATTGTCCATATTTTTGTAGTAGTTTATGTGCCGACCTGAGTTCATGATTTTTTTAATTACTATTTTATTTTATTATTATTTTTTAATATCCTTTTTTCACTATGATTAATTGGTTTCTAATATATTGCACTGCTAAAAATAATTCTTCGCAAAAAACAGAGAACAAACTGCTTGCAGATTTGCTGCTAAAACGTCAATTGCAAAAATTTAATTACAATTTTGCCATGTTTTTCCCAGTTGAAACGGAGCGTTTCCGTTTGTCTGTTTAGGAAGGAAAAATTCCGTTTTTAATACTCAACAAGAAAGGAAAAAAAGAAAATTTTCCACTTATTCCGGGAAAATTTACTATTTTTACTCCAAATAGAAAGTTTCAGTTAAAATGTAGAAATTTTGCATAAAATCGCCAGTATATAAATGTGTATGTTTTTTTTTTTGTTTTGTTTTTTTTTGTTTTTTTTATGTTTTTTTTTTATTTTGACTAATTGCTTTCAAATGTATTGCACAATTAAACATAATTCTTTGGAAAAACGGACAATATACTGCCATTAAAGTTGGGCCCAAAACATCAATTGCAAAAATTTAATTGCAATTTTTCCAAGTCTCCTCAGTTGAAACGGAACATTTCCTTTTGTCTTTCTTGGAAGGAAAAATTTCGTTTTTAACACACTGTTAAGAATTTGAAACTTTTGCAGCATCGTCACTCCACGCTTTTATAGTAAATTATTGTATTATGGAGCATTCTCATTGGTCAAAATATAAATATTCTATAAAAGCAGTGGAGTGACGATGCAGCAAACGTTTCAAATTTTTAACAATGCACTCAACGAGAAAGGATAAAAAGAAAATGTTCCACTTATAATGAGATAAATTTCTATTTCTACTATAAAATAGAAATTTTGCAGTTAAAATATAGAAATTTCACATAAAATCACCCGTATATATATATACAGACTTTTTTTTTAAAACGTTTACGGAGAACTTTACAAAACCGAACTTCATGAAACCATCATTAATCCGTTCCTGTACGATTTTTCATAAAGGGGAAAAGTTTTCAGGGGGAGAATTTTTGACCAACCTTGAACCCTTCTCCCTTTTTTTAGCTTGTGCCCTACCCCACGTGTGTAACTTCCCCATCCCTTCACATTGAAAGTTGAACTCTGGTGGCCTTCACTTTATACTTTTACCTATACCCGTTGTTAAAAAGGAACTCAGATAGAAGTATTAATTTGCCTTTGATTGCTATGACAAAAAAAGAAAAAAAATCATAGACGAAAAAAATAAAATAAAATAAAATAAAATAAAATAAAATAAATAATAATAATACAGTAAAACCTTCATAACGGACACTCCCGAATAGCGAACACCTCTATTTAACGGACAGTTTTCCAATCCCCACTTCCAAAACCTACATTTTTGTATGTTTAACCTCCGAATAACGGACATTCCGAATAGCGGACACTATTTTTGGCGATAAAGGATGAAAAAAAAAAAATTATCCAGAAAAAAAAAAAAAAAAAAAAAAAACGAAAAAAGAGTAAAAAGGATGCTTCTAAATTTATCAGAGCAATGTGCCACCAATTTTGTGATCACAGATAAATGTAGAGGATGAGCTAGGGAAAATCCCTCCCCCCCCCCCCTCTACATTTAGTGTGAAAAGGTTGCCCGGAAGGGACATCTTCTTCAACATTGCAATGTCCCCCTGGAAGTTTTTAAGATTTTATGCTTTTAATAGACAAAAAGTGCAATTTCTCCTCCCCGCCCGAAATTCTATAGAGTCCAATAACGTCACATTGAAAAACAAATTATATGTAATTGCAAGCAAAAGTAAACTTTTGTAGCTGATTTTTTCTTAAGAATGTAATAAACAGTAGATAAAGGTGTGCACAAATTTATTTCAGTTTTATTGCTTAAAAAATAATTTTAATTTCTGATTAATCATAAAATGTAGGTTTTAGGAATATAAAAGTCAATTAATGAATTTTAAGCATTTCTTAGTGATTTTTGAATCTCTGAGGTTTTCCCAATAGCGGACACCTCCGAATAGTGGACAATTTCGGAGTTCCCGAGGTATCCGTTATTTAGAGGTTTTACTGTAATAAGTAAAGATCGACGGAAACAGAAACCGAATTTATGTAATTCGGTTCGAATTTCCTATTTTCAGCTAAAAAGAAAACGAAAACAAAAAGATCCAAAAATTTTTTAAGTAATTAAAACACACATAAAAATACAGAATTAATAATTAATTGCATCTGTAATTATATGTGCGGCTCAAGTTGCCTCTCTGTGTTTCTCTGACTAAAGCTTTTTATTTTTCTACAAAATAAAGTGTAATTAATTCATGGAGGACACGAAGTGATTTTTAAATTATACGAATTTCATATAATTTAAAAATATTTTAAGTATAACTTCTTCGATTAATATTTCATAATGATTTTTGCAAATGAAAATCTGTTGCATTAGAATTTTATCAAAAAAATACTTGAATCCCTTCTGTAGTTTTCAAAAAAAAAAAAAAAAAAAAAAAAAAAAATATATATATATATATTTTCTAATTTATTTTTAATTTCAGTTTTAATCTCAAACGCATCAAACTAGCAAATTTTCTTATTTAGAAACTACATAATGTGCCGTGCTTGTCAATGTTTTGATAAACGCAGAAAATATTGCAAAAAATGCTGTCAAAATTGGCGTTTTGAACCGAACTTTCCGAAACGGAGATCTGGAAACGAAAAAAAAGAAGTTCATACTGAAAAAATAATTGTTTATAGATCAAATTTTAATTAACCGAGCAAAAAATAAAATCACACGGCATCTTATACTCAAAACTTACCTCAGCAAGTTTCGTGTTTTTACTTTTAAAAATGAGTCTGAAACTGTCTCAGAAAATTTCGAGCTCTTAAAAGTGAAATAATGTTTTTTTTTTTTTTTTTTTTTTTTTTTTTTCCGAATACACCATTAAATACACAATTTTGTTAAAAAAAAGCACGTGAAAAACGCCTTCAAAATTTAATCTTATAAGCATTGTTTGTTTTATTATTTGCCTTCACATCTTGAGTCAGTATGACTGATAATTAAAAACAATGGACTTCATAGAAAAAAAAAAGAGAGAGTTTCATTTGAATTGACACAGTTTAAAACAATTAGTAATGTTAAAAATTTTCGAAGGAAGGAATGAGTATTTAGGAATATAAATAGTTTCGGTTGGCCGAATTTCTAGCAGCATTTACGCTGCTAATGAATTTTTGGCAAAACTCCGATTTTGCGCTGAAACCGAATTTTCGATTGATCTCAAAATAAAATGGATCATTTCATAAATACAGGATGCAGGCAATTTTATCAAAAAATTTTAATGGGATGTTTAGCCTTATTTAATCCTAAAAAAAACCCTATAATTTCAGCGATTAAACAAGTTGATTACGAATTATGCGATTGAAATATTAAATAGATATTTTCTTACAAAAAATAGTGATTCCAGAATCGTTGTAAAGACCAAGGCGTCTTCAATAGGAGAGTGCGGGAAAGTAGGTGTGTGTGTGTGGGGGGGGGGGGGGCTTCTAAACGTTACTGATAAGCATAAAATCCCAATGCAACTCTTTAACTCATTGAGGGGCGGTGGGATATAATGCATCCCAATCCTCCATGTTTTCATACTTTTCAGTGCCGGAAAGCCCAATGGTAAACCTACGAGTCAGCTGTTAAAGTTGAGTTTTTAGGTGTTTTCTACCAAGATATAACATGGCAGACCGATTGCGTTTTAATATGCTAATCGATATTTAACTAATTCCAGATTTTCATCCGTGAACTCGATTAGGTGATTGCCTGTGCCCGGTCTATGTAATTTGTATTCTATTTTATTTTATTTTATTTATTTATTTTTATTTATTTATTATTTATTTGTAAAGCTACAAATTCTGTCGTTTTACAAAAACTAATTTTGTAGGTGTATATATATTTCTGTACAGTGTACAGAGAAAAATTTTGTAAGCATACGGATTTTTGTAAATTTACTCCTGTAGAATTACGATTTTTTTTTTTTTTAACAGTGTACTATTTGGAAACTGAGTGACAAACAGCCTTAAACTGAAAAATTCGTTAAAGGGACATTCGTTGTATTGAGATTCTACAGTATTTTTTTTTTTTTTTAATATACTTTACCTTACAAAACCACACTTTATGAAATCATCATCAATCTGATCGTTCATGTTTCTTGATAAAGTATAAAGTAAAAAAGTTTTCCAACGAGGAAAATTTTTGACCAACCTTGAACTCTTTCCTCGTTTTTTAGCTTGTGCGCTACCCCACGTGTATAACTTCCCCATCCCTTCACATTGAAAATTGAACTCTTTTGGCCTTCACCCTACCGGCATACTCATTGAAACCCCATCGTTAAAAAAAGGGATTCAGTCAGAAGTATACTTGTGAAATAAAATCAATGGGAATCGGAAAAAAGCATGCTGATTTTTTTTTTATTATTCATTTGCATGTACTTCCGACTTATTCCACACAGAATAAATTTAAATATATTTGAATTCAGTTATGATGTTATGAAAGGGATGACAGAAATCGTGTTGCTATAAAGAGATACCAGTATAGCCAAGTAATAAAAAAATACTTTTATCTCAATTTATGCTAAAATCGTATAACATTATAAATGGATCACTAACTTAAATGTTGGACAAAAGGGGCGTTGTAACCGAATTTTTTTGATGGACAATAATTCTGGGGAATTTATCGATCTAAAAAAATCGACATTGTAAAATACACAATCGGTTACTTTCCGAATTTACAATCGAGATGCTCTACAATCGATTATTAAAATCATTGCTTTTATACATGTTTATAAAGCAGTTTTTAGTAAATACATGGCAACTAAAAACGAGGGGAGTTAAAAACATATAAAGCAATCAATGTATATTTAAGGTGCATTAACTTGACCCCCTATCTCATTAGCATTCAATTAGCTTTAATATTAGAATTTGCCAGTTTTATGATATAGAGATATTTCAATTAGAATAGTGAGGGGGGCAGGTAAATTAACTCTACACCCCTCCCCCCTACGCTCAAATATCAAAATTTCAAAAGTGTCAACATTCAGCTCTCTATCAGCCCTAATTTGCTCTCTAATATTAAGATTTGATCGGGTTTTGTTATCACTATGCAGTTTCAAGTAGGGAGAAAGTGCTAATTACCCCCTCCCCTTCCTCTTAGACACAAACACCACATTTGATTAATGAAAAGTATCAAAATTTAGTTCTCACTTAGCTCTAATTTGCAGTTTAATATTAGAATCAGTTCAGGCTTATTTGTGGAAATATTTGAATTTTAAGTAGGGGGCAAACGTAGACATTTAACCTTCTCCACTTTCGAATATTGAAACTCTAAAGGTACTAAAACCTTGTTCGCAATTAGCTCTAATTTGCTCTCCAATATTAGAATGTCCTATGAATGAAAGCCAATATTACAATTATCCTTTGTAGCTAAAAGAAAGATGGTGAAAAAGACAAAAGCTTTGAATTCCCCTGGGATTATGCTTATATGAACAAATATTACTATGATGTAATAATTAAAAGTTACATCAGGTCAGATGACGTTGAAATTTATCACTTCATGCGTTTCGCATGAAGTGATATTACTACATATATTACTTAAAAAATTAGCTTTAAAAAAATTGCTACATATATTACTTAAAAAAATTGCTTTAAATGGGATATTGTTTAAATTACCCTCACTGTAACCGAATTTATTTAAATGCTGTTTCTATAAGCAGATTAACTGGGAATTACAAATTGAGTATTAAAAAGGTATAAATGCAAAAGAAGTATTTTGGATTAATTCATATTAAAATCGTAAGATTTTATGTCTATCGCTTCAACGAAATTCTGTTAAAATCAAGGTTGCTATAAGAGAATTTACCGCAAATTAGACTGCTATGAAAAATACAATTATCATAATTAATATTATATTAATATATATTATAAAATATAATAGTATAATATATGATGTTAATATATTAAATAATATTAATATTTCAACATTATAATATTTTTATAATATATTGATTATTATATATGCAACGGTTAATTTGATAAATTCGGTAATTAATTAACAATAAATAGTTATTATTAATAATAACCACGTCTTTTGGAAATTTTGATAAATGTTGCATATTAATTAAATTTATCAGTTATTTTATATCCGCACATTTACCAATCACATCAGGTATTATCGTAAGTTCAAAATGGGGTAGTTCTCTACGTTCAACTACCAAAAAATTCAAAATTCTTTTTCAAAAAAAATAGTGTATAAACATATATAGGTTAATATAGTATAAACATTAATATAGTATAAAAATGATGATAATGATCATTATCATCATTTTTTAAAAGACTCGATGCAATTTCTTTACTTTTTTAAAAGGAATTGTGAATTGGATTTATTGTATGTAATAAATTGTACAGAATACTATATTAATAACTGATAAAATATAAATAAACCTGTTGAAACATACAAAGAGAAAGATTTTTTTAAAAATAATTTTGAATTTTTTGGTAGTTGAACGTAGAAAACTACCCCATTTTGAACTTACGATAATACCTGATGTGACTGGTAAATGAGCGGATATAAAGTTGTTGATACAGGTATTAAAATTTTTAAAGATAAAAACACTTTGGTTTTCTTCTTATCCATTTTGAATTATCGGTTAGTGTTAATAATTATCTATGAAGTTCGGTCAGTATGATTAATTAAGCTTAGTAACGAATATACACTTAAAAAATACTTATTATTTATAACTGTTTGAATCGAATAGCAAAAATAATTGTTAAGAGACAGTAATACTCAATCAAAAGAAGTGTTCTATTAATAAAACGTAAAAAACTAAACAATTTATTTATTTTTTATATATATATATAATTGCTGAATGAATTAGATAAAAAAAATTAAACACTGAAATATTCAAAGAATAAATTATACAGCTTTCAAATACATACTTTTAGCAATAAATAAATAAATAAATAAATAAAACATATACAAAATGAAAATTCCATGCTAAACGAGTGAAAATTATTATTTACCAACTTTAATTGTCAATTATTAATAATAACCGGATAATTTGATAAATTCTCATAAATTTATCATATTAACCGGTTTATTTGGATATCATTTGTTTACTATTAATAATAACCGATAAATCAATTTGACTGTAACATATACATTTCAACATGCAATATAACAGTATTTCAACAAAATCCCAAATCCCTGAAAAGGGAAAAAGCTCTGACTTTCATATAGGGAAATTTTTTAACCAGCCTTGAACCCAGTACTTTACCCCATACCCTTACCCCTAATTTTTTGCACCTCACCCCTAACGTGCCTCATCACTCTTTCCGCTTTTACAGACGAAATGAGTGATGTGCGGCCTTCACCCCAATTCGAAAGGGGCACTTTTATAGGTACCTCTTCCGCGTGCTTAAAGGGGAGTGGGGGCTTAAAAAGGTGCCTTTCCAAAAATTCGTTGAATACGCGACTGGTGCTCGTTATGCAATTTATTGTATTGCAATGAGTAGTTTTGATAAACCGGAAATGTGTTCAACGGAAGTAAGCAAATGACATTGACAACTGGTCACCTATCCCATTCTCCGTTAAAAAAAAAAAAAAAAAAAAAAAAAAAAACTATATACAAAATATATGGTTCTGAAATATTTTTAATTTCAATATTTATAGTTACATCTATTGACTGACAATTAAAAAAAAAAAAAAAAAATGAAACCTACTTATAGTACTCCTTAAATATTAGCTGTACTTTATTTTGTTCAAAAATTTGCATTGGGTCGGGCGGGTAACCGGATTTTACACGAAACCCGCCCCGGCCCAGCCCATGGTTCTGATTGGCGCTAAGTTTTTTTTTGTTGCGGGTCGACTTCGGGTTGGATTGACTTATATCTTTTTATGTGAAAAGAGTTGACAATGGTTGTTTCGGGTTGGGTTTGGACATTTTTGGGTCAGGTTCGGTTAACCCGATTTTTTCAAAAGAAAGCCTAGAATATTTTTTTCAGATGAAAAACCAAGCATTTGAACAGTGATGAGTAAATATGAATATATCTGTGTGCGTGTGCATGCATCTGTATGTCCAATCCATTTTTCAACGTAAAAGATTAAATTAATAATAGACGTATAATTGTAGACTATTTTTCTTTAGTTGTACTAATATATAAATTAATTTTCTTAGCTTTTGGGATGGGTTCTAATTCGAGTTTAAGTATTTTAGGTTCAAGTTGATGTGTGTTTGTTTTAAGTTTCCGATTGACGTTTTTATTTATTTATTTATTGGGTTGGGTTTGGGTTTCCAGTTGCCTTTTAATATGATATTCGGGTATTATATAACCAGACGCGCGCAAAACTCTACATTGTACTAAAAAATGTTGCTGGTTACCCATTATGTTATTTGTACATTAGAGAGTATTTAAGAAACCTTATTCGAAAAAATGATGAAAATCGGGATTTTCCATTTTTTTTTTTTTTTTTTTTTTTAGTTACATTATATTCTGACGATATTTCGTAAAGATATAATACGTTTAAGTGTGTGTAAAATTTAAAAAAAAAAGTTTCTATGTCATTTTAATGCAACCACAATTAAAATTTTGATTTTATTTTCACAATTTGCATTTTTTCTTAATTAGGAAAACATTCAAAATGCTAAAACATCAATGTATGTTTCTAAATTGACTTTTTATTATTATCATTTTTTTAAAGGAAATTTCTTATGGTATTTTAAAGAAAATATTCCTTAATATTTTTATTGTATTTTACACATGCCATGACACCTTATTTTTTTTCTTTCTCTCAAATGAATTATCTTTTTTAAAAAAATCCTATCCTTATAATCATTAACAAAGGAATAACAATAAAAAAAAATAAAAGAAAGAAAAGAAATTCTGCATAAGACTGCAAAATTATTAATATCTGTAATATGAGAAAGATTTAAAAAAAATTTCTATTTTATTTAAAAAGAAAAAAAAATACAATATTTTTTAAATTGTATTTCAAAATTATTTCTTTATTTTATAAAACGATTCCCCTAATTAATAATATGACAAAATAGCTGAATAATAATAATATCAAAAGATTACAATGATTAATTAACATTTTTTAAAATTTTCTGTTTTTATTTTCGAAAATAGGAAGATGATTACCGAAATTCGATTTCGATCTTAAAAGCCTGTTTCAGTCGATCCTTATTTCATAATTAAATCACAAAATATTAATGCATATATATTTTTTTTCTACATATACATACATAATTAGTCACATTGTTTAAAACTAAAAGCAATGGTACACCGGTAAAAAATATTTCATATTTAATATATCAAATGAAATAAAAAAATTAAACACAAAAGAGAAGTATAACCCTAAAAATCCCCCATATTCACTTTCTCCGACCTTGTAACACTACTGTGGTTGTTGCCTACGGGTGGCGCTGCAGTCACAATTCCCCTCATTTTTTTAATTTCTGCACTATCACGTGTATTTCTGCTTTTGAGGTCAGCATGTCAAATCTCCAAAGGGTCGATGCACCCTGCCGGAGAGGAGCAAGCCAATTGGTAGAGAATGCTTATGACGTAAGAATCGTGTGCTACGCCCCAGAATAAAAAAGGGAATTGTGTTTGCACTTTTCCCCACAGTAATTTTTTTCAAGTTGATCAAAAATGCAGGTTTTAATAAATTTTAAATTAGTATTTGCTAATTTTTTTTTATCTTTTGCTGTATCTCCCCTTCTTATACAACAAAATAATAATAACAACTTAATTTCTATACTCTGTTCCACCTTAACTTGGCAGCACTGTGAAAGGTAGAAACAGAAACATTCCGCCGTGGAAAATAGTTCTCCGATATTTTTTATATCTTATGGTGAAAATTCGTAGAAATTTATATGGTTATGTTTATAAATTAATAAATTCGAGATTTTGTAACACATATTTAAAGTAATTTCTCTGTTAAAAGTATTTATTTCAAAAATAATTTCTATTTTAAGCGTATGTATAAAGTAAAAAGCTTGGCGTAAAAAAACTCTCCTTTGGCGAGGAACCAATCTTCAAGGTTAAATTAAAGGCGCGCTTTTTAAGCGCTCGTGTCATCTGCTTTTATGATAAGTTCTAAAGCATAAAACTATAGCAATTAATATTATATTCCTACTTGGAGAATCAATTGTTTAATAATTATTAAGATCTTCATTCATGTAAAATCCCGCTCGCTAATATTACTTTTATGAAAGAAAATTTAAAAAATATTTAATTTGCATTTCAGTATTTTTAAATCATTAGCTTTGCATTTTATAGCTGAGGTCGACATTGTTGAATTCAGATACTTTTCTCCGGAAAGATTTTCTGCGACTTCGGGGGAGGGGGGGGGGATATTGCAATCTTTGGACATTGAAAACCCATAATCTCATATTTTTCGGGGGAAGGGATCAGGGTCTCATTGTTCTGGGGAGGAATGCCCCCCAGGCCATCTGATGAATTCTACACTGGAGGTCAAGCTTCACAAAGACCCCTATTATCTTTTCGAATTTGTTTTAGGATTGTTTTTTTTTTTCCTTGGATGATTTAACTTTCGAAACACTTCCGAAGTCTGAAAATTGAAAAATCCCCCCCCCCCCCCCGAAAAAAAAATTCCTACTGACAAAATCTAAAAAGTAAAAAAAAAGTTCTTTGTAAAGATCGAGATCAACTATCCAATGTAAGAAAAACAAGTTGGAAATTTCTCGGGAAACGTAGCAAATACGGTGTACTATAATGAAGTTTTTAAAATATTCAGATCTTGTACATTTTCAGATACAGTACTTCGGATACAGTATAGCGGTCAAAATCTTTTGTGTGCGCCTGTAAATATAGAGGAAGTAACTAGTGTTAAACCTCAGCAACGTTTATCAATTTCATAAAATTTGATATAGTTTAATACAATTAAAACAAGCCTCAAACAATGTTTCTCTGTATACCATTATGTAGTGAAATACTTTTGTAAATTGAAAAAATATATATTTTGCTTCACAGATTGTACATAATGTTTATTTTAGTTCATGCTTCATAAG
Source organism: Maratus speculifer (assembly GCA_964019185.1). Taxonomy (NCBI): domain Eukaryota; kingdom Metazoa; phylum Arthropoda; class Arachnida; order Araneae; family Salticidae; genus Maratus; species Maratus speculifer. The sequence goes on from OZ025301.1 coordinate 117,629,431, forward strand.
AGCATATCAGTTCTATTATATTTGAAAGAGTGTAACATCATTAAAATGCATTTGAAACTTTTTTTTCCCATTGACCATAATGTAATGGAATACTTTTGAATGTGCCTTTATTTAAATTATACATCAGAGTTTCATAAAAGTTGAAATGACTTTACAAAATTATGCAATAATCATATGTTTTAAATTTCAAACGATTTGGTTGGGTGTTTTTAATCTGTTACATGCGGACAGACAGATGGACGGACAAACTGAACGATGACTATACGTGCTACGTATTTATATAATTACGAAATACCTAAAAAAATCAGATCTTGGTGTAATAGTATACAATATTCAGATACAGTATAGTAGCCGCAATCTTTTGTGTGTCCCTGTAAAAACTATCTGATATTTATTACACAGGAAATAACTTGTAGGAGTCCTCAGCAATGTACATAAATTTCATAAATGTTAAATAGTTTAATATAATTAAAACGCGCACGAAATAATGTCTCGATATATAATTATGTAATGGGATACTTTTGTGTGGCCCTTTAAATCAGTAACAAATATTCTTCGGATCACAGATTGTACGGAATGTATATAATAGTATGTTCTTCATAGATGTATATTACTTTTATTATGTTCGAAAGAGTGTAAACCATTAAAATGCACTTGAAACTTTTTTCCCCGTCGACCGTAATGTATCGGAATCCTTTTGATTGTCCCTGTATATGAACTATTCATCCGATTTTCATAAAATTTGAAATGACTCGAAAAATTATCTAATAGTTATATATTTTAAATTTCAAACGATTCGGTTGGGTAGTTTTTGAGTTTTTATATGCGGACGGATACAGACGGATGGACTGGATGACAACTATAGGTGCTACATATTTGCATAATTAGGAACGCACGTAAAAAATAAAATATGGAAATGTAAACGAGATATTTAAAAAAAATCTTCCATTGGATTAAACTAGAGTGTTTTTGCATGAGTGAAGTAGCATGAGTCCCTTAATTTTAAGCAGTGTTAGCAATTAAATGCAGTTTTTAAATATTTTAATAAATGTAAATATCTGTTGTGTTTAATATAGTTTTCGATAATTATTGTAAAACTTCCATTTACATAATGTTATTGGATATTAATAACTAATGAAATTACTAATTTTCAGTTTACATAATTTTTGAAATTTCTAAATAATAATTATAATTTTAGGATTAAAGATTAAAGCATAAAAACATTTTATATTATTATTAGAGATTTAATTGTTTTGGAAACAATTTATTTTCGAGAAATTGTGTATTTTAAAGCAAGGGCGAGGACGATGATAAAAAATTTATAAAATAATTTAAATTTTTAAAAATCATGACATTTTTATACCCAAATATCTATAATTTTAGATATATTGAGAGGTACTGTCTGATGGCGTGGAACCTGACTTTTTCCAGATATCTGCCAGTGGTTGGATATAAAAAATAAATTTTCTGTTTTAAATAGATTTTCGGAGAATTTGGCTTTAATCTTTTAATTCAATAAAATTAATGCTTTCCTCTTTTCGATAAAATTAGCTTAAAATTCTGTTTTTACTTTTATTTTACTTGATTTTTTTTTAGTGCGATTTATAGAATTTTTTTTTTCTTTTTTAGGCTTTTTTTAACATTTGTAAGCGGTACTAGGTTTTAAATTTTGAGCTTAAATACGTAAAATTTATCCTCTCTCCTCTGCGATAAAGAAAAAAAAAAAAAAAAAAAAAAAAAAATCACACCGAAACTCAGAATTTCATACAGAAAATCAGTATTGAATTCAGGGAGTGGCCCGGGAGGGACATTTTCTCCCGGAGCAATAAAATGTCCCCCTCCCGGAAAATTTGAAATTTTGCGTTTTCAATGGCCAAAAAGTACAACCCCCCCCCCCGAGACTCAATAATGTCCCCCCGGAGCCACTGAAATCCCTCCCGGAGAAAAATGTCTGAATTCAGGGGTTGGCCCGAGGGGGACATCCCCCCCCCCGGAGCCATTGAAGTTACCTCCCAGAGAAAAAGTGTCTGACTTCAACACTGCAGAAAATTCTTTACAAAAGTATGACAATGCATGGAATTCAGTTTCAATTTTTTTAGCGTATTTCAGAAAAATTTATCTTTTCAATAAAGTTTTTTCCGGAATTTGTGTAATGTTTTTTAACTTTTCGAGATTTTTAAATATGTTTCATATGTTAGACGGATCAACAATATAATATGAAATAATGTTGAAATAAATTTAAAAAATGGTAAAACTAAGAAAAAAAATAATATTATTCGTTATTTTAGTAAATGATTATGTAATAAAATTAATTTCATAAGAACTTCGAAAGGTGCCGATTTTTTCACATTCATTATTATATCTTTCCGCCAAAATGGCGATTTCTCTTGTCTGTTAGTGATCCTGTGCTGTTCAAGCAAACCCTGGTTTCTATGGCAACGGCTGCAATTCGGCTCTTGTAGCATATTCAGTGCTGCCAAGTTAAGGTGAAACGAAGTATAGAGGGATTGCATTCCCTCCCACACACCCTTTTCCTCCATTATGATGCCTTATCTAGTATATTGAACATTTACTGCTTAAAATAACTTTTATTAAAATTTCTTTTTTACTTACTTATTTATTTTATTTTATTTATTTATTTATTTTCATAATTTAGCCTATGACAACAATATTTTATCGCCATAGCCAACGATTACGGTTTTAAGTAAAATTTAATTCCGTAAACAAAATTACTGAATGTTTAAAATTTTATTTATTAATATTTAAAAACGAAGTTACATTTCATTGTAATTAAAAATGACAATATTATCGAAGAGTACATGAAATGGTGACGCTACGAACGAAACTCTCCAATACTTAAGACTGTAGTTTTCAAGCAGTTTTTTAATGCCTATAATAATAAGGTAGTTAATTGTTTGAAAAAATTAAGGTTAGTTGATTATTTGTCAACTGTTACCTTTCCATAATAAAAATGATAAATGGACATCAATATTATTAATAATAACATTGAACTATTGTTATTATTATTTAATAAATACATGAATTGTCAATAGAACTAAACAATATATATATATGATAAATGGGAATATAATAATCTATACATAATTTGAAAATTCTGTTGCATTTTAGTTTTATTATAAATTATAACAAAAGTAAAAGAATATATAAAAAAATCACAGATACACCAATTTTTGCTTAACACATTCGCTGCCGATCACGTGCCATCGCGTGATGTGGGGTGATGTCCAATAGCCAGTCACGCGCTGGCGCGGGAAAATCTTTCAGTGATTCTTTGTTATAAAAAGTAAATCGGCTTCTGGGAAAACCCCACTTCTATAGTGCGGCATTAAATATCATCACATCTTCACATAAGCGGCAGCGAACGTGTTAAAATTTAAATTAATGAGAATTAGAAATATTAATTTTCGCAGGAATAAATAAATAAATTTTATAAATAAACCAAAGATAAAGTAAGCTTAGTTGTAATTTAAATTATTGAAGATTAAAAATAGTATTTATATGATAAAAAAGTAAATAAATAAAAATATAATAATCTTTAAAAATTAGTCACTGATAAAGTGAGGTTTGTTTGAAATTCACATTAAAAAATATATTAATAAAAAATAAATAAATAAAATTTATAAATAAATTATTTTAGAAAAGAAGTTAAACTTTGCTGCTATGTAGATAAAAGTAAGTTATGGTGAAAATTGCAACTTATGAAATTAAAATATATATGCATAAAAAAATAGAAAATAAATAAATTTTATAAATTAAATACAGGTAAAAAAAATTTCGCTTAAAATTTAAATTCATAGCAACTTGGAAATATTTAAATAATAATAAATAAATAAATCCAATAAATAATCTACAGATAGAGAATTTGTTTAGAATTAGTATAAATAAAATCTAAAAATTCAAATTTAATTTTAAAAAGTGCATAAAATGTAACAAAAAACATTTATTAGTTTTTTTTTTTTTTTTTTTAAATCAATAATAGACTTTGTGTTTTTAGTAAAAGTTCAAGATTTTTATTTTTATTTATTTATTTATTTTTTTTTGGGGGGGGGGGGAGCGGTGGGGGTTGAATTTTATTGTTAATAATAAAGAAATATGTAAATAAACAGAATCATAAGACGATATGCAATGTTTCGCGTTAACAAAATTTATTTATATAAATAAATTTGTTTAAATCTTAAATTATTGAAAACTTTAAAAATTTTTATTTTAAAGATAAAAAAAAGCTACATAAAAAGGAAAATCACTTTAATTTTTTTTAATTTTGGTCCTTTTTTTTTTAAAGAATTTTTGAAATTCTGTGATATTTGTACTTTATTGTTAATAAAAAAAAAAAAAAAAAAAAGAAAAAGAAAAAGAAAAAACAGAAGAAGAAATTAATGCAAAAAATAAATGTAATAAACAAATAACAGATGAAATAAATTGTTATACAGATAAAACTGTTTAAAATTCATGTTCATGAAAATTAAAGTGAAGAAAGAAAAAGAAAATATATTAAAAAGGGTGGAGGAGGTACATTAGTTTTTCTAATAATATACCGTACGTTTATGTGTGAATTTCAAAAATCTGTAATACTTCAAATTAATTGATAAATACAAAAAAATAAACCACACGCACACAAACAAAAAGAAAGATACCCTGTTTTACCCCCATGAATCACAGATTATTATTATTATTATTATAAACATACATAAAAATATAAAAACTCTAAATCCTCCATTTTTTCATAATCATTTTATATTGCTAATTACATTTCCCCTACAAATTTGCGTGGGTTGAAATTTCCGAATCGGCCCTACCTTCAATAAATAAATAAATAAATAAATAAATAAATAAAAAATAAAATAAAATGAAGTAAAAATAAATTAAAATAAATAAATAAATAAATAAAATATATAAAATAAATAAAATAATAATAATAATAATAATGATTTTCGGTATAGCCCGGTATAAAAACTGAAAGTTGGCCTGGGCCGAGCCCGCTATAAAAGCTAAAAATTCTACCCGAACCTGATCAGAAAAAAAAAAAAAAAATCCGAACCTGCATGGCCCGAGTTTTTAGAAAACAGTAAAGCCCGAGTCCGACCCGAGTCTCGTGAGCGAAAATAGCCCCAAGCCCGTGGAAAGTAGATTCAGTAATTTCTCCCTTACCTCATACATTCCCTGCTTATTTCCCTCTGTAAAGAACAATATCCCTCTCAATGGGGATTTTTCTCCCTATTCGGTCGGATGACGAAAGCTTGCGGAGTTGAATGAACTCGGGGACGATTTTAGGTCACGCTCCGACATTTCGAGGACTCGGATAACGAGAATTATAAAAATAAAATAAAGAGCGCGGTGAGAGAAGAGGAGGAGGAAATGGAATATATATTCTGTCCTGTGAGATCATATATATTTTGTGCAGTGCACTAAGCTGGGACTTCTTTTATTGTTATTACTTTTTTTTCCCTACACCTGAGTCCTTTATTGGGAGAGGGAAGGGATGATGAGGAATTAATTATAAGTTATTTTTCTCTGTCTCTGTTTTTATTTCTTTTCCATTCTTAAGTCTTTTATTTTAAGTCATACATATATAAGATCACAGAGTGGAAGGGTAATTTCTTTCTTTCTTTTTATATAAAATAGGGCAGAAGTTTATCAAATGCTGTGAAAGTAGTGTCGAATTCAGAGAGTTGTGTGGGTGGGTGAGTGTGTGTAGGGGAGGGGGGGATTTTCCGGAGCATTGAACAGAACACCCCTCGCTCCTTCCCTTGCTTTGCAGGATTTCTGATTTTATGCTTTTTACTGGGCAAAAGTACAATTTCCTTCCGCTAACTCTAAAATGTCGGGGACTCAGATAATGAGAATCATAAAAATAAAATAAAAGTGCGAGATTAGGAGTTGAGAATGAATCTATATTTTGTCCTGTGAGATCATATATATTTTGTGCAGTTCACTAAGCTTGGTATTCTTTTTTATTATTATTATTATTCTTTCTACACCTGAATTCTTTATTGGGTGTGGGAGAGGATGATGAGGAATTAATTAAAACTTATTTTTCTCGTTCTTCATTTTTTTTTCAAGTCTTTTATTTTAAGGCATTTACACATAAGATTCACAGAGTGGGAGGATAATTTCTTTCTTTCTTTTTTATATAAAATAGGGCAGTAGTTTCTCAATTGTTGTAAAAGTAGTGTCAAATTCAGAGGGTCGTGCGAGTATGTGTGTGTGTGTGTGGTGTGGGGGGGGGGGGGGAGGATTTCTATCGCAGCATTAAAAAGCCCCTTTCTCTTTTGGACGATTTGAGATTTTATATTTTTTTAATGGTCAAAAATATAATTTCCTACGTCGGATAAAAAGAAAAGAAAAGAAAAGTAAACGAAAAAAGAATATGCCGTCCTGAGGCATGGTTTATTACTTCAATATCCTGGAACTGTACATGCATGAGACAACAATAGCTTATAACTCAAAATGTAATTCCTATATCAGAAAAAAAAATGTTCAGTTGAATAGTCATGCCGACAAGTATAAAGTTTTTATGCTTTAAAATGAATCTGAAAATTTTGCGTTGTAGAACAAAAAAAAGTTTTTTTTTTTTTTTTTTTTTAATTGCCTTAAGGATTGTTATAATAATAATAATAATAATAATAATAATAATAATAATAATAATAATAATAATAATAATAATAATAATAAATTAAAATAAAAGGTGAATAAATTAAAAAGTTGATGTATGTAGTATATGACCTCAAAAAATACGGCATTTAGAAATTCGACAACTTCAAAAAACCGGCACCAAACTCATCTCGTCTCTGTTATATTTTTACATGTTTTACATCTTTCTTTTTACCTATATACAGTTTACTTCTGTTTGCATATAAAAATACATTAATGACTTCTTTACAGTACATAAATTGTATAAATATTGAAAAAACAGCTTCTGTACATGAAATAGTGAATAGGATATCAGAAAATATGGATGAAAAATTTTCTTTAAGAATATTTTCAAAGCTTCCTATAACGGAAAAGTACCAAATAAGGTTTTATTTAACTAAGGTAATGTTTTGCTGTCTTTTAATATTATTTTCTAGAAAAAGAGCTTTTGCTTCAAAAATAAAATGCACTCTCTCATTAAACTGTCACTTTTTCAAAAATGTCGGAGGTTTTTTTCTTTTTCTGCTTACGATAAAAATCAGTGTCTCGAACACTGTTTGGTTCAACATAAGTTTTTTTCAGAGCACCTAACAAGGGAGAAAAAATAAGGGACCATCATTGGTCTAAATAAAAGAGAATGTTCAGTCTACTTTTCATATTAGTATTCTTAGTATTAGTATTTTTAGTATCGATGTTATTAGTATTAGTATTATAAGTATTTCATGTAAAAGAACTTATACTTCAAAAGTTAAATGCACTCTGTCACAAAACTGTTACTTCTTCAAAAAATCCGTTTATGTATTTATTTTTTCTTTCTGTTTACGATAAAATTTTTGATGCGAACACCGTTTCGAGTAACATAAAGTTTCTTCAGAACTCCTAAAAAGGGGGGGAAAATCAGGGGTGAGCTTTAATCTTAAAAAAGAAAGTGCATAATTTACTTTTCACATTATTATTATTATTATTAATATTAGTATTATTATTAGTATTAGTATTATTAGTATTTCATATAAAGAAATTTTTGCTTCAAAACTAAAATGAATCCTATCACTGTCACTTCTTTAATTTTTTTCCCCTCTCTCTTTGTTTATGATAAAAATGTGTGTTACAAATATTTGCTTGGTGCGGAGTAAAGTTTCTTCAGAACACCTAAAAATGGGAAAAAATAAGGTACCAGCTTTGATCTCAAAAAAGCAAGTGCATAATCTACTTTTCATATTAGTATTCTTAGTATTAGTATTATTAGATTTAATAGTATTAGTAATATTGATTTTAGTATTATTAATATTAGCATTATTAGTATTTCATATGAAAGAACTTTTGCTTCAACATTAAAAAATGCACCCTGTTGCTAAACTATCACTTCTTCAAAAATTTCGGAGAGTTTTGTTTCTTTTGTTTACAATAAAAGTGTGTGTTGCAAGCACTTGCTCAGTGCAACGTAAGGTTTCTTCAGAACACCTAAGAAGGGAAAAAAATAAGGGGCAGCCTTGATCTCAAAAAAGAGAGTGCATAACCTACTTTTCATATTTGCAGAGTTTCTGAGAAAGAATTTATTCGTCATCCTCCAAACGACAAAAACACTTCTGGCAGGTGGGGGGAATATATTAAGTGATTCCGTAGAAGTGGAGTTGAGTTGAGTTGAGGTATTTGTTGACGTCATGAGCGTATTTTCGTATTTGTTCTTAAATGAAAAATAGGCTTGAAAATATCCATCTAATTGTTTCTTATAGACTATATTTTTAAAGAAAAAATTAATCAAGAAATATTTTGATTTTTGTATGGCGTCTAGTTTTTATAAAATGCTTAAAAAATAGCAAAATTAAAAAAGAAATGGTAGAAGAAGAACAAGAAACATCTTATAAAAATATCAATGCTTTTCAAAGATATAGTATTGAATATTGAACCAACAGCTGTAGAACCTAAAAGTTTTCTTTTTCTCAATTCTTTTGGAATTCTTCCCTTTTAAAATTGCAGTCCATGTAAAATTTTCTATTTGCAATCTCATTATGGAAAGATTAATAAATAACTGAATAATACATACATTATTTTTTTTATTCTTTATCGTCTAGAAAAAGCAGTCCATTTTTTAAAATCTTTTTAGGGGATAAAAAAAATCTTCCTCAAAAAATCCATGCAAAATTTTCCATTTTATGATCTGTTAGGGAAATTTCCCATAAATGAATGGAATGCAAAATTTTCTATTTTTCCCACATTTTTCCATATATTATTTCGGCTGTTTTTTCCTTTTTTTAAATTGATTTTTATCGATTTTTCCGCATCAGACTTTCTTAATTATTCAAATATCCTCATTACATCACTAGAATATTTTTATTTACGAGCGACACATTAAAAATACTTGTTCCAGACTTTAAGAAAACATTGCAAATCATCTTTTTATTTCAACCTTTTTCAGAACGTACCAGTTGCTTCTTATCTAGATAAGATATCATTTTCACTTTCTGCAAAATTTTCTATTTTCTTATATTTTGTAGAATATTTTTTGACAGCACTGGTAAAAATTTCTGTAAAAACACAGGAAAAATTGCGAGACTCTTTGTAAATTTACAAGTTTCTCGGTTAGCATTTTACCGACATTTCCCTTATAATATATCTAATTCCCTGTAGGGAATTCGTCTTTATTTAAAGATATATACATTTTTTATTTTTGCTAAAGCTTAAAATTCAAAATACACATTTATAAAATTATTTTTCAATTTTATTACAAATATTAAATTATTATTATTATTATTATTATTATTATTATTATTATTATTATTATTATTATTATTATTATTATTATTATTATTATTATTATTATTATTATTATTATTATTATTATTATTTTAAGTTAGAATAATTTAGAAAGGTGAAAATCATCTCCTCGGTATTAGTGGGGATTTTTATCGATTTTTCCCCGCTGAGTCATAAAAGACAGATTTTGAACAAAATAATAAAAGCTCCTATAGCTAGCTCGTTTAGCAGGGTGTTCTCTTGTCAAGATGTCTCGGGTTCAAATCTCGGGACGGCCAGCAACAAAATGTGTAAAAAATAAATGATACAGCAATTCAAACTTACTCGAAAATCTCAAATTATTGTAGGTTCACTGAAGATTTAGTGATTTACTGATTTTTAAAGCTAAATTAAATTATTATCATTAAAAATAAATTTACAGAGTCTTTTGTTTTTTTAACGATGTTAATTTACGGAGTCTATTGTAAATTTACGGAATAATTTCTGTTATTTAACAGAATCTCTGTTTTTTCAATCTGTAATTTTACATATTACTTAAGATAATGGATTACCTGTAGATTCTTTGAAATTTCACAGAACATTTTTTAACAGTGTTGTTTTTCTTACTAAATTGATTTTTATCTTCTCTTTCGAAACAGATTTTCTTAATTAGTCAAATATCCTCATTACATCACTGAATTTTTGTTATCTGTGAGCGACACCATTAACAATACTTGTTCCAGACTTTAAGAAAACATTGTAAATCATCTCTTCTTTCAATCTTTTTACAATTGTAAAAGCTGTTGCTGTCACTTATCTGGATAAGTATGTCGCATTTTCATTTGCAGTCGTTCAACCGTTGAATTTGAATCAATAAACAGTTGATACGAAACACACACACAGGCACAAAAGTATGATTTCCATCTTGTTCCCACCGATTTAATTATAAAAAGTAACTGCAATATAGTTCAAATTATTCAATGATTCGGTTGACTAACAGATATTGTAATTACCAAAACTGAAAAATTTCTAAAAATATGTAATGTTGAGGCGAATCAGACAGCAAAGCTTCTTTGATTAAACTGTCTTTGGACTGGGGGCACAGAAATGAAGAAATGCAATATTTTCCTTTCCCTATTCTTTAGAGAGAAAACCCCAGAAAACCATAAAAAATTGTCCATTTTTCATCTTTAAAAACAAAATAAAAGCCCATATGAAAATTTCCATCCTTTTTATCCCTTTTTTTAAGAAAGGAAAACCTCAAAGTATAAGTTCATGTTTTTTTTTTTTTTTTTTTTTTAATTTTTTCTAAGTTAAAAAAAAAATGCAATCCATATAAAATTTATTTTTGTTCAAGATCCCCCCCCCTTTATTTCATATTTTATGAAATTGATATACGTTGCTGAGGTTTACTACCAGTTAATTTCTGTATAATAAAAAGCACGTAGTATTTACAGAGACACACAAAATATATCGGATACTGTATTGTATCCGAAGTATTGTATATTTTAAAAACTTCGTTATAGCGCGAACGCACTTCATTTGCTACATCTGAAGTGCAATTTCCAATTTTCTGTTTTTAATGTAGTCCATGCAAAATTTTCCTATTTTTGACATTTTTCTCATTTCAGTGGCCCTCTATGTTAATTTTTAATACTTCTTCCTAGCTTCACTTTGTTAATTTGTCATTAAGGGTGTATTTCGATTCAAACTGCTTATTTTCCGATTTATTTTTGAATTCATTTTTGCTTTCAAATACAACAAACTTTCAAAATCTCTTATTTGGAAAGTGCACAAGGTGCCGTGATGGTCGATTATTTGATAAATACAGAAAATATTGCAAAAAAAGCAATCAAAAATGGCATTTTGCCCCGATTTTTTCCAAAACGGGAGATTTGTGAACGAAAAAAATAGGTCCTACTGAGAAGATAATTGTTTATAAATCAAATTCTAATGAATTGAGCGTAAAATGACATCACGCGGCACTTTATACAACAGTTCAAAAATACTCTCAGCAAATTTCATGTTTCTACTTTTAAAAATGTGTCTGAAATTGTATCGGAAAATTTCGAGCTGTTGAAGGTGGAAAAGCGTTGTTTCGAATACACCCTTAACATCTCTGTATTTTTCTTAACAGCGAGCGACTGATTAATAAAACGTGTTTGAGTTTTTAAGAAAACATTACAAATCCTCTGTTTTTCACTCTTGTTTTTTTCCCAATCTTTATCCGAAAGTGAAAGTTTCTTCTCAAATATTAATTCGATGGACATATACCATTTTTCATCTTTTAAAAAATACTCAAGTCTGTGCAAAATTTTCCGTTTTTCTACTCTTAACTCTTATTATTTCTTTATTCCTTTTCTCATTTTTTCATTTTACATGGACTGCATTTTTGTGATTACACCTAAAGGATTTATGAGATTATGCCTAATATATCAAAAATACAGTCCATGTAAAATTTATTGCCATTCTACTATTTTTATTTTTATTTATTTATTTATTTATTTTTTATGTAGTCCAAGCAATTTTTTTTTCCACATTTTTATTTACATTTTAATCCGATAAACATATTCCACTTTTCATCTTTTAGAAAATATCCAGTCCATACAAAATTTTCCGTGTCTATATATATTCTTTATTCTTATTCTTTCTTTATTAATTTTCTTATTTTTTCATTTTACATGGACTGCGTTTTTGTGATTACACCTAAAAGATTTATAAGATTACACCTAATATCTCAAAAATACAGTCCATGTAAAATTTATTGTCGTTCTACTATTTTTTTTCTTTAAATGTAGTTCTTGCAAATTTTTTTTTTTTTACACATTTTCACTTACAATTTCTCATTTCAGTGGTCTTCTATGTTAATTTTTATTACTTCTTCCTAGCTTTGTTAATGTATCATTAACATCATTGTACTTTTCTTATCAGCGAGCGACTGATTAACACAAAACGTGTTTGAGCGTTTAAGAAAACATTACAAATCCTCTGTTTTTCACTCTTGTTTTTTTCCAATCCGAGAGTGAAAGTTTCTCTTATCTGGATAAGTGTGCCATTTTCACTGACGGTCGTTCAACCGCTGACCCTAATGAAGCAAAAGAGAAAGTTTATTTTTTTTTCTCTATTTTTTTTCGCACTCGTTCACTCTCTCTCTACACGCCACTTAATATATCTAACCCGAGTATGATGTGGTAAACTACACCTACTGGGTTGTGTGTTCGTGTGCCAGTTCATGGAGAATATGAAAGGAGAAAAAAGAAAAGAAAAAAGAAAGTGTGTATTTTGATATGTTTCTTGTGAGAAATATGTTTGACTCATTTCTAACATGCATTTATGTAAAGTAATTCGAAGCGAAATGGCGTCAAGGCTTTTAGAAGTGTCCGGGTATTATTTATTTAATAGCAAAGAGTCGCCGCCAGATTGGAGTGTCTTTGTAATCTTAAATATTTAAAGTATATTAAAGAGGGTATATGAATATTAATAGTCTCGAAGTGGTTCTTTACATTAGAAACATGCAATATTTTACTCAAGTTTTGTAAAAGAAAAAAAAAAAAAAAAAGACATCAGAACGTTTATATTAAACTATTTAACTTATTTATTTAACATACATTTGTGCTATATGTATGGTTTTTTTGTTGAAGAAATTTCTGGTTCGAACCAACTTCTCTTCATTTTTTTCTTTTTATGGGGGGGGGGGGGGGAATTAAAATGATTCCTGCTCTAGTGCTAAAGTTTTTTTTGTCTCGTGTGCCAAAGAATTTCTATATAAACAATTTTTTTTAACACTTTCCATCATAGTTTGTCTGACGTCTGTCTATCTGCCACCCATCTTTCTGTGTTCAAAATCACTTAAATATACTCAGATTTTTATACAATTCATAAATATTATTGCGTTTTACCATGGTATGTTTGGTATTGAAAACGAAACGTGTAGCATTTATAGTTCATTTACAGGATACTCAGGATAATTTTGTTACATAATGGTCTAATGAGAAAAAATCTTTTACAGTGTATTTTGATGATATCACACTATTTAAACCACAGGGAAATTGATATATATCACTGAAGTGTATTGCAAGATGCTTACGATATGGAATAGGGTGAGCGAAGCATTTTCAGTACATTTACAGGGACTCGCAAAAGAATTTGGTTACAGTACCCTATACTTTTTTTTGTACACTTTCACTCTTTCTACACGCCACTTAATATATCTAACCCGAATATGATGTGGTAAACTACACCTACTGGGTTGTGTGTGTGTGTGCCGCAGTTCATGGAAAATAGGAAAGAAGAAAAAAAAAAAAAAGAAAGTGTGTATTTTGATATATTTCTTGTGAGAAATATGTTTGACTTATTTCTAACATGCATCTATGTAAAGTAATTCGAAGCGAAATGGCGTCAAGGCTTTTAGAAGTGTCCGGGTATTATTTATTTAACAGTAAAGAGTCGCAGCCAAATTAGAGTGTTTTCAGAATAGAGGCTATAAATCTTAAATGCTTCAAGTATAATAGAAAGGATTTGTGAAAATGAATAATCTCGTAGTGGTTTTCAGAGTTTTTTCTTCATGAATCGAAAACTATGCACAAATACATAGCTTTTATTATTATTATTATTATTATTGAAGTGCTATTTATTTTGACCTAAAATTATAATAATTTTTACGATTGCAAAAATAAATAAATACATAAACAAATAAAATCACCTTTGAACTTTATGCATTATACTTACTAAAATTTCATTTACAGATTTAAATTTTAGTTGTAAACAAAGGAATAATAGGCCTTTGTTTACAACGACGAGTAGAACTTCCAACTGGGTGGTAGTGGTAGTTTTTCTCCGGTCACAAGTATCTGAAACAGTTTTTGTCTCTAAATTAAAAAATGGCATTCAATTCTCTGATGCTTATGCCAACATTTGAATATAAAAATTTCATTGTTGACAAAATAATAGTGGTCAAATGATCATCATTATTTTGTTTATTAACAAAAAAGATAATTTTCAGTGAAATTACCCGAATCGTTCCGGAAGACTTTGCCACAAAACCTAAAACAACTAAAATTCTGTAACAATGTTTAAAATACTTTAATCTCTTCAGGCCGTTATTACCGCATGGGCAAATCGGGACATTGCCCATGAGCCCATGAAACTTTAGAGAGCCCCCAAATCCATATATTGAATTATATAATATTTACTTTCTTTTGTCAATTTCAACTATTCCATATGTTGAAACTGTTAAATTCATCTTAAAGTAATATGACAAATTGCTAAAGTTATATAAAGGAATTTTGTTCTTTACTAAAGGAAAAAAAGTGTACTTTTATTAATTAAAGTATTTAATTTAGAATGGACGGAGTTAAGAATTTTTTTCTATTTACATACAAGGTGCGAAAATATGCTTATGCATTACACATGCACACAGGGTCCTGAATCTCTTTAACAATTAAATTTAATTTTTACAATCACAGTTCTGAACCAACAAAGATTCGCCTACGAGTTTCAGGTATCGAATAAAACATGTATAATTCTATTTCAACCGGTATTTTTTTGTTTCCCAACTTTGACCTTTTTCTCCATTTTCGCCAAATTGATCGACAGAAATGAGAGAGAATGTACGGCCTTGAACGCTTTAGCTTTATATATCTATTTGATTTTTTTCCTTTTCTCTGATTCCATTCTTTTTCATTCCCAGTGTCCCATATTTGTATTTGGCGGATCCGCCTCTTCAAGAATTGAAAAGGAGTGTAATTTTTATGATTGTTCTAACGACACAGAAAGAGTTCGTTAGTAAAGAATAAAAATGGCTCTCTCCCATTGGTATTACCTTATTTTTTATCGAAAGTCTATAAAATACTACGGAGTAAAAAAAAAAAAAGAAAGAAAAAGAAAAAAAAAAAGAAATAAAATGTCAATTTTTAGGTTAACTTAATTTGTTCACCGCCCTTAAAAAAATTTAACTACAGTCGGCTCTCGTTAATTCGAACTCGTCGGGACCACAAGAAATGTTCGAATTATCCGAAGTTCGAATTATGGAAAGTGTGAAATGAAACCATGCTTAATATGGTACAAAGGAATTGGTGTTATAGTGTTTTTTTAATTTATTTCGTCTGTTATCGTTATTATATGACTTAATATTAAATAAGAATGTTAAATACATAAACTAATTAACAGGTTAGAAACAAGCACAATGGAGAAAACTTTGAAGCGTCACTGATGGACAGACGGGGCACTAAGAAAGTGGATATCAAATGCATTAAATTATATGTATACTCGTTTGGAACAATTTTCACAAAAATCAAACAAAGAAATTTATTCAAATGATCTGAAATCTGAGAGAAAGAAGAGAAAAATGAAAAATCGGAATTCTCGTTAGTTCGAATTAAACGAAGTCAAGAGAAAATGAGTTCGAATTAATGAAAATTTTTAACGTTATTCTGCCATTGAAAATTTCGGGACTTCATGTTTAGTTCGAATTAAGCGAAGATTCGAATTATCCGATTTCGAATTAACGAGAGTTGACTGTACCAGAATTAACCAGATAAAACCAAATAAATTAACCAGAGGTGGATAATTTGTGGTCCATAAAAAAAATCTGAAAATAACTTGAATTTTGTTTACGTTTTATTAATAATTATACTTTATAAATAATAAAACTATAAATAATGGAACATAATACTTCACTAAAAAATTCTTATATTTACTCAAATTTAAATTTTTGGTTTTGGAAATATAAATTGTATCAGACATTTATAACTATGTTAACAAATATATATGTATATATATGTAATATATATATATGTGTGTGTGTGTGTGTGTGTATTTCTATCTTCAAAATAAGTAATTTTTAATTTTCACACCACATTTGAAAATTTATTTCCGTGAAGCAATTACCGCTAATAAACAGATGTTTTTGAAAATTTTCGTGCAGCTCTGTATATTACTATAAAACTTATACACACTAAGTAATATTTAAAAAATAATTAAATTTAAAAACGCAGGCCACAATTGAAAACGCTCTTTCAACAATTATTGTTCGTAGGATTCCATAGTTCAATTATTGTTCATTTTCTTCTGTGGCCATATTCTTTTGTGTCTCCCTATACATGAACCATAAATTCTATGCTCACCGCGTTCTATAGAAAGAACATTGTAGTGCATTTCCATTACCAATTTCAATATATTTAAAGTAGTGTAACATCATTAAAATACACCGAAACGGTTTTTACCCGTACACCATAACGGAATTCTTTTGAGTGACCTGTAAATGAACCGTAAATGCTGCACACTTCATTTTCAATACAGAACATGCAATAGTAAACCCCAATAAAATCGATCTATTTAATGACAATAGGTCCGTACCTTACATAAATGGCGATACCATTACATTTAATTTTAAAATAATTTTAAAAAATCAATCAAATTAAAAAAATTTATAAAAAATTTAAAAATCAAAATCTTTTTAAATCCAGCAGTATAAAAAATTTAGCAGGTATAAATAAAATATAAAATTAAAAAAATGTTTGAAATATATTTAAAATTCTCAAATAATTCAGATGATAAATTATTTTTAAAAAATCTGTTTTAACTGTTTGAATTTCCAGACACTCACTAGATGGCGTAAAAAAATTAAAATTTTGTAATAAAAAAGGAAAAAAATCCTGAATTATTCTTTTAATGATAAGATGACCCTATTAATTAAAAAGATTATCCTATTAATTAATAGTTGATTAAAATTAATTACCCTATTAATTAAAAAATATTGCCAGTAGATGATAGCAGTAAAAAAATATTGGCTCTAGATTTAAAGTCTAGATTTTCTGTGTCTGAAGAAAAAAAATACTAAAAAATTACCATTGTGGGGGAAAAAAATAAAAAATAAAATAAATGAAACAAACTTTTAAAATGACCAAAAAAAAAGGATTTCTTTTTTACTTAAATTCATCTGAAAAAGTAGCATAATAATAATAAAAATGTCAAAGCTCCGCCTGAAAGATATGAACCCGCAATCTTCTTCATGAAACACGAATGTTCTACTACTACACTACGAACACTCAACAAGGCCCTGTTGATAGTAAGATTGCGATTTGGCATTTAAAAAGAGCAAACTTCTTTAATTAAAATAATGTAAGATTTTTTTTTCAAAATTTGATTTTAGGTATTACAGAAGAAATATTCAGCAGTATGTGGGAAAAAATAAACAATGACGGACAGAGAAGCGCGATTATTAGGGTTTGTTCAGATGAACGAAACCCTAAATCCATTCTATCAATCTCTTCTATTTGTGAACCCTCCTCCGAAAAAACCCTACAATCTGCTAAGAAATCGGTTTTATCCTGTATTTCTGGCATCGTAAGATCTTATGGTTTACGATGAAAACCAATGGACGCAATCGGAGGTTTTTAGTGATTCCTCGAAATTTAATTTTCTGAATAAAGCGAGGTTTGAAACTCATGTCTTCAAATCTAAAGTTGCTATCATGTTTATATATTTAGAAAATATTATAAATAACACCAGAATTGAGGCTACTCCATTTAAATATGTCCCACCGAGCCTCTCGACGTGTTTTCCATAGATCAATTACTATGCATTGAAAGTTTAAAAAGAAACTCTTTGTAAAAAATATCCCAAAACATTGGATAGACTCTGTAAGATTGTGTTGGACGGGTAGAACAAAAGCAACATTAATATTTTAAGAAAAGCTCTTTTATCTTCACAATGTAACCCCAACGCTATAACCTAACGCCTAAGTCAAAAATTAATACCACCAGTGGTTCACTCGTAGATTTATCAGTGTGTTTTCCAGCAATCAAAGGTATGAAAATATGGAGAACTGGGAACCGGAAAACACAATGATAAAGTTACGAGTCAACCACTGGTGGTATTAATTTTTATGCATCACTTCATTACCGGCAGACATGGATCATTAGATTGCCTTATTACTACTCTTCCATAAAATAAAGTTTCTTTTTCCCCTTGTGATTGATACCTTTGGTTTTTGTGCTGTCGGCTCATGATGTAATTCCAAAAATGCTATGAGCAAAAGACTATCAAATTGAACAAATTGGAAAATAAAATGCTCATCTTTGTTTACTCATTTCGTTTTATAAAATCGTTACAAAATGTGTGAGAATCTTAAAATTCCTAGTATGTATAATTTTTGTACTTTAACATCACAAATTAACCCATTAACGCCCGAATTATTTTCTTCGATAAAATTTAAATTTTGTATTTCCCACCACTTTTAAAAGCAAATTAACTTTTATCTAAATTTATCAAGGATTCTGTCTCGTGAAATAAGGAATAAATTTTTCTTCCTCTTTACTGGTGGGAAAACCGCTTTCTTGCTGTTTTTGTAACCGTCCTCAAACGAGGACGCTGGGCGTTAATGGGTTAAGAAGAAACAAAAATTATCCAAGATAAGTAAGGTAAATTGTGTCGTCAAATTGCAAAACAGGCCAACTCTTGAAAATTGGAAAATGCATTTTTCAGTTTTTAAGTTCTAAGTAAACGTTTTTATGATATGTAAACAATAAATCATGCCAAATCCGGCCAAATATACTGCCCAAATAACAATAAAACTAAAAAATTTTGATTCTAACTTTCTTTTTGCTAAGCGTGACCGTGACGCGTGACAAAAAAAAAAAAAAAAAAAAAAAAAAAAAAAAAAAAAATCAGTTTTTCTCGAATATTTCATTTTTTGGAGACGGACGATTTTGCTACTAGAAAACACAATAAAACCCATCACAACAGAATATTTTTTTGTCAAAAAAGAAAAAATAAATAAAAAATTAATTAATTACTGTATTAAACTTATAGATTTACTTTTTCCTTAGAAAAATGTTCTTCTCGTATTTAATAACCGATAACCTTTTTTACTCTCCTTAGTTTAACCCGCGTGAAGTTTAACCTCTGGCAATAATCTGACCGGACAATCACTTTTATTGAATATTACGTCACGATTAAGCCATGACCACTTCATTTAGTTCGATGGCCTGTTCCTCTTCAGGCTTTAACTTTCGTAAAAATCTCGAAAAGTCTACATTCCTAATATCGCTTGCTGAGGAGACACGTGAGCACGTGACTCTTTTTCGTGGTGGTGTCGAGGCCACGTGATGTGTGTCAGTGGAGCTGAGTTGAGGAGTTCAACGGCCCATTTTATTTTTCGGACATTAGGAGGGGGAAGGAGAAGAAAAATAAGGACGCTGGCCGAGAAAGTTTGGGTTTTTCTTTTTTTTTTTCTTCTTTCCGATTTCAATTTCACTTCGATTATGCAAACGAATCGAGGGCAGTTGAAGCACATTTTTTTGTGGAACGTGCCACGATAATGGAGAATTATAATCAGTAGTAGTTATGCATATGATTAACTTAGAGTTTATTTTTTTTTTCTTAAGCAAAATGTAGGCAAAGGTTCTTTCTTCCGCACCCATTACATAGTTAAGGGTACAGTTTATCTCTTCAACAATTTTGTTTATTTTTTTAAATATTGGTTCAATGGTTAAATGATTAGATTTCAAAAAACAGTGAATTTTGAAAAAAAAAATTAATTACATTTTAATTAAAATTTTAATTAAAGTTTACCCTTACAACTTTCTAAGGGTAAAGTTTACCCTTTCAACAATTTTGTTTATTTTAAAAGCTATTGTTCAAATGGTAAACTTACTGAATTTAAAAAAATAGTAAATTTTGGGAAAAAAAACTAATTGCATTTTAATTAAAATTTTAATTAAAATTTACTTTGTCAACAATTTTGTTTATTCTTTTAAATATAGTTCAACTGGTAAACTCACTCCCCCCCCCCCCCCTCATCTCATTTCCTTTTCTTTTTCTTTTTTTTTTTTTTTTTTTTTTTTGTGATATACGAAACTGAATGCATTTATTTTTCATAATATTTTATTGATTCAAATAATAGAAGTAAATCAAATATCACTCTGTATCAAATAACATTTAAAAGAAGTACTACTATTATTTACTATTATATATTTAAAAGTATGCTTTTTGTTACATAATGCATTCAACAGAATAAAATTTTGTAGTAATTACCCCAAACGGAGGAGGGATGGGGATTTTGATAGAAATTCTTATCAACAAATCAAGTGGACATCATTCTTTCTCTTTCTCTTTTGTTTATTAAAAACGTAAGCTTCATTTCAAATATAATTCATATATGGTTCCTTGAACCGTGATTGGGAATAAATAGCGTTAGCTTGCCAGTGTCTTCGCTTTCAAGGACAATGGGCCTTTATTTGAGCAAAATCGTCACAAAAAAGTTCTTTTTCTGTGTTCCAAGAACTTTTCATGTAACGATAACAGGAAAAATTCATGTAACCGATTCTGAAACTTGAATTTTTGCTGTTACCGTTACAGGAAAAGTTCTAGGCATCCCAGTTTCCTAGAAAATGTGTAGTACCTTTGCAGATATTTTTTTTTTTTTTTTTTTTTTTTTTTTTACAGTGTACAAAACAGTTTTTTCTTATTAAAATATAATTTATTATGTTTCAAGAAGTAAATAATAAAGGTAAGTGTATTTATATAATTTAAGTCTGTTTTTCTCAAAACTAATTTTTCAGCCTTTTTCAGATTTTTAAAATGCTCCTTGCGACGTAATTTTTTATCAATATTTATGAAATTGATAAAGAAGTATCCTGATATTGTTTAGAAAGAAATTGTGCAAGCTTTTTAAAATTCGATAGTCAAATTTGATTTTTTCCTTATTAAAAGGCAAAATTTTGATGAAAATCGATATGGAATTTAGAAAAAGTCTGTAAAATATTAACTATCCACGAGATTAAAAAAAAATATTACACGAATTTGTTTATAATAGAGTTTTAAATGATAAAAATGCGAAAGCAAAAAAAAAAAAAAAAAAAAAAAAAATATCTCAAAAATTAAAATACGAGGAGCATTTTTAAATTTCGTTTAAAAATTTAAATTTTCTTAAAAAAAAAAAAAAATTTAATGAGATTGGAAATTTTTTTAAGGTGTTCTATATGTTTTTGGTGAATTATATATATGCACAAAACTTCATGTTGCTATAATAAAAATAAAAATTGAATAAAAATGATAACGTCCATTGTCCCCTTAAACCTTCAATTACAGTAAAACATCAACTCCCCCAAAAAAAACAAATTAAAACACTTATATATTGCTCAACAAGATGAGAAAAGAGCAAATTAAACCATGCCGGATCGACGTGTGTTCCGAATCAATTAGATCTGAATTTCGTAACAATCCTGGTCCGAGATCTCGTTGACCAATGGCCTCTCCTAGACATTTAAAACTAAACGGGGCACTGACAGGTAACTGGGACGCGGTCACGTCAAGAATTTCGGACTTCCGCAGCTCTGGGACAACAAACAAACAAACAAACAGATAAGACGAAATGCAGAAAAAGAAAGAAGTAGTGAGAGTCTTTATCGTGAAGTAGCATCCATTTTTTTTTTTTTTTTTTTTTTTTTTTTTTTTTTTTTTCTGGTAGGAAGTGATAAATGGATAATAGGGACCTGTAAAAAAGAATGTGGACTATAAAAAAGAATAATAAAAGAAAGAGTTGAGGTGATTTTTTTTCTTTTATGTGCAAGTTTTTATTTATTCAGTGCTTGTTATCACCTTCGGATATAGATTTATATCGGGGAGGTGAATGAACTTCTTAAATTTAGCTTCAGATAACTGTGATAATGAAGATAGCAGTAATAATAATAATACTAACCAAGAATTTTTCATTTGAATCGAAAATTATATTCATTTTAAAAAGCAAAGTCGGCATTTATTTAAAGCAATTCTCAAAAAAAAAAAAAAAAAAAAAAAAAAAAGATATAAATTGATGAATTTTTGATAATTATCTTCAGTTATTACCAAGATTGTTGTCAGAGAAGGCGGTTATTTCTTTTCGGGTCATGAAATTTGATTCAAAACCCCAACTTTGACAGCATTTTCTAAAAAAAATTTCTGTTTCAAAAAAAAAAAAAAAAAAATGATTGCATGGTTTTTGAATAAAAGAATGTTCCAATTTGATACTTTTGCAAACAAAAATGAATTAAAAAATAGATCACAAATTAGCAACTTTGAATTTGAAAAAATACTAGAAAATAGCTTGAACTCTTATGTTTATGGTTTTTTTTTAGCCAAATATAAATATGAGACCATTACAAAGGACCTCAAGACAATTTCCCTGTATGTTCTTGTGGTATTCGGCTCCTGTATAATTATCAGATAGACACACAAGTGTATAAGTATTTCTATACTTGTATTGAGAGTACGATTTTTGAATTTATTTAAATATTTTACTTGATAAAAAAAAAAAACTATTTTTTTTAAATTAGCAAACAAATGGGCTACAGTAAAATAATTCAGGATTTCTGCAGCTCTGGGGCAATGAAGACTAATAAACAGACTAACATGTAAGAGAAAATTCAGAAAATGGAAGAAATAACGAAAACATTTGTCAAAAATTTATCGCAAATTAGCAACCCTTTTTTTTCTTTTTTTTTTCCAACTAAGAAGTGATAAGCGAATAATGGGGACTCTGCAGACGATAATAATGATCATAATAAAAGAAATAAAACGAAAAAGTTTAAAGTAATTTTATTTTATGCATGTCTGGAGTACAAAGAACTTATAGTTACTGATTAAAAAAAAAAAAAAAAAAAAAAATCTAGAATTTTTGAAATCAGCGTTACATCTTTTTTTAGGTCATAAGCAACGAAACAATTGTCAGTAAAATTACATTATTGCATTTAATTATAATTACTCATGTCCAATTTAACATTATATTCTTTTTTGCAATAAATACACATACTCATGTATCATATTCACAGTACCCTAGTACAAATGATTTTCGAATTTATTTGAAGGTTTTAATTGATAAAAACTAATATTTATTAACTTCTTCGCAGCAAAATTTTAAAACTTTTAGAATCTTTTTTTTTATTTTTTATAAAAGAGTTTTCTTAATTTAATCTCAGAAATATTTCGGTTAAATACAGATTTACATTTTAGCGTACATGTATACGCGATTCTTGACTCGAAGTGGTTAAGCTGGCAAGTAACTGTAACGTGATGGTAAATATTTCGAACTTCCCAGTTTTGGGACAATGATGCAAACAATCAAATAAATATGTAAAGCAAAAATTAAACTAATCGGATGTGGCAATCCCAAAATTTTCTTCTATCTCCTATACGTTAATATTTCTTAAAAAAAAAAAGAAAAAGAAAAAGAAAAGAAAGAAAGAAAGAAAAAAAAAACATGGCAGCATTACTGGTTAGGTAAATTACACCAAAACCTAAATAGCAGCAACTTATTTGAAGTTCTAACTGAATCTGAAATTTGATGAAAATCGATGTATTAGTATTTGAGATAGAACTATCGCAGACATCAAAATAAAAAAAAAATTGGATAGAAGCTCCACCTACTGAGCGATTTATACTAAAAATCTAAAGAATACTAATTTATATCTGGGAATAACTGAATCTAAAATTTGATGAAAATCCGTGCATTAGTTCCTGAGATACAGCTATTGCAATAATCATGAATAATACCGCATAGCAGCGCCACCTATTGAGCGGTTTACTCCAAAAAATGCAGAATACTTATTTATATCAGGCACTTGCTGAATCTGAAGTTTGATTAAAATTCGTGAATTAGTTCCTGAGATAGAGCTATTGCGATAATCATGAATAATACCACCTAGCAGTGCCACCTGTTGTGCAATTTACATCAAAACGTAATCAGAATTATATTGTATCAAGAATTAACAGTATCTGAAGTTTTATGAAAATCCCTTCATTAGTTCTTCAGAGATAGCTATTGTGGAAATCGTGGAAAAAGCAGCATATCAGCGCCACCTGTTGGGCGATGTACATCAAAAAGTAATCAGATCCAGTTTTATATCAATGTCTAACTGAATCTAAAACTTTTAGAAATTCCATGCATTAGTTCTTGAGGTAGAGCGCCTACGAAATGCATGTCATATACAGAACTGACAGACAGACTCACAGACAGAAATTTTCTAAAAACATGTTTTTTGAAATCTCTGATCCCTGAAACATGTAATTCCGTCGAAAACTGGAATTTGAAAATTTTCACGTACCCAATACTTTTTTTGCAAAGTAAAAATATAAAGATTTTAAAAAAGTAGTGAGATCGCTTCTTATCGCATTACCCGGATGTGATATCGTTTTGTTTTCTCTCTTTCTTTCTTTCTTTTCGTATAGGAAGTGATAAGTAGAGCCTGCATACGATAAAAATCGATAATAAAAGAAAGAAATAAAAGAGTTAAAGATTTTCTTTTATGTACGTGCTTTATTTACTCAGTGTTTATTATCATCTTTCAGATAGATATATATCTGAGGTTGAACGAACTTGGTAAAATTTTATTGACAAAAAATTGGTGCTTATAACCGGAAACGAACCAAAAACTAAAAACTAAAAAAAAAAAAAAAAAAAAAAATTAAATAAATAAAATGTATTTTTTTTAATTTGCGGAACATAAAACTAGAATTGAACCTATTTATTTTTTTTCGGTTCTAAAACTAAACCAACAACACAATTTAAGTTCAGATTCCGTAATAGATCCAAAATTATTTTTCGGCTGCATAATCAAACTATTATAGCATATTTATTTTTTAAATTTCAAATTTTGAGTCTTAGTTAAAAATTAATCAAAATACAAGCCATTGAGTTAGCTTGCTTCTAATAGCTAACATTCTAGTTAAAGTAATAAGGAATCATTTATACTGAAAAAAAAAAAAAATCAAATTTCCATAAATGAAAATATTTATTGCCTAAAGATACTGATGAAACATTGAAGTTGAAATTTAGAAGGAAGTTAATTGAATATGAAAATCTTCTATATTAAAACAGAATATTTGTAAAGTTGTAGAAATGCCTAATGCAGAAAAAGAGAGAAAGAAAAAAAAAAACTGAATTTTGCAATTAACTTTTACGTTAAAAAAATAAAAATACT
The DNA here is from genome assembly GCA_964019185.1 of Maratus speculifer. Classification (NCBI taxonomy): domain Eukaryota; kingdom Metazoa; phylum Arthropoda; class Arachnida; order Araneae; family Salticidae; genus Maratus; species Maratus speculifer. Next base: position 117,654,774 of record OZ025301.1, read on the forward strand.
AATTCTGCAATTAACTTTTATGTTTAAAAAAATACTAGACTAGTCAGACTTCCATCTAAATAAATTTTTATTCATAAATGATATTCAGTTTTACTTTGGAAATTATCTTTATAGTAGTTAACTTATCAAATCCGCATAACACATCGGAAATAGTTAGAGCAGTTTTCCCAAGTAAGTAAGTGATAAAGCGGGGAAAGTTGTTTTACAGTTAACATGAAGCAGGACAATAAGGTTTTGGTAATATAAAATAATAACATAGTAATAATTTTTTATAATTTTTCTTTTCTTTTCGAGCTGAATTAAAATAAATATATGAAAATTCGCCATTAAACACCATGTACTTTGTATGTTTTCTAATTTGTTTTTTATTTTATTATTATTTATTTTTATTTTTTTTTTTATTTTTTATTTTTTGCTTCTGATACTGAGACTAGAATTTCTAATTATGATAATCGAAAATATTGAGTAATAAGGAATAAAAATTAAATAGATTTAATAACAGTGGTAATAAAAAAAAAAGAATAAATTTTGAATAAAAATAGAATAAGAATTATGATGAAAAATGTTTAGTTTGTAGTACAGATGCTTTCTGTTTATTTGCTTTTGTTTGCAAATGAGATTTCTAAACTTCAAAATTTAAACTAGAAATATTAGTTACAATTATTGTTATCATTTTTATTTATTTTAGTAAATGTCTTCTTAAAAGTTGAATATTTGTGGTTTCCTTAAAAGTCAACAAATTACAGATAATAATACTAATGTAAGTAATGGGTTCATATAAACATGAATATAGTTGTTAATACAATCCGCTCACATGAAAAAAAAAAACTTCAAAAAAGGGTAAAACAGTTGAGTAAGTATTATCATCGATCATCGATTTACGTATAAAGAAAAAAATGTAATAATATTCCCAGTCATATTCGCCTTATATATATATATATATATTATTTAATATCTTTTTTAAGTAAAAATATTTCCAATTTATGATAGTATTTTTTTTTTTTTTTTGACAAGAAAAAAATGTGTGTTTTTTCTCTTGTTATACATTAATTAACATTTCTCCCAAACAAAAATCTGCCAGATCTATGAACTTTAACTTCCACCTTCGCTTTTTTTGCTGGAGACTGATTCTTCAATTTCTGTTGATAAAAAATTTATTTTCCTAACTATATAAAACTACGCAAACAACATTATCATTTTAACATAAAAAAGAAAGAAAAAAGAAATAACTGTCTGACAATAAAAAAAAACCCCTGTCACCTTTCCATTATTATTATTTTTTTCCTTGTTATACATTATTTAACATTTACTGCTAAGGAAAATCTCTCCGATCTGTGAACTTTAACTCCAACTTTCACCTTTTTTTTTTGCTTGGAAGCCTGCTATTCAATTTCTGTTGAGAAAAATATATTTTCTAAACTATATGTAGCAACTAAACGAATATCATCCTTATTCTAACATTTCTAACATTAAAAAAATAAACTCTTTGGCAATAAAAGGTTATAAAAATCTCAATCCCTTTTCCATTATTATTCTTTTCCTCTAGTTATGCATTATTTAACATTTTTTCCAAATAAAAATCTCTCCGATTTAAGAGCTTTAACTTGTACTTTCACTTTTTGCTTGAAGCGTGCTTTTCAACTTATGTTGATAAAAAATTTATTTTCTAAACTATGTGTAAAAGCAACGCGACGCAAAATCATCATGATTCTAACATTAAAAAAAATTAGTAAAGACAGTAAAAAAAGTTAGTAAAATACCCAATCGCCATTCCATATGATTTTTCTCGCCTAGCTATACATTATTTAACATTTTTTCTCAAATAAAAATCTCTCCTATACACTTTTATTGGTATTTTTTTTTTTTTTTTTTTTTTTTTTTAATTTTTGCTGACGAAAAATTTATTCGCTGAACTATGTTTAAAAACTCACAAATATCGTCATGATTCAAACATAAAGAAAAAAAATGACAATAAGAAAGTTAATAAAACACCCCATGGAGGATTGAGATAGGTGGAGGCATGGAGGAAGAATATACTGGAGGTGAACTATAATGATTTGATTGATGCCAAAAATGTAACCCTACATTAAGTCACATTAAGTCCAAACAAAACCACGTGCTTTGATTTGCCTATGTATTCAAACCGGTTAAAACCCGTATTTGATTGCTCTTGTTTTTTATCGTCGAATTTTTTATTAGACGGCGCTTCACAGGTAAAAATTTCTTTGATTATTTAATTATATGTGTTTTAAATATCAAAATAGAAAATCTTTTAACATTTTTCTTGAAAAGATAACATCATTTTGCTAATATCTGAAAATCGTTTGCAATCAGAAATCTGTATTTTAGATTAATATTTATTAGTACTTATGTTTTCATACATGATTTTAAAAGAATGTTTTCATTATTGTATTTTAAATATTATTTAAATGCAATTATTCATATGTAACAAAACAAATTTCTTTTTATATATTCATCTTGATTTTTTTTTAATCCCTGAATTATTTATTTAGAATAAATCTATTTGTAATATTGAAACCCTGTATTTATGCTTCATTTTTCGCATTTAAATGCGATTAATCTTAAAATATGTGTAATTTATTTTCTAATAATTTTAAAAACATGATAAGAATCGAAATTTTTACTGCGTGAAAATCAGCTCATTTATTTTACAGCTCTCAAATTTTATTATGCTTTATATCTGTTGTTTTTAGGTACTTTCGTAATTATGTAAATACGTAGCACCTATAGTTGTCGTTCAGTCCATCCGTCTGTCTGTCCATTTGCATATAACAACGCAAAAACTACCCAACCGAATCGTTTGAAGTTTAAAATACATAATTAATACATAATTTTGTCAAGTTATTTCAAATTTAAGATAGATCAATCATGCATAGATGAATTACAGGGACAATCAAAAGTATCCCGTTACATTACGGTCAAGGGGGGGGGGGGGTTCAAATGCATTTTAATCATTTGAAATTTAAAACAAATAATTATTACATAATTTTGTCGTGTCATTTTAAATTTTATAGAAATTGGATGCATAAATCAATTACAGGAACAATAAAAAATATTCCATGACATTACGGTCAATGGGAAAAAAAGTTTCAAATGCATTTTAATGGTGTTAAACTAATTCAAACATAATAAAACTGACATGAACCTATGAAGTATGTATATACTAAAATATACATTCTGTACAATCTGTGATGCAAAGAATATTTGTTTTTAAATTACAGGAGCACACAAAAGTATTCCATTACATAAAGCTGTACGGAGAAACATTGTTTTTGGGGCGTGTTTTAATTACATTGAACTATTTAGCATTTTATGAATATGATATACTTTGCTGAGGTGTAATAAAAATTACTTCCTGTACATTTACAGGAACACAAAGATTTCTACTACTATAATGTAACCGAAATACTGTCTACTATATCAGCAAGATCTGAATATTTTAAAAACTTCGTTATCGTACGAACGCACCTCATTTGTTACGCTTCACGTGTAATTTCCAACTTGTTTATTAATTGTTTCTCAAAATTTTTTATTGATAATGCTGTTATTTTGAAGAAATAAAATTTTTATATTTGTCAAAAATTGTTCTTATTAATGTAAAGCATGACTATTATATGCTAACAATATTTGTTTTAAAACATGTTTTGGAATTTTTTAATAACGTTGTAAGTATTAAAATTAGCTCTGTTTCAGGCGGAATACTGTTTATGTGTCGGATTCGAATTCAAATATTAGCGGTTCAGATCGATAAAAAAACATTTATGTTGGATTCCGATTTGAATAGAATTTTCATGTTGAGGTAAAATACACAACCCGACCCATTCAAGGATCTAGTCTCGCTGCAAATTTAACATACATTTTTATTTGTGCAGCTTTAAGCGTTGAGCAAATAAGCAAAATTATAATATCACTTTTTTTTATAATGTTGCAATATTATAATTTTTCAACATTACAGTTTAAGCAACATTATATCATTTTAAACACTCTTACTTTCCTTTGCGTGAAATTTTATATCATCACGAAAAATATTGAAAAAGCCCGGTCTTAAACTATATTGAGCTACACTCTTCACATTTTGAATATGTCTATACAGGGTGTTTCAAAGTTATGCATCAGAAATGTAAAGGCAATTAGCGGGAACATTAATGAGCAGATTTGTAAAGGAATGTGGGTGCGGAAATATAGCGTTGAGGAGAATCACTGAATAATTTATGTCTATTTCACTATAATTTAGTAACATATTTTGGCCGCTAAAAGCTCCCAACCATATATCATTATCCCCATAAACGAAATTCTTTTGAGTGGTTCTTTAAATAAATAATAAATGTTTAACAAACGCCATATTCTACAAAATGCTTGTTATACTGCCGCTTATAAATGCATATCAATTTCTTTATGTTTTAAATGGTCTAACGTCATTGAAATGAACTTGAAACGATTTTTCCCATTGACCATAATGTAACAGAATACTTTAGGCTGTCTATGCAAATGAACTATAATTTCTACACATTTCCTTTTCAATAGCGATCACGGTGTAGTACACGTCAATAACATATAAAAAATGCTACGAGCATCAGAGTTTATTTACAAGAGTTAGAACTCGGCCACACAAGGCCGGAGTCATAAACGTTTTTCATCTGCGTTACAAAGTATTAACCAGTGAAAAAAAAATCCCGCGTTAAGCATAGATTATAAAACACTATCCAAATTTCCTTAATTCTTTAACAAAACTTCGTTATTCAGGGAAATAGGTGTTACTGCCCATAACCAAATATGTATTGCAATAATTCTGAACGGCTCTGTATTTGATTTGTCGGTATATATATACACTATATCATGGAGAAATTTAGTTTAGCAAAAAAAATGCCTAGCTGGATGAAATTTTTCTTTTGGCAGTTTATACGAATAGATGTAAAACATACTTCAATACTTTTGTTCAGCCCTGCAGTTTACCTAGTACCTTTATTACACGAAAGTATTTTGCTAAAATTAATTATATAAAAAAATAAATAAAAAATGTTAATCAAACAACAATACTCTTTAAACTATTTAAATCATATTTCCAGAAATTGTCATCCTTAAACAAACCTGTATCCAGTTCTTTGCGTGACCCTGTATATCATTTAATCAATATTCTACAAACATTTCACGATAAACTAAATGCGAATCGACGTAAAAATGCAAAACTTTTTTAAAAACAAACCTTTAAGTAAATTACACTCACATTCAGTAACTTTTCCGAGTTCTTTTGAGTAACCCTGTATATCTTAATTGTGTAAGTATTATAGCATTTATGCACACCATATAATGTGAATACATTTAGTGACACTTAAAAGCGCATATCATAATTAAAAATGCCTTTCATCCATGGAACAGTTACCATGCGTAATATACAGTACTTCGAATAGAATATGCTTTTTGAAGTCTTTTGTGTGTCCCTGTAAATGCTATGCACTTCGTATTATGCGTGAAATAACTCATATTAAGTCTCAGCGACGTATATCAATTTGATTACACATGATACCATTTACCATCGTTAAAATATTTCGCAAACAATTTCCTCCTTTATTATCATGTATTAGAATTATTTTGTGTGGCCCTGTAAATGAATAACTATTCTTTTAGCTGCATATTTTAATGTGCTTTTTGTAGATGCAAATAAATGTGAATACGTTTGTCCGGCCGCAACATCTTTAAAATTAATTTAAAACGATTTTTCCCCATTGGCCCTAATATAATCGAAAACTTTTGACTGTCCCTGTAAATGAACTAATCGTGGTAGAAACTTCATTTTTAATAGGGTTTGTGCTTGTGTAAACTTCAATAACATGGTAAAATTTCTTTGCATTCCGAGTATATTTACGAGAGTTAGAGCGCGGACAGACGGACAGACAAAACGAATGCATAAACATTTTTCAATTTTGTTGAAAAGTGTTAATAAAAATTACTGTAAAAAGAAAACTTTTAATAATACAATTTTTAGTTCGTATCAAACGTTTTCAATTTCTTATTTAATTTTAATTTGAAATTTAATAATAATAATGACATTTAATAATAATAATAATAATAATAATTTCCCAATTTCAATTATTTTAAAAGTAAACATTTCTTTTAATAAATAATAATAGAACAAAGACCATTTTAAAAATTTCCTATTTCTTCTAAAAAAATGCTCCAGCTGTAATTCATTTCTTTCAATAAATAATAATAGAACAAAGACCATTTTAAAAATTTCCTATTTCTTCTAAAAAAAATGCTCCAGCTGTAATTCATTTCTTTCAATTCGTCTTAATATTACAAAATCCCTTCCTTTTTTGGAAGCTTTCCAATTTTCCACGTGCTTTTGTTTGGTACACTAAAATTTGAGCGATAAATGGATTCACATTGCAAACCCTTTTTTAAGGCTTAGTTCACCTCCACCTATCTTCTTCCTCCATGGGTGGAGGTGAAGTAATTCTCAAAAAAGATTTGCAATATGAATCCATTTATCGCTCAGATTTTAATGTTCCAAACAAAAGGACGTGGAAGGAATTTTGTATTATAATACCAATTGAAAGAAATGAATTACAACTGAGGCATATTTTAAGAAGAAATAGCAAATTTTTAAAATGGTCTTTGTTCTATTATTATTTATTAAAATAAATGTTCGCTTTTAAAATAAAATAAATTGGAAAATTAGAAATAATTAAATGTCAAATTGAAATCAAATAAGATATTGAAAACATTTGATGCGAACTAAAAATTGTATTACTAAAAGTTTCCTAATTTAATGGTATTTTAAATACTTCATAACGTAGATGAAAAATGTTTATGACCTAATAATTGCATGTAAATAAATATTTAAAATATAATGATGAAAACATTCTTTTAAAATCATGTATGAAAACTTAAGTAATAAATATTAATCTAAAATATAGATTTCTGACTGCAGACGATTTTAAGATATTAACCAAAAAATTTTATATTTTCAAGCAAAACGTTAAAATAATTTTCTATATTGATATTTAAAACACATATGATAAAATAATTAATAAATTCTTACCGGTGAAGCGATAGATTAGTTCTTTAAAAAAAAAATAATAGCAAAAAAATACGTGTTTAAACCTGTTTCAATTGATAGGCGTGTTAAAGCACGTGGTTTTGTTTGTACTTAATGTGACTTAATGTAGGGTTACATTTTTAGCATCACCCCCAGAGATAATACTTCCCCTCCACCTATCTCATTCCTCCATGGCTTGGAAGCCTACTCTTCAATTTCTGTTGACAAAAATATATTTTCTAAACTATATATAGCAATTAAACGAGTATCATCCTTATTCTAACATTTCTAACATTAAAAAAATAAATTGTCTGGCAATAAAATGTTATAAAAACCTCAATCCCATTTTCATTATTATTCTTTTCCTCTAGTTATACATTATTTAACATTTCTTCCAAATAAAAATCTCTCCGATTTAAGAGCTTTAACTTGTACTTTCACTTTTTTGCTTGAAGCGTGTTTTTCAACTTATGTTGATAAAAAATTTATTTTCTAAACTATGTGTAAAAGCAACGCGATACAAAATCATCATGATTCTAACATTAAAAAAAAAAATTATGACAGTAAAAAAAGTTAGTAAAATACCCAATCGCCATTCCATATTATTTTTCTCGTCTAGTTATACATTATTTAAAATTTTTTCTCAAATAAAAATCTCTCCTATAAACTTTTATTGGTATTTTCTTTCTTTTTTTTTTTTTTTCTTTTTTTTTCTTTTTTTTTTTTTTTTTTTTTTTAAGATTGTTTTGTAATTTCTGCTGACGAAAAATATATTCGCTGAACTATGTTTAAAAACTCACAAATATCGTCATGATTCAAACATAAAGAAAAAAAATGTGACAATAAGAAAGTTAATAAATCACCCAATCACCTTTCCATTATTATTTTTTTTCCTCTGGTTATACATTATTTAATTTCCTCCAAATGAAAATCTCTCCGATCTGTGAACTTTAACTTCAACTTCCACTTTCACTTTCTTTGCTTGGAAGCCCTCTCTCTCTTCAAGTTTGCTGTGGCTGTCCCCGGCCCAGTTACCTGTCAGTGCCCTGTTTCGAAGGGTCATCAGGCTGCAGTAAAGTGAAAGTCTCCCCTGACACACTGCACTCATTTCTTCCAGGTTGTGTCCATACCTTAGTGTGTGCTCTGTCACTTTTTCCACTCTCACTTTCGAAGCTTATTATTTGTTTTTATTTTATTTTTCGACTCATTTTGTCTGGCTTGTTAGAGAGCAATCTCGCTAATGATATTGTTTGTTTAATTTGCATACGTGCAGATTATTGGTGAAAGCGTCTTGTTTGCAATCTACGATTGATGTTTGTTTTAAAAAGGGGTCGGTAGGTTAGGAGGATAAAGAATTTATGAATAAAAGTGATTTAAATTTTATTAAAATATTGAAAAATGTATAATTGTTTTTTACATTTGCTACTGAGCAAAATTTGAATGTGGCACGTGTTGCATTGGGAAGAAGAAAAAAAAATATTTTTGAAAGATTGCTGTTAAATGAAATTAATAAATAATTTGCAATTAAGCAGAATATAAGATAATATGCAAGTTTCAGTTTTGGTGATTAATGTTATGAAGATACTGTTTAAGTTTGTTTATTTTTTCTTATTATGGTCTGTAATTTTTTTTTTCCTCTCACTTTCTAAGTTTCTTCTGTTTTTATTTTATTTTTCGACTCATTTTGACGGGCTTGTTAAAAAGCAATCTCTCTAATGATACTGTTTGTTTAATTTGCATACATGCAGGTTATTGGTGAAAGCGTCTTGTTCGCAATCTAGAATTGATGTTTGTTTTAGAAGGGGGTTGGTAGGTTAGGAGGATGAAGAATTTATAAGTAAAAGTGATTTAAATTTTAGTTGAATACTTGTCTTTTGCATTTGCCTTTGAGTAAAATTTCAGAAAGAAGAAAAAAAAAAGATTTTTGACAGACTGCTGTTAAATAAAGTTAATAAGTTCGATAAAAATATATTAAATAATAATACTAATCAGTTCAATAAAAAATAGATAATATACAAGTTTAAATTCAGGTGATTAATGTTAATGAAAATACTGTTTACATTTTTTTCTTAGTACGCTCTGTCATTTTTTTTCTCTCTTATTTTTTAAGCTTATTTCGTTATTATTATTATTTTTTTTTCTTCACTTATTTTGTCTGGCTTGTTAAAGAGCAATCTCTCTAATGATATTGTTTGTTTAATTTACATACGTGCAAGTTATTGGTGAAAGCATCTTGTTTGCAATCTAGGATTGATGTCTGCCTTATAAAGGAGATGTAGTTTAGGAGGGTAAAAAATGTGTAGGAAAAAGTGGTTTAAATTTTAGTGGAATTGTGAAAAGATCTTTTTCCATCTTTGCGACTGAGTAAAATCTGAATATTGCACAGGTTGTAACAGAAAGAAGAAAAACAATTCAGAAATTTCATGTTAAACGTAGCAAATGATATGCGTTCGTACTATAACGAAGTTTTTAAAATATACAATACTATGGATACAGTACAGTACCCGACATCTTTCGTGTGTCCCTGTAAATACTATGCTTTCTGTTTTGCAGGAATTAATTTGTAGCTAGACTCAGCAACGTATATCAATTTCATGAAATGTGAAATTGTTTAATATAATTAAAACGCGCTTCAAACAATGTTTCACTTTATATAATTATATAATAGCATACTTTTGCGTAGAACCGTAAATTAATAAAAAATATTCTTTGCATCACAGGTTGTACAGAATGTATACATCAGTATATATTTCATAGATGCATGTGAATTTTATTATGTTCAAAAGAGTTTAATAACATTAAAATACACTTGAAACTATTTTTTCCCATTCGCCGTAATGTAACGGAATACTTTTGATATCCCCTGTAATTGAGCTATACATCCGATTTTCATAAAATTTGAAATGACTCTACAAAATTATCCAGCAATTATATATTTTAACTTTCAAGCGTCTGGGTTGGGTAGCTTTTGTGTTGTTACATGTGGACAGACGGACAACATAACAATAAGATGTCCCTTCAGGTGCATTTGAAATTTTGTGTTTCCAATGGTCAAAAACTGCAATTCGTCCCAGAACTCTATAATGTCTACCCCCTCCCCCCTCGGAGCCACAGAAATCCCTTTGGGAGAAAAGTATCTAAACACTGTTATCACCTCTCTGCTGAGATTACGTTTTCAAATATATTATGTGCTTTCCAAACTGCAACGTTACCTTCCACCTTATTATATACTGACGTTTCGATACCATATTCTGATCGTGTTGAAAAGTGTTTCATAATCATTGCTTCTGTTTTCAGTGTATTGGAAAATTTTTCATAATCTATGTTTGAACGCATGATTTTTCTTTTTTTATTACATCAGTGTTAAGTAAAGAAAATGTTCGAAAGCTTTCTGGGAATAGATTTGTGTGTGAGCGTGTCCACTCTGTTCCTTTCTCTATTCTGGTTTCAGTGTGTCAAAAAAGGTTTCATAATCTATGCTTAATGCATGATTTTTCTTCCTTGTTACATCAGTGTCATGTAAAAAAAAATGTTTGAAAACTTTCTGGGAATCGATTTGTGTGCCTGTGCCCAACCTGTTCCTCTCTCTATTCTGGTTTTAGTCTGTTGGAAAATGTTTCATAATCTATGTTTGAACGCATGGTTTTTCTTTCTTGTTACGTGAGTGTCGAGCAAAGAAAACGTTCGAAAACTTACTGGGAATCGATTTGTATGTGTGTGCCCACCTTTCCCTCTCTGTTCTCGTTTCCATCGGACGCAATTGCCTGTGTGAATATAGAGAACGCGGAGAGCTGGGTCGATAGTTCGTTGCACCCCGACCTAGAAACGGGGAGGCATTTTGCGTCATCCCCACATGACCTCCACTTTCACTTTCCGTAGCTCAGTTTTCCCTTCAACCCTTTGCACCGACTTTCGCTGCTCTCTCTTATCGTCTGCTCGCTTTTGGTATCGTTTGGAGAGGATGGCGAAACGACCGCTTCCAAAACTCGGTTGTTTGTCGCGAAATAAGTGAAAGTTAATAATCACTGGGTTATTTTTAGTGGGAGTGTGTAAACATTTTTCGTCAATAAAGAAGGGTAAACAGTAATAAATTCATATATGCTCTCCCCCGCATTTTCCTAGAAGGAATTTCCGCAGCTCTAGGGTGGTAGGGCAGTTCCGCAGCTTGGGGAATTTTCATTGCAAGTTTATTAATAAGCAACAACAATACACCAAAAAAGATCCTCCCCCGACCCCTCCTCTGCACTTGAATTCGTCACTGGAGATAAATAAAGTCGATATATGCATAATTACTTTTCTTTTTTTCTTTCCTTTTTTTTTTTTTTTTTTTTTTTTTTTTTATAGAAGTGGTAATATATTGATATATATATATATATATACTCAGACAGAAAATAATAATAGTATTTAAAGTGGCTTTTGTGATTTTTTTTTTTTTTTCATTTAAAAGAAGAGGGCTTGAGAGAGCCAAATGAATCTCTTCTTTCTTTACACTCCTGTAAGGTTTTCTCGAAAAAATATTTCCCCCCGCTCAACAACGCGAAACATTCTGAAATTTATAAGCTTGGTGTATTTCGATTCAAACTGCTTATTTTCCGATTTATTTTTGAATTCATTTTTGCTCTCAAATACACCAAACTTTCAAAATCTCTTATTTGGAAAGTGCACAAGGTGCCGTGATTGTCGATTCTTTGATAAATGCAGAAAATATTGCAAAAAAAGCAATCAAAAACGGCATTTCGAACGATTTTTCCCAAGCGGGAGATCTGGGAACTTAAAAAAGGGGTCATACTGATAAGGTAATTGTTTATAACTCAAATTCTAATGAATGGAGCGTAAAAAGACATCACACGGCACTTCATGCGTCCCTTCAAGAATCCCCTCAGCAAGTTTCATGTTTCTACTTTTAAAAATGTGCCTGAAATTGTATCGGAAAATTTCGAGTTGTTGAAGGTGGAAAAGCGTTTTTTCGAATACACCCTTAAAAACAATACATTTTCTGCACTACACTCTCACTTATGCCGTGGCTCAGTTTCCCTTCAACCCTTTACACGACTTTCACTGCTCTTATCGTCAGCTCTCTCCTGGTATCGTTTGGAGAGGATGGCGAATTTATTTGTTATTTATTTGGATAACATACATCCGACTTGTGTGCTCGACATGAAAGCCTGCTTATAAGTCATCGTCAATATACAAGGACGAGATAGCACAAGGAAATTTACAATACAGGAGAATTATAACCAGGAGTTCCACACAAAGTGTGTGCGCAATGGAGCCAGCGGGAATCGAACTCACAACCTCCAATTTACAGAGCAACTCTCCATCCAACACTCCAGAGCGGCGTCTTAACCACTCGGCCACGGAACCCAGGATGGCGAAACGATAATGATTCTTCCAAAACTCGGTTGTTTGTCGCAAAACAAGTGAAAGTTAATAATCACTGGGTTATTTTTAGTGGGAATGTGTAAGAAAATTTTTCGCCAATAAAGACAGGGATAAACAGTGCTAAATTTATGTATGTTCTTCCCCCGGCTTTTCCTGAGAAAAATTTCCGCAGCTCCAAGGAGGTAGGACAGTTCCGGAGCTTGGGGAATTTTCATTGCAAGTTTATTAATAAGCAACAACAACAAAATCTGTAATTAGAAAAATGCGATATAACTGGAAGATCCTCCCCCGATCCCCTCCCTTTTCCCTGAATTCATCACTGGAGATAAACATGATCGAATTTATATAAAATTACTTTTATTTATTTTTGTTTATTTATTTATTTTTCCCAGACGATAGATGTAACATCGGTGACAGAAAATAATAGTAGTTTTTTTTTCGCGGTTTTTGTGATTTAAAATATTTTCTTCATTCAGAAAAAAAGGGGGGGTGGGGTGCTTGAGCGAGTCACATGAGTCCTTCCCTTTCCTACACAGCGGTAAAGTTGTATTTGAAGTGTGTTTTTCGATTCAAACTCCTTATTTTCCGATTTATTTTTTAATTCATTTTTGCTTTCATATGCATCAAACTGGCAAATTGTCTTATTTAGAAAGTACACAAGGTACCGTGACTGTCGATTCTTTGATAAATGCAGAAAATATTGCAAAAAAAGCAATCAAAAATGGCATTTTGAACAGATTTTTCCGAAGCGGGAGATCTGTGAACGAAAAATGTGTCATACTGAAAAGATAATTGTTCATAAATCAAATTCTAATGATTGGAGTGTTAAATGACATCACACGGCACCTTGTACGGCTCTTCAAAAATCCTCTCAGCAAGTTTTATGTTTCTACTTTTAAAAATGTGTCTGAAATTGTATCGGAAAATTTCGAGCTGTTGAAGGTGGAAAAGCGTTTTTTCGAATACACCCTTAAGGCCCTGTTCTCGCTCGAGGAAACGCTCGCGAGCTAATGCTATTCCTATGGGGAAGCATTTTTCTAATAACTCTTTCGCATTTTGACATTTTTGAATAATTTTTTTTGCATTGGATAGCTGAGGTGCATGCCTACAGCGCACCTTTTTTACTTTTTCGATTTTGGTTGCAGATATTTTTTACAAAGTTAGTTTCACTTTAAAAATCGGTTTCGAAACTGAAAGTGCTTTTTAAAAAAATATCTGCAACCAAAATCGAAAAAGTAAAAAAGGTGCGCTGTCGGCATGCACCTCAGCTATCCAATGCAAAAAAAATTACTCAAAAATGTCAAAATGCGAAAGAGTTATTAGAAAAACGCTTCCCCATAGGAATAGCATTAGCTCGTGAGCGTTTCCTCGAGCGAGGACAGGGGCCTTAAAGTGGTTCGCTGAAAAAATATTTCTTCCCCTTTCAACAGCCTGAAACATCGACATTTCCCCTTTTTAAACTTCGAAGCAGACACCTCCAGGCATAATTATTGAAATAATTTATAATCAAACAGTTTTTTTATTTTTTATTCTTTTTTTTTTTTTTTTTTTTTTTTTCATTTTTCTAAAAATGAATTAGATTTTGAGTTATAAGCGATTGCTGTCTTGGGATGGCAGTTGTTTTCCTAGCACAAACAATCATTTCATCAAGTTCACGGCTAAAATTTTAGAATTAATTGAAACTCAATTCGCATATTGAAACTCAATCAATCTGCCAAGTCCCATTTTGATGGAAAACACTTGAAAATCGATTTTTAGCGGTTAACTCGTAGACTTACTATTGTGTTTTCTTGCTTTCAGTTCTCATTTTTTTCATAACTTTGAGTGCAGGCAAACACCGTGGTAAACAAACGAGTCATCTGCTAAAATCGGGTTTTCAGATGTTTTCTACTAAGATAATGACTTTGCAGATCGACTGCGTTTTAATATGCGGATCAAGCAGGGTTCTCGCTGTTACTCGCCATTGCGCCAAATTGCGACTAAATTCTTCATTTGGCGAGTAAACAAGCGGTTAGATTCGCCAAATTGCTAGTGCTTAATTTTTGCTTTTTCTTTCTTTTCTTTTCTTTTTCTTTTTTCATACATATGCATATATATGTGCATTTTTAATATATTTCTAGTGGATAGTTGAAATTAGATTAATAACAATCGTTGCAGAAGTAAAACTCCAAAAACATTGGTTATTTTAGAACATATTCAAAAAAAGGAAATACATTAAAAAATTAATTTTTTTTTTTTTTTTTTTTTTTTTTTTTGTGCTACATTACGAATTTATTTTGCTAATACTTTTTTCATTTGGCGAATGTTTTTTATTTTTAATTAGCCAAATTACTAATGTTGGTCAAATGTCAGCGGGAACACTGGGATCAAGTTATAACTAATTCTGAAATTTGGACGTGAATTCGATGAGGTGATAGTGTTTGCTGATGTCTCTTGGTCCTATATAGTTTTTTAATTGAAACACCTCCAAATTGATACGTTTACGAACAAAAATAAATTTGAAAATGAGTCAAAATTAGCAAATTTGTATTTGAAAACAATTTTGATTGTGATAATATTTCATTCCTTATAATATAGGTAATACAAATTTATGTAGCCTCAATAAATAAATAAAACAATTTTTAAAGGTAAATAAATGATATAAAGAAGAAAATATATATATGTACTTTTTATCATTCAAATATTTTAAAACATTACAGTCTTATTTCAAAAATGAAATAAAATAGAGAAAGCAATCAAAGTTAATACACAGGTATTGCCAACGTAAAGAATAAGAGATATAATGGTAATTCCAAGCGAATTTCAAGGATGGAGCAAATGAATTTGCCGAAAAATGTTTATGATTGCATTGTTGAAACAAAAGAAAAGAAAACCTTCTTCATGATATTAAAAGAAAGAAAAGACGTAGTATTGATATATAGCTTTTTAGATTACGTAATAAAGAAAAGAATGCTACGTAGATGTCATACCTAAAACGTAAAGTATAGAGATTATGTTTTTTTTTTTTTTTTTTTCCTTTTCTTTTTCTTTTTTCCCCTCTCTAGCTTCCTTTTCTTCTTCTGCTTTTTTTTTTTTTTTTTTTTTTTTTTTTTTTTTTTTTCAAAGCATTTAGAACCGAAATGTTAAAAAAGTGCCTTTGCATATAATATGAATTGATTATTCATCAAATAATTTACTTCTGGATACTAAAGAAATATAAAGTATTTAGGGTACTACTCTGTTATCCCGTCGACCAATTTCGCCAAATTATACAAATTGCCAAACTAATAGCCAAATTATACATATTGACATAATTTTTATTTTAAATAACGAAAAAAAATAATTAGTAGAATATTAATAAAAATACAAATAAAAAGTCGAAATAAAAATCACTTAATGACATTTTAAACACGTGAATCGCATTTAATGTCATTGAATGTGACATTCACGATCATCCATTATTGGCATTTAATCTTATAGTTTGGCGATAATTTTTTGGTCGACGGGATAACCTAGTAGTACCATATTTAGAATACAGATATAATACACAAACTAATGAAATCATTATTACCTTTTTTTCATATTTCCTATTGCTTTTTTTTACTTTAGTTTCTTTCGCTCTTTTCTTTTTTCTTTTCTTTAGTTTCTTTCTTTTCTTTTTCTTTTCTTTTTTATAAAAAAGGTTCGATGCCAATAAGCCAATAAACGTGGCTCTGTGACATTCATGTTAAAGTACATCATAAAACAGTTGCTAATTTAACAATGAGCAACTACAATTATTTTTATCATTAGTGTTTTGTATGCAATCAAAACTTAATAATTGGGTTTAAAAATACCCTAATTATACTTGAATTTTCTTTTTTAATTAATTTTATTATATACATAGAACAATAATATGTTTGGAATGTATGAAGAAATATTGAATTCAAAGTATTCAAAGTATTATGTACATATATATGTACATAATATGTACATATATATGTACAGTCATATGTACAAAATATAAATTCATTTTACCTTGGAAATTTCTGATCATCATACTAAAAACCGGAAAAGATGATCCTATATAAATTTCCGTATGCCGATTTTGAAAATACTTCTCATATTTTTTGCAGGAAATAACAAAATTTTTCAAAAATACTTAAGACACACGACAAGCAAAAAAAAAAAAAAAAAAAAAAACATTCTTTCGAAAATTTTTTTTTTTTTCCTTCCATCAAAAATTGATGCCAACTTTTTTCCCCTAAACTTTTACTCCATCTTGTAAGATAAAAAAATGAAAAAGAAACGTAAAATAAAAAATAGCTTCGCTGCCATAGCAACGGATCGCGTTTCATAAATAAATTAAACATCACATTGGCAAATTTGCAAAGCTGTGAAATAAAATGAAATATTAATTTATCAATTCCTAACAATTAGAACGCCGGGAAGGTGTCAATTCGACACTGATCACTGGACAAATTCTTGATTTGTATCAAAAAAGTCTTCAAGAAATAAGTTATATATCTGTTGCAATGAAATGAGCTAAAGAAATAAACTAAATAATTTCAAACTATTTTTCTGGTTTTAAATACATTTTATAAAATTTGCGCAAAATTTCCTGGCGTTCTAGTATTATAAGGCTAAATATAACAGTGACTTAATATGAATTGACTCTACTCTAAGATAATTTATATCTGGCCAACATTGAAGTGGAATGTATTTATCATACAGATCTAATAAATAAACTAATAAAATTACGGTTTTTTTTTTCATAATTTTTTTTATTTTCCCGCTTTTTTTAACCCCTTCGTGACAGGAATATTTTATGAAATGTTTAATGTTTTGTCACCGGTTATTAAAAACAGAAATTTGTGCCTTATTAAATCGAGAAAATGCTCCGATTAAGGGTGTATTTCGATTCAAACTGCTTATTTTCCGATTTATTTTTTAATTCATTTTTGCTCTCAAATACACCAAACTTTCAAAATCTCTTAATTAGAAAGTGCACAAGGTGCCGTGATTGCCAATTCTGTGATAAATGCAGAAAATATTGCAAAAAAAGCAATCAAAAACGGCATTTCGAACGATTTTTCCCAAGCGGGAGATCTGGGAACGAAAAAAAGGGGTCATACTGATAAGGTAATTGTTTATAACTCAAATTCTAATGAATTGAGCGTAAAAAGACATCACACGGCACCTCATACGTCCCTTCAAAAATCCCCTCAGCAAGTTTCATGTTTCTACTTTTAAAAATGTGCCTGAAATTGTATCGGAAAATTTCGAGTTGTTGAAGGTTGGAAAAGCATTTTTTCGAATACACCCTTAAATAAGGCAAATTTTACAGTAAAATTTTACTGGTGGGGATTAACAAAGATTCTATTCCAAAGAAGCCTATTTAGCGGCACTGTACATGTCACTCGCCCACAAGGGGTTAAGCATTGATGCTGATAACACAGTAAAAGTAACGCTGCGGCATTCATGTTAATTTTAAAGTATATCACAGAAGAGTTATTAACTAACAATGGACAATTAAAAATATTTTTAAAAGGCTAAGTATAATAATGACTTAATGTGAATTGATTCTACATCAGAAGAATTTATTTACAGGCACTTTAAAAATGTAATTTATTTATTAATACTAAATAGATACTGTAAATAAGTTAATAAGTTTGTTTTTTCAAATTTTCTATTACTTCTTTTTCTTTTCTTTTAAAACACCAGAACCGATAGAGCGAAAGTTGAAAAAAAAAAAAAAAAAAAAAAAAAAAAAAAAAAAAAGAAGAAGAAAGCAAAATTGTTCATTAAATTATGAATAGCTTTGTTGACTTAAAAAGCAACACGAGACAGATTTTTTTAAGGCTGCTCTTAAATCCCAAGGAGCAACTTTTTGACACAAATTTTATTTCATTTTTGTTTGGAAACGTATGAAACGGACATTGTTTTTATTAAGAAACTATACCATTGAAACATGCTTTTCTCTTTTTCGTAAACATAAAAGATCTTTCAGAAAATATCGCCAAAGTGGAAATTTTGAATAAAATTTCAGGATGAGAGGATAAAAATCAATTAGAGAAACATCGTTTCTCTAATTGCTTAATTTATATCCGCAAAAATAGGTTGTCATGGGATGTGAAATCGTTTATAACTCGATAAGTAATTGATTGATCAAAAAAACAGAAAACGCGTTGTGATTTCAAATCGCTTCCATACTGAGGGCTACCAGTTTTGTGCCTTTACGTTTAAATAAATAAATTAATAAATGCGTCAGAAAACCAGATTTTCATCTTAAATTTTACTGATATAACAAGATGATCATCGTTACATCGACACCTAATATTCGACATGAATAAATTCAAAAAAACGATAAGGAAACAAAATTTTATTTGCATTTCATTTGAATAAGCAGCACCATTGGCCTAAAAAAAATTCGACAAAGAAATTAGCATGAAACAGAATCCCAAAGTTATTGCAGTAATATTCATTCCACTTTTGCATGCAGAAAAATGAAAAAAATGAAACACACCGGCAGTCTCCCCCTTCCTTCCCTCTAGGCTAAATCAGGATCTAGGTTAGGAGGCGAAACTCTCCCGGAGTTCGATGACCGAGAACGCGGCACGAGCTCTTGTTACCATAGCAACCGACTAACAGGCTATAGTGGAGAAAGAGGGATTTTCATGGGAATTTAGTTCGAAACCCCTTTAATTCGAACTCCCCCTGACCTAATCGATTGATACGCTACTGAAGACGAGGTTACTAAGGGAAACAAAAGGACGGAATGTGTTTGATAGAAATGTTCGTAAACATTGATCTGTTGTAGTAGAATAAGCGAAGAGGGAAAACAAGATTATAGGCACGGCCGAAACTGGGGGGGGGGGGGGGGGGGGCATGTGCCCTGGGTGCCAGAACGAAAAAGTGCTAAATAAAGATTTTATGTGTCGACTTTTCTCACGTCTATGTTTAAAAACCGTCCTATCTGAGATACGACAAAGCATCGATGAATCTAAGGATTATATGGCATAAGGATCCTGTATAAAGCGGAATTTCTTTCAACTATTTTCGATTCCATTTGCAAAAAAAAAAAAAAAAAAAAAAAGAAAGAAAGAAAAAAAAGAAAAGAAAAAAAAATAAATATTTGACGAAACGGATTACGTAGTTCAGTATTACATATTTTATGATTACATATTTTAAATTGTAAATTAAGTCGGCTATTAAAAAAATAGTAAGATTATCTTTGTGACTATACTTTGCGCAGTAGGGGGGGAGGGGGGGGTGCCAAAATCCATCTTTGTCGGGGGTGCAATAAAGGCTAGTATCGGCCCTGAGGTAACGCGTATTCACAATATTTGTGAGAGATCTTACAATTTTTTGAAGAGAAACATTAAATACCATATATACACTGAAAAAAAAGGACGATTTTACGAATATTGTACTGGTAATCCGGATGTCGGTACAATTCACTATTTTTTAAAGGAAAAATTCCCGTAAAATCCACAAAAGTTTATTCCTTTACTGATAAAAACAACTTTTCTGGAATTTACGAAAAATTTTCCGTTAAACAACAGTAAATTGTACTGGCACCACGATTACCAGTACAATCTCCGTAAAACCGGCCTTTTTTTTTACAGTGTATTCGTGTATAAGTCTCTCCCCCCCCCCCCCCCCACTCCTCCTCCTCCCAATTCTTAAGCAAAATTTTGAAAAAAAAAAAAGTATTTTTGTGTATAAGTTGAGCCACATTTCTGGTCGTATAGAAAACGATTTGAAAAAAAAAAAAATAATAATAAACCCATAGAATTTATAATTTTTTTTTTTTTTTTAGTTTTTAATTAGATTTTTTCCCATTTAGTGTTTTAAAACAGCATAATTATGTGAAACTGAAGAAGCCTAAACTATTTGAAAACATATTCACATTAATTTAATGATATTTAAAAAGAAATATTCTTCTAAAAATCTGTTTAAGTCTTATTTACAAGAATAGCAACTTCTTAGGCAACTAAAACATAATACTTCTTTGTATTGTAGGATTTTTAGGAGAAAACCCTAAAAGCATTCTCATGTTTAATTCCCCTGCTCTAATCGATTGATACACTACTGAAGATGATGCTACTAAGGGAAACAAAGTGTTTGACAGAAATGTTCGTAAACATTGATCTGTTGTAGTAGAATAAGCTAAAGGGGAAAATAAGATTTATAGGTGTTTCGTAACAGCAATGTTTATTAGAGATCCTACAATTGTTTGAAATGAAAATCTAAGGAAGTGTAATCGCAATACAATTTGCATAAACAGAAACATATAAATAAAAGCTTTCATTTGGAAATCTGGTTCATACAACAGAACATACGTTAGAAAAATCTGGTTCATATTATAATAGAACCTCGATTTTTTTAAGTAATAGGGACCGGCCATCTTTCGGAAAATCGAAATTTTTCGATAATTGAAAATATTTCAATTTTAAGATTAAGATTCCTATCCCCGACACACGAAGCACTCGATTGTGTACACAAAAAATGTGACCCCCCCCCCCCCCCCAAAAAAAAAAAACTTTAAAAGTGGATTTTGGTTAACCGAGAATTTTGATTAAAAGAGTTTCAGATAAAAGAGGTTCGATTGCGTGTGTATTTGATTTGTCGAAAAAAAAAAAAAAAAAAAAAAAGGAAGGGGAGGTGGGGTGGGGGAGGTTAACAACTATACAGATGCTACGCAATCAAATTCTGTTTATTGAATTTACATTCGTTTAAGCAACTGGTTTCAATATAAATACAGTAACAATCAATGGTGAACAAAATAGAAATTCTAATTTTACTTTTGCTGCTTTTCAGAATTAGCCGTTTTGTTTTACTAATTTGTTCTTTACAAGTAGTGTTAATAAATAAAAATCTAGTTTAATGGATTAAAGCACATTCATCAAATATTATCTTTAAAAAAAATAAAAAAATAAAATAAAAAAATCACCACGTGGCCATCTCTATGTGTCAAAATTCAGTGAGATCAAGCGAAAATTTATAACTTCCCCCCATATATCTTTCCAACCTTATTAGAATCAGCCTCTTTACTGAATCAAGTTCTAGTTTACAAACAGGGTTAGTAACAGAAGATATCTTATTAGTTAAACTTTTTTTTTTCATTTATAACTTTTGGAAAACATTCTATGTATAAAAATGCCAATAAAGCAGTTTCTCCCCCCCCCCCTTTCCCTTTTGCCTTAAATTAGGGCTTGGCATATTCTAGCTTAGGCCGGGATAGATATTTTTAAATAGACTTCTGCCTTTCTAGAACTATTTCTGAAATAGAAAAAGCTAGTGCAGTTAAAAAAGAAAGAGTGTCACAGTTACAGTTTTTATGTAATAAACAAATAATTAAAAAAGAACTCCAAAAAACCGCAGACTAGATATTATTAGATTGTTTGGGGATAACAATTTCTTTGCGGTTTATTATTATTTTTAGTTATTTATTTTTACTGTATTTATTTTATTATTTATTTATTTTTACTGTATTTATTTATTTATTTGGCCCAATTTAGACATGGATACCAAGTTAAATAAAATGTTTTGAAATAATTTACTGTAAAAATCAGAAAAAAATCAGTCACAAACAATTTTAGACTAATTTATTTATTTATTTATTTATTTATTTATTATTTTATCTTGAAAAATGCAAACGAAAATAAATTTCACTGCGTCATTTCATGCGAAGGGATTTTTTTTAAGTACTTAAAAAAAAAGAAGAAAAAATAAAAAAGAACTTCAAATTAGCATTAGATTATATTGGAGGTATGACATTTTTTTTGCGGATTTGACTTTACATCTTTACTTTACTTTTTTTTAAATATTTATTGTTAATTTAAATTTAACTAATAAAATCTATAATGGGATTGATAAAATATTTCTTAAAAGAAAAAAAAATGAAAAAGAAAAAATGTGGTTACAAATAATTTTAAGACTACTAATAATCTATA
Source organism: Maratus speculifer (assembly GCA_964019185.1). Taxonomy (NCBI): domain Eukaryota; kingdom Metazoa; phylum Arthropoda; class Arachnida; order Araneae; family Salticidae; genus Maratus; species Maratus speculifer. Next base: position 117,677,133 of record OZ025301.1, read on the forward strand.
CTTTTCAAATGCTTTGCTTTGTACTTTTGTGCTGAAAAAAAAAAAAGAACAAACAGAAACTGATTTTTCCTAAATATGAAGAGGCAAATTTTTGAAGCTCATGAAATAAATAAACAATAATAATAGCAATACACTTAAAACTAAATGTTAAATTCTTTTGAGGCATGATATTTCTCTTGTTATTTTATTTTTTCTTTTCTTTTATCGTTAATTTAAATTTAGATTATAAAATCAATAAAACGACTTTTTTTTTTAAAGTAAAATTTCGTTAAAAAAAAAAAAAAAAAAAAAGAGAGACATAATTTAAAGCTAATATAAAGTGTACTCTGAGTTGAAAAATGTGAACGAACAAAAACTAAATTTTCTCAGATACGAGGGTTAAAGACATTTTGAAATATTTTTTAAAAAAACAGAAATAGAATTTCGGACTATTTTGGGACATAATATTTTCTCTTGAGGTTTTTCTCATTCTCATCCCCCCTCCCCCGCCTGCCCTATCAATTTTAACGTAAATAAATAAATAAAGAATAAATACAAATTTCTTCAAGTAATTAATAGTAAAATTTATGAAAAATGTATGTTACAAATATAATCATGCTATTATGATAATTTTACTTATGTTGAAAAATGAAAGGGGGGGGGGGAGAAAGAAAGAAAAGAAGCAAATAAACATTGATTTTTTGGCTCTTCCAATAAGGTGCTGTTTTCTTTATTTTTCCAAGATTGTTTAATTGACTTAGTGTAATTATGGATTGATAGTTACTGCTTATCTGATAGATTTTTGTTTGAAGCTTATTGCTAAATTTAATATATTTCAATTATGCTATATATTCGAGTATAAGTTGAGGGATTTCCGACAATTTTCGGCAAGCAAATTGGAGAGGGGGGAAGGAGTGGCGACTTATACACAAGTCAATAAAAAAAAGAAAGAAAAAACCTTCGAGTACTGCAAAATTCTGGCTTTTTACGTATATGTATAACAAAATAATATATAAAATAAACAAATAAACTTATCACTAAAAAAATTTCAATGATTTATTTTTGTTTGCTTATAACTTTTTTGCATTGGCATGTGACATCTTTGATTTGATTTTGTACAAAATTGAAGCAAAAGTTAGAAGGTCAATTTGTACCCGAATTTTTACTTTTATTTATTTATTTATTTATTTTTATTTATTTATTTATTTATATTTTTTTGCAGAATTTGCATTTGAAAGTTAGGGGATCGATTTATACACGTGTACATACGGTATATATATATGTATTATTATTATTATTATTATTATTATTATTATTATTATTATTATTATTATTATTATTTTGAAGACAGTTTATAACATCAACATATTTTTAACATTTTTGTGAGCTATAAAAAAAAAAGACACTGTGTTATGATGGTGTACTTAAATGCAAAGTGGCTGCCATTTTCTCTTACACATTCACGAAGTCATTTTTAATCGTATGTGTATGCAATTAACTTTAAAATCGAAAAATGAAACCCAATAGCGTTTTCCATTTTTTGATAAACGCAAAATAACTTTCAAATATGAGACCAGAGGTTTGGACCTAATTTCGCGATGCAACAATACCAGAAAAATATCAGGCAAGCAGCAATTGGCAATCGCTTATAAATCAAAATATTGTACAGTTATCGAAAAAAAAAAAAAAATCTTTACTTACTTATGTTTAGAAACGCAGAAAATTAACAGGTGTTTTTATTCAGAAATTATTAAATCGAATGGTGTTTTTCATTTTTTTTTTTTTTTTTTTTTTTTTTTTTGTAAAATAAAATAAGATCTTTTAGAAAATATTGGCAAATTTGGCATTTTGAATCGAATTTTCGGACACAAGGAAAGGAACAAAAAAACCTGTTGTCACGTGATATTAACAGATTATAGCTGTTGGGGTTGTTTATAAAAACCGATTATTTACACAAGGGATTTATGTCTGAGAGGGGGGGGGGGTAGGTGCGCTGGTCTATCTAAGGGAACCTAACCCGTATTTACGCATGGAAATCCAAGGTTTGAAGAAAACTACGGAAAACACCGTAAACTGGTTTCGAAACCATCACCTCCCGTTTATCAGCTTCGAGAGCTGAATCAATAGTTTATAATTTGACAAACGACAAATGTTTCATTTATCAAAATAATGGGTAGCAACATTTGATTCCAAATCACTTCAATAGTCAGGCCATGCTTTTCTATTTAAAAGCGAGTCCATAAATGTGTCAGCAGTGTTGATTTCAGGGGCTGACCCGGGGGGACATTCATCGCCGGAGCAATGAGATGTCCCCCCACTGGAAGATTTCAGATTTTGTGTTTTCAATGGTAAAAAAGTGCAATCCCCTCCCTCGGAATTCTACAATGTCCCCTCCGTAGCCCCAGAAATCCATCCCGGAGAAAGTGTCTGAATTCTACACTGTGTGTCAGGCAGTTTCCCGTTACTAAGCAAGAAAATTTTTTAATTCAGAACTGCATTAATTATTAATCATCTTGTCGGCACCAAAGCCTTTGACTGTTATTATTTATTGCGATAAATAAATAAACACGATATAGGTTACGTCTAATAATTATTGATTTTCTATGGAAATTATTATGAAACGCATAAAGTTATGAACATGTTAGATAAAGTTGATCACTGGATTTACCCTTCTTTCAAAAAAAGAAAGGGGGCTCGGTTAAACCGGTTCTTGCAGCAAGTGAAAGCCACTGCAAGGAGAAAGTGAAGTGAAAGGAACAACAGGTCACAAGTTCGTCAACCCCGCACGCAAATTCGCGAAAATGGTAAAAAGAATAACAAAAAATAAGTATGTCAGTGTGACGACTCCGCCATTGAACGATTAGGTGAGGAAAGACTCTAGTGCTGCCATCTAGTGTAACGTTAAGAGAGCTTTTCACATTATTGCTTAGTGGTGACTATTCAAGTATATGAATAAATAATATTTGATATTCGCTGTAAAACTTAACAATTTCATGCATAATTTTTTTTCCTTATTATTTAAAAAAGTTGGAAATTGCACGTTAAGCGTAGCAAATTAGGTACGTTTATACTATAACGAAATTTTAAAAATATTCAGATCTTGGTGTAAAAAGTATACAGTACTTCGGATACTGTACAAGTATCTGAAATCTTTTGTGTGTGCCTGTAGATACTATCTGTTTTCTATTATACGGGAAGTAACTCGTAGTAATCCTCAGCAACGTATATCAATTTCATAAAATGTTAATATAAACTTCAAACATAAACAATGTCCCCCCCCCTATACCATTACGTAATAAATTGCTTTTGTGTGGCTCTGTAAATTAATAACATGTATTATTTGTACCACAGATTGTACAGATTGAATATTTTAGTACATATCTCATAGATACCTGTAAATTTTATATTTTTAAAGAGTGTGACATCATTAAAATACACTTGGAACTATTTTTTCCTGTTGGCCGTAATGTAACGGAATACTTTGATTGTCCCTGTAATTAAACTATACATCCGGCTTTTATAAAATTTAAAATGACTTGACAAAATTATGCAACAATTATGTACTTTAAATTTCAAGCTATTCAGTTGGGTAGTTTTTGCTCAAGATCTTTGAATCCATTTTTTTGCATTATATATTATGGTATTTTCAATGTAGTGGTGGACTGGAATGTTCCTCATTTCCAGTTCTTGTTTACTAACTTAAGTCATTCACCATCCACAGAACGCCCATCCACATCATGCTCTTTTGCTTTTTGTCGTTCAACTATAATTGCTTCGTTGTCTAATGCTTACTTAGACATTTTCGTGACCGGGTCTCCCCTTTAAAAGCAAAAATAAGTAAACACTGACCCCCCCCCGCTCCATCCCCCTCATGGCTTACGTAATATTGAACGACCCTGTTATACCAGTTATATATTAAAAATAATTATGAGATTTGTTTTATTAGTAAATGATATAAGATTTCCTTGAATTTATCAGTAATGCAAGTATATATATATACAGTCGAACGTCGATTTAACGAATTGATGGGGACCCACAAATCCGTTCGTTAAATCGAATATCAATTTTCGTAAAAGAGTATGATATAAAAATATCAATACAAAATACCCTTAGATATACAGATTTAAAAAAAAGAATGATTATTGTCTACTACCAACTTAAAAATTATAAGATAGGAGATCAACTTTTAAATTACCTAAATTCTTTAATATTATTTGCTTTTGAAATTTAATACATAATACATACATACTTATTGGCCCTTTGGAAACAAATCCTTGATGTGCTTTGTTTTGACTTTTAAAAGTTCTTCGTCGATATTTTCTAACTCCGTAAGAACAACATCATTAATCTCGTGAGACAAAAAATAATCTTTTTAAGTGTTCAAGTTGCAAATTGATTTTTAGAATGTCACCTTTTTTAATTGAATTTCTGTTTCTTCATCATCTTGACTACTTTCATTTTCTTTCTGTTCAGTATTGCAGGTACTTAGCTCTACATATTTGTCTATATTTTTGTCATGTTTCTAGTTGAAAAAAAGGAAAAGACTGTCTTTTGAATCCACCAGAAATGAGAAAAAAAAAAAAAAAAAAAAAAAAAAAAAGTAACACTTGGATTAGGATGTCAAAGATTTAAAGTTTTGTGTGCAAAAAATTCAAAGATTTAATTTTATCTGAGATTGCGATTTTTTTTTTTCGGCGATTGTTGTTTGTTCAGGGTGTATTCGAAAAAACGCTTTTCCATCTTCAACAGCTCGAAATTTTCCGATACAATTTCAGACACATTTTTAAAAGTAGAAACATGAAACTTGCTGAGAGGATTTTTGAAAAGACGTACAAGGTGCCGTGTGATGTCATTTTACACTCCAGTCATTAGAATTTGATTTATGAACAATTATCTTTTCAGTATGACACATTTTTCGTTCACCGATCTCCCGCTTCGGAAAAATCTGTTCAAAATGCCATTTTTGATTGCTTTTTTTGCAATATTTTCTGCATTTATCAAAGAATCGGCAATCATGGCACCTTGTGCACTTTCCAAATAAGAGATTTTGAAAGTTTGGTGTATTTGACAGCAAAAATGAATTCAAAAATAAATCGGAAAATAAGCAGTTTGAATCGAAATACACCCTTAAATCAAAGCTAAAAATTCGTTAAATAAAAGCATTTTAACATCCTTTTTGTCGGGACAGAAAAATATTCGTTAAATCGGAGAATTCGTTAAATCAAAGTATGTTAAATCGAGGTTCAACTGTACATGTATAATTAAAATGAAATCACATGTATGAAATAAATGTAGAAATATTAGATTAAAAAGTATACGAGTGAAAATACAAAAATGAGAAATTATGAATATTATAAGAAATGTAATATGCGAAACCTCATATACACAATACTCATATCTATTTTCTCTATCGCAAATTAAGCACTGCTCTGAATCAACTGAAAGGTTTTTTAATACTTTAATTAATATTTGTTGAATAAACATTAAATAAATATTAAAAATTTGAAGCAAACTGACCACACTGTAAAAAAAAAAGGGTCGATCTACTAAAAAAAACTTTAGTAATCCTTGTAATTACTAAAAAATGTTTAGTAATCTTAGTCGGTTACTAGAAAATCTGTAAGAATTACTAGAAAAAAGTTAGCAACGAATAAAGTTAATAGTTTTATATTTTTAATAGCTATTACTAAAACTCGCTTGGCGTGGCCTCGATAGCTTAGTGGTTATAGTAACGGACTCCAGGCTAAAAGGTCCGGGGTTCAATACTGGACATCGCCAAGTACGCCCCGAATGTATGTAGTGTAAGTACTCTATAATAAAGGGGTTATGAATTTCCTGTTGGAGCTGGTCGCAATGTTTGGTGCTGCCATCTATTGCGTTTTTGCCGAAAATCTATCGCTTCAGAAGTCTGGATGCAGCTCGAAGGAAGCTCCTGCCCTTCGGACGCACGTAAATGTTATTAAAAATAATTTTGGAGCTATTACTAAAATTTGCTTGGTGGCTCATACTAAAAAATTTTAAGTTAGTTATACAAAATATTCTTTTGTTCAGTTTACAAAAGAAATGCTTGTTTCACTTGCAAAAAAAAAGTTTGTAATGGTTACTAAAAAATTCTGTGGAATACAAATTTACTAAAAATTTTTAGTAACCTCTTGAATTTTTTTTTTTACAGTGCAGTTGTTCAACTGTTTTAACCCCTCGAGGAGCTGTGGTATGTTTGTGAAACCATTTAATTTTAATTCTATAAGGTCACAATCGCACCAGAATTTTCGTAAAACAATTTTCTGTTTAATATGTATGTGAAATACAATTTTTTTTTTATTATTTATTTATTTATTTATTTTTTTTTAATGTTTTTAAATTCCGGTGTCATTTATTAATTTCAACAATGGAATTATTTCAGTGGAATTATTTTGCCCCTGAAAGGGCTAAGAAAAAACGGTTATCAAATCCGTAATTTAACTTTCAATTTAAATTTTTTAGGGGGAAAAAAAAGGTACATCGTGTGCATTGGCAAAAGTAAAATGGAACGATCTATTTTTATCATCCTCAAAAATGTATCACCCATTTATAAATGTCATGTATTTTTTTTTTTAAATAATACTCAACTAATTTTCACATTTTTATTTGTATTAAATTATTATCCCATATTATTATTGTATTACTGAATGAAATAACCAAATAAAATCTGCAAAGCACAAGTTTCAGATATATATTATGCTGCTATGAAAAATTTAAATAAATGAATTAAATTCATGTGCCAAATTTTGATCAAATAAAGTATTTAATAATGCGATCATATAAATACAACAAAATCAATATTAGAATTATCATTTGATTATCAATTATTTGGAAAATAAGAGCGGCTAACTCGATTAACCAGTGATTATATTGAATAAAGTTTATTGTGCAATTCCAAAATATGCGCAAAATCTACGCTTATTCTACGAAATAAAGTTTAATGTTTAGTTCTAAAATAACTGCAAAATCTACACTTATCCTATTGAAGGAAGTCTAATGTTTAGTTCTAAAATGACTGCAAAATCTACACTTATCCTATTGAAGGAAGTCTAATGTTTAGTTCTAAAATATTTGCAAAATTTACACTTTTCCTACTGAATGAAGTTTAATGTGTAGTTCTAGAATGATATGCAAAATCTACATTTATACAACTGAAGGATCTATTTTTCCGTTTTAATAATTTCTTTAAGCAAATAATTTTCATTTCGGTTTATTCGATTGCATTTTAAATTCATTTTTCAATTATGAAGAAAAATACATTTTTCTACAAGCATATATTCATGCACCTAGCACACATTCATTAATCACAAAATTACTTAATATTTCCGATTTTTACGCATGCGTCACTTCTTCTCCCGCGCTTCCGATCCGTTCGATCCCGGTCAGCCCGGAATGGAGGCCGCCTCCTGGCGGCGCTTTTGAGTTTTTGATTCTTGGAAGGGGATGAAGACTCAGCGAATTCCATGTCTAGCAACACAACCCCAGGTACTGTGTGTTAATTATTATGGTTTCCCCCCAGTCAATTTTCCGGGAAATTATTTCTTTGGCTTCTGCGTGTGTGATTCCACAATTCTTTGTTATATTATTATTATTCCTTTTTCTTTCAATTCCCCCACAGTTTCTTAGTTTTTTTCTGTCTTTTTCTCCACTTTGCATGATATTTATTTTATTTTATTTTTTCCCTTTAATCTATTTTTTTCTATCTTTCTTCTGATCTCACTTTCACTTTTTTTTTTCTTTTTCACTGCATGATGTAGAAAAATACACCGAATGATTTTTTTTTTTTTTTTTTTTTTTTTTTTACTTTTAGATTTTATTAATTTAAAGAATTTATTCTAGTAATCTTTGACTTTAAAAAAAACTGAAATTAATTTAAAAAATTGTTTGAATTAAAAAACTTCTCGAAAATATATAAATTTTTAAAATTGCCATAAAGTTATGTGGAAGCATAAATTTCCTTTCCTTTCCCTTCAATTACATTTTTGAATTTTAAAATTTGTTACTAAAAATATGCTACTTATCTTCACTTATTAGATCAGTCCGTACTTAATTTTAATAATGAAGATTATTTCAATTTCGCTAGTATTTTCTACTCCCTCTCCCCCCCCTTTTTTTTTCTTTTTTCTTTTTTTTTTCTTTTTTTTTTTTTTTACTTATCGTCTGTTTTAAAAAGATTTCGCAAAGGAAAATTCACAAACCGTAACCGTAACGTCATGCTTCTTTTTTAAAAAATATTTAAAGTAACATTCCTAACGATCAGTTCTTTATTCTATTTTTTTTTTCTATAAAAAAAGTTTTCAATATTATTTTATTTTAATAATTTATTATCGAAATCAAATTACCATTAAATGTTTTATCAAATATTCTTCAAAAGTAACTTCATTTTATAACTGGTCAGTTTTAATTACATTTGTACATTATTTTAATTTTGTTAAATACTCTTATTTATTTTTATTTACATTCTACTGTATTTAACATTGCAACTACATTGAAAATTTTCGCAAATAAAACATATCAAAGCAGTTTGTTTCGTTTACGCCATCGATACTTATTCAAAATTATTTAATACTAATTATTATTAAAATAAAATAAAGTTTAATTATTTAATCGATTTCATAATTATAATTTCCTTTTCTGAATTATTCGATTAAAATTATTATTTTTGAAGATTATTTTAGATTTAATATAATTTTTTTATTTCATTTTTATTATATCACCATTACCTTGTATTCTGTCGTCTGCAGTTATTATTTTAAATTCATTAGAATTTTTCCATTTCTCTTTTGTTTGTCATTCTCGTACATTTATATCGTCTGCATTTAAACGTTTCGTAAGCGAAAGTTAAAGTCATGCGGCCGTGATGCTATGTTAGTTTCAGCGAAAATATTTATCTTGACATTTGTGGCAGCATCTATCATTTCTTGACATTTCTTTTCCCTCCGAAAAACAGTAAAAAAAACACAAAATAGCAATGACGGGTACATGATGCAATCGGTGAAAAGATAGTCGTGTTTTGTCCTCACGCGGATAGAGCGAAGGTTGCAGTGGCGTATCGGTTACCTTGAAATTCTCGACAAGTGTAGGCCAAGGTTAAAGATTCTCCTAAATATGCAATCAGATGGCGCTACGGACTCCCGAGATTTAATTTCCATCGCATTTCATTGACCAGTGTGGAAACCATGGAAAAAGGACGCACAATTTTTTTTGCATGCGGTTTTACTGAGAAATTACATAAATATATAAATATAAGTATGAGTACTGGAGGGTAATTAATTGCATAAGAAATATAATTGTTTCTGAAAATTTTGGCTATTATTATGCGGAACAATTCCTGGAAAGCGTAAATTAATTCATTTTGAAAGGAAATAGTGGGTGAGATTGTATTATAGACATGATATACAATAATGTATTAGGTTAAATTATATAAGGTTTTGAAGTATTTCGCACCTACATTTTTTATGTCTGTTTAGAATAGAATTTTGTTTGTGCACCAAAACTTTTAGGAAAAAAAATGGCATCGTACAGCTTTGAGGAGTCATCTGTAAATCACGCGTCACGCCTCGAGATGTGGAGTGTGTGTGTATGGGGAGGGGGACAGTGGCGTATTCAGGGGTGGGTTGATGGGGCTGCAGCCTTTTCCGAAATTTCTTGAAAACAAAAATTTAATTATGAAAGTTTATCAAAATATAATGAAATTTCCTAAGATGGAATTTAAAAAAACTAGAAAATATTCCGTTTTAGACAGGTTTTCATTGTATGTAGGGTTTTTACGATGAGAACACAAACTAGCAATTTCAGCCAAGTATCCGATATACGCAGGCTATCTTAACACGCCGTAAAAAATTATCTTGTTAAGACGAAAGCCTGCTTAAAACGAAAATTCAGTCCAATGCAATTCAATATTAACACATTATAACGTTTGTATAATGTGTGCGTTACCTGCTGATAAAAATCTGTTTAAAGCGAAAATGATAACTTTTTCTGTAATTTCCTCTCAGAATTTTTTGCTGTATCTCAGCCCCCTCCGAGATGATAAGTCTAGATACGTCACTGGTGGGAAAGGGGGGGGGGGTAACATGTTGTTGCATCACATGTAAAAAACGAAAATAACTAATTGGGTATTTTCTGCAAACAGTAGAATAAAGTACATCAAAAAATATTAATTTTATTCAGATAGTAGGGCGAATACTTAGCTTTATCTTTTGTATTATTTGCTCTTCAAATGGTTCGGGCGCCATCTGCCGAACAAGAGAGTACTGGGATCCCAACTCACACCTGGGTACTTATAGTGGGTCGGATTTGGATACCACTTTGGCTATTTCACTGACACGAAGCACCCGCCAATCCCACAGGGTCATTTTTTAAAAAAATATCTCGTTTACATTTTAATATTTTTTAATGATCTTTTTCAACATCTAACTGCTATCCAACAGCAACAACAAATGATTTTAAAATATTTAAAAAAATATATCATTTAAATACAGTGAAAAAAAAAATACTTGAAAAATATTTTTTGTAATTCACCCTTTAGCACCTATATTCCTCGTGCTGGTGATTGGCTGTCATAAATGCAACCAACCATCTTCCCCCTCTCTCTCTACACACTAAGGAAGAAAAAATATGCTTAATTTACTCAAAAATTTTTAAGCTCACCCATTATTTAAAAAAAAATTGGCAGTATTGTTTGAGCAAAAGCTGTTTCATGTTTAGTACGATAGATATAACCGTTTTTTTTTTTTTTTTTTTTTCCGAACTAAGAATAGAATATGGTTATCACTTAGCGAAATACTTCGAAATGTCTAACTCTTTCACTTCTTATATCAGGAAGGAGCAAACAAGAGATACTTTTTAAGCAGGAAATTTCACTTTGTCAGCGGTTTTATAGGAAATTTATCTATCTAACGGTTCTTTTGTTATTTTTTGTTTTTTTATAACTGACGCAGTGACTTCTCATGTCTATGGCAGCCCTATCAGGAAGTGTGTGCGTGCGTGCTCTGCCCTTTACCGCACATTATTTCCAGACTGTCTGTGAAAATTCGTAAGCGGCCTTCTGGGATTTAAGTCAATAAGAACGTCGCAACCGATGCATTTTATGGAGGCACGCGCCTTCAAATACCCCTACTATCTCCACGTGTCGAGTTGAGATATCTGTGTGCTGAGCAAGAATCTGGCCTTAAAATAGATTTGTTGGCGAAAAAATTCTCACTTTTGTAAACAAACCGAATAATTTGATGAATTAACTTGTTACTAGAATTAAGATTTCTGGAAAATAATAGAACGTGAAACTATTATTTCAGAATAATGCTCTTTTAATACGTTCTAGTAAACAAATAGTACCCCCATTAATTTATATGATAAATAAATGTCTTTTTATGTAAATTAACAGATTGATTATCGATTTAATTAATTTAATTTTGAACTAAAGCATATATAATAATTAAATATTTGTGGAATTGTTTATATAAAGTTTTAAAATCGAAACTTGCAATTTTATTGAACATTTCCGAATACTTTAATGTTTGAAAAGGCAGGAAAGTGGCAGGTTCTCTTGTTCAGAAACTATGTATTCGAACAGCTTTTTTCATTTTTCGGTAAACGGATTAGATTGTTCAGAGAATGCTGTCAAAGTTGACATTTTGAACGGAATTTCTGAACTCCATAGTTACGGAAAAGGGGAAAAAAATATTGTCATTAGGCGATAATCGTTTATAATTCAAGATGTACTTCATTTATCAAAAAAAAAAAAAAAAAAAAAAAAAATGTTTATTTAGAAATTATTTTAATAGTCGTGCTTACACATGTCGTGCTTTTATGCTTAAAAATGAGTCAGAAAATGTATGAATGAGAAATCTTTGGCTTGTTGAACAGGGAAAAATACTTTTTCGAATACTTTATCTTTAATTTTCTAAATATTTCTGAATAAATATTTTCAACAAAATAAATAAATTTTATATCAAACATTTTTATATCAAATGTTGCATCAAACATTTAATGTAGCCTTATAATATAGAGTAAATAATTTCACTGAGATTAGCAATAAATCTAAGTGCATTTCATATCATGATTTTTGATATCAACGTACTTTTCTTTAGAATTTCTTTGAAAATACAGAAAAATGATTTGAATGGCGTTTGTCTCTAAATTTAGAAGTTTTCTGCGCAATTTACAAGGTATAGAGAAAATTTTTGTTGGAATTATTTGTATTCAAAAAATTGTGGACTTGGAGTCCTGTGTTTGTTTTTTAGAGGTAAAAATGTACAAAATATTAGTGGTTGAATAAGTGTTCACTAAACTGAGCTGTTCTTTATAAGGCGTTTTCATTATCGAGCTTTTACTGTACATTAATTAAATGATATTCTACTTTTTTTTAACAGTATAAATATTAAATATAACTGTAAAACATCTAAATTGCAAGCACTTAACAGCGCAATTTATCATAAAATTTACAAGACAAATCAAAAAAGAAGATTTATATTGGAAAAAAAGTGGTATTCAGAGAGAGTTTCTTTTCGCTATTTGGAGATTCAACTTTTTAGAGGTTAAAACATAATAATGCATTAGGGATTGGAGAAGTGTTTATTAAATTGATTTATCCGCTATTCGAGAGTGCCCGTTATGGAGATTTTACTATACATTAATAATTAGGGAATATTTCCGAAAAAAATATAATAAAACAAAAAATTCGGAGCTAAAAAAATGCAAAATCTACTAACCTGTTATCCAATCTAATCTGTTTAAAACTAAATTGAAATATCGTCAGTTCGGGAGAGTTCGTTATGGAGGTTTTACTGTATATTAATTAGGGAGATACTTTTAAAAATAAAAATCGGGGGGAGGGGTGAAAAGTGTTTACTTTAGTGAGCTGTCCGCTATTCGAGAGTGCCCATTATTGAAGTTATTGTATATTAAGGGTATATTTCGAAAAAAAAATTGAGGGTCAAAGAAAACGTTTACTTAAGTGAGGTAATCGGGGGGGGGGGGTGAAAAGCGCTCAATATAATGAGGTGTCCGCTATTTGAGAGTGTCCATTATTGAAGTTACTCTATATTTATGAAGACGATATTCTCGATTTTTTAAATATATATATATATTAATGTAACAACTTTTTTGCTGCATGAAATATGCATTTTCGTCTCACAACGGGTTGGTTGTTTATATCTTCCTCTGCTCCGGTCACAACAATGTATCTTTTGCTAGACACAGATTAGGAAATCAGTGGAAGATTCAGCTGTATATGTGAGGGGGAGGGCTAAAAATTGCGTAAAATCGTGGATTGCGCGCGTGGCGTGCACAGATCAATAAAAATTGCTATCTTTGGAGCACTGTCTGACCTTGGAGCGCTTTAGTCTGAAATTTTCGGAGAAAAGTGAAGGAAGACGCCAAACTGATGTTTTGCCGCTAATAAAACGCTGAGTGTTTGGCGACTTTTTCAGTACGGGAAATTTGAGTCATATTTAGTTTAAAGGTCAGGCTGTTTTCAAGGCCTGGTCAAGGTTAGGCGCTGAAAGGAGAAATTCATTAAAAATATCCGAGCAAATAGATCTATGGGTTACATTAATTTGGTCACGCAACGAAATGGTGCATTCGTGAATAACTATTATTGGTATTGATGCTATTTGTTTTTAGGTGCTTTCATAATTCTATAAATACGTAGCACCTACAGTCGTCGTCTAGACAGTCCGTCTGACCGCATATAACGGTGAAGAATCTACTCAACCGAATAGCTTGAAATTATACATATGTAACCATTCTAGAACTTTGTCTAGTTATTATAAATTTTACTAAAATCAAATCAACACTTAAAATGATATCAATAAAAGTTTTCTTTATTCTATGAAATCCTATCATACGTAATTCATTCAATGATATTCCATGATGTGTAATGATTCCAGGTTGTCATGGTGATGACGTCCTATATAAGATGGAGTTCTTATTATTTGCGCATTACAAAATTTCGATATTTTTAATTCATATTTATTTATTTATTTATTTATTTATTGTACTGGATAGCTGAGGTTCATCTCTACATCGCTTCTTTCTTACTTTTTCGATTTTGGTTGCATATATTTTTTAGAATGACACTTTCATTTTCGGAACGGATTTCGAAAGTGAAAGTAATTTTATAAAAAGTATCTGCTTCCAAAATCGAAAAAAGTAAAATAGGAGCAATGCAGAGATGGATCTCAGCAATCCAATGCGAGGTAAAATAAATAAATAAATAAATAAATAAATAAAATGTCGAAATGAAACGGGATAATAGAAAATAATTTCTCCATAAGATTAGCATTAGATCGCGAGTTTCTTCGTCCACAGGCACAGAAACCTTAACAAATCCTCTCCCTAGTGCCAAATTACTATTCAATAAAATAAGAATCCAATAAATAACAAGAAAAAATATTATAATTTTCCTTTTTTTTTAAATTAATGTCCCTCTGCTCAGTGAAACCGTTAATCAGTGATTTGTTTTAGTAGCGAAACATTTGGTCGGCGGTCTCGGGTCGAACTTTTTATACCCGGCCAAGCCGGATTTTGGGTCTATGAGTTGGGCCTTGTCCGATCCTATAAATTTCGTTTGTGCACACCTTTAGTCTCAAGGTACCTATCGTTGCGGAAGTATAAAAGGATTGTTGATAAATGTAAAGTTTGTGCATAATTAGCCGAGACCTTTAAAGCTCCTGTCACTGTAGACGAAGACATTTGCGAGCTAATGCTAAGTTATGGGGTGCGATGTAGAGATGGACCTCACTCACTATCAAATAATAATAAATATATATATCTAATAATGTCGAAATGCAAACGACATATTAGAAAACTAGTCGTTGGGGAGCCACCGTAATACTGGATATGCATAATATAAAATATGAAAATAAAATATGTGTAAACTATTTACAAAATGATTGGAAATCCAAAATAAAATATAAACGTATGTTTAAATATTTTTAACACGTAGTAATGCTCTATCAATGAATTTCTGATGAACCAATTTCGACAAATTATATAAAACGTCAAATTACTCAAGCAGTATCGAATTGCGTAAAAAAAACATTCTTATAACTCCAAAAATTATAATCCTATTAACTAACTATTTACTGCGCCGGATTAAGTAACCTCATTTCTAATTAAAATATGTCTTTGAATTGAAATTTGAATGAAATACAGGGTCATGCAGTAGCGTAGCTATGTTTTTTGGCGCCCGGGGCCAGCAAGAAATTTTGCGCCTCCACCCCAATATAGATATATAACAATTTCTCTCAATTTGGCGCCCCTAGGCCTCGGCGCCCGGGGCGGACGCCCCCCTTGCCCCCCCTTAGCTACGCCACTGGGGTCATGAAAAATCGAAGAATGTGAAAAACACGATTACAAATATCTAGGCAACTAATCATCCGATTGACTTTGTTCTTCATGCAAATTTTGTGTTATTTTATTGTCTTTTATGTCTACTCCTTAAAATAAAAAAATTCGAAAATTTTTATGTACCTTTCATCAGAACGAATTTTTCGAGAATCCGAAAAAAAAATAGTTCCGGATAATCGAGGCTACTGATATTCAATAGGCTTCGTCCCATTCTTACATAATAAGTACATACAAAATTTCAAGTCTTTATCTCAATTTGTTCGGGAGATAGAGTGGTTACAGACAGACAGAGAGACAGACAGACGGACGGACGGCAATTTTTTTTTCTAAAAATAGGCTTTTCGGAATCTCTAGTATCTAAAACGTGTAAATCTGTCAATTTTTTTTTTTTTCGATTTTCAAAACGATTGCAAGACTTACCCTATATTACGTATGTATGATGGGTAAGTAATAACCTCCCCATTCTTTTAACATTAGCTCATATGAGTATGTCATAATGATTTGATTTTTTTTTTCTTTTCACAATAATAAAAAAAGATACATAATTCTTATTGGTTTATCTCTTGACTAGTATATGTTGATTTCAATTTCCATCACTCATAAATTGTTATTCCTGCAAACGAGCCGGGTGCTAAAGAAATGTATTTCAGCTTGTGAGTAATGACGACGCATATGCATCTTGTTAAAATATTTGAGAATCGTCTGCTATGCCGAAATTTCTTTTTTCTGTTTTCCTTCTGTCTAGTGTATGAAATTTCGTTTATGTACTTGGCAACATTTCAAATTTGTGAAATGATTATTTTTAACATTTTCTATTTTCGCATTCTACAGACACATTTTTTTTCGTTTTCTTATAATGAATTAAAAAGGGCAAGTTATTGTTTACTTATAACCATTTTATTGGACTTTAATTATATTAAATCATCATGATCGGCTTAGGGGAAGGAAAAAAAGGGAAAGAAAAAAAATATTGATACAGATAATTATTTTTCTTTATTTATTTTTCTAAAATTTTTATAGTATCTTTATTTAAAAAATGGTCATTTTGAAAAAAGTAATTGGTAATGAAGATCAAATATCAGGAATTTTGCACTGAAAGTATTACTACTTAAATAAGCAAAACGATTATTTTATAAAAACTATCAATTTTATTAATTTTTTAAGTGAAAATGTTTTTAATGCATACCCCATTTTAGTTTCAGTAATTTGAATTTACTAGTGTTGTGACTTAAATTTATTAAGTTTGTTTACCTGAGTTGGCAATAGCTCAAATTTTTTGTTTTTCTTTTCTTTTGAAAAGAATAAAGTTATTCGATGATAGTAAAATATGAAGTTGTAAAATATTTTTAATACGTCAAATCATAATAGTTATAATATCAGCAAATAGATTTTTCTTCTTTTTTTAAAGAGTCAGATATAATAGCCAAGCTAATAGTTGTTGACCCGTTTAGTTTAAAAAATGTCTCAAACAGAATCATCGAACAATGCTGATACAGTCCTCCCCACTTAATCGGGTAACGGATAATCGAATACCCCGCTTATTCGAATAAAACCCCCCCGGAACCGAATTTAATCCCATTGGGCTAATGTTATTTTCCCCGCTTAACCGAATACTTTTCACGGAATGTCCTCGCTTAATCGAATAACAACTGAGTGAGACAATTTGAAAAATGGGTATGAAAAACATGCTTCAATTGGAATTTCCTTCACACTTTTTGTCATTTTCGGTTCTCACACAAAAAACAAATTTCCAGAACTTTCAGCATGGATTTCGCCTGGAAAGAGTACAGTGGACTGGTTCAAGTGAGCTCCTTTCCTTGTTCTTTTTTTTTCGAATAAATTTTAAAAATGGTTAAATAAATTGGACAGAGTTTCGATCAATTTTCAAATTTGTTTACTTACGTTTGTCAAAGGACATTTTTTTCACTTTTTCCATTTCTTAAAGGTATTTTTAATGGAATCACTTTCATTTTTAAAACCAGCTCGGGAACTGAAATCATCATCATTAAAAAAAGCAACAATAAAAATCGAAAAAGTTAATAACGACGACTCCCTTTGAACAGATCGATCTCAGCTATCCATTGCTAAAAAAGTACCTTTAAAAATATTAAAATGCGTCAGAAATATGCTTATAAACTTCTTCTATAGAATTAGTATTTGCGAGCAAATCCTTTCGCGAGACTGAAGTAGCCCCTAATAATAATGTGTTGTCAGTTAGAGGCTCAAGATGGTAATTATGATACCATTCGGAAAACTAACTCGTCGATGTTCTACTCTAAAATTTCACATAACCACTTTCATCTATTTTTTTAAACCTGTATAAATTACGTAAATTAAATTCTAATAACAAAATTTGGACCCAATTCACACAATCTGTATTAAATGGAATGTAATGCATGTGTTTACTGACATTCACTGTAAAAAATTTTCCCGTTAAAAAACGGAAATAGTTCTGGTAATCAAGACGCCAGTACTTCTTCCGTTTTTTAACGGAAAAAAAATTTCCGTAAATTCCAGAAATAGTTCCGTTTTTTCACAAAATATTTCCGTTTTTTTTTAATATTTTCTCATGCAAAAATTTTCTTTTGAAAATTAAAAGAATTTTTCAAGGACAAACTAACACCTTTGTGATTTTTATTCTTTACTTTAGAAAGACACGTTAACACCAGGAACATATTGTATACATTTAATTTAAACAACAGTGAATTAATGTGACTTACCTTCCATGGGGATCGAACCCGGGAACTCTTCGGTCGTAGACAGCAGTGTAATACCATTACACCAGGATTACACAAAACACTTTTTCAAATATCTTTAGTTATTTCGAATGTATTTCATAAAATAAAGACAAGATTTTGAAAGCGGGTTTATTTTTTTAAAGATAATTTTTTTTTTTTTTTTTTTTTTTGAGCGGATAGTTCAAAATCATGTTTTACAGATTTTCTTTCTATAATTTCTAATATTTAGCTTTTTAATTTTAGCTATAAAAAAAAAAAAGTTTAGCCTTTAAAATATTACATGCATGAATAAAAGTATTGAAACATTTTGTTTCCTAATTTTTTGGAAGAGTTTTAAAGTTCTATTATAATATTATTCATATTCATTTATTTATTTTATAAAAGGATTCTAACACACTTTTTAAAAAAGCATGTATTTTAACAAATATTTTGTATGACGATCAATTGTAAACTCAATAAAAATAGTTACTATAGTAACTATTGATTATAGTAACTATTAATTTTAATAGCCCATATATGGGTTATTAAAATTAATTACATTTATTGATTATTATGACTTAGGTAATCGCCGAAATAATAATAATTTTGGTAATATATTTCGATGTATTTTAAATTTTATGTGCAAACTTTTTAATTTGAATAGATTAAAATATATATATATTAAAATTAAAAGTAGATTTTTTTCTCACTAAAATATTCTACACACTTTTTGTACTGTGATTAAATAAACATTATTTTAAAATGATACTGAAAAAAAATAATTTTCCTTAACTGTATCAAACTTAAAAAGAATTAAAAAATCTTATTATTACTATTATTAATTTAATATTGTAAAAATATGCTATCATTTTATTATTAAAACAGAAAAAAAAGAGAAATGTTGCTATAACGTTTTTCTCTATTTTCTCATACAGATGGCGCCCCGACACTTATCGGTTAAAAATACCAATAATATGTGCTGTTAAAAACGGAAGGTTTACTGTTTCGGAAAAATTAACGGAGCAGTTCCGTATTTCTAACCGCAAAGTGGGAAATACGGAAATACTACTGTTTTCTCGGAAAAATAAAACTATTCCCTAAAATTTTACGGAAAAGTTTGTGTATATTAACGGATATTTTTTACAGTGTTGAACTAATGCGTATTTACTTGAATTATTTTGTTTTTAATTCAGTTTGCATTGTTCTATTAAAGTTTTTAACGATTTTCTTACTCTGGAAATTAAATATACTGTATTTAACAATTTTGTCATTTAATTACACCTTAAATATTACATTTATATGCCTCCCCGTTTAATCAAATACCCTGCTTAATCGAATATTTTTTCTGGAACCGTCAATATTCGTTTAAGCGGGGCCGACTGTACTTCTATGAAAGAAACTCCGGAACTGAATAAGGTAAGCATAAAATTTTTTTCAAGTCAAAGCTCCGTTTAAAATAAATGAAATCTCTAAGTAAGATACTTTTCAATAATTTAATAGCGCAACTTGAATGTAAATACGTTAGGGAATATATGAGATATTATAACTAGTGACAGTAAAACCAAATATTCGGATTTAAAAGCTAGGTTGCTGAATCTATTTAAAGAAAACGAAAACGTTAGAATTAAGCGATTTATAGCCGAAATCCAACTTGGTAGCATGAGACCTAGTGAACTTCTACAAAAACTAAGAACTGTAGGTATACTTCTGACGTTTCCGAAAACTTCATTAAAACATTTGGCTTGGAAAAATTACCCGACTGCATAAAAATTATTATTGCTTGTTAGCGAAGAAAACTTAGATAAATTAGCTATAATGGCAGATAAAATCAGAGACTAAACCTTAAATGTTTGCTACACATAATAAATCTGATACTGTTAATGATAATGCGGGATCGCACATTTCAATAATGATCTTATAAATCGGATTGCTTCTCTAGAGCATCAAATTTCGAAACTGTGCGTTTCACGAAAATCCAGAGATATTTCTAGAAATAATGAAAGCCATTCTCACTCGCGAAGCAGATCTCATAAGTGCTTCAATCCTAATGGTAAATTATGCTATTTTTATTTCCGTTTCACCAAAAACACCTAATTTGATTTTCCTTTATTTATTTTTATCTTCTTTTATTTTTTCTTTTTCTTTTTCTTTTCTATTTTTTTTTTTTTTTTTAAATTTTGATGGTGTTATTTCATGGTGATGAATTAATAAAGTTTTTAAAATTTAGAACTTTTTGTAATTTATTCATTTATTTAGTTAATTTTTGAAAATTTTATCATGAAAAAAAAAACAAGTATACGAGAAATATTGAATAAAAGAATGCATTTGTATTTAAAGAATTTATTTGTATATTTTATGTTTTTTCTTTAATTAAAACAACTACATCATCAACAAAATTTAATACTTTATCGAATAATATTTAGCCCCAATTTGATAAAAGGAACTGCTTACATTTAAAAAATTAGTAAAAGAAGAGAAACATTAATGATTTACTTTTTTTTTTAATGTAAATTTAATAGTTTAATTCTTGCAATTTTTTTAATATGCGGTTAATTTTAGCTCAACCTTTTCTGGGGGAAGAGGGGGACTGAAAACCGTTATTTAATTTTTCTAAATGAAAACTTTATTAAATATCAGTGAAAACAAAAATGTACAAATAGAATGCATCGTTAATATGGGGAATATAGATTTACAAATGAGTTAAAATGAGAAGAAGGCGAAAACATCAAAATCAAACGGGAGATTCAGACAATCGCCAAACCTCAAAATCGCCGCCAAATGTATTTCTTCCTCCGCAGCTTCTCGCATCCGGACTTGGCAACCCTCGTTTGTGTCCTTGGCCTTGACCAGATCCTATGACGTCAATCTCTCCCGATTGGGATCCGAATCAATGGAAGAAAACGGGAAACTAGGTCCATTTTCTGGGAAAAAAAGGAAAGTATAATTTGGAATCGCTGAGCACGTTCAAATCAACAGATATGTAACTTTTTCAGCCCGTTTATTATTTTTAGTAGCGGAAAAGAGCGAAAAAAAGAATCGATTTATTTGAAGCTCTTGCTCTCTAATTATCGACTTTCATTGAAGAGACAAAATATTTGACTGCGCAATCTTTCAAGGTTTTATTTTACAGGACCTTAAAAGGTCCTTACTTGTGTCATGTCGAAGGCCAATGTCAAGTAGAACGTCCGTTATAGAAACTGCAATAAATCACCAAAGTTCTGATTTTTAATAACTCGTCATTACAACTTCTTACTTTCTTCTATCTTTACGAAAAGAAAAAAGGAGTGAGAAGTTGATTTCGCGAAAAATTTCAATTTCCGGTTTTCGACGGATTTATATGTCTTAGAAGGTCCTAAACATGTTTTGAAGGTTTTTAGAAAATGTCTGTCTGTGATTCTGCCTGTTAGTGACAAAAATTTTGTAAACATTCTGTTTCAAGATCTAGTGCATATAATTTCACAAAACTTTAGATTCAGTTATACCTTAATATAAACTGGTGTTGAATATTTTTTTTTTTTTTTTTTTTTTTTTTTTTTTTTTATCGCTCAAATGGCGGCGTTGTGTGCCACATTTTTTACGATTTCCGGAATAGCTCTAGCTCAAGAACTAATGTACAGATTTCCACCAAACTTCAGATTTGGTTAGACGTAATCATAAGTTGTTGCTACTGTATCAACCGCTCGATAGGTGGAGCTGCTATGCTGGATTTTGCATGATTTACACGATTTTAGCAATAGTCATATCTCAAGAACTAATGCACGGAGTTTCATATATCTTTAGAATCCTCATGATTGGCAAAGATTGCCATTTAATTTTGGCACTCTGCTAGCGAATTTCGGAGTTTTAACATGTGTGAGATAAAAGAAAGTTTTGGGATTGGTACATCTGACTAATTTTTTAATTTGGTTGTGAGGTATTTTTCCACTATAATTTATATATTTAAGGAATTCTCAAATAAATAAATGAGAATATTTTTCTCCTCTCAACCACAATGTACTTTCTGACCTTTTTTTTTTTTTTTTTTTTTTTTTCACGCAGAAACAAGATATTTGAAGGCATGATTATTGAAAGTGATTTCTAATCGAACATTTTTTTTCCGATAAATTACAAATTTTTACAAATCTTTGTAATTTTTTTTTACATTTTTGTATTTTTTGTTTATTTATTTATTTATTTATTTACTTAAACAAGTTTAGATCTTTATGCTTTTTAAGCATAAAGCACGATGCTTGCTGGCGTAATTGTCAGTATTGAATCCAGGGGATGGCATCCCTGCCCTCGGAACAATGAAATGTCCTCCCCGGAAAATTTGAGATTTTGGGTTTTCAATGATTAAAAAGTGCAACCCCCCCAGGAATTCTATAATGCCCTCCCCCCTCCCCCAGGAATCACAAAAGTCTCTCCTGGAGAAAACTGTCTGAATTCAATACTAGTAATTGTTGAAGTGATTTATCAGTGAATAGTCCTTTCTCCTATAAATGAATCACATCTTTAGTTATAAGCTATTGTAGTCTTGGGACGGCAGTTTTTTCCCCTGTTCAAGGAACGTGATTTTTTTTTCTTGTTTACTTTTAAGCATAAAGCGTGATATTTACAAGAATGATCAGTAATGTGATTTATAATTGAATCAATTTTTTTTCCGTATAGTTGAATAACAATTTGGTATTCAGTTATGTAAGTCACTGTTGTTTCGTAATGGCAGTTTTTTCCTTGTCGCGTGCGGAAATTCGGTTTAAAACGCCAACTTTGACAGCATTTTATAGAAAAACTTCTGCTTTTACAGAAAAATAAATCAAACAATTTGATTTCACATTTTTTTAAATAAGAAAATTTGATATTTGATGCATTTTTGAATGAAAATAAATTTTAAAATGTGTCAGAAATTATACCCTGTTTGAATTTGAGAACATCTTTAAACTCTCTATTATATCAAATAAAACAATTCTGCCTAAACTTGTAATTATTTAAAATGAAAGTTCCTGAAACATTTCTAGATTAGAACCTCTGGGACTATTACTACGACATATAAGCACATTTCATTTATTTAAATCTTGACATTTTAACCCTTGTAAGGTCGGTAGCTATACGGTTCTAGCCACATAATTTTAATTCCAAAAAATAACAAATTGCATCAAGAATATTTCAATAAAATTTTGCTTTTATAATAAAAGTGCAAAATAGCTGGTTTTTATATTTTGAAAATATGGTGTTAGCTACCGTATGCGAAGAGAATATAGCGCTCAGGGCGAAGTTTGAATTTGGTGCCCCCTACCCTCCCCCGTCCCCATTTCTCTTCGTGACAGGTGTCACACAATTGAAAAGTATGAAAACACAAATAAATTCTGTTGAATATATATTTATCGTTAATTTTGAAACTTTAAAAGGTTTAGTTTTAATAACCAGATAATATAAAAGAACACTGCACTTGCATTTTGGCAATGAAGATCTGGAAAACATATGTGGAAAAATGCATGCAACAGTATTGTATAACCCATTTTGAATTCCAAGAAAGAAGCACCTTGAAATTTGAGAATGTATGTTCTTTTCACCAAAAAAAAAAAAAAAAAAAAAAAATCAAATATGTTTATACCCATAATAAAATAATAATAAAAAAAAAACAAATGACGATGGTAACCGACAATTGATGCCCCCTCAATTTCCGCGCCCCGAGTGACCGCCCATTCGCCCCCACTTCGCACTGCTCTAGGTGTTAGTCAATTCTGAAAGGGTTAAAAATTCCGTTTTAGAAATTTACAATAACAATGAAGATTCCCCCGCCCCTTTTTAACATTTAATATTTCCTATGCACTTAGCAACAAAAGATGCTGATTTCCTTATCTTCATTGCTAAGTAAAGATACCGACTAACCTCTCCAGTTATCAGTTTATTAAACCTGGTGTTTAAAAAAAAACTGTGGTACGTTAACCTAGAAGCAGCTGCATCGTGTTTCTTTTCATATTTCTTATTTCTGTCACTTGTTTGTTGCAATTTTTTTGGAATTATCTTTGGCAAAAGTTCCTAATCGGCCATACATGTGGCGAGTTTTTTTTCTTGAGCCTTCCTAATTGCTCAACTGGAAGCAACGACCTCTGCTGCCAGTTTTTATGGTTCAATTTGAGCATTTTTATATAGTGATGAGAAACGTTTGCGTTGCTTTTAATCAAGAATTATTAATTATCTGAAACTTGATGTAATATTATGAACGATGGCATTTTATATCTATCTATACTGAATTATAAAGGTCAAACATATCTGTGCGTAATGTATGCGTCATTTTGCGAATGACAACACTTTGAAATTTGAAATGCAATTTCGGTTTTGCAATTATTGCTACTGCAAATTTTTAAACTTCTAATTATTACATATTTTCAATTTTTCACCGCCGTATAGGGGAAAAAATATACTTTTAAATGCAATTTATTTGAAAACTGTTTCTTAATTTATTTTTGAAATCTGAATTGTTTTGCAGTTTTTAATACATTTTTTCTAATTGTGGCAACAGAAGTATATCCATTTTTATTAAAAGCAAAGGGAAAAAAGAAAAAAGAAAAAAAAGCAGATTACTGTAATTTTTTGTAGTCATTTTCTCATAAAAAGTGAAAAAAATTGAAATTAAAATGCGTGCTGTGTCAAGAATGTCGTTTGTGAATTTTGATTTCATTTACAAAATTTCATTTGCACTTAAAAATATATAAATAGTTTAGTATCTGTTTGTGTTAATAGTATCGAGACTTCAAGTTTTGAATTAAAATGATTTCAAAATGGTTAAAATTAAAATAGCAATTTTTTAAAAAAGTTGAATACAGATATGAAAAGTGTATATGTGTAAATTTTGATATCAGATGAAAAATTCTATAATTGAATCAAAGTGGATTTTTTTTTCATCATTTTGGAATATTAACATAAGAGTCTTTATTGATAACTTTATCATAATAACAAATCTTTATTATTTTTTACTGATTACATATACAATTAAAGTTTATTTTTAACGATTTCTACAATTGAGTTTTATAGAAATAATATTTTGTTAATTTTTGGTTAAATATAATTCGTTTATGAGTTAGACTTACCGATATATGGTATATTTTTTACTGTAACTAATTTTGTAGGTTTATTATAAATCAATGAAACAACTGCTTTTTAAGCATTTCCTTTCGTCGAAATTCGACGGGTTCTACCTTGTTTGCATAATAACCAAATTACTGCATCGTATTTCTTTTCTTATTTCTGTCACTTGTTTTATTTATTTATTATTTTATATTTTATTGGAAGCAGCGACTTGCTAGTTTTTGCATGCTAGTTTTTATGGCTTAATTAAAGTTTTTTTTTTTTATATAAAGATGAGAAACATTTGCTTTGCTGTGAATCAAAAATTATTAATTATCTGAAACTTGAAATATTTTTCTGAAACATGGTATTTTATATATGTATAACAACCAAGTAGTTGCATCATGTTTCTTTTCGTATTTCTTATTTTTGAATTTGATTATTATTATACCAACAAGGTAGAACCCGTCGAATTTCGAAGAAAAAAAATGTTTAAAAGGGAGTTGTTTCATTGATTTATATGTTAGTGGCAATCTTTTTAAAAACCATCTGAAAAGTGGTTGTTTCTGTCAGTCGAGAATAGAGATACTTGAAGCATATCTGAAACCTTGTGATGTCCTGATTTTATTCGTTTTTTGATTGGTCCATTTTTAATGTCTATAAATGGAATACTTCTGTTGACACGATGACAAAAAAATTATTAAAAACTACAAAAATAAATAAATAAATAAATA
The DNA here is from genome assembly GCA_964019185.1 of Maratus speculifer. NCBI lineage: Eukaryota > Metazoa > Arthropoda > Arachnida > Araneae > Salticidae > Maratus > Maratus speculifer. Next base: position 117,702,985 of record OZ025301.1, read on the forward strand.
TATTTAATAACTCAAAAATAAACTGAGGTACAGCTTTCAAACAAATTGCATTTTAAAATATATTTTTTCCCTATACAACGGTGTAAAAATTAAAATGTGCGGTGTTTAGAAGTTTAAAAATTCGCAGTACCGAAATTTGTAAAATTGAAATTTCATTTAAACTTTGCTTATGATTGTTCCAAAAATATTTATATTTAATCTATGGCAAGAAGTTTCTATGCTTTGTCTATGGAAATTCAAATTTAATTTAATAGATTAAAAAATAAATAAATACATAATAATAATAATAAATATAAACAAAATGTTATAAATAAAATAAATATTAAGACTCTAAGTTTATTAATTTACTTTTTCAAAATCAATAGTTATGTTTCTTACTTTTTCAGCTCATTTTAAAATTGCGTTTAAGTTTTCATTCTTTCTCTAAATTTAGTGGAATATACAATTTGGGCAGTTTTGGAATGACACGTTATTTATTACTTTATGAATAAAACTTATTTTTAATTATTTATTATTTACTTCATTTTTTTTCTTAATTTAACATCAATCAAATACTTTCATAGGTTTTTTTTTTAATTTATAATTTTAGTTATCTTTATTCTTCATTCGTAAATGAATCTAAATACTTAAGATAACTTTAATATTTTAAAAAAAAAGTCATTTTATGCCTAATTTTTTAAGTATATTCCATTTTATTCATTTTATTTTGATTCTATAGATACATTTCAGTTATTAGCTTTTACCTAGTAATAATAATAATAAAAATAATAAATTTAAAAAATAATAATACGATAAATCTAAAACAATAACTTAAAGCAATAATTAATAGTAATCTTCTGCTTCGGTTTCTGACATTTAGCCTTTCGCTATTCATTTATCAAAAGGGAAAAGTTAATTAATTAAAAAACACTCTTTTAATCTTGTGTGCAGTAAATTTTTACATGATTAATAAGTACCAATAAATCTAAAGAGATAATATGTTTAAAGTTGCTTAAATCTTTTATTTTCAATATTTTTATTAATCGGAAATGCTCATTTGTTAATTTTAACATGCATTTATTTCTCTTTTCAACATGTCTCAGAAATTTCTGTTTCTTCAACATACATTTATTTTTTATTTATTTATTTTTCATTTTGAAACTAAAATAAAAGCGATAAAAATCATCTAAAAACACATTATTTATTATTATTATTATTATTATTATTATTATTATTTTATCGGTTTTTGAAACATAAATCCAATTTATCAACTAAACAGTAAAAAAAGCTTAGGTTTTAATAATAAAATAATTAGCAGTTATTAATTCAACAATGTATTACTGCATTGTTTTATCCAGAACTAAAACGTCCTATTTAAATTTACCATTCCCTGTCTTTAGTTAATTTTCAAATGTTAGTTATGTAATCAGTCGACATCGATTATATAACAGTCCTAGTATTGTACCGCCATCTACTGGTACATATTGAACTCTATGAGTCTTTCAGGCCTATTCTTTTTTGTATTTTCATCTTATTCTTTTAATTGTTTGCACAGAAAAAAACACAATTTGCAAATTAATTCATTTTTGTGTAGCTTTCCTGCAGTTTGCTTGCAACATTTTCATTCAAACTTCTTTTATTCAATTAAATTTCAACTGTTTTTCAAAAAAGAACACCAAGATGAGGATCGATATTTGAATGATGCTCTGGATGCGAGTGACATCTATCGGTGTTGGCCGGAACTACTATGATAATCACGTGATCCTAGATGTCAATGTACTTGACCTATATCGGAGGGTAGTCATGGTAACCCATCGGAAAGAGATGTGGAGAAAACAATGAAAGAGGGGAGGCGATATTTTAGGCAATGTATTATGAAGTTGGATTTTATGTAGGGAGGGTTGTTTATTTCTTTATGGATGTTTTGGTGGTCAAGAGATGTGTAATTGAAAACAATAAAAATCTGAAATAATAGAAGAAGAATTATTAAACTTCCATTGTTATAAATTGATTTTAATAACATACTTTTCTTCACAAAAATCTTATCTTTATTTTCTTCTTTTATTTATTTATTTATTTCTTTATTTTTAACGATAACAATAATTTCCTTCAAGTAATGATTTATTAAAAAAATTGAAATATAAAAATTACCACTTAAAGGTCTACTTTTAAGGGGCACTTAAGGGATCAGAAGAAAAGATTCGATCGCCAATGGTAATCCTATGAAGAAATTTATATAGATATCTCAGTTGAATTTCGATATATTTAAATGATTTTTTTTCATTGGATAGCGGAGATTGATCTGAATGCTCGCCGTTTTTTACTTTTTCGATGATAGTTGCAGATATTTGAAGGTGTTTTCGCTTTCCAAACCGTTTCCGAAAATGAATGCGTCCTCATAAAAAATATCTGCAAACAAAATCAAAAAAGTAAAAAAATTGCCTGCATACAGATCAATCTCAGCTATCCGATAAAGAAAAAAAAAAAAAGAAAAAAGAAAAAAAAATATTTAAAGATATTAAACAGTAACCGAGATACTTTTATAAATTTCTGTTAATATATTTGTCGTTTAATGAAATTTATTAGATAATTATTATCGTTTTTCAATGAATATTTTTGGATAAAGAATAAACTTGTTTGACTTTATTAATATTATTATTTTATGTAAAATATATATTTAAAGAATTAATAACTATCATAGTTTTGTCTAAATGTAATAATGATTATTTATTAATTTTTAAATTATTTTATAATATGATTTTGTGCATAAGTGATATCTATATATGTTTAATCGTTTAAAAATCTAAGAAAAAATAGTTAAAAGAAAAAAATTAAGATATTTAAGTGTATTAAATGATAGTTTTTTTTTGGGGGGGGGAGGGGGGAGGATTGGTTGTTGTAGTTGCATTTTAATTTTATGAGTTATTTGTTAATCCCAAAATTTCGTGAAAATTCACAGAACATTGTAATATTATAACTATGAATTGATATTACTGTCCCTGTTAAAATACAGAATTTTTTTTACTGATATCATGAACTATGATTATATGACTAAAATTCGTGTATTTAAAAGGAATGAATACTTCTTCATCAGGTAAGAAATAAGGATAATATTGATATTTGAGAAAAAAAAAAAATTAACATACAAACGCTATTGATAAGCTTTTAACGATTGTTCAATTTTAGATGACTATGTAAAATTTGGAACAACAAATAGTTCAAATTCGCGCATAAATACAAATTTACTGCAAGGCATTCATAATATAAACAACAATGCAATTTTCTTAGGTTGTGTAAAAGGGAATTCGCATACGATTTGCATTAGGTGAAAGCAATGCAACGCAAGCAGCACCGTCTAGTAGCGCCGAATTGCCTCTTGGCGGTCGGAATTTGAACTATTTTTTAAAATCTATCTGTTGCATTAGATTCATTTGAAATCCTTTTTGTGAATCTCAAATGTTTCAAGAATTATTATGTAGTATGTCTCAACATTCATATCGAATGTTTAATATATAATTTTACATAGCATATTCATCTCATGAATTACGTTTGGGAACCAAATTTCGGCAAATTATTTGTCGGATTTTACTATGATAATTATGATTTTTGTTCTCGAGAAATTGAAAAATATTTGTTTAATGTAAAAAAGAATGCATTTAAGTCTTTTTTCCCTTTTTCTTCTCTTCCTTATCTCTTTTCTTTTCTTTTTTCTTTTCTGTTTATGTGTAGAAGCAACATATTTATTTAAGCTTTAAGATCGATTCTACTTTTGTATTACGAGGGCCTGTAAAACCCGTTTTTCCGCAACAACTGTAGCAATGCAGGACAGTGGTTATTAAAAGCAGGTGTGTGGGTTTTCGATCGCCAAATTGATTCAAATACTTTTTTTTAAATGTAATTTCGGAACTTAATCTACTATTTATCTGATTCATTTTTATTTGGAAGTTGTTTAAATGAGATTTACAATATCAGGGGAGAGGTAAAAAAGAGGAATTACTTAGTAAGTTTTAATGTATTACAGTTACATCAATTTGATTGTTTATCATAAACAAACGCTCCAATATCATCGTATCTACGAATGCTTTAATTTATTTCACAAATAAACATACGTAAGTACTGTAATAGAAATATGATAGCTTCATATCGAAAAACGAAAAAAAAAAAAGAATCGAATTTTTATAAATAAAATGTTTTAACATGTCTTAAATAGACATGATTTTCTGCTTTTGCACAATATGCTTATATTATAAAGAAAAAAAAATACCCATGAAAAACATTGGCGTCATACTCATTGGCACATACAATACATAGCGGATTTCGCTTTTACTGTCTTTTTTAAATGTAGCACAATTTAAAAATTTTCGCCTTTAAATAAGGGATAAAATGTTTTTATAACAATTTGTTTGAATTTTTTTTTTAACTACGCGCCTTAATGATTGGATTTAGCAGAATAAAAAAGACTACTGTGAATAGTGAAATATTTGGCGATTTTTTTGGTTATTAACTTCTGGCTTGCGGCTTATGCGGAAGTATCCCTTTTAATAAATTTCAAGATTCCATTCAAGAATCTTTGAATAACAATGATAATAATAATAATAATAAATTAGTTCCAACCTTAAAAATCTATTACTGCAATTTAACAATAGGGCTGATTTCAGTATAAGAAATTACATTATAATTTTCAATTTACACTTTAAGAATTAATTCATATATGTTACTGATTCGATTAACTTGTAATTCATATAAACGGTAGATGAGAAAATTTTATGCTGGATGTTGGAAACAGAGAAACTGAAAGTTCGTCGAGTAACCAAATTAATTTAATATTTACCAAAAAAAGGCAAGTGAAACTGGTAAGAATTTAGAAACATTTTCACTGATCACGAATCCTCTTTCTTAAACACCTACCTGACATTTTAGAAGTAATAATTACAACAACAACAATAATAATAGCAATGATAATAATAACAATACAGACGAGAGACGAGTGTTTAAAAAGATCACAGGCAAAAAAGTTATTTCGGTGGTAACTTCCTTTAAAATTGATCCAGCTAAAAAGGGAGCTAATACGAGCTTAGAAAACACTTTAGCAGATCACGAGTCAATCTCTTTTATAAAAATTTCAAAATCAGAAACAGTTAATGTTAACGTAGTGACTAAATTAATTTAGTTGTCACAAAAAACAAAAAAAAAACTTTTTTTAAAAAAAGGGGGGGGGGGCTAGCACAAATTTAGAAAACAATTTCGCTTATCACGAGTCAATCTTTTTCTTAAAAAGCCATAAATTTCAAAATCAAAAACAGTTAACAAACATCGAGTAACCACACTAATTTAATCATCCCCTCCCCCCCCCCCAAAAAAAAAGCGAAACAGAAAAGGGAGCGTGTTTAGAAAACAATATCGCTGATCATGAGTCTAGCTCTTTCTTAAAAAAGGCAAAAATTTCAAAATCAAAAACAGTTAACACTGAGTAACAAAATTAATCTAATCTTCGCCAAAAAGAAAAAAAAAAAAAAAAAAAAAAGAAGCCGAACTAAAAAGGACGCTAACACAAGTTTAGAAAACAATTTCGCTGATCACGAGTCTCTTTCATAAAAAGTCAAATATTTCAAAATCAAAACAGTTAACATCAAGCACCCAAACTAATCTAATCTTAACCAAAAAAAGGAACCGAGAGAGAGGGGGAAAAAAGGAGCTAATACGAGTTTAGAAAACAATTTCGCTGATCACGAGTCAATCTCTTTCTTAAAAACTCAAAAATTTCAAAATCGAAAACAGTTAACATCGAGTAACCAAATTAATTTAGTCTTCATTGAAAAAGAAAACGAAACTAAAAAGGGAGCTAATACGAGTTTAAAAAAACAATTTCACTGATCACGGGTCAATCTTTTTCCTAAAAAGCCAAAAATTTCAAAATGAAAAACAGTTAAGATTGGGTAACCAAATTAATCTTGTCTTCACTGAAAAAGGAAGCGAAACTAAAAAGAGAGCTAACACGAGTTTAGAAAACACTTTCGCTGATCACGAGTCAGTCTCTTTCCTAAAGAGCCACGTGACCTTTTTTGCTGTAATAAAGTGAGGAAAAAAAAAAAAAAAAAAACAGGTGATTCTCTATGTAAAAAGATCGAAGGCGAAGTCATTTCAGCGGTAACTTCCTCCACCGGGCATCGACCTCCATTCGGTCGCCCCTTAAAACGATTTTCTTTCGAAGATTAGGGCAACAGGAGTGGGGAGAAACAAGATGTGCTCTAGTGCCCAGTCCACTCTCTTCTTTTCGATTTCCACATAGGTTGGAGAGCATGCTTGAGGTGGTTGACCTCCAGTCTGTTGGTGCTCCGGGTGGTCATACAATTGTTCCAGGGTCAGCGGACGATACGTGTAATAATAGAATACATACGCAGACATGTCTTGTTTGTATAGTTTTTAATTATGGGATAGTGCATTTTTCAGAATGCCGAAGTTTAACTGAAATTTCGACTTGTTGATTTAAGGGGACAAGGGACCTTCAAAATCATGTTTTTTTATATTTTTAAAATTGTACTTTGAATATTATTGAAGGGTACATTGTATGTATTATAGCACATATTTATCACGAAAAATGTAAAAAAAAATTTTTTTTGACAAAAATATTAAAATTTTTGTAATATTTTAGATTTAACGAGAACTTTCCAAAATGCTCCATGCGCATTATTTTGTCTCTGAATCCTTTGAATTTTTTTGTAATTATTCATCTCCATATGTGTCATGAAACTGTGCATGGTTTTATGAAAGTAAAAATAATTGTAAAAATTATAGGTAGTTTATTGTAAAAATAAGTTCAAAAATGCTCAAAATTTCAGAAAAAATTAGAAATATTTTCTTTTTTCACCTTTATATTCAGATATATGAAATTACATGCACAGTTTTATTTATATATGTAAATCAAACTTGTATAAATGATATTGGAGATTTTCATTGATATGGTATGCGCATGGGATATTCTGAAAAGTTCTCGTTAAATCTAAAATATTACACAAATTTCCCTATTTTTTTCAAAAAAATTTTTTTTTACATTTTTTTTTTTTTTTTTTTTTTTTTATAAATATTTGTTATAATGCATATAATGTACCCTTGAATAATATTTAAAGCGCAATTTTAAAAATATAAAAAATGATTTTAAAGGTCCCTCGTCCCTTTAAGGATGCATTCCAATCCAAACTGCTTAATTTCCGGTTCATTTTTTAATTCAATTTCGCTCTCAAATGCATCGCATCAAACTGGCAAATTATCTTATTTAGGAAGTACACAATGTGTCGTGCTTGTTGATTTTTTGATAAATGCAGGCAACATTGCAAAATAATGTTGTCAAAGTAAATATTTTGAACCGAATTTTCCGAAACGGGAGATTTGAGAACGAAGGAAAAAAATGGTCATATTGAGAAAGCAATTGTTTATAAATCAAATTCTAATGAATTAAGCGAAAAATTAAATCACACGGCCTCTTATATATCTCTTCAAAAATCGCCTAGGCAAGTTTCATGTTTCTACTTTTAAAAATGAATCTGAAAATGTATCAGAAAATTTCGAACTGTTGAGAGTGAAAAAATGTTTTTTCGAACACACCCTTAAGAATATATAATAGCTGTGTCTTATATGAATTATTTGATTGCATCAGCTGCTTTTAAGGGGTCGTTCAAGTATTTATGTATGCACTAAGGGGTGGGAGGGAGGGAACTAGTATCTATTTATTTTTGCTAGCAAGAGGGAGAGGGTGGGAGATCACGAGAATTCTTATGTAAGCATTAGACAACGAAGCAACTGTAGTTTAACAGTAAAAAGCAAAATAGCATGATTTAGATAAGCTAATGTTAAATCCAAAGGCCAGATTGTTTTCGAATTATTCGTTTAAACATTCTTAAGCATTTTTTTAAAATGGTATATTTAAGCTAGATTTTTAATATGGGCCTTTTGTGCTTTTTTAATTTTGGTTGTAGAATCTTTTAATAAAGGTGTACTTTTATTTACTGAACCGGTTCCGAAAGTGAAAGTATCTTTATAAAAAAAAAAATTGCTACTAAAATCAAAAAAGTAAAAAATAGACATATTAAAAATCAAACTCAGTTATCCCGATGTAAAAAAAAAAGTAAAAATATTTAAATTTAAACGAGACTTTCGAAAAATTAACCCTGACCATCGGTTTAACATTAGCGAATGGGTGTTTTAAATGGGTGAAGTGTCCCCTTAAGTAGCAGTAATCTTTATTCGACCACCTTCTAGAATGTTTTTCTATAGAAAAGATTAGCCAGCAGATGTGGGAAAAGGCAAGATGTTCCTAGTGATTCTGAAATGTGTGGGAAGGGGCCCAGTCCATTATCTACACTTTAGTTTCCACATAGGTTGAGGGCATCGTTGGGGTAGTTGACCTCCATTATATTAGTACCTCGGGTGGTTACAGGGTCAACGAATGATATTCGCACGACGAGAGATGATCTTTCCTGCCGATATATTTTATTTATGTTAAAGTTTACAAAAATTTCCAAAAAACACCACACTTTAACTAAAAATATTACTTGTTGATTTTAGTGCAATCTAAAACTATAGTAATTGTTATTATGTGAATAATCAATAATCGAATCACCTTACTTTAGATACCAAATTTCATATAGAAAAAAAAATTTGATTTTATTGTTATTTTATTTAATAAGATAAAGCACTTTATTGGGTCAACTTGATCGATTAATTTTTCGTCATTTTCTTTGCTTATGGAAGGAAAGAAAATTAAACAGTTATTTTTATAAATGTAGATAAATGGATCCCGTTTGTGATTTATAAAAAATATGTTTAATAAATCAGATCCTAGTATATATATATATATATATATATAAACATCGTTAAATGTTTAATAATTTTTATAGACACAATTATTTTTAATGGTGAAACAATTATTTCTCAAACAATTGCTGATAATAGTATGAGTTCGATCATAATAGATAAAATAATATCTCCGAAATTCGCATATAGACTACAAAACAAAAATATTACTAAACAAGTCGGTTGATGTATACTGTTACATAATCTACATATATGTGTACAACACATAAATAATCCAAGCAAAAAAAAAAAAAAAAAAAAAAAAAAAAAAAAAAACATTGAACAATTTTTACCAGTGAAATAATTATATCTCAAAAAATTCATGATAATAATATGTATTCGATAATAATAATAATTATTATTATTATAATTATAATGATAATAATAATAATCTAAACAAGTCGTGTGGTGCATTGTCATATAATATGACATATGTGCAGAAAAACACACACAAGGACCCAAGCGAAACTGAAACAAAAATAATTTTACATAGAGCAATTATTTCTACTGGTGAAATGTTTAGTTGTCCAAAAATTACTGACAATGAGCGGATTAGATAACATTTCTGAAACAAGGTACTACACAAGATTACAAAACAAAACTAAACAAGCAGTGTGGTGTACTGTTACATAATCCGCACATATGTGCAGAAGACAACACGACACACACAGGAACCCAAGCGGAAAAAAAAGAAATCCCCCACCCGGGAGCATATTTTCAAGGTTGCTCCGCTCGGTTATTGAACTTACGAGACATAGTTATTCTCCAAAGAGGAACCTGGCGGAAATAGAAGCTTGGACAACTGCTCTCTATGGCCTGGCTCTTGTAAACATGGCATAGCCCAACAGAAGAAAAAAAAAATGAATGTGAGGAAGCGGGCGGCCAGTGTGTTGTAGGTTAAAGGTTGCTTGGAGGAAGGAAGTCCGAGAAATAATTGAGTTTTGTAGATCTCTTTCTTTTCGGTTTCTGTGTCGATGAACTCTCAGAGACAGTTATTCGACAGTGAAACAGAAGGGGGATGAAAGTGCATTGTTTTGCTCATGTTGTGAAATTTAAATACAATAAAATTTTGCACATTTTTTAATTGATAAAGGTGTAAAAATAAGGTGCGTTTTAAAAAAGTAAAAAATAAAAAAAAGTTACCTATAAACAATTAACAGAAGTATATCATTACAGGGTGTTATAATGTGTTATAATTTTATAATAAAATCGAGAAAATAATCGAGAAATAAATAATTTAAAAATATATAATAATAATAATAATAATAATAATAATAATAATAATAATAATAATAATAATAATAATAATAATAATAATAATAATAATAATAATAATAATAATAATAATAATAATAATAATAATAATAATAATATTTCATTTAAGGGGACTACGGTGTTTAAGTTAAAAGTCGATGGAGAAAGGAAGTCCGGGAAATAATTGAGTTTTGTCGATCTCTTTCTTTTCGGTTTCTGTGTCGATGAACTCTCAGAGACAGTTATTCGACAGTGAAACAGAAAGGGGATGAAAGTGCATTGATTTTTTCATGTTGTGGAATTTATTTACAATAAAATTTTGCACCTTTTTTAATTGCTGAAAGGTGCCAAAATAAAGTGTATCTTTAAAAAAGTTACACTATAAAAATTAAAAGAAGTATATTATTTACAATAAAATTATCTAGAGTTGAAAAATAATGCTTTTTCGAATACAATTTAAGTCTTTAAGTACAGTTAATAAAGTATTTATTTCTTCCATTTATGTAGAAAAAAATAATTGCTTTCAAAATATAATCGAAAATAAGTGAGAAATAGATAATCTTAAAAAAATATAATGGAAAAACTAAAAACAAAAATATATTTCCGTTAAGGAAACTCAGTACCCTTCATTCGGCGAAAAATGGCGAAAATATCGATTTTTTAATTTTCTGCTTAAATCATATTTTATTATTTCTTGTACATTCTGACTAAGTTTCGTAAAGATCCATAAAGATCAAAGAGTTTAATGCGATTTCATTACATTACTGTCCCTTTAAATGGTCATATCTACTTCACTTAAAAGTTTTATCAGTTTGCTTTTTATAAAAAAGTTTGGTATTTACAAGAAAAAAAGGTAAATATTTTTGAATAAATAGTTTTTGAGTAATAATGCCTGTCAGTTTCATGTATTTCCGAGTAAAAATGAATTAAAATTTATGTCATAAATTTGCCTATTTACATTTAAGAACAGACTTAACCATTCTCTGTGGGATGCAACTTTTAAAATTAAACTATGTTTTCCACAGTACGTTTACCTACACTAAAAAGAAAAAGAAAAAGAAAAAAAGGAAAATTTTACAGTAAATTGTATTGGTAATCGGGACATCAGTACAATTCGTTGTTATTTTAGTGAAAAACTTCCCGTGAATTCCAGAAAATTTTCTGTTTTTTCTTGGAATTTGTGGGAAATTTTCTGTTAAAAACAGTAAACTGTACTGGTGTCCCTACTACCAGCACAATTTTCTTAAAATCGTCCGCTTTTTTTTCTTTTAGTGTATGAAAGGAAGCACGATCCTGGAATTTCGGCTTTTGTTCTCAGAGGATGAATTGCATTATTTTATAATTACACTGCATTTAAGTTCTTCTTCATTATCAAGTCTTCTATTTAAACCTCGGTAGCAACACAAATTATTCCAAGCAATGTCAGCAGTACATTTCAGTCAAGAAGATAACGCATTAAATCTTGACATTGGGGAACAAACTAGTGCAGTCAACCTGTATAGGCTGGAAGCCAAACGATTTTCTTTGTGTTGCCACTTTTCAAGAGCGTAATACTGAGTGTAAGAGTTAGAGACAGTTGAATGAGAAAACAAAATCAAAGCCTCGCGTGACATTAAATTAACCCTGATTGGGTAAAGGCCAACGAACAGGCAGGATGACATACGGGTTAAATGATAGATACACCGGATCAAGCTCAGAATGACGTTAGCAGATTTGTAGGCTGTCGAGATTATGTCACAAAAAATATGAAAAATTACTCTGGCTAGAAAATGTCACAACAAGAAGATTAAGCGATTAGGAAAAGAAAAGCTTGCAACAAGTAGAATTTTTTTTCGAAGTTCGTTTTTTTAATTAAAAAGATAAATAAAATTTAAGTTTTAGAGTTTCGTCAAAAATTGTTTTTTCTACTAATGTTTTTATCCATACACTTATACAACGAATTGTGGTTTGAAAATAGCTTTAATTAAAAAAACACAATTTTTATCTTAACCATGGACCGGCTCTTCCCGAATAGCAAAATATACAGAACTGTGTAATTTTTTTCTGAATAATTTAAAAACAGCGCAAATTAAAAATAATAATAATAATAAATAAAAAAAAATACTTTTTGTTATTTTTATCGTTTTACCTACATAAATGTTTGTCTATATTAAAACTACAATGCGCACGTCCTTTGTAAAGTATTTGAGAACCTTTTTTAACCCCATAATTTTCCACATTTTAACCAATATGGAATTAGTATAAATACTATAAAGTATTTATAGCATTTAGTATAATAACTATTTAGTGCAATAATATTCTATATTATAATAACTGTAGACACTATTTAAAACTCTTATAACTATTTATGGCATTTACTTATATAGGTTTAGGTATCTCCATCTAAATATTCCTCTTGATTAAAGGATTGTTTGCTTCTTTTTTTAATCGCTTGACGATAGATTTTGCTATAAAAGTTTTTCATCAATCTTAACATGATATAATTTATTTTTCCCGCCAATGATAAAACTGTAAAATTTTCTCCTTTTCTAAAATATTTTACAATTGTCTTACCTTTGCGGTTTTATGCGCCTTACAGCAACATTAGAAATATTTGACTTTATTTAGACTGCAATATTTCTTTTGTATATTATGCGAAATTATTAAAAAAAGAAAAAAAGAGGGGGAGAAAGAAAGAAAAAAATTCCCTAAGACTATTCTCAAATCTAAATAAGTCTTCCTGATATATCCCTTTCGAGAAGTGGTAATAACAACAAAATTAACTATTCAAATAGATTAATAAGTGTGTAACGAATATTTCATTGTCTTAAACACAATAAATGTTGTTGTTTTGCGTAATATCCAATTAGAATTCATATGAAAATAGGCAAAAGAAGACTTTTTGGGAATGTTTAGAAATTATTACATTACAATAAGATTTAATTTTACATTACACATTTCTAATGCTTTTTGCGCTTTATTACGCATGATTTTTTCAAGAAAGTTACTTTTATTTTAAATTTAAAGAATGAAATATATGTTTAAAATAAAAGAATCGAAACGGCGCAAAGAGAATGAAGCAAATAATAATGATTATTATTATTACTAAAAGTATAAACATAAATAAAGTCATATAATAAATGCACAGACATGTACTAACTACTTGTTTAACGAATATTTCATTGTCTGAACTTGTTGTTTTGCGTGCTATCCAATTAATATTCATATGACAATAGGCTAAGGAAGAATTTTTAGAGATGCTTAGAAAATAATGTATTATTAGATTAACTTATATTGCAACTTTATAATACTTTTTGCGCTTTAGTACACATGATTGTTTCGGGAAAGTAATTTTTTTTAATTTAAAGAGCGAAATATATGTTTAAAATAAAAGAATCGCAAACAACACAAATAGAATTAAACAAAAAATAATAATACAGGGTTCCCAGCGTCATGGAAAGTCAGGGAAATTTCAAAATATGTATGAAAAGTCAGGGAATTTACAAATATTTTCTAAAAAGTCATGGAAAAAAAATGTAAAACAATACAAAATTCATCGAATAATCTTGGAAAAAAATCGCGAAATTCATCAAATAATCAGGGGAAAGAAAATTTAGAAATTTGAAAAACAATTGCAGAAAATAATCACTAATTTTGACAAAGAATTCTGGAAATAAGTAACAAATTTCAATGTATACCTGCTTGTTCATGGAATTTCTTTTGATATTTGGTCAGGGAAAGTCATGGAATTTTTCGAGATTAGGTCATGGAAAGTCAGGAAATTTGCCATTCATGTTTTGCTGGGAACCCTCTAATAATACTAATAATTACTAAATGTCTAAGAATAAATGAAGTCGCATAATAAAAACATAGACATGTACTAACATTACTACATGTAAATAGTAGCAAAAGTATTTCTTAAAACAATATAATTTTCCATTAAATACCACATGTACTATTAATAGTACACCAGACCCGAAAGGGATATTTATGCATTTCTCGCACTGATCACTTTTTCCGCGACGCGATTTTCCCAAACAAGTAAGTCTTTTTGCGGTAAAAGTGGATTTACAGTCAAGTTGACCCAAGTAGGACTCGAAGTGAGACCGTTCGTATACTGAAGTTGGTGCGACGTCCCCCGATATATTTCAACATAGATTTGCTTTATTATTTTTTTATTTTTTTGTTTGTTTAGATAAATTGGGCGCCATTTATTAGAAAACAAAGCGAAAAAACTTTTTAGAATAATGCGATAAAAATATGTCTTGAGAGCTTGATTTTCAGAAAATTTATTAAAAAGTATTTGTTTTAAGGGTGTATTCGAAAAAACGCTCTTCCACCTTCAACAGCTCGAAATTTTCCGATACAATTTCAGACACATTTTTAAAAGTAGAAACATGAAACTTGCTGAGGGAATTCTTGAAAGGATGTATAAGGTGCCGTGCGATGTCTTTTTACGCTCAATTCATTAGAATTTGAGTTATAAACAATTATCTTATCAGTATGACCCTTTTTTTCGTTCCCAGAACTCCCTCTTGGGAAAAATCGGTTCGAAATGCCGTTATTGATTGCTTTTTTTGCAATATTTTCTGCATTTATCAAAGAATCGATAATCACGGCACCTTGTGTACTTTCCAAATAAGAGATTTTGAAAGTTTGGTATATTTGAGAGCAAAAATGAATTCAAAAATAAATCGGAAAATACGCAGTTTGAATCGAAATACACCCTTAATTGTTATTTTTAAATTTTAAAATAAGAAACATTAAAAAATTTAAAACTTAGAGGTAAGTATAAGTTTAAGATAATAAAAGATTACATGTAATACTAATATAATGGAATAATCAGTTTCAGTTAATGTTCTATATTACAAATAATCAGAAAGGGCAATTCTCAAATTCAAGCTGTTCTCAATCCAAAAAAGGTAGACTGTTTTAAAATTAAATCAAGATATAAGTCATTTAACAAAAATTATTATTATTATTATTATTATTATTATTATTATTATTATTATTATTATTATTATTATTATTATTACTATTATTATTATTTGCATTGGACAGTTGAGATCGATTTCTTTAAAGATCTTTTTTTCTTGTTGATTTTTGGTGCAGTTTATTTCTTTCTTTTTTCTGAGAATACGATTACTTGCAAAACCAATTACAAAAGTAAAAATGTACTTAAATACACACACACACACACACAAAAAAAAAAACCTTAAATGCGAACGAGATATTTTAAATTACCCATCCCATAGGTTTTACATCAATCCGCAATCGTTGTCCCATGAGTGAAGTAGGCTCAGTATCATACTATACTAGCACGCAACTATTAATACAGAATATAGATGCTGTTTATCTTAATTACATTTATCATCTTCATCTTCGTCACAATCACATGCGTATAAAGACATCACTTTCTACACCACTTTCTATTATTTTCATTTTCCACTTTCGCATGTATTTATAACACAACATCCATTAATACCGAACTTCGTTATTCATTCCACTCATGCCGAAAAAAAAAGAATTCCAAAATGCTCTCCTTGCGATTAGGTCCTTGACCCTCCTCCTCAAGATCGACAAACGATTATTATTATTATTGTTGTTGTTGTTGTTGCCAGTACTGATATTGGTTAGTTGAGATCGATTTCTTTAAAGATCCTTTTTTACTTGTTAATTTTTGGTGCATTTTCATTCTTTCTTTTTCTCTAAGGATACTTTCACTTTCGAAACCAGTTCCAAACGTAAAAATGTACTCACACACACACAAAGGCTTTTGTAGAGATCGGCTGAAGACATCCAATGAAAAAAAAATGCAATCGAAATATTTTAACCGCTTGTGGGATACATTTTATCCCACTTAATTTAAACGAGATTCTCATCAGAAACTTTTACCTAAATTTTATATTTTTAACTTTGGCAGCAAAATGTTAAAAAAATGCCTTTTTTTAAATTTTAAAATATGTTTTTTTTTTTTTTTTTCGGTGAGAATTCAGTAATACAGAAACATGAATTTTTGCCCTTCAAGTGTTTAAATAACCCCTTCCATAAGTTTAACATCACTTCGCGAGTGACTTCGCGTGAATGAAGTAGTCTCAGTACCATATTATACTATCACGCAGTTGCTAATACAATGTACATATGCTATTTATCTTAATTACATTCATATCTTCATCTTTGTCACATACGTGTAAAGGTATCACTTTCTATGCGACAGCCTGTATTTATAAATAACACCCATTACTTCGTTATTCATTCCACTCGTGCCGACAAAAAGGAATTCCAAAATGATCTCTCCCTCCGGTTAGGTCCTTGACCCTCCTCTCTCTTAAGATCGACAAACTCTCCCTCTCTACTATACTCACCTGAAAACAAGCGATCAACAAAGTCTACACTGTACAACTGTTCATTAAAATGTTCCTTCCGAGGATTTTAGAGTGAAATTTAGAACATTTATTTTGCGGTAAATATTTTGTGCCAATAGCTAACAGAGTTGTTTGATCCGCGGATTATACGCCGGAAATTACGGTATTTTGGAAATTTATAATCGCAAAGCCTTAATCAGTTTTGAAAAAGCAATTTTCAATTTATATTAGTGCAACATCCAGCGATTTTTAAAATTTGAAAATGTATTTTGTATTTTAAATGTATTTTGAAAATACTTTTTTTTTTTTTTTTTTTGACAAGCATTTTATATTTTAGGCTCTTAAACCAGTTTATTTTCTATTTTGTGTTGAAAATCTGTGAAAAATCTGCATCCACACACACACATTAAAAAAAAAAAAAAAAAAAAAAAAAAAAACTGAAAAACTACAGTTACAATTGTAAAAAAAAAAAAAAAAAAAAAAAAAAGGAAAAAAAAAAGGTTTTTGTAAAGATCGGCCTGAGCTATCCAATGAAAAAAAAAAAATTGCACTCGAAATATTATAAATGAACCCTTCTATAGGTTTAATATCACTTCGCTTGACTGAAGTAGTCACAGTACCATGTTATACTATCACGCTACTACTTGTACAATGTATGTATGCTATTTATCTTAAGGGTGTATTTCGATTCAAACTGCTTACTTTCCGATTTATTTTTGAATTCATTTTTGCTCTCAAATGCACCAAACTTTCAAAATCTTTTATTTGGAAAGTGCACAAGGTGCCGTGATTGTCGATTCTTTGATAAATGCAGAAAATATTGCAAAAAAAAGCAATCAAAAACGGCATTTCGAACGATTTTTCCCAAGCGGGCGATCTGGGAACGAAAAAATGGGTCCTACTGATAAGGTAATTGTTTATAACTCCAATTCTAATGAATTGAGCTTAAAAAGACATCACACGGCACCTCATATGTCCCTTCAAGAATCCACTCAGCAAGTTTCATTTTTCTACTTTTAAAAATGTGCCTGAAATTGTATCGGTAAATTTCGAGTTGTTGAAGGTGGAAAAGCGTTTTTTCGAATACAACCTTAATTACATTAATCACCTTTCATCTTCGTCACAATCACATGCGTGTAAAGGTATCACTTTCTATTCGACAGCATGTATTTATAAATAACACCCATTAATACCTCACTCCGTTTTCCAAAAAGGAATTCCAAAATGCTCTTCCTGCGGTTAGGTCCTTGACCCTCCTCTCTCTTAAGATCGACAAACTCTCCCTCTCTACTACTCACCTGAAAGACATTATACGTGCACGACAAACAACATTACAAGCGAACAACGAAAGCCCACACCACAGTACAACTTTTCATCAAAATGGTCCTTCCGAAGATTTTAGAGTACGATTTAGAACATTTTTATTTCTATATTTCCTCCCCATCCTGTTTTCCATGTACTTGGCGGAAAGATTTTGTTGCAAGAGGAAATACTTTTGTGTACTTGGTTATGTACAAGACAAATGGCAAAATGGTCGAATTTAATGTCTTTGGGAAATGGAATTTTCTGCGAGTTACTGGTTCAAAATGATCAGAAAACAGGGTCTTAACTATTAGGGTTTTTAACCGCAGGTATCGGCAAAAGGGTGTGTGTGTGTGAGGAGGGGGGGGGGGGGTCGGAGCACACAGGACAAATTTTATTGTTCTTGTCAATATCTTTTATATCTTCATGATACATTCCTATTGCATATCTTATTAAAAAATATATCGTTTGAAGACTATTGATAAAAGGTATTGGTAAAATTTGTTTTGTACGTTCCGACCCCTGCGAGTGGTAGGTATGCATGGCTTGCCCTCCCTTGATTTTGATAATTTAACTTTTTTTTTTCTTACTTAAATCTTTCACGATTTTGGAAAATTTTTAAAAATATTTTACCCTGTTAATTTTAAAAAAATAAGTAGGGAGAGGAAAATTTGACTCAGAGATAAAATATCTTTTCCTATTATAATGAAAGATTAGTTTATCAAAATCCCCATTTTGTACCCTCCTCCCCCCAAACAAACACACTCACACACGAAAAAATAATGCACCTTTTACTGTAGAATTCTTCAAACACAAATATTTATTGGAAAATTTTTGTTCTATCTAAACAAAGTATCGAAAATTATTTTAAGCTAATATTATTATTATAATCATCGCTGAGGTAATGTTAATTATGATTTGTAATATACTTTAATGATATACTAATCGGAAAGCATTTAAAATTTCTTCAAGGTAAAGTATAGCAAATGATTTTATATTATCATTATTATTATTAGTAGTATTATTAAGATAATACTAATTTTGATTTTTAGCGTGCTTGTATAATGTGAAGACTTATCGAAAAGCATTCAAATTGTCTTGCAAAGCAAAGTATCGAAAGTGATTTTGCATTATATTTTGATTGTGTCATATTAATTTACTGAGACAAATTACGTGTGGATGATATGTTAATGGGGTGAGATGCTCTGAGATATCTTTAAAAGGAGATTACTTCAACTAAATTTAAATCTAGCTGCCGACGATCATCAACAGTCCCATCAGAATAGTTTAAACAAAATTTAATGAAAAATGTGTAAAAAAATACAGAGACAAAATTGAATCAATACTGTTTTGCTCAATATAGGAAAGTAGTTGTCATGAGTTTACTAACTTTGTAACAAACTTAGAAGGACATAGATGCTTAGTTCTCTGTAATTACGTGCACCATGTTTGAATACAGATTGAAAATGTGCAATTACATTTTTTTTTTTTTTAATGTTAGCAGTTCAAGTAAAGTTTTCGTGTATATAAGCACCCATCATTATGGATACGAGGAAAATGAAATTTTATTTGGCTGGCATTTTCCTCGAATACATGATAATAAAAACCAATGGCCGATAAAAAAAAAAAAAAGGGCTTCATAAATTTTCGCAGAATTCAGTGGAACATGCGAGTTATTAATGATAATCTTCCTCAATAGCGCCTCCAAGGGTTTAACCACCCCGCACCCCTATTCTATGAACTGCTTTTTTCATCTCCATTTGTTTTTCATCTTCCAAATTATTTATCATGTCGCAGGTGCTACTCGATACGAAGGCCATTTTTATAGGGGGTGAATGTTCTCCAAGTGCACCGACAGCTAGAGGCCCCAACTCTGCAAACCAAGGACACTTTTCTTATGTGTACCATGGGGCCTCCAGGATCTTGGGGCCTTTGAAGGAAAGTCTGGGCCCCTATTCTCTCTCCCGAAGAAGGTGGGGCCCCTGAAAAGTTGTCGAGAATAATAAAATAGTAATTTTTATAGTCAGGTCTGGTCTTCATTGAGTTCGCTTTTGATGGCGAACAATGTCTTTCGCGATGGTTGTATTCAATGCAGGTGTGAAAATTTTCATAGAAGTGAAGTTGTTGTATAGAAATAAAGGGAAAGTTATTTGAATTTTATAGATAATTTTTTATTACTCGTGCAGTTATTCCCTTCCTTCATTCTTTTTTTTTCCTTTACTCTCTCTCTTTCTCTCTCTCTCTCTCTCTCTCTCTTTTAAAATGCCTTCATTTTTACCATAAAAAAAAAAAAAAAAAAAAAGATTACAAAATTATAGGATTCTTTGACTTGAAATTCAAATATTATAAGATAGACAAAAATAAAATAATTAAAATTTTGTAAGCTTTTAAATAGATAACAATATGGCGAGAGGAAATTACAGCTTGTCGATTGCAAATTACAGTTAAAAGAGATAGATCGGGTGGCGGCAGCACAGACAATCACCTCATCGAGTTCACAGCTGAAAATATAGGAATACTTTTAACTCGATTCGCATATTAAAACGCAATCGGTCTGCCAACTCATATTTTGGTGGAAAACACCTATAAAACCAATTTGAACGGTTGACTCGTAGGTTTACTATTGTTCTTTCCTGCATTCAAAAGTACGAAAACGTGGAGGATTGGGAGCAGGAAAATTAATGCTAAAGCTAAGAGTCAATCGCTAAAATCGGGTTTTTAGATGTTTTCTAAGATATAACTTGGCAAACTGATTGCGCTTTAATACACGAATCAAGATTTAGTAATCCTAGATTTTTATCTGTGAACTCGAGGAGGTGATTGACTGTGCCGCCGCCTCCCGGTAAAAAATGTAAGTTCTTTTTTTTCCCTCAGTGATTGCAATATTGTAGGAAATTTTATTTTCAAAATTCTTCTTTTTATTTTTATTTTCTCTCTCGCCTTTTTAACATACATTCACGTGCATAATGAAAACCTTTTTACAATATTTTTTCAAATTTTATATGCTTTTAATATCGATAACAGCATAACAGCGAGAGAGAGGATTACGGTTTGTCAGTTACAGTTAGAGTTAAAAGAATAGCAAGTCCTTTTCCCCTCCTGTTGATGTAGTATTATAGAAAGACTAGCGGACCCAACAGACGTTGTCCTGGCACCGGCTCCAAAAAAATCAAATAAATGTACATAAATATAATAATACGCATGATAAATACTACGCTCTCAATTTAATTTCTTATTACAACTATGTAAGGAAATTATTTTTCACTTTGCAGTAGTCTTTGAAGTCGGTTCAATTTTTGATAGAAAAGTTAATTTTTCCCTTTTTAGTTAAAAGTTATAACGACTTTCTAAAGTCGGTTAATTAAAATTATAATACAGAAAAAAATATTGCAAATCTTACACGTATGTCAGGACTCAGGAGTAGGGTTCGAACACATGATCTCTTTCTTTGAGAACCAGAGCTTAAACCTTGCGCCATAGACCGCTCGGCCATTCCGTCCGCACTCTATTCAGCGAACTTATTCAACATTTTAATTAGCGAAAACTCTCTAACTATTAGTTTTTTCCTAATTACTAAAAAAATGAATCAATTTTGATGAAATGTGAATCCAAACCAGTGTTTCCCAACGTGGGGCGCACGCCCCACAGGGAGCAATTTGGCTTTCGAATGGGACAATTTTTTTTTTACTTTTTTTTCTTTTAACTTCTTTAAATGGAATAACAGCTCAATTTTTATATAATAAGAATTATTTTTCAGAGAGAGGGGGGGGGTGGTCATCAGGGTTTTAGTTATGATTTGGTGGGGCATGGCCTGAAAAAGGTTGGGAAACAATGATCTAAACCATTCTCGAATCCACTGGCACACACAAAAAAAATTTCATTAAAATCGGTATAGTCGTTTAAGAGGAATTCGGTGACATACACACGCTCAGAAGATTTAAAAAGATTATTTTCTCTTTGCTCTTTTTCAATCCAAGTTCACCATAAAAAATTTCTATAAGATTAGCATTCGCTGACTTAGAAATTGTAAATGTTCGAATATGATTTATAAGATATGTAATAATAAAATATTTACAATTTTGGGTTAGTTTGTGGTAGATAACACCGTAACTTTGAGGGAATTACACTAAAATATAGTTACAGCTAACAAAATGAAAGTTGCGTTTATTTTTCTCCCCCTCCTCCTAATTTTTGAAGGGTTATAGCAGCTTATAAAAGTTTTTATTATAATAATAAAAGATCAAAGTAGTAAAAAATTGGAATTTTTCAAATGAAGTTCGTATTTATTGTTTATTAATTATTGTAGTTTGTATTTTTATTTAATCATTTAAAAATGTATATAAAATGCATTAGAAATAAAATAACTATATTACAATTTTTAACGATTATTGTATGAATATCAAGCATAGTAGATGGAAAATTAATGTGAACAAAATGTCACAATGCATAAAACACATATATGCCATTATGTTAAAATGGTCAGTTATGCGAAAGATTTCAAATTTCGTTTGAATCGTGTAAAGCATGGAAGAAAAAGTGAATGTCTATGGACGGTTACTAATAATCACATTAAGTATCATTGCTTTTCAATATTGAAATTAATTATTTATTACAATTTTAAGAAGTTATGAAAATATGTTTATTTTGCCTAATAATTATTATTTTTCTTTTTTCTTTTAGGTAAGTAAATCTGACTTTATTATTAATGAAATACCTCCAAAGGTAGGTTTATTATTATTATTTTATTTTATTTTATTACATTATATTATATGTTATTTCATTTTTTGAGAATATATATCGTTTTCTATTTTTGTCACGTTATTTAATCTGTTAATTATCCTAGATATATTTTTGCAGATAATTTATTAATCATAAAATGGAAAACTAAATTCGATTCGAAATCGCTTCCATAGTCAGGTCTTCCAATTTTGTATCTTTTTGCTAAAATATTAATATGTAAATGTGTCAAAAAGTTTTGCGCTTATTGAGCAGGGCGGTTGAGAATAGTCTTAACCCCTTTGCGACGGGAACCTTTTTACGAAATTTTTAATATTTTGTCACCGGTTTTTAAAAACTGAAATTTGTGCCTTATTAAATCGAGAAAATGTTCCGATTAAATAAGGCAAATTTTATAGTAAAATTTTATTGGTGGGGTTAAACAAGAATTCTTAAGCCTTTTTGCGGCCCGTATACGTGTCGCTCGTACCCAAGGGGTTAATTAGAAACTGTATTCCTCACCCCTGCCCCCACACTGGCCCGACCAGCGCCAAAGGAACTTCGTCTGTAGTCTCGGTCAGCAAGAAGGCATTATAGATAACATGTTTAGAAATATATACATAAAAATTTCATTATTTACCGTCCCATGCCTTATATAAATTCAATACATTTTTTTTTTTTTACTTTGACGAGAAGGGGGGGGGGGGCGTGTGGAATATGTCTAGATTTTTTATTATTCCATATATAGTTAAAAGTTTTTAAAAAGATATTTAAAAACTAGTTCCCTGGGTTAAAATAAGTGTTGCCAAGAAAATTGTTTTTAAAGTAAGCTTGGCACGTGAGTTGAGCGTTCTACAGTGACCCCGCCAATGGGGGTCAACGCCCTTGCCCAGTCGTCTGATCTTCTGCGAACAAAATTACGAAATCGTCTGCGAAAAAATAGAGTGCTTTGTTCCATGTTGATGCTCCAAACACACTTTTAAACTCTTGAAGTTCAGGGCGACGACTTGATAATGTGTGCCAAGATGAGATAAACATATTTACTTTGAAGCAAAAATAAAATTTAGATAGACCAGAGGAGAAAGCAGAGAGTCGGTATATGAATAGTACAGTAATTATATATTTAATTATCAAAAAGCACTGGCAAAATGATGATATATATACATATTTGCTCATGTATACGCATACATATATTAATTAGTAAAATTATTATAGTCAATTTGTAAAATTTTCCATGTGTAGGGTCAGGGAGGTAATTATGACGACTTTTTTACTTATTTAACATATATATATATATATATATATGTGTGTGTGTGTGTGTGTGTGTGTGTGTGTGTGTGTGTGTGTGTGTGTGTGTGTGTATTGGTATTGTCTGAATAACTTTGGATGTATTTATAAAAGTATTTATGTATATTTTACTTGTTTTTATTTGAAAAAATGACGTTTTTAGCTCATAGGAAGTAACTTTGACCCTTTAAGAACACTTCTTAACAGTTTCAATTCTCATAACCTTTTTTCTTTTTAAGTTAACAGGATGGTTATAATTACCCCATCAAAAACTCATAATCACAAAAGTTTGGGGAAATTATGGCCACTATATTTCCTTTTTGTACTTGTCTACACACATTTGTTTGGGATAATCAAGACCATTAGAACTCCAAATTGACGAATCTGCTTATTAAAAAATTTGATAGACTTTATTTCAAATTGCTATTTGGATCTCAAAAATGCTTCAGAATAGTGATAAAGAATGTCTAAAATGAAAAATATATTATGAGGTTAATATCTTAGCATGAAATAAAATTTTACCATGCACTATTTCCAATATTAGAGTGGTCATAATTACCCCCACCTGAACCTATATACTTAAAAAATATATATGAAACTACTTAAAACTATATTGTAATAAAAAAAAAAAAAAAAAAATAAAATAAAAAATAAAAAAAAAAAGTAATTTTACAGATGTAAATTACGGAAATCTATATGCTTGCTAATATTTTATCCGCCCGCTACACAAAAAACGGTGTAAATGTACATAACCAGTTTGAAAGGAAAAACAAGGTTGGGGTCAAAGTTTTAAAGCAATTTAGTGTATCATTAAAAATCAGGGGGGGGGGGGGTATTTTATTTTGGCCAGTTCTTAGGGTTAGATGTTTTCCACTTCCTATATAATAAAATAAATAGTTTTTTAAATTTTTATGCATGCTTTGTATATAACAACAACAATAATAATTCTTAGTCTTCGTATGTTTCTTTTTTTTTTTCTTTTTTCCTCTTTTTATAAGTTAAAGTTATCTTCTTATAAAATATGCTGGTTTATTATTTCTCAGAAATTCCTCAGATATTTATAAACAAGTAGTATCATGCTATAGCATTTTCATATATGAAAAAATCACGCATAACCATTATCGTTGATGTAGAAAGAAGATAGCCGAACATTCTACAAATTTCAGAATATTATTGGTGATTAATAAAATAATTTATCGTACACGGATTTACATTCTCTAAAAATCTCGAATAAAATGTACAATAGATATTATCAAAACACAGGAACATTCTGCAGATTTGGAAGGAAAAGAAAAAAAAAATCTAATGGCCGATTCCCTGTTCTAAAAACCGTTCCACGTTTGCACGGTTATACTAAACAGTCTGGGCCTTTGATGGCTTGGCGATCAACGTGTTATACAACAATGAATCGTGATGTATGGTGTATGGTAAAAGCTGCTGCCCGTGTGTGTGTGGGAGGGGGTTGTCCTCAACGTTCCGATTGTTCTGGTCAAACGCGGAAGTGAACTGCTAGAAGGGGAGGTGAACCCCCGAAAGGAGGTCAATGGCTCCTGCTTCGATTGCAGAGGGTGCTTGAGCTGCATATCAGACAGACGGTGATGGATTAGAAAAAGGGTAAAGCGATGACGTGTAACACGCGTACGGGGGGGAGGGGGGTTTCCCCACTAAAATTTTCTCCAGTTACCCAGAATTTGAAATATTCAAATAACTGGGCTTCCTGTTTGTTTTTTTAGTGCAATGCGTCAAGTTGACAGACGATGTTGTGCACTTTTCCGCTAAGTGCAATAACTCGAAACGTGTTATATTTGAATTTTAATCACTTGACAGACTCAGTTTAAGCCTATGAGGCCAAGTAGATGGGGGGAGGGGGAGCGGTGTCCCATACTTTCTTTCCAGTTATTCAGAATTTGAAATAATCAAATAATTGTGCTTTTTGTTTGTTGCTTTAGTGCAATACGTCACATTTACAGAGGATGTTGCGCTCTTATTCACAAAGTGCAATATTTTGAAAAGTGTTATTCTCGGATTTTAACTACTTATAGTCTCAATTTAGAGTTATGAGGAAAAGTATATAGAAGGTTTTCTCCCATATATATATATATACATATATATATATATATATATTTTTTTTTTTCCAGTTACCTAGAATTATAAAATACTCAAATAACTGTGTTTTTGTTTGTTTGTTGTTTTATTGCAGTGCAACATATTTACAGATGATATTGGGCAATTATTCGTAAAGAGCAAACTCGAAAAGTGTTATTTTGATATTAACCACTTAACAATGTCAATTTAGGACTATGAGGCCAAGCATATGAGGGGGGGGGGGTGGATTTTCTAAAATATATTTTTCCCCAGTTACCCAGAATTTGAACTTCTCGATTAACTATATTTTCTATTCGTTGTTTTTGTGCAATGCATCTCTCCGACAGGATCGTGGGCACTTATTCGTAAGATGCAATAACCCCAAAAAATGTTATTTTGTAATTACTTAACAGTCTTATTTTTTTTAAATTACTTTAGTGAATAAAAAAAATTTTTTGGTGATTTTTTATATTTTAAATTTATATATCTATATATATGTATATATCGGAGAACTTCTGAGGTAGATATCAGGAAAATGTCCTAATGCATAATTTTCTACCACTGTCCGATTAATAGTAACCAAGAAATATAAATAAGTCAATAAACCTGGACATGTAAAACTATTACACAAACTGAATCCTGTAACGAAATACATGTGCATAAAATTTTTTGTCCATGAAAAGCGGAAATTGAACTAAGAAAAACTTTCATTTTACTATATATCTTGATTTCAAAAGTTATATATATATATATATATATATATATATATATATATTCATTCAACAGACTATTGTGATTTAAAAATGTTTTTGATCAAACAGAAACCCGATACTTTTCGCATCAACGAACTTCTGTGTAAACGCTTTTATATTTCTATACTTTCTATTAAAGTGCATTGCTCTCTCCACAGTTGAAGCAAACCTACGTATATATACGTAATGATATACCTTAATGTTAAATCAATTCCCAGTAACCCATACGAATGTATATACGCAAGCTACCCAGATAGCGTTCTTTCACCCATGGATGAAAAGGGAAAAAAAGAGGGGGGGGGGGGGAGAATTGAAATAGCTGGAAAGAATAACAAGATGTTTCTCGATTTCTTTACAGGGAATGTCCGCCCCCTCAACTCCATAAAAAAAAAAATTCCCTCTAGTTGCCGACTGTGGTCTCCATGACAACTAGGCGAATCGATTTTACCTGTCTCCCTGAAATCTCCCAGACGTAATACAAAGATAAACAGGATTCTGTGTAAACGGACACATTGTAGCTATGAGCTCAAAGACGCGAGAGACGTAAAAGATCAGAATAGGTACTGGAGTTTATCCAGGAATTTTCTGTTATTCAGGAGAAAAACAGTATATCTCCTTAATTCAAACTTTACGAGAGATAATAATTTCAATTTATGCTTAGTCAATATTTGAAAAAAGTTAAATATAAAATTCATTTAGTTTTTCCCTAAAATTAAATTATTAGGATTTATAAATACAGATAAACCTTGACTAACGAATAATTTTGCTAACAGTATTTCTGCTAATGAATCAGTTAACGAACTTTACTTTTATTACTGCTTTTTGACTCAATTAATGAATGTGGATAAAGGCCATAATCGTTTGATTATAATTTCATAACTAAACGGCCATATAAGAGATTTGGGTCATAAGTCACATGAGTTTGTAAATTTTGAATGATTTAATTCATAAAAATGGCTCTGTCCCGATTGATAAGTTATTCACTTAAGTGGCAATTACTATAGTAGTAATATAATAATAGCTTAACATTGTGTAAATGTGGTGTAGTAATTATCATTATTAAATGAATTCTTGATTAATCGAATTTTCCATTTAAGCTTACTGTAGTGTCTGTACAACAATGGCTCAATAGTACGAAATACTACAGTACTTTGTAGTTGTCATCATTTCTATTGTGATTGATAAATTAAATCAACCAAATCATTATTTTCAATCAAATCATTAATTAAATCAAATCATTATTTTAAGAGCAGTACAGTATTATGAATTATTATGCAGAAGTACAATTATATGAATCACTAGTTGTTCATGTAATCCATACAGATATTAGATTACAGTGATACTTACATCACTGATACTTACACACAGTGATAATTACACCAGTAATACTTACATAGATTACAGTATACATTTTGAAAATGATGATAGTAAGACAGTGAACATTGACTACAGAATTTAGAGAATATCGCTTTAATATCACTAAACCTTTAAAAATTTAAATATAACTAAAAAAAAATCTATTGTTATGTACATTTTAACACCTTTCATTAATCGCATATCCCCAAATTCTTCTCTCTTGAATATTGAAAGAGAAAGTCGTGTAGTTAAGATAAATTGAGGTATTCAACATTTTTGGCATAAAATCATCTGGGAATTATACCTTGGCAAATTTTGCCCCCCTTCCTTCTACAATTGCCGCCACATGCAGTCTAAGTACCAAAAATAGGCCTCCAATCAAGGCCAACTCCTATAGATCCTTGAACTCAAGAATTAATCTAGAATTGACTTCATACATATAGCGTAGAAATTGTTAGCAATATGAAAATTTAATTCCAGACAGTTAATTTCTGCAGTTTAAAAGTGAGGACTCTGATAAACATTGACAACAGAATTCACTGAATATCGAGTTAATTATCTCTAGAACCATAAAAGTTTAAATATAGTTTTTTTTAAAAAAAATCCATTGAATCTATGCGCATTTCATTTTTTTTCCAAAGAATCTAATGTTTGTTATTTTTTAAACATTAACACCTTTAATTAATTACCATATACCTAAAGTTCCTTCTCTTGAATATTAAAAGAGAAAGTTCTAATTAAGACAAATCGAGGTATTCAACATTTCTGACATTAAATCATGTGGGAATTATACCTTGGTAAATTTTGCACCCCTCCCCCATAAAATTGCCTCCACGTGCTGTCTAAACACCAAAAATGGGCCTCCAATCAAGGCCAACTCCTGGAGATCCTTCAACTCTAGGGTTAATGAGACACTGAAAGAATGTAGGGGGCCCTATGGGCAAAACGCCATAGATAAGGAGGGCCTCCTCTCTAGAATCGTCTGCGTCTCAAGCATCTGCCAACAGATGTAATGATTTTCACTTTTAGTTTTTCTCGATTTGGTATTTTTAACGACAGACAATTCTAGAGTTCATAAGGTTATTTTATAAATAGGTCTTTTAAGAAGTATATTTTTAGATTTAAGATAAATTTATATGAATAAGTGTGACATTTTGGCTATAAGAAACTAAAATAATAGTGATTTAATAATTGTTTCATGTTAGCTGGCTGTAAGAATTGGATAAGGGCAAAATAGGACGTCGACCTTTTACCCCTTGTTAGATAGAAGAGGCCCCCGTAAATATATTTAAGAACTAGTTTCTAAAAAAATCGCCCTAAATATGTTACATATATGTCAGAAAATAAAATTTTGCATGTCTGAAGAAATATTTTAATTCATACTTGTGTTGTCTTTGCTTATAATTTTCTAGTAATTCATTCATCAATAAATTAAATAATATATTAATTTTGTTCTTTGTTCTCGCTCTGGTTATCAAAATATTAATTCAAAAGCTGAATGAAATGTTAAATTATAGATTTTAATTCAATTCTTCAAAGAAATAGTTTAGTTAATTTATTTAAAAAAAAACAATCTTTTTCGTTATCAATAGTGTATTTAGTTAATGGATATTAGTTTTACTAATTCTGTTCCATTAAAAAGGAAAAAAATGAAAACCGTTGAATTGCAGAATATATCTCAATTTTAATTTCTTAAAGGCGACGTAAATAATTTAAAAAAAACCCAAAATTTTATGTGAAACATAGCAAATGTGGTGTATTCGTACTATAACTAGTTTTATAAATGTTAAGACTTTGGTGCATTAGCTGTTGCACTCTTATGCAAAAATGCATGAACTACGAAATTTATTACGATTCTATATATTAAATTCAGTAACATGGAAATAATTGGACTCCATCTTAAATAGGGCTTCATCACCATGGCAACCTAGAATCATTATCAATCATGAGATAGCATTAAATTAATTACGTATGATAGAATTTTATGGAATGAAGAAAAATTTTATTAATAGCGTTTAAAGTTTTGATTCGATTTTCATTGGAAATAACTTGACAAAATTCTGCACTGATTATATGTATTAAATTCCAAACAATTCGATTGCGTAGTTTTTGCATTGTTATATGTGGACAGATGGACAGACAGACAGACCAGATGACGACTTTAGTGCTGCGTATTTATGTAATTACGAGTGAACATAAAAAATTGAAAAATATTGGATTACAGAATATAACACAATATCAATTTTCTAAATGTGCATATATAATTTAATTTTAAAAAATGCTTTAAAATAATTTGAATTAAGCGCAATATTTAAAGAATTTATGTTATAATCGATAATCTAATAGGTAATCCCACTTTTTAAATAATATCGTTGTATTTAAATATTCTATTACAACAATAGGAAAAACTAACACACTTTAACCTATTACAAAACTCAAAACAAATCTAATAGCTTTTAGAAATATTTTAAATTAAGCGCCCACCTTTGAGGAATTATAATTGAATTAACTCTAGTAATCCAACATTAGCTCCAGCTTATAAACTCAAGTGAATAAGCAAGGAGAATAAAGCTAAAGCGACTTCTCCTGGAGTAAAGCAGGCATCTTTTACAGTCATAAACTGGCTGTATACTGTTGCTATGACTACAAACCAATCGATATTTAGTGGATAACAGTGGATTTAGGGATGTTGCAGACATATAACGGGGAGGGAGAGAAATCTAAAGAACGTTTGCTTTGCTCCCAAGAAAATAACGTGGCATCCCACATAAAAGGGCTTTGTCGAGACATTGAACTAGACGAAAATTATTTTCAATTTAAATTCTGGTATAGCGCTTTACAAAAGTACAGTGTTACTATGTTATTGAATTCGCTACATTCTTGGAAGGAAAATTTAGAAGTTAGTTTGTAAAATTTTGCGATGATTTTGAATGATTCTGTGAACAGTTTTGAATTTTATTTCTAATAGACTAAAAAAAGAAAAAAGAAAAGTTAAATAAAAGTAGCTCGAAATTTTCTGACACATTTTTCATTTTTAAAACTAAAAACGTGAAACTTAATGACGTGATTTTTAAAGAGATGTATAAGAAGCCGTGTGATTTCCTTTTTCCCTCAATTAATTAGAACTTGATTTATAAACAATTATTTTCTCAAGATGCCCCTTTTTTCGTTCCCAGCTCTCTCGCTTCCGAAAATTCAGTTCAAAATGCTAACTTTGATAGCATTTTTTTAATAATATATTCAGTTTTTATTCAAAAAATCTACAAACACGGCACAATATATAGTTTCTGAATTAGAGAATCTGTCAATTAGATGCGTTTCAGAACAAGAATGAACGTAAAAATATATACCATGGAAAGGAACCATACAGATCAAATTGAGTAATTTTTTGAGTCTTTCTATATTGTCATGTACAAAAATATTAGACAGCTATGATATAGTAATAGCGATCTATTATAGAGAAAGAGTAGCTCTAATTTCTTGACTGAATTCTATCTCTAAAATTAATTTCCAACACCGCACTTGGACGGAAGCTTTTAATATTTTCGAGGTTGGTCATCTTTGTACCACCACGGGGCGGATGATAAACCAGGACTGTAAACAAATATTATAGCCCTACCATCTGCAATTTTTTTTTATCGATTCACTATCATCTCTTCCCTCCTGAAGAAAACAATAGAAGCCTACCTACACACACCCCTTATAAGAAGAGGGGGTGGTGCTTGCGGCACACCACAAAAGATGATATACGAAGCGTGATCCCGGTTTCTGTACAAATCTTATACCCTTTCTATTTTGTGGATTTATTATTACGACTACGGAAAAGAAGCGTGGTCTAACGGTAAACAGCATCCCCCTTTATGGTCGAGGAATAAGTCACAAAACAAGCAACAGTACTTTCCCCTGTTTACCTCTCTCACTCTCGATATAAGCTTTTGTAACCCGGTTGCACGTGCCCAGCGCGTGCAAAATTATGTTTTTGTACCTTGATATAAATTTTTCTTTCTTATTTTGGGGGTTTTTTACAGTATGCCTGAAGAAATATGGAAGATATTTTTTAAAGCTGACATTGCGTAACATGATATACAGTTTTGTTTATTTGCATGAATTCTCTGATATGAATGTATGTTGAAAATGTGCCTAATGTAGACCAGTGACGTTTGTTGAAAAAAATTTTCACTTTTGGTACAAAGCAACTCTTTGTAATTCTGATAAACTAACTTATTTCAGCTAATTTGTTGGTTAATTTTAAAATCAGTTAAATTTGATAACACGCTTTTGGTTGAAAAAAAAAAAATAATAAAATAAAAAAATATCCATGTTTATTAAATTTGATTGAAGAGCTAGATGAATATGACACAAAGCGTCAAGCCATCCAACATCTATTTTTATTTAAATACTTTTAAGATAAACACGACATGCAAATGAAACGTGCGATATAATCCGGTTGCACGTTCTCTGTGCGTGTGAAATTATGATTTTGAATTTTGATATTTCTTTTTTCTTTTCTCTCAGCTTTTTTTTTTTTTTTTTTTTTTTTTTTTTTTTTTTTTTTTTTACCGTATCTCTGAGGACATATGGGAAATATTTCTTAAAGACGACATTGCATATCAGGTTATATCATTTTGTTTCCATGCATTCTTTTATATCAAGGTCATAAAGCGTCTGCTTTGAGACCTGTGATGTTTGTAACTTTTTTGTGTGATTTTTTAGGTTCTAATACAAGATTTGTATATAATGGCAGAATACCGGTTTGATGTCAATAACAACTTTGAAGAAATTATTTCAGCTTAAAATTTTGATCGCCCTTTTAAATTGAACATACAAGTACACAAATAATAAAATAAAAAATTTATATCGTATGGATTCTTGTTTTGATTGATATTCACTCATTCTTTATATCTGATTTTTCTTACCGTGATTATTCAAAAACAGATTTACCGAAAGTACATTTATTGAAATTAATTTGTTTTAAATGAAGGAAATTATTGTATAATTAATTGGACTAATCATTGTCTAATATAAATTCAATTCATCAGCTATCAAAATAAAAATTTATTTTTAACATGTTCAATTTTATCTATATTATTTCGCCAAACAATTTTGATTTGGAAATCTATATAATTGCTGACCCCCCCCCCCAAATAAGTAACAAATATTCATTAACATATTTTGAATTTTTTTTTTTTTTTTTTTTTTTTTTTACAAAAGCTTGATTCTGTTTATCCTCTTATCCAATAATTTGACCCTCTTTACAATAGACTGACCCCTCTCCTCTCTCAGAAAATGTACCATTTAATACCAACAATAAAAGCGAAGAGGTTTTTTTTTCTTCTATAGGGGCTTTTATAAAATCGTCCTCAAAAATTTACGATTGTATTCTACCAGCGTTAAAATGCTGATTCGAGTAACGGTAAATTCATGCATTTTTTGACCAAAAGCCGGAATAGTGTGGGGGGGGGGGAGGGGGGGAGCAAGATGAAGATAAAAAGTCCTTTCCATATGTCGAGTTTACAGTCAAATCTTGTTTTTCCCAGCTTCCTTTTTTACAATTCCGCTTGCACGTGCCCGGCGCGCGCGAAATCTTGTTTATATTTTTGGAAAAGTCCAGCTGCTTTTGACAATAAAAAGTTGTTTTTACTTTTACTGGCGTAAAAGCATCAGCTTTCACCGGTAGCTGCGAAAAAAATCTGTTGTTTACTTCTTTAGGTATGGCCGACCCTTACACAGGGACACCTGAAATGTATTTTTACCTTTAACGGTTGTTTTCCGTTCAATATAAGCTGCAAGAGCATCTTTTTGTTGTGGGACGCGTGTGTGCAGGAAATACAGAAATAAAATTGGTACTTTCTACAGTTCAACAAGAGAATGAAATGTCAAACCAAAAGGAAAATTTCAATTAGACTGGAAGTAAAAATAAACTTTTGGTTTCGTTGGGAAAGAAAACCTACATAAGATTTTCTATGACATATGGAACACTAGGGAATATAGATATTTTTGTTATTGTCATTGTTATTTTTTGTGTTATTGTTGTTACAAAAAACCGTGGCCTTACATTGTAAAAAAGAAAAAAGTCACTGATTTTTTTTTTTTTTTTTTTTTTTTTTTTGGAAAACTGGGATTCCCAAAAATTTTATTAACGGCAAAAAAAAAAAAAAAAAAAAAAAAAAACATGTAACAGATACACGTTTGTGCTAAAAATAAAAAAAAAATCTGTAAGATTACTAATTTTTTTTTAGAAAACTGGGATGCCTAGAACTTTTTATGTAACTGTAACCCGGATTGCAGCAAAATGCACACCCCAGTGTCTGTCAAGATATAAAAATACAAACAGCATTAGTATATTTTTGAATCCAGACTTTCGCAGTATAACAAGTATAAAATGAGCAATTAAACGAAATATTTTTTACCAATATTGATATATTATTGGCAAAATGTCCTCCCTGGCAAACAAAATAACAAACCGTATTAGTCAAGATATTTTTGCCTGCAGAGCTTCGCAGTATAACAAACATAAACGAGTCAATTAATATATTGAACGAAATATTCTCTCCGAATATTGCATAGATATTTGCAAAATGTACACCCCGATATTCGTAAAGATACAGAAAATATACATAATATTAGTCAACATATTTTTGTTTCCAGAGCTTTAATGTGTAGCAAGCAAAGACTGGATAATTAATATCTTAAATCAACCGAAATACAACGCACAAAAACATTTCTCTACTGCTGTTATACATAATGGCATAAAGTTACAGCGTAATAAAACATATCGCGATGAAAGCAAAACAAAACACATAAAACAGAACTTCTATTTAAAAACAAGCTTGCTGAACAAATATGTGTTCATTCATTCAGCGGAAAAAAGAAGGGTGAACGTCCTGGTCGATCAGTAAAACGAGCTAGTGAAACATTTTTTCTCGAAATTTACGTGCTGTAATATTTTGCTTTCAAAACCATCCGTGGTATTGTTTGAAGTAGTGAGGAACGGGTTGCATAATGACCAATGTCACCTCTCCTCTAGACAATGAGTGATCCGTTAAACAAGAGTTGAGTTGCGTTATGGACTGATCTTTCATGGGGCGAGTTCATAATGCCGATGTCCTGTTGATTTTCAATATTGCGAGGGTAGAATTTTAACTCGTTATTGGCAACAGTAGGTTCGTTGTACGTGGTTGATGTAAATTGATGTGTTTCTTTGAATTCTGATTTATATAAAAAAAGAAGAAAAATCTTTAACACTCTTGAAAAGACATACCGTAATTTCGGGTGTATAAGCCGCGGATCAAACAATTCTTTTTGGACCCAGAAATTTTATTTAGTGATTGAAGACAAATATTTTCGGCCATCTAACTAGTTATATTTATTTTTTAAAAAATTCTGGGTCGAAAAAGAATTGTTTGATCTGCGGCTTATACACCCGAAATTACGGTATTTTGAGTGTATGTGAAGGAAAATAATTGCTGCTATATTTAATAAATAATATTGATAGTTTTAAAAATAATTTTCAGTGCAATTCAAAATTTGTATCATATTAAAGTTACAATGTTATTTGAAAAGTTATATAAGATAGAATTATTAACAAAATATTACTAACCAATAATAATAATAATAAAATAGACTTCGATAAAATTCATTGATATAATTGTAAAATATTTGACATTCTGTAATGTTTAGCTTATAGTATCCTTTGAAAAAAAAATTTTTTTGTGGTTTTTTTTTTTATGTTAATAAATAATACAATACAATTAACATATTATTTATTTATTTATGGGGAGGGTAAAGGAGGGCGGGATAAAATATTACAAATTACATAAGTTCTTTAATAGAAATATTTCTTTCTAATTAATAAATTTTATTTCATTAAAATTATTGTAAAAAGTTGATATTAAATTTTAACTACTTAAATAAAATTCTTTAATTAAATATATCAGTTTTGAGTTTATACTTTCTAGAAATCATTTTAAAAATATTTAACTTATATTTTACGCATTCTAAAAATATGTTTATTATTTAAATAGAATGTTGAACTTTTTAAACTATAGTTTATTTGAAAATCTTATGAGAAAACTAAACGTAAGACTATGATAATTTAAAATTTTTAAAATCTACAGTAAAATAGCTTCATTAATTTAAATGGCATCGCTGTACTTAAAAGCCCAAATAATCTTTTACTTAAAAAGTAAAAGCTCTCAAAACATATGCATCTTATTCGGCATTAAAAAATTGTGTTTTAATTTAATAAAGTTTAATTTAAGTGTATCTTCTATTAAAAATCATATTTCTGAGTGGACAAATTTTATTTATCGATGAATGTTAAACATTTTTAGGTTAATTTTTTACGTAAAAATTTATTTGACATTAATAGTGATTTTTATATATTTTGTAAAATAAAACGAATATCGAAAAAATAAAATAAAAATGAAAAACAGAAAGTTAAAAAAATAAATGCATGCATGCACACACACCCAAATTCGCATCATTTAACTTATGTCTCTAAATTCTACTGCGGTCGCGAATTCATTGAAATTTAACGAACTTTCTAGCAACGCAATGTTTGCTTCACAAACACAGCTATCATTCAAAGGGGAAACAAGATTTACAGTTGGCGAAAAAATATCTTGCATAGACAAAAGCTTTGAAATTCTTTGTGTATTTTTCATTATTTTTTTTAATATCCATTATCATTAACCGTTCCTATTATTTTTGTAAGATACATTTAAAAATGAAATAAGTAAAAATGCTAGCTTAACCTCTTCGCTACTGAGTATTAATGCAGTATTATTAATTATTACTGAATTATTTCTTATTCCATTTAACTTCGGAGCAAGATCTTTATGTTATTTGCATTAGTTCGAATCTTAGACTTCGAAACATATCATTAAGATTTCAAAATTGTAATTATGTTTGGGTATCATTAATAAAATGGGACAAAACGGAGGTCCACATATGTGGACCCAGGGAGCGAAGAGGTTATTAATAAAAATAATAATAATAATAATAATAATAATAATAATAATAATAATAATAATAATAATAATAATAATAATAATAATAATAATAATAATAATAATAATAAAGACACACATTCTATTACCTACGCATCTAAAAATCATAACAGTTAAGCGTTCATCAAATATTCCTTAACTTCAAAGTAACGTAATGTTCGCTTCATAAGATCAAACATCACTTTAATACTACATTTACAGTTGATGAAAGCACATCATGCACAGACTAAAGTTTTGAAATTCTTTGTGTATTTTTAATTTTTTTTTAATATCCATCTTTGTTAATCATTTTTATCATTTTAATAAAATACATTAAAAAATTAAATAAATAAAAATGTTAGCTTTTAAAAAAGACACCCATTTTATAACTTATACATCCAAATCGATAGCAATTAAGAGTTCTTTGAAATATTCATCAACTTCAAAGAAAAGTAATGTTTGCTTCTTGAACTCAAATATCACTCGAATGTTAAACAACATTTACAATTGATGAAAGCACATCTCTCATAAACTAGAGTTTTGAAATTCATTGTGTTTCTTTTTTTCTTTTTCTTTTCTTTCTTTTGTAAGATCTATCTTTGTTAAAAAGCCTCAATATTTTAATAAAATATACTGAACATCCAAAATTCATAACAGTTAAGTTATCTCAATGAAATATTCATTAATTTCAAAGAAACGTAATGTTCGCTTCCCAAGATCAAATATCACTCGAATGTGAAACAACTTTTACAGTTGATGAATGCACATTTTGTACAGAGTAAAGTTTTGAAATGCTTGGTGTATTTATTATTATTATTATTTAAAATATCTATATTTGTAAACCATTTTTATTATTTTAATAAAGTATATTAAAAAATTAAATAAATAAAAATATTAGCTTAAAAAAGACACCCATCCCATTACTTTATGCATCCAAATCGACAGCAGTTAAGAATTCATTGAAATATTCATCAACATCAAAGAAAAGTAATGTTTGTTTCACGAACTTAACTATCACTCGAATGTTAAATAACATTTACAGTTGAGGAAAGCACATCTCTCATAGACTAAAGTTTTGAAATTCTTTATGTTTTTTTTTTATCTTTTCTTTTCCAGTTTATTCCTTCTTTTGTAATATCTATCTTTGTTAAAAATCCTTAATATTTTAATAAAATATACTGAACATCCAAAATCCATAACAGTTAAGTTATCTCATTGAAATATTCATGAATTTCAAAGTAACTTAATGTTCGCTTCCCAAGATCAAACATTGCTCGAATGTGAAACAACATTTACAGTTGATCAATGCACATCTTGTACAGACTTAAGTTTTGAAATGCTTTGTGTATTTTTTTATTATCATTTTAAATATTTATCTTTGTTAACCATTTTTATTATTTTAATAAAATATATTAAAAAAGTAAATAAATAAAAATATTAGCTTTTAAAAAAGACACCCATTCTAATACTTTATGTATCCAAATCGACAACAGTTAAGAGTTCATTGAAATATTCATCAGCTTCAAAGAAAAGTAATGTTTGCTTCACGAACTCAAATATCACTTGAATGTGAAACAATATTTACAGTTGATAAAATCACATCTCTCATAGACTAAAGTTTTGAAATTCTTTGCGGGTTTTTTTTCTTTTCCAGTTTTTTCTTTCTTTTGTAAGATCTATCTTTGTTAAAAAGCCTCAATATTTTAATAAAATATACTGAACATCCAAAATCCATAACAGTTAAGTTATCTCATTGAAATATTCATTAATTTCAATGTAACTTAATGTTCGCTTTCCAAGATCAAACATCACTCGAATGTGAAACAACATTTACAGTTGATCAATGCACATCTTGTACAGACTTAAGTTTTGAAATGCTTTGTGTATTTTTTTATTATCATTTTAAATATTTATCTTTGTTAACCATTTTTATTATTTTAATAAAATATATTAAAAAAGTAAATAAATAAAAATATTAGCTTTTAAAAAAGACACCCATTCTAATACTTTATGTATCCAAATCTACAACAGTTAAGAGTTCATTGAAATATTCATCAGCTTCAAAGAAAAGTAATGTTTGCTTCACGAACTCAAATATCACTTGAATGTGAAACAATATTTACAGTTGATAAAATCACATCTCTCATAGACTAAAGTTTTGAAATTCTTTGCGGGTTTTTTTTCTTTTCCAGTTTTTTCTTTCTTATGTAATATCTATCTTTGTTAAAAGCCTTAATATTTTAATAAAATATACTGAACATCCAAAATCCATAACAGTTAAGTTATCTCATTGAAATATTCATTAATTTCAATGTAACTTAATGTTCGCTTTCCAAGATCAAACATTGCTCGAATGTGAAACAACATTTACAGTTGATCAATGCACATCTTGTACAGACTTAAGTTTTGAAATGCTTTGTGTATTTTTTTATTATCATTTTAAATATTTATCTTTGTTAACCATTTTTATTATTTTAATAAAATATATTAAAAAAGTAAATAAATAAAAATATTAGCTTTTAAAAAAGACACCCATTCTAATACTTTATGTATCCAAATCGACAACAGTTAAGAGTTCATTGAAATATTCATCAGCTTCAAAGAAAAGTAATGTTTGCTTCACGAACTCAAATATCACTTGAATGTGAAACAATATTTACAGTTGATAAAATCACATCTCTCATAGACTAAAGTTTTGAAATTCTTTGCGGGTTTTTTTTCTTTTCCAGTTTTTTCTTTCTCATGTAATATCTATCTTTGTTAAAAGCCTTAATATTTTAATAAAATATACTGAACATCCAAAATCCATAACAGTTAAGTTATCTCATTGAAATATTCATTAATTTCAATGTAACTTAATGTTCGCTTTCCAAGATCAAACATCACTCGAATGGGAAACAACATTTACAGTTGATGAATGCACATCTTGCACAGAATAAAATTTTGAAATACTTTATGTATTTTTTATTTTTTTAATATCCATCTTTGTAAACTATTTTTATTATTTTAATAAAATGTAATTAAGAATTAAAAAAATAAAAATATTGGCTTTAAAAAAGATACTCATTCTATTACTTATGCATCCAAATCGATAGTTGTTAAGAGTTCGTTGAAATATTCATCAACTTAAATGAAAAGTAAAGTTTGCTTCTCGAACTCAAATATTACTCGAATGTGAAACAGCATTTACAGTTGATTCAAGCACAGCTTTCATCAAGTTTTCAGATTCTTTGTGTGTTTTTCTTTTTCTTTTTTCTTTTTCTTTTTTCTTTTTTTTTCTTTTTCTTTTTCTTTTTCTTTTTTTTCTTTTTTTTCTTTTTCTTTTTTTCTTTTTCTTTTTTTCTTTTTCTTTTTTTTCTTTTTTTTCCCTTTTCTTTTTTTCTTTTATAATACCTATCTTTGTTAAACACCCTTATTATTTTAGTAAAATATACTGTTCATCTAAAATCCACAATAGTTAAAATTTCTCATTAAAATATTCATTAATTTCAAAATAACGTAATGTTCATTCTCAAGATCTAACATTATTCGAATGTGAAACAACTTTTACAGTTGATCAACGCATACAGACTTTTCTTTAAATAGCCATCTTTGTCAATAATTTTTATTATTTTAATAAAATATATTAAAAAAAATAAATAAGAATATTAGCTTTTAAAAAAGTCACGCATTCTATTACTTATGCCTCCAAATCAATGACAGTTAAGAGTTCATTGAAATATTCATCAACTTCAAAGAAAAGTAATGTTTGCTTCACGAACTCAAATATCATTCGAATGTGAAACAACATTTACAGTTAATGAAAGAAGGAAAGATGTTGAAAACGCAAGGGCTTTTGAACTGCGTTATTTTTTATTGCAAATTTCAAATAAACATAGTTTAAGTTAAACCCAGTAGAATATTTACATTAAGTTTCTATGGATAACTTTTTGAGCTGTGAATTAAGATATTACGCACATTTAGTTTATATTATACATATTTAGTACATCTAATAAGAGGAAAATGTCACAAGTTAAAAAAATATTTTATTTTAAAGATATTTTTCTTAAAAATTTTATTGTAATTTTTTTTCACAATAAAATATTATGTTATACATTTTTCATACAAATTAAAAATTAAAAAAAATTCCATTTCTTTAGTCGAAATGCACGCTTAATTTACTTATTAAAGTTTCGAAATATTTTTCTTATAATAAATTTAATTTATAATAAAACTATAAATAATATTGTTATGTTATTTTATATCTTTATGATTTAATAAAAATATTAGCTTTTAAAAAAGACATCTATTCTATCTCTTTATGCATCCAAATCGATAGCAGTTAAGAGTTCATTGAAATAATCGCCAACTTCAAAGAAAGTAATGTTTGCTTCATGAACTCAAATGTCACTCGAATGTAAAACAACATTTACAGTTGGTGAAAGGAAAAGGGATGCTGAAAACGCAAGGGCTTTTAAATTTCGCTATTTTTTATTTTAAATTTCAAATAAACATGGTTTAAGTTAAACCCATTGGAATATTTATATTAAATCTCTATAAATAACTTTCTTTAGTTATGAATTGAGATATTGCGTACTTTTAAAAAATATTTGAAAAAAAAAATATTTTCTTGAGAGTTTTATTTTGATATTTTTTCGCGATTAAAATATTTTGCTATAACATTTTCCATGGAAATTAAAAATTAAAAAAATTCTATTTCTTTAGTCTTAATCCACGCTTAATTTACATATCAAAATTTCGAAATATTTTTCCTATTATGAAACTATAAATAACATTATTACTTTATTACTTATTACTTTTTGTAAAAATAATATATTTTCTTGACAAAATAAAGATATATTTAAAAGAACCTTTTATAGATTTTGAATTTTATTTTTCTTTTGCTCATTTTAACTTTATAAAAACTTTAACATTGTATATGGATTTTTGAAAATAAATTATTTCGTTTAATATAAAATTAATTTTTTACTTTACATTTGTTTTCCAGAAACTAAAGTACTGAATCAAATATTAATTGTATTAGAAAATTGCGTATTTTTACTTTTTCTCATCCTAATTTTTAAAAAATAAATATACTATATATACAATATTTTAAAAACATACTACATATTGTATTACTTAATGTTATATATTACATACACTGTATTATAGTACATTATATTATATACTCGTTGTACTTAATTGCTTTACTTTAGTATTACAAAAATTATAGACTTCGTTGTTTTTAGAAATTTATTATTATTTTTTTTTTTTTTTAATATAAAATGTTAATAGATTATTATTGCAATTATTGTAATTTTTTTTATTTGTTTATTTGTGAAATATATAAATGTATGTATATATATATATATATATTAATTTGCAGAAAAATTTCGCAAATAAAAAAAAGAAAAAAGAAAAAGGAAATATACTAATTTAAAGAAAACTGTCGTGATCACTCACAAAATATTAAAGTAAATAAATAAATAAAAATCTCCAAAACTTTGATGGATTTCTTTTCTCATTTTCGGAAAATTAGATATTGGCAAGTAATTAATAATAATAATAATAATAATAATAATAATAATAATAATAATAAATGTCCTTTTTTTATTGATTTTTCTTTAAAAATTCAGTGAATAAAAAGTTACGTATACGAAAAAAAAGGAAAAAAAAAACTTATGTGTCTCATCAAAAAAAAATATATATATTTGAAAACGAGTTATTTTATGCTCATCGTGTGTATTAAAAAACTCTGATAAACGGAAATAAATTAATTAAAAGAATGAGAAAAAAATTCCACACATGCTCTAATAAAATGCTGTTTACTTTCTCGAACCCAGCACCTCAGTTCACTCTGCCAAGGGGGCACGTGAGCGTGTTAAAGGTACACAAAGAGTTTGAGAAAAACAACTCTCTCCCTCCAATTTTGAAAACAAATTTTTTTGCCCCACACTTTCGCCCTAATGGCACGAGCAGGGGTTACATGGCACGAGTGACCGTTAAATAGGCAGACCGTCTGCACGTTGTTATTTACGCTCGTGCCAGATGGAACGGGGCATTTTGGGGAAAAAGTGGTAAACATGGTTTGTGTTATGAGTGTTAGATGCCTCTCTTATACCGCTTCTTTATTTAAGATGCGTGCAGCTGATGTATTTTTACGACATTTTCATCGACAATTCACCGTTATATTGTTATATTTATTTTTATCATACGGTTATTTTCTATAAATTATTTTGGAAAGTTTTATGGAACCAAACAGATTTACAGTTATAGTATTGTATTTTTTTTATTTTTATGATAAACATGTTTGTTGTGAATGCTTATGGAAAGTTTTATTAACCAATCATAAAATGTCTATTTTCCAGAAAAGTGACTTTTTTTTTCGATATAATTTTTAATTATTTAAATTTCCTTTAAAAAAAGTTGCTGATTTTTATGCCATTATTGTTACAGTATGATTTTAGATATAATAAAAAAATAACTGTAAAGTTGTAAAAATTTTTAATTTATTACCTTTGTAATCCTACAAAATGTATCATGTTATAAAATGACGTCATCTTCAGTCGAACTCACTTAAGTCAATGTGCTACATTGCTTTCTTTTCTGTTAATCCCATTTAAGGTTAAATCACCATTGAAACATTTTAAAGTTTTTGGGAATTTCTTTAAAGTAGAATAATACATAAAATAGCCATAATTTTATCCAAGGATTATATCTAATAATTGTATAAGAAATCGGACGAAATTTATTGCCTTATTATTCGATGTAGATTTTTTTTACCTTAATTTTTTGACCAATGCTCTTGTGCTCACGAGAGCTTGTTTAAGAAATGTATGTAAGACACTCTTCATAAAAGAATGGGTAACTTAAGCGCTTAATTTATTGCCCTGTATAATAATTTCACAATTTAAACTCTTATGTTTATGTCTCCTTCCTCCAAGATGACATTTATAACCTAACCCAGTAGGTGTCACCGAAATTCTTGCACAAATCCTTACATACTAAAATTGCTCATTGATTGTTCAATGTGGATTGCAACGGAGGCTATAAAATATAACAACATGATAGACCTTGCCTCATGGCCAGGGTAGGTCATTGACTCTTACGCCATTACCTAATGCTTCTTTAGACAATGACCAAAAAACCCCCTCCGCAATACCTTGCAGAATCAGAAATCGTGGCAACATTACGAAAAAAAAAAAAAAAAAGAACGCAAAAAGGTAATAAAGGCAATAAAGAACCGGCATATCATCTCATCCTCATCCTTCACCTTGCTCTGCATGGTGGTTAGAGGTTTTTGAACTCGAGGATCGGCATCACCATTATCATCACTTTGGCAAGTGAAAGCAAACTGCCGGTAAAACAAAAACCGAGTCACTGACAGGTCACGTGTGACGTCACGCGTTTGTGTATGCAAATGCCGGAAAAAATATTGTGATGATGCACTTTTTTTTCTTTTTCGTAATCTATTTATTTATTTTTTTTCCAAGGTCAACAGCGATCGTTGACTTTGGTATGGTGGG
Organism: Maratus speculifer; assembly: GCA_964019185.1. Lineage (NCBI taxonomy): Eukaryota > Metazoa > Arthropoda > Arachnida > Araneae > Salticidae > Maratus > Maratus speculifer. The sequence goes on from OZ025301.1 coordinate 117,747,405, forward strand.
CTAGCGAAAGTGTGTTTTTAATGTGAAACAAAGCTGCTGGAGTAACAACAACGAAAGGATGGCAATGAACCCTGGAATGGTGGGGTTGTTATAACATATTTTGAGCTCTACCGGGTTTGGGATGGTGTCAATAACCTGGATTTTGGCTCTGAAGGAACTCAGGAACTTCCGAAGTTTGAAAATAGTACTTGATGTCCATCAGATGTCCATTATAGATTTCTACGTTTAAGAAAGCATGCACTAATTTAAATATCTTTCTGCAAGACGTAAAACTAGACAGCTGTTAGTCCCTAAAATATTTTTATCAAATAATATTTTTTTCTGCAGCATTGTCATCGATGTCTATTTACTTGCAAAATTAATTTTGATATTATTCTATAGAAAAACTTTCTAATAGCAAATCGATATTAGCATAATATTGTTCAATCATGTACAACATTAGTACATTATGGTATAAAAAATCTGTATAATAACAAATAGATATTGAAGTAATATATGGTCATACTTTACTGGGTTTGGTATGGTGTCAATAACCTGGATTTTAACCTTGAGGGAATTCGTAACTTCCGAACTTGGAGAATAGTACTTCACGTCCGTCAGCTTTCCATTACGCATTCTAAGTTTAAAAAAGCATGTACTAATATAAATATATTTCTGTAAGATGTAAAACTAGACAGCTGATAATCCCTAAAATATTTTCATCAAATATTTTCTTTTCTGCATCATTTTCATCGATGTCTACTTATAGAATTAGTTTTGATACTATTTTATAGAAAATCTACCTAATAGCAAATCGATATTGGTACAATATTTGATTAGTCATGTACAATATTTGCACATTAGTGAATAGAAAACTTGTAATAACAAATTGATATTGATAGAATATTTGCATGTACGATATTAGTGGATTAGTTATTTGAGCTCTGCCTTGGTTGGGATAGTGTCATTAACTTATTTTAGCTCTGAAGCAATTCAGAAACTTCAAAATTTAGAAAAAGATACTCCAGGTGTGTAAGCTGCTCATTACAGATTCAAAGTTTAGGAAAGAAGGTATTAATTTATATATTCTTCTGCAATATGATAGATATAATTGCATTTATTCCGTAAAATGTCCTCATCTAAGAATATTTTTTTTCCCACATGTTGTCACCGTTGACTACTTACAAAATCCAATTCGATGTTAGTTAATAGGTAACATATCTAAAAACAAATCGCTGTCGACATAATATTTGGTTAGGCCGTAACTAAGTAGGCCAAAAACATTTTCAGCCTCCCTGAAAAAAATTCTAAACTCACTAAATGAATTTATGTTCCAAAAATCCAAATGAAGTTCTGTTCAAAAATCTAATTTAGTTTTGAAAACATTTCACAGTTTTGAATAAATACTAAATTGTAACTAAAATAAATGTTTCAATACTCGCTCATCCTATTTTCACATATGAAGCTAACATTATGTTTAAATATTGAACTAGTTATACACTCGAATTTTTCATCATCCCCCCCCTTTTTTTTTCTTCGGATAAAATTAAGGGTGTATTTCGATTCAAACTGCTTAATTTCCGATTTATTTTTAAATTCATTTTTGCTCTCAAATGCACCGAACTTTCAAATTCTCTTATTTAGAAAGTACACAAGGTACCGTAATTATCGATTCTCTGATAAATGCAGAAAATATTGCAAAAAAAAGCAATCAAAAACGGCATTTTGAACCGAATTTTCCGAAGCGGGAGGTCTGCGAACGACAAAAAGTGTCATACTGAGAAGGTTATTGTTTATAAATCAAATTCTAATGAATTGAGCGTAAAACGACATCACACGGCACCTCATACGTCTCTTCAAAAATCCCCTCAGCAAGTTTCATATTTGTACTTTTTAAAATGTGTCTGAAATTGTATCGAAAATTTTCGAGCTTTTGAAGATGGAAAAACCGTTTTTTCGAATACACCCTTAAGTTATTACAACAGTTTAATGAGAAACGTAGTACCTACAGTATGAATATGCATTAATTTATCTTTTGGCGTCACAGAGAGAGCGAGAGGAAATATGAGACCCTCTCTCCTATAATTCATTTCTAGCTACGGCCCTAATATTTGGTTAATCTTGTAAAAATTCTGGTGGACTAGTGAAAGTGTGTTATTAATATATAACAATATTTCTTGAGTTACAATAACGATAAGATGGCAATAAATCCTTAAATGACGAAGTTTTTATAACATATTTTCAGTTTTATAGGGTTTAGGATGATGTCAATAACCTGGATTTCAACTCTGCTGGAACTTGGCTACTATCTAAGTTGGTGAATAATAGTTCAAGGTTGTCAACAAACTATCAAGCATTGCGTGTTTAAGAAGGCATGTAGGAATTTCAATATCCTTATCATATCATAACAAACAGGACAGTTGTTATTCCTTGAGACATCTTCATCTAAGAATAATTGTTCTGCACCAGTGCCGTTTTTGATTACTTATTAAGCCTGTTTTGACGTTAGTTACGTGAGTAGTGTGGATGAATGTATGTAAACAATAATCAGAAGTGTAGTGGAGGGTATACGATATCTACTTTCTGGATTTTTTAAAAATAAGCTCCATATGTTTGATGTTTCTCAAATAAAGCTATGTAGTTTACCCTCAGGTTTGTTTATAACTTCAACACTGACTATTACATACATAAGAAGGATGATTACTTCAGTCCTGTTTAAAAAAATATATGTGGGCCCCAGAAACCAAGGGGTATAAGTGAAAAAAATGAAAAAAAAAATGAATTAAATGCAAGACAATCTGGAAATATGTTTTTTTTTTCTTTTCAGGTAAAGAAATATAAGTCATTTTTTAATTATGTGCTGCGTTTCAGAGATAAACCACTTTTACCGAATAATAATCAATATTGATTAATTATAAATTTAAAGATAAATGTACTCTACATTTTTTTTACAGTTATTAAAATTAGAATTCAAAGACCACAATGAAACAAGCGGTAGTTTCCTATCTAAATTTAGTTAATTATTATTTATGTTCAAATATAATTTCAATTATCTTTAAACTCAATTTACTCCTAATCGAATTTTTGGTCACTTGTACCCCTTAGCTTCTGAGGTCGTTATATATGTTTAGGGTCGGATCATGTCAACAATTAATCGACCAGGGTCAACTCAAAAATATAACATGCCAAACTCAAAAAAGTATATAATATATTATATTACTCTAGAAATAAATTGATAAATAATAAAGGTAGGATAAACATGTAATAAAGATTGAAACATAAATTTCAAAAATCTTCAATGGAGGAAGTCTGTGTAGAATATGCTTCATATATACCAAACTTAAAAATATGGTACATAATGTTATTTGAGAAATGTTAATAAGTGTGTTTGTTAATAAGAGTTAAAAGAAGGATAAATGTGTAAAAAGTATAAATTCAAAATTCTTACATAGAAGAAAAACTGTATAGAATCTACTTTATAGATACCAAACTCAAAAAGATAATGTGTTATATTATTTAAGGAGTAAATTAATAACTAATTAATGAAGGATAAATGTATAAAAAGATTTTTACACAAATTCAAAATTCTTAAACGGAGAAGAAACAGCATAGAATCTGCTTTGTAGATACCAAACTCAAAAATATGGTATGTAATATTATTTAAGAAATAAATTAAAAAAGAAGGATAAATGTATAAAATGATTGGTGCATAAATTAAAAATTCTTAAATGAAGGAAAAACTGTACAGAATCTATAGATACCAGAGTCAAAAAGATAATATGTTACATTATTTAAAAAATAAATTAATAAGTAATTAATGAAGGACAAATGTATAAAGAGATTGATACATAAATTCAAAATTCTTAAATAAAGGAGAAACTGCATAGAATCTGCTTTATAGGGGATACCAAACTCAAAGTGATAATATTTTATATTTTATGATTTAATAAATAAATAGCAAAAGTCGAAAAAACAAATGATATATATAGTTTTAAAAGTCTTCAGTAGAGGATAAACTGCCTAGAATCTGCTTTCTAAAGATAAATCGGGGGTGGCATCAACAGCTGTCCGATCGGGATTATTCTTAAATTCTAAGTCCAGGTGTCAACGTTCGCTGTTGCACCTTTGCCGGCGATCGTTGACTTCCGAGTGAAGCGAAAGTGTGTTATCGTGAAACAAAACCAGATGCATCACCATGAGAGTCGCGACGGAGCGAATATTTTGGCTGTGGCAATGAACTTTGATGCATCCAATGGCTTCTTCTTCTTTCTTATTTTGCATGCCCAGGGTGATCCAAAAGAAAGTAGCTGGTTTGCAAAGTTAATAACTGTCGACTTAAACTATAAACATGAACGAAAAAACATGCGTCCAGCATAGATTATGAAACACTCGCCAACGAATTCAGAATACAATAATTCCTTAACATTCGCGAGTTTTAATTATTTGCGAAATAAAAAATGAGGAACATTTCAGCATTCGCAAATACTTAACTTGATTATTCGTGAATTTTGTCTCATAAAGAATATTTTTTTACAAAGTAAACTCGCTTTGTAAGAAAAAAAAAATTCCTAAATTTTCTAAAATTTAAAATTTTAATCAAAAATGAAGACTTTTCTGCAAAAATTGCGTGGAAATTTTTAAAACTTCAAAAATTACTTGTTAAAAAAGCAAATAGAAAGTGATCGTTAATTTGTGATTAGTCTTAAATTTAAAAGAGAAATCAAGACCACAACTTTTCCTTACATAGAAATTCCTTAACAAAAGATTTGTTATTCCCAACAATGTTATAGCTCTAATACTTTTTTAGACACCAACTAGCAAGCAAACTATGTATAATATGTTTATAATTATTCATGCAAGTGCAAATAATTATAATATGTTTATAATTATTCATGCAAGTGCAAATAATTATAATATGTTTATACTCATTTGCATTTTTTAAATGGAATTAATTACAATTATTCATATGTCAGCGTTCAAAGTACATTATTCAGTAAAAAGTATATTATACAAAAATAATATATATTACTATGAAAAAACAAAATACATAAGACGGTAAAATATAATAATTCATTTAATACTAGCTTTAGATCGCAACATTACTATGGCATTATAGACAAATCCATTGAAAAAAAAGCTTGAACCTTACAGGCATTAATACAAAAACACTTAATGTCAAATCCTTAGGCATACAAGATATACTCGTGTATACATCACGTGTAAAAACATTGAGCGCGGAACTCGCGAAAGGAGGTCATTGACACAAAAGAAGTCACAGGCGAGATTTGCACATCTGAAAACACGTGATCTCTCTAAAAGCTGATATTGCATCCTCATATAAAAGAATATGCCTTTTAATGAGCTTGTCAGACATACATTTACACTTAATTCAGACGAGCGCATTTTATGTACATAGATATAGATACAGTTGTAGGGGAGAAAAAGTAAACACCATTTACTAACTCCTCAACAAATTATTGTAGAAGAAAGTTACTGATACAGAAAGATTTGAAATAAACTCTACTTTAAAATAATGTATATAAAATTTGCTTGGAGGACCATCTACATATTAAAACGAATCCAAACTTTATTTTTTCTAATGGCAATACCCAATTTTAACAAGACATTTCAAATCTGCGCTTCAAACTATCCCTAGATACTAAATTTCAAATCATTTGAATGATAATTTTTTGAATTATAAACATTCAAAATTTAGTGTTTCTAATGTTAAATTACATATTCATATTTTTATTAATATCACATGAAATTATACTCCTAATGTACTGTTTTTTTATATAGCAATAATACTAAAATACTGAAAATTAAATTCGTTGAATTTACAATTTTTATAATTTTCTGATATGAATTATGAAATTAATATTTAAAAAATATATAAAATGCAACCCACATTTTTTTTTGATGGATTTAGATTTATCACGTACTGCTTTATATTATACAAATATTATTACATAAGCATATGCAATGTACACATCTTATGTGAATGCACTTAAAAAAAATAATAATAATAATATAAGTCATTCACAGCAATGCTTTTGGTAGCCACTGCGTCCTGAGCGAGATATTTTTCAGAATCATTACAAATGATATTTTCTAACATAACTATTTAGTTTTGTCTAATATTCCGCCCTTTAGCGCTCCTAACGAGTCCTCTTATGCGGGAACTATTCATCGGCGCCAAAACAGATACAGTACACCATTCGTGTAAGACTGACTCTGTGTAAGACGGAAATCTCTCTAACTCGGAAATATTTTCAGGTCCTTGCAAATCCATATGCATAGAGTTAAATTTGTCTAAGGCGGAATAATGCTTGCTTCGGAAAACTTTCTTGACTCCGATCGATTCCGTCTTAGACAGAGTTTACTATAATTCCTAGGAATCACAATAATGTATCTACGGGAACATATACATTCTCCCATAATGCTTATTATAATTATTAATACTGTACTGCAGTGCATTGTACAACATTTGTTAATCGAGGTCTGTATATATATTCCAATGTGTAAATGAAAACTACACGCATGAAAGAATACAGGTCATTGACACCACAACATAAAATTCTCAAGAGTCACAGTAATATATGTGTCAGCATACACACATTCCTCTTCATAATTTTCATATAGTTTTCAATCGAGATGTACATTTGGTACATTAGTGTATACATTAACATCCGTCAGTATGTGAATAGAGGTCATTGACATCACAATATGTTGGTTTTCATAATCACAATTATAAATTTATGAGCATAGGACAGTTTCCTATACAGAATTTGTACAATTGCAAATATATATGAATATGACAATATGCATATAAGAAGTCCCATGTATGTGTGGATATAAGTCATTGACAAGAGAACATATAAGTGTACAAAATTTCCATTACTCAACTTTCAGCATATAAAAATTTTCTTATGCAATATTCGTAAATTTGAGAACGAATTTAAATACCCTTTAATGTGATAACTATCATGCGCATGTGCAAAAATAGGCCATTGTCATCACAACAGATATATCTAGCTATTTACACAATATATGTGTATCGTCAAACAAACTATACCGTACACACTATTTTAGACTTTTACGAACTGATTTTATTTACATTAATGTATAGAGACACCACGTGCATGTGCCAATAACTTTAAAACAATCAATTAAAACAAGCAAACAACAATAACAGCAATAAAAACAATAAATATATATATATACATCTATTAGCATACAGACATGTATATACACTATTTGCACACTTACGAAAGAAATATATATACATTAATGATTACGTTAATGTTCACAAACATCATGTGACCGATCGAATAGAGGTCATTGACATTAAGACAAACAACTAATTCAAAGAAAAAATGCAATAATACATCTTTCAGCATACAGACATGCTTATATACGTTTTTTACACATTGGAAAACATTTATATATGAATTAATGTGCATAAATATCATGTGTATGTGGAATAGCAGGTCATTGACATTAAAACAAACAACTAATTAAAAAAAAACAGAATACAATTATGCATCTATCAGCTTATAGACACGCTTTTATACGTTATTCGCACACTTACAAACATTTATACATATATTAATGTGCATAAACATCATGTGCATGTGGGAAAGCAGGTCATTGACATTAAAGCAAACATAACTAATTCAAAAAGATAATACAATTATACATCTATCAGCATACAGACACGCTTTTATACATTATTCGCACATTTACAAATATTTATACATACATTCATGTGCACAAACATCATGTTCATGTGGAAAAGGAGGTCATTGACATTAAGGCAAACAACTAATTCAAAAAGAGAATACAATTATACATCCATCAGCATACAAACACGCTTTTATCCGTTATTTGCACATTTACAAACATTTATATATACACTAATGTGCATAAACATCATGTGCATGTGCGAAAGCAGGTTATTGACACATGCATACTTAAAATGTGTTATAACAACCGGCGGAGGAATTTCTCTACAGGGCTTTGCTTTCCACGCAAGAAAAGCGCGCACTTCAAAGTTCATTGCCACGGATGGAGATTTGTTCCGTCGCAAGCTCTCATGTTGATGCGTTTCTGGTTTTGTTTCACGATAACACACTTTCTCCACGCTATGAAGTCAACGATCGCCAGGGAAGGTACAACAGCGAACATTGACTTCTGGACACATAGTGGTTAAAGGGTTTAATCCAGGATTCAAATCCGATATGGTTAGGAAGGGCTTATAAAGCAATTAAACATCTATCAGCATACATACATGTTTATACTCTACATGCACATTTACCATATCTATACATATATCTATATATCTATATATCTATATATATATATATATATACATCAATATGTATGTGCAAAACATCATGTGATAGAGCCAATAGAGGTCATTGACACTAAAACAAACAACTAATTCAAAAAGAAAATACAATTATACATATATCAGCATTATGTGCATGTGAGTTATTCACTTATTTAATAGTTTTGAAAAATATAAAAATTAGTTTGTATTTAATTTTCACCATTTTTGGAAATGTTCTGTTTTTAATTTTGAATTAATTCTGAGTGCATGTTCATATGTCGATGTGCATAAAGTGTGTTCATGTGAATTAAGAGTGAATGTGTGTCTGAAGTGTGCATTGAAAACTATGTGCATTTAAGGGTGTATTCGAAAAAACGCTTTTCCATCTTCAACAGCTCGAAATTTTCCAATACAATTTCAGACACATTTTTAAACGTAGAAACATGAAATTTGCTGAGAGGACTCTTAAAAGGACGTATGAGGTGCCGAATGATGTTTTTTTATGCTCAATTCATTAGAATTTGAGTTATAAACAATTATCTTCTCAGTATGACCCCCTTTTTCATTCTTAAATCTCCCGCTTGGGAAAAATCGGTTCGAAAGGCCGTTTTTGATTGCTTTTTTTGCAATATTTTCTGCACTTATCAAAGAATTGACAATTACGGCACCTTGTGTACTTTTCAAATAAGAGATTTTGAATGTTTGGTGTATTTGAGAGCAATAATGAGCTCAAAAATAAATCGGAAAATAGGCAGTTTGAATCGAAATACACCCTTAAATGCGCAAGCCAATATCAGCTTATAAAACGATCACGTGCTTCCAGGTATGTCGATTTTGTCTGTCACTCTTGAGTCAATGACCTCCTTTCGCGAGTTTTGGCGCGCTCACGTGATGTATACGAGTCTGTGTGTGCATACCTAAAGATTTCACACTAAAATATAAAAAAATCATGCAACGAGAATGTAAGTTTGCATGAATATGAATTTTAAGTAAATAGATCTCCAATATATCCACTGCGATAGCATTAAGAACTAGAATTGCTAGAACAGATATGTCGTTTTACAAAAGTGCCTGTGGCTATATCGATGTGCATAAATTGTGTTCATGTGAATTAAGTGTGAATGTGTATTTGATGTATGCATTGAAAATTATGCTCATTTATATAACTATGCAATATCAGCTTTTAAAAGGATCACGTGCTTCCTGGTATGCCGATTTCATCTATCACTTTTGAGTCAATGACCTCCTTTCACGAGTTCTGGTGCGTTCACGTGATGTATACAAATCTGTGTGTTCATGTTTTAGGATTTCATTTTAAAATATGAAAAAATTCATACAACGAGAATGTCAGTTTGCATGAATATGAATTTTAAGGTAATAGATCTACTGCGATACCATTAGGAACTAGAATTACTCGAACAGATATGATGCTTTATAAAAGCGCTTTTAGCTATATCGATGGGCACAAATTGTTCTCATGTGAATTAAGTCTGTATGGATGTTTTATGTATGCATTAAACATTATGCTCATTTATATGAGCATGCAATACCATACCAATACGCTTTTAAAACAATCCCATGCTTTCAGGTATGTCAATTTAGTCTGTCCCTCTTGAGTCAATGACCTCTTTCCGCGAGTTCTGGCGCGCTCACGTGATGTTTACAGGTGTGTTTATGTATGCCTAAGGATTTCATATTAAATATTTGTGTATTATGTCTGAAGGGTTCAAACTTTTTTGAAGGAAATTTGTCTATTAGTGTTAGAGTAATTACTGTAGTCGGAAGCTGTTCAAATAAATTATCATATTTTAGCATTTTTAATATTCTTTTTTTCCTCTTACTAAATAGATAACATGCTTGTTATAACGTACTTTTTAGATGAACAGTGTACTTTTATTTAATAATATGAATAATGGTTGTTAGTTCTGCTTCTAATCAAAATCTTCATTCTAATACAGTTAAATTTCGTAACGCGAACACTCAAGGGGAAACTTTTTTTTGTTGCTGTTTGTGTTATCCGAACTGAAATACATTGCATACAACTGGACGGCGCGATCGAAAACAGTTCGTGCTAAAAGTAATTCGCATTAAGCGTGTTTGTGTTTACGAGGTTTGACTGTATATGCAAATACTCATTTTAGTTACTTTTTCTTAGCTTGCAATAACATTAGAAATATTACTTATACGATTAACGCAAAAATTTTATTTATTTTTTTTATTTTTTATTACTCTTATTATTATTATTTATTATTATAACTATGCTAGCTATTTTTAAATTAAGATTTCACGTAAAACAACGTAGCGCGCGAATCTAATTTTCGATATTTATTTTTTAAAAAGATGAGAGTGAAATCTGTTAAGGATTTTTTAATCGAACCCTTTACCCTGGTATCTTGTACCACCTCCGTCCCTTGCTGCCCACAAACAAATATCTTCGGTCATTCACTTTCGCTCACGAAAGAAAGTGTGTTAACGTGGAAACAACCGCGCTAAGTGAGTACACCAAGCAAGTCAAAAGCATCAATGAACTCTAGGGAATGAAATTCGGCGGAAACGCTCGGCTAGAGATTCCATTCCTCGATTTTTATAACACATTTCAAGCTTTAGCGGGCTGGTGGAAAAACACTCACTCCATGAATAAGTCAATGACCCGCTTTTTATTCTGCTAAAAAACTCCATCTTCGATCCATTGACTTCGGGAGCTTTATGAGAGTTTCTTAAATACCTTTAAATGCATGCTTTCCAAAATAATAAGAGAATAGATCTGTAATGCGTTTGTAAGATGCTAAGTTCTGTGAGGCAATGGGGAGAGAGTGGAAGCTCGTTAAATCGTTCATTTTCTACTAAAGTTTTGCGTTAGATCGGGTAATTTAATTTTGCCCGGGTCTGGTTAACGCTATTTTTTTCGTCGAGGTTAAGGATTTAAGGCTTGTAGGTCGGGGTCAATTCATCCGATTTTTATTCTAGTGAAAAATTCCATCTTTTATCGATTTTTTTAAATATCCTTAACACTAAAAAAGCCGAAAATTTTAATTAAATTTTATAAAAAATCTTCCACACCAGAATTTTTATTTAAAACAGCTTAATTTTTTCATTTAACGGTTTTTTTTTCTTTGTTTATTTTAAGCTTATTTTCAAATGAATTTTCTGGTTTGAATCAAAATATATTCATGTGGTAGCAGTCAAAATGATCGCTCACGACCATTCTAGTATTTAATATATGCTTTCCAAAAGAACGTAATATACAGCGCTTGTAAAAACAGTAAAGACAGAAAAAAAAATCAATAAATTTCAAAACAAATGAAACTTTTTTCTTTATAATAAGTATCATCAGGCTAAAAAACTAATGAAAACGTCAACAAAATTCAAGATCGAGTATTTTATACAAAAATAAAGCAATTATGTAAAAAAATCACTGATTTTGCCTGTGTAAAAACTTTAAGGACAGCAAAATAAATTCAATATAGCAACCAAAGAAAGGAATATTTCATGTGTTATGCAACCACCTATGAGTTTAATGATTGCAAATATTCCATCATTCCTCAACATCATTAATTTTTGGCACAGTTAGGGATTGTTTTTGTACTATTCATCCAAAGTTGTAGATTTGAATTCCTATTTCTGAAGAAAAATGCATTCCATTTTTATAAACTCATCTTGTTAGATCTCCCCATAAGCTATCAATAGGATTTTAATCAGAATTCCTGAACGGTCAATGCAAAACTTCAATATTTTTCTTATAGAACTAAAGTTTTTTTCTAACGACTTGTGTGCATAGGTGCTTTATCTCGCTGTTATATTTGTTTTTTCCTGCCAGAAGCGTTGCAACAAAAGAAAGATGGCAAAAAAAAATGTATATGTGCCTGTGAAATAGATTTTCCTGAAAGATATACAAGTGACATTATGTCGTTGAATGAAATGCAATGAATCTGCCACATAACTGATGTTTAAATAAAATCTCTTTTTCTTTTTTCAAATCATCCTAATAATATTTCTCCAATGAAAAGAAGTGAAACTTAAATAGTCCTGATGGCTAGAAATATTATTAGGATGATTTGAGAAAAAAAAAGATATTTTATAAAAACATCAGTTAGGCGGCAGATTCACTGCAACATGGGGCTGCTTATTGTTCAACGACGTGGCGTCGTAGCAACGAAAATTTAATTCAAGAACCCACATACGAACTCTTTCTGACCATCTTTTATTTGTTGCAACCCTTCTGACAGGAAAAAACAGATATAACAGTGAAATAGTGCACTTATCCACATAAGTCTTGGGGGGGAAAAAAATTGAAGTTTTGCAATGGCCGCTAAGAAATCCTGATTTGAATTCTACCGATAACTTATGAGGAGATCTTGTAAGACGAGTTTATAAAAATGGCAAGCATTTCTCTTCAGCATAGGAACTCAGATCTACAATTGAAGATGAATAGTACAAAAACATTCCCGAACTATGCCAAAAATTAATGATGTCGGGGAATGATGCAATATTTACAATCATTAAACACCCATAAGTGGTTGCATAAGACATTAAATATTTCTTTCTTTGGTCACTATATTGAATTTATTTTGATGTCCTTGAAGTTTTTACACAGGCAATAACAGCGATTTTTTGTATAACTACATTATTTTCGTATAAAATACCCGCAGTTGAATTTTGTTGACGGTTTTATTAGCTTTTTAGCCTGATGATACATATTAAAAGAGAAAAAGTTTCATTTGTTTTGAAATTTGAAAAAAAAAAAGATAATTTTTTGCTGTCTTTATAGTTTTTACACGCGCTGTATAACATAAAAACATAATATGTAGCATAAAAATATAAATCATTTTCACTTTATATTGAAAATCATCCATTATGAACCTTTTTAAAATTCATAAAAAAGTTAGTATCTCTAAGAAAGATTAGTGTTAAGGAAATATGTAGATAAGTTCGGAAATAAGTTATAAGATAAATGACAGATTGGAATTTAAAAAGTGATGTTTTAGAGACAAGTAATGACCCATTTTATAACCACCGCCAGTTTTAGTTTTAACAGCATTAGTTTAGTAGTGCCTGCAGGAAAAGCTTTTTTAAGAGAAATTTTAATTCCCTTTTCATGTCAGGAAGAGCCTTAATACTTTACTGAGCCAACATATTTTGTCCGATAAAGATCAGTGACATGCAAAGAGAAGTTGAGAGAAGGGCAACAACCCTCAAAAACACAAATGTCCTCCGAAAATCTTACATTGAATGCAGAAAAATTGATGCAAACATGCATCACTCTATGCATTCAGAGTTTAACCAAGTTATATATTTTGCAGGTTTCTGACACATTTTTAATTCAATTTTCTCCGTTAGCGTATCAAATTGGTATCTGTTCTTACTAAGAAACTATGTAATCAAGTTTTTTTTTCATTTTTCGGTAAAGGCAGAGGGTTTTTCAGAAAATTCTATCAAAGCTGACATTTTGAAACAAATTTCCGGGCATGAAAGCGCATAAAAAGTGAAAAACTGCCATCAGAGACAACAATCGCTGATTATTCCAGTTGTATTCCATGTATCGGGGAATAAAAAATCCGTTCGATTACATATCACGTCAATAATCATGCCTCTGAATATTATGTTTTTATATTTAAAATTATGTTAGAAATTTTTGCGTTGTTTAGCAACTACTTTTATTTATTTATTTATTTATTTATTTTTTCTGCTATCTAAAAACATAATATTCCACTTGACACCTAATCAAAGTTTCGTCAATATTAATTAAGTATTGTGAAACTTTTTTCAGTTTTTAATTAGTAAGATTTTTAAAACATTATAGCAGTATTTATATAAATATAACATACATTTCGAAAAGCAAATGAAAAGTTACATAAAATTGAATAGTAACAGTTTTTAAATGAATTATAAATTTATTTTATAAATACTTAAATAAATCTATTTTACACTCAAGTATAATAATAATAATAACAATAAAATTTTATCTATTTAATTTCCAAAATATAAGTAAAAAACTAAACAAATCTATAAAAATTAAAATTAGAACGAGTCAAAACAAAAAATGACTTATTTTAAGATAGAAAGAATCTGATGCCATCGACTTCATATCTATGATATTGATGCGACGTAATAATAGTGATAGAAAAAAAAACTTTAGTTAGAAGAAAAACTGCCATTTCCTGCTAGTTAGAAACATATCATGAAGCTAATTCTAGAAAAATATATTGATCAAAGCCAGAGAAAATCTTCTATTAGAGATATCAGAAGAAGTTTTTTGATTCAATAATGCGAAAACAGTTCGTTGACATTTACCATGTCAATGACATTTTACTACGAGATTTTACTTCGCTAAAATGGCAACAGTTAAAAATGTTTTGTCTTTTTTTTTCTAAGAATTATAGTCAGCGAGCTTATTTGTTAATAATTAAGATCTAAGTAAAACCATTCGTTAGTGGTTTTAATCTTGTAAATGTTTAAAACCGGGTCATTGACTTATTCTTTTAGACACAATTCCAGTCATTCTGGTTCATCCACGAGAGAAGAAGAGGTTTACAATAGTAAAATCTGTTTGGAATTTTCATCCATGCAATAAACGTTTTCGAAGTTCATTGCCATGGCGTCTGTTGGTGTTGGTGTTATTATTATTGTTATTGTTTTTTTTTTTTTTTTTTTTTTTTTTTTTTCGGCATGATGTCTGATTCACGTAACACACTTTCACTATTTGCGTTGGTTCCGGGTTCGTCCCATCCAGATTGTTCAGTGCTTAGTAACTTCATATTTTAAGCAATAACGTCTACTTGATGTTTTTTTCTATGGGAAGTTCGGCAATGGCATGTGTTTAATCGTTATTGACATTTCAATACTAGATTTTATTTCTCTAAAGTAGCAACAATGCACATTTCTTCTTTCTTCCAAGAATTAGCTTAATGGATTTTATTTGCTAATAATTAAACCTCTAAGTAACATAGTTATTTTAATCTTGATTCTAACGTTTTGAACGGTTCATTGACCTATCGTTTAGAGACAATCCTAAATCATTATGGTTCAACCACGAGGAAAAATGTTTACAATGATAAAATCTATTCAAATTTTTCATCCTAATGCTTTTTTTTTTTTTTTTTTTTTTTTTTTTTTTACATAACGATTAATTTACGTAACACAATTTAACTGTTTGCGTTTGTTCAATTTATTTGGTGTTTGGAATTTCGTTTTTTAAGGCTACTATCTAATCGGTTTTGGCATTTCCCTTGCTAAAGTGAAACCTATGGTCGCAGAATGCATTCGCATATATAAAATATCTCCCTAGGAAATTAATATTTTTCTCTTTTTTTTCTTAACACTTTTCTTGAAGAATGTCTCCTTTTCTTATAGTTGCCAAAATATTTCTGAAATATATGCTTAATGTAATATGTATGTTATGTGTTAAAAATTGACTAACTGTGAGTGAGATTTTAATTTTACATAAAATTAAGTATGTATTTTAGAAATATTTGTCAATTAAGAAAAAAAAGCAGAGATATCCTAAGAAGAGAACACAAGAAAAAGAAGTTAAAAAAATATATAATTCCTGGGGAGATAATTTAAATATGCGAATGCATTTTATGTCCATAAGTTGAACATAACAAGGGAAATTCGGAAGTTGACTTATAACTAATAATTAGAAATAATTTCTATCGATAACGGATTGTTTTTAATTGTCAATGATATTTATTTACGAGATTTTCTTTGCTAAATTAACAATAGTTTTAAAAAATTTTCTTTATTCTCAGAATTACAATTAGTATCATTGAATTCTTTTGTTATTGATAAATAAATAAATAAATAAATAAATAAAAAATTAACTTATAAGCTATTGATATTAATCTTCTATTACTTTTAAAAGAAGGTCATTGACTTTTTTTAGACACAATTCCAGTCATTCTGATTGGTCTACAGGAGAAAAAAATAATTACAATAGTGAAATCGGTTTAAAATATTCATCCATGCAATAACTATTTTTGAAGTTCATTGCCATCGATGTATTTGTTATTGTTTTTATCAGCGTGATGTCCGATTCACGTAACACACTTTCGCTGTTTGCGTCTGTTCCGGGTTCATCTCATCCAATTTGTTTAGTGTTTAGTAACTTTTCGTATTTTACGCAATAGTTTCTATGCGAATGCTTGATGTTCTTTTTTTCTATGGGAAGCTTCACAATGGAATGTGTTTAATTGGTTAAGAGGATAAACAAAAACCGTGAAATATGCATGGAATTTTCAGTATTTAAAATGATATATTTCCGTGATGTGATTATCTCTGTTTGTAATAGGATATTTTTGGTTAAATTACTTTTTTTTTAACCTATTCCAACATATTTAAAAAACTTTTCACAATTTCCTGTCCTTTACAATTTTGTTTGAAGAGATTGCAGTGTAGTTAGAATTAAACATAAAAAAAACATTAATTCAAAAATTTTGTATTTTTTCCTTTTTGGAAATTAACTAGATTAGGCATTTTTACAAATAAATTAATTTCGTGGGAAATTATACCATACTGTGCCATTATTATTATTATTATTATTATTATTATTATTATTATTATTATTATTATTATTATTATTATTATTATTATTATAGAAAACTTTCATAAGTCTTTTATAATTCAAGGGAATTTTTCTAAAATAAATTTCAATCGATAAATGCAAAACATAAAAAATCCCTGAAATTAACTGTTTTATCAGTTTTTGTTCTTTGAATTGTTTTTTTAAGCATATTTTTCACTGAATTAGCATGATCATGATTTTTTTTTTAGAAAAGTTTCAAACAATTGGCCTAGAGCCTTTTCAAAGGATTTTGCACTCGTATGTGTTTTGAGAAACAATGGCCGCGTTACAAAAACTACAGGGTATCTCAAAAGGATTACCATGTTTAAATTATGTATAAATTTATTGTTTATTTTATTTACAGGCATCATATTTGGCACAGATGCACAAAAGTTAATCAAGTTTTATTTAAGACGCACTCGATATGAGCTCTTCAGATGATAATGGTCGTCCAACACTTCGACTCTTTTCGACTGTACTTGCTTCTGAAAACTTTTGCATTCAAAATTTTATCAACTTCACAACTGGTGTTTGTTTTGCATAAAGGAGTTTGAGACTTTCGTTGCACCATTTCTAGTGATTTGGTTTCAGATAGTCACATAACACATTGTGTCTTTTCTTCTCTAAAAACCATGTTGAGCAGCAATAGCGCCTCTAGTGGCGAACCTGTATATTAATAGAGCATATCCAGAAAAACTTAATAATTGGTCCAACGCATCTGAAAAAAAAAAAAAAAAAGGATTTTAAGATGCGCTATAATATTTCATCCCATTTCTCATAAATCCTAAAGATACATCCCTTTCAACTTAGACGCATTTTGTATAAATATTATATCAACAATGATAAATAAGATACAATATCCTGCTTTTACCCGATGATTCTTCTTCGACTTGGCCTGGTAAACATTTTGAGACACATTTTGTATTTCACCCCATCTCCCACAAATCCTTGTAAATACTGCCTACCAACTATTTCGCACTTTGCATAAATACTATCTCAGCAGTCATAATCTTAAATAATGTGCTATTTCCTGCTTTTATCGAGTATTCTTCTTGGTCTTGATCTGTTAAATATTTTGGGACACACTGTGTATTTCATCCCATCTCCTATTTGTAAATACTTCCTACCACTGGTATACTTGCATTTGTACCACTTCGCACTTGTATAAATATTATATCAGCAATGATAAATAAGATACGATTTTCTGGTTTTACTGAAGGATTTTTCTTGTCACTGGCCTGGCAAGCGTTTTGAGACAACCGGTATATTTCTTTCATAAATCTTTGTAGATACTTCCCACCAACTATGACACACTTGTATGAATATTATATCAGCAATGACAAATAAGATACAATTAACTGTTTTTACAGAGGGATTCTACTAGAAATTGGTCTGGTAAACATTTTGGGGCACACTGTATATTCCATGGCATTTCCAATAAATCCTTGTAAACACATCCTATCAACTATAATGCACTTGGTAATCATCACTTGATAATCTTGGTATCAGCAATGATAAATAAGATACAATTTCCAACTTTTACCAAAGGATTGTTCTTGTAAACATTTTGAGACCTACTGTATATTTCGACCCATTTCCTGTAAAACCTTGTAGATACTTCCTACCAAGTATGACGCACTTGTATGAATATTATATCAGCAATGATAAATAAGATACGATTTCCTGCTTTTACCGAAGGATTCTTCTTTGGCCTTGGCCTGATTGCGCTTGGAATAAGAAATGACATTGGTGGAAGTACATCAAAAGTCAAAGGGTAAACAGTATTAACTCTGGATTTTGCAATAAACATTGCAATCTTATTTTTTCATGCTATGACGGCATGCATTTAAAAGTATGTTTTTTTTATGCAAAGTTGTGTAAGTATACTTAGCTTTAATTATAAGGCACTTAATGTGTGTGTTATATAAATTGTGGCTTAGTAAAATATAATCACATTCGCCTTACGATTTTCAACTCTCAATTTTGCTAAAAATTATAAAAAGAATATAGAATAAAATAAAGAATAATCAATTGAAAATTAAGTGAGAATTTAAACAAACGAAAGGGTTAACAATTTACGTGATGAAATTTAAGTAGGTGCTTTTTTCGCTTATTTGCGAACTTTAAAAAAATAATTATTATTTGTATTGCGAAATTTAGAACCTAAACTACAAAAAACCTTCGTACTTCCAGATGAAATTTGTAGTTTTATTTTTCCTTTTGTGGATCATAAATTTTATGTAGTTTATTCTAAATTCATCACTTAGGATGCAGTTTCTATGAGTATAATATCATTAATACTTAATAAGGTGGGATCTCACTTTTTTGGCCAAACTTCGCTCAAAACTAGAAACAATTTTACTTTAAATAATGAAAGTTAGAACCTATACGAAAAAACTAGATGAATTTAGCCATTGTGTTTTTTCTTCTGTTAATTATTATTATTATTATTTACGCAAATCTTTTTAAATACATCACTCATGACAGTCATGACGTATTTTCTGTGAGTATTATGTCAGCAATGTCAAATAAGATGGGATCTCACACTTTTGCCGTAGGATTTTTCTTGGCCAGATTTCACTGCAAATCAGAAACGATATTACTGTTAGGTACACTAAAAATTAAAGCCTGAAATACGCTTTTGCATTTTCGATGAACTTTGCAATTGGGTTTTCCCATAATGAAGCAGAATTTATTGTCCCTTTTTTATGCAATTTTATGTAAATACATCGCCTGTGATGTAATTATGAAAAAATGATATACTTTAGTATGAAGATCTTTTCAGAATAAGCAGTAGATTGGAGGTTAAATTTTAGCCCCAGGATTTTTCTTGGCCAAATTTCGCTCCAACATAGAAACAGTTTTACTCTAAAGACACCAAAAATTAGAAAAAAAAAAAAAAAAAAAAAAAAAAAAAAAAAACACCGCATCTCAAGATGAACTTTGCAATTGTGTTTTTCCTCTCCTGAATCATTTTTAAACGTAATTCCTTCTAAGTACATCACTCATGACGCACTTTCTGTGAGTATTATGTCAGCAATACCAAATTAGATGGGATCTCACTCTTTTGCCGTAGGATTTTTCTTGGCCCGATTTCGCTCAAAACTAGAAACCATGCTCTGCTGTTGTTGTTAAGAACACCGAAAATTAGAATCTGACCTCTCCGGATACGATTCACTTCCGAACGAGTTCTAGCTCATTTTTTTCTAGAGTGTTCGATTCACCCAATTTCGATTTCAGACTGCAAATGAATATTGCAGTCCACAGAGGTAACGGGTCAATGACCCTCTATCAAAACATTCGAGAGAATTCCAAAGGTATCTTTGAGTGGAGGCTTTATCTGATGCATTGAGAAGGGTCAGCGTGATATAATGATGTTTAATATACCACTTTAGAAATAATTAGTACTTTATTGAACGATTTTTATTTTATCTTCGTGGAAAACTATTTAAACTGTCTGAACAATACTTAAAAAAAAAAAAAAAAAAAAAAAAAAGAAAGAAAGAAAAAAAAAAAGAAGTTTTTTTTTAAGCTGTTGTCTTATCCAAACTGGCTATTTTCTGACGCATTTCTGAATTTATTTTTGCCCGCAAGCGCATCTTTGAATGTATCTTTGTCGACATCTTTGAATGTATGTATTATCTGAAGAAAGAGAGCGGTCAACGTGATTTAATAAATGATCAGTATACCACTTTAGAAACAACTAACATTTTACTGGAAGTTTTTTTCTATCTTCGGGGATTATTATTTAAACTATCTCAGTGATATTTAAAATAAATGAATAAAAAATAGAAAAGTCATTTTTAAGGTGGAGTTCAAATCCAAATTGACGATTTTCTGACGCATTTTTAAATTCGTTTTTGCCCGCAAGTGCATGAAATTGACAGAGTCGACATCTTTGAATGTATGCTTTATCTGAAGTAAGAGAAGGGTCAATGTGACACAATAATGTTCAATATACCACTTTAGCAATGACTAACACTTTGCTACAAGATTTTTTTTCTATCATCTCGGGAAAAAACTATTTAAGCTATCTAAATCTGAATGATATAAATAAAAATTTTTATTTAAAGCTACTCTCAAATCAAAACTGGCTGTTTTCTGACGCTTTCTTAAATGTGATTCATGGAATTGACATCAGGGTCTGGCATCTATGAGTTAATGTTTTATAAAGAGTAAAGAGAAAGGTGTGCGTGTTATAATGATGTTTAATGTACCACTTTAGCAATAATTAACCCTTTTTTGCACAGCTTTTTTTTTTCAAACTTCGTGGAAAACTTTTTAAGCTATCCGAATAATAGTAATAATAATAATAATAACAGAAAAATATTTTTTAAGAATGTTCTCAAAACAAGACTTTCTATTTTCTGACACATTTTAAATTTTTTTTTTCCCACAAAAGCATAGAACTGGCAAATAACTCAGAAAAATTGAAATCGAAATGTTTTTTTCCTTTTTTTCACTAAAGACGGAAGGTATTTCAGAAAATGCTCTCAAAATAAGGGTTTTCAATGGACACGATAGCACGTGATAGAAATAAATATTAATGTCAGGAAAAAACTCAAGCTGTACTTAATTTATTGAAAAACAGAAAACTGTCTGATTACAAATCTCTGCAATATCATGACTGAAAAGAATACTTTTGAGTTGGAAAACAAATTAAAAAAGTCCTTCCGGCAATGCCGGGAGGAAGAGGTAGCTTTCATATACTTATATATTTATTTATTTATTTTAAAGTAAGTTACATTGTTCAAAAATACTAAGCTCAAATTAGTGGAAATAATCTTATAAAATTAGTGATTTTACAAGATTGAATACTAGTTTTTGTCAAGACTGAATATTAATAGGAATTTTTAGAAATTAGTCATCTTTTATTCAACCTGGTTTTATTTTAAGCGATTTAGAGAGTCACCAAATTCCACGATATCATGAAGTGTATGCCATTTTAAAGCAACATGGTGGATTGTTCAGATCAGACCGTTTCAAAATGTCAGCCATAAGCAAAATTAAAAGTGCTTATAACTCAATCATTTTTTAAGATATAGACAAAATAAAAAGTGTTCTGGAATCGTTGTTTTAAGTTTTAACACGTAAAAGAAAAATATTTTTCAACTTTTATTTTTTTCGCATTTAATTTTAAATTTTAATTTTTTTTAAAAAATTTAAAATGGCCACCATTTTGAAACAAAATGGTGGATGATGCTGGCCAACAAACTCGGTCGTGACATTTGTATGTACTATGTACATACCAAGTTTCATTGAAATCGGTTCATAAATACGCGTGTTATCACGTGACAAAAATCAGATCGTTTCAAAATGTCAGCCATAAGAAAAATTCAAAGTGCTACAACTCAATCATTTTGTAAGATATAGAGAAAATAAAAAGTGTTCTGGAATCTTTGTTTTAAGTTCTAACACGTAAAAGAAAAATATTTTTCAACTTTTATTTTTTTCGCATTTAATTTTAAATTTTAAATTTTTTAAAAAATTTAAAATGGCCGCCATTTTGAAACAAAATGGCGGATGATGCTGACCAACGAACTCGGTCGAGACATTTGTATGTACTATGTACATACCAAGTTTCATTCAAATCGGTTCATAAATACGTTAGTTATCGCATGACAAAAATATATATATATGGTTATATATATATATATATATATATATATATATATATATATATATATATATATATTATCAACATTTGAACGGAGGGTAGTTTAGGGGTCTGGGAGTCATGATCGGTGAAAATATACCAAAATTTTCCGGAAGTGCTTTCCTCCGGACGGCTGCAATAGGTAGCTTTTTACTTTTTGTAATGAAAGCTACCTAAAATATATAAATTTCACTTTCTTATATTTGTTTATTTCCATTATCAAGTATTTATTTTTTTTAAATACTTGTATTTTTAAATTGTTTTTAATTGTTGAAAGTATTTATTTTGATTTCTCAGTGTGAACTAACTGTACTTGTAGAGAACGAAACTTGTAAAAAATAATTTAATTTATGTAATTCCAATAAAATTTTACACATTTGCTTTCAACCATAATTACATTACCAAATGATCGACCACGATGCTTCCTGTTTCATTTTATTATTAATATATTTTCTTTCTTTCTTTTTTTTTAATTGTAATTGCTATTTAAATAAATTTCTGCTACTAGTTTTCTCTTCAATTTATTTATTTATTTTTCAGGTAAGTCTAATATTACACATGTTTCCTAATTCCGAGTTGGTTGGTGAGTACTGTTTTATTTATTTATTTATTTATTTTAATTCATTTATGTATACATTGTTTTGCTCATTTCTTTTTTTCACAATAAAAAATAATAAAAGAGTTTCCTTTCTGTATTCGTTCTTTAATTTCTATGATTTAAACAACATTTATTTTATGGGGAGCTCTTTTGATCATATGCGCTCAAGGAAAAAACGTGCAGGTTTAATTTAAATTTCGAAGCACAACAAAAAATGCGTATCAACAGCGAGACTCTTGAGACTATTTTATTACTGGCTCTAGCAAATTCTATCTAGATAATCAACAAATAATTAAAAAGTATTTCATTAAAATAACCCGCAATTTTCCCTCCCTTTCAAAAGAATGCAGGTAAAAGCGCTTCTAAACTCTGAACTGGAATTATATCAATTGATCATTAATCTTATACTTCAAAATCCTTGAACATATATATAAAAACATACTATAAAAACATAGACCTTTAATAAAAATTCTTAATATGACGTTATAAAAGACGTTTTATGCCCTCATAAACTTTCTAGTACTTAATAAGACCTTCGGAACACTTTAACCGCCAAATATATAAATGGAGACGCCGAGGAGAAGTGACTCCATGGATTTCATATTTCAGAGTCCAAAGAGATGGATCTCTTTGGGGGGCTTACAACCTTCAGTGTTTTAAGCCAACGAGCAAACTGGTTGAGTGGATTATTTCCAAAGTTGAAAATCTCAAACTGAGATACGAACCTTGGAACATTTTGATACGAGCCATAACCTGCACCCTGTGGACTTTGCATTCTATTTCTATCTATTCCACATTGTGTTAATCTATTACTCGTTATTATTTTGCATGCGTAAATTTAGAAAAATTCAATTCTATCATTTAATAGTGTAGATTCAAGTGTGAACAAGGTATGATTATCGCCCCGACCTTCAACGCAGAATTTCAGAGGTCCCAGAATAATAATTTTGTGGCTGTGTATATAGAGTATTTGAAGATGTCACATAAATCAATATTTCAATACATACAAATTAGGTAAACAAGATGTGTATAGATGGGGTCCTTAATAGTAATTGTGTTTAGGGACCTTATTTTTTGTAAGTCAAGCCCGATTTGTAGATATACTAATGAATTAAAAATACCTTCAGTTATTTCATTCAATCGTGTACTTTCAATTTTTTTTTTCCGACAAACCATCTCACACATTCTGTTGTATCTTTTGCTTCTGTAAAAATATTTCTGCACTTTCCTAGTCCTTTGGATCAAAAAAATTTTCTAGTATTTCACATTTCTACAAATAGTTTATTAATTTAATTTTCAGTCAATGTCCATTTTGGATTTATTGCTTACATTTTTTACCCCGTCTCTTGAACTTTGCCTGTCTTTCTAAAAGTAAAATACCCCTTTAATTGACCCCCACGGTGTCCATAAAAAAACAGGGGTTTAATTTATAATGTAATATTAATTCTTAAACCAGAAACAAAATTTGAACCCGATAACTTTCCGATTTTTGGCCTATAGACAAAAAAAAAAAAAAAAAAAAAAAAAAAAAAAAAAAAAAAAATTCTTAAATTTTTAGTAAGTAAATTTACAAAAAAATAATCATTACATTCAGTTGTTCAGTTTCATATTTTATGCACATATACTTCATCCCATATTATCGCACTTTTTGCATATTTGGTGCCTATAAAAATAAATTCTAAAATGGGAACTTCTCTGCCTTTCTACATCTTTCCATAAACCTGATTTACTTACGCAACTCATGATCTATTTTGGATTTTTACCCCTTTTTCTCCCCTCTGGTGAACTTAACTGACTTTCTAGAGACCTCAAACCAGTTCAGTTTTCTACCTCCACCGTGAACTCCAACTTATTACGGAAACAAATCTACTAAAGAAAAGCACAAAATATAAAAAGATAGTGAGAATAATCATTTTTAGTGTTTCGTTCATCTGACGAAACCCTATTCGTCTCTTTTCTCTGTTTTTCCGTTCGTCACAGAGGCCATACACAAAAATTGTATAAGTCAGAGGCTTTAAATTTTGTGTACTTACAGATGAATACCTTGTGTCACACAATAAATCATAAAATTCTGAAAAAGTTTATTATTTTAATTTTTTTTCAATGTCATCCATTCATTCTTGTGATTTTAATTTTAAAATAGAACTTTAATTTCAACGCTATTTCTGCAGACATCATAGCTTGGAGGTAAAGCGTCTCGCTAGTGACAAAAAGGTTCTTAGTTCGTATCTTGATGCTGAAACTAAAAAATTTCATATTAAGATGGATTTCAGATTCAGATTAAGATATTTCGTATTTTTGGCTAATTTAAGAGTTTATATTACTACAGGTTCGTTAATAATAAATAAATAAATAATAATAATAATAGATATTAAAAATCTTCACTTTTTAAAACTTAGACTTAATAGACCGGGAGGCGGTAGCACAGACAATCACCTAATTGACTTCACGGATGAAAATCTAAGATTAGTAAAATCTCGACTCGCATATTAAAACGCAATCGATCTGCCAATTCATATCTTGGTGAAAACACCTAAAACCTGATTTTAGCAGTTAACTCGGTTTAACAATGTTCCTTGCATCCAAAAATATGAAAACATGGGGGACAGGAAGCAGGAAAACATAATGGTAAACCTATGAGTAACGACTAAAATCGGGGTTTTAGATGTTTTTCACCAATGTATGACTTGACAGAGCGATTGCGTTTTAATATGCGAATCGAAATTTAACTAATTCGGAATTTTCATCCGTGAACTCGATGAAGTGATTTTCGGCGCTGTCGCCTCCCTGTCTATGAGTAATTTACCCATTTCAGGGTCATTCCATAAAAAACTGACGAAATGTACTGCGCATATCATTTTCATAAATACCTCTATGTATTGATTTGTATTTTTTTTTTTTTTTTTTTTTTTTTTTTTTTTTTAATATAAACTATGCCTTTAAAATGAGAAAAAAAAACTCGCTATATTTCACATTAACATTTTTGTTTTAATTTGAGGATATAATAACATTGTTTAAACATCAGAAATATGTTGAAAAGCTGTCCCACGCGTGACATAGAATAACCCAAATGGACCCATAGTTTAATATACCCCTCCTCCTCCCATACAATTTAACCAGATGCAAAATTCGAACCCGATAATTCTACAACTTGAGGTCAGTGTCCTGACTTCTACACGAAAAGAAAAAAAGAAAAAGAAATCATTTAAATTTTTTGTTAAATTAACTTAATAAAATTTAATTGCTCCATTCATTCACATAGTTTTACATCGTTTGTATCTACTTCCTTACACATTCTCCTGTATTTTCGACTTCCGTAAAAACAAATTCTCCGGTCAAGAACTCCACATCTCCCCATAAACCTTATTTACTCACGCTAGCCCATGATCTATTTTGGATTTATTTCCCAATTTTTTTGCCTCTTGTGAACTCGCCTGTCGTTCTGAGGTGAGAGACCAGTCGAGTTGAGTTGAGTTGGTTCCACCGTGACCCCCAACTTATTTCGATACGGAAATGGAAAGCACAAAACATGAAAAGACACCTTGCATTTGCTCTAAGAGTGGAGGCGGAAACTCAGCGATTCCGGGAGGTCTTTGACTCCGCGGAGCAATAACCTGGTGGAGTGAGAGGTTATCTCTCTTTTGCCGGCTCATAGAATGTTTGAATGTAATATGCAGACGATTTTCATGTTTTTTCTTCATGAAACAGAGTAATTTAGAACATAATTTTGTAAAGAAGTATTTAAGAATATTAGCGGACTTAAACCGGGCTTTCCGGATTCAAGAATATAGGTGAAAATCATTTTCTGTTCAATTGAAATTTCTGATACATTTTACATATTTAAACATTATTTTTTTTAGATTGCCGATTAACAATGACAAGAAGATTTTATATAAGAAAAAAAAATCAATTATGTTTTTAAATAAAATTTTGAAATTTATAAAAAGCAGTATTTTTATATTAGCTAACCACAATATTTCTATATAATTCCACAAGTTATACGGTGAAAAAAATCACAAATACTTCGCAACTTAAAGAAGCCTTTTTGATTTTGTTAAATTGAGTGATTTGAGCAAGTAGTTCGATTACATGTCTGTTAAATTTGTGTTTTACTTATTATATTATTGTTTTATGTATTTATTGACAGAGCTTTAATTCTGTTATGGAATACTATCTGGAAACAAATTCTGAGCTATTTATATTGTTTTAAGTGCAAACGGGTTAATCTTTGGTAATCGGGTTGCTTGCGACAGAGATAGGTACTTTTTTTTAAAATGATGCTTGAAAATTATTTTAAAAATCATAAAAAAATTAGTAAATTGCGGTACTGTTTTGAAAGAATTTGACTTTGAAAGCCTCAAAATTTATGTGTAGAGTTTTAAAAAACTGTAGTAAAAGTGAAATCTATTGGTTAAATGTTGACACCGTCAATATGATGATACCCACTTCACTCACAGGCATGTTTTGGCTTTATAATATAGACAATAAATGTCCCGCTGGAATGTATTGATGAGCTGCTCCAATAGGGAGGTCACGTGGAGTCATTCCATGTTCATAGGTTTAACATAAGCAAGGCAAGGGGGATATGAGATCTCACTGACCAATGTCCTTAACTGCATAAACATTGCCGAAAGCTTTATTCATCTAAGCAACACCTAATACACAATAGATAATAAAAATGGAAAACCTTCATAAGTTTTTTGAGACTGAACTCATAAAGCAAAAAAAAAAAATATTAATTTCCCGCCCGAATCTGCCAACAGTTTGACATGTTGCCACCTTTACTTCCTTATTTTTCATCTACGGTATGAATAAACAATCTAACAGAAGTCGAGTGGCTAACTTCCTACATTACTAAAACTTCTTATTGCGGCCGCATAGAAATAAGACATTTCCTCTCTTTTCACAGCGGCGTGTGCCTTTTCTTTTGAGCTTTTTCAAGGCGAACCCCTTTTGCTCTTTTATTTGCGGGATACCGCAAGGAAAAATACACTGTAGTAAACAAGGGTATTGAAAAGGCGTAAACAGGCAGCGAGACTATAGCCCCGTCCTTTCCTGCATTTTTAAGCAAAAGGTGTAATAAAAATGTTCGCGTGGCTTTTGTAGTTGACAATCCTTCTATACAAATAACGGTGCAACAGGATGTAATAAAATCCTTTTTGTACTTTTTTCTTCTACCGCAAGAGTTTCAAGGTTATTGAACTTATCCTACTCTTCTAATCAAAATGTATTTTGTGGAAGAGTTCTGTGGAGATTTTGCCTTAGAAATAAAGGAATTAATAAGGAAAATATTTATATATTTAATAGAGATAGTTAATGAACGCGTTTGTAATTGGCAGGGGTGATTCTACGCGAAATTTGGGATCTACTTAGGACCCCTTTACAGAATTTCTCTGTATAAGATATAGACCTAAAGGCGGCAGCACAGACAATCCTCTCATCGAGTTCACGGGGGGAAATTTATGATAAGTTAAATCTCGATTTGCAAATTAAAATGCAATCGATCAAGTCATATGTTGATAGAAAACATCTAAAAAATTAATTTTAGCGGTTTACTCGTAGGTTTACCATTATGACCTCCTGCACGCAAAAGTATGAAAACGTCGAAAACCGGAAATAGGAAAACATAATGTTAAACCTATGAGTCAACCGTTAAAATCGGGGTTTTAGGTATTTTCCACCAAGATATGACTTGGCAGACCGATTGCAATTTAATATGCGAGTGGAGTTTAAACAAATTCCGGAATTTTAGCTGTGAACTCAGTAAGGTGATTGTCTGTTCTGACGCCTTTCGGTCTAATAAGCTCCTTCACAAATTCCTCTTACTAAGGTAGGCGCCTTCACAAAATTCCTCTTAATAAGATTTCACCCTTACAAAATTTCTCTTAATAAGACAAACCCTATCACAAAATTCCTCTAAGATAGGCTTTGGTACAAAATTCCTCTTAACAAGACAAGACCCTTCACAAAATTCTTCGTAATAAGATAGGACCTTTCATAAAATTCCATTAATTAAAAGTACACTCTCCATTAATTATTCTTAATTCGTTAGGTTTTAAAATGTGTCTGTACTTTGTGTCTGTGTCTACACTCTTCATTAATTATTCTTAATTTGTTAGGTTTTAAAATGTGTCTTTGTGTCTGTGTCTACACTCTTCATTAATTATTCTAAATTTGTTAGGTTTTAAAATGTGTAATAAGCAAACAAAACAAGCTCATAAGAAAAAAAAAATAGTTTATTGCTCCATACAATGCATAATTGTTTTCTGCAGTCAGCTTCAGAGTTGAAGTTTATATTTTTGGTCATGCGTAGACCAATTGTGGTTAACATATGAATATAATTTTTTAAATATAATTTTGAAAAACTTTAAAAGGTTTTTTTTTTTTTTTTTTTTTTTCTTACAAAAGAATTTCTGTTAAAAAAAATCAGTATCAAAGCCAGCTAATTTCAACAACACTTTTTTTTTTTTTTAATATGCTCTTGAGTATTTTTCATTCTTTCTTCTGTGTCAATTTTTTTAGTAGAAAACTACAAACAATTAGCGTTATACAAAGTTGCAGATTACAAGAAAAAATCGTTACACTCTAACGGATAAAACTAACCTTATTTAACCGCAATTAAAACATAAAAGGCAATATAGGAAATGACGGCAAAAAGGTTTTTAATTAACTTAATTTCACACAACTAAACAGTTTTGTGGCTTCTGTCTAAGTTCTTTGCCCTCTCTTCCCGTTACTCTGATATCCACAGGAAGCAACATAGGACATGGTGTAAACAAGGCAACAACTCCCCTTGTCCTCTCATTTCAGTAAGTCGAATAAAAAAGGGTTTTAACTTTGCCACGAGACAACCTACTCCAACATTTTGTTTCTGGCAGCTGTCTCTCTCTTCGGTCAGCCAAACAGACGGATTTCCTCCCATCTGGACTTTCACTGGATGTTGTTTGCGAAAATTTTTGCCATTAATCCCTCTGAAAGATCACTCAACACTCTCTATTTGTCCTCTTCTGCTCGTAAATTATTTTTAACCTTTCTTGAGTTTGGTAGAGTTGAGAAGTGTGCAGCTGCTGATGTATCTAAAATGGAAAATCAAATAATAATTTATTTCACTTAGTGTATCAGTAGTAGATTTTTCCATAAGAAGTTGATTAAGTAATTCATCGGAGACGATGGAATAATCCAGAAGTCGTGAGCTATACGTATGTGATATTATATTAGGCCTACTTTTAAATTACAAGTTATTAATAGACATAGGATAAACAGACGGATTTCCTCCCATCTAGACTTTCACTGTGTTTTGTTTGCGAAAATCTTTGCCAATAATTCCTCCGAAAAATCACTCAACGTTCTCAATTTGTTTTTGATTTCTTCTCGTTAATTACTTTTACTCTTTCTTAAGGCTGCGGGTCGCTCTCTTTCCGAATACTCTCCGTAAACTTAAATCTATGGGCATTTAATGCATTTTTTTATATTCAAGATATTTCCTCAGGAAATTAACATTTTTAACTTCTTTTTTTTTTTTTTTTCAGTGTTCTCTTTTTAAACGATGACCCTCCCTCCTTTTTTTTTTCCTTAGTTCTCAAAATATTTCTAAAAGCTTTGCTTAATTTAATATCTTATGTTTCAAAAAATGACAAAGTAGGAGTAAAATTTTAACACTTCATATAAAATTAAACTTAGCTTTTAAAAATACAAGGTGAAACCCGTCGAATTTCGACGAAAGTAAATATTTAATAAGGAACTGTTTCATTGATTTATAATAAAATTACAAAATTAGCAACAGTAAAAAAAAAAAAAAAAAAAAAAAAAAAAAAAAAAAAAATGCTTTGTACAATGGTCAGTCTAACTCTCAAACAAATATTATTTAAAGTTAAAAAAAAAAAAAAATACAATTTCTATGAAACTCAGTTGTCCAAATTATTAAAATTAAACTTTAATTGCTTACGTAAAAGTATAATAATAAATCAAAATATAATAAAGATCAGTTATTAAGATGAAGTTATCAATTGAGGTCTTATGTTTGGTATAAATGCGTATGAAAAAAAAATCAAATTGATACGATCTTAGAATTTCACTTGAAATCTAAACCCGTCAAAAGTTTCATATACTCAAAATTTACATGCGCACATATTAACTTTTGTCAATTTTAAGAGAAAATGGCTTATTTCTGTCGCCAGAATTACAAAATTCGTACTAAAAACTATTAAAAAATTAATATGTCAGGAATAAACTGAGATACAGTTTTCAAACAAATTGCATTTAAAAGTACATAATTTTCTCTATACGTGGTGTAAAAATTGAAAATATCCGATGGTTGGAACTATGCAATTTGCAGTACCAAAAATTGAAAAACTGAAAATTGCAGGGGAAAGTGTTGCCATACGCAAAATGACGTATGCGTTACGCACAGATACGTTTGGCCTTTATAATATAGATTTTGAAAATTAAGGGGGAAAAATAGACAAGCTTATAGAAAAGAACACTGAAAAAAGAAGTTAAAAATATTAATTTCCTGAAGAGATATTTTGAATATAAAAATGCATCAAACGTCCATAGACTTAACATTACGGAGCAGGGGCATTCGATAAATGAGTGACAAGCAGCCTTAATTTTTACAGAGTTCAGAAGTATTTGGATGCTAATGTATCCAAAATGAAAAAGGTAACAGTAATTTATATTAACCTAGTATATAGGTAGAAGATTTTTCATAAGAACCTGATTTATTAATCAATTCATTAGTGAATGTGGCAATCCACACTGTAAAAAAAAATTCAAGAGGTTACTAAAAATTTCTTAGTAAATTTGTATTCCACAGAATTTTTTAGTAACCATAACAAACTTTTTTTTTGCAAGTGAAACAAGCATTTCTTTTGTAAACTGAACAAAAGAATTTTTTGTATAACTAACTTAAAAATTTTTAGTATGAGCCACCAAGCAAATTTCAGTAATAGCTCCAAAATTATTTTTAATAACCATTACGTGCGCCCGAAGGGCAGGAGCTTCCTTCGAGCTGCATCCAGACTTCTGAAGCGGAAGATTTTCGACAAAACCGCAAGAGATGGCAGCACCAAACAATCCTACCTGCTCCGATAGGATTTTCATAATCCCTTTATTAACGAGACACTATAAACATTCGGGGCGTATTTGGCGGTGGCAAGTTTTGAACCCTGGACCTTTTAGCCTGGAGTCCGTTACTATAACCATTATGCTATCAAGGCCACACCAACTGAGTTTTAGTAAGAGCTATTAAAAATATAAAACTATTAACTCTATTCGTTGCTAACTTTTTTCTAGTAATTCTTACAGATTTTTTTGTAACCGATTAAGATTACTAAAAATTTTTTAGTAATTACAAGGATCACTAAAGTTTATTTAGTAGATCGACCTTTTTTTTTTTTTTTTTTTTTTTTTTTTTACAGTGCAGAAGACGTAAAGCTGAACGTATATGATCTTCTCTGATGATGTAATATAAACCTGCTTTTAAATTATAACTTATTAATAGCCTTCGTTCTGTTAAAGAGACAGATTTCCTCCCATCTGTGTTTTCACTAGACGTTGTCTGGGAAAATGTTTACTATTGATCCCTTTGAAAGATAACTCAACACTCTCATCCCTCTTCTGCTCGTAAATTATTTTTATTCATAGAGTAAAAAGAAAAAATACAGATGAAGTATGGTGGAAGGGAGTGACGTCAAAAATGTAACCTTAAAATCCGCTACATTAAGCAGCCTGTGAAGAAAAGAAGAAAAAAAAAAAAAAAAAAAAAAAAAAAAAAAAAAAAAACTTGTAGTAATATAGTTTTTAATTCATAATACAATCAAATACTACTTTAGAACAAGCACATCATTTTCATTTAGACAGAAATGAGATTTCCGCGTTTTTACTCATCAGTATTTTGTTAGAGAAAATATTACTTCATTTCAACTTTACCCAAAATACGTTGAAAGCCATTTTAACCCCTTGGGGACGAGCGACACGTATACGTGTGCCGCAAAAAGGTTTAAGAATCCGCGTTTATCCCCACCAGTAAAATTGTACGGTAAAATTTGCCTTACTTAATTGGAGCATTTTCTCAATTTAATAAGTCACAAATTTCTGTTTTTTAAAACCGGTGACAAAACAATAAAAATGTCGTAAAATGCTCCCGTCTCGAAGGGGTAAACCCAATGTTAGACTGAAAAACCAATATAATGCCATTTCCCCAATTTTTCGAGTAACCCGTTTTTCCTTCTCTGAACGCGCCTCTCTCTTATTCTTTCTTGGGTTTGGTAGAAATTGAGAAATGTGTTAATTACCGATGCTCGTGAAATGAAAATTCTGACTATTAATTAGTTTAGTAGCATACAGAAATAAACTGATTATATTTTCAGAATTGTTTTAATTAGAATTATTTTAATTGTTTGAGAATTGTTTTAATTATTATTTATTAGGGTCAGTTAAAATACAAATTCGTGAAAAAATCGAGTTTTTTTTTTTTTTTTTTTTTTTCAATATTTCGAATTGAATATTTCCTCTCCCCCCCCCCCCCTTTCTAATGGTATATTATTAAAATAGCAAATAAAGCTTTGTACAAATATTATTACTCCTTATACAATGATACATTACTGGTGTTTCTATGACAGCAAGAATTTGATTTGTTTTTTTTTAATTAACTCAGTCTTATATCCTATCTTAAAATTATTACTGCCGATAAATGTATTGAATAAAATTTATAAAATTTTTTGCTAATTATACTTTAAACTGTCGTCGGACGTAAAAGATTAAACATGGATACTTTTATACCCATAGTTAGACAATTGTCCTTTTTAAGAGTTCTCCAGCGATTTGCCCGGGTTCATTCACCCAGTCCTTGAACTAAGATGAACCCCCTACGACTAAATTTCTTAAGAACATTCTGTGGAAATACTCCAAATACTCTAAAGTGTACCAATTACGTTTCGAAATCTTTCCAAAAATCATCCGATTTTCGCAATAAGTCTTAGGGCGTCGACCTCTGCAATCTTTAATATGTCTATTACTAGATTGCTGCATTGCCACCTTACTCTATAAAACACGTTTGCGACACACACACATGAACATCCCTGAGAAGGGATGCGCAGGGATTGATCCACCCCTCCTGGAATATTCGAAACGAAAGCAAGAGTGCTCTTCTGCTCTCGGGGCTGGGGGTAAACGAACTCGCGTTGTGCTATTGCCCCTCTCTCTGCCTGGTCAAGGCCAAGCTTAGTATATCGAAAATCGTCTGCGGGGTGCGCCACATCCTTCGGTTGTTCGAATTTTTTGGATAATTCAATCGTTCGTAGGGGGAGTTTTTAACCTGGTGTTTTTTTTAGTAGCACGTTTTTTTCCCTCTCTGTGTCAGTTCAATGAACTCAATTCAAAGTATAATTTGCTTGATTATTTAAGTAAAATTTATTAATCTTTTTAATAAAGCAATATTTTTCGTTAAATGAAGATTGTAATTTACTTGAAAGTTTTTGTGAATTCATCAGAGGAAAATTTCAAGAAGAAAGCTTTTCAAAGAGATTTTAATTACAGACTCGGTTCATTGAACTTTGTTCAATGCAAAATTTTATTTTGATAAGAAAAAATTATTAGTCGTTTTATTAAAATAATATTTTTTGTTAAATACTGATTGTAATTTGTATGAAAGTTTAGAAAATTTGGCTGAATAAATTTTACTAAAAAGTTTTTGAATGAAAATTTAATTGTAAATTGAGTTCATTGAGCTCGTTTCAATGCAAATTTTTTTTGTGATATATAAAATAGTAGTCATTTCAGTATATCAAAGCAAATTTTCGCTGAACTGAGTACATCAAACTCTGCTCGCGATAAAATTTGTTTTGTTAGATAAAAGCTTATTACTTCGCCTTATAAATTAATATTTTTGTTATATGCTGTTGAATATTTGAATTTTTAATTAACCTGATAGAAAAAGCAAATTTTAGCATAAACTAAGTTCAGTGAAGTCGATTGACGATAAAATATACTTTAAAAATTAAATTTATTACCTGTTTTTATAAAACCATGATAATTGCTAAATATTAAAAAATATATTTTTAAAATTTCATCAACTTGAGCACAGTAACCAAATTTTGCCGAAAGGTCTTCAAAGTGAATTTATAATAAATTCACTTCATAATAAAATATCAGCATTGCTGAAATATCGCTTTTACATTCGAAATATTTTTATTATTTTGTAGATATGTGCACTGAAATGCTGAAGTATTTTTTGCCAATATATTGCCAATATTTAAAAAGTGCAAATGCCCGTAAAGTATGCGAAAAATAAATGTTTAATTATACCTGTTTATTATGAAAAATTTAAAAAGAAAAAGAAAGAAAGAATATTTTAAAATGAAAAGAATTTTTAGACCTTACTTATGATATCATTAGGGTGGAGGCTCGAGAAATGATGAGATGTAATGTCGCAAGGCAGATTGAGGTTCAAAATTGTCAAAAATTTAATAATGTTATGTATGGACAGTTCCTACGAAATATTTTGACGAAAATTATTTTACAACTTAATTTTTCACGCTGTTTCAATAAATTATTATTTTTTTTTTATTAAAAATTTACAAATTTTCGTACAAATTCTTAAGTTTAATATAT
The DNA here is from genome assembly GCA_964019185.1 of Maratus speculifer. Lineage (NCBI taxonomy): Eukaryota > Metazoa > Arthropoda > Arachnida > Araneae > Salticidae > Maratus > Maratus speculifer. The sequence continues at coordinate 117,783,142 of OZ025301.1, forward strand.
ATCCGTCAAATCTTTAAATTTAGTTTTACAGTTCGCTAAATAGTTTCTCAAAACTCATTAAAACTCGTAAAAAAAAAAAAAAAATATTTTTTCTTTCTTGAGAACTTATATTTTAGAATGTATTCACGCATGCAAGTATAGCTTATGCAGAAAAACCATTAGACTCGGGAAGTTGAATGAACTTATTCAAGTCATGCAAGGGAACTCTCTCTGAGCTTTCGTTAGAGAGTTTTTACGTAAGCGTTTCATCACATCCATTTATGTAAAAAATTAATGTAATATTTAAATGCCCCGTAATTCCATTATATTGCAGTATATTATTAGTTATTCTCGCATGTTAGATTCCTGAGGTTTTTTTTCAATCAAAATAGATTAGTTTATTTAAATTTTTATGATTTACTTGAATTAAATTCCTCTTCTAATAAAATTGCTTTAAAATATGTTAGAATAGCATATTATATTTATTAACGCACATGTGTGTCAACTACAAAAAAGATCTAATAAAATTATGTATAATTTATTATCGATAATCTCATTACATAAGTGCGATTGGTATTTGAGGGGGTTTTCTCTCTCTCGCCATAAATTCTTAAAGAATGTTGCACAATTTAATGTTACACAATGTAGACAGGAAATGTGTATAGCTATAAAAATGAAAAAGAAAATAAGCAAAACTTTTTTATTATTATAATTTTCTCAGCTGGAATGAACGCTCTTGTTTTTTGCTTTATTCTTCTTATTATTATTTTAATTGCAGACGATTTTGGAATTTTTTCATATTTCTTATTCTGAATATTTCCTTATAATTTTTAATAAAAACTTTTCCAGCCATATATTTTTTTTATTTCATTATCGTCTTTAATTTTGCATGTCATAAAATTACATATAAAATAACTAATACAATGTTGACAGAAAATTTATGTATAATTGTAAAAGAAAAGTAAATGAACAAAACATTCTCAATTTTAAAATTTACTCAATTGGAGAGAACGACCTAGTTTTAACCAGTTATTCTTCTTATTATTACTATTATTATTATAATTTTATTGCAGATGATTTTAGAATTTTTTCACACATTTTATTATTAATATTTTCTTAAAAATTTCAATAAAATCTTTTCCAGATGTAATTGTTTTTAACTTTGCTTATTCTAGGATTACACATAAAAAAGCTAACACAATTTTAACAAGAAATGCACAGAACAAATAAATAAATAAAACAGTAAATAAACAAAATATTCAGGGTTTCTTGTTGCCAATATATCCTTTAATTAAAAAAAATCAAACGCAATTTTATTAACATTTTTAATTTTGCATGTTCCAAGTTCCCACATAAAATAGCTAAAACAATGTTGCCAGAAAATTCATACATAATTGTAAAATAAAAGTAATTGAACAAAGTATTCTTAATTTTTAAAATTTGCTCAACTGGGGTGAATGACTTAGTATTATCCAATTTTTATTAACTCTTAGTTAGTTCTTAATGTTTTTTTAATGCAGAAGATTTTAGAATTTTTTCGCGTACCTTATTGTCAATATTATGTTTAAATTTTTAATTAATTTTTTTCCAGATGCAATTGATTTTTATAATAATAATAATTAATATTGTTTTTAATTTTGCATGTTCCAGGATTACATATAAAAAAACTAACACAAAATAGACTGGAAATACATACAATAATATGTATAAATGTAAATTAATAAAATATTCTGAAATTGGAGTCTTTTAGTTTTTATTATTGCCAATATTGCTTTTAAATTTTTAATAAAAACCTTTCTAGACGCACTTAAAAGAAAAAAAAAATCACTATTGTCATTAATTTTGCATTTTCCAAGATTCGATATAAACTAACTAACACAACGTTGCCAGAAAATTTACACATAATTGTAAAAGAAGCGTAGTCAAATAAAACATTCTTAACTTTTAAAATTTACTCATTTGGGGTGAACGACCTAGTTTTACCCAATTTTTATAAACATTCTTAATATTATTTTATGGCAGACGATTTTGAGTTTATGTTTTCTTCCATTTATGTTATTAATAAAACTTCCTTTAAATTTTTAATGAAAACATTTCCAGTCATCATTGTTTTAACATTAGCTTCAATTTCTCCTATACTAAAATTACATATAAAAAAGCTAACACCTTATAGACCGGAAACCTATATAAATGTATGTAAAGCAAATCCTGTGTATATTCTATATTCGCACCAACAACAGGCGTCTTTGAGTTGAATGAACCGAGGGTTTAGAATGCCAGCATCCTCTCTACCCGGTCAAGGACACATACGTTCTGTGCATTGCTCCCAAGTGATGGAAGAATATTTTTCTCGGTGTTTACTGTTGCCAGTTTCTGTAACAAACATTTTTGCATAATATCTGGAAGTTTGTAATGTTGCTCAATGGTTAGAACTTGTGACCTAATATTAGTTATGGGGTTCTGTGCTTCAGATTTTAAGAGGTGTTTTTTGAAGTGTTGAAGGAATTTATTATTATTGTTATTATTATTAATATTATTATTATTTTAATGCGATATTTTTTTTCTCTTGTGAACAATTGTTCATAGCTTATTTTAGACTTGTATTTGATTAATTCCCAGTAAACTACTTTATTTCTGTCTTTTTTTTTTCTTTTTTTTTTTTTTTTTCCTTAATAGTAGCATAACAGAGGAAAAGAAAAATAGAAGAAAAAAAATACAGCCTGTAAATTAAATTGAGGAAAAATGAACAATTTAAAAAAATTAATAAGAAATAAGTATAATATATTAGATTAACCGTAAATAGAGTAGAAAGAAAAATAAACTAAATATTTACACTATTCAAATAAGAATATTTTAGACATTTTAAAATCTTTTTTTTTTTTTTTTTTTTAATATAAGTACACGATCATAGCTAAATAAATCTATTTTTTTTTCTTTTTTTTTTTTTTTTGACGCGCACACATTTTCACACAGTAACACAAATAATAATAGTTAGGGAGAGAAAGGAGAAGATAAAGAAAAGAAAGAGAAATATCCTTTAAAAAATGCAAAATATAATACAATAGCTTATTATTCAAAATAAATTTAAAAAAAATAAAATCTAATATTTAACATTCTAAAGTTTTTTTTTTTTTTTTTTTTTTTTCTTTTTTCGTAAGAGAGAGAGAAAATACCTGGACACTACAATAGAAAAAGAATATAAGAAGAAGAAGAGGAAGAAGAATGCCTTGACAAGATACTACAGCAAAAATTAAATAAAAAAGTTCCATATAAAATTTATTTCTATTAAATTTGGTTGTTTGCTTAGATACTGTATGAATATTTTATAATAATAATAGAAAGAGAAAAAGAAAAAGTGTATAAAAAAAAGATAAAAAGAAAAAGAGGTAGAATTTAATAAACTAAGTCAATACAATAGCTTATTTTTCATATAAAAAAAATAAATATAAAATCTGAAATGCAAAATTATAAAATAAAAAAAAAAAGGAAGAAGAAGAAGATTGGATTAACAAGATATTGCAGCAAAAATTAAACAAAAAAATCAATATAAAATGTATTTGTAAAAATAAGTTTTGATTGTTTTGCGTAAATATTCCATAAATATTTAATAATAATAATAAAAAGAGATAAAGTCTTTTGAAAAAAAGAAAAGAAAAAAAAGAGAGAATGAAGTCAAAATAAAATGCAATAGCTTATTTTTCGTAAAAAATAAAATAAATATAAAATCTGAAAGAAAATAACAAAGAAAATAAAAAGAACAAGAGGAAGAATGTCTGGATGAGATATTACAACAAAGATTAAATTTTAAGTTTCCATATAAAATTGATGAATAAAAATAAATTTCGATTTCCCCCTATAAATGTTTCATAAATTTTAGAAATTTTTAATAAAAATAATAATAATAACAAAAAGAGAAAAAAAATGGTCTTTCAAAAAGGGGGGGGGGGAAGGTATAAGTTAATAATTGCTGTCAAAATAAAATACAATAACTTTTTTTTTTTTTTTTTTTTTTTTTTTAACAAAAGAAATAAAAGAAATATAAAATCTGAAATACAAAATTATAAAAAAAAAAAATAATAATAATAAAAAAATAGAAGAAAAAATTAAAGAAACAAAGAATGTCTAGACGATATATTACGACAAAAATTAAATTTAAGATTTCATATAAAACTGACGCATAAATTCCAATTTTCCTCCCATAAATATTCCGCAAATTTTATAAATATCCATAAAAAACCTGTATTAAAGAGCCTCAACTTCTATTATATTGATGTAAATCAAAATAGTCACTGATCAAGAGAGACATCGAGAGTTGAACGAACTCTCCGTGTGCCATTGCCCTCGCTTTTAACTTTTGGTCAAGGCCAAGCAAGCTGCTTTGCTCCAAACTCCTGTCTCTCTCCAAGCGACATTTTATCTTTTTCTTCCTCTTTTACTCTGCGTATTTATTGACAGATGAATTCCAATAACTTATTGTTTCGACCCATTACTAATGAAATAATAAGTGCATATTAATTATTTAATGCATGTTTACAAGTAATTCGTTCATGTTATGGTTTATTTTATAATATTTTTTTGGAAAATTAAGTAATTCATATTTATAAAATTATATGTGAAAATAATCTAAGATAATATCTCCTAAAAGCGGTAAAAAATATACCTACAAGGCAAATAAATATCTTTATTTAGATCGACAAGTTTCAAAGCTCAGACGGCAATATTCTCAAGATTTTTAATAATACAAATATATTTGCTTTTTTTTTTTTTTTTTTTTTTTTAATTGGTAAACAAAAATTACGTAGTTTCATGTGTAATGAAATCAAATGCAAGAATAAAAATAAATATTTGTGAGCCTGAATTATTTTATACTACTGTTTCTTACTCTGCGGATCATCTCTTTCAAAATTTTATGCATCTGTCTGGAAGCTGAATCATTGTATATATTCATAGTGTATAAAACGATCTATATTGATTTTCGAATATTGGAAAGCAAATAAAATTTTCTAATATTTTTTTTTTTGTCATTACAATTAAAATATTAAATAATAATAAACAATCGATATATATATATATATATATATATATATATATATATATATATATATATATATATATATATATATATATATATATATATATATATATATCACCATTAATGAATATCCAAATAAACGCTTAAATACACTTTTAAGGAATCATAATAATTTAAATAATGAATGTTTTATTTATATGTCACCAATTATTTTTCTTTAATGTTTTACTAGAATTCATTAGCAGTAATTCTGTTTTCCGAAAAATTTTTACATTATACAGATAACTTAGTTACAAATTTTATTAACACTTTAATTTAATGAACATCAACTGTTTCCTTTGAACTAATCTTTCTTTAACATCTATCGTATTGCGTAGAAGTTTACATTTTTATGTGTTAATTAATAGATATTCATTTTAAGATTTGACATATTTATTTCAGTAATCTCCATCATTTGGGATGCTTATATTTTACCTGTATATGAATTTATTATCTTTTTTATACTTATATTAATTTAAGAGGGCCTGGGACTTCCTGTCAGCATTCTATTCCCATGGAATGTTTATATTTCATCAGTATTTTAAATAATAAAGAGTATTTTATCGATATTTATTTTAATTTTATTTTCCTTGGTTCATTTTCTAAGGATTATTTTTGTTTATCAATCTTTATTAACAAAAAAATAAAATTTCTCATCAAATATTGATAACAGATAACTATCAATATCTATAATTATCATGATTATCAATATCGATAACATATAACTCATAGACAGAGCTCAGTAGATGACGAACTCTTCCTGTGCCATTGCCCTCTCTTCTAGCTTTTGGTCAAGGCCAATAGTTTACCTCCCTAACCCCCAATCCTCAAAAATCTACTTTTAAAAAAAGTTTGAATTAATCGACCAATTTTCCTAAATATTTTATCGATATTTATTAGGAAAGATAAATAATAACATTTTAAAAATACTTGTCAGTATCCTATTTTTAATTAATCAATTAATTTTCTTAATTTTTCTATCGATCTTTATAAGGAAAAACAAATAATAATGTTTTAAAAATACTCATCATCATCCTATTTTGAATTAATCAATTAATTTTTTTAATTATTCTATCGATCTTTATTATAGGAAAAACAAATAATAGTATTTAAAAAATACTTGTTAGCATTCTATCTCCATGAAATGTTTACGTTTTATCAGTATTTTAAATAATAACAAGTATTTGATCAATATTTATTTTAGTTTTAATTTCCTTGATTTTTTAATCGATTTTTAATTAGCAAAAAGAAGAAATATTTCTCCCTATATCAATAACAGGTAAATAGACAGAGCTGAGGAATTGAACGAACTCTCGAATCCAATTTTAAAAAGTTCGAATTAATCGATTAATTTTCTTAATTATTTTATCGATCTTTAATAGGAAAAACAAATAATAACATTTTAAATACACTTATCAGCGTCATATCCCCATGGAATATTTATATTTCTCAATTATTTTAAATAATAACGAGTATTTTACTGATGTTTATTTTACTTTTAACTCCATTGATTCATTTTCTTAATTATTTTATCGATCTTTATTAGCAAAAACAATTAATATATCTCATCATATCGGTATCAGATAGACACTACCTGAAAAAGTTGAACGAACTCTTCCTGTGCCAATGCCCTCCCTTCTAACTTTTGGTCAAGGCCAACAGTTCATCGCCCCAACCCCCAATCACCAAGAATCCACTTAAAAAAAAAAAAAAAAAAAAAAGCTTGAATTATTTAAAAATTTCTGTAAAAATATACTGTATTACTAAGTTATTAGGTGCAGTCTATTTTTTTTTTACAATTAACATTTGTATGTAATAGATTTTAATAATAAAATAGATTTTATAAATTGAATTATTAAATATTTAAAAGAGAAAAATTAACAATTACTAGTTTAAATCTATTTTATGATAATTTACATTTTATAGAGTTTCATAGGAAAATAGATTTCATGCTATTTACTTAAATCTTATGCATTACATAATCTTTTCCATTCATATTTCTGTAAAATAATTACCTTCAATCAATACTTCTATTCTGATATTTATTGTTTAACTCTATATTTTATTGATATCACTCAGCAATAATTCCCCTTTTTCTTGCATTGTGTACATTGTACTAGTATCGATCCTTTATATTTTATTGATATTTATTTTAATTCCAGCCTCAGTGGATCATTTTTTCACTAATTAATTGCAGTAATCCACTTTAATTTACGATTTCATCGATTAATTTATTTTGATTATTTATTTATATTTATTAAAATATAAATAAATAATAACACATTTAACATTATTTATTCCAGTAATTCCACTCTCGGGTTTATATTTTACCCATATTTTAATTTATTATTTTACCGATACTTATATTAAGTTAAGATTTCGTCGATATTTATTTTGATTCCACACTCAAAGAATTAATATTTATATTTTTTCAATAATTAATTGAAGTAATTTCGGTGAGCGTGGAAATTTACATTTTACTTTTGTTTTGTAATTCATCTATATTCTCTTTAAGATTTCAAGGAGTATTTTTCTTAGATAATTTACAAATATTTATTGGCAAAAACAAATAATGACATATTTATCGTACATTTTCCAGCAATTCAATTCTCGACGAATGTTTATTTTATACTGCATTTCAATTTATCATTTTAACGATAAGTATATTAATTTAAAATTTTATATTTTAATATAAGATTCCATCGATTTTTATTTTATTCCATCCTTAATGGATTATTTTTTAAAATAAACGATTTCAGCAATTTCGTTTCATATTGAAGTTTACATTTTAATTTTATTTATCAACTTATCGATATTTCCTTCAAGATTTCAATAAGTATTTTCATTTAAGATTTTCATCGATTGATAACTTATCGATACATATATAAATTTTTAATCAGTTATTTATCGATGCGTATATTTATTTTTGATCAAATATTTATTCATACACACATTAATTTAAGATTTTTTCGATTATTTTTCTTCGGTAATTTGAAGATACATATATTAAGTTAAGATTTCATCAATTATTTTCATTCAGTTATTTATCAGATTTACGTATATTAATTTAAAATTCATCGTTTATTTATTGCTAGGTACATTAATTTGTCATCAATTATTTATCCTTTCTAAATGTTAAGTAAATTTAAGCTGTCATCGATTATTTTCCTTTGGTAATTTATCGATATTTATTAGAAAAAGAAATAATATATCTAATCATTCCGACAACAGATATGCAGACAAACCTGAGGAGTTGAACGAACTCTTCCTGTGCCAATGCCCTCTCTTCCAATTTCTGGTCAAGGCCAACAGTTCACCTCCTCAACCCCCGATCCCAAACACCCACTTTAAAAAATGTTACATTACTAGATTATTTTTAGGAAAGATAAATTTAATTAAATTATTACGTGTAAAATTAATGCACGAATCGATAAATTACCAAAGCAAAATGATCGATAAAATATGAAATTAATATATGTATCGATAAATATTCGAGGAAAAACAAATATGCATAGCGATTATCGGCATTTATAATCGATGTAATTTTAAATTAATATTCAGTAGTTAATAATAATAATATATTTATTCCAGTAATTTCGTTCTCGTTTAACGTTTGTAGTTTACTTGTATTTCAATTTGTTATTTTATCGCTAAGTATATTAATCTAAACTTTTATTGATTACTTTCCTTTGGTAATTTACTATACGTATATTAACTTAAATTTCATCGATTATTTATCGATACATGCATTTATTTTTCATCGAATATTTATCGATGTATATATTAATTTAAGATTTTATCGATTATTTTGCTTCGGTAATTTATCGATACGCACATTAATTTAAGATTCCATCTATTATTTTCATCTAGTAATTAATCGATGCGTATATTAATTTAAAATTTCATCGATTTTTTTAAAGATACCTATATTAATTTTTCATTGATTATTTATCAAAACGTACATTAAATTTTCATCGATTATTTATCGATACGTATATTATTTTTTCATTAATTACCTATCGATATTTATATTAATTTAAGATTTCATCGATTATTTTCCTTCGGTAATCTATCGATATTTATTAGAAAAAAATAATATATATAATTTAAAATTTCATCGATTTTTTTAAAGATACCTATATTATTTTATCATTAGTTTTATATTTATCCGTAAATGAAATTATCATCGATTATTTATCGATACGTATATTTATTTTTCATAAATTATCTATCAATATTTATATTAATTTAATGTTTCATCGATTATTTTCCTTCTGTAATTTATCGATTTTTATTAGCAAAAACAAATAATACATATCATCATTCCGACATCAGACATACAGACAAGCCTGAGGAGTTGAACGAACTCTTCCTGTGCCAATGCCCTGGCTTCTAACTTCTGGTCAAGGCCAACAGTTCACCTCCTCAACCCCTGATCCTCAAACTCCCACTTTAAAAGAGTTATATTACTAGATAATTTTAGGAAAAATAAACTTAATTACTAAATTATTACGGGTAGAATTAATGTACGAATCGATAAATTACTGAAGCAAATTAATCGATAAAATCTTAAATAAATATACGTATCGATAAATAGCCGAGGAAAAATTTATTGGTAATTTATTGATACGTATATTAATTTTTCATTAGTTATCTATTGATATTAATTTAATACTTCATTGATTATTTATCGGTACGTACATTTATTTTTTATCGAATTTTTATAGATACATACATTAATCTAAGATTTTATCGATTATTTCGCCTCGGTAATATATCGATACGTACATTAATTTAACATTTCATCTATTATTTTATTTCGTAATCAATTGATATGTATATTAATTTAAAATTTGATTTTTTTTTAAAAATCAATAAGTATATTAATTTGTCATTGATTATTCATCGATATGGATATTAAATTTTCATCGATTATTTATCGATAGATGTATTAATATTTCATTAATTATCTATCGATATTTATATTAATTTATGCTTTCATCGATTATTTTCATTTATTAAGTAATCGATACTTATATAATTTAAAATTTCATCGATGTTTTATCGATACGTATATTAATTTCTCACTGATTATTTATCGATACGTACCTTAAGTTTTCATCAATTATTTATCGACATGTATATTAATTTTTCATTTATTATCTATCAATATTTATATTAATTTTCCTTCGGTAATTTATCGATATTTAATAGAGAAACAAATAATATATTTCATCATTCCGACAACAGACATACAGACAAGCCTGAGGAGTTGAACGAACTCTTCCTGTGCCAATGCCCTGGCTTCTAACTTCTGGTCAAGGCCAAACAGTTCTCCTCCCAACCCCCCCCCCCCCCCACTTCCAGCGACGTTCTTTGTTCTTTTTTGTCGTTCCCTGAGGAATTTCGTCACATTGGAAAGATTCCTTTTTCCCGAGCAATGTTGTTCTGTAATATTCCATGGGAATGTTTGATGAAATTTAACTAAGACGTAAGGAGATGTATCCGCTTTTACAAAGCATCGAAAAAAAAATGCGTCATTTAATGCGATTTTGCGTTTAATTGCTAAGGTTCTCCGAATGGTTCGTTCTTTAATATTCGCCAAGGTTGCGCAAGCATGCATAATCGTCACATAATTTGTTGTTAAATGTGTAAATAACCGAGGAATTATAGCTTAGCAGTGTTTTTGGGTGGTAATTATTAAGTGTTGAAAGTAAAAATGCATGCACGGGCAAATGACAGAGGGAGTGTGATTTTTTATTCGCGATTAGCCTAATCTTATGCGTGAGATCTTTGTAAATTACGATGCGTGAATGAGAATTAGTTGAACACTCGACGCGGATAGGAATTAAATTTTAGGATTTAAAACGTAAAATAGTGGAAGGGAAAAAAAGTTTTTAAATAATGAATATTTTTTTAATTATTTTTAATAGGTGTTTAAATTACAATTTGAATTCACAGCTAGAAGAAAAAATAAATAACTTACTTGTAAAAAAAATAAAAAATAAAATAAAAGAATTGTAAAATAATAATAATAATAATAATAATAATAATAATAAGTTTTAAATAATGAATACTTTTTTTTATCATTTTAAATTTAAAAAAATTCCCGATAAATTTTAATAAATAAATAAATACAATAATAATACTACTAAGAATGTATTTATTATATAATAATAATAATAATAATAATAATAATAATAATAATAATAATAATAATAATAATAAGTGTTTAGAGTAAAATTCGAATAATAGCCTACTTGTAAAAAATTATTTTAATAATAATAATAATAATAATAATAATAATAATAATAATAATAATAAGTGTTTAGAGTAAAATTCGAATAATAGCTTACTTGTAAAAAATTATTTTAATAATAATAATAATAATAATAATAATAATAATAATAATAATAATAATAAGCGAAATAGCTTGGCTTTTAAATATTAATGAAAAGTAATATAATTTTTTAAATAATTTTAACTCATAAATTTATGCTTGTTCGCATTACAAAGCAAACTTATTTAATAATTTCCAAAAATCAATAACAAGCAAATAAATAAATAAGTTAACTAAATTCTGTGCTGAATCTATTCTTTGCGTCTATACTGAAGGTTCTCCCTGTGTTGAAATAAAGCAAAACAAAATAAAGCAAAAAGAAAAAGATCATTTCCGAGAGAGTTAAAGCATTTTTGAAATAAATAAATAAATAAAATAAAAGATAAATAAAAAAGTAAAAAAAAAAAAAAATCCTAGTTTAAAAACGGAGAATTTTCTTATGTACGGGCAAGATTCTTGAAGTAATTTGTAATAGAGTATTTTTTTTTCTCATTTTTCAATAATTAATTTCCAACTTGAGTTAGGAGCGATTGTGTCTCAACACGTCCGATTTTTTCCATATTCGCTGTCGCATCAGAAAATTAGGTTCTGAATCCTCACTTTGACAGCATTTTCTGAAACAATTTCGACTTTAATTGAGGAAATATATATATATATATATATATATATATATGCATAAATATATTTCATAATTTCTGAATGAAAGCACCTATCGGTGTAATACGTTTGCGGACAAAAATAAATTAAAAAATTTTTGAATTAAAAAAAAAAAAAAAAAAAAAAAAAAAGCATTTTAATATGTGTACATACCCTTGCAAAGTAAATATCATGCCTAAAAGCTATATTTTATTTGTATATCTTTGTAATTAGAAGTATCTTTTACATCAGTAATTTAAGCGATAATCGACATAATATCTATTTTGAATGTCATCCGGTAATATAAAGTCATTAACATTTTTGCGACATACCTTTGAGCTATCGAAAAGAGAGTTAGGCAAATCGAGTGAGTTACAGAGTGACTGACTATTGGAGGTCATTTGCCCCTGCTCAGTGGCAACAACCTGTGAAATCGTCTGCTCCATTCGGAGACAATATCAATCGATAAGAACAAACTGTTGATAATGTTTATTATTTTGTATGAAGATGTTTTGTTGCAGAAAGTAACTTGAATTTTTAATATTGTTCAAAAGATTATAATAATTTTCATCTATGTATAATTTTTAAACTCAAATGTATCAAATTTATAGAGTGCTAGATTTAATTTATACTTTTATTTTTAATCTCTTATATTTTAATTTATTTTGTTTCTTGGTGTAAAATAAATAAATTAATTAATAAAAAAAAATTAATATTTTTATTTAGATTTGATAAATAGCAGCCACTGGTGATGAAAGATCTCATTTTTCAAAAATTTTTAGTTTTTCATTGATTTATTCTGGATAATATCTATATAAAGATAATTTACGATAAATTTCTTTATTTTTAATATATGTATATTAAAAACGGCAAAACTTCATATCGTATGCCTGAATTAATCGTATGTATTCCATTGGATCGGGTTACCCATTTTATACGATCTCGACCCAGCACGCGATTCGAAAGAAATCGGGTTGATGTTTTTTTCATATGCGTATGCGTGTGTGTGTGTGCGTGGGATGATTTTAAATGTTTTGACCTCCGGTCGTTTTTGGTTGAACTTTTATTTTTTATAATCGTGTTCGGATTGATCCGACTTTTCAAAATAAATTCCTGAATATCTTTATAATGAAAATAAATAAATAAATAAAAGCTATATTAGCAATCGGATTAACTTTAAGAAGGGTTTTCGAGATTCTACCAGGACTCTACAGTGAATATGATTAATTTTTTAAACAATTTTTCCATGTCACTTGCTTTTGAGTGTGTGCTCAATTTTCTAGGTATTTATGAAATATTTGATTCTCACTTTTAATTAAGTTCCATAATAAGAGGCGTTGTGATAGTTTAGAAATATTTGACCCCCCCCCCCCCCAAAAAAAAAAAAAAAAAAAAAAAAAACATATTTTTTTACTTTATAAATCTGCAACTACAATCTTTAAATTATCATTAAACAAAATTCAGTCAAAATAGTCAACCTTATAAAAAGTCTATATTTAGAAGGATTATTATATTATTAAAGAATTTTCAATTGTTTGGTTATTAATTGGAGAGTCCAATTTTAGAATGACTTGTTACATTCAGTTTTTAGTAGTCGATTGGATGAAAAATATCAGCTTAATTTATAAATTAAAAAATACATACAAATAAAAGTATATATAAAAGAAATTACTTAAACTTGGAATTTGTTAATTGAAAATCTTTTAATCCTTGAAAAAATTTTTAATTACGTCGAGTCCAAATAATCCATTATGCGTGCGTGTGTTTGTTACGATTCATGTAATAGATAATGTTAGTGTTAGTAAAAAATAAATATTATTATTAGTAACAATAAGGTGTTATTAATATAAAACGATTTATCTCTAGAATTTAGCATATGTTATGTATATTAGACCATCATTCATAAGAATTTTTTGAACCAAAATCCTTTTATAAATAAAATTGAAATCATTGTGTAATAAAATATGCGATACGTAATACATATCATGCAATTTTTACTGCATATTGAGTTTAATCGCTTTTCAAATTCGTGAAAATAAATGTGACATCGAAAGAGCCGGTTGTTTACAACAAATATATATCATCCAGCTATCAGATTATAGCTAGCTATTTAATTCTTTATTTCTATACTTATGGACAGATTCTGTTACACCCCCCCCCCCCCGCACACACACACACACTGTTTGTGTTTGGTTTTTAAAATCAATAATATCTTAGGGTTGATGCGTATATGTGAACTAAGTTGATCTTTTCGGGTGTTTTTTTTTTTTTTTTTTTTTTTTTTTTTTTTTTTTTTCAATTTTTTGAAAACGCACTTTTGCGTTAGTTAAATTGACACTAGCTATCCAGCTAGATTAAGTAGTGTTTAACCATTATTTCATTTATATGAAAGATAATGAAGTTGTTGTTTTGTGTATTATTCAATTCATATTCATATGACAATAGGTTAAGGAAGAACTTTTGGAGAGGTTTATCGTATTTAAGATTTAACTTTTTATATTACAACTATCTAATACTTTTTGCGCTTTATTACAGATGATTATTTCAGGAAAGTAGATTTTATTTTAAATGTAAAGAGTGAGATATATGTTTAAAATAAAAGAATTGCAAATGGCTCAAAGAGAAGTAAGCAAATAATGATAATAATCATTACTATTACTAAATGCCAAAACATAAATGAAGTCATGTCGTAAATGCTGTACTAACATTACTATATGTAAATAGCAGCGAAAGTATTTCTTAAAAGCAAAATAATACTCCATTAAAATTCATTAAAAGATATATATACTACTAATAGTACACCAGACCCCGAAAGGGTTAAGGAGATTATTTAGGGTTAAACCTATCCCGAAATTAACGCATTTTAAAAAGTATCATGAAATTTGGAACATTCTTGGATTGACATCTTTTTTGCGAAAAATGTATCGGAAATATATATCACTGGCATAGTGACTGATAAAAAAAAAAAAAATTATTCCGGAACATCCGTTCCCATCTAGGGCACATATGTATACTTCATATATCATCGTCTTTATCATGCCAGAAATGAACTTTGTTATTAACACATATTTATCACTTAGTAAGCAGCCTAAACAAGAAATATTTATTCTTCGGCAACATACCTGAGTGAGGTCAATAACCATTACGGCTTTAAATTGGCTAGATGTTGGCTGTATTTGGCGTACGCCAAACTCCGCCACGGGTTCGATGTCCTGCAAATTCAAGGTCACTAGTGCCGAGCGAGCGAAAGTAGGCGAACCCGCGCTCTCAACCGGAATACTGGGGCATTGCACTCCAGTTGGAGGGGTTACCGAACGACCTCGAACGAGCGAAAAACATGGGGAAAGGAAGAGCCCCCCCCCCCCTATAAATGGTCAAAAAAATTGTATAATTTTTGAGAGATTTTTGAAATTTTTAGACAAAAAGAAAATTTTTATTTTTAGACATTAATTATCTTTATGTATTGGTTCCCAAACTTTCATAACGAACGAACAAAAAACATGGAAAATGAGAGTCCCTTTTAAATTGCAAAAAAATTTCAAGAGGAATTTTTGTAATTTTCAGGCAAAACTAAAAACTGATATTTTGGGTCATTAATATCTTTATGCATTGGCCCCCAAACTTTCATGAATTGACGCATCGGAAAAAGAAAAAAAACAAGTTGAATGTAGATTCTACCATTGCAGAATTCAGTTTCGCCTCCGATTAGAAAAAAAATCGATAGAAGTTTTTTAGAAAGGCGACCCCGTTTAGATTGCAATGAACTAACTTCATTTTTCTTGTGTTTATAAATATAATAGCAAACAGAACGGCGTGAAATACCCAATTGAACAGCAATTTCTCTCTGAGACATTGGAATTGCGGAATAATAAAGAGATACAATTTGAAGTGCTACTTCTTCATTGATTAGATTCATCAAAAACGGATTTTTTTCTTTAGTTTAAACGCTTTTTATAGACTCTGAGTAAAAGGAAATGCAATTTAACAATAAAACGAGTGGAATCCCGTCGAATTCGACGAATGAAATGTTTAAAAGACCCGATCGATTTGGTTTAAAAAAAACAAAAGTAATTACATTATTGAATCAATATATAATAAATATATTTACAAAGAAAATGTCAAATTTGCCAGTTACAATTTTGCATTCATATATTCGCACATCTACAGTTGAAATTGTAATATGAGTGCCGGCGAAATCCAGAAATTTTATTTTATATGCACTCACAGAAAAATAGTTTTATTAAAAAAAAAAAAACTAATTTCATTTTTACTATGATATTATTTTCACTAACTGAAGTCATCCGAAAGTAAAATCTCAATTTTAGAGTCCATAATGAAAAGAAATATTGAAATGTAAATCGTTATGAGTAAAAGTGCGATGTTTTAAATAGTGACGTCGTTTTCTCTTCAAATGTTTTTTAAAAGTTACTGCTATTAGTAATATGAAAAAGGCGTCTGTAATAATATTGTAAATCCCTTTTATCTGGTTGCTGAATGACATCATTTTCTTCATTTGAAAATTTTCTTATTTTGCTTTAGACATTAATTTTTATCATAAATTATTTTCTGTTATTTTATTTACATTATTAATATTATTTCTTAGTAATATTTTTTACCTCAATTAGTGCATAATAATACGCAATCCTTTTATTATAGTTAAATTTTACGAAAACAATTAACTTTTTTCTTTTAAATGCGAGCACATGTTCACTGATGTGAGAAGCTTCTGATAATGGGAAATAAATTTTTATTATCGAGACTCGAGAGAAAAGCTTAACTGAGTTGCCACCATTTGAAGAAATATCGTAAAAAAGCATTTAAAATTAAAAATAAAATATAAAAATGGAAATAAATTAAAAAATAGCTAAAATAGGCACAACTACAAATAAATAGCTTTCATTTAAAAAAGGAATTATCAAAATCGGTTCAGTAGAAAATTCATTGATGATGACACGACATTTTTAGCTTGTCTGAAAGAAATAGCATCGGATGCTAAAAAAAAAAAAAAAAAAAGTGAAAAAAACAAGTTTTTTGATGAAAACATCAAAATTTTTCAAAAAGAATTTTTGTAATTTTCAGACGAACTCAAAAACTGATACCGTTGGGCATTAATATCTCTACGCGTTGTTTCCCAAACTTTCATGTATTGATTCATCTAAAAAATGAAAAATATGGGAAAAGAATGGGCTTCTTATTCAAAATGGTCAATATTTTTTAACTAGGGTTTTTGTATTTTTTGAGGCAGAATCAAAAATTGTTATATTGAAAGATTAATGTATAAAAATATTGCATCTCAAACTTTCATGAACCAAGTTTCTGTAAAATCTGATGAATTTTGCCAATCCCTTGTATCAATTGATCCCTAGAAACAGTTGCTTTTCTTACTTACAATAAAATTAAAATCATTATACTAGTTTTATCACTATTGAATGAAATGCTGGTTATTATTTGTTTCTGCTGTCACAGTATCAGCATGGCAGGTTTTTCAAAATGGCAAAAAAAGTCATTACTTACAACAAAATTAAAATCATTATGCTATAGTTTTGTCACTGTGTAATGAAATCCTGGACATTATTGAATTTATCCTGTTATAGAAAACGTGATTACTGTAAATGACTTTAATTTTACATGTAAAGTAATATATTGAAATAATATATTACTGCTCAAATGTATCACATTTGCATCATAGCTGGTTCAATTAATAAAAATTAAGTTTGCTAGGCTCAAATGACTCTTCTAAGAGTAATACATGCATGAAATTTTGTTTCTAATAATGTTTTCGAAAAAAAAAAAAAAAAAAGAAAAAGAAAAAAAAAAACACTCAGAGGATATATATTATAGGAAGAGAGTATACGCTAAATTCGTAATTGGTACGCCTAGAGTATACGCTATAGCTTTATTTGAGAAATAAAATGTATATGGAGCTTCTTTAAAAATCCAGAAGATATACGGTGTACATCCACATCCACCTTCTAATACAATCCCAATGTCTTTTGTTTTTAGGCAAAATGTTTGTATAGTTTTAAAAATGTCTATGATAGAGTATGGGATTTTACCACGTAACAAATAAACATAAAATAAAAGTACACATACAGAACCGTCAGAAAATGCATACCAACTAAAATGAAGAGAAAATCAAATAATTTTAAAGTTTAAAATGAAGCAGTCAGCTTTTAGACACAATCAGCACCAATCCACCATACAATAAACAAATAAAACTAAGAAGAAAAACGAACTGCGTCTAAAATAGACAACACTCCTCTTTCAGGAACAAAATCAAAACATCCTATTCATTTCCATCCATTTACTTAATTGCATCCATTCACGTGATAGAACACAAGATACTAGAGACGATCTCAATAATGACACCTGTATAAAGCGCAATAATAAAAATTCACTCGTGTCCGATCTCCTTCCACCACTTCACGTGTGTCCCCATTTTCCAAGTTTTTCCTCCTTTGCTTTTCCCATTTCCCAGTATGTTATGTTTTGGGACACGGGTTTTCAAAGCGAATGGTTTGAACTACATCGAGTTAACAACCTAGCAAAAGAGGGTGTATGCCCTCAAAAAACAACAGACTCTACTTTCACTGCTTGCATAATTTCCTGGATTATGTGGATTATAAGTTGTAATCTATTCAAGTGCATAATAGCTCTTTTGATAAGAGTGATAGATTTTTTTTCTTATTTCATTGAGTGACAGTTTGCTAATTTATTATGATTGTATATGCTAATTGTTGTATTATTATTGTTGCACACAGTTTCAAAAGTTGCATTAATTTCGGACCATTGATTTTGTTTGTTTATTTGAATTTCTCATAAAACTAATATATTTGTGTTAATCGCATTTACAAAGAATAAAACTGTCGTTATTTGTGTTTTTTGATGACCTAACAGATAAACCGGACCACATTTGATGAGAGGTCAAAACGGATTTTCCTTATTTTATGCTGATAACTGAACTGACTGATTAAATTTATTGCTAACGCAGTTTTTAAAATACGTCATTTATCATCTTTTTTTTTTTTTTTTTTTTTTTTTTTTTTTTTAAGAGTTTTAAAAATGATCTCAAATACAAAATGGCTACTTTCTGACATATTTTTAAATTTATTTTTATTCACAAACATATCAAATCAATAGATTTTCTTATTTGGAAACTATGTAATCGAATCTTTTTTCCATTTTTTATTAAAGGGAAGAGATATTTCAGAAAATTCTGTTAAAATTTGGGTTTTGAATTGAATTTCATGGCGCAATAGCACAGTAAAGAGAAAAAACAGTCTGTATAAAACGAAAATATCTTATTTTGAAATGATGTTATCGGAAAATGAAAAAAAAATGTCGATTACAAATTATCCAATAAGTATGCCTGCTAGTGTCATGTCAGTCTTTTAGTGTAAAATGAATTAGAAAATTTCGCGTTGATAGGAGGGGGAAGATAACTCTGAATAAAGGATTTTTAAAAAATCTCTTTCCAATTATAAAAAATGAAAATAAAGAAAAAAAAATAATTAAAAAAAAATATATATATATGTATAAAGTTTTGCTATATTGAGAATGCAACACTTTTTATAATGTATTATAATATGTTTTATTCAAATATTTACATAAAAAATATAATATTTCTAATTGTAATTTTTTTTTTCATTGAGTGCCCATAAGAAAATACATCTTAATGTTTTACACATTATACAGAAGAACATACACAATTTGAAATTACAATTTTTTTTTTTCTTAACCGCCTTAAAGAAAAGTCTTACATGTCTTTATTGTCACCATAAATTGTATGCTTCACATTCACATTGTCTTTGTGAATGAAAAGATCATTTCCATCTCGTCTTGTGTGTGCTTTATAATGCTTTTAGAAATGTTGAAACACCAAACGAAGTCGTTTCGCTAGTCTTCTATATATCGTTTCAAACACCCCGGAGAGAGCTGGTTGGGTTCACTGACCTATTGGTTATCGTTTGGTTGCTTGCGAAAGGATTGCTAAAGTGTGGAATTGTATGCCTATTCTCTTTGTAATCTCAAACTGTATATGTTCTGCATAATCTGTAAAACATTAAATTGTACTTTCTTAAGGGTCTAAATATCCCCCCCCCCCAAAAAAAAAAAAAAACTATTACTAATATTATATTGTTATATAAATATTTGAAGAAAAAAAAACAGTCATAATATATTATAAAAAGTGTTAAATTCTCAATATAGCAATAACCTTTTTTAAAGATTTCTTTTTTTTAATTATGAGTAAATTCCTTCTTCTTTTTCATTTTTTATATTTGGAAATAGATTTATATCTATCTATCTATCTATCTATCTATCTATCTATCTATCTATATATATATATATATATATATATATATATATATATATATATATATATATATATATATATATCTTTTATTCAGAGTGTTTTTTTTTTAATGTATATGGAAAAAAAATCGCAAAATAGTATGTTTTTAACTTCTTTTTCTTTTCTTTTTTTACGAATATATAGAAAGAAAAAATCTGTTTGATAACAGCCAAATATAATATCTGTTTATAAAGTAAAAAATTCTAACCTGTAATTACAACTTTGAAGAAAACTTAAGCATCGATTAAAATTTGCGAATTATATAAATTAAATTCTTTTTATTAAAAACATTAAACTGATAATTTTATATAGGCATTTAAAATAATATTATAACACAAAGCTAACAATAAAACGACATTAAAGTTTTATTAGCTTTTATTATGATTTATTTAGTTTTGCAATCTCTGTACATGTATTATTAATATATTAGTTTCAGTGTTTAATAATTTTAATAGTAAGAATATAATTTAATATTTGAAGTAAATTTTTTGCTTTATAATTAGACTTTATAATAAATAAACTGGATAATAAATGTTTTTTTATTTATTCCTTGAAGTAAGATTAAGTCAGTGACCGCTTTAATTTTCAATGTTTAACAGTTTTAATAGTAAAAATATAGTTTAAATTTGAAGTATTTTTTTTTACTTTGTAATTAGAATTTGTAATAAATAAGCTGAATAGTAAATAAATCTTTATTTTTTTATTTATAATTTAATGATTATTGAAATAATATATCATTATAATGGAAGATGACGTAAGATTGCGTCAGCGACCTCTATTAATATTACCTTGCTGCATAGATAATTTATATATAGCATTTTAAAAAGGCTAGTTCAGATTAGCATTAACCCTTTCCGGCGTGGTGGTCCCATGTCGGGACCACCTAATTTTAATTCCAAATTTACACATGGTAACAAAAATATTTTAATAAAATTTTACTTTTACAATGAAAGTTGAAAGTAAAGAGTTTTTAATTTCTAAAAAAAGTCATTTCTAAAATCTGATGTCAGTATATCATTTCATAGTTTTATGAACCGAATTTTTCTATACCGAAAGAATTATTAATTTGTGACTGTTAAAGCACTTTTCTAAGAAAAGTTAATACTCATTAAGACCGCAATTTAGTTACGGTATTACATCACACAAAACCAATGATCAAATGATATTAGGTCAATGACCTTTATTACCATTAATACTCTATTTGTAATATTTTGCTTTCAATATAGAAAAATTTTAACAATCATAAAAATAAGATTTATAAAATTATTTCTTATTTAACACCGCAATTTATTTACAGTACTATATTACGCAAAACCAATGATTAAATGTCATTAGGTCAATGACCTTTATTAGCAGTAATACTTAATTTGTAACATGCTGTTTTCTACATAGAAAATTTTTAACAATAATAATAATAGAAAACTATAAGCCAATTTTTGACTTAGTATTAAAACTCGTGCAATAGAAAATTGTTATTATTATGAAAGCAAAAACATACTTATAACAACACTTTTTTTTTTTTTTTTTTTTTTTTTTTTTAATGCGTCCTCAACTGTGATCAAAATCGCATCAAAAGCTTTTGATAAAAAGTATGACACTTTAAAGGGTGCTGGGTTCACATATAACTCCAAAAAGTTCAACGACCCACTTTACTACGTTATCGCTGGTACAGATGTGATGCAGATGGGGTACAAAGGGTAGCAGGGGGTAATCGGAAAACTGGGTTATTTATAGCAAACTTTGATAACACTTTCAAAGAAAAATGTGTAATATTTAATTACAAATAACTCATCTTCTGTTGCATAATCATATACCAAAAAAATCTCAAAATACCATTCGTAATAGGTTTAATCGTTATGATGATTTTGAATTCAGTAATGTGATACATTAATATTGTGTTACTAATAGAGTTCATTGACCTTATGTAATTTCATTATCTGTTTTCTATTAATAGTTAATTAGAATTGAAACAGCTTCTGTTACGTAAAATTGTTGCAAAAAGGTTAAAAATGCTCTGAAAAATAACAAAATGATTTTATATCGAAGAAATTACAATTTTTGTTTTCTAACAGAGTTCATTGACAGTATGTAATTTCACTATTCGTTTTCTGTTAATAGTTAGTTACAAATAAAACAGCTTCTGTAAAGTAAAATTATTGCAAAAAGACTGACAATGCTCTGAAGAATAACTTTTAATTAATAGAATGCTTTTTTATTGAGTGTGTTATGTAAAAATTATTTTACTAACAGAGTTCATTGACCTTATATAATTTCACAATTCATTTTCTGTTAATAGTTAATTAGAAATAAAACAGCTTCTGTTGCGTAAAATTGTTTCAAAAAGGTTGAAAACGCTCTAAAGAATAACTTTTAATTGAGAGAATGATTTTTTATTGAATGTGCAATATAAAAAGTATTTGACGAATCGAGTTCACAGACATTATTCAATTCCATGATTCGTTTTCTGTTAATAGTTAATTAAGAATAAAATCTTCAGTTACTTAAAATTACTACAAAAATGTGTAAAAATAACTCTTAATTATCAGAGTGATTTTCCATTGAGTATGTTATATAAAAATACTTTTACTAACAGAGTTCATTGACATTATGTAATTTCACTATTCGTTTTCTGTTAATAGTTGATTAGAAATAAAACAGCTTTCTTACGCAAAATTGTTACAAAAAGGCTGAAAATACTCTGAAGAATAAGGTTTAATTATCAGAATGATTTTCTATTGAGTGTGTTACATAAAAACTATTTTACTAACAGAGTACATTGACCTTTCATTATTTCATGATTCGCTTTCTGTGTGTAAATGTGAAATATATAATTGGAAATAAAGCATCTAGTAACATAATCTTGTTATCAAAATTGTTAAAAAAAGTATTAACAATGTTTTTTATCATTAAAATTATGTTATGTTGAATATACTGCTTTAAAATTGTGTTGCAATGAGAGTTCTTCATATAATTTTTCTAATCTAGTGTAATTTCATGATTACCTTTTCTGATTGTCAACATATCATTGTAAAAACATCTTTTAACATAAGAACAGAAAGGTTAAATTTCCTTAAATTAATTTGTAACTCATTATTTTGATTAAATCATATTTAATTTATTGTTTGTGATACATAAAATACAAATTAGTCTATTAAACATGGTTCACTAGTTTTAAAATTTCTGAATAGTTTGTAAATAAAAAAGATACAATCGGAATATACAGTAAGTATTCTGATATAACTTTAATGCTTAATTTGGTGTTGTTTAACAGTGCCATATTCTGTGGCACAGGGTTGTAAATGTAAGGAAAAAAAAAACGCCGCCTTAATTAATCGTAGATTGTAGCGATTTGATAGCCTTTAAAAATAATTATTTACTTTATATTAAAAAATATTTATATTTTTGATCAAAGCCTTTTTTATAAAAACGATATATAACAATTTATTAAATTAGAATTTAACAACCTTATAAATTTTATACTTTGGTTATTTTATCTAATATTTATTTCTTTTATTTAAATTGATTTTTCGCTCAAAAATAAATTTAAGACATTGATAATATTCACAAACTGCTCATAAATGTGCATCAATAAATATTTTTAGAATATCTTTATTAGTTATTATCATCTGGAGTTCGACGATCTCTATTTCTTCTATTCAATCTGTATTTCCATTCTAAATTTAACTGGTTGATAATTTTTGTAGAAATTAGAGTTATATCTCAGTTTCAGTACAAAAGATTTTCATATTTAAAACCTTCTAATAATAATTTTCTAAAAATAATTGATATGCTTTAAATGGCACGCTTTAATGTCATATGTAATTCAATAAATACGATTACAAAATTGAACATATCATCTCACGTCGTTATTTCGATCACAAATTTTTCACTAATGTGTGAGCTAATATATTTTTAAACGTTTTCTCTTGAAACATATATACATCTTCGAAAATAATACATTTTATTATCACATTTAATTAAATAATTGCATTGCAAAGTTAAGCATTTTCTGCAGTTTCGTGAGACTATTTTTATCTGAAATTCAACTATTCAATTATTTTTGCGTAAATGCACTATTTTTAAACATATTCTGTAAAGCAACGTTGTTCGTTTCCAGATTCGGTTGCAGTTTGAGTTCAACGACCTATCAAACTCTGTTAGTTTTATCAGTTCTAATTTTGTAATATTTACAAAACACTCAGACTTTTTTGATAGGCATTAAAATAACACAGGATCTACGCATTTTATTTATTATGTAAGTTGAATAACTGATTGAATTTTAGTAAGTTTAATGTTATTATTAGTAGCAGTATCAACGCTGAAATAATAATAATAATAATAATAATAATAATAATAATAATAATATAACGAAATAGTAATAAATAGATAGTAATAATAACATTATTATTATTATTATTATTATTATTATTATTATTATTATTATTATTATTATTATTATTATTATTATTATTATTATTATTATTATTATTATTATTATTATATAATAGTCATAATAATAATTATTAACATTATCGTTACTAAATTCCAATTAGCAATCCAACTTACATAATGTATAAAATGTGTAGATCCTGTATTTTTTTAACACTTATCAAAAAAATCTGAGTGTTCTGTAAATATATTACAAAATTAGAGCTGATAAGTGATTTATAGACACATATCATATATACATGATATTTGATCACAGGATTTCTAACTGAATGATTGCACAACTCCCCCCCCCCCTAAAAATATGCTATTTTTGTTCAGTATATTATTATTAAATTATTATTATTAATTTACGCCACTACACAGTGTTAGGTTAATGTCAATAGCATTTTATTACTAAGTAACATTACAATTTATTCGTTAATCAACTGTCAGAGTTCAATGACCTGGAATCTGGGATGATTTCATATTTTTAATTTTCACAGTTTGTTTGTTGAACTACATAATATACTTGATTTTTAAACAACAATTTTAGGACGATAATATTAAAATAGCCACGTGATTTGTATCTGTATAATTGCAGGACTTTTTTTTCTTTTAAAAACCATCCCACTTTCGTTCACTGTGGCAAACTAAGGTTAAGCGACCTAGAAATCTTCATAACTTGTGCAATTTATTTTTTAAATATTGTTATTTTTTTATTTATATTGTTAGTTTACTTCATTGCATAGTATTTGGTTGATGCTGATAACATTTTATAACTAAATAATGTTACAATTAATTCTTTAATCAGAGTTCAATGACCTTAAATTTGGGCTGATTTTGTTTTTAATTTTCACAGTTAGTTTGTTCAACTATATAATATACTTGCATTTTAAACAATAATTTTAAGATAATAATACCAAATCAGCCACGTGATTAGTAAGTCGCATAATTACATAAGATTTTTTTCTTCAAAAAACTAGGCTACTTTCATTTACTAAAGCAAACTAAAGTTTAATAATTTTCATAATTTGTGCTATGTTTTTTTTTATTATTATTATCGTTATTTTTTATTGATATTGTTAGCATCGTGTTTGGTTAATGCTTATAACATCACAATTGATTCGTTAATCAGAGTTCAATGACCTTAGATTTGGGCTGATTTTATTTTTAATTTTCACAGTTAGTTTGTTGAACTACATAATATACTTTTATTTTAAACAATAATTGTAAGATAATAATATTAAATCAGTCACGTGATTAGTAAGTCGCATAATTACACAAGATTTTTTTTTCTTTTAAAAAACATGCTACTTTCGTTCACTATAGCAAACTAAAGTTCAGTGACCCAATAGTTTTCACAACGTGAACGAAGTTCCAGAAAAAGGTGATACAGAAAAAAACCTACCCCAGCAACATATAAAAAGAATTTTTACCAGATCCGCAGTAGGTTAAAAATTCCCCCAAAAAACAGAAGCTCGTCGAATGTTTCTCTGCTGTTCGGGGAAGGTTCGTTGACCGAATCTTCAGGGTCAAGACCAATGATCGAAACACACACGGGGTGGAACGTCCGAGATTGACTCCTTTTTCATCTAAGGAATTAGTTTTCGGAAGTCGGAATCTTCGTAATGTAATAAAAGGAAATTACAAATAATGAAAAATTGATTGTAGCACAGACTCTTGAAGATTTTTGCAATGTAATACCACCTGGAGATGTTGATAGAGATTAAAGTACTTTATCGGGTTGGATAACCCGAATTCACCCGAATCAGACTCTAATATGTGCCGAGGGTAATGTTTCGAGTCGATTTTTGGTCGGGTTGGTTTTAGTGGGGTTGGATTCGGGTTGGATTTTGATTTTTTTTGAGATTGTGTTCGGGTATATTCGATTTTCTTCTCTAAATAATTATGAATATGACAATTTGTTTTTAATGCTTGGATCGTGGAGAATTTGCATGTGAAGTTTTCCGTTTGGAGTTGACTTTTGGTCGGGTTGGTTTCAGTGGTTTTGGATTCGGGCTAGTTTTTTACTTTTGGTGGTCCGGTTCGGATTAATCTAATTTTCTTTTTAAATATTTATGAATATGAAAATTTTACCATAGAATTGGCTCGTGAAGATTTTGGCAATGTAATAACGACATGGAGTTTTTGATGGAGATTAAATTATTGCATTCGGTTGAATAATCCGAATTTACTCTACCCGACTCGATCTCAAACCGAGCGTAATGCATTTCGTTACAAATCGATATTTGGTCGGGTTTTTTTTAGTGATTTTGCAGTCGAGGTGGAGTTTGACTCTTGGTGGTTCGGTTCGGGTTAATCTGATTTTTTCGAAAAAAACGAAATAATATAATAAAAAGTTTCACAAAAGATAAATAGTCCTGGAGTATCCATAATTATATTTTGCATTACAAGTCGTAAAAGCCAAATATTGAAACTTTAGTGGTACAAATATGAAAATAATAATAATAATAATAATAATAATAATAATGAAACAACGGATTGAAAATTTTAGACATTAAACAAAGTAATCGAAAATAAAATTGGGACTTGAAAAAATTGACATCTAGGTTCCTGATGTGTATATATGTAATCAATATTTATAAAACAAAACATTTTTTAAGTCTTCTGGTCACTCACTGTCCAAATTCCCCTCCGCAATGTAAAGTCTGAGGGCATTTGATGCATTCTTACATTTAAAATATCTCCCCGGGCATTTAATATTTTTAACTTCTCTTTTGGTGATCTCTTCTTTGGTGATTTTATTTGAAGTGTTAAGATTGCACTTCCAGTTCGTCAGTTTTTAGGACATAAAACATTAAATTTAGTATAAATTTTAGAAATATTTTGAAAACTAAGAAAAAGGTGGCATCCTTTAAGAAGAGAACACCGAAAGAAGAAGTTAAAAATATTGAATTCCTAGGGAAGTATTTTAAATATAAGAATGCATCAAATGCACATAGACTTAACATTACGGATGAGAATTCAGAAAGTGAGTGACCAACAGCTTTAAGGGTGCTTTTCGATTCAAACTGCTTATTTTCCGATTTATTTTTAAATTCCTTTTTGCTCTCATATGCATTAAACTGGCAAATTATCTTATTTAGAAAGTACACAAGGTGCCGTAACTGTCGATTCTTTGATAAATGCATAAAATATTGCAAAAACAGCTATCAAAAACTATCAAATTTTGAACCGATTTTTCCGAAGCGGGAGATTTGGGAACGAAAAAAAGTGTCATACTGAGAAGGTAATTGTTCATAAATCATGTAATTGTTCATAAATCAAATTCTAATCAATGGAGCGTAAAATGACATCACACGGCACCTTGTACGCCTCTTCAAAAGTCCCCTCAACAAGTTTCATGTTTCTACTTTTAAAAATGTGTCTGAAATTGTATCGGAAAATTTCGAGCTGTTGAAGGTGGAAAAGCGTTTTATCGAATACACCCTTAATTATCAAGCAATGAAAGCAGAAAATGTGCTCAGAATGGCTCATGTGATTTAAAAAAATATTGTTATTTGAATGGCTTCAACCTATGAGCGCCTCCTTTTCTTAAGCCCCTGATTTATAAATCTGGAATTTTGATTATAATGCAAACTCGTGAAGGATAACATAACATCATCTGCAGTTATTGCTCATGATGATGGGCGTTGTTTGTAGCGTTTATGATGTTATTATTTTAGTAATGGATTGCTATTTCTTATTACTTCCCTGTTTTGAGTGTATAAATCGCTTTTGGGATTGCTGTGTAGCTTCCGTTTTATTACTTTGAGGTACATTTGTGGTAAAAGGGGTTATAAGTTTATGTCACGTGTGCGCCGAGGTCGCGGGCGGATATCGTGACGAAAAACTCCCATCTAATATTACGAATAGTATTGCTTTGCGTTTAAATTTCAAATTTTATTTAAAATACGGCAAATGATTGGCAAATTAATACAAAATATTTTATCGGAATGTTCCTATATATTTTCATAAAATATTAGGGTTTTGTGGTAAAAATGTATTCTTTTCAAACATTTTATTAAAAAGAAAAGAAAAGAAAGAAAGAAACATTAATGTTCATTTACTTCATTCCACCCATAAGCACTAATAGCCATACTCTTAAATAGGAAAGATAGCAATTTATTACCTTATTTTTACTTAAAAAATTTTCAAATGAAACTTAATGATTAAATTTTTACTTTAATCACAGTTGAAAATTTACATTTTATATAAAAATAATAACAAATAAAATAAAGTAAAACCACTCCAATTTCAAAACGTCAATCGTACTTATCACAAAACAGATCAAATCACTTTTACTGTTCCGTATTTAGTGTTCCATTTTAGTGGATTACACCAATAAATGATTTGGGGGAAGAAAAAAAAAGAAAAAAAAAAAAAAAAAACGAAAACCATAATTAAAGGCTTCTTAACCGAACATCTTAGGCGGATTAAATAGTTTTATTATAACTACTTTTCTCATGATCCGATTAGTAATCGAATTTAAATGTTACCTCGTTTACTATTTATTCGAAGCTGTCAGATCGAGGTTATTCACGTCAAAGGCTTATCTTAATTTCCATCATTTTTTGTGGATTTATTAGCATATTGTATATTGTTTTCTAATTAATAAAAAGAAGAAAATAGTGTCCAAGTAATTTCTATGATAATATTTATCTTACTTATTACATATTACTACTAACTAGTACTATTACTACTACTACTACTACTACTACTACTACTACTACTACTACTACTACTACAAATAATAATAATAATAATAATGGTGATGATGATGATGATCTTAATAATAATAATAATAAAGGATACATTAACATTTGTTCAATAATGTCTATGAAAATTTGGTGAAATATTAAAACTACTTATTGGTTTCATTAGTAACATATGTAACAAAATAAATACAATTTGAAGATAATTTTGATTCGTACTTAGAAAAATTACTGCTCATCGTCTAAATCCACACTTACATATATGCATGCACATGTGTGCTAAACAAAAAAATGTGCAAAGAGTTAAAGAGTTAACACATTCATACAAACAAACAAAGTAAATATAGGGAAGAGACATATCTGAAATCATAATTTCGCATAGTTTTTCTTTCCTTTTTCTACACATCAAATTTCTACAGATTAAGGATTGTAAACAGAAAATCGCCTGATTAGATAATGTTTTATCAATAAAAATCAGTTTTGCAGAACTCGAAATTATTATTCATTTAATAAGCAATCACACTGAACATTTTCGTTTAAGTTTAAATAGATTCATAAGTTTGAATTTGTTGTCTACACTGTAAAAAAAAAATCTGTAGTACTACTAGAAAATCTCTAGGCAACTGGGATTCCATAAACTTTTCTAGTAACCAATACAGTTTCTTCTTAAGTAACACTACTGCATTAAACTTGGTAAACAGCACACAGACTTCCTTAGTGAGCGTACTAAGAAATCATTAGTAGACATTACAGGTGCTTATTTAGTTGGAATACTAAGAAATGATAAGTAGTATTACAGATACTTCTCTTGTACCTTCACTAAGAAATAGTTAGTAGTATTACAGATATTTCTCTTGTATCTTCACTAAAAAATTCTTAGTAGTCATTACAGGTCCTTTTTAAGCATGTTTACCAATAAATAGTTAGTAATTTTACAGATACTTCTCTTGTATCGTTACTAAGAAATTCTTAGTAGCCATTACAGGTATTTATTTAGTATATGGTTAGTAATATTACTATCCATTTCTTAGTGAAGGTACAAGAGAAGTATCTGTAGTACTACAATGATTTCTTAGTATGTTCACTAAGGAAGTCTGTGTGCTGTTTACTAAGTTTAATGCAGTAGTTTTACTTAAGAAGAAACTGTATTGGTTACTAGAAAAGTTTATGGAATCCCAGTTGCCTAGAGATTTTCTAGTAGTACTACAAATGTTTATTAAGAAATGGTTAGTATTATTACAGATTTCTTTTGTATCTTAACTAAGAAATTGTTAGCAGCCGTTACAGGTCTTTTTTTAGTATGTTTTTAAAAAAACCTTTAATAGAATTACAAAAACTTTTGTATATGCATTTTCACATCTGTAATGCTTCTAAGAAACTGTAGTAAAGTTACAGCTACTTTTCTCATAATTTACACTAGAATTTTAAAGAGGTAAGCTATTACCAGTTTGGAAAATTTGAAAGAATAAGAAATATCTAATAAATATTAAGCCAAATACTCTGCAACAATTTCTATATGCCTTTCATATTTTATGCTACAAAATTTTATAACTTTTTTTTACATAAAATATAGATGCACCCTTTAATATAACTTCCGTTTGAGTTCATTTTTCTTTAACTTATAGCCATTACATTTTCATAACAAATAAGGCAAAAAATACAATTTAAAAGTACAGTAAGTTATTTGAAAACTATTTCACTGATGCACAATTCTTTTTAAAAATTGGCAACAATTCCATCATATGCAGCTAGATTAAATCATTTAATCTTTTCTATACTAATAAAAGAATATTTCAGATATCGAGATGTAATGCATTACATACAAAAAAATCTTAAACATTGTGAATTTGAGAATTAAGCTTTCAAAACTAATTCTGAAGCACAAACTACTATTTTAAACTTTTTTTTTTCTTTTTTACAAAATTTACAAATTGTTAAATCCAACATATTTATTTCAGTCAGTTATTGCTTAATATCTCTATATTTAATAATGAGAAATATTTTTTACATGATAAATATTTTGTAAATATACATCTTTGTCGACAAATCTCATTCATTTTGTCACATAAGCACAAAATTCTTAATGGCATTTGCATCTGTCGCAACACAATAAAAATAGTTAACTTTAGCCTATTTTAATACAAAAATAGAACTTTTTAAGTTAAATATAATATATTTGTAACTCATTCATTTTAAAGATGTAGATATTCTATAGATTAAAATACTTACTCAATTAAACTTATTTAACAGGCAATAACAGGGCTGCCACAGTCAACTATTTTTTCTAAATTTCTTAGATTCTTTTAATTATTATTTCTAACCAATATATACAATTATTTTTAAATACTGGTAATAGTAAAAAAGAAAATAGTTACAATGGCAGTGAGGATTACCTGAAATAAAATGGTACAATAAACAATAAAAAAGCAACACAATTCAGTTGGCTTGCGGTATGCCGCTCCATTTATTGAAAGTACAAATTATACATATTAAAAATATGACTAATTAATAACACAATCACAATTTACATAGAAAGTATCTGCCAGACAGTTTTGGGATCCTGCTGAACACTGACTGCCTTTTGGTTTATAGCCACATAGTCGACAAGATGGAATTGCTCTAAACATCTGATCCACCTGTTTTGAAAATGAAAGGATGAAATTTTTAGGATACAAAAAATTGATATGTGTGCAGACATAATTTTACAGAAATATAAATAAATACAAATAAACTCTTTATTTTATTTTTGATAACAGTTTTAAGAGAAACAAGAAAATAAAAAAATCTTTATTTTGGCAATTTTGACTTCCAAAATCTTAAATTTACAATTTTCCAATCAGCATGTGATCTGAAACTCTGTGGAAGGGGGAAAGAGAATTTTAAGTTACGCAGTTTTTCTACAATAGCTCGACAAAATTTGTAATTTTTTCGCAACTGATCAAAATTGATATGTATATTTTTTTTCATTGATCACCAAAATTCACATTTTTTTCATCCAACTGAGAAAATTTCCTTGTTTATTCATTTAATCAACAAAATTCGCAGTTTTTCTACAAATGCTCGACAAAATTATTTTTTTCACCCAAAAGACAAAATTCTGTTTGTTAAAAAAAAAAATAAATATAAATAAAATAAAATAAAATAAAATAAAATAAAATAAAATAAAATATAAACAAAATTTGTCACCCAATCCACAAAATTCGCTATTTTTTTTGTAAGCAATCTATAAAATTTGCACTTTCACCAGAACTTGTTAAAATTTGTAATTTTTCTGCAACTGATCGACAAAATTCATATTTTTTTTTTTTCATCCAATTGACAAAATTCGAAACTTTTCTACAACTGCTCGACAAAATTAGCAATTTTTCAGTACCAAATCAGCAAATTTTGATATTTTTTGTAAACAATCTATAAAATTTGCACTTTTACCAAAACCACTTGACAATTTATAATATTTTTGCACCTGATCAAAGTTGACTATTTTTTCACTGATCAACAAAGTTCACATTTTTTCCGTCCAATTGAGAAAATTTACTCGTTTATTCATTCAATCGACACAATTCATTTTTTCAACAACCACTTGACAAAATAACCAATTTCTCAGCACCAAATCGGCAAATTTACTATTTTTTGGTCACCCAAGAGACAAAATTTGCTATTTTTTGTAAACAGTTTAAGAAATTTGAAATTTTACCAGAACCACTCAACAAAATTCACATTTTTTTTTCATCCAATTGATGAAATTGGCAGCTTTTCTGCAACTGTTCGACAAATTTAGCAATTTTTCAGCACAAAATCAACAAATTTGCTTTGTCACCAGAGTGACAAAATTGCAATTTTTTGTAAAAAAAAAACTAATTTGCACTTTTATTAGAACCATTCAAAAAAATTTCTAACTTTTCTACAGTTGATCAAAATTGACTATTTTTTTCATTGAATGACATAATTAGCAGTTTTTCTACAACTGCTCAATAAAATTTGTAATTTTTCTGCACCTGATCAAAACAGACTATTTTTTTCATTGATCAACAAAAATTCATTTTTTTTCTTCCAATTGAGAAAATTTGCTTGTCTATTCATTCGAGAAAAGTCTACAAAGGCTGGACAAATTTAGCAATTTCTAAACACCAAATCGACAAATTTACTATTTTTGACAACCAAGACTTTTTTTTTTTAACAGTATGAAATTTGAACTTTTACCAGAACCACTTGACAAAATTTATAATTTTTCTGTACCTGATCGAAATTCACTATCTTTTTCATTCATCAACATTTTTTTTTTTTCATCCAACTGATAAAATTGGCTCTTTTATTCATCCAACCGACAAAATTCGCAGCTTTTCTACAACCACTCAACAAAATTAACACTTTTTCAGCACCAAATCAACCAATTTTTTTTTCTTTTTTTGTCACCCAATTGATAAAATTAGCTATTTTCATCCAATCGACAAAATTCTCTATTTTTGTCATCCAATCGACAATTTTTTTTATTTTTACCAATCCAATTGACAAAATTCATTTTTTTATGAGCATCATTCATTTTTTTATCGACAAAATCCACTATTTTTTGTCATCTAATCAACAAAATTCACTATTTTTTGCCATCCAATCTACAAAATTCACTATTTTTTCTCATCGAATTAACAAAATTCTCTATTTTTATCAATTCAATCGACAAAATTCATTTTTTTATCAATCCAATAGACAAAATCCACTTATTTTCAAGGTTCGCTCAAGTTGGCCCAGCCCGAAAAAACCTGACAGGGTTTTTACGGATGGGCCCACTTGAAAAAACCCATTGTGGGTTTTTTCAATTTTTTTCATGATTTTACAACTGTATCATTATTTAATCTAAGGTATCAATGCAACGATAAATGCCAATTTAAATATATTTCAAAAGAGCCAGGTTTAGAGGAATTTCTAAGTATTAATAAAATGACCAAAAAATAAATTAGCTGTAAAGGAAAAAAAAAAAAAAAAAAAGCTTTCAATTGTTTTTTTATTATTATTATTATTATTGAAAGGAATTATATTAATTTAACATATTTAACTTAAAGCAGTGTTGTTATGATTTGGCCGAACTCCAAAAACCAGATTGGATTTTTTCAAAATTTCAACTTTAAATTACGTAAGGTTATTTTCCTAATATCGATATTAAGATCTTAATACTGATATTAAGATATATCTTGATAACAACTTTCTCGTAAAGTTTCTCTAGCCACCACAAGGAGGAAAAAAAAAATGTCTTAATTCTCCCAATGAAATTAAAAAAAAAAAAAAAAAAAAAATGTGTTCTATTTTATGTTAGGTTATACAGTTGAAACTGCAAAAAACAAAATACTGCACGAAAAACAATTTCGTCCAAAGACTGCACTTAAAATGTGAATTTTATCCATGAATCACATAAAAATGCGAATATCCTGCACGAGTTTCATAAAAAACACTAATTGTGGGCATAAATTGCATAAAAATGCAAATTACCTTTATGAATCGTGTAAAAAACGCGAATTACGCCCATAAATCGCTCAGAAAATGTGAATTGTGTCTACGAATCGTGTAAAAAACACGAATTATGTTCATAAATTGCATTAAAATGCATATTGCATTCATAAATCACATAAAAAACTTAAATTACCTACATAAATTGCTCAAAAACACAAATTTCATCAGCAGAAAGCTCAAAAAACGCGAATTATATACATGAATCGCATAAAAATAGTGAATTACTTTCATAAATCGCATAACAAATGCGAATTACATTCATGAATCGCATAAAAAAGGCGAATTATGCTCATGAATCGCATAAAAAACGCGATTTACGTCCATAAATCACTCAAAAAACACAAATTACATTCATAAATTGCTAAAAATGTGAATTACACCCAACATTAATTTGCAGAAAGTTTGTGTTTCAATATTATGTGTTCAAAAATTTTTTTGGTTTTATACAAGTCTTGCAGTACAAAATTCACGACTTTTTTGCGATCCTTTGACGAAAATTCGCAACTTTTTCGTGATCCTTTGACAAAATTCGCGTCTTTTCCACGATCTTTTGACAAAACCCTGATGCTTTTCTTTGAATTTTCTTTGCTTTTTTGACAAAAAATTGCATTTTCTCTGCAATTCTGACAAAAATAACGTTTTTTCCGCTACCATTTCACGAAAATCGCGTATTTTTCGCAATTCTTTGAAAAAGACCGTCATTTTCACGATCCTTCGACAGGAATTGCGTTTATTTTGCTATTCTTTGACGAAAAACGCGTCTTTTTTGCGATCTTTTGACAAAAATCCCGTATTATCAGCAATCTCGAAAAAAATCGTGTCTTTTTTCGAGATCTGTTGACGAAAAACGTCTTTTTCCTAGTTCTTTTGACAAAAATCGCGTCTTTTCCGCGATTCCTTGACAAAGACAGCATCATTTTCGCGATTGTACGACGGAAATAACGTTTTTCTCTAGATACGTCGACAAGAATCTCTTATTTCGCAATTTTTTTTACAAAAAACGCGTCCTTTTGCGATCTTTTAAATGAAATAGTGCTTTTTTCTGTGATTTTTTGACAGAAATACTTCTTTTTTCCGCGATAATTTGACAAAAATCACTTTTATTCATAATCTTGTGACGAAAAATAGTGTCTTTTTCTGCGATCTTTTGGCGAAAAACGCGTCATTTTCGCAAACATTTTTCGACATCGGAGATTTTTCCGTACCCGGGAACTTCTAAAAGGTGGAATTCCATCTGTGGACGGAAAACTTGCACCCATGCTGAGATCCTTTGAAGAAAAAAAAAATTCTTTTTTTCCTCCATCGTTTAACAAATTTACACAGGCGCCAAGTTTCCATAAAAGTTATCAGTAACCACATTTTGTTGGAGGAGGGGGGAGACAAATTTTCAAAAGCTAGTTCTTTCGCTTTTCCCTCCTGCAAACTTTTACAATATTTGCACTTTTTTGATGAAATTAGTGTCTTTTCTGAGATCTTTTGACAAAAGCTGCACTTTTTTGCGATCCTTTGACAAAATTTACGGGTTTTTTGCACGTTCATGGCAGTTTTTCGACAAATTTTGTGCGCTTTTTGCAGTTTTTCAACAAAATTCGGACATTTTTCAACAAAGTTTGCACATTCTTCGTGATCATTTGACAAATTCTGAGCATTTTTGCACGCCTTTTTAAAAAAGTTATGTGCTTTTCGCAATCTTTGTCAAAATTTGCGTATTCTTCGCAGTCTTTTGATTTTTTTACGCAAGCCTTGGATGAAATAAGTTTTTTTTTTTTTTTTTTTTACAATCTTATTTTACACTTTTTTACGATTCTTTGACGAAATGCACTTATTTTACGAGATTTTTTGTGTTTTTTTCGCAATCCTATGTCGAAATTTACATTTTTTCCAAGCAATCTTACTGCCCTCCCCCCTACATAAAAATGGCAACAAATTTTAATATATATATTTGCATTGATCACAGGGAAGATAAAACCCATCATTGAAAAAGCAAAATTAGACATTTCCACGGAAAAGTAGCATGTCTGAATACATATATTCAAAGCCAAATATCTATTACCTTTTAATGAAGCAAAGATATTAAGGAGTGGTTATTACTGGCACATCTTCCCTATGTAAACACTTAAATAAATACATTCAATAAATCAAATAAAATTTGTTAATTTAAAAGTAAATTTTACAATCTAGGTTGATAACTTATATTTAAAACAACTTTGAGAGCCACCATGTGAAAATTTTTCAAAACAGGAACACTATTCTAAAAAAAGGTGCTTTTTTATATTTTTTTAAGGGCACAAATTAACTTGTTCACCAAAAATATTTTGAACTGGTTTTATTTACAGTAACTTGCAATTTGTGACATTTTCTTGAAATCAATTGAATTCCATGGGATGCTTAGGAAGTGTTAAAAAGGGCCGCCAGAGGCTGCAATTTGCTAATAAAAGGTGTAGAGGCAACACTAGGATCAAACCCTGGTGATCCCCTCTCTCGACTAAAAAAGTACTCATTTTTAGAATAGTGTTCCCTTTTTGAAAAATTTCCACCTGGCGGCTTTCCCCTCCCATATGGGAGTCAACAATAGATCCCCTTCAAATTTTTTTTTTTTGGAGGGGGGGGGGGAGAACAGTAAATAAGTCAAACTATCAGTCAAAACAGCTCTAATTAAATTAACTACAGTCAACAAAATTAAAAAATAATACTACCAGGGCTGTCCAACGTGGTGCTCTTTTCAAAGTTTACTGTTTTAGGGATGCACTGAATAGTGATTATGGCCGAATACCGAATATTTGGCCAACAGCTAAACCGAATACCGAATATTCGGCTAACCAAACACTTTTTTATTTCAAAGTTTAAAGTTAAAGGTATTAAAATGTTACTTTTTAAAACAATTTTACATAATATTTAATAAGAGAAACTTATATTTTGATAAACAATAGCTTTTTATAAGAACATTCAGTATTGAAAAAAAATCTACCTTTTTTTTATTTAAGAAGCATAATTATGAGACTTTTCAATGAGTAAAATTTTAAATTTCATTTCTTCTATGAATTGAAACAAACATTTTGAAATCAAAGAGAAATAATGAAAAAATAGTTAAAGAAAAACTGTATAGTCTTAGTCTTATATTTGTTCTTTTAATAAAATAATAATT
Organism: Maratus speculifer; assembly: GCA_964019185.1. NCBI lineage: Eukaryota > Metazoa > Arthropoda > Arachnida > Araneae > Salticidae > Maratus > Maratus speculifer. The sequence goes on from OZ025301.1 coordinate 117,821,311, forward strand.
ATATATGTTCTTTTCTTGAAATAACTCAAGGCAGATTTTTTTCAATATAAAGTATAAATACTTTCAACTTAATTCTGAATAAAGGAATGTCTAGCTCATAGTTCTTTTCTTATGAATTGTGGCATTTTCCATCACATCAGAGTTTCCGCCAGAGTTTCAGGGGGGCGCTCCGCCCCTCCTGCCCTTTAGTTGAAAAATAACGCCCCTCATCCAAAAACTAGCGCCCCTCTTATTCTTTAAAAAAAAAAAAAATAGCACCCTTCTCGCCCCATATTTGAAAAAACGCAGCCCTCCAGCAATGATCTGAATGTGCTTATAGCGCATAAATTCCGCAAAAAATGGCCGACGGAACGCAAAAAATGATCTCATACGCGTCCCGTAAGACGGGTAACTTCATCAAAAAATCGCGAAAAGACTAATTTCCGGCAACATTTGAAAAAAAAAAAAAAAAAAAGCCTAGTTTTCTCACAATTTGACAAAACAATAAATTTTCTCAAAACATTGTGGAAAAATGACAAATTTCTTCCAAAAATTGTGATAAAACGAAAATTTTTGTCAAATGAGTCGCAAAAAATGACAACTTTTGTCAAAAGTAGCGATAAAACGGTAGATTTCGTCAAAAGATTCAAAAAAAAAAAAAAAAAAAAAAAAAAAAAAAAAACAGCAAATTTCGTCCAAAAATCACGATAAAACAGAAAATTCTGTGAAATGTTTCGTTTTTTCGCTATATTTTCACGAGATTTGTCATTTTTCACGATTTTTTAAAGCATAATAGCCGTTTTTTGCTATCTTATAACAAAATCTGCTGTTTTTTGCGATCTTTTAACAAAATCTGATGTTTTTTGCGATCTTTTAACGAAGTTGGCCTTTTTTTCATGATCTTTTAACAATATTTGCCATTTTTTCGCGATCTTTTAACAAAATTTACTTTTTTCTTCTTTTTTTCTATTTTTTGATGAAATTTGTTTCCTCACGACTTTTTAAACTGTTAGACTCTAGATTCAACTCTATAAAAGTGCCCTTAAAAATGTAAAAAGGGCCCTTTTCAGAACATTCGCTCTCTGCCCTCTTTTAAACCTGGAGGAAACTCTGCCATCATATCGTACTTTACAGAAATCAAAGCATGTGAGTTGAAAATATAGTTATGGTATTTTATTTATTGTTAATGTTACAAATGAAAACACAAGTTTGACCTAGAGCGAGATGAAATACAATACATTTATGATTGAATAAGATGACTATGGTTTCATAAACAAAATTGTCTGCCTTGATAGCTATTACTAATCTCAAAAGTTTTCCTTTCTTGTTTAAGGACTTTTGGGAAAAGCAAGAAACAGATTATTTACTAAATAGAATTTAGGAAATTGCATTTGCACTCTGATCATTTATTTCTAAAGAGAATCCTAATAAATCATAATTTTAATCTTCTCATGGTTAATTTTCTTAAGTTAAACTTTACAAACAGCAAATATATAATGTAAAAACATTCTATATTACTTAAATATGATTTTATTTCTAATTATTTTAAATATATTAATAAATTGACAGTTAAAAGTAGAAATTGTGAAAAGTTTTTTAAAATGTGTTTTGAAAGGCTTTTATTAAGTATTGGATTTGGCCGAATACTTTTATATTCGGCAGGCCAAATAGTTTCATATTCGGCTAAACCGAATAGTTTGATATTCTGCCTAACCGAATATTCGATAACATGGCCAAATACCGAATAGATATCGAATATTCAGTACATCATTAACTGTTATTAAACATTTTAGACATAAAATTCCATTATAATAATAGCTTCCATGCTGTTGACATTTGAAATCATAAAAAATGAGTCAATACTTACATGGTTGTTAAAAGCCATAGATGTAGAATCACCTAGAGTAATTCCTCGTCAACAACTTTCCGGGCTAATTCTTTATCACATTACTTTTCAGCACTTGAAAATGTCCTAACCAAAATGAAAAAAATCATAGAGATACTCTAAACTATATTCTTTAAAATTTATCATTTAATTGAGCAAAAGTAGTAATTATTAATTAATTTGGGGGAAAAAATTGCTTTGAAACTGCTTGCTAAATTTCTAAAAAAAAACAATGGTCTTAGATATGGCACATTTTTTACAATGATCTTTGTCAACTTAAATAATATAGCTTATATTGCAATTTTCGTGCATAGGTCACAGGAAAAAATCATATATTTAAACAGTTTGCTACGGAAAAAATAAATTTCACTCAGTGCAGAAAAATAAATTTTGTCAAATGGACACAAAAAAAGCATAAGTCTTGCTAAATAGGCACAGAAAAATCAAATTTTATCAATGAGATACAAAACAGTCATAAATCTCATTGACTAGGGCAAGTATAAAACACTAATTTTGTTAATTAGGCATTGAAAAAAAAATGATTAGGAATGGGAAAAAAAAATTACCAATCAGGCACAGGAAAAATCATTTGATGATTGAGTATGAAAAGAATTATCCATTTTGTTAAAAATTTGCCAATTTTGTTGATCAGCAATGAAAAATCATGAGTTTCATCAGATGCAAGAGGGGGAAAAAATTTTTTTTGCATTTCATCGATTTGCAAAACAAATTTCAAATTTTGTCAGTCAATTAAAAATTGCAAATTTCCTCAATCGTTTGTTTAAAATTCACAAATTTTGTTAATTAGGAAAAGGAAATCTCAAATTTTGTTGATAGACTGCAGAAAATCACATGTTTTGTTCGTTTATTGCAAAATTTGTCAATTTACCGCAGGAAAAATTGCAAGTTTCTCCAGAGTCAGTAATAAATGATTTTTGGCAATTTGCTGAGGAGAAAATTCCAAATTTTGTTACTATCAGTTACGAATCAAAAATTTTGTTAATCAGTTCAAAAAATAAACAAACTTTGCTGACCAGGCGCAGTACAGTAGAACCCTGATAATCCGGATCGGGTTTTTCGCCTTTTTTTTCAACTTTGAGAAGCGATTGGCGAAAAAGTTTGTTTTATTATTCAGAATATCGCTTCTCAAACTTGAAAAAAAAAGCGAAAAACCTGATCCGGATTATCGGGGTTCTACTGTATCTAACATTTCATTGATTAGGAATGAGAAAAAAAAGTTAATTATCAATCCTGCCCTAAAAAAAAAAAAAAAAAAAAAAAAAAAAATTGTTGGTCAGGCTTTAAGAAAAAATCATTTCATTAGTTTGGCTTAAAAAAAAAAAAAAAAAAAAAAAAAAAAATCGAAAATTTTATGGATTGGGCTTAAAAAAAAAAAAAAATAATGCAAGGTTTATAACAATATGCAGTGCTCGCTGCCTTGATGCACTATTTCTGCTACTGGTTTCATATCCATGCCTATGTATTTTGGGGGGGGGGGGGGAGAGGGGTTAATATTTATAATACAACAAAATTCTCACTCGCTGTTCTTTATATTGATTGTAAGATATTGTGTCTGAGACAAAATGAGTGGTTTTGTATTTATATTTCTGGTGGTTCTTGCTGACAATAATGATGTATGATAATGAGGTTAAAAGCCAACTATCAAACGTAGCAGGTGCATTTATTTTTTGAACTACTATCAGTACATATTTCTAAGCTGCCATCATTACCGATACCGTTTCACAAGAAAAAGAAACAAAGATTTTTGCATGCATTGTCATTTTTTCAAAACTGAAATCCTAAATGATGTGAATGCAATAAACAAGAGCAGCAGTATCAATCCATATTTAACGAATTGCATTCAAACAAAAACTTTGCTATCAATATTGCATTCGGGTATTCAAAACGTAAATAAACACACTGCGGGAAAAATATAAAGCATGCACAGCCAAATAAATGAATTCAAAAATCAAACTTCAAGTCTAATCAAAAATCAAGTCTAATTTACATTATTAATACTTGTAATGACATAAAATGGCAATAACTAAGATTAAAAAGTTTTATTTAATCATATTTTGACGTGTGATTGTACAATGGGCTTGCAAATACCTCAATAAATAGTCCGCAATACGATTGTTACTTTATAAATAACGTGCACATTAAGTGTGGGAACATTGAGATTTCAGATGAAATTAAATAAGTAGAATAGTTTAATAAAAGATTTTTATAGTCCCAAAAGATGGCAGACGAATGATATCGATGTTCCACAGATTATTAAATCTCAAGTTACAATAGCAGAGATTATCTGAAGATTTATTAACATTTTATTTTCTTATTTATTTAAACCAAAGAGGGGGAAAAGCAGGTTTTATATTTCCATTACTACGCATAGAATATCAATGATAAACACATTGACTGATCATTGAATAAACACGACACGCAAGCGCAAGGGCTAACGTTAAGCCTAAAAGAAAATAGAAGCAAGAAATAAGTTTATTTCTACTTCTTTAACAGATATTGATGAAATCAACTTTTGATAAAATGATTATATATTTGTAAATGCCTGTAGTTTAAATAAACATAAAATAAAGCTTACCTTTAAAAAATGAAAATCAATTCCTATACGGCAGATTCATCGAATTCCAGAGCGTCATTGAGATACACAGCGACAGCGGTTGGTGAGCGGGATGATTGGGTTGCGTTGGTTGGCTGTTGTTTACTCTCGTTCATAGGCACAAACGTTATTTAAGTAGTTTTACTAGCATTTTATGAGCAATGATTGAGAAAAGATTTAGTTACTAATGATTTTCTAGTAATTATAAAGATCGCTGTTATGATACTAAGAATATTTGAGTAAAACCGCACAATTTTTTTTACAGTGTAGTACACTGTTGAAAAGAAAAAGAAAAAGAAAAAAAATCTTTTAAATAGAAGGAAAAAACTGTCAATTTTGGCGTCAGTTTAAAACCGTTTAATTTACAGAAAATATCTCTAATTTTTCATTAAAAAGTTTTCTTCTATTAAAAAAATGCAGCTTTTCTCTACAAAAATTACGAAATTCCGTTTCTTTTACAGAAAAAAAAAATTGTTTTTCTTTAAAATAGTTTTTTTTCAGTAAAAAATACAAATCTTTTCTGTAAAAATTACAGATTTTGTTTACAGTGGATACATTTCGTGTTTAAAGTTTAAGGGTCATTAACCGCGGAATTGTTTACCATTTTGCATTTCAAAATGTATCGTGCTTTTATTCCCAGTGAAAACACACAAATAAAGCATAAAATAAACATTCATAATAATTAAATTAATTAATCTTGTTACTAAAATGTAGTTATAATGTATATATTTTGTTTAATCAAATGCCTGAATTTATTTTGGAAAATAAATAGAAGTAAAATATCTTATTCGTGAATAGTTACTTTGAAATTTTTATTTCTGTTCAAATTTTATTATTTGATAACTATATTTCATTACGGTTAGTATTTTGAAAATTACGCTGTAAACTCGTTAACTAATAATAAAATTTCGTTTTATAGTACTTCAGTTAATTAGTTATAGTTAGAATAGAATGTCATAAAAAATATCTTAGAAACTACATATTGAATAAATAAGTTTGCGAGATTTTAATGAGTTTTTCTTATTTCAAAAAAACTCAACAGAGTTCATTCACCTCTTTGTATCGTCGTATTTCATTTTTAAAATATATTTTTATCTTTTTAATAATATTTTGTAGAATGTACTATTTATAGGAACGCCTTACTATTTACAAGATAGTTTCATCATAATTATTAGTTTTAATTCACTTTGTATACAAACGTGAAAATGCCCATTCAAATCAACAAATTAATTTCTCTTATTAATTTTATGAAAGATAATTAGATTAATAGCGTTTAGAAAGTATTGGCATTTCTTAAAATCAACCCAAAACTCACTAATCAGTCTATTCAACCAAATAACTGTAAACAATAAATTGTTTTTAGTTTATTTGTTTTTTCATTTTTATCTTTTCCCATATTTTTTAATAATTTTATATAATAATACTTTTTTCTTTAAAAGTGTTAATAAAAAAGTAGTGTTACTAAAAAATAGTATTGTAAATAATAATAATTATTAAATAATAATAATAATAAGAGTATTTTGTTAATTAAATCGTGCGATTGTTTTCCTTATTTTCAGATGTATTTATTTTTACTTTAAGAATTTTTTTTTCAAGTGTACTTGAAATGATAATAGATTTTTTGAAATGCAATTCGTAAAATCTTTTCATAAAATACTATTTAACGAACAGGGATACATTTTAACATAATTTTTAACAGTATTTATAATGTCGTGACTTATTGACCTGATCGCAGTGTAGGTTCATATCCGTTCTAATTCACCCTTTTAAAACTGAACGCAGTGGGTCGTTCACCCCTCTAATAGGTCTAAATATTTCTGGTAACACAATGCGTTAAATATACTCGTACTTCCTACTGATTGTTCGAATTTTTTTTAATTAGAAATTTTTAATTTTTAATTTAATCGGAGTGAAATTATTAAACTTCTAACAGTAAAAGAAATCTGAACTTTATTGTTGAATGAGGTCGTTCACCTTTATGCTAAATTGTCAATTCGGGCTTGCTTGCTGAAATTTTATGCAATTTTATCAAGCTTTTTTTTTTTTTTTTTTTTTTTTTTTTTTTTTTTTTTTAAGTGGTAATATTATAAGTTTCTTATTTTTTTTTTTTTCGGTACTTCCATAATATCACTTTTTATTTTTATTATTTTTTTCGTAATTAAATAAAAGTAAATTACAAAAAAAATAAATAACAAATACTTTAAAATTCGTGTTTGTTTGTTGTGTTTATTTATTTGTTTATTTTTTACGAAACTTATGTTTCAGAGAAGAATCAAATAAGAATTTCTTACTTTATAAATAGTATCATTAAAAGTAAATAAATTCGTGAAATAAAAAAAAAATTAAAAAAAAAATATTATCTCCTCAAGATCAGTATTTTGTAAATTATTGTTTTTTTAACATAATCAGAGAAAACTTGTTAAATTTCTGCCAGTAAAACAAATCTCAACTTTATAGTTGAATGAGGTCATTCACCTTTATGCCGAATTGAAGATTCGGGCCTATTTCATTCGACTTTTTAAAATCATTGTGTTCTGCTACATTTTTTGGCATTAAAAATAAAATAAAAGTTGAGAATTTCATTAATTTCTTTTCTATAATGGCAAACAATATAATGTAATCCAGAGAAATTAAAAACAACTAAATTTAATTTTAGTTTTTTAATTGAATTACGGTGATAATTAAAATGCATCGAGCATGTAAAATTTGCAAAACTAAAATAATTTAAAGAGAATTCTTTATTATTTTTTCGAATGACGTTATTATCAGAATTTGTAATGATAGGGGAAAGACGGATTAATCATTTTTTTTTTCTTACAGTCTAATTTGTCTTGTGTTAATTTACAATAATCAAAAATAATTTTGTTCAAATCATATTAAACTTACTATGTAATAATTCGTAATATCAGATGAATAAATTCAAAGACTAAACAAAATAATTCGAAAATTGTAATATTGTAAATTAATATTCATTGTGCTTTATTAAATCTTGTTTTAATATATACTTAACCTGACAAAAATGGTGAATGAATATAAAAACCTGAGGTCATTAACCCTTATTATTTCTTCCTCCCCCCCCCCCCTCACCTGCCAGTAATTTATGCATTATGTAAGAATTTTACTCAGAATTTCCTCTTAAAATTTATTCAAATATACAAAGATATATAAAATGTATATTTTTAAATGTTATGGATATTAAAATTTTGCAGGAAACATATCCCATTATTAGTATCACAATAAGCTAGTCTTTAGAGTAAATATTCAATTAAATAAAATAAAACTTAAGTATATTAGTTTCTTTTTATTAGTGCAGTTAAAAAATATTTTACTTTCCAGTTTCTTTAAATCATTTAATTTTAGGGCTAATAAACCGTTTTTTCAAATAAATTAATCATCTAAAGGCCAATATACTCTCTTTTAATATTATTATAACTTACAAGCAAGGCTTAATCTTTTAAATCTAGATTCCAGTGTCAACTTGTTTTTAAAGTCGGCATTGTTATTATTACATAATCCCATCTTTCGTATTAAAGTACGAAATTATGATAATCAACTGTGACTTTAATTATGTCGAAGTCATTTCAAATTAAGTCACGAAGTATCAGCTTTAAATAAAGTTCGAAATATCACTAAATGCATTTATCAAGCAACTTAACCAACGTCGGCAGACATCTAACGAAATTGCAACATTGTACATTAATCGGATTTGCTGCCAGATTTGTACCACGCTCTCTAATTTGCTCAGAGTGAAATTGCGTAACTCCCGGTTGTTCACCTTTTAAATCTTTAAATTCCAGTTTCGCTTTCAGGCAGGTTAAAGGATTTTAGTTAATGTTTTTCTTTTTAAGTTTTAAACGAAAATAATAATTTGTCACACTAATAACATAATCCCTTAATGTTAATTATATAGTTAATGCATTTTTCTAATGATAATGTATTAGTTAGTTATTCTTTTAAAGAGAGCTTCTCGTTTTTAACAATTTATAAGATAAATTTAAATAATTCAACAATAGAATATATAGCAATGACATTATTTTATAAAATGTATAAACAAACATTTTTAATATAATATAATAGAAAATATAGTTCAAATAATTTTGTAAAAGTTTTTAAGACGTATAACATATCATAAAATAGATATATAAACATAAAACTTATGTTAAAATGAACTCTAACCTATGTTTTATAAAATGAATTAATATTATAGAGGTAAGTAAATCATTATTTTTTTTAATCATTAATTAATTATTTTTTCAATTATTTTTCCATTTTTTCAAATTCAATTGCATTTTTAAAATAGTTTCTGTAAAAGAATTTATATGTTCATTGATTGATTCTACAAAATATAGTATAAAATTCATTTTAACATAAGTTTTATGCTAAATCTATTCTAAATTATGTTATCGTGCAAATTTTGACATACCATGTGGAAAAGATTAGCAATATTAATTTAACTGCAGTTTTTATTGTATTATATTACAAGCTTTTATTTTTGTACTTTATATAGCCTTAAATATAAATTAAATATATTACAAAATTTTATATAATTTCAATATGTATTTAATAAGTTATGAGAAATCGAAACCACTTCACTTTTGCACTGGCGGAGGAGATCTTAAAAGGTATGAGACCTCTTAAGATCTCTCGTATTTAAACAAACTTCACTCACAAAAAGTGAACGCTTAGAGAAGATCGTCTGCTCCGGCCCTTCACCCCGCGAGATTCCGAAACTTCCAGAGAGGAGTGAACGACCCTCGAGCTAACCCTTCTGCACTGACCACGGAAACAATTCACCTTCTTGATTCTGATGGCCCAATGACAAGAAAAAACAAAAATCTTCGTACATCAGATTGAGGTGAACTCGGCATTAATGGGTGTATTCAAAGGGAGAGGGTGATTTATTGTATTCTTTATTGTATACGAATCTTTGACTAAGAGATAAGTCTTACGTCATGTCTAGCGAGTTATGCACGTGACGATGTCCATTAGCTGATTCTTTCACGGAAAAGTTAAACCTGTGTGTGTGATATTATCGCATTCCGTTATAGCGAATGATGTTTCGAGAAAATAGTAATGCAATAAAATTTCCTGTAAGGTTTGGTTAATTCTTCATTTAAAAAATATTTCTACAAATTTTTCGCATTTTAGAATTGAAATTTTGTAATATAAATTTATTTAATAATTAAGAAATGCACAAACTTTACATGATGATTTTGATGTTTTGTTTAAGTAGTGCTGGGAAGTACGCAATAGTAACATGTTGTTTTACCGGAGAGTATCAACAATTCTATACACTTTAAAGCTGATCAAAGTATATATTATTTATAAAAAAGTATTAAACCATACAAATTTATTTTAATAGATTCAATCAATCAGCAAAATATAATTAATAGAATCATAAGTTTTTCTAATTTAATACTACAATAGATTTATTTATTTAAAAAAAAATAATAATAATCTAAAAATGAATAAAGACTATGTTAATTTAGACCCGTCATCAAACTGTTAATTTTTATTTTTACTTATTTTTCTTTAATTACATCTGATTTTTAAATAACCGGTATACAGCACTAATCCTTCTTTATTTCTCTACAAAATTCAGTGATTATTAATATTTTTTTAATCGTAAAGATTTTTTACATACGATTTATTATTTTTAACACAATTATTATTGTTATTGTTGTTACTCCTGTTTTCGAAATTTGATTACTTTAGAGTGTTTTGATCAATTAAAATAAATATTAATGTAATTCAATGCAAATAAATGGTCATAATAAAAGTAATCGAGGTATTAAAAAAAATAAAATAGAGTACAAAAATAAATAAAGAAAGAAAATAAATACTAATTCAAGATATTTGATAATAACGATTAAAAAAAGAAATAAAAAGAAAAGGTAAATTTAAATACTTGAGATTGTCCATTTTTTTTTTTTTTTTTTTTTTTTTTTTTTTTTTTTTCAATCTAAACGCAAGTGCATAGACGCAGGCGATAAAATGGAAGAATTACATAATGAGAATTTAATCGAAAAATCAAAATAAATACTGAAATAGATCATAATAAAAATTTTCTTTTGAAATATAAATAACCTTCATTTTCTGAAAAAAAAAACTGAATAAAACTTTTGACCAAGTCAATAGATCCATTGTAAAAGGATTTCGATGAAATTTCATTATTCTATCAAGCGCCAAACTTTCACTGAACGCAGACGATTTGAAATAGAGTCATTCACCTTTTTTGAGAAACCTTACTGCTCACGCTATGGGAAGGGTTATACTACGTTCGTGATTAAACTGCCTCAAATACATAAATTAGCGTAGTTTGTTTGCATCATTTCTTGAGATATTCCCATTGAAGGAATTTTAATTTTTAGTAACTGGAATTGTTTACACTTCTTAAGAAATATAAATCAACAAATTGTAAATAAAAATGCGTTTTTTTTTTTTTTTTTTTTTTTTTTTTTTTTTTTTTGTCAAATGTTATTTTATTTTATTTTATTTAGATTCTCATAGTTAATAAAAAGCAATTAGTTAACTTGATTTATTATTATTATTTAAATTAATTATAATATTTATACAAACTCCAGATAAATGGAAATTTAGTGATCTAAGTAAAATAAAAGCTAAAAATCGAATAATTAAAATTTCTTAATGTCGCTAAACATATTTAACTATATTTTCTTTTCTTTTCAATTTTTTCTTCTCTCTTCGTTTCTTTCTTTCTTTCTTTCTCTCTCTCTGTCTCTTTATTTTATTTTATTTTATTTTTTTTTTTTTTGGGGGGGGGGGGGTTGAAATAATTATGTCAATTATTTCTACTACTGATTCGTTCTGCTAATTTAACTTTTCATTTAATCACTGTGGTGCATATTTTTTAGTTAGTAATAATAAATGATATTTTATCACAAGCAAACCACATTAATATACACTGTTTTATATTCCTTTTGCCGTTTTTTGGAATTCAAACTTCCATTACACTTCACAAATTTACAATTTAATTAACTTATTCGCAACTGCTTTTTAAGCATTATTGAGATTCTTGGACATTCTTAAAAATATTTCTGGATATATTAAACAAAACGAGGCAGGTCCAACGATTAATAAGTATTAATTCCTACCGAACATCATTTTACCATCTAAAATTCTATTCATTTTGCCTTTAAAAGTATCTTCACTGCTAGTAGCGTTATTCGCTTAGGAAAACTGCCTTACCAGTTTTAGAAGATATTCCATGATATACGGTGAAACATAACTTACACCTGTACAGTGTACACCACTTGTACAAATCATTGGACATTAGAATCAAAATCAACCTCTATTAAGGAAGAGAAAACAAAGAAGAAAATCATACTACTTTTTTTCTTTATTTTATTTTCTTTCTTTATTTATTTTTTATTTATTTATTTATTTATTTATTTGTGCATTAAATTTAGCTTTTCTTATTGAATCACCAGTGGGATTATACAAATATAGTTTTTGGTGTTAGGTTTTTGCTAAGGCAGATTATGTGCGGATGGGTGTATGCTAAGTTTGGAAGGGGGATGGGGGAGTGCCAACCCTGCTATGTTTCTGAGAAAAACCAACCAGAATTTACACAAACTAAGCACCGTATTACATAATGGTTAAATCGACGATCATGACCTGAGTTCGCACCAGCACACTCGTCTGGAAATTTTGAAAGCAGAACCTCTCAGTCGCTGTGGTACAAACGTGTTTCATATAAGCAGTACCGTGCTTAGTATAGTATTATGATCACCTATCAAAATCCTTAACAACAAAACATAATAATAATAATAATAATAATAATAATAATAATAATAATAATAATAATAATAATAATAATAATTATTATTATTATTATTATTATTATTATTATTATTATTATTATCTTCTGTTGAAATCAAACATTTAATTGAATCACTTTCTGATTTTAAAAAAATGTATGATTTTAGTATAATGTAAAAGCCGCCGCTTTTACGAATGTAATTCTTGAAAACAATTAAACAAGAAAATAAGGCAATGATAATGAGATGATGATGATAATAATAATAATAATAATAATAATAATAATAATAATAATAATAATTATTATTATTATTATTATTATTGTTACAATAGACAATAGTTTTTGTGAATAAAATTTTTGACACACACACACATGCACACGGAAAAAAAAAACTGGTAATTTAACAGCAATGAATTTAACACGAAGTCTTGCATTATTTATTAAGTATTTAATTGTGTGATAAAAAATCTATTAATATTTTATTTACTTATTTATTTATTTTTCAAATTGCTGTTTTTTAACAAATTTTCTTTAACCTTGATAGTTTAATTTCATTTTTTTTCAATAAGGTTTATAAAAATGTATATAGATAATTAATAAAAAGTTGCAAGGAAGCTATACTATTAAAAGAAACAAACAAGTTCGAAGAGGGCAATAAACTCATTTGAAATTAAGTTACTTAATTATCAACTGTAGATTTAAATCATTTCTATTGAATAAATAAAAAAAAAAAATTGAGTGTTTTATTGAGTTGTCTGAATTTACATTTAAAGCACCCCTTATAATTAAAACAAACAAACGATTTCTTCGAGGTAAATAAACTCGTTCGAAAGTAACGAAATTACTTCACCCATAACAGCTAACTTATTTTCTTTACCATGATATTTTAAAACAGAATGAAAAAAAAAAATACTTTTATTACATTATCAGAATTTACATTTCAAGCATCCCTTATAATTAAAACAAACAAACGTTTTCTTAGAGGGCAATAAACTCATTTGAAACGGCCGCTCAAATGTTTAAATATTCTCCTTGAATAACCACCGCAAATTACCGTTTCTTGAAATTACATTTAAGACAAAATTATTTTTCTGAATTTTCATTAACAAGCCCCCCCCCCCCTTCTTTTACTTCGGACTAAAATAATCAAGAAGGTCATTACCCTAATTCGGAAGTATTATCCAATGGATTGTACTTCTTGCTCGCGCATGCGTGGAAGTAGAGCTAGGCTACCTTGCTCCGAGTTTACGTCAGGTAATCTACCCTGGGTTGAACGACCGACTGTTTAAAAGTGAAAGTGTTACAATAGCCTAACGCTCAATATACCGTAGAGAAGAGAAATTATGCAAGACTAAACATACATTTCGAATTTTTTTCAAAGTCTAATATTATTTGATTTTTTTTATCCATTCTTTCTTCCGCCCTTAAAAATTTATTACCTGTAACTGTTAGCACTTTCCAAGAAAGTTGAAAAGTGCTTATGCATTCGGTTGTCTGTCCGTTTGTCCGTCTGCCCGTCTATCTACGCTCTAACTCACATAAATATTCTCGGATTATCATGTAATTGATAAAGATTATTTAGGGTCACCAAAGGATGTTTGGTATTGCATATGAAGTATGTACAATTAATGGTTCATTTACAGGGACACTCAAAAGAGCTTAATTACATTATGATATAGAGGGGGGAAACGTTTGAAAACTACTTTAATTACATTACGCTTTTTCATATGAATGGAAACTGATATAAATCAACGAGTTTCACTATGACCACGTTAAAACTGAGCATTCATAGATTTGTTTTTTATTAATTTACAGGGTTACACAAAAATACGTTTTAAAATTCAGTATGCGCTTTTAAACTTTATTTTTTTTTTTTTCATATTACTCTTTAGGTGTAAATTTCATACTTTATATACAGGGTGCACAATAGTATTCGCATACTCGCGTTTTCCTAATTAGAAGATATTGCTGAAAGGGAATTTTCAACTGAAATATATATGTCTCTTAAATGAAACAAATTTGGGAATGCATGTTATTAATAGATACAAATCTTATATCATATACAGCACTGCTACAATATTCGGATAATTTTCCGATTGTTAATGGGAAAAAGCTGACATAAATTAAAGTACTTCTTGTTTTGTCATAAATATTTCACTATCTCCAGCCATCTGCTCCCTTTTTATTCATATCCATGTCTATACTTTTATCTTTTTATCTGCCCAATCTCCTTCTATTTATCTGCATATCGATATCTCTACGCGTACTTATATATTTATTATTCACTTATTTATCATGCGTCATCTGTCTACCTATTTACTTATTTTTAAAACATTATCATCGTAATCGTTTCAGCCGCTACAAAATATCCATATAGATATCAGAAATCTGTAAAATTAAATGAGAGAGTATTCAAAAGATTGTTTTAAAAATGAATTGAGGAATTAATTAGTCGATTCTAGTAAAATTTTATTTAATAAAAATTACATAATATTTTGTATAATCAAATGATGAAAACTGGTAATTAAAATCATATAGAGAGAAATGTCAAGAAAAACTTCAATTATAGCAAACTCAGGTCAAATATAACAGACTTATACAAATCACAGCTTATGGTTTGTAAGATTTAAAGACATTTTAATTTCGATGTATATGTATCTCCATTAAATTGCTAAAATGTGTAAAACAAATTTTTTAAAAACATTAAAAATGTTTTATTAATTATTTTATAAATTATAGTTTAATAAAACTTTTTTTTATTGTATTTTAAGTTCCTATTTTATGCATTTTAGCAATTAGAAGATATTACTATTACTTAAATTTGATTTATATATGTTTTTATTTTTATTTTTTTGTTTAGATGTATTGTCCATAAATAGTAACGTTTGAGGCATCTTTAGGGTACATTTAAGTTCTTTTCCATACATTTTTTATTTTATTTTATTTTATTTTATTTTTATTTTTATTTTTATTTTTATTTTTATTTTTATTTTTATTTTTATTTTTATTTTATTTTATTTTATTTTATTTTATTTTATTTTTTTTGGAAGAGGATGGGGATTAAAATTGATAGTTTTAATCATCTAATTCAAAATTCCTACATAATTTCTAGTAAAAAAAATCAATGAATCAATGAATTAATTCAAAAGTTTATTTTCTTTAAATCGCTTTTAACTGTTTTTGCTGTTACATTCAGCTGACTTTTCTTCAAAGGGGTTGATTGAACAGGGTCTATCCAGGTAAAATTTGAAGTCTATATACGGTGCTTTCACAAAAATTCATTTAATAAAACAGACTCCTTCACAAAATTCCATTCTTTACGAAAACTTGCTCTTTATTAGTTATTTTTATCTTGTAGGTTTTGAAATGTGTAATTTGCAATGAAAACAAGCTCACCAGAAAGGAAAACTACAAAATGTTATTTTTCATAAAATATGATACATTCTACAAAAATAACTTTTACTATGGAAATTTTGGAAATTTTAAAAGTTGAAAAATGTCCTTATGTTGATTAGTCCCATCGGAAATTCTTTTAAGTATAAGAGCTTGGTATATAATTTTTTGAGGTTCTAGCAATTTTTTTCAAAAGATTAGAAAAAGGAAGAAAAAAAAAAGGGGGAAAAATCTGTAAGTCTCTTAGGGGGTCGTAAATCGAGTGCGTTGCATCCACCCAGTGTTGAATTCAGTTCAATTAATTGCTCCGGTAGGGGACATTCCCCCCGGAGCAATAAAATGCCCCCCCCCCGTAAAATTTTAAATTTTGCGTTTTCAATGGTCAAAAGGTGCAATGTCCCTCCCCGGAACACTATATTGTCCCCTCCGGACCCTTTGAAATCCCTCCCGGAGAAAAGTGCTTGAATTCAACTCTGCATCCACCGCTCCCCGCTTAATGCTATGGTTTATGCCATCTAATGGATTCAGCATATTATTGAATCAAAATTTATGGCAGAAACGTAATCCATATACATTTATTATTTAAAATCTTTTGAGGTTCTAATAATTTGTTTTATAAGATTAGAAAAAAAGAAAGAAAGAAAAGAAAACCCGTAAAAGTCACTCGGGGTCGTAATTCGAGTACATTGCACCCACCACTCGTCATAGCTTCTGCCATTTATTGAAATAAGCCGATGTTTTTTAATCAAGATCAATAACGGAAACGTGATTCACAAATTTATTACTTAACGCCTTTTTGGTGTTCTAATAGTTTATTTCAGAAGATTAGGAAAAAGAAAGAAAGAGAAGACAATCCTAAAAGACACTTGGGAGCCACCATAACTCTGGCAAATTGTACACATCATTCCCCTCTCAACACCACGACTTCTGCCATGTATTGGAATCAGCCGTATTATTGAATCAAAATAACGACGAAACATGATTCTACCATTTATCGCCTAAAACCTTCTTGAAGTTGTAATAATTTATTTTAAGAGATTAAAAAAAAAGAAAGAAAAGAAAAGAAAACCGATAAAAGTCATTTGGAACCGTAACTCAGGTTCATTGCACCCACCACCTTCCCCCCCCCCCCCCCCCTTAAACACCATGACTCCTATCATTTATTGGAATCAGACGTATTATTGAATCAAAATTAATGACGGAAACGTGATCACACATTCATTACCGTTGTTAAACATTTTACTCTCGTATCATTAACTCTAAAATCATAAAGGCAATTTCACTAACTGCCTTGAATCCGCCATTCAGAACTATAAAGGCCATTCCTCTATTTAGGAAGTGTATCTATATAGTTTGTCCTGGAATAGTGTACCCTTTACCAGCGCATGCGTAGCGAACACGAGATCTACCTTGCTCGCAGTTTTCCGCACAGGTAAGTGACCCCTGATGAGTTCATCGACCGCGGTCGCAGTGAAAGTGTTACAATGACCCAAACTGCTCGACTATGATCTCGCAAGAGTTTGGAAAAAAACGAGAACAAACCCGAGATTTGCCCTCTTTGCTTATTACGAATATTTTGCAATGGTCATGGGTGTAGTATAAGGTTAGACCTTTTAACTATTACACATATTTTGTTTGTTTTGAAAATTGAGATAAGTAAACAGCTTTAAATTCTGGTACTTTAGAAAGGCAACCATTGAATGCTATTTATTAATATCAAACTTTCAGTTCAAGAAATATAAATATTTCGTTGATGTACTTGTAGATGATAGTTAATTACAACAAAGATTTGAAGTTGAAACTTATTCATAAGATTAATTCAAATTTAATAATAACTTTATAATTATTGCGCATTATTTATTTATTTATTGCAATGTGGGATAGGTAAATAGTTTTATATTCTGGTAGTTTAGGAAAACAACCATTGAATGCTTTCATTCATATCAAACTTTCGTTCAGGAAATATAATCATTTCGTTGATGTAATTCTGGGTGTTATTTAATTTAAAAAAACATATGCAGCTGAAATTTCTTCATAAGATTTAATTGAAGTTTAATAGTAAATTTAGCATTATCTGAAGGTATGGATTCTTTAACCAATAGAAATAATTAAAAAGTTAGATTTCTAAACATAAAAGTTAGTTATTTTTTCCAAACGAAGATTGTACTTTTTAAACTAAGTATCATATGTGCTCCATTACCATAGTTAGGAATATTTTGTAGTGACATATATCTGAAATTGATTTTGACATTAAAAAATAAAAATGTTACGTATTTTAAAATTTAAACTGCTTTAATGAAAAAAAAAAATAAGAGGATACATTAAAAAAAATCATGTTTAATATAAAACCTTTTTAATATCAATTCTTGGGATTATATGTGTTTGTTTGACAGGAAAATACATTAAATTTAAAGTAAAACTTATAAATATTATCCAAATGATTATTCGAATCATGTGGAAAATATAATAATATATTATAAGAGTGTAACATGATTATTTTTAAAAAGCAGCAAAGGTGTGTATACTATGAACAGCAAATTTTGAATAATATACAAAATTATTTATTATTTATTGGATAATATTTTTTATCCCTAGCACAAAAGATTGTAAAAATATCGTAATTAAAATTTAATTACAATTATTTTGTTTTATCCTTAACTGTGAAATATTTGCATTTCTTATTAAAGTAAACCTTCAAATGAATTTATTATTTTTAAAAGAAATTTCGTCTTTTTACTAAACATTTTTATACGTTAACCTCTCTTCCAAACTATCTACAACACATAGACTTAATATTAGCCTATATTTACATAAAACGCACTGACACGTTAATTATTAGTGTCTGTTCAGAAAAAAAAAAAATTGTCTATTTGGAAATTGTCTACCAATTATTCATCATTTTCTCAGCATTTTGACATGTGAAAGCCGTTATTACGATATAAACAGTGCATAAAGTCAACATTACTTTATGCACGGCGGTCAATCAGTCACAGTTACAGTTTTTCAAATGGATAAAATTTGTAAAATGACCGTTTGTCAGTCATGAAAACACCTCAACTCGAAGCGAACGCGGAAAAGGTTCGTTTCGGAATCGGTCTTTTTACGAGGTTGATCCCGTTGTTGAGTTCGACGTAAATTTTTCGCAAAATGTATGTCAGTGTTCCATTTTTCCAAAATTCCACTTTCACTTCTTTTCGTAGTGTCCACGGTAGAAAAACTAGGTTACGAGGAAGGATAAAAAAAATGTATGTGTTCGAATTCGAATCAGGAAGAAAATCGTCTGTCCTTACCACGACGTACGTTTTTTTTATTTTAAAAAAGGGGGTCAACAGAAATCGAGAGCAAGAAAAAGGGGACACAATTATGTCTTAGGGGTGGTTAAATAATAACAATCGGTTGTGGATGTTGAGGAAGGTTGTTTATACTTTCACTGAACGTGATCTGGTCGGCTGCCTTAGATCTAAAGCGAAATGGGGTTATTGAAAACCTAAGGGGGAAAATGTGCTTTAATCCGTATGGATCTTTTTCTTGATTGTTCATTTAACAACTCCAGTGACCGCCGCTTAAATGAGTCACGTTGCATGTTATTCAGTTTTCGTTTTAATAAAATGAATGGTTTTGGTAAAAATAAATGCTATAAAGTGTTGAGGGGGTTGTTTACACTTTCACTGAACGTGATCTGCTTTGCTGCCTTAAATCTAATGAGAAATGGGGTTACGTGAAAACCTCAGGGGTAAAATTCTACTCCTCAAAGCTTAATTTATTTATTTATTTTTATTCGTAATGCAATATCATAGTAATTGTTGCTTCAATGAATCACGTTTGTGCTTCAAATTTTCATAATAAAATGGCTTATTTCAATGTATGGCAATAAAGTGCAATTAAATGAACGGTTTTGGCAAAAATAAATGCTATAAAGTGTTGAGGGGTACTTTTACTGAACGTGATATGCTTTTCTGCCTTTAGATTTAATGAGAAATGAGGTTACGTGAAAACCTTAGGGGTAAAATTCTACTCTTCAAAGCTTAATTTTCTTTTATATTGATTCTCAATGTTTGATTCTTAATATCATAGTGATAGTTGCTTCCATGAATTCATGTTTTAAAAATATGAATTTTTAAATGCATTTTGAGCAAATATTCTAAAAATCCTACTGCAGATATATATTTAATATTACATTTATATTTACTTATACTTTTCTATTTTACACTGAATCTAAATTTAAAAGTATATTCAAATTCATTTGCATAATTAATGGCTTTAAAAAATCATATTTATTAAATTTAGTAAAAAATTACGTCTATTTATTCAATAAAAAATTTTCTATGACAGAAATCAAGTAGAGTAAAATATAGTAGTATAAGTAAATTTGAATGCAATATTAAATATATAGCTGCAATAGAGTTTTTAAAATCTTGCGCACAAAATGCATTTTCGAAAATTCATATTTGAAAATGTCAATTTTGTCATCAAAATTTAACTTATGAATATTGCTTAACCATTCATACATATATGAATGTTTCTTTATAACCATTAGTATTTTATGAAAGTATAGAAAAAAATGCTGTATTCCATTAGTTGATTTTGAAACTAAAGAGTTTTTAATTATGGTCAAAGTAATGTCATTTTCCGGTTCCTTAACTTGATCTACTCCCGTAAATATATGACAGAGGTTTTGTGCAGGTTACGAGAACTTGAAATTATATCATTTTTGCACTAGCTACGGAGATTTTAAAATGTCTAAAGTCACTTAAATTTGAAAAAAAGAAAAAAAAGAAAAAATAGAGTACTGCTATTTTTTACCATTGACATGAATCCGCGAATCCTGAACTTACTGATTATACGTTGGATGAGCGCTTCTGCTTTGTCCAGCTTAACTGTAAATAAACTTTCGCCGCAACAAGACTTACTCGTTTGGGAAAATTCGTTCCAATCAAAAGTGGTCAAAACGGAAAAGGAAATCTTATAGTGAGCTGTAAGGCTGACGTTTCTTACGTTAATCGTTTTTATTGATGTTATATATCGATTTATTTATAATATGTAGTCAATAATGTCAATACATTACATGCATTATTTTAACGATATGTCTAGAAATCTAGCTTCAGTGTTTTAAATTTATTTATTTATTTATTTATTTATTTATTTATTTATTTAATAATTTTTTAATAAAAAGTGGAATAATTTCTAAATAAGCTCAAGTTTTATATCATAATCAGAATAACTTTTTGTAAAGCAATTTCCTGTTAGTAATAAAGTTCTTAAATATAATACTTTTAAAATCATATATTTATAGCATTATTTAAAAAAAAAAAATGGCTATTCTTTTGCAATAATAGATGTATAGGATATCTTTAACCACTTGAAAGTCCATGATGCATTTGTGCATCATTTAATTTTGATGCCTAAATGTAATATCTACACCAAGATTTTTGAATAAAGATATTTCTTTTAGTAAATACCTCCAAATATCCCCCCCCCCCTGAAGCGCTAAATAAAACAATGTAGTCTATTTTGAAACAGGTCGCGACTACCAAGTTTTTGTGACCAGGGCACTTTCATTACTTCGTACCCTCTTAGATTCTTTAATTTACTAATACTAGGTTTTTTTTTTTTTTTTAACATATTGCACACGTGTTAGGAAAGTTATAATAAGTTTCCTGGAAAATGAAAAAACGGTTTTGGGATTAAAAAAATGTATTTTTCTGTTATTTATTGAAATGAAATTTTAACCATTAATGAGATAGATTTCTGTCATTCCATCTTATCAATATCTCAAATATAGCAAACTTTTTCACAATTATGACTTTTAAAATGAAAATTTAAAAGAAATTATGAAAACATTAATGACCCTTAGAAGTTTCGTGCCCAGGGCGCGAGTTGCGGGTTGCCTGTGCGATAGTTAGATCCTGCTTTGAAATACACTATTGTAGCTGGCGGACGATCGAACACCGACTTCAGTATACGAATTATTAATCATATAATTCCTGCTTTGGGTAAACTTTACTGTAAATCCACTTTTGCAGCAAGTTGCTGTCGAACGAACTAACACCAACTTCAGAGTATCAATGATTCATTGATAATCTTATGGTGCGTTGTAAAGTTGCGATTGATTCATCTCATATAAAGTCTTTCTTTGGATACACTTTCCTGTAAATCCACTTTTGCTGCAATATGGTTCGGTTACATGGGAAAATCGCTTTGTAATAAAACATGTTCAACACACAAAAAAAGAAAATCTTACAGTAGGCTGTAAGGTTAACTTTTCTGGTATTAACGATTTTTAATTGTTGTTATATTGCATCTTATTTGTAATCTGGAATCAATCATGTGCAAATTGCGCTATTGTAGTTGGTGAACGACCATACACCAATTTCGATATACGATATATTCATCTTCCATGAAGTCCTGCTTTGGATAAACTTTCCTGCAAATCCACTTTTGAAGCAACACGACTCACTCGCTTGGGAAAATCTTTTTGCAATAAAATATGTTAAACGCAAAAAAGAAAAAAAAAGAACCTTATAGTGGGTTCTAACGTCACGATTGACTCTTCTCATATCAAGCCTTTCCTTGGATACGCTTTCCTGTAAATCCACTTTCGCAGCAATAAGACTCACTTACTTGGAAAAATCGCGTTGTAATAAAACATGGTCAACATAAAAAAGAAAATCTTATTCTGAGTTTTAAGAATATTTTTTCTTTAATTAAGCATTTTTATTAATGTTATGTAACATATCATTTATAATATAGAGCCAATAATGTGAATATTGCGCTATTGCAGCTAATGAACGACCCAACACCAATTTCGGTATGCGATTGTTCCATCTCATATAAAGTCCTGTTTTGGATAAACTTTCCTGTAAATCCCCTTTTACAGCAACAAAACAGGTTGGCTTGAGAAAAATCGCGTCACAATAAAATATGATTGATGAAGGAAAAAACTTATAGTGGGCTGTAAAATTATTATTATATCCACTTTTATTTATGTTATTTAATAACTTATTTTTATTATCGAGCACTGCACTGCTTGAAATTTTGTATAATTAATTAATTAATAATAATAATTAATTAATAATAATAAAAACTTTTGAGTCACATTTTTATCGTATTATTATTATTATTATTTTCAAATAATATTCAACCAACTTCTCTAGCGCTAGACTTGCCGGAAATTTTACTCAAGTCATACAAAAATAATTTAAATAAGAATTTTCACTTGCTGTTTTACTTAATTATTTCACTGGTATTTTTATTTTGGATGAATTTCTGTTTAGAATCGAAATGCATTTAATTCGCCCCGGTCAAATTGACTACTGTAACCGCTTTATTGTTAAATAAAATAACTTAAGAGCACACACTAGTCACGTGGTAAAAGCCGAGCGCTAATGTAAATTCTATGGGAGCGTTCTTTTCGAATATCTCGCTGAAATTTTAATATTTTTATATGATTTTTTTGCACAAGATAGCTGAGGACGATCCACAACCGGCCTAGTTTTTATTTTTTCAGTTTTGGTTTTAGATTTTTTTTTTACTTTAATTTTCAAAACCGATTAATTTTTTATTTCAAAACCGATTTAGATTAATTACTTTAATTTTCAAAACCGGTTTAAACCGGTTTTGAAATTGAAACTATCGTAATACAAAAAATATATAAGCAAAATCGAAAAAGTAAAAACTAGGCCGGTTGTGGATCGCCCTCAGCTATCTTGTGCAAAAAAAATCATGCAAAAATATTAAAATTTGAGTGAGATATTCGAAAAGAACGCCCCCATAGACTTTACATTAGCGCTCGGCTTTTACAGCGTGACTAGTGTACGCTCTTAATCTGTGTTAAAATATATTGGCGAACGATTCCAGCTCTCGTATGTGAACGATCGTACACCAAGTACTACTTGGGTCAACTTGACTGTAAATCCACTTTTACCGCAAAAAGACTTGCTTGTCTGGGGAAAACGCAATAAAAATGTTCACCGGATGTAAAAGTTTCCGCCGTAAGCTTAGTAGATTTTTTATTTTCTTTAAAAGTTTTTGTTAAACTATAAATTTGCATTTAAGTTAAGTTTTTTCACCAAAAATTATTTTAGAGGAAATTTTTGTAAAACATTTAAATGCATTATTGCAAAGAAATCACCTTTAATATTCAAAGAAAAAAAATATTTCATTCGTAAAATAATGCCACTAATGAAGGAGAAAGGAATTTATAATTGCAATTACGTGCTTTATTTTTGTAATTGTTAATATTTTACAATTTATTATTTTGCATTTGACAATTAAGGCTTATTCCGACAACTTTGATTATTTTGTTACATTGACGCCTTTTTTATTTATTTTTATTCGCATATTAATATCAAAACATTTTATTTATTATTGAAAGTAATATTTATTTAGCTAACACAAAATAAGTTTTTAAACATTACTTTTAGGCGAACTGTTTTTAAAACAATAATCTGAACAACAAATATTATGCAAAGGAATTTACAAATAAAAATGAAAGTAAAAAATAACAAATTTTGTTCACTTTTTTTTTTAGTAATTTCGTGGTCATTCTGCTGCATTTAAATTTTTATTTATTTTAATAATGTGTGATGAAAGCAGTATCATAATAATTATCTCTAGCAAAATTTCCTAGTATATTTTTAATTATCCCACTTTTAGATATACTAAATTTCGAATATTCATTTTTATGGTATAATAATTATTTAATGTTTTTGGCCGTTTTTTCACTTGTTACTTACCCATCATACGTAGTATAGGGTAAGTCTTGCAATCGTTTTGAAAATCGAAAATTTTTTTGACGGATTTACACGTTTTAGATAGTGGAGATTCCGAAAAACATATTTTTAGAAAAAAATTCTGCCGTCCGTCCGTCTGTCTGTCTGTCTGTCTGTCTGTAAACGCTCTATCTCCCGAACAAATTGAGATAGAGACTTGAAATTTTGTATGTAGTTAGTATGTAAGAATGGGACGAACCCTATTTAATATCAGCAACCTCGATTATCCGGAACTATTTTTTTCGGACCCTCGAAAAATTCGTTCTGATGAAAGGTATATAAAAATTTTCGAATTTTTTTGTTCTAAGGAATGGACGTAAAAGGCAATAAAATAACACACATTTTGCATATAGAACGAAGTTGATCGGATTATTAGTTGCCGAGATATTTGCAATTTCATTCATATTTCAATTCAGAGGTATATTTTAATTGGAAATGAGACGCTTAATCCGACGCAATTAATTGTTAGTTAATAGAATTATTATTTTTGGAGTTATAAGGATGTTTCTTTTACGCAGTTCGGTACTACTTGAGTAGTTTGGCGTTTTATATAATTTGTCGAAATTGGTACATCAGCAGTTCTTTAATCTAGCATTACTATGTATATTAACAATATTTAAATTTTGTTTATGAATTGCAATGCATTGTATAAATAGTTTCACATGTTTTATTTTCATATACATATCCATGATGGGTAAGTATTACGGTGGCCCCCAACGACTAGTTTAATTGATTTACAATTACAAATATTTTATTAAATATATTATCTATACATGTATAAATTTCTTCAATTAAATTTGTAGTCTAGTTAAACTTTTAAGTATGCGAAATTTCGATTAATAACATCAAATATTTATAACATTTGGCAAAAAAAAAAAAAAAAAAAAAAAAAAAAACGTTAAATTTCGGTGACCCTTCGATGTTTACAATTTTCATAGTAGTCCACTCACCTCGCATTTTTGCCCACTTTTCTTCTGCTGCGGTCGGCCAATGCCCCTTCCACTAGCCCCGTCGCCCCCCTCCCCCACGTGACTTCCTAGCCTCGTGCCCAGGACGTTGACACTCTCTCTCTTTAGTCCATCTTAGCAACGCACCGCGAGCTTTGGCGCCGATTCATCCTCCTAGCATCCGTCGCCAAAGGATAGGGTTGCTGAGTTTTGGAATTTCTTTGAGCGGAGATCGTTTTTGAGGTCAAGGTCTCCATCCGGAGATGGTTCACGAAAGCGCTCGCTCTCTGGACAGTGTCGTGAATAATTTTAAATGCTTTTGACGAGGAGCGCCCGCTGGGAATTTGAAATTTAATTAATTAGATTTGCTTTTTTAATCTGATGATTAAAAAAAAAAAGTAATAAAATGTTGAATTGGGATTTTAAGTTCATTTATTTATGTTCATGTGTTTAAAATGAATCTTAAATGGGTGTTTTTTTTTTTTTTTTTTTTTTTTTTTTTTTGGGGGGGGGGGGGGGATTTATGGTTGTGGTACCTCCGAATAAAAAAAAAAAAAAAAAAAAACTGCTGTATTTTTTTTCATGTTGAAAAATACTAGTAGAAATTTATATTTGAACATTTATTTATTCATTTTTGTTATGTCTCTGTATTGTTTTATGTGTTGATAAGTTTTAATAATTGCCTAGCATTTCTGAGGGAGAGGGGCAAAATATTCTTAATTTATTTCCTGTTTTTATTCCACATAAAAAAAAAAAAAAAAAAAAAAAAAACTGCGGCCAAAGCTGCGGACCGCAGACACATCTCCTTTATAATCTTTCCACTCTCTGCATTTTATTTTCTCGACGACCATGATTTATGGTAATATGAGAGGCAATATCAGTGTATAGTATTAAGTAATATTGTAATAACAAAAAGAATGGGAATGCTAAAACTAAAAAAAAATAATTCAATTAATTATATTAACCTCTTTGGTTCCTGGGTCTATTTTTTTACGTAATTTATTAATAGTTATTATTATTATTATTTTTCGTTGAAAGGAATCGAATAATGGTTGCATTTAAGCTGAATCCCTCATAAAATAAACGTTATTTTCATCTGAATTTGCAAAATGCCTAAAAATGTCCAAAACACAGTGTGAGCAATAAAGTGAGATATTTTAATAAATATTATTTTTTTTATTTTTTTTTTAAATCTTTTATGAGATTCTCATCTTGATGCCAATTATTACTCCTCTTAAGTTATTGGTCAAATTTAGCAATAATCTGTATATATAACTTAAGTTTTTTACGAAAAAATGATCGAGGATATCCCAATTATTCAAATGTTTAAGGTCCCTGTCCTCGCTCGGGGAAACGCTCGCGAGCTAATGCTATTCCTATGGGGAAGCATTTTTCTAATAATTCTTTCGCATTTTGACATTTTTGAATATTTTTTTTTGCATTGGATAGCTGAGGCGCATGCCGACAGCGCACTTTTTTTTTTTACTTTTTCGATTTTGGTTGCAGATATTTTTTTTTAAAAGCACTTTCAGTTTCGAAACCGGTTTTGAAAGTGAAACTAACTTCATAAAAGATATCTGCAACCAAAATCGAAAAAGTAAAAAAAAGTGCGCTATCGGCATGCACCTCAGCTATCCAATGCAAAAAAAATTATTCAAAAATGTCAAAATGCGAAAGAGTTGTTAGAAAAATGCTTCCCCATAGGAATAGCATTAGCTCGCGATCGTTTCCTCGAGCGAGGACAGGAAACTTAAGGGTATATGAAACATAAAAATAATTCAAATTTGTGATATTTTAATTATTGGCGTAAAAAATACAGCTGAAAAGTTATGCTTCTAAATGATTAAAGACCTAAAAGATTATGGTGCTGGAAGATTTTAAAATAATATATTTTTAACACTGCCGGTGCATATATATATATATTGTCTTTTTTTAATTTTTTTGGGGGGGTGGGAGGTGGGGGGGGATATTTTGATACATTTTTCTAAAATTCTATTTTAGGTAAATTGTTGAAACTTTCGAAAATTGGGTAACTAATTTGTTTGTTTGTTTTTTTAATATCTAACATTAAAGGTCTGAGTTTTTTTTTTTTTTTTTTTTTTTTTTTTTTTTTTTTTGGAATAATGAAAAATATATTCTTAAAATTTCTAAGATTTTTATAGTTTCTTACTAAAATATGTTTAATATATATATTTTTTTTAAACCAACATGAAAATTGCTTCTTCTTACTCTCAATTTTAAAGCTATATATCCATCAGTTTTTTAAGAAAATTATACCGGACAGACATTTTGTTGAAAAAATGTGCAAAAAGTGAATTAGTTCTCGAAAACAAATTTATGCATGAAATTAATTTCTTTTGATTTATATACGGGCATTACGTATATTTGCTGTAATTTTTTACTTATAAATTTTCCCATTTCTACTCTATTTTTAAGATGCATAATACATACATGATGTTAAATACTTACATGATACATACATGATGTCAAATAGTTCACAAAATCTGCTCCATTTTACTTGTCGAGATGTTCCATATGTTCTTCAAACCTTTAAATTTGATACTCGGAGAATTTTTTTTTTTTTTATATCTAAATTGGTATTTTAAGAGTCTTGTAATTTTAGATCCATATTTGTGAACCCGAATTACCAATCCCCAAATATACCAATTTCAGGAAAAGGACATCTTTCGCGTCATGCATGGTATCTTTTTACTTGGTTGAATGTGTATTTGGAATATTAGTTTAAGGGTGTATTTCGATTCAAACTGCTTATTTTCCGATTTATTTTTTAATGCATTTTTGCTCTCAAATACACCAAACTTTCAAAATCTCTTATTTGGAAAGTGCACAAGGTGCCGTTATTGTCGATTCTTTGATAAATGCAGAAAATATTGCAAAAAAAGCAATCAAAAACGTCATTTTGAGCGATTTTTCCCAAGCGGGAGATCTGGGAACGAAACAAAGGGGTCATACTGGTAAGGTAATTGTTTGTAACTCAAATTCTAATGAGTTGAGCGTAAAAAGACATCACACGGCACCTCATACGTCCCTTCAAGAATCCCACAGCAAGTTTCATGTTTCTACTTTTAAAAATGTGCCTGAAATTGTATCGGAAAATTTCGAGTTGTTGAAGGTGGAAAAGCGTTTTTTCGAATACACCCTTAACTTCAGTTCTCAAGAGGTTAAATAGCTATTTATTAAAATCACCTATAGATGGCGTTATTAGTATTCAGGAGAGACATCATCTTTTCTCATACAATTCCTTATCGGTCATAAGGTCTGAGCTTTCATTTGGCTAGGGTCACCCGGGTTCACTTCATTTTTCTCCCCCTCTCTTATTAGTAGTCTAAACCATTCTGTGAGAGAGTGCTTTAAAAATGCAACTATGTTCCAGAGGTGTATCATGTAAACATACAAATTTTCCAAAGAAAGTAAAGTTATGATGTGACAGGTGTTTAAATTAATGTAGTTACCTCATATCTTTTATCTATTTTCATCATGTCTGATGTTTCTTCGTGGATCATGATTTGCCTCCAAGCTTTTTCAAAACTTTTTCAAGATGTTTCAAAGATTTCTGTTGTAAATATGTAACTCTGCTAAAGCGGTTCTCAGAAAAGAAAAAAAAACAAAGAAATTGAATGGTGCTAATCGATTAGTAATAAAGCCTACTAATTAATGTTATACTTAATTGCTACACTGTAAAAAGAAAAAAAATCTGTAAAGTTACTAAAAGTTTTTAGGAAACTGAGATTCCTAGACTAGCAACTGCAAAAATCCATGTAGCAGATATAAATTTGCACTGAAAATAAAAAAAATCTGTATGGTTACTAAAACAGTTTTAGGAAACTGGTATTCCAAAAATTTTTCACGTAACTTCACCCAGGTTACAGATAAAATTTTAGTAAGGTAACTGTAATTTTAGTAGACTCGTTTTAGTTACAGATTTCTGTAGCTTTACAACAAATAGTTCTGTAGATTTACACTTTTTCTTGTACATTGTACAGATAAAATTTTAATAATCGTACAGTTTTCCGCAACTTTACATCTGTAAGATTACAGATTTTTTTTTTTTTTTTTTTTTTTTTTACAGTGAACTTTGTGGTTGTCGATGTCTAGAAATCGTAACAAAATTTAAAATTTTTTAATACTAGCACTTAATTTTACAATCACATTTCGATTTTTCGGGAAATTTTATATTTAGATACTAAAGGAAAAATCATTCTGTCAAGTATTTTAAGAATTATGCAGATTTAAAGTTTGAAAATTCTAATAATAAATTCATTTTTAATCTTTTTTTTAAAAAAAAAACAATGTAGTGTAGTTAGTTTTACAGCAGTTCCAAACATTTTCAAAGCTGTAGTTATAAATACGCGATCCTGCTAAAAGTTAACGTTTGGATTACATAGAGAAAAGTGAAGAATTACATTTAGTAAAAACGGGTTCACTTAGTCTTTATATTCTGTTATTAGTAGGTGTTTTAAAAATAAAGTGTTTTTTAAGGGTTAGGGGTGTTTTAAAAATTCAACTATGTTGCCGATCATGTACGCTTACAATTTTTTCAAAAAAAGTAAAGTTTCGTTTTGACAGGTGTTGAAATGAATTTGAATGCATCATATCTTTCATTTATTTTCACGATGTTGAAGGTTTCTTCGTGGATCACGATCTGTCTCTAAACATTTTCAAAGCTTTTAATTATAAATGCGTGACTCTGCCAAAGGTTAACGTTAGGATTAGACTTAGTAAAATAAAGAGTTAGATTTAGTGAAAGTGGGTTCACTTCGTCTTTATAATTTGTTGTTAGTTGGTGTTTTAAAAATTTAATGTTTTTTAAGAGTGTTTTAACAATTAAGTGTGTAAAGAGTGTTTTAAAAATCAATCTCTATACGTTCTGTCACCAGACCTTTTCAAAACTTTCAATTATAAGTGCAATGATCCTGCTAAAGCTTAACATTTGGATTATATATTTAGGAAAGTGAAGCATTAAATTTAGTAAAAACTGGTTCACTTCGTCGTTCTATTCTGAACTAGTTGTTATTTTAAAAATTAAGTGTTTTTTTTTTTTTTTTTTTTTTTTTTTTTTTTTTTAAGGGTGGTTTAAAAATTAATTGTGTTAAGAGTGTTTTAAAAATCCAACTTTGTTGCAGAGATCGTACCATATTTACGCACACGCATATTTTCCAAAGAAAGTAAAGTTTCGTTTTGACAGTTGTTGAAATGAATGTAGTTATATCATATCTTTCATTTATTTTTACAAAGTTGGATGTTTCTTCGTGGATCACGATCTGTCTCCAAACATTTTCAAAACTTTCAATTATAAATGCGTGACCCTGCTAAAGATTAACGTTAGAATTAGATTCAGTAAAGTGAAGAATTAGATTTAGTAATTAGCCGGTTCATTTCTTCTTTATATTCTCTTATTAGTTGATGTTTTAAAAATTAAATTTATTTTACGAGTGTTTTAAAAATTAAGCATGTTAAGAGTGTTTTAAAAATCCAAGTATGTCGCAGAGATCGTATCATATAAGCATGCAAATTTTCCAAAGAAAGTAATTTTTTCTTTTGACAAGTGTTGAAATGAATGTAGTTCCATCATATCTTTCATTTATTTTCACGATGTTGAATCTTTCTTCGTAGATCACGATCTGTCTCCAAATATTTTCAAAGCTTTTAATTATAAATGCGGGACTCTTCTAAAGATTAACGTTAGGATTAGATTTAATAAAGTGAAGGTTTTCATTTAGTAAAAGTGGGTTCACTTCGTTTTTATGTTCTTTTTTTAGTTCGTGTTTTAAAAATTAAGTGTGTTAGGAGGTTTTAAAAATCCAAGTATGTCAAAGAAATCGTATCATACACAAGCAAATTTTTCAAAGTAAAGTTTTATTTTGACAGGTTTTGAAATGAATGTATAGTTGCATCACATCTTTCACTTGTTTTCATGATGTTGGATGTTTCTTCGTGGATCACGATCTATCTCCAAACATTTTCAAAGCTTTCAATTATAAATGCGTGACTCTGTTAAAAGTTAACATTAGGATGTTAGGATTATGTTTAGTAAAGAACATTTAAAAGTGCATAAGAAAAACGGCAGTAAATTGTAATGACAGTGTCTGATGCAATTTAAAATATACAAAGGAAGGAAAAATGCTTTTGCAAGTGCGGATGTTGCTTGCTCATGGAGTCTACAAATAATTTTAAAGCTTTTCTACTGAAAACAAGCGATACCGCAAAATTTTAGCGATATGATTTGATTTAATAACAAAGGGTTAGAGATTGTATGGTGGAAAACTAATAAATTTTTATGAGCAAACAGAAGGAAAAACAAAGAAAAAGAAAAAAAAAATCGGAAACTTTGTTAAACGTGGCAAATGAGGTGCGTTCGTACTATTATTATACTATTTAAAAATGGTTTTACGAAGATTGTACTGACAATCTGGAAGCCAGTACAATTTACAGTTTTTTAATTGAAAAATTTCTCTCTTTTTAGAAATTTTTCTGGAATTTACGAGATTTTTTTGTTGTTAAAAAGCAGTAAATTGTACTAGAATTTACGGGAGTTTTTCCGTTAAAAAACAGAAAATTGTAGAATTTACTGGTGTTTCTCTGTTAAAAAACAGAAAATTGTACTGGCATCCTTATTGCAAGCACACGATCCGTAAAAACGCCCGTGTTTTTTTTTTTTTTTTTTTTTTTACAATGTAGTTTTATAATAATTCATATATTGGTGCAATAGCTGTTGCACTCTTATGCAAAAGTGCACAAATTCAAAATTTATTACGATTATATATATTAAAATCGGTAATACGGAAATAATAGGGCTTCATTTTAAATAAGACGTCATCACTATAGTAACTTATAATGATTACCTGTCATGGAATATCATTGAATTAATTACTTGTGATAGGGTTTAGCAGAATGAAGAAAAATTTTATTAATATCTTTTGAAGTTTTGGTTACATTTTCAGAAAATTTGAAATGACTTGACAAAATTTTGCAATGATTATATATATTACATTTTAAATCATTCGGTATGGTAGTTATATGCAGACAGACCGACACATCAGACAACGATTATGGATGCTACGTATTTATATAATTTCGAACGCACTTAGTATTTTGTCCATGCTCTAACTCTCATAAATTCACCATAATTTCAGGCTTATATTCTGCGGATCAAACCATCATGTTTGAACCCAGAAATTTTAGTTAATAATTGAAGTTGAATATTTACTGCAATTTAATAAGTTATAATTTATGAAATAGGATTTCTGGGCTCAAAAATTATTGTTTGATCCGCGGATTATCGGCCGGAAATTATGGTACTTAGATTGCCATAAAATCTTTATATTTTAGTGAGGTTTACTAATAGAATGTTCATATTGTAAATAAAGTGTATATTACTATACACAGTTCGTTTACAGGGACATACAAAATAATGTCGAATGTTTGTTTACAGGATTCGTTTATTCGTATGTTTTACAAGGACATACAAAATACATAAGAATTTCATCTAAATGTTAGATGGAATTCGTATAATTAGAAAAACATTTTGTGTCAAAATTACAATACTGAAGAAATAATTACATTTTATTTTATATGGAAAAAAAAATGGTCAGGGGCACAGAGTCAACTTTGGCCACCGTTATAATTATAACGGCATAAATATACTAATTAATAATTATGTATATTTATGTATGCATTAATTATTCAAAAAATAATTTTTTAACA
Organism: Maratus speculifer; assembly: GCA_964019185.1. NCBI lineage: Eukaryota > Metazoa > Arthropoda > Arachnida > Araneae > Salticidae > Maratus > Maratus speculifer. Next base: position 117,854,408 of record OZ025301.1, read on the forward strand.
TTTTCGTTTTTGTCCGAAAATTGGCAGATTAGCGAAATTTGGTTTCGGTTGATCCTTAGTTTGTAGTATGTTTTCTTAACAATCTCGCACTTTTGTGCGAGATTGTTAAGAAAACATAAAATGCTTAGAATTAAGATAGAAGCAAAAATGCTTCTATCTTAAAAATGACAATAATAAAAATAATGCTGTAATCTTTGAATATTAAATAAAGTCGTGACGTCAAACGCTACGTTAGTGGATTTTAGGGGGGGGGGGGGGGAGAGACAATCATAGAATGAACGCATCAATCACATTTCCCCAAGAGGCTAAAGCCAAAAGAAGTTTTGTAAATCTGAGTTTGTGTGTGGTTTGTGCGTTTGTGTCAAAGACCGGACAAGTTCGTTGACTTTGCGTTGCGTTTCTTCGCAGAATTCCCTTCCCCTCGTTGCCAGAAAAAGGAACGTAATACCGGCCGATCGATGTGGGGGAATGATCTTGATTCCTCAAAATATTACGATTCTATTTGAAGGTGCAGTCACGTGATTCGGTATTTAATTTTAAACACTTTGACCTTTTCATAAAGCTTTAGCATCACGCATAGCAAGTGATACACTTTCCAATATTAAGGGTGTATTCGAAAAAATGATTTTCCACCTTCAACAGCTCGAAATTTGCAGATACAATTTTGGACACATTTTTAAAAGTAGAAGCATGAAACCTGCTGGGGGGATTTTTGAAGTGACGTACAAGGTGCCGTGTGATGTAATTTTTCTCTGCTTTAATTAGAATTTGATTTATAAGCAATTATTTTCTCAGCGTGACCCTTTTTTTCGTTCGCAGACCTCCCGCTTCGGAAAATTTGGTCCAAAACGCCGTTTATGACAGCATTTTTTGTAACATTTTGTGCATTTATCAAGGAATTGATAATCACGGCACCTTGTATAGTTTCTAAATAAGAGAATTCGAAAGTTTGGTGCATTTGAGAGCAAAAATGAATCTAAAAATAAATCTGAAAAAAGGCAGTTTGGATCGGAATATACCCTTAAGAACGAACGCGCGGTTATAAATGAGTTCGGGTTATTTTTCCGGCACCCGAACTCGAACCAGAAAGTTGGAACTTGAACCCCACGATTTGAAATCCGAGGCTGCCCGAATTTGTTACCGAAAGCGCACAACAAAAATTATTAATAGTATTTTTTAATTATTTCAAGATTAATTTTCTCATTTTTTTTCAATTTCTTATAATAGAAATAACTATCAATCTTAAATATTCCCTCATGATAATTTTTCATCATTTTCATGTACTTGAAAATAATGTCTAAACACTGAATTTATTATTTATACACAACCACTGGCTAAATATGCAAACTTCAGAATTCTTACACTTTTAGAAACATCATAGAAACTATGGCAGAAAGACACTGTAAAACGTTTGTGCAACGTTACTCCATAAAATTGGTAGTCTTTGCTGACTAACCGATATAACCGATGTAATACTGTAATGTTACACTAGTAACAAATGTTCAAATTACACCATTATGTCAGTGAAAAGAATTACGCTACAAATTTAGAGGCAGAAGTTGCCACGAATGTTATGGAGTAACTTTACATAATTTTTTTTACAATGTACATAAATTATGTTTTAGAAGACATTAGACAGAAAGCACGGACAGACAAGAAATATTTTTTACTGCTTCTTTGAGTTATTAACACTGATTGTGATAAGGCTTCAGAATCAGAAAGAATGTTACTTCTTATCTCGCATGAATAACGCAGTTCAATTCATTTTAATGGATTTAATTTAAGGATTGTTAAACATTTTTAGAAAATTAATCTATATTTTTTTTTTCTAAAATAGGTTGTGTTTTTTTCTTTTTTTGTAATTTACAATAAATAAAATTTTCCAGTTGAGTCCGCCAGAACCTAAAGACAACAAAGACAACAAAGACAACAAAGACAACAAAGACCTACAAAAACCGAGGCTAGGCTTGAACTCGGGATTTTTCTTTGGAAAAGAGGGCAAAATATAAAATAATAAATTTTAAAAGGAAACAAAAGGAAAATAAATTATATTTGGATTTTTGGATGTAATTTTAATTCTAATTTGCATCTTATTTATAATTTTGATTTTCCTTTTATAGTTTAAAAGTTAAAAGATTTTCTTGGTTTACAGTTTAATTCACTTGATTTTTTTTTTATTTTATTATTATTATTATTTTTAAGGATTGTTCATTTTTTTCAGAAACCATGACCACATTCTTGTTTCTAAAATGGCTTGTGTTTTTCCTCTTTTGAAATTTTATCAATGAATAAAATTTTCCCGTTGAGTCTAAGTCCGCCAGAACTCAAAGACCGAGTTCAGGCTCTAATCTCGGGATCTTTGTTTGGACTGAAATAATAACTTTATTTTAATTAATTAAAATAATTAATATAATTGACTAAAACTGGGCGAAAACTTTTTTATGTAACTTTCAAATTCTGAAAGAAATTAACATAACATAATTTTTTTTAACACCTAAGCATAGAGATTTACTTAAGGCAGTAATCAGAAACGAAAGTTTATATAGCACAGAAACCATTCAAGTATTTATCTGGAAATACAACATCAAGAATTTAAAAAAAACCATATTATTAGTTTAAACAATGACCATATAACATTATAAAAACATTAGTTTTAATTGTAACTAATTAAAAAATAATTAAGTAACTTATTAATTAAACACATAACGTTATTTTAATTAATTAAAATCATTATTATAATTAATTAAAACTGAGCGAATAACAAGATTTTGTAGAACTCAATAATCTTTAAGGCATAAGCAATGAGATTTATCTAATACAGAAATCCTCAAGGTATGAGCACAGAGATTTTAAATAAAGTAGAAATCTGAAAATGTATTTTACATAACACAGAAACATTGCAGTATTTTTTTGCAACTATAGCATCAAGAATTAACAAAACCATAAACAACAAGTTGGAAATTGCACGTGAACGTAGAAAACGAGGTGCGTTCGTACGATAACGAAGTTTTAAAAATATTCAAATCTTTCTGATGTAGTAGAGCGTACTTCGGATACAGTATAGTAGTCGAAATCTTTGTGTTTCTGTAAATATGCAGAAAGTAATTTTTATTACACCTCAGAAACGTATATCTTATTCATAAAATGTGAAATAGTTGAATATAATTAAAACACGCCCCAAGCAATGTTTCCCCGTATAGCATTATGTAGTCGGATACTTTTGTGTGGCCCTGTAATTTAATAATAAAAATTCTTTGCATCACAGATTGTACAGAATGCATATTTTAGTATATATTTCATAGATTCATGCCAATTCTATTATGTTCGAATGAATGTAACATCATAAAAATGCATTTGAATCTTTTTTCCTATTGACCGTAATGTAATGGAATAACTTTGATTGTCCCTGTAAATGATCTATGCAACCGACTTTCATAACATTTGAAAGGACTCGATAAAATTACGTAATAGTTATGTGTTTTAAATTTCAAACGATTAAAATGCATTTGAAACTTTTTTCCCCATTGACCGTAATGTAACGGAATACTTTTGATTGTCCCTGTAATTGATTCATATATCCGATTGTCATAATATTTAACATGACTCGATAAAATTACGCAATAAATATATGTTTTAAATTTCAAACGATTAAAATGCATCTGAAACTTTTTTCCCCATTGACCGTAATGCAACGGAATCCTTTTGATTATCCCTGTAATTGATCTATCCATCCGATTTTCATAAAATTTGAAATGACTCGACAAAATTATGTTATAATTATGTATTTCAAATTTCAGACGATTCGGTTGGGTAGTTTTTGCGTTGTTATATGCGGACGGACAGACAGACAGACAGACGGACAGACAGACAGACAGACGGACAGACAGACAGACGGACAGACAGACAGACGGACGGATTGAGCGACAACAATAGGTGCTACGTATTTACAAAATTACGAACGCACCTAAAAAACCATAATCAAGAAAACCATATTTCCAGTTTAAACAAAGGCCCTGTAACACAACGAAGGACATTCATTTTAATTTTAACTAATTAAAAACTTATTAATGAAATACAATTACGTTATTTTAATTAATTAAAATCATTATTATAGTTATAGTAAATTCCTTGTAGGATGAAAATCTGTTTAACTCGGAAAGATTTTCAAGTTCCTGCGAATAAACATAAAGTAAAATTTAAGACAGAATACTGTCTATTACGGAAAATTTTCTCGGTCCCTATCAATATCACTTTAGAGTTTAATATAATTAAAACTGAGCAAATCACATGATTTTGCCTGACGCAATTTTATTCAAGAGCTAAGCAAAAAAAGATTTACATAACACAGAAATCGTCAAGGCCTAAGAACAGAGGTTTTAAGTAACACAAAAATCAGAAAATACATTTTACATAACACAGAAATCTTCAAGGCCTAATCTGAAATTACAACACCAAGAATTTAAAAACAGAACACTTTATCAACTTGAATGAAGTCACTCCCAGTTCTAACTTCTTTTCTTTTTTTTTTCTTTTCTTTTAGGTTGCATAATTAAATAAAATCTTAAATGTAACACTTTCAAGAATATCTAAATATATAATTCCAGCCCTTCCTTTACAAAAGACATACATAGAAGAAACCTGCGCGATAAAAGAAGAGAAAAGAAAATAGAAAAGAAAAATTTATCTCAGAGGCAACAACCCTTTTGCGAGCAGAAGGTCATGGCTTGCTCAACTCTGCTCAGAAGGGTTGAACGACAAACAAGGAATGAGAAAAAAAGCGCGAAAAAAAGTACCCATGTAAGAAAAAAATATCCCGATTTCTTGCAAGTTAAAGAATAAAGAACTGGCTTATGTCCAACTCTTTCTTTCTCTCTCTCTCTTTTTTTTTTAATAACTTTCTTTTAAGTGTTTAAGGGAGTGGCGTTTTTGATTGTAGACTTGTGCTTTATGGAAGTTTTCGTATGTTAATTTTCATTCTACTCCTTTATTATTTTTTTTCTTATATATATATTTTTTTTTCAATATATGATGGAGAGTGCTTATGAATATTGCGACAAGAATCAAGGTCTACAGCTTTGGCCTGAATGATTTCCTGCCGTTTAAGACTAAAATAAAATATGACGACGTCTTGACATTTCTTGCGAGTTATTCATTCTTTTCTCATAAGGGCTTTTAAAGGGTGTTTCGTGTGGACAAAAAAAAAAAAAAAAAAAAAAAAAAAAAAAAAAAAAAGAGGGCCAGTGCCCTCTTATGAGACTGCTCTTTTAACTGTAACTTTCTCAACAAATAGAATTTTTAAATCATCTAAAGCAGCGCTACTCAACCTTTTTTTTTTCTCGTGGACCACAACAGATGTATAAAATGGTAAAAAAAGAAAAAAAAGAGAAGGTAATTAAAATAGTAAAATAAGATAAGTAGGTACTACTAGGTTATCCCGTCGGTCAAAAAATTACTGCCAAACTATAAGATTTAATGCCAATAATAGATGATCGTGAATGTCACATTCAATGACATTAGACAAGATACACGTGTTTAAAATGTCATTAAGGGATTTTTATTTCGACTTTTCATTAATATTTTTATTAATATTCTACTAATTACTTGTTTTTACGTTATTTAAAATAAAAATTATGTCAATATGTATAATTTGGCTATTAGTTTGGCGATTTGTATAATTTGGCGAAATTGGTCGACGGGATAACAGAGTAGTACCGATAAGTAGTATAACACCGTTTATATTATTAGTAGTATAAGGTTAAACATTAATCATCGCTGAAATATTACCAAAAATTTTTTTTACACTATTATTTCAAAGCAATAACCTTCGAAGTAATATTTGTAATATAGAAAGGCAGGGAAAACTTTGTTGTCTAAAAATAGTGAAGTAATATTTAGTATAATAAGTTTAACTAATTCTTTATGTACGTTAATGAAATTGAGTTTATAGACTTCATTCTTATCATTAAAAAGTAGTTCATATAATTTTTACATGCATATTTCTTACTTATTTTTGATTTAACATTTTAACAAATAAAATGATTTAAATTAATCAATAATTTTTTTAATATTATCATTAAATAAGTAGTAATATCACCTAAAATTTATTTCTAATGAATTCTTTATGAAGTTGTTTTTAATTTTTCCTAAAATAATAATATTAAGTTTTAAGTAATATATGTTTTGCTTTTATTGTCTGTATTATATAGTCTATATCACATAGTATTTTTTTTTTATTAATTAATTTTTAAAAAGCTGATTTATGTAAAAAAATACAGCATAATTTACGATTTTTAAAATTATTGATGTTCTCTGTACATTATGAAATATAAAAAAATCATTGTAATCTTCAATTTGCTTTAAATTTTCTATTTAAATAATGCAACAATATTCCAATGTAGTAATTCAAAAACAATTTGCATAATTTATAAGACATGCACAGACATTCTCTTAACCTTAACTTCTGAGCGAGCATAGAGTTACTGTGATAATAAAACAATAACAGTAGAATAGAACACAAATCAAAACAACTAAACTGTTTTCGTATTTTCCAAGACGTTATGTGTACCTGCGATTTTGTAACTTTGATGTCAATGTACGTTGAATTTTCTTTTGTTCTTTTTTATCTGGATTAAAGGGTTAGTTTGGAATCCCCTGGAGTTTTGCAAGATGCCCATAAAGAAGAACTGAAGTGAAAGGACGTGGAGCAACGATCCTGGCATCAAGTTACGGATTACGCCACGTTATTTTCGAGTTCAAGAATGGCCATTGCCACTTCGTTAGATTACGCCAGAGTGTTGCGTGGGTTATCAACATCCGAAGTAACCTCCTAGTGTTTTTTTATGGACAGTTTTTTCCCCCAAAACGGATCTTTACAGTTTAAGTATTATAAGTTTCGTAAGTTAAAACTGCAGGCTATTTCTTAGGGTGGGATAATGAGTTTTAGTTGTGTTATTTTCGATATATTTTTCCTTTTAAGTTGGGCAAGAATTTATAGACTGATGTTGACGTTAATTGGAGGGAAATTGGTAAAAATTTAGACAAGCACTTAAGACACATTTTTTATTTTTCGGTGTGTTAGAAAGTTTGTGTTTTATTTCGAAATACAGGATTAGCCATAAAATAACTTTTCCTGTTTAAGGTCCAAATAGACAGTGGCGCCAACTTTTGAAAAATATCGGGTTGGCTCAAAAATATTGGGTGCGGTCAAATAGTTTTGTAAAATGGTACAACCGGTTTGTTTTTCTTTGAAGAGTTGATAGATGGTGAAAGATGAGAATTTTAAATCAAGCTATCATGTTTTAATAAATTTGAAATTGTATTAAATTATATTCTCATGCGTTTTTCCTTAGAAAGAGACTGATTTTTTTTTCTAATGTCACGATATCATGAACATGAATACACATTAAATTGGCAGAAAATTAAACATAAAGCAAAACATTTCAGTCATTTGGAATTTATAGGTGTCAGTCAGAGAATTAAAACACATAGTCACTGGCAAAATAAAGGAGAAAAATGAATAATAAAATAATAATGAAATAAATAACTCGAACAATGAAAATTGTGTACGCTATGATTAAAAATTATTGGGTGGGCTCGGGCCCCACGGGCCCATATAAGTTGGCGCCACTGCAAATAGACGCATCATTCAACTTACGGGGTGCTTTTTTGTGGTTAGGCGGTGCTTTCATTTTTAGTGTTTTTGAAGGAACATTCCGGAGAACGAAACTCTTTTTTCTAATCCATCTCTGCTTCTTTTCATTTATGAGTCTCCCCGTCCTTTTATAAATAATCACAAAGTGACAGACAAGTGCCGACCCGGGTACTTGTCTTAGTGGTTCGCCACTTTGCTGGCTAAAATTACATCAGGTACGTTAATGGCGCCTGGTGCATGTAAAATCCGTCGTGGGTGCAAAGTCCTCCAAGTTACCTGGGAATTATACCTCTGGAGGTGCCTTGCCAGGTGAAGGTCTCGACATCTGATCAAGGCTCTAAATTACGAGACCATCTTGCGAAGCCATTTGCAGTTCAAACAACAGGATGTACCATTAATTAACAAGCAAAACAAAGTATGTTCAACGACAAGCAAGTACTGCAGAAATGATGGCATGCGAAGCAAAGAAATCAGGTTTATTGCCGCTACGCGACAATTAGGTGGTCGACCGCCCCGATACCAGGTATCTAACCCGTTAAGCTGAGATAACTCGGCAGGTAGGGGCCTGGTTATCGGTTAGAAAAAAAAAATAATCACAAAACGGTTGGAGAAGAAAGAGCAATATTTTTTCTTGAAGGAAAATGTTTGAAAAATGGAGTAAACACGGCCCTTTTGAGATATTTGTAGTTAAATCTCAGAGTCGCAACAAGGAACAGATGAGGTGTGCATATATGTGTGTATAGGGATAGGGAAGGGGGAGGGGAAAGTGCCAGTACCAGGTTCCAAGCCAAAGAGACGTTTCAGGTATACCTAGCACTTAAAATTATCAATGCTGATGTTTTAATGATCATTTTAGAAGGACAAAATTTTTCATCCAGGTGCCAAATAGAGTTACTGCGGTGTCACCTAACAGAATGAGACAAAATTTTATATTTAGATTTTTGAAGACATAAGGAGATGAATTCCGAAAATATTAAACTAATAAATAAATAAAATAGTATCATTAATTACAAAAGTTGTTGATAGGAAAACTTTTTTACTGGCGAAATTGAAAAAGTGAATTATTTGCATTAATTGAATAATTTGCATAAAAGGAATTACTTGTATTTTAATTAATAATTAAAATGAATTATGTATTTTTTTATGTATAATCAGAGCTAGTAATTTTCCTTAAAAAAACTTTTAACATATTTAGGCAAATATTTCCTTTGAATGATGTGTGACGAATTATACTCAGTATATGTCCATCAAGGCTGTACCAAGGTAGAGAAAACATTGGTTATTCATTTTTGATACTTTTTTTTTCTTTGCGGAATTTTCTTCCAAATGGCTTAAAAACTCTATGTATAAAGTTGCATATTTTATGAAAGTCATCTTTACTATAAATTTAGATATTTCCATTATGGTATACATGATGGAAATTAAACATACTTTGAACAAAATGAAAAATAACCTCTTTATCTTATAAACATTTTTTAGGCGTTAAAAAGGCCGCGCAATAACCCGTGTAGTTCAACAATTATTTTTAATACCATAAAAAAATGAGGAAATCTTAATGTCATTTTCAAACAAATCGCAATACATTTTTCAGACAAATTGCATTTGAAAGTGCATGTTTTTAATATTCGATTATTTTTAAATTGAAAATAATGTGATGTTTAGAAGTGCCAAAAAAATTTGCATTAAAACCGATATTTAATCGTCTGACGTTATCAACGCCAAAGTGACGTCAGCAGTACGCATCATACGCACATTTATCCTTTATGAGAACAGGTAGTTTGATTTGTAAAAATGGCTGATTTGAGCAATCAACAATTCACAAAAGTAAGAAATATATTAAAACCAAATCTTGTTAACACGAATAACGCTTAACGCAAATTGTTTTTAGCACGAACTGTTTCCGATTGCTCATTTAGCTGTATGCAACGTGTTAGGTTCGGATAACACGAACCAAATAAGTTTCCCCTTGAGTGTTCGCGATAACGAGATCCGACAGTATTACATAACATCTCCTGTAATTGAAGTCTGTCGATTTATATCTTAGGCACATCATACACCTGTAGCAGGCACGTAGCCAGGGAGGGGGCTAAGGGGGCTGAAGCCCCTCCCGAAAGTTTGAAAAGACAAAATTATCTCTATGATAATAAAAAAAGTTTTTGCATTACATTTTCCATTACATTAAAATCAATTGCATATTTAGCTGTAAAAATATCCATTTATTCAATTACAGTTATAGTAATCCTTCATTATATCGGAAATTTAGATGTATTGTTTTTTAAATAGATATTTACCACAAAAAATATAAATTCATTTTAAAACGCAATTTTAACTATGTTTATGCGCAGTAAAATTCGATCAAGTGTAATTCCGTACCATTAATTTGACTAAGAAAAATTGCTATACACATATGGCATTTTAACTTTAGGAGACACATATAAAACATTAACTTGCATGTCATGATCTTCCTTAATTTTCTTTATCTTAATTAATATAAAGGAAACTTGGAGTGGTCAATGTTAAAATGTTTTACAGAGAAAGGAGCCAAAATTTTAATCGCCGCCTAGTAAAATCATGTGAAAAAACATAATTTTAAAGAAAGTATCTTTCATAATGATGTTGTAACTGTAAAACGCTTTTTATTAAAAAGAAACTATTAGAATGCATTTTTGAAAAGTACTGATGTAAAACCTTTAAAGATGCTACGGCTGCATCCTTTAGTCTCTTCCCTGAAAAACTTTTCTGTGAATTGTTTTGATGTGTATCTTTAATAGTAAGAAAATATGCGTAAAGTAGTTGGTTTGTCTTGTTAATTTTCTTTGTATTTTGAGGAACTATCAACTTCAGGGATGGATACCCCTATGTAGGAATTTTTTTAAAGTTTTTCATAGCGCTACCTAGAGAGCTTTCTAGTCCATTACGTATTTAGATTAAATTTACACCACATAACAATGTGAGGCCCATCTCCAGATGTAGACAGGTGTGCTTGTGCTGACGGGCTAGGGGATACTATTTTTATATTCAGTACAAGGACATTTTGAGTTATGTCTAGGGACATAGTAAAAATTTAAACAGCTACACTGGCTCAGTTTACATCAAGAAATTTAGTATAGTAATTGAAGAGAAATGTATTCTGAGTTCAGAAAAGCTAATTTTATCAAATAAATTTTGGGTCTAAAATAAACTTTTTGAGCCGTGAATTTATTGACGGAAAATATAGTATTATTCAATTGGCTAGATAAGCTGGAAACAAAAATGTTTTTAATTATGAATGGAATCTTTTAACTAACTAGAAATTATAGTATGAAATGGCAAAAATAATTTTTTAGACGTGAACTATTTTGTTTTAAATTGCAAAATCACAAAACAGTACCAAGCGTGCACTAAATCTTGAATTGACTTACGTAAAATCAGTTCCAATATTATCAACTTTTTCTAGAAGCAAGTCTTGTTTAAAAATTTAAATTTAGGATTATTTTTAATGGACCAATACACTTGGAACAATTTTACTTTGGTGGAGATTCGTCAAGTACTCGATATGAGCCTACAGTATGGCAAGCAGCTCGATTCGATATTGCTATGTAACTAGAGATGACTTAGATGATGCCACGAAGAGAAACATTTTTAGTTCCATTTTACTTTCCATACAGTCATATAACTTTCCAATAACCGTAGGAAAGAAACAGAATAAGAAAAATTGCAGAAAGATCCAGAAAAAGTATTTCCTTTTCTTACATATTCGTAAACACATTTATTGTAAACCTTGTTTTTTTTTTTTTTTTTTTTTTTTTTTTTTTTTTTTTTAACGTACGGTTAGGTACAGAAAGGACACAAAAAACGAGGAAGACTAGTTTTTACATGTTTCAGACATTAAAAAAAGGTGAAATGTGTTTTCTTATGCGATTCTTATAATATATGCAATTATATTATCACAAACCGTTTGTTATTTTAGCAAACAAAATTGATATTTCTTCAGGAATATAAAAAATATTGTATCTTTGTTGTGTTTTCAAAGAGCTTCAGGAAAAGAAGAAATCAGAGCAGCCCTTGGACCAATACTTGAAACAATCTTATTTTGTGCCAGCAAAAGTATACCATTAGATCCCCACGATGATAATCCTCTAATGTTAGAAAAATCGATATGAAAAAGACTGTTAGATAAGAGCTCTTTTAAAATTTGAGCAAAATCTGGAGAGAATGAATTGAAACGAGACATTATAAATATCCGTAGAAATGCTATTTATTTCCCTCCAGGCATCTAGAATAAAATCATTCGAATATCCTCGGATACAGTTACTGAAATACTAGTTATAAAATAAATAACATAATCTGTTTTGTTAGTACAATCAAAACGCTTAGCTTAATTGCTAATGAAACTATGTCCATTTCAAGCATAGAACAGCTTGGCCTTTGTGTTAGATATGTGGACTAATAAAAGATTCACAAACCCCAATAATTCAGAATTTTTTTTTAGGTTCTATTATGTCTTCTCTGCCAAAAATTCAAGAAAAGTAACATTACAAAATTATGATGGAATATATCTTGACATGTATAAATGCGTCGCAAAGGCATGATGAAGCAGCCAATAAATCTGGTCATGTTAGTAGGGTCCATTCTAGAATTTTTCAGAGTATCCAAAAATTAGGTCCTCCCATTTTGAAAGCCATCGTTTAGTTTAAATCTTGCCTTGCCCAATAGCATGCTGATTCCCGTAATCCGAAAGTATCATGAATTTGTCAAAGCAGTGACAAAAGTATTTTAAAATCCCCTAAAAGCAAATTTAACGTTTCAAGAAGCAATAGCATCATATACCCCAGAAAACAAAAGAAAATGACTTCTTTGCGATACAAGATTTTGCAAAATTTTTACAAAATTTTGCGAGAATCATGAAAGCATATTAACTTTTGTTGAACTACATGCATTAGTTCAGAAAATATTTCGAAAATACATGGAAGATTTCTTCAGCAGCAAGAACCTTTTTGGCTGTTGGGAGAAGAATGATTTTCTCATAAGCCTGTCTGTTTGTGAGAAGGTTTTCAGTCTCAAAGTCATAGTGAGTTCTTCAAGAAAAATTTCATGACAGGATATCTGCTGTAACTTATATTAAAGATGTCCTAAAAGTTTTACATAAATATAGAGAAAAATGCAGTAGAATTCTTTTGTAAGATATTTTATTGCGCATCAAAACTTCGGGAAGACATCTTCCAAACTGAGATAAAGATCCTAAGACTAGCATTTAGACAGACAATACGTAAAAACTCTCAAATTACATGAAGACTTCTGAAGAGTATTACAATTTCACGGTCTTTATTTCCTGTGTGGAAAGTCTTATTCAAAATTTAATTGATCGATTCATTTCGAATGAAGACATTCTAAGAGATTTCCTATTACTTCTTCCAGGATTTGTTTCACTAGAAAAAGTAAGCAAATTAAAGAATCTGTCGCAATATTTTCGGGATAAAGTGTCAATGTAGCAAGTGAAAGCTGATTATGAATTAGGGTGCAAACGAATTATCGACACCAACACAGAGGTTCTAAAAGTTTTAGTACTGTAATGTGACGTATTACAGTAATATGAAACACGTGCTGACACTCTTGGTTGAAAGCTCTGTAACAACAGTCAGTGCTGAAAGATCTTTTTCAATTATGAAAATAATTAAATCTTTGCCTCGAAGTGTTATGGCCGATGAAAGACTGGGCAGCTTTTCAATGACTTCTATTTATTGGGACATTACAGTAGATCTTGATAAGTTAATGAGTATCATGGCTAAGAAGAAACTACGATGATTGTTTCTGTTGCACTAATAAATTTAACGTACCAAGAGTATTGTATTTATAATTATTATAATCAGAGAATGTGAAATATAAATATAATTTTTATGATTACATATGACTGTAGCGATTAATTTTTCTTTGGAAAAAATAATGCGTTTAATTAATTTCATTTATGGATCAATAGTTTCAAGACCTCGCTACAGTGTCTGTACTTCTAGCCACTGTAACTTCGCAGTGGCGATGCCACGCTAATATTAATCCTGTGTATTAAATCAATTGATGTTATATTTGTTTGCATTTCAATATTTTTTAATGTTTTTCTCATAGAATACTCGAGGCTCACCTCAATAATTATTATTTTATGCTTTTTAGATGTCGCGGAAGATGTTTCCAAAAAACTTTCCGGTTTCCGAACCGGTTTGGAAACTACAAGTGCTATTGAGTGTCAAAAATTGCAACAGAAACTGAAAAAATTAAATACGAAACAATATTTGGCATCATTATGAAGTATCCTATGCAGGAGTGCATTTCAGGTTTAGTCTTGGTTATTTTAAAAATTTTTGCTCTAAATTATACAAATTACTTTTGTAAAATCAAAAAATTTTCCAGGTTGAGCCCCTCCCGAAAGAAAATCCTGGCTACGGGCCTGACCTGTAGAGCCACGCGACAACAAACGCGATCGTCATGCCGCATCTCCTTCGCTTTTGTCCCCGTTCTTTAGCTTGTAAGCGATCGTCCACTTTCACTGGAGAATGGAGTGTAGGGCGTGTGACCCCAATCCATTTACTTGTTCGGGAACTCATCTGGAAAAATAGATCAAGGCTTTCGTTTCTGCTGTATATTACTCGAATTTACATAACATGTCATTGGCACTACATGAATTCCGGAACAAGCACATCTTCTGGAACGATGTAGGAGATAAGCTTCAGTATGCCGATACTGTTCCCTTACGAACTATCAGCGTGGACATTTTAAAATGCAGTGTAATAAGAATCTTAGAGACATCCTGATTTTTTTTCATTTTTTTACGATTTCATTCATAAAAGCGACTGATTTGAATAAACGGGTTGTTTATGTAAAGCACGTAATTATCTATAGATATCTAGTATTAAAGATTCAAACAGATAGATTCTACCGGAGTCTTTGTTCTAATCACGTTTTGCTTTTTATGTTTTATCGTCTTTTTATGATCCGAATTGAACCGAAGTCGATCTGACGAAACATCTCCATATTTTTCCATTGTTGAGACTCCCCTCTCTTTTTGCTGATGACCATAGAATAGTTGAAAAAGAATGGGCACTTTTCCCCGGATAAAGTAAAAAATACTATAAATGCAACCTTAAAATATACCTATTAAATGCTCGATCCCTTTATACCCTAATGGGTCGATCTCTTAAACTTATTAAATTTAGCTTTAAAATTCTACCGATAGAATCCTCCATGATTGGGTCAACTATTTTTTCGGACAGTCTCAATCATTGAAAGAGAGATGGAATTGGGGGAGGAAGGGTGCTGAGCGATAGTGGTTCGAGCTTTGAAGACTAATATTGAAGGCACTGTTGTCGTCTAATGTATTAAACCAAATTATACAAAATTCTATTAAATCACCAAATGTTTTTCATCTTTTAAGGTCTGCCAAATTACATTCTTTCCTCATTGAAACTTGAGAAGATTACTGAAATTTCAAGGTACTTTTATGTTAGTTGGGCACAAATCTCGCCAATATATATATATTTTTCCCTCGCCATTATTAATTTTTCGCGTTTGTGTATGTTAGAAAGACGTGTTTTGGTTTATAGTATTATTTCTTATTATTTTCTACCTTTTGTTTCTTTATTTCTCACAAAAGGAGCGAAAGATGTATTATTTTAAATGTATGTAATATATGTGCTTTAAATTAACTTATATATTTTGAACGAAATGAGTGAAAGATTTGTGTTTAAAATGAAATTAATACAATAGGAATGACGACGATGAGAACAATATTTGGCAATTCATCCCCTTGCATTTGTCTAACATAACAGAAATAGTTTTAACTAGTATTAGTTCAAAACTACACTAAAGAAAAAGAAAAGAAAAAAAAACCTTGCTAAATTGACGAAAGAATGTCAATTTTAGTTCCAGTATAGAAAACTTTTTAATTTACAAACAATATCTATATATTTTTTTTAATTAAAACAGTTTTTCCGTAAAATATATATATATATATATATATATATATATATATATATATATATATATATATATATATATATATTCTGTAAAAATTATAAAATTCATAATTTTGTATACACACACACAAAAAAAAAGTTTTTTTGTAAAAAAAAAAATTACAGTTTTTCTTGCAAAAACTACCTTTTTTTCTTGTAGTGTAGAAAGTAATTCTGATTGAACAACATAAAAATTCTTTACAAACTTCTGATTTCCAAAAATAAAATCTTTTGCATCCGATTTATTTAAATTACCTTTATTGTTTAGGATCAAATTCTAATCTACAATTGTGATTCATTTATGTGGCAATTTTTGTAACTTAACCACTCACGCACACAAATTATTTGGGAAAGTTTTGTATGAGGAAAAAAAAGGACATCTGCGAACAACCCCAATTCGGGTCATACGGCAGATCTCTGGAGGCTAAAGAGAAAGTGGACACGAGTCGAAATTGGAACACATGGTTCTGCTACTCGCGTGAAGTTGATGCGCGTGATGTCCATCTCGTGATGCTACTCATATTACTAGTCTTTGACTTTCTTGCCGTCTTCTTTTTTTACCTGTTTTTTTTTTCCCCTAACTTGTTTTTTTTTTTTTTGTAAACTTGAAATACTTTTGGTCGTTTTGCCATGTGAAAATGTACTACTATGAGATTCTGACTCGCAATTAATTAGATATGGTCAAGGAAAAAATTAATTTTAGCGAGCTCACATGCCTATTATACAAATCTGGAATAGCTGAATAAAACAAAATTTTGGGCCGAGAAAGCTTGTTTGAGCTGCAGCCTAAGACGGAATTCATGACATCAGGTCACATGATCTCTATTTATCCCCCATACGACCGAGAAAGCTGTCCTGGGGTAGGAAAAACAAACTAGAACTTGCTAGATCAATCACGTGAAATCTGTGATGATCATTAGGAGATCAAGTGATCTGGTCCCATGAATTCTGTCCTTAGACGAGAGGAATAAGTAAGAGCTTTCTCGGCCGGTACTGACGTCGGCCGTGTTTTGAATGGCACTACAATTTTATTTCTGTCATTCACTAAAATCAGTTGCTTCATTGCATACATATAATAATTCTTTTAAAAGATGTTAGTATTATAAAGCTAATTAAAATTAATTGCGATATTGTACCATAGCATTTCATTTAAAACAGTGTACTCATTTTGAGAAAATAATGCTGTGAATGTAACAGTAAAACTTTAACCTTTACACAGAGGAAATGTGACAGCATTTGTCCAAGAATACATGCTAAGCCAGATTGATGCTGTCCGAGCCCCCGTGTAAAGGTTAATATCAATTAGTAGAAATTGTTTATACATAAGTTACAATAATACAATTACACCGAGCCATTTTAGATCTTATCCCAATATAAAATTTTGCAGCACAGCATCACAACATAAAATTAAGCTTAAATTTTTATATTTTTCTTTTTTCTCATAATTTTCTTTTTCTTTTCTTTCTTTTCTTTCTTTTCTTTCTTTCTTTCTTTCTTTTTTTCTTTTTTTTTTCTTAAGGAGGAATCTTAGTAAATTTTATTTAAAAAAAGCGTGAAGTGATTCGTTTTATAAAGTTTGAATTTCTGCGTGATCTTAACTCCTTCTTCAGAAGATGAGTTTGAGTTAGTTTGAGTTTGAGTTTTTTGAAAGGGAGGAGAGACACTGATCTCACTGAATGAACTTCAGTCAGTCACAATAAATTTTCTCACAACGTAGCTGAAAAAAAAAAAAAAAAAAAAAAAAAACCTTTTTAAATAGATACCGAGCAATAAAAAATTATGCAGTCATCCACACTTTTCAATAAAACTTAAAAAACAAACTTCTGTCCTTTTTTTTAATCAATATCTTTATAAAAAAGAGTATTTCAGAAGCGCCCTGCTGGCGGAGCCTTCTTGAAATCTTCACCTAATTTCTGCGCCCTTTCATTTTGGGCCCCTCAAGTGCTTTCTGAAATCACTTGATTTTGGACTTAGACAGCACCACCCCTAACGGTCCTCAATGGAGCTCGCATTTTATCAAGGTCAAAGAGCTCCGGCTTTATTTCTCCCAGGGACCGGCGAGTTGAACGCTCTGGCGCGGGCGAGCGTCCAAGGTCGCTCGGTCGTTCCAATAGCCGGGGTGCTTCGAACCCCGAAGAAAATCGTCTGCCGGTGACCTTGGCGGGATGACACACTGATCGAAAGAAAAACGAGAGAACTGAGGCAGGTTGGGAAGATGGGAGGCCACGCCAAGTTCTTGGGGCTTCTTAGTTCGTAAGATGAAAGGATTACGCGGTTCGTAAGAGGGGCGAAGGTGAGGTTAGACTGGTGACTAAAGAGTCATCTAGGTTCTAAATTTATTTCTCATTTTTTATCGATTAGATATTATTTTTCTTATTTTGGTTCGTTACATATCTCGTACAGACCTAAGAATTAGGCAATACTGATAATGAATTTTATTGACAATTCGATAAAATATAATTTTCATAAGTTTTTTTTTTTTTTTTTTTTTTTTTTTAATGCGAAGATGAGAGGCCACGTCAACTTCTTGGGGCTTAGTTCATGAGAAGAAAGGATTGCGTTTGGTTGATAAGAGAGGCGAAGCTGATGTTAGATTGGTGACTAAAGAGTAATTTAGATGTTTAATTTATTTCAAATTTTTTATCGTTTAGATATTACTTTTCTTATTTTGATTCTTTACATACGTAAAGTATAGACCTAAGATATAGGCAAATTTTCCTGGTAATTCGATAAAAAATATATTTTTTTAATTTATTTATTTAATTATTTTTAAATTTGAAGATAGTAGGCCATGCCAACTTCTTGGGCTTAGTTCGTAAGATGAAAAGATTACGTGTTCGTAAAAGAAGGGCGAAGGTGAGGTTAGACTGGTGAGTAAGAGTCATCTAGGTTCTAAATTTATTTCTCATTTTTTATCATTCAGATAATGCTTTTCTTATTTTGATTCCTTTCATAAGTCATATAGATCTAAGAATTAGGCAATACTGATAATGAATTTTCCTGTTAATTCAATAAAATATAATATTCAAAAGATTTTTTTTTATATAAAAAGAAACCCAACTTCTTGGGGGTTAGTTCATGTTCGTTCTTTACATGTCAGAAGTCGGTTGATTCTATTTGTGACGGCCAATTATCAGCATAAGGGTATATGCCCTAAAAGTGGGGTGTCTCTGTGTGGGTCTTTCTAAGGGAACCTAATCCGTATTTACGCAAAAAATCCAAGGTTCGATGAAAGCCAACGAAAATTCGGAACGATTAGGCTTAATTTGAAATGTTGAAGTGGAAAAATTAACTTTGTTTAGCTTACATGCCGATTATACAAATCTGGAAGAGCTGAGTAAAACGAAACTGATTTAGAGCCAAGAAATCTTGTCTGTTTGGGATTGGATTCGAACCCAGCACCTGCCGTTTACCAGTTTCGAGAGCAGAACCTCTCAGCCACTAGTTGGGATTACATGTCAGAAGCATTAGACAATATTAATAATGAATTTTCCTAACAATTCGAAAAAAATAATTGATAATATATATATATATATATATATATATATATATATATATATATATATATTTTTTTTTTTTTTTTTTTTTTACATTAGCATTGATTTTTTAAAGAATGTGTGCCATACTCTATATTTAGACTCAGTTTTCCTAAATTCAATTTTGCGCTTTTGCATACATCACGAAGGCCTACGGAAACACATGCTGTAGGGGTGTCCAAACTGTGGCTCAGTGTTAAAACTGTCAATTAAACTACTTGAATATATATATATATAAAGTGGTAGTAACTAAGCAATCTGAATAACAATAATAAATATAAAGTACTCCAATTTGCGATACTCTTGCGAATCGTATGCCGCAGGACTACCAATATTTCGGAATAGCGATAAAACGCAAAAAATATTAGAAACTTGTAATACCGTATGAAATCCTGTGTTAATAGTTATTTAACAAGTGTCTTCGAAAAGTCTTCTTTAACCTATTATCATATAATAATTAATTGAATAGTTCACAAAATAATAAGTAAATTCGTTAGATTTCAGATAATGAGATAATCTTCAAACTTCAGTAAGTCTAATTGGATAGCTGCAATTAATGTTATTAAAGTAAAATTAATTTTGTTCTCAAACTGGAAAATAATGCAAACCCGAAAGGGCTAAATATATATATATATATATATTTTTTCAAATTAATTTAAAAGATTTGTCAAAATTCAAGATAAAATCAATTACTTTCATAAAATCTTAATCTGTAAAATACTTTGATTTTCCCCACCAATATTTGAGAAAAAAAAAAAAAAAAAAAAAAAAAAACAGAGTAATTATTATCTAATTACAGCGAAAAAATGTATTTTTCAAATTATTTTAAAAGAGTTGTCGAAATTCTAGATAAAGTCATTTACTAAAATCCTAATCTGTAAAATATTTTAATTTTCTCCAGTCATATTGGGAAAAAAAAAAAAAAAAGATTGTATAATTATTATCTAATTACAGCGAAAAAAATAAAATGAAAAAGATATTTCTCAAAATAGCATGCAGATGAGTTTTAGCAGCTGATTAAAGCGATGAAATCTAATTTTTGTTTACTGAAACGGAATTTTGTCCGTTGATCTGATGTGAATGCCCGTTCGATGACAAACACAGGGTCTTTGACACAAAGATTTTTCTTGGAATAAACTCGAACACCATTATTTGGTCAGTGGCGTTGGTTGCTATGGTGACTATGTGGTCAGCTTTTGCTGTTAAAATGTAATTTTTCTCCCTTGAATATAACACGCTATTTTTACGTCATAGTAACAACAATTACTTTTGTAATTATTCCTCACGCATCTGCATATTTAGAAGGTTTATAAGACTTGATTAACATAATATGTAGCGTACAGCGGTGAATGGGGTATTATTGTAGGAATTTTTGGCCAACATCTCACATAGCATATTGAATATAGACATACAAACGCACAACGATGAATACGAAAGATTCCTTAACAGGCTTTTGAGATTGCACATACTCAAATTTTGTAACATGTTTGATTTAAAAATAGAATTGCAGATAATTATAAATTAATGAAAAATATATCAAAAAATAAACTCAAAGGTCTGGTATTACTGCAATTCTATAAATTAAAATTTACAACTCGAATTTTAAGTATATATCGAAAATTCAAAAAACCAAGATTATATACCTTGTGCTTATAATGTCTTATAAGATTATATTAAATTTTTAAAGTAAATAAATATGAAATATGTTTGTAAATTAACATAATTCTTATTTTTATGACTTAAAAAAGAAATATGTAAAAAAAAGGGGAAGAGGAGTAAAAGTGAACTATGAAAGTTGATGATGAAATCATGAAAACTTTCTTAAACTAAATTTGTATTTAATATGGAATGCATTTTTAATTTTACAGATATACGAATTGCAGCAATTTGTTTAAAAAAACAGTATTTTGCTACTTTTGTATTCCTCCCCCCCCCCCCCTCGATATATGAATGGAACAAGTGGTTATATAAGGCAGTTATTTTTACATTTAGTATCCTTGGCAAACGACTTTATTAATAAATAGATAAAAAATTCTTTGTTCGGTCGATCGAATTCAATTACACAGCAATGCAGAAACAATGGCGACATCCATAAAACTTCTCATATATTTCAAGAAAATTTTTGAAGTTAAAAATAAACATTTGCAAAAATTTTGAAGTTTTGTAGTATTTTTTTAAAAACAATATTTTGTTGCTGATAAATTATATGCTCGAATTTATAGACACCAATACTATGCTTAAATTTAAGTGTGTGCGTGTGGGGGGGGGATACTTTAGTATTTATCTTTTCTTATTTTACTCCTTCATATATGAATTTTAATTTATAAACACAAATATGCTGAAATTAAAGAATGTGTGTGTGATAGGGGCGGGGAGTTACTTTGGTATTTCTCTTCTCCTCCCCCCCCCCCCCCCATCTGCTATATGAATGGAACAGGTGGTTATATAAGGCAGCTATTTTTATATTTTCTATCCTTGACAAAAGACATTATTAACAAATAGATAAAAAATTCTTCGTTCAACCGATCGAATTCCATTACACAGCACTGCAGAAACAATGGCGACATCCATAAAACTTCTCATATATTTCAATGTCATCAGATGTGACACGTTGACGCAATGGAATTACCTCTCCACGAGCGCAGAGGCAAAAATTGGACGACTTATTTTCCCGCATTTTCTTATACATTGTCCTTGCTCGTGAAAGGGTTAACGGTTACAAATTGACTCTGGCCTTGAACAAATTGCAGCAAGTGCTTTTCAAGGCTATGGGCGCCAAACAACTAAACTCTAACTCAATATAACTTTCTCTTTGAGTCCAAATGAATGAATCACGCCTGCCGGCCATGATTATGCGGTGTGTTATTTCAACTCTTTTAAGCATTTTTTTATTTATATATTGAAGTAGGCAGAGGAAAAAAAAATATTAAGGTCAGACTAGAGAGAGATTTATAAATCAATGAATAGTTCTTTATATAAGTTGGGAGAAATTCTGTTTTGGGATTGGATTATGTAATAAAGCATTTATAATTCCTTGTTTTGTGAGAATTTTTAATTAAAGCGAAATTGTGTAATCTTATGTAATAGGCAATAGCGCCGACAGAACAAAACTCAGGGAGGGGCAAGATTTTGGAACAAATAGCCCTTTGACAAGGCAGTGTTTCCAAAATGTAGAGTAAAAACACGAAATAAACTAAGCTAAGAATTAATTATTGTCAGAAAATGCTGTTCAGGATTTTTAATTTCAAATTCCGTAATTTGTAAACATCACTTATCTTTTCCGTCGTTAAAGATATTTTCTAAACACATGAACCTAAAAATAAAACTCTAAAAATCCTCTTCGGGGGTTTCAAGAGCAGGAATGAAAAATTCTTTTTTCTTTTTTTTCTCTCATTGTTTAGGTATTTTAATTTTACTCTAAAGTATATACATTTACTCACCAAAGAAATTTAGTTAAATAAATTTGAAAATATAGGAAGAGGCAGTCGTGTGTGTCCCCCCCCCCCCTCCCCCCGAAACAACCAACATTAGCCACACCTGGCAGTAATGAATTCAGGTATTTTTTTCTGGGAAGACTTTTTATGGCCCCAGAGAAAATCGCACTTTTTGAACATTGAAAGCATTAAATTTCAAATCCTCCGGGGGGGGGAGGAATCACTGATCCTTGGGAATGTACCCCCCCCCCCCGGGCCACCACTTGAATTCAACACTGACTTCTGCATTCGAGGAAACTTATGCTTATAGATGACACGTATATGAATCACTTCTTAGTTGAAGTAGAATATTTTGTGAATTTTATGGATACGGAACGAAATAAGGGGGAAAAATTGCCTTGTAAAATTTTAATACGACACCTACCTCAAACGTCCATTTTTTCTTAAGGGTGTATTCGAAAAAACGCTTTTCCACCTTCAACAACTCGAAATTTTCCGATACAATTTCAGGCACATTTATTTTTAAAAGTAGAAACATGAAACTTGCTGAGGGGATTCTTGAAGGGACGTATGAGGTGTCATGTGATGTCTTTTTAAGCTCAATTCATTAGAATTTGAGTTATAAACAATTACCTTATCAGTATGAACCCTTTTTTTCGTTCCCAGATATCCCGCTTGGGAAAAATCGTTCGAAATGCTGTTTTTGATTGCTTTTCTGGCAATATTTTCTGTATTTATCAAAGAATCGACAATCACGGCACCTTGCGCACTTTCCAAATAAGAGATTTTGAAAGTTTGGTGTATTGAGAGCAAAAATGAATTCAGAAATAAATCGGAAAATAAGTAGTTTGAATCGAAATATACCCTTCAGGAATTGATTCAAATAAGCGACTGATGCTATTGCAAGAAAAAAAAATAACCCAATCATTTAATCAATATAACTGTTAATGTGTTAGTTGATTTTTCTGATGTGAATAATTTACTTGAAGAGTAATTTTCTGTTTTGGGGCATAGTCCACATTGAATATCTACACATTGTATGTATGTTTTTATTGAAAATGATCATTTGTTGAAAGCTTTTTGTAAATTTACCGTTTGACATATTATTTATATCCTTATATATTTTAATTTGTTCCAGTTTTGGAGTGTATTGAGTCTGAAACATTTATATGAGGGAAAAGTTTACTTACTAAATATTATAAGGAATGGTCCTTTATATAAATTTAGAATAAATGACTATGTGTACTATTTTAAATCTCAGAAAATTTCCAATTTTTATTTATACATTTGAAAGTAATCTTTATATCTGCATCACTTATCATTTAAATTAATCAAGTTTTCACGATTTTATAAAGTTGCTGATTTCAACACAAGGCAAATGCGACATTATGATTGCCTAAATGGCTGATTAAAAACGATTAACAAAAGTGACATCTGCTGCATTATACAGTAAAACCTCTAAATAACGGACACCTCGTGAACTCAATTATTGTCTGCTATTCGGAGGTGTCCGCTATTGGGAAAACATCAGAGATTCAAAAACCGCTAAGAAATGCTTAATGTTTCATTAATTTAATTTTATATGTCCTAAAACCTCTATTATATAATTAATCAGAAATTAAAATCATTTTTTAAACAATAAAATTGAAATAAAATTGTGCACACTTTTATCTACTGTTTATTATATTATTCTGAAAAAAATCTGTTGCAAAAGATAATTTTTGCTTGCGATTACATGTAATTTGTTTTTCTGTGTGATATTATTGGACATTGTAGAATTCCGGGCGAGGAGGGAGGGATTGCACTTTTTGATCTTTAAAAGCATAAAATCTCAAAATGTTCTTGAATGACATTTCAAAAATCTAGGAGATTATTTCTGCCCTGAATTTAGCACTGAACGTTGGGGAATGGGGGGATGGGGGAATTTTCCCCAGGTCTTTACCTACATTTAACTGTGATCACAAAATTTGTGGCACATTCTCCTGATAAATTCAGAGGCTTTTTTACGTTTTTAATTTTTTTTCCTGTTTAAAAAATGCTTTTTCATTCTTTATCGCCGGATAAAGTGTCCGCTATTTGGAATATCCGTTATTCAGAGATTAAAAATACAAAAATTTAAGTTTTGGGAGGGGGGATTGGAAAACTGTCCGTTAAATAGAGGTGTCCGCTATTCGGGAGTGTCCGTTATGGAGGTTTTATTGTATTACATTACGAAAGTATTAATTATGTGCTCCCTTAAAACTCGAAGGAAATTTTTAAATGGCACAAAATAATTAATAAAATTATGAAACACTATTATCCTTTACTTATAGAATCGTGCAGAAAAAATATGGATCAATGTTATCCCCATATTATCCCTTACTTTAGAAATCATGCAGAAATGTTCTTGAACACCCATTAGTTGCTCATTTCTTCCCCTACTGCTCTCATTCTCTATCTCTTCTATTTCTTAGCACTCTCACTCGTCGTACGTCTAGAGCTGCAAAAAACCAACAGTTTTTGAGGGACGGGAATAAACCCGAGAATTTTGGGGAAAAAACCCGGAATTTTGGGGAATATTGGAAATTTTGAAGAAGTTTTGAAAGTAAACAAAACCAGTCATTTTTCAACTTGAAATTTTCATTTTAAGACATCATTGCTCATTGTTCTGAGAAATTTAAATGGATTTTTTATTAATTAAGAAGACTTATTATTTTAACACTTTGCAACTTTTAAAATTCCTAAAATTCAACAGCTTTACAACAATGGTGACTGAATTAATGAAGATTTCAATTATTCTCTTAAAAATTAAAATTGTTTATATTCTGTTACTTGGCATATCCAACGTATATTCTTTATTTAATTTTTCTGTTTACGTTGAATCTAAAAACAAGGGAGATGTTTACATTTATAAATAAATCTGTCCTTTCCCTTTCTAACTCGTTAATATTTTAATCTATTTAGTTTTCTCTTAAACTCTACTGATTTTGTTTACGTTTCTTATTGTAAATATTTTTATGCACTCAATCAGTAAGTTTCATAATACACAAATAGTTGTAATGACAGATTTATTATATTTGATGCCTTGTCTTTTTTCAATATAAAATTGGACGGAATCAGAGAAAAGCAGAGAAAACATGCTCTGATGTTGATTATCTTCGCTTGGCTCGCTGAGAAGAAGAGTTGAGTTGTTCTTGCAATTACAGTTAAGAATAAAACAATTGAAATCATTACAAAAATATTAAATAATAAATTAAATATTTCATGTTTAAAACGTTCTAAAAACTCCCGGAAATTTTCAAAATTTCCTTCCCAAAAAACCCGGTTTATTCCCGGGAATAAACCCGGTTTTTTCCAGCCTTTGCAACTCTACGTACGTCCCTTTAGCTGGAAGAAGGAAGATTAATTATTTTGAAACGTGTTGCGCTTTGTATATTTTGCACTAGTAGTTTAAAGGTTTGGTTTTCTATGGATATCACATATTATTATTATTATTATTAATGAATAATAATAATAATTATAATAATAATAATAGTTAGTATTATTAATTTTTTATTTCCTTTACAGTTACTATACTTACAAGTAAATGAAGCATTTTATTTAGTCAACAATTTAACGTATGGAGTATTTAAACTATTAATAAATACCTTATAACCTATCAATAAGTTACATTAATTTCATTTTTACAAAAAAAAAAGGGGGGGGGTAATAGATAGTGTAATGCAAAATTTTACCCAAATATTTCTTTCCCCAAGTTTCCCTGCAATTCTCCGCATAGAAAAATTAACAATATGAGGTTCCTCTGTTATTGCCTTCTAATAATAATAATAATAATTACTATTATTGCAATAACAAGTAATCTTATTATCATTACTATTACTAATATTCAAAAGAAAGCCATTTTATAGCCAATATTTAAATATATGATGTGAAGGGTACATTACTAAATAACTTAGAACATTTATAATAACCTACATTTACTCCGCCTTAATGCAGTAATGTTTATAAATACAGTCCTATTACAAAATGTCGGCCAGATATTACCATCCTCGCGTTCCTTCCCCAGATTTTTCTAAGCTCCTCTGTCCTTGGCCGCAGTAAAGGGTTAACGGTTTGAGGCTCCTCTGCCCTTGAACGGTTTCGTTGATCCTTGGCCAAGAGCTGCTAAACGTAATCAGTTCGCTCTCTGATAACAAAACCCAGCTTTCAAGGTTGCATCTTTTTTAGCGAGTTGGTAACACAGCCCTTTAGTTTGTTTTGGCATAAAGAAGCCCTCATTTATTTTGCGACACAGGTTTAAGACCGAGCGTTTGGCAACAGTAAATGCCTTATGTCATGTGGATGTAGTTCTCACTTTTTTGTAGGTGACCGTGAAATTTTTTTTTGTCATTTCGCCATTTTTTGTCGTCTGGAAATTAGATATGTCATATAAAGGTTAGGAAATCATAAGTGAATATCATACGTCAAAAAATACCACTTTATGAGATATAAAATATTTGATTTATTTAAAGACCAGGCGTTTGGCAACAGTAAATGCATATACATGTACAGCTAGTTCTGAATATCTAATTTTTTGTGATACTTTTAAAACAGACATTTTTTTTTCACCTAGAAATTATACATATGTTAACGAAAATCTCGAAATTTGCAACCGATTATCACTTTTTAATAATATTAAACGATATTGGAAATTTTATTCAATTAAAAAATTACAAATTAAAGAACAACACTTATTTAAAAAGTTTGGTAGCAATAAAATTTTGTGTCATGTTGAAATTAATACTTTTTGGCAAAAAATTCGCCATTTGGCAGGAAATTATAGATATGACATAAAGGTAGAAAATCTTGAGATTATCGTCTGGCAATAATAATAATAATTCATAGTCAATTTTTTTCATTTCATTAACTACAAAATATTCTATTTATCTAAAGACCAAACATTTAGCAACGATGAATTTCATTCCGTATTGTAGTTAGTTCTTGAGTTTTATTTATTGAGTTTTTTGCTTTTATTTTAAATTCTTATTTAATGTCTAAAATAAGGGTAGAAGTTGCCAGCAAATATCTATCCACGTGGTTGCTAGATTTGAACTTTCATTTATTTATTTACTTAAGGATTTTAAATTCTTATTTAATTACGAAATACAAACTAAAAACATTTCATTAATTTGAAGAGGGAGAGTTAACATAGTAAATCGCTATCCATGTGGTAACTAATTCTTGAGTTTTATTAATTTATTTGCTCATTTTAAAATCTTATTTAATTACTAAAATATAAACTGAAAAGTATTTCATTAATTTAAAGCGTGCGGATTAGCAATCAGTACTTATTAATGTGCTTTCCAGTTCTTCAGTTTTTTATTTTTTTTTTTTTTTATTATTATTATTCATTTGGTTATTTTAAATTCTTATTTAATTAATAAAATATAAACTAAAAAAATGTTTCAATAATTTGACAAGTGGAAGTTAGCAGCAAATTTCTACCCATGTGGCTATTAGTTTTAGAGATTTTAAACTTCCCTTTAATTACTAAAATATAGATTTGAAAATATTTTATTAACTTTTAAAAGTGAGATTTATCAATAAATACAAAATAAATATCAGTATTAATAAATGTAGTAGCCAAGCTAATCCTTGAATTTTATTTATTTATTTATTTTGGGATTTCAAATGCTTACTAATTACTAAAATATAAACTAAAAGTATATTTCATTAATTTGAAGATAATATTTAGCAGTAAATCTCTATTCATATGGTAAATCGTTCATTAGTTTTATTTATTCATTTGATAATTTTTATTTAATACACTAAAGAGCATTTCGTAACGATAAATGCCGAGCAATGTGGAAATTCTTGCTTTTAAAAATTTATTGTCATTAAATTTTAATTTGGTATTGAAGCATATTTTTAGAAAACTGACTTAGACTGATTTAAATGCAACCATGAAAATAAATACTAATTTATTCAATTATTTTTATTTAACTGCTTTATATTTTTATCCATTGGTCACTGAATAAAAATATTCATGTAAATCGGATTGAAGAGCATTGACAATTAAAATAAGGCCTCCCGAGTTTAATACCCGGTCTGTGCTCTTTTCATTTATGTTTGATTAATCTCAATTGGTACAACAATTTATAAATATTTACCCATCTTAACAGATCATAATATAATAAAAAAGAATGATGCCCAGTTAAACTGATGGCATAGAGCTAACAGGCTATGCAGACTAATTGTATATTACAGCCTTATATAATAATGCCCTTCGAAAAAAAATAAGGAAAGAAGTACCCCCCCCCCCCATTTTCTTTTTTTATACTTATCATTAAAGCCCTAAAACTAATCAGGGATACGCATTATCATATAATAAACCTGTATCCAAAATTCGAAGCAAATCAAATAAGTCTGCATAAAAATCCATTTATGTAATTTAAAAAACGTTTTCCCCCGTTCCCTCCTTTATAATTAATCATTAAACCTCCAAAACTGTACAGAAATTCAACTTATCAGAAAAAACCTACATCCAAAATTTAAAGCAAATCGGATAACTCTGCACAAAACTCTGTTTAGCTAACTTAAGGGGGAGGTAATCGCCCGTAACAAAGAATACCACAACAAATGAGCGAAGCTTCTTATTACTATGAACCTGTATAGAAAAATTGAAACAAATCTGTTAATTCTGCATGAAAAACCATTTACACGAAATTTGAGGGGTAGTTTCCCCTATCCTCCCTTTATACATATCCAGTGAATTCCAAAAACAAATCAGGTACTCGTACGAACGGCCATTTCAGGATAAACCTTTATACAAAATTTGAAGCAAATCGGTAAATTTTGCGTGAAAAACCTAAATTAAGACGGGGGAATTACCCCCCTATTCCCCCTTTTTAAACTTATCCAATGAACACCCAATACTAATCATGGAGGCACCTCATTAGAATGATCCCACATCTAAGATTTGAACGAAACCTACTAATTCTACATGGAAAGACCCATTTATCTAAGTTAGGGGGAGGGACAACAGCCCCCGTTCCCCTTCTTATACTTATCGAATGAACTCTCAAAACTAATCAGGGAAGCGTCTTACCATAATAAGCCTAAGTCCAAAAATTCATGTAAATCGGATATTTTTTACATGAGTTATCGCGTTACGTACGTATTACGAACGTACGCACGTGCATACTACATACAGAACGGGCCGGCACATAAGCTCTCAGGCTTTGATAGCCTGTGAGCTAAAAAAAAGAACACTTCCGATTTCAAGGCACATAATGAAAGAAGATATTAATTTAAATTCAAACTGGAAACTTACGAACACACTTTATAATTCATTTTTGTTCGCAAAAATATCAAATTGGCGGCTGCTTTTATTAAGAAACTATGTAATCGAAAATAATAATAATAATAATAATAATAATAATAATAATAATTCCACATTTTAAGTAAAAATAGAATATTTTTCCGAAAATACTGCCAAAGACCAAATTTTTTAACATAAAAGTGTAAGAAAGAGAAAAAATTGTCATACAGAGAAAATAATCGCCTATAATTCATTTGTTAAATACAAAAAAAAAAAAAAAAAAAAAAAAAAAAAAAACTGTTTGTTTACAAATTATTTTAATATGCATGCAAAGAGTTAGAAAATGTCTCAGAAAATTTCGTCTTGTTGAGCGGGCAATTTTTATTTTATTTATTTATTTAATTTAATTTTATGTTATTTATTTATTTTGTTTTATTTTTTGAGAAGCGACTTGAATTAGAAATTAGCGTTAAACACACACGCACACAAAGTGTAATTTAAAAATAAAGATATTAAAAACTAAAATTCTATTGAAATAAATCATGTTGTTATTAAAAAAAAAAAAAAAAAAAAAAAAAAAAAAAAAAAATCCATTACAAATTACTTTAATAATCATGCCTGCAAAGAGTTAGAAAATGTGTCATCAAAAGTTTCACGTTGTTGAAAGAGCATTTTTATTTTATTTATTTATTTTATTCATTTACCTTACTTTATTTTATTTTCTTGAGAAAGGTCTTAAAGGAAAAATGTGCGTTACACGCGCACACACGCAAAAAAAAAGGGGGGGGGGGAGAAAAGAAAAGAAAAAGTAACATTTAAAGATAAAAGAATAAAAAACTGAAACACAGGGGGGAAAATCAAATTTGGAATGCACGAGAATTAAACAAAAATATTGTTCATCTGAATGATACAGATAAAATATATAAAAAATGATGTTGTTTATTTTTTGCCACTATAATTTAGTAATTTTATTTTCATTTCTCTTGTGATATTTGGAAATGCATTGTGTGTAAAATAAAAATCACCAACGAAAAGTACTTGAGAACAATAAAGTATTGGGAAAAAAAGAAATTTAAAATATTCCCCTTTTTTCGTCAGTAATAAAATAACAATTAAAATATTCTTTCTATTGTCCATAAATAAAAAAAAAGAAGAAGAAGAAAGAGTCAAATCACTTGAAAAAGAAACTTGAGAAGCGTCTAATTAAAAAGTAGAGTGTTTAAAGCATGTGGGATTTAAAATCGATTGTAAAAATAAAATATGATAAAAGAAGGTAGAATCTCTGCTGCTTTCTGATTCATAGATAAAATGTTTTACAAATAATAATGGTAACTTTGGTTTGAAGTAATTCGATTTGTTGGTTGTCTTCTTTTTTATAGTGACGGTTATGAATTTGTTTATTTATTTATTTATTTTTGTATATATTTTTAATAACTGCGAGATATTTTGCAGAAAACTAATATTTATAGCGCAAATTGGATATTGCGTACATTATGTTGCTTTGAAAACTGTCATTGATATATGTGTTACCTCAACCCCCACTTATTAAATTATTTTTTATAGTTTTACGTATATATGTACGTGTTATTATTATTATTATTATTATTATTATTATTATTATTATTATTATTATTATTATTACTTTGTAAATTAAATTGAAAATTTTTTGAGTTTGCAAAATTTTGGTTTTTCATCTATAAAAATCACTTCTATGTTTTATTTTGCGAATGTTTCTTATAAAATTTCTAAAAATTTATTCTACTCCTTACTGACTCATAAATAAATAATCCACAATCGATAATTTTTACAAGCGTATTTTATATTTTGATACATGTGCGACCCTTTTCTAACTAATTTTGTAGGTCTACATATTTGTTCTTTTTTTCCCTTATGTCGTGCAGATAAAATTTTCATAAGCATTAAAGATTTCTCTAGCTTTGCGAAAACTAGTTTCGCGAATTCACATTTAATTATTTTATTTATTTATTTGTTACAGTGCATTTGAAAAAATAAGCTTAAAGAGTTGTCTTTATACTAAAATTGTATTAAACTCTAAAAATTTCCAATACGTAAACACTTATTTTTTGTACCATATTTGACTTTTTTGGTAAATTTTACTTTAGGATATTGAACAAAAAATTGTTTGTTAAAATAGTTTAGGTAACTATGAAGATGATATAATGTTTGGAGTTTCTAATGTTAAATTCATTTGTACTTAGTTGTACATTCATTTGTACCTAGTTGTACATTCATTTGTCCGATTCACATTTTTCTTAAAATTTAATTCAAAAAATAATTTAAAAAAAATTATTTTTATTTTTGGAGATGCATTTTCTAAAAAAAATATTAATTGTAACCGATACTTTTTAAAAGTAGAAATAGACTTTTACTCCTTCATATTTTTCATATTAAAATGCTTTTGGTTATTGTTTGTGTTATGAAAATGCATATTAAATGTAAGAAAATCATTTCATTTTTTCAATTAAAAGTTGCTTTTCTTGTGTTATATAACACCGAAAGCCTATACACAAATCACCTGGTATTTATAATGGAAAATCGTTTAATAAATTAATTATTTTTTACCCTTTCCGCCAATCATTCAGTAATAATTTTAAGTATAACAGTAGTAAATGTCTAAGTCATATCTTTAATTTATGTCAAGGAAATTATTTTTTATTAATAATAAATAAATAAATAAATAAATAAATAAATAAATAAGATTAAAATATTGAATCAGCTTTTTCTCCAAAAGCCTATAGATAAACCGAGATTGTAAATTTCAATGTTTTAAGCATTAGAATATGTTTTATATTTGTTTTATGTGTTTACATTTTTTTCATAAATAATAGCATATATCATATACTATTAATTATTTTATATGTCATAAGAAACATTTTCCTAAAGAATGCTTTAATTTAAATTTACAAGTTAAACCGCAATATTTACTCTATTATTCATTTTTGAGACGATTCCTGTATATATTTGTTTTTTGCGTAGCGAAGCTTCTTGCAGTGAAACAACATCTACAGTATAAATTATAAAAGAAGGTTTTACTTTAAGATTTTTTTTCGCCTTTTATATTTTTGTCACGGATCTATTACATTAAGGTATGACTGCCGGATTGTATTTGATAACTACTCCTTTTATAATATAGAATGCTGTGCAGTAAAATTTAACACAGGTTTTACACATAGATATTGGCGTCATATGAAATCGTCTTTTAGAATTTTAAAACTTGGATGTTTCTGAGGTAACATAATAATAATAATAATAATAATAATAATTATTATTATTATTATTATTATTATTGCTGTTGTAACTGTAAGCGAAAAGCAAAATTTCTTTAAAAATGACTTTTGAGAAAATAATTTTGAACTTTAAAAATGATTTTTTTTTTTTTTTTTTTTTTTTTTTTTTTTTTTTTTTTTTTTTTTTTTAAGAAAAAGAAGAAAAATAAACAAATTAAGAAAATACTTGGATATCGTCTGCTATCCGGAATATCTTTATTTTCGTTTTGTTTGAATAAATCAATTTTAGTTCATACCTTTTTTTTTTCTTTTTTAATAATAATAATATACAGATTTTATTGTTATTGATACATATATTATACTTTCCGAATTTATTAAAAATGTAAATGAGTGAACTCTTATAGAACATGGAGTCTGAACTCGCCTGGATGATATTATGAGTTTGAGAAGTAAACAAACAACAGCTTCGCAAGAATAAAATTCTCGCCAAATTTTTATAAAACGATATATTAGTTTTAAAAGATTTTATAGATTACATACCTTTTGAAAATTCCAATATCTTGATAAGAATGTGCTTAAAAAATATTTGTACTACTAATTTACCATAAAAAATAATTTTGCTTGTCCATTTATGGATAATTTTGTTTCTGCTAGTTAAATAAATTAAAATGATCTTATTACATTCATATAACTGAATTTTCTTAAGGTATGTTTGGAGTGCTTCAGGGAGGGGGGGAGGGGCAGTTACGTTATCTCTAAAAAGATGCTAATATATTTATTTATTTATTATTATCTTTTAACTGCCTGAAGTTGCAATAGGTACAGCGCAAATTAGTGAACTCTCATTGGAAGATAAAGTTGCAGGATTTATGCATTATTCATTTGTGTATTCGGTTTATTTTGTATTACAAAACTTTAAAGGGTTTGAATAAAATTATATTTTTTCATCTGTAAAATTGAGGTTCATATCTTAATTATTAATTATATTGTTGTAATAGAATTAAAGATATTTTTACAAATTTTTTAATTTTAATTTATTACAGAAAATGCTTTTTTAACACGTTGAGTGCCACGTCAGTCACTGGTGACTGACAGTGTAAAATATAATTTAAAAAAAAAAAAAACCTTATATTGTTTTAAGTAATTATTGAAAATTTACTTAAAATTTACTTAACTTTTATTTTTTGTAAGATTATACTTTCTTAATAATTACTTAAAACAATGTAAGTTTTTTAAATTTTATATTATATTTTACACTGCCAGTCACCGGTGACTAACGCAGCCTAAACGGAAAGTTCAGTCTCAGTCACCGTGGCACTCAATGTGTTAAAAATTATTTTTACCTTTATTTATAGAATTAATTACATGGCATATAACTCTATTTCTCTCGTTTTCTCAATCGAAGAGGCAAGTTGCAAGAAAATAATATATTCAGTGCCAACGGCAAATGTAGAAATAGTTTCATTTTTTTTTCTTTTTTATTTATGTGTAGATTTTCTAAGTATCTGCTAATTTTTCTTAAATATTTGTTAACTTATCCAGTTTTATTTTATTTATTTGTTGTGTGTTGCTAAGTTGATGAAAGAATATCGTTAAAATATTCGGTATTGGTTCATAAAAAAGAATTTTTCTGTGTTATTGAAGATATTTATTGCTAACTGACACTTCTTAATCTTTTTTTTTTTTTTTTCGTTAATATTGTCTTAATTAATTCACAATTAATTCTGTAAAAAACGATCGATTATTTGATAGTGCATTGTTAATTCTAACCTCTTCTTATTTCTCTGCCTGTAAATATCAGTTTTTTGTCACATGAGATAGGTTACAGGGAAGATGTATATACAGTGCTGATAAGAGACGAGCGGGGGAAATGTTAAAGAGCTGTATTGGTGTCTAGACTGTGTATTAAACATCATTTTTATTATTAGTATTTTTTTAAGGAGAGGCTATTGTAATGGCCTTTCTTTCCTTTTTTCTCACCCCCCCCTTTTTTTTTTACTTATTACTATTTTCCCTCTTAATTGAAAAATATATCACTTTATTATATGTCTAAACAAGTTTTTAATTTTTTTATAAATTTATGTTATTATTATTATTTATTTTATTATATTATATTATTTTATTTATTTATTTATTCTTTTTTGCCTTAGTTTTCAAAAATTAGGACTTTATTATACATCTAAATATATACAAATTTAATACAATTATAAGTATTATTATTATTATTATCGTAGATAATAACCTTAGTAGAATGAAAATGAATTTCGAATATGATAATTAGGCATGAAATTAAACATTCTGCATGCGCTTCGATAATAACAATAAATTCTAAAAAATAAATAATAATTTTATCAGATAAATCAAAAATCCAATCCTAAAAGTAATTTAT
This sequence comes from Maratus speculifer, assembly GCA_964019185.1. NCBI lineage: Eukaryota > Metazoa > Arthropoda > Arachnida > Araneae > Salticidae > Maratus > Maratus speculifer. The sequence goes on from OZ025301.1 coordinate 117,889,927, forward strand.
AAACAGTTCAATCAATGAATATATAAAAAATAAATACATAATAATAATAATAATAGCGAAAATATAATATTTAAACGTTTTAAAATTAGAAAACATCCCTTTTTGTTTTTTGCATTACTAAAGACTTCTAAAATAAAGTTATTATTTTTTTTTCTTTAGAAAAATATATTTATATTAATAAAATAGAAAAATAATTATTATAATCAAATAAAAATTGTGTTTTTTATTTTTAAATTAAAAATAATTTTAATTTCTATCAATACTCTTATTATTTATTTTTCGTGGTTGCAAGTTCAAAGTTCATAAACATCTGAGAAGAGGTCATTCAACTCTGACTAACTACTCATTCTCTGAAACTATCCATTTTCTATCGAATAAAAATAAATACGCTTAAATCACCTCATACGTCGATATCTGAAATCGAAATAACAGTTACATCATTATTTCACACATTTGTTTACATCCTACACACATATAGTTAAGCGGTCAGGCATTTCCAATCTAAACACCCCGGTCCCTGACTGTCACAAAACAACGCAAATCATGAACCCTGAAAAAAATCGAGAGTGTTGTTGACTTTCGCCAAGCCCCATCGCCAAGCATACTCTGACACACTGCTGCTTCGGACTCGGTCATTGAACCTCCTTTCTCGTAGGAGGAGCCACTTTTACCCATCTTCCAATCAACGGAAGCTTCGCGCTTCCGAGCCGCTCTCTCATTGGTCCACCGGAAGCTTCTCACTAGCCGCACGGGAAGCTGAATCCTGTGTTTGAACTTGAGGCACTCAAGCTAGATTCTAGCCTGTACCGGTTTGTTCACCACACCTGGGCGAGCATAGGAATAGACTACCCCCGGCAGACGACTTTCGCTGTCAGTCGAGACCTTGAAACAGAGCTGTACGTTTGTTCCATGACACTTTCGGCTATGTTCTCTAATAGTGAATCTTCTCTATATTTACCATTGGATACTTTTATTGTGGACTACACCAGTGGAGTTATATTTTGATAGTGTTTCTGAATACCTTCATATTTTTATACAAAGACTTTTGGATTTTATTTTATATCATCGAAATGATTTTAACTGAGAAAGACTTGCAACTTCTTAGTTCTTTGCCTGCCCCAGTGCCTGAGGAAAAGAAAGAGATGGATTTGAAAATAGGTGAATATTGAGCTTATTTTATTCTTAGAAGTGGATGTATGTACCAGCAACAATGTCAAATCCCAAACATGTCATTTTCCAAACAGTGTGTGCCTCTGATCCATGAAAGTTAAAATTCTTCCAAAAATTTAAGTCTTTAGAAAATTAACAAAGTATCGAACTTAAATTTGTGTTTCAGAGCCTTTAATAAACAAAATTTACTAACTTGAATTTTTAAAAAAGTTATGTTACCTATAACATGAAAAAAAAAAAAAATCTAAGTCCCAAAAACATCTTTTTATTTTGAAAAATTTAGAATTTTTTTCCTAAGTTTTCAGAGACAATTTTTTGAGACACAAAATTTAAACCTATATTTATCAAACTAATAAAAAAAAGTAAATTGTTTCTAAAAAACTGTTTAAAATTGACTTTACTTGAAACTGGCTGTTTGAAATGATGTTTTATTGAAATATCTTTTATTTTCCATCCAATGTATTTTATAATAATTTTTAATCCCAATAGTTTAATATTAAATGCCAAAAATCTGTATATATCATTCATACTAATGATGCCTCAAAGTAAAGTATTGGTGCCTCGAAATTGTTTTATTGATAATCGAGATAATTTTTAATATATCTTAATGTATCTGTCTCAAAATATTACCCATGTAAATATCTAAATATTTCCCCCAAAGCTTTTAAAGGAAAGACATTGCATAATAGTTTCGATATTCTTTAAATGCCTCTTCTCCTTGTTTGACAACGGGCGTCGCCATTGCTAGGCGCAGAGCATGCTGGGAGTTCAGCGTGCTCTCCAAGGTCAATAACCGGATACGCAGTGTTTCCATGGAGACGCTGTTGTCAAGAGAACCAACATGGCGGCCTGCGATAAAAGATAGCATTTGACACAAACAGTTTTCTTATGCATGTTATGCCCCCTCTAGAATACAGATTTGACCTATAAAGGTTACTGACCTATTGATATTTTAAGGCCCTTGTTGTTTTTTTTATCGGAAAACTGTATGCTATTTTAACTGATAAAATATTTAGCACAAAAAACTGAAATAAATTCAGCAGGGCTTCGACCTGTTACTGTTACATCTCACGCTGATAAGATTCCATTTTCTGAGTGATAAAGTGTTTGCACAAGAAAAGGGTTACTTGATATAGATTTTTTTTTTTCTCTATATTTTATCAATGTGTGATATATGGCTAAAAATATAGTGTATGTCTGAGAAACAAAGTTGGATCATCCCTGATTTAAATTTTAAAGATATTCTTTGACATTTTGTAGAAAAAATACATTATACCAGTGATTGTTGTTTTAATAATAAACACAATTTATTTTATTCACTTCAAAAAATAATATTGTTATTATATTATTTTTTATTTTTAAGGAATTAAAAGTTTGTTCAATTTTATTCTCCAATGATTAAACAAGTTTTCGAAATTAAATATAAATGGTGATGGTATATTGAAGATCATTTGTTATGTCAAAACATGTAAAATTCAAGATAGTTTCAGAATTAAATCACTTCGATTTTAATACTACCTACTAAATAAAAATTTCATGATTTTGTGCTGTTGAAATCTTATCTCAAACGCATAAAAGATGATAATTTTTAATACTATAAATAAGCAATTTATAAATGCATTTGGAATTATCATATTTTTTAAAGCTTTTTTTCTGAACTTATTGAATCCAATTAAATTTACCACTAATTATGTCAAATATTATTAATATTAGTCGCAAGTAAAGTAAAGAATTTCTAACTAACAAAATTAAAATGTAATTATTAAAACACTTATATAACCTATACTCAGTGTTGTAAATAAAGTTTTTTCAATAGTTAATGCTATGTTTATTGATTTTAAAAAATAACGATTAGAAATATTATTTTACGTTAAAAAATATAACTACTTAATTTAAGTAGTATTTGTGGTTTTTTTATGATTATTTTTATCTTAGTAAATGCCTTCCAAAAATGAATGTTACAGACATAATATTTGCATAAAAATTTGGTTAAGTATATGGTTATAATAATATATGTGGTTTGGTGTATTTAGTAGTTTTCTAAAAATCATATGCCACATAAATATAACTAAATTTTATTCTTAACATAAATTTTAAATCTTTGACTTTTTTCCACACGTATTTTTTTTTTAAACAATCTCTCAATTTGAATAATAAGTCTTTTATTCTCAAACAACAGTTTAAAAAAAAAAAAATTAGATTATCTTAGAGTTATTTTGTTTAAACTCTTAATTTATTATTAATTATATTGTGAGTAAAAAAGGCTCAAAATACTTATATGCAAAAGTAAATTGTATATTTTTTTTAATTAAAAATTATAAACCGCTATTGTGTTATATTTCGAATACGTGCATTATTTAGGAGTAAGATATAACATTGTTTTTATTCATAAGGGAAATGTGATTAAAAGCATTGTTATATATACACAGAAAAGAAAAAAAATCTATCTTTTTTTAATCTTAAATATATTGAATATATTTTAGAAAGTCACAGATTATGTAAGGTATATTAAGAAATTTGAAACATAAAAAATAAATAAATAACTAAAAAATAAAACATTTTAAAACTAATGCATATGCTCATAGTAGGCCTAAAATGTAGTAATAGTCAATAAATTATTCTAACATAAGAGGCATAATCTCGAATAGTTTTATATTGTTCTCGAAAAAATTAACCACTAAACACAAATATGTGTCAATTTGTCACTATACTACAATTTATGTTCAAAGTTTCTTTATACCTTTTTCATACTAACCATAAATAAATTCCCCTTTGAAAATCCCTGAACGAAAAACAACCGAAACGCAAAATCAAATGAAACCAGTCGGGTTTTGCCCATCCTGACGTCATCGCTTGTAGGTCAAACACGTTTTGAAGGAAGAGCTAACAAAGAGAGTTCACCGAGTATTTCATAATTGCGGCATAACCAAGGACCTTCAGGAGTAGGCGTCTATAACCCGTTTATATGAACTTTCAGGGGGAAACGGGAGTATAGAGATTCAATTATTGGCGCCATCTTTTTTTTTAAAAAGCGTCTTTATTGTTTTCTTTCGCTACGACTGGACAAAGGAACTTTTTTTTTCTTTTGTCCTAAGGCACAAAATGCGTATGTATCTATTATTAAAAAGTTATCGCAACAAAATATTCATAGTTTCATGTTTTTTTTTTTTTTTTTTTTTCAAATAATTCAAAACAGATATAGTCTTTCATCTTCATCATCTTTTTTATAAAAATAATTCAAAAATGCATATAGTCTTTCATTTTCTTTTCTTTCTTTCTTTTTCTTATTTCTTTTCTTTCCCTTTTTTTTTTCAACTAATTTAATCTGAGTACGTTAAATATATAAAGTCTATTTAGAAATAGAAAATTTCAACCTAATGAAAGGTATGAGTAAAATTTAAAATGTTTTTTTTTTTTTTTTTTTTGACTTGACTTAAATAGATTTTAAGGGTCTTCATTAGAAATATTTTCAATATAAATTCACCCCGACCCCTAAGAAAAGTCCCCTCCTCGTACACACACACAAGAAAAAAAAAAAAAAAAAAAAAGATTAAAAAAAGCGAGTTTTTTTAATAGCCAATGCTCATTATCTATTCTCTCAAAATTGTTCTAAGTCCTTGTATTTTGATCTTTTTTATTACATATATATTGTATAGTTTATACACGATTTCAATAAAATATCTTTGTAATTATTATTTTTTGTGTTATTTCTATCAAATGTAATTTCACATTAGAAAAAATAAAATATATAATTACAGGGTTTCAACTAGTATTTCGGAGAAAATTTATATTAATTATAAAAATTTGGTCAGTGCGGATTTAATGAAAAAAATTAAAAGTAAAACTTTAGAGTTTGGATACTCAGAGTAAAAGTTACTTATAATGTACTAAAAATGCTTTAAAATAAATTTTTTCGACAAAGATTTTTTTTTTTTTTCTGTTCTTTATATAACTATTTTTGATTATATTTAATCTATTTTATATTACCATTCATGATTTACTCGAATTTTTTTTCTTCTCAATTTTGAATAGCTGTTTAAAACCTTATTTATTTTTTCACTCCCGAATGAACATTTTGTTTTCTTGCCCCCGGGGTAGTTTGGTTTCGAGATTACTTACTATGCATCAGTGGTTCGATTTTAAAACAGAACTAGATTTCTGTGTTAGTATTTCTTGTCATCATTATTGTTCTGTACCGGTTTAGTTCAAATTGCGTCCTAGAGTATGAATAAATTAGAAATTTAGGATAGATTGAATTTTGACAATTGAAATTTATTTTTAAAATGTGAATTTGTAAGCAGAGGTCGTTCACCTCTGTGAAAGGGTTGCCATACGCACCAGTTGATATGAGTTCATTGACCTCGGAAGTTTCTGGATATTGCTCGGAAAAGACAACATTACATAAAAACTATTATTTTAAATACAATAAAAAATACCAACAATTTAATTTTTTTTAAACTTAAATTAATTCGTTATTTATACATTGATTAAATCTATATAGACTATTAAAAAACCTTTTAGGTTCCTAGCAATTGTGTTTCTCTGATGTTGAATTCACACCAGAATTTTCGAAATTTTTTATTTTAAAATAAGGAAAAATGATTTTAGAACTTTTCCTTCTCCAAAGTTAATAAGTAGAATTTAATTAAAACTTTATGGGGCAAATCTTGTTTAAAACTAAGTAAGATATATATTTTACCACCCCTCAAGAAGTTAAGCTAGTCATATATTAAAGTCACGTGTTTTATTTCTGATACTAATGTATATATAAAATATATATATATATATATTCATGAGTTGTTATTAAATTTTTCATTTGTTTATATTTATATTAACATAAAGATATGGATATCATATATTTAAAATATATAAACTACAGCTAATTTTTATCTAAATTGCTTAGACTTATTTCTAATTTAATATATATAAATATTAATTTTTCTCAATTCATTTGTTTTTTTATTTAAACTTTTTTTTTCTTCACATTTTCTATTTAACTAAATGAACTAAATATTCTTATTTATTTTGAAATGGATTGTGAGAGCAATTCATATTGGGAAAAAAAAAAAAAAAAAAAAAAAAAAAAAAGCATATTTGTGTTAATAAGATACGTGAAATTTTTTGAATAAACGTTTAAAGAAATCGATTAGTATATAACCGTAAAACTGTTAGCTGTAATGTTTAGTTATATTTTATTTTATTCATGTATTGCTTTTTTCCTTACTTTAAAATACATGACCACGGGGGGTATGTCCAGGTTTTCTCCACAGGGTCCAGTTTTGCAAAAATTGTTAATGATAAATCAAATCGTAATTTTGTTAATCTGATAGTATACCGTTGTACTGTTTTAACGAACAAATGTGTATAAATGTTTTAAAATGAAATATGTATATTTTTTACATATACATATTCATTTTACAAATACTATAATTAGAAATTAGAAAAACCGTCAAACCTCGTTAATACAAACACAAGTATACGCGAATTACATTTAGCATGATCTGTTTCTGATTGTTCTGTCCAATTGTATGTGATTGTATTTAAGTTCGGATAACACGAACAAAAATGTTTCCTTTGAGTGTTCGCATTAACGAGGTTTGACCCTAAGAGGTTATTCGATAATTCAAGCTGCTTCTCTATAGTCCCCCCCCCCCCCCCAATATGGCCAAATTTGTAAGCAGGAATTTTTTTTTCTTTTTCTTTTCTTTTTTTCTTTTTCTTTTTTTTTTTTTTTTAAATAAGAACGAGTTTAAGTTCTTTTTGAGAGCAAGAATTTTGTAAAGGGTTTTGTTTTAAGATAAAATTTATGAAGGGTCCTTTAAAGAACTAGAGAGTCCTTGAAATTCTGAAAACTGCTACTCTTATGTCTTCCTAATTTATTTTATTTCATTTTTGACTTAAATATTTTAATTATGGGTACGCTAAAAAAAAAACGCCCCCCCCCCCAAAAAAAAAAACAAAACAAAACAAACAACAACAACACCAAAAAAAAAAAAAACAATAATGATAATAATAATTGTATATAAATAAATAGGTGAAATAAAATAAAAATGCTAGATTTTTTTTGTATAATTTATTTAAATCATATTTCAAATAGAATTTTCGGCTTCTTAATTCATACTTGATGTGCTAAATCTATTTATTTATGTTGGTTTACTCATAGTTGACGTAAATTTGGTTTTACTTATGGAACTTAATGCACTAAATATATTTATCTAAGTTCGTTAACCTCTTATCTAAGTTATCAAGTGATATATATAAAATCTCGTCACCATTAAGTTGTCTTTTTTTCTTTTTGTTTTTTATTTGATTAGGTGAAATTCCGCCAGCAATTACACTTGCGAATGTGCCAAGTATTTCTTTGTGAATAAGCTTTGGGGCATATTTATGCCTACTTTTGAAAGAAAAAAAAGGGTACAATACTGAATATAGCACGCGTTCCCCTCGTGCACGTTCTACTTGAGAGTGTAGTAATAATCGTCTGGTGCCAAACGATTTCGTGGCCCAGATTCCCTCTGCTCTCCCACTCGCTCTTTGTTATCTAAGCACACTTCCGATTTTGTGCGGGGTCGTTGAACTCAAAAAAATGTTTGTGTGCCTCAGTTTGTTCTCTGTGTTAGAAAGAGAAGAAGAGGGGAAAGCAGTGTTAATATTCCCCCCCCCACCCCATGTTATGCTATCATTCTTGTTCTACATTTTAAACTTCCTAGTTGGGGGAGGGTTGGATTATCTTTTTTTATACTTTTGTATAAGTGGGCCTAAAAAAATGTATGAAAAAGAACTTACCCTGATAAGTTTTTTTAGGCTTTATTTTCTTTTAAATGCTAGATTAAAAAAAAAGAATTATTATTGCTTTTTTTTCATGTGTATATTTTTCGTGCATTATTACTTATTTTTCTTTTTAAATTTTTCAATATCGATGAATTGGTATTAAATTAAATATTAAAAAATAGTGGTGATAATAGTAATAATAAAATGATATTGTAAATAGATATGAAACAAATATGAAAGAGAGTTTACTCTAATATTTTTTTAGGCTTTATTATTTTTTTAAATGTTAGATATAAAAATTATAAAATTTATTATTGTTTTTAAATAAATTTAATTTTTTTGCGTTTTTTCTTGTTAAATTTTTATATCAATGATTTGGTACAAAATAAATTAAATATAAAGAAATAATAGTAATAAGAAAATGGGCATTCTCGAATTCTTCTTTATTATACGACTCTAAATTGTGAATTTGGAAAATTCACTTAAACACAAACGGTGAATTTTGTGATAAAGTAGTTAAACTCATTGGCTTCAACTGTAACATTTTATGCTGTTCATTTTTAATATTGTTATTTTTAGTAGTTTTTCTTGTAAGAAAAAATAAAAAATAGGAGGGGCGTATTGATGAAATATGAGTGGTTTTAACAATGAAAAATGATATTTTCTGGCAACCTATTTCACTGTTTCATATATACAAGCAAATTTTTCAGTATTTATAAAATTTATTTAATATAAAGAAGCCATTTTTCTATTTTTTATGTACAAATAGAAGTTAAATGTACATAAAAAACTGTAATAATGTACATTTATTAGAAAGAGTATTACGACGTAAATAGATACATAAATATGCACAAAAATTCATTAGATTTGTTTTTAAAGCTGTTTCTAATGATTTGGCGACATCTCTCTTTCTGAAGCCTAAATTGCGCTTTGATAGCGGAAAAAAAGAACTTATATTTAAAGGAATCACTGATATTGTTTTAGAAAGCTGATTTGCAAAATCGTATCTGCCCCATATATTATGCCAATGTTAATCACTTTTGCAAATTGAGAATATTTAAAGAGCTGAGTTGATAAAGGTGATATGTGTCAAAATGAAAAGAAATTGGGATAATAGATAAATTGAAGATATTCCATGTTTCTCTACCATCTGTTAAATTATCTTTTGGAAAAAAAAAAAAAAAAATTCTAATGCTTACCGAGATTTTAATTGATAAAGAAAGCATTTGATAATAAACATTTGCAAATTTACAGTTTCATTTTTTCAAAAAGGTTGGTTGTGTTTATGACGGTCAGTTATCAACAAGAAGGATTTGGGCCTTAAGGGAGAGGGTGTCCTCCGGGGGTCTTTCTAAAATAACCTAACCCGTATTTACGCATGGAAATCCAAGGTTTGAAAAAAAAAACCCCGAAAACTCCGAACGATTAGGCCGACGGGCGCGATTGGGTTCGAACCTAACACCTCCCGTCTACCAGCTTCGAGAGCAGAAACTCTCCGCCACTGGTGGGGCCTTTTTTCAAGTTACGATGATTGCGTAACTTACTACTTTTATCTTCTGAGCTTTTCATTTATAATCTATTTAAAAATAAAAAAAAAGAAAACATTTATTGAAAATAAAAATCATAAAATTTTTTAACTGCAGAACAGCATAATACAGTCGAACCTCTATATAACGAAACTCCATACATCGAATTTCTCCATATAACGAATTTTTAGTAAGAACGGTCCCCTTTTCGCATGATTACATTAAAAACAGACTCTATATAGCGAAATATCTATCTCCATATAACGAATTTTTTCATAAATTGATCTTAATTTATTCAGTTTTAAAAAAGCTTCGAAATCATATGGAATCAATTTTCCATCACTTATTTTTGATTTATCGTTCAGTGGAGAGGTTTTTTTTTTTTTTTTTTTTTTTTTTTTTTTTTTTTTTTTTTTAATAAATATTACTTCTCTCCTTATTCTTTAAATCTAACAAGTTCATCCCACCTCCCACACACCTTTCAACATCCTTCTCAAAACACAGTCAATTGAATTGTTACACATATAAGAGAGGAATCAATGAGAGCACATAAGAGAGACCTTCAAATGGAGGAAAATATCAACTACAATTTTTCATTCCTTGCTAAAATTTGAGAATTTTTTTTTTTTTTTTTTTTGAGAGCGTAACAATTGTAATTTTAAAATCAAAACAACAAAAAATTACAGATTTCTTCCTCTGAAATTTATGTAAGTCTTCCTTATTTGATTTTCATTAAGCTTTCAAATAAATGTCTTTTCTCTTTTTTGAAACTGCTTAAATAAGTAAGAAATAAAACGTTAGGTTAATATATACTTTTAAACATTTCAAATTCTTAATTAAAAAGATCAAAAATAATATTTGTTCAAAATTTACACATTAAATACTATTTTTAACATCATTCTCTATACATCGAATTTCTCTATATAACGAATTTTTTACTGGAACGATGGATTTCGTTATATAGAGGCTCGACTGTATTTAGAAATATAGCGCTATAGAAATTCTCTTTTTATTTCAGAATTCGATGGGACCACGGTGCTTTGCCGCGTTTGTGGAGATAAAGCCAGTGGTTTTCACTACGGTGTTCATTCCTGTGAAGGATGCAAAGTAAGTACATTTACGAAATTTCGTCTTTTTCATGGTTAATAATTAAAAATGCACAAAAAGTACTTGAAGTTCTACTGAAAATAGAAAAGCATTTAAAAAAAATTAAGGGTGTATTCGAAAAAACGCTTTTCCACCTTCAGCAGCTCGAAATTTTCCGATACAATTTCAGGCACATTTTTAAAAGTAGAATCATGAAACTTGCTGAGGGGATTCTTGAAGGGACGTATGAGGTGCCGAGTAAAGTCTTTTTACTCTCAATTCATTAGAATTTGATTTATAAGCAATTAACTTCTGTGGAAGACCCTTTTTTTCGTTCCCTTATCTCCCACTTCGGAAAAATCGGTTCAAATTGTCGTTTTTGATTGCTTTTTTTTGCAATGTTTTGTACACTTATCAAAGAATTGACCTTTACGGCACCTTGTGCACTTTCTAAATAAGAGAATCTGCGAGTTTCATGTGTTTGAGAGCAAAAGTGAATTCAAAAATAAATCGGAAAACAAGCAGTTTGAATCGAAATTTTCCTTAAGATCTCATTTAAGAAGGCAAACTGCAGCATAAAATAATATTAATATATGCTGTTAATAATAATTTTTATACTCATTTACGAGCATGTGTAATTATCCGCTATGATCAGAAAGTTTCGACTAAAATTTTCATCAGTTCTAAAAACTTAAACATTAAAAAATTTTAAGATTTTATACAGAAAAGCAATTTTATATGATAAAATACAATATTAATTTTAAAAAAAGGTAATAACAATAATTTTGATTCTCATTTACAAACATGTGCAATTATCAACTTTTAAAATGTTTAAAAAGTTCCGATTAAAATTTTCAAAAGTTTTGAAATTTCAAACATTGAAAAAATTTAAGGCCTTATTTAAAAGAGCAATTTTAAAGTTCTGAAAATTCAAACACTGAAAAAATTTTAAGGTCTTATTTAAAAGAGCAATTTTGTAGTATAAAATGGTAATAATACTTTTAATATTCATTTATAAACATGTGTAATTATCAACTGTCAAAAATGTTCAAAAAGTTACGATTAAAATTTTTACAAGTTCTAAAAATGTAAACCTTCAAAAATTTTACGATCTCAAGTAAAAGGGCAGTTAAAATAGTATAAAATAATGTTAATCTATGTGCTAATAATAGTAATAATAATAAAATAATTGTAACTTGAATACTCATTTACAAACGCTTATATTTGTGAACTGTTGAAAATGTTCAAAAATTTCCAATTAAAATTCTCGCAAGTTCTAAAAATTTTAAGTCTAACTTTGAGCAAAAAAGGTAAGTAAATGTACGCTGAAAATATTAGAGAAAATATAATTGGAATTTTCTAAGCTTCCTACAAGTCATTTGAAATTAAAACTTATAATCGAAAACAAAAATTTGCTAAATTTCATGAAAGTTACTTAAATCTTAATATAAAATGTAAATCTGAAGAAATTAATTAATAAACGAACTAGAACGAAACTTTATAAATCCTTAAAGAAATTGCAAAAAAAAAAAAAAAAAAAAAAAAAAAATGCTCGAAAGAGGAAAAAACAAACGAAAAAACTTAGACCAAAATTTATCTTAAAACCATAAAAATGAAAAAAAGAAAGAAAAAAAAAAAAGAACAGCAAAATTCAAAACTAAATAAAATAACTCAAAGCATATCTTACAATTAAATAAAGCAGATAAAAGATATTTAAAATCAATTATCTATATAAAATATTCTGTCTATTTGATAATAAAAATATACAGCACTCAATAAATAAGTAAAAGAGATAAAATCGATTTTAACCAGTTATACTTAAAATCACGTTAAAAATAACTTTAAAAACATAATAGTAAAAAAAAAAAAGTTTAAAAATTGAGAGTTTTTTTGTTAAGTTCAAAATAAAACAAAAAAAATCGGTGGACGAGTTTTTCTCCCTCCCCACAGTCGCGTGTTCCTTCCCATGACAACTCGCTTGTTTGGCCTTGAAATCGCGAGGTGAATGACCGGCCCACTCGCGTTCCACGTTCAAATCCAGTCGCGCGAAGTTCGATGACCTAACTTGTTCTCTGGAATATTCGGAAATCCCCCCCTTCCCCCTTTTCCCTATTAGAATAGTAACATATAACATAAAGTATAGCTCAAAAGTTTATTTGTTTTTAAGTTTATTTTGTTAAGTTTTTATTTATTTATTTATTTATTTTGGTTTTGAGAAATAAACTTTCTAAATAAGAAACATACTAAACAAAGGGAAAATAGCAAATTTAGAGAATATAAAGATTGCTGATACATATATTTCGACAATAACAATTGCAATTTAAAACAATACAATACAATATACAATGCATTATACAATTCTAATTTAAATACATTTCTAAAAAAAAAAAAAAAAAAAAAAAAAAAAAAAGGAAAAAAAGTACATATATTTTTTTTTATTTTGAAAGATATATTGAAAATAAAAAAATTCCGAAAATAATCTAATTTATACAAACAAAGTTTTCTAATTTAAGAATATTTTTAAACAAATAAAACAATGAAGCGTAGAGGTATAATTTCTTTTTTTCTGTTTTACAAAAAATATTTTGCACAAAAAAGCCAAAATCCTTATTGTGAATTATAAAGAGGGGGAGAGAGAAAAAGTTCTTCTGATATTTAAATACTATCTAATTAATAAAATTTTATTATTTGTTAAACAGCTAATGATTTTGAAGAATATAAACAATTGCTATGCAAATCTTTCTAAATTGAAAATATTATTTCGAAAATTAAAAAAAAAGAACAACATGAAATAAAATAGAAATATTTTATTACTTTTCTTGTTAAAGCTTTTGTTTTATTTTATGAGATAGTACAATCAATAAATAATTCAAAAAGACTTAAAGAAAAAATAATTGCATTGAAAATGGAGCAAAGTTATTATTATTATTACATTTAGGGGGAAAAAAGGGAAAACTTTTTTATTTTTTATTTTTTTCTCCAACATTATTTTTTATTTAAAAACCAAAGTTAGAGAAATTTCTTTGAAGTTTGAAAAATGGCTATCTTTATTTATCAGCACATCGATATGCTTTTACATATTAATGACTCTTTCTCTATTATTGTTCGAAGCAGGTTAAGAAATCATTGTTTTTATTTTTGGGTATAAACTTCCTCGGCCGACCACTGGGTCACGTGTTTAGCACGGGCTTCATTCATTGGTTATTGCCCTGGCTGAGCCAAGAAAGTGATTGGTCGGTATTCAAGTTCAGGGTTACCCCTGATTCTAGAGTTCAATAACCGGTGGAATAGTTAGTGCTTCCTGCATTGCTTAGAGCTTTTGTTCTAGTGATAACGCGCTCCATAATATTTATTCTTTCGCTAATTTATTAATTAGAATTTGATTTTGTGGCCATATGACTGTGGATATCTGTAAAAAGGTATTTTAGTATTTTAATTTATTTAATTTTTAATCCAAATATGATTTCTACAAACCTATTTAGAATTAATGTCTTGATTTAGAAAAAATTTGCTCTATCACAATACATATCAACTTTCTTAAATTTCTAGTGTTAAAATAATAAGTATCACGATCACGAAAAATTATTGTTTATCGTTATTAACTAATACTTAAAAAATAATATTTATTATTTTTTCATCTATTAATGTATTTTAATTAAGATATCGTGACTTTCATTAAAGAGTCTTAATAAAATACATTTTCTATGTTAAAATAATTAAAATATAGTAAAATGTAATAATATTTTACTCTCCCAGAGAACAACCGAATAGAAAAAAAAAATTCCCATTTAAAAAATAACTTGCAAATAACTAATTAACTAGAACTAGAATTAACTTAGAAATAGTGTTAATTGTTTTTAACTTTATTAAATTTTGTTTGTTACTTAAATTATTAATTTTTGTGTTAATGCACGTCCAGATTTTAATGACCTTTTAATGTAATTTTTTAATTGATAATTTTTTTAATCGTTGTTTAAAAAGTATTTTTCTTACAAGTGACATGTATTTTGTTGTGAACAATAATCAGTTAAAAATAGATAAATAATAAAATAAATCAAAAGGAAATAATTAAAAAAATATAGATAAGCTGTCAAAATAAGACCAATTTTTGTTTATCCAAATTTAAATGAGATATATAAGTATAATAATCATATATATGTAATTAAATTATCCCACTTTATGTATGAAAATTGCTTTTAATACGGCTTTTATAATTCATTCTATATTTCAAGTTTAACTTTAAATGCCTACTAATAATAATTTTGATTAAAAAATATTTTGTATTGTATATAATAGTAATTAAAAAAAAAAAAAAAAAAAAAAAAAAAAAACTTTTTTTTTTTTAAATTTTGCAAATCAAACGTTTTTTCCCTTTATAATTTTCGCATTACAAAATTTTTAACAAGTGAAACCAAACTAATCTCCCTTGAAAAGTCTTCCGTTTTGTAACATAGATATAAATTGTCATAAGTATTTCCCATTAGTTCCTCGATCAAAATAGAAAACTATATATGTTCCTTGTCGAATCCCTTTCTTAACTACTAAAATGGGTAGACAATGTTAGTGAAACCCTCTTCCCCTTGGAAAGTCCTCCACCCAATAACATATCTATTAAAAAGTGTCTATTAACGTAGTGTCTTTTTCAGTTGAAAAAATAAAATAAATAAATGATGCGCTAATAAAATGAGTGGACAAAGGTCGGTTAGAACCCCTTCCTCTTAGAAAGTCCTCCACCCAGTAACATATCTATTAAAAAGTGTCTATAAACCTAGTGCCTTTATCAGTTGGAAAAAAAAATGTAAATGACTCTGTAGTGAAATGAGTGGCCAATATCAGTCAAAATCTCCCACCCCCTTTTTTTTCTTTTTTTAAAATCATCTATACAGTAACATGTTTATTAACAAGACCCTCCTACTGTCTTCTTTTCATTTAAAATAATAATAATAAAATATGCAAACAATATACTCTGTATCGAATTCCTTTGTAACCTATCGAAATGAGTGGACAATGAATTGTGTGAAAAGAAAAAAAAAAATGATAAACTTAATCCGTTACAAAATTTACTCAATTGAGTAACTCTCTGAAGGAAAAAACAAAACACAGAACTATAATCATGCGTTCCACCTACTAACCTCATGCTTTCGTCATCCAACAATCAACCAATGAGTGGCTTTACTTGTTTCCTGACGTAAGAGAGTTGAATGACCGCACGTGACCCAGGGCAACGGCCTGAAGCGCTTGCACTGATTTCATTCTACTCCCTTTTTTTCCCTAGTCCCCCCCTCTTTTTCGTATTCGGTTCTGAACTTGAATGTGGTTCACGTGATATCCCCCTACTTTCACTTTCACCGAAAGTGTGTCGCTCGTTGAAACTACTTTAGCATTACGCCATTCTTCGCCAAGGTGATTACTCGCCAGAACTGGATTGTGGTCATCTTAGAATTCAGCTTACCCTATTATGGTTAAACAGTATACCAATTAAAAAAAAATGAAGGAGATTCTCATTTAGTAATTACCGAAAACAAATCTTATACTTCAGCGTTTTTCTGCTTCTAATTAATGTTATTTCCACAGTGAATAGCTTTTATATTAAGTAATATTAAAAAAATTAAAACTTGTGAAATTTTAGTGATTATATATATATTTATTTTATACTTCAAAACTAACGTATCTTATGTAGATAATATTAACATATTATAAGATAAAGAAAAAACATCTATCTTGTTTCATTATTTCACAAAGATAGCAGTTTTAATTTTTTTTAAATATTATTTTAGAAGAAAAAATAATACAAACTTTAGTTTTATATATTTTTGTTCATTTTACAATAACTAATATGGATTTAAGAAATTTTAATGACCCATAACTTTTCTTTTTTTAAACTAAAAAATAGTGGACATGTAGGAAAGGGGGGGGGTGCTTTATGTAACTAATTACTATTTTGTACACATTAATTTTGCACAAGCGTTTTTCATATCTTAATTTAAATATGAAATTTTATCCACATATATGTTAAGGTGTTTTATTAAAAAAAAAAAAAAAAAAAATTGGAAGATGCGCTTAAGTTAAAATACTTAAATTTTAAATGTGAGCACGAAATTAATGTCTGTCACATTTACGTGAAAGTTTCAGGTCTTTTAATTTACATTCCAAAACAATAAATAAAAAAAAGAACAAAAGAATTTTTTTTATTAAAAAAGTATGGTTTTTGTATTTTTCGGAAACATTTTTCAATCGGTGTTTTAAGCAAATTTTCTATGTTGTTATGACTTCGTAAAACTTAGCTAATCAATCAGTCGTAATTAAAATGTTATTCCATTTGTATTGAAAAAATGAGTTGTTGTTTGATGTCTGAATTAAAATTAATGCATGTGAGGATCATAGTTTTGTAATTGTAGCATAACCAAAGCAATGTTTTTTTTGTAAGGGAATAAGATCGATCTAACTAATTAATCATAAACCTTACACCTAATTAATTAATCATTTTCTGTTTCATGTCAAGCTAATCATAAATGGAGAGAGAAAAAAAAAAAGTCCGCTCATATTTCTGATTGATATAACCCTTGGCTCCCAACTTGGCGGAAAACATTCCTACTGGCATGGAACCGCGCTCGGTCAACGAACTCTACTCGAAACCAGGCCAAGCCAACTCTTAGGCTAGGATTTACGTAACGCTTGTTTTTGGGTAGCCGTTTGGCCTGACCTAAATTATTCGGAGTTTATTGAGGACTGCTCGAATAACGAAAAAAAGAAAAAATAAAATAACGGGGAAGCATTTTTCGCTATTGCTAAAGTAGGAACAGTTGCTGCTGGGAGCTTGTGCTGTTTGTATCAAAACTACTACAGCTCTGTGTTTCAACTTTTGCTTCCGCATATATTGGTCACTAGATTTTTTTTCATCGAACGTTTTGACTTCAGTGTTTGTTTTAAAGATACTGTGGAATAACAACTAAACTCGAGTAAATGTGAAAAGTTCTACAACGAATTCAATTTGGATTAAAATCGTCTGCTTATCGTGTGAATTGCTATTTATTTCGGTATTTTTTTAAATGGGAATCCTATTTGAAACTGTAAATCGTAGACTTTAACTGTGAATGTGTGCAAGTAGCCATTTTGAACATTATATTCTGCAATAATTTTTAATGTGTCTATCAACGGAAAGACCGAGCCAGCCACCCAAAGATAACGACCAAAATAACGTGAGTTTAACTGTTTATTTTCTAACGAATAAATGAAAATTAAAATCATTTTATAAAAGTTACTGGCAAGCACTAATTTATTAGAATAACTTCACAGTAATAATGCATAAAAGCTCAATCATTTATTATGAATTGCATTCATTATTATATACATGTATGCATTAGTTACATTTATTTATTCATACATATACACACAATTTTATAGTTAATATTATGCATACATAGGCATATGTATGCTTTCACGGTTACATTTACATACATCTAAATTTGTACTGATATTGTATAATATCATTTCATTACAAGCAGTCTATTAACTTTGATGATATTTTTGCAGCAATCCCAGCCAATTCATTGCAATAATAAACAAATCTCTTTTTTGTTTGTTTATTTGTTTGTCTGGATAAATTTAATATTCATTCACTTCTTAATCCAAAATCTTGAAAATTCATATGTACTCATTAATAATAGTAATAAAAAGCCGCTTTTGTTATTTTTTTCAATATTTTATTAAGCATTAATATCAAATTCGATTTAATTAAGAATTAGTGAAAGCTATATTCGTTTTATAGTCGTATTTATTATTTATTAGTAGTTTATCGTCAACC